>OY829914.1:124750300-126025965 GCA_963691935.1 Nephrotoma guestfalica
TTTGTAAAGGGTGTTTTTTTTAAGAGGTTGCCGATTTTTTTTTTTGAATAAAACACATATAAAATTATGAAATGACCAAAATTTTTTTTTATTTGATAGATAATTTTTTGCATTTAACATTTAAACACAATTTCTGGCATATGGCTACCACGACTATTTTTCACAAATGTCATTCTGGAGGTCCAATTTTCCAGCACTTTTTCAAGCATTTGAGGGCGTATTCAGCAATGACACGTTGAATATTGGTTTCCAAAGCGTCAATCGATTGAGGTTTATCCACATAAACCAATGACTTCACGTATCCCCACAAAAAGTAATCGAGTGGCGTCAAATCGCACGAACGCGGAGGCCAATTCACCGGACCATTTCTCGAAATAATGTTGTCGTTGAAAGTTTCTTTCAATAAGTCGATTGTTTCACGTGCTGTATGGCAAGTGGCACCATCTTGTTGAAACCACATTTCATTCATATCCATATCTTCAAGATTTGACAACAAAAACTCATTTAACATGGTTCTGTATCGATTTCCATTCACGGTAACGCGTCGTCCTTCTCATTTTTAAAGAATATGGACCGATGATCCCACAGCCCATAGACCGCACCAAACAGTACATTATCAGGATGCCATTGGTAATTCTAGAACGGCGTGTGGATTATCTTTGCTCCAAATGCGACAATTTTGTTTGTTGACGTATCCATTTAACCAAAAATGCGCCTCATCACTGAAGAGAATTTTACGGTAAAAAAATGGATCTTCGTTCAATTGATTTAACGACCAATCACTGAATTCACGGCGCAAACGATGGTCGTGTGGCTTTAATTCTTGCACCAATTGAATTTTGTATGGCACCAAACCCAAATCTTTACGTAAAATTTTCCATAAAGTCGATGGACAAAGTCCAATTTGCTGAGCACGACGACGAATCGATAAATTGTCGTTTTCTTCGACACTGGCCTCAACGACAGCAATATTTTCTTCTGTACGAACTCTTCTCATTCTTGTCGGTGGCTTGGCATCCAAAAGAGTGAATGTAGACCGAAATTTGGTAATTACGTTCTTTATGGTGGTCTCTGACGGACGATTATGTGCACCATAAAATTCACGAAGTGCTCTATAAACATTTTTAATTGAACACTGATTTTGAAAATAAATTTCCACGATTTGAAAACGTTGTTCTGGAGTTAACCTATTCATAATGATTTGCCAAACAATACTGAGTAGAAATGCCACTTTGAGCTGTCAAAACAACTGTCATAAAATAAAACGACATCTATCGGAAAAACAAACCTCCTAAAAAAACACCCGTTACATTACTTCTGCTAAGAGAAGTGCTGCACAAAGCTCCAGACGTGGAATTGTCTGACCATTTAAGGGAGCAACGCGTGATTTAGCGCATTGAAGTTTAACCTCAACTGTTCCTTCTTCATTTACCGAACGGATATAAACCACACAACCATAGCCACGATTGGAGGCATCTCCGAAGCCATGCAGTTCGATCTCTATTGCATTGGATACCAGTATCAAACGAGGGACTGACACATTATTTTCCCTTATCAGTTGACGTTTAAATTTATTCCAATCAGCAAGCAGCTCACCGTTCAACTCATCATCCCATTGCATATTGGGTACTGACCATAATCGTTGCATGAAGCACTTTGCCATAAATATTACAGGCGCACACATTCCTAATGGATCAACACATTTTGCGATGGCCGATAAAACAGATCGTTTAGAAGTAATTGTGGTTTCACATAGATTCCAACTGTCATAATCAATGTGAAATTCATCCTGCTTGCTATCCCAACGAATGCCCAAAATTGTCACCAAATTATCAATTGTCGTTTCATTTATTTTATTAGTTGATGATAATTCACTTACATTAGATTCAAAGCCACCCTTTGCCAGTAATTCAATTAATTCTCGCTTTAAATTCTGTGCTTCTAACAAGGTTTGTGCCCCAGTAAGGACATCATCCACATAAAAGTCTCGCTTCAAGACTGTTGCTGCATTCGTTGTATTATTGCCCTCTTCGACAGCGAGTTGAAACAGACATTTAACTGCAAGGTAGGCAGCCGATGCAGTACCATATGTTACAGTACATAGACGATAACACTTAATATCCTCACTTTTGGTTTCTCGAAACCAAATTCGATGCAAATCTTTAAATTTATTTTCCAACCGTACCTGTCGGTACATCTTGGCGATGTCTCCTATGAATACTACAGGATGTTTCCTAAATCGCATAATGATCGATAATAAATCCTGTTGCAAATTTGGCCCAACCATGAGGCAATCATTCAGCGAAATTCCCGAAGACGTTTTATGAGAAGCGTTGAAGACAACTCTTAATTTTGTTGTGGTACTTCTATCATTTGTCACACAATGGTGCGGAATATAGTATTTTATACAATTTGTATTTTCAGATGGCAGACACACCTCTTCCATATGTCCCATACTCATGTACTCTTTCATGAAATCGATGTATTGCTTTTTTATAGTTGGCTCCTTATCCAGTTTCTTTTCTAACCAAAGAAATTGTTTCATTGCTGAAGAGCTTGAATCACCCAATTGATCAATACTGGATTTGCAAGGCAAAGCAAGAATAAATCTGCCTTCATTATCTCGTGTAAAATTGTTCAGGTAATGTTCCTCGCAATTTTTCTCTTCTATCGAATAATTGTTTTTTTGTTCAAGATTTTCTAGCTTCCAAAATAGCTGAACTCTTTTATCAAGATCTTGTAATACAACTGCATCCATTTTCCAATAAACATTCATCAAAGATATAATTTGTTGTTCTTGGCCTAACACCGAGTCATTATTATTTGGAAAATTGTTATTAACAATACCAGAGACCTTTGATGCATAGTTTACCTTACCAGCGACTGCATAACCAAATATGGTATTAAAGAATGGAGGTAGCTCCTTCGATATATTTTGACTACCAGGCAGCATAATCTCATTGTAAATCTCTGAGCCGACGATCATATCAATAGGCGATGATTTGTTAAACGCTGGATCCGCTAAATGGATATGCGAATAAATCCTTCCTTTTTCAAATGGCGTCGATGTTGATGGTAAGTCATTTGTAATTTTTGTCATTATTAGGAATCGTAGGTTAGTATTATACTACACTGAGATGAAATCGTTATATTTGTACAATATTTAACCTCACTTGATGAAGAATTGATTCCTGAAATTGAAGTGAATGCATTTGAGTTCTTAGCCCGCAAAACCTGAACTATTCGCTCTGTGACGAAATTAGCTTGCGAACCGCTGTCAATTAATATTCGACATGGAATACGAAAACCTTCCCGCATACTTGTCCATACAACAGCTGTCGGCAATAAAACTTCAGAATAATCTGACGATGACTGGTTAACCATTGCAGTGCTAACCAAAGTTGCTTCTATTTTGTGGACTGTATCTTTTTTTTTTATTTGAGTCGAAGTTGCGTTAATCGAAGTATTTGAAGTTTGTGATGATCCTATATCATTCTTTGAATGTCCGAAATGCAATAATACATGATGCCGAAGTGGACACAAATTACACGAGGGTGCCATACAGTCCATCACTCTATGATTTTCAATTAGACCTGTGAGCTAGCTGCTAGCTTTTCTAAAATTGACACACTGATTTAATAAATGAGCACCTTTGCAGTATTGACATATTTCTGATGTGCTCGAAACGAATATTTTTTGTGGTTTTGGTGGATGATTTATTAACTTATTAGAGTGACCTTGATTCGATTGTAATGGCATTGATAATTTTAATGAGCGTAAAATTTTAATTCTATTTTGAATAGATTCTACAAAATCCTGATTGTGATTGAGTATTTCCATTTTCGAAGCATTATCTAAACGCTCAATTAAATGATGACTTAGAAAAGGAGAGAACACATTCGATGCATTCAAAGTTCTTAATGCTAGAAAATTAGTGTTGAACGTGTCCAGAAAAGTTTGTAAAGCTGATGCCGATCCTTCTTGGGGTTTCTTTATTTCATATAAACACCGTAAATGCATATCTTGAATATTGGATTCGTCATCATAAAAATCAACTAAAACTTTCCACACAACAATGTAGTTATCTTCCGATATTGGATACGATTGAATTAACCGAAACGCCCGACCATCTCGAACACATGATATCAAATAACAAAATTTTGTTTCCACATCGATTGCATGAGTTTCGTGAATCATTTTGTTATAGATTGCTTTGAAATTTAACCAATTAATTTCTTGACCATCGAACTTTGGTAACGAAATTTGTGGCAGCTTAATTTTATTGTCAATTATTTGCAATTTATCAGTTTCAGAATCCCTCGGCTTCTGTGATAACTCTAATTCTTCGATATTATTACGTAATTGCACTTCGAATTTATAATAATTTTCCTCGAATTCCTCTCTATATTTAAAATGTGGATCGTCATCATCAACCTCAGTTTCTATTTCTGATTGAATTTGATCAAATTTCAAAATAATACCCTGTATACGCGACAGAATTGTTTTACATTCAATAATTGTATTAATGGAACCTTCAAGTACTTTATTATTATAAAACGTAATTTGCGACTTCAAACCACCGCGACGTTTCACTAATTTTTTAAATTCCTCGGTATCCATTATTAACTATTTAATAAAAATAACTAACTAACGAAATTCGATATTTAATAAATTTAATCAAAGTCCCGATCAACCATACTCTACCCACTCACTATCAATTTACACAAACGTACATCCATATATGAGCACTTAACCTTAAATTGTATGTTATATTTATATATATTGGCAAATCAAATTAATACCTGAATATCGCCTTTATTAATACTAGAATCTAAACAGCAGACAGGATGATCAGCTACAGTATAAAATCCTTCAATTGATGGTAGAAAACTCAATTTCGAAATCGTTCCAATCCAGCGTCCACCAAATATGTATATCGATGTAAATCCGAAAATATCCGGGTCGAATGACCAATGTATATTCTCCAATGAGAATATTATCAAATTTGTTTAAAACAATGTCGAAGATATTGTTTTATTATTCTCCAATGAGAATAATATCCAATTGTACAAAACAATTCCGAAGAAAATTATATATAAAGGGTGTTTTTTTAGGAGGTTTGTTTTTCCGATAGATGTCGTTTTATTTTATGACAGTTGTTTTGACAGCTCAAAGTGGCATTTCTACTCAGTATTGTTTGGCAAATCATTATGAATAGGTTAACTCCAGAACAACGTTTTCAAATCGTGGAAATTTATTTTCAAAATCAGTGTTCAATTAAAAATGTTTATAGAGCACTTCGTGAATTTTATGGTGCACATAATCGTCCGTCAGAGACCACCATAAAGAACGTAATTACCAAATTTCGGTCTACATTCACTCTTTTGGATGCCAAGCCACCGACAAGAATGAGAAGAGTTCGTACAGAAGAAAATATTGCTGTCGTTGAGGCCAGTGTCGAAGAAAACGACAATTTATCGATTCGTCGTCGTGCTCAGCAAATTGGACTTTGTCCATCGACTTTATGGAAAATTTTACGTAAAGATTTGGGTTTGGTGCCATACAAAATTCAATTGGTGCAAGAATTAAAGCCACACGACCATCGTTTGCGCCGTGAATTCAGTGATTGGTCGTTAAATCAATTGAACGAAGATCCATTTTTTTACCGTAAAATTCTCTTCAGTGGTGAGGCGCATTTTTGGTTAAATGGATACGTCAACAAACAAAATTGTCGCATTTGGAGCAAAGATAATCCACACGCCGTTCAAGAATTACCAATGCATCCTGATAAATGTACTGTTTGGTGCGGTCTATGGGCTGGTGGGATCATCGGTCCATATTTCTTTAAAAATGAGGAAGGACGACGCGTTACCGTGAATGGAAATCGATACAGAACCATGTTAAATGAGTTTTTGTTGTCAAATCTTGAAGATATGGATATGGATGAAATGTGGTTTCAACAAGATGGTGCCACTTGCCATACAGCACGTGAAACAATCGACTTATTGAAAGAAACTTTCAACGACAACATTATTTCGAGAAATGGTCCGGTGAATTGGCCTCCGCGTTCGTGCGATTTGACGCCACTCGATTACTTTTTGTGGGGATACGTGAAGTCATTGGTTTATGTGGATAAACCTCAATCGATTGACGCTTTGGAAACCAATATTCAACGTGTCATTGCTGACATACGCCCTCAAATGCTTGAAAAAGTGCTGGAAAATTGGACCTCCAGAATGACATTTGTGAAAAATAGTCGTGGTAGCCATATGCCAGAAATTGTGTTTAAATGTTAAATGCCAAAAAATTACCCCAATATTTCTCTTATTTATTATACTCGAATTCAATTTACATTTATTTTTATAATATTTTTACAACCATGTGTATTACAACTATAACAATAACAGCATGTGGTTTTCGGAGAGCGGATAAAGGAGAACTGACTCAACGAAACGCGGTTTCCTTTTTTCTTTTTCTTATTAAGTTTATGCGCTCGTTATTTATAATTAAGTTTGGTGTTGCCGCATAAACAATATTGATACGTAACATATGTAACTTAAGAATAATTTAAGTTTATACTTAACAGGGTGATATATTTGAAAATCTTGATGAAACCCCGTGGACATCTCTAGAATTGGCTGGAATATTGTTTGAAACCCGTTAAAAATTCTCAATTTCTAAATATAAGTTTTATAGAACGAATCTTAAAAATGTACTTTACTTGAATCTAGGAATCGGTCGATGCTTTACCTTCTCAAAAATTTCAGGTAGAATCTGTAGATATTTCTAGATTCGACGGCACAACATTTAGAATTAGTCTAATTTTATAATTTTCATTTGAAAATAATAATAGGTTTTGGGTGTACCTTATTTATACACATATTAAGAAACACTGCATCGTCTTATTTTATTTATACACGATTCCGTGAAATTTTAATTAACAGCAATATTAAAATATAATAAAAAATTAAAATATGAAAAACTTACGTAATGGAAAATAAATGTTCCCGTTTTTCTTTAATATCTCGTGCTTTTGAAATTAATAATTTCTTTAAATAAAGATTATTGAGTTATAATAATAATTTTTTTCGAATTTGAATAAATATTTTTTGCGTATATTCTAGGTTGTTGGCTTTGGATTAACATACAAATGGAAATTATTATTCAAAATATTCTTCTTATTTGTGATTAATTCACAATTTTATCAAATGGTAATTATTTTTAAATTTTGCAGTGAATAGATGATACAATTGAGTTATTTTAACAATTAGTCTGATGAATAATTAGTCTGATTTAAGTTGTCGTCGCTTTGAAACATATGAATTTTAAATTTTACAATTATGGCTTTAAGTGAGCTAACATTACCTATATGTGTGTTAGAAAGTTAACTTAAAAACAAGATGGGTTGTTCTTATGCACGCCCGTAGATGTTTTGCTTATTAACCGCCCATGAGAAATGATAAACTGTACATTCGTTAAAACCGATTTATTTAATACAAGCATCCGTACCATATGCGATGTGCAATAACGATTGAACACATTCAGAGGAAACATAAAGTGCCTAGTTGTTCCGTTACGAAAATCAATGTCGATAAAAGTACTTGTAAGTTCAAATTCGAAATTGCGGCGATTGCGGCATGGTTAGCGGAACACACTCTAGATACGCTCGCTCTATATGCTCTAGATCTTCTTGTTGTTTGGCTTGAGACCCATTGACCCCGACTCCTAAATTTAACTGATTTAAATTTACCTATTTAATGTTGTGTGTAAAGATCCATTTAACTTACGCGCTAATGGTCTGCTTGTTCACATTGTCGATTAGAACTACTCACTTTGTATCGCTTGCCTTACTATGTGCTGTAATTGTGCGAAACTATCAAGACTATTTATTCGCGATGGTTAACGATGAACTTCCTATTTTAATGTATAAAAGCAGGCTTTCTGCTTCTGGTTTCCAAGATACAAACTTTTCATTAAACAATAGCATACATTTGATAACATACCTGAAACTATTTACTCCGTATCTTTTTCGATTCTGTATTATTTTTGTTGCATTAAGCACAAACAAACGGCTCGGTTTGGCCTTGCAGAACATTTCGAAACCATAAGTTTTTAGCACTTGAACACCATTCCACAAACTATGGAGAAAATATCCCCATTAATGTCTGGTTGTCTAAATCTTTCAACATCGTCGATGACCTTAATTTAACTTTAATTTATCAAAGGAGAACTTCAAAAATATCCTTAAGAATTATTTTTAAATTATTTAGTTATTAAATCAAAATTTTTGTGTTGTTATTTACTTTATTTGAATTTTTATTTTTTAATATTTTTGTTTTATATTAAATTATCTAAAATCATACATGTAAATCACAGAATAAATTTCTTGAAATAAATAAATAAATGAAAACATTTAACATTATAATCTTGTATTTACCCAATAAAGCACACCATGTCTACAATACAATAACAACGTGAAACAAATTGTTTTTCTACTTTATATAAATACAAATTTATTAATTTAAGGACGAAAAGGCGATTAAATACCGGTTGTCTAAGGTTTGATGGTTACGAAATGTTTAACATAAAACATAACCGTGGAGTGAACCATTCCGATAATATATGACGCTCATTTCATAGATTTCGAAGCAATAAAACATTTTTCCCCAAATTTTATTCGGACATTTACCGATTTCAAGCGTTTACCGTAACATATGTAAACTTAAATTGATGAGTGACCAAACAACAGATTTGAGCAGGAGGAATGAAAGAATTTACAATCGAATTTGCCCTGACAATTAGTTCCTAAGACCAGATAGTCTCGAAACCGATTTGTTATCCTGATGAATTGCTGGATATCTGGTATCTTATATCATCACAGGTCTTCAAAGAGGAAGCAAAAGCTAAAATAAAATGACTTATGCAGTGAGTAAAAACGAAGAGAACATAACAATTAATCAGTGATGTCCTCCTTGACTCCACTATACCACTAGAATAAAAATTGCGATTCAGGATCCATAAAACTAGCCGACAGTTATCCGACTTTATACGAAGCAGTTTAATTTTTATGCTGCATGCACATGACTTCTAAATCGTCGTTGTGTTAACCGGTGGCAATATTATTTCTGTAATGCTATTTTTATAAACAAGGTGTACATCAGAAAGATTTACAATGTTTACAATGCCACCATTTAGTTCATACTTGACAGTCGAGAAATACACACGTGGCAAATTAATCATTGAAAAATAATCGATTGAAAAACGCGTTTTAATAGTAGTTAGTAATAATTATCTTTTACACAAGTCAATCATCATTTACATTAACATTAAAAAAATTACGTGAAAGTTACGGAAAGAATATAATGCCTTCTAAGTGTACTGTTTACCGGATTATCAAAGTATATGAAGGAAGGGAGACTGTGGTAAATAAGCCAAAGTGTGTGCAACAACGTATAGACAGAACACCAGAAAATACTGTTGCTGTACGTGAAAGTGTACGAGATTATCGAACGACATCAATCAGATACCGTGCGCAAGAACTTGAACTTCGAAGATCAACACTAGCCACTATCTTGCATAAAGACTTCGATTTATTTCCGTATAAAATTCAATTAACACAAGAGCTACTACCAAAAGATTATTTGCGGCGTCGTACGTATGCAAATAAGATGATGTTGCTTGAAAATGACAATCCGGATTTTTTTCAAAAATTATTTTTGGTATTGAATAAAATTTATTAATAATCTATTTGAATTATCATCAATCGTAGTAGTTATAGCCATTCAGGATTATATGTATACAAATTTTTACAGGTCTATAATGCCCCTATATGTTCAATATAGAATACTATCTAAACTATTTCGGCAAATAAATAACATAAAACCCTTAAATAATGAATATTTCGAAATAAGACAGAGTCTTAAATTCGCTTGTGCCTATAGTAGAGATATTTATGTGTATTGGCATAAAGCCCCAGATAGGCCTTGGTCACACTAAGAGGCCTTGATAACCACTGGTCCAAATCATGACCATAATGCATAATTTTATAACCGTTTCCAAGAGAAATTTATTTATTTAATTTTTCTTTAATTTATTTTAATTATTATTTATTTTTCTTTGTTTTAATTTATTTATTTGCTGAAACAGTTTAGTTTCTCAATAGTTTTCTATATTGAATAGGTACATTATATAAACGGTGTTTTTAAGAGGGTCACATCTTTAAGTTGGCAACACCTTTAAGTTGTTTTTTTTTTATCGAAATAATGGTTCTGTTCGCCAAACTCATCGCGCATTACGTCCATTTTACGATCGTCATAATCGTCCATCACAGCGGGTATTTGGGTTAAATATAGATCGTTTTCGCACCACGTATACTCCAAATGATAATACGCATCCAGTAAGTCAAACAGTTGGTACCGAACAAGCAATAGCCACGCTGTACCGCGTAGCATAGAGGAAGATCCAAATCAATCAATTCCACGTCGTTCTCAGCAACTGGAGATGTGTCCATCTACATTATGGAAGATATTATCTTAGGATCTTGGTTTACGTGTTTGCAAAATTCAGCTTGTGCAGGAATTAAAGTCATCCGACCATCGCACGCCGCCAATTCGACCAATGGGCTTAAGCACAAATTAATATTTGTTAATAAACAGAATTGTCGGATTTGGAGTGAAGGTAATCCACAATCCTTTGCCCAAACACCATTACATCCAGAGAAAGTCACTGTTTGATGCGCTTTGTGGGCCGGCGGAATCATTGGTTCATATGTGTTCGAAAACGATGATAGGCCTGAATGTTACAGTCAACCATGAACGTTTTTTTATTGCAGTTGGCTGGCATCAATTTTGCTGATATGTGGTTCCAACAGGACGGTACTACATGCCACACAGCGCGGTATACAATTAATTTACTTAAAGAAACATTTGATGAAAGATTAATTTCACGTAATGGAACTGCTAATTGGCCACCGAGATCGTATGATCTAACTCCATTAGACTATTTTATTTGGGGATATGTTAATTCACTTGTCTACGCCGATAAACCTTAGACGATTAAACACTTGGAACACAACATTTGGTGAGTTATTAGCGACATACGGCCGTGATTGCTGTGAAGAGTGTCCGAATGATAATTAAAATAGTTTATTATTAAATTTAATGTGCTTGTTAATCCGAAAGTTATTAAATCTTAATTTGTATATTAATAATGGGAGCTGCTTTGCTGCTTTTATAAGGAAGTGCAAGATACAGAATAATGTATAAGGTTGGGGAAAAAGAATACAATTATTTTTACGTTTATTTCGGGGTTTTATTTAAAATGGCTACAATAATTTATTTTTGCTCAAATATTCCCCGAATTTTTCGATAACTAGTTGCCATTTCGAAGGTAAATACATTAAGCCTTTTCTCCAAAACGACTTGTCCCTATTACCAAAAAACTGGGAGGGCCAGTTTTCACAACCTCTCTTAAGGCTATTTTTACACTTCCAAGAGCATTTTCTATGTACAGAGAGAGAGAGAGATGATAATTGCTTGGTGTCAGGTCCGGACTATAAGATGGATGCATAATAATCTCCCAACCAAGCTTCTGAACCTTCTGGCGGGTCATCATGGACGTGTGAGGCTTGACGCTACCCTGGTGGAATATGACACCTCTCCAATTGGCTAATTCTAGCAGGGTCTGGTCGATTGCTGCCATTAGTCAATCCAATTGCTGGCAGTAGTGGTCCGAATTGAGCGTTTGGCCATTGAGCAGCAGCCCATAGTTGATGATTCCCTTCTTATCCCACCAAACACATAGCAAACCTTCCTGCTGTCATTCTTGGTTTAGCCAGCGTTTGGGCAGCTTCGCCGGCCTTCGACCATGATCGTTTCCACTTGACATTGTCGTATGTAACCAGTTTCTCGTCGTCAGTCACCACCCACTTCAGAAATGGCTCGATTTCATTAAGTTTGGCCAAGGATTCCCAGATTAAAACACAATCCATCAAGTGTTTTGCGTTAACTCGTGCGGCACCAAAACATCGAGGTTCTTTTTAAAGCCAGCTTTATGCGAGTGGTCTAAAACTATTGTGGTCGATCTTCAGTGCTTGGGCGATGCTACGAAAGCTCGCAAGCTGGTCTACTTCGATAGTTTAGCGGATTTTAACGACATTTTCGACGATTCGCCTTCGCCTACCGGAACGGAATCGACGAAACTAAAATTGCGAATGATGGGCTGTGACAGTATAGATCATAGACCATAGACACCATTCACAATTTTAGCGGTCTTGCTTTCGCGACAATGCTTTCACTCAATATTTAAAAAAATAATTAATGTTGTAATCACTTTGATTGAAAAACCAGACTGAGCATTTTCATATGTTCATGTAACTAACTTAACGAATCAACCAAACAATTGGTATTTGAAACAACAGCTGCTACTACTACGTAGCAAACTACTTAGTTTATCAGTTTATAGTTAAATTGAAGAAATATTAAAAACAAACCTTGGCGGACTATTTTCTTGACGAGTGTATAATTTTCAAAATTAAAACACGATAAATCTCCTAAGGAAGCTTCCACTTTCGGTGAATCGATGTCGGCCAAACATCAATGGGATCTGCCAATTTACGGAAGAAGCAAATATGATAATTCGCCCCGATTATTGAATCCTGAAAGGCTGTACAATAATTTTTTTCTTTATTTAAAAATCAGAAAGTTTCTTTCGAAGCTTTTACTTAATGTGAACCGATGTAGGCCAAAAATCATTGTGAAGTTTCACACAAATCAGTTAATCCTATTGGATGTGGAAAAGCTACAGACTATGTAAATATAAATATATGTAAATATGTAAATATGTAAATATGTAAATATGTAAATATGTAAATATGTAAATATGTAAATATGTAAATATGTAAATATGTAAATATGTAAATATGTAAATATGTAAATATGTAAATATGTAAATTTGTAAATATGTAAATATGTAAATATGTAAATATGTAAATATGTAAATATGTAAATATGTAAATATGTAAATATGTAAATATGTAAATATGTAAATATGTAAATATGTAAATATGTAAATATGTAAATATGTAAATATGTAAATATGTAAATATGTAAATATGTAAATATGTAAATATGTAAATATGTAAATATGTAAATATGTAAATATGTAAATATGTAAATATGTAAATATGTAAATATGTAAATATGTGAATATGTAAATATGTAAATATGTAAATATATAAATATGTAAATATGTAAATATGTAATTATGTAAATATGTAAATATGTAAATATGGAAATATGGAAATATGTAAATATGTAAATATGTAAATATGTAAATATGTAAATATGTAAATATGTATATATGTAAATATGTAAATATGTAAATATGTAAATATGTAAATATGTAAATATGTAAATATGTAAATATGTAAATATGTAAATATGTAAATATGTAAATATGTAAATATGTAAATATGTAAATATGTAAATATGTAAATATGTAAATATGTAAATATGTAAATATGTAAATATGTAAATATGTAAATATGTAAATATGTAAATATGTAAATATGTAAATATGTAAATATGTAAATATGTAAATATGTAAATATGTAGATATGTAAATATGTAAATATGTAAATATGTAAATATGTAAATATGTAAATATGTAAATATGTAAATATGTAAATATGTAAATATGTAAATATGTAAATATGTAAATATGTAAATATGTTAATATGTAAATATGTAAATATGTAAATATGTAAATATGTAAATATGTAAATATGTAAATATGTAAATATGTAAATATGTAAATATGTAAATATGTAAATATGTAAATATGTAGATATGTAAATATGTAGATATGTAAATATGTAAATATGGAAATATGTAATTATGTAAATATGTAATTATGTAAATATGCAAATATGTAAATATGTAAGGTAAACTGAACGAGCCCAAAATATTTTGCTTACAGATTTCGGAATTTTGAGTGCAACACCCGGAGTAATTTTTAATAAAAATGTTGAAATATTTTCATTATCGGAAAAAACTTTGGGTACGCTGATTTTTTTTCTTTTTTTTCATAAATAACCAAATATTATGTTCAGTTTTATTTGATCACTACCTGTGTCCCAATAACTTGTCTGGCCAAGCAACATACCCATAAATCGTTTTAATGGTAAATTAATCAATTTATCACTATTAAGAATTATCTACATTACTAGTCCAGCGAATCAAGTTTATTAGAACTTAACAAGGCAGTTACACACTAATTTGATTATCACAGATGACAAAATTCTATTTACACACACTAAATATTAGTTGGTTGGTTCTCCGTATTCGAACACAAAGATATTGATACACAACGCACATAATAAAAGTATTACACGATAAATCAGATAGAATAGTTGAAAATATTTTCAACCAAAAAACATTTGTATTTCTTCTGGAAAACTTTGTCATGTGATAATATGGAGCCTTTATACGCAACACACATCGTATATACAACAGATTAATGAAATACACATAAAAAAATTTGTTACATTACTTCTTTTCGGTTTGGCTTTTCGTTTTGTTGAACGGAAAAACTTTCAGCATTTTCGTTAACGTTTTGTATACGGTCTCAGATACATACGTATATTTACGTATCTATAAGTGTATAACATGTATGTACTATAGGAAATAAGAATCTGAAATTCAGAGATAAGAAAGTATGAACAAAAATTGTGAACCGAACAAATATACCAAATGTGGACATAAATTTTGCAAATGTTAAAAAATTCGTGTGTGTTTGGGAAGGGCTGTGTTATTTTCATTTATGTATCACAGCTGGTTAATCTATAAGTGGAAAATAGAATGTTGTTAAAATGAGAATGCTTTTGGTGTGATTAGCTAGACATGTATCCAGAAGTTAACTGTTGTTCAGTTCTTTGATTTTTCTAAACCGGCCGATTATCACATTCATTGTCTGCCAAATATATTTTAAGGCATTGACTTTAGTTGTATTTAATTGTAAAACACACATAAATTTCCATACCAACAACAATAATATACTTTCGTTACACTACAGTTACGGTAGGTACGAATACTACTTAGAATAAATAATAATTCATAATATTTAAGTTTTACCTCCGCTTTATTCTAAATATTTTTTCATGTTGTGATTTCTGTGCTTATATCAAAATGCTTGCATTTGACATTTTTATGATTTTAATTAAGTAGTTTTAGTATAATAAATTTTTACATACAACCAGCCAGAATTATAAACTAAATTTATGTTGTACGCGAAAGGTCGAAACAATTAAAAACAATACAATCATGGTTGTGTTCTTTAAATCAAAAGCACAGTTGTTAACAATTTTAAACAATTTATTTCGGCATAATGCTATGATTAAAATTTAGTCCAAGCCAACCTAAGGTATGTATAACTAATCGGAATTATAATTGTGTGGTATCAACATTTTACCATTTCAGCACCAGTCTTACACAATTGTGTTAGCACAAAATGTCATTAGATAAACCAACAAAATTTTTATATTTTACATCACAGCTAATTAAGGAAATAGCGCAAATCAATACTATTATGTTTTATTTATTAGTTTCATTGGCAACTTTCAATTATTTGCTCACTTAAGGCCCAGATTCATGTCTATTGCAAAAACACCTTCGCAGAAACTAACCAACCTATAACGAACATTTGTATCTAAAATATGTTATTGAAGGATTATTGGAAAAATAACGGTTGCTTTTCCCAAATTGCCCACCAGATTTTCCGCTTTGGCATTTAAAAACAAACAAAATTAGAAAATATTGTAAAAGTTTTGCGACGATACAAGGCAACAGCGCAGAAAAAAAATCTGAAATGATTCACGGTGGCGTTTTGTTTAATTTTAAATATTAACCGAGAAATTTGCAGAAAACCAAATTCCTTTGCCAATGGAAGATTAAATCTTGCCAATGGAAAATTAAATATCGTGAAAGAAATGCACCGACTAAGATTAAAAATATGAAATGTGTGAGTGTAGTAAAACGTATTAATTTATTAAAATTTCATTACGACTCTAGGCATGAATCTAATTTGCTTAGTACGATTTCCACATTTCATCATGCCAACCATCAGTTTAGAACAAACCAACATGTTCAAACCTGGCTATGTGTATTAATTAATTTGGCATACCTTGTTCCTCCCCGCTGGTAATCTGGATTTCTAGGCTTATGCACGTCATTCTTTTGCGCAAGCGAGTCTGCTCCAACGACGGAGACCATGCAATTACGACCGCAAGCAAAAGAACAATGGGGTAACTAGCGCACTTAAAGGTTTATTTGTAAGAGGGTGCTTTAAAAGAATGTAACGATAACTAAATACTATCGTTATTTGGGTCATATTGTAATTATTTCTTTAAACTGAAACGATTATCTGGATTGTTTCTGAACTCTGGAAGTTTATGACAATCCGCACCGCGCCACTAGAATATTATGGAGCAGCTATTAAACCACGGTCATCAATTGCTCCGAGCACCAAATTAAATTTTCTAAAGAAATCCAGTTAAACGAGTCATTATAATGAGTACATGCTCTACCTGGACCTTATCGAACATGGCCAGTAAATGAAGACATTTAAAATTCGTAAAATTGAATTTATATTTACTTTTCAGCTACTACTATATACATTTCTATCATTTAATCCAGGCAGTCCCTAATGAACCTAGTTCACATTTAATAAGGTCACCATATTTAATTAAAAAATACGAATGTTTTTTTTGTTACTAAGTTAAAAATTTACATTTATACTGTATGCCTGACACAGATTTGCTTGTGTAAATTACCGACTTAATTGATGGTTAGTTCTTTTCAGTCATTCACAGATGGCACAATGAAAACTATATCTGATGCATAATTGAAATTGCCAAAAATATTCATAGTTTTCCATCTCCATAATTTAGTATATGGACATAAGCGACACCTATCAATTACTGGTTTCAAGTAACCATTAATTTAGTAAGCCAGAAATTTAAACAAAAATTCTTAACCCTGATATTTAAATTATAAGTTCTAATTTATTTAACAATTTAAGTTAAACTTCATACGTGCTGTGTTTTATGTTATCTATGAACAACTGGTATGAGCTCACCATCAATTTAGTTAGCCAGAAATTTAGAGAAAATAATTAACGTCAGGCACACAATATGAAAACTGTACTTATATGTGCCTGATAACAATTTTATCAATTACATTACTCACTGAACTAATTTAAACTTACAGAGAAATATGAATTAATTTTAAAGAAATGCAAGCGGCAACTCTGTAATATTTCAATAGCTAACTCAAATGAAACCGATTATAACCAAAAACTTATCGAAATTGATAAAGTAATTAAACGTGAAAAATATTTCGCCAAAAAGAGATATTTTGAAAAGGTCTTTGGGGGGGGGGGGGGGGGTTCCCGACCAACGTAACTTGTGGTCTAATATAAATGCTTTGATGGGTAGAACTAATAGTAACAATCATAGACTTGTTATTAGCAATGGTGGGGAAATAATATCTGACGGATACAGAATTGCATCCTTATTTAACAACTATTTTGCGAATGTTGGTGAATATCTGGCTGGTCAGATTAATAGTTCCAAAAATATTTTTAAATTTAATACTTGTAACCCGGTTAACCAAACTATATTTATAAAGCCTACGTCATCTGTTGAAATATTTAATTTAATTGTTGATTTGGAATCCAAGAAAGGAGGTGGACCATATTTGCTCGACAGTTGTGTTCTAAAATTATACATCAAGATTTTCTCAGTGATTTTATCCAGCATATTTAATAAAGTTTTTGAAACTGGAATATATCCAAAGTGTTTAAAATTATCTAAAGTTATTCCAGTTTTCAAAAGTGGCGATAAAACTAAATTAACGAATTACAGACCAATATCTACATTATCTGTTATAGATAAATTGTTAGCATTGCGGCTTAATTCGTTTTTAGAGACTCATAATTTACTATATAACTTTCAATATGGTTCCGAAAATGTTCAGGAACTGATGTTGCTCTAGTAGAAACAGTTGACATGATTAATAGTTCAATAAATGATAAATTCTATGTATGTGCTTTATTTTTAGATCTAAAGAAAGCGTTTGACACTGTGGACCATGGATTATTATTAGATAAACTGAATTGCTATGGATCTAGAGGGAAATCCCAAGATATATTAAAAGTTATCTCTCGAATAGAAAACAATTCGTTTTTGTTAATGGCGCTACTAGTAAGTGTAGCCTGGTGAGGCATGGTGTACCTCAAGGCAGTGTACTCGGCCCTATGTTATTTTTATTATTTATAAATGACATGGGTAATCTCCCATTGAAAGGAAAACTTAGGTTATTGCTCGGTTACTGCTCTATTTTATGAGGTTAGGGACCCAATTGACGGACTTCAGCTTATGTCACATGATCTTGATATTTTGCTTGCGTTTTTTAATGAGAATATATTATCTTTAAACTTGGGTAAGACTAAATACATGGTATTCCGTTCAATCTGTAAACATCTTCCTACATTACCTAGTCTTGCTGTAGGAAATGTCAATATTGAGCTTGTTGAAATTTATAAATATTTAGGAATAATTTTAGACTTGCATCTTAATTGGCAGCATCATATTGACACGGTTTGCTCAAAAATTTCTCCAATAATTGGTTTTATGCGTAAGGCCTCTCATTATATACCTACGAAAATACTTCGATGCATATACTTTGCCTTAACTCATTCTAGAATTACTTATGGGCTCTTTGTTTATGGGAACTCATCCCAATCACGTTGGAGAAAGCTACAAATTTTACAGAACCGTTGCATCAAAGCTATATATAAATTACCATTTCTGTATTCTTCGAGAGATTTATATGCTCTAAAGGCCGAAAACATTTTGCCGATAAAAGCCTTACATTTCATGCAGACTGTGAAATATATCTATAGGATAAGAAAAGATACTTTAAGCGTGTGTAATATTAATTTAAACCTGTATAATCACCAATATCATATGCGCGATAAAAATAACCTGAAACCTTGTACTATTGCTAATGAGTTAATGGTCGCAAACGAATTAGTTTCATAGGCCCTAAAATGTATAACGAAATCCCTGTTGAAATTAAACAGCAAAATTATGTGAATTTAAAAAAAGAAATAATTAATTTTTTAGAGGCGCTTACTAATAAATATATTATTTAAATATGTATCGATACGAACATCATATAAGTCTTTATTTACGTTTTATCATTGAATTATGTTATTATTTGTAGAGTATAGAATTAAATATTGTTGTATGCAATTCACACATCCAACAATATATATGTTTAAGTATGTAGTTAAATATTTTGTAAAATAAGTCTTTTATTATTTATTATTATTTTATAAATAGTTATAAAAAGTTTATATTTAACTAAATAAAAATCTATGAATTTCAAAATAAAAAAAATAAAAAAACTTAGTTCGTATAATTTATTACTAGATGGCGTATAACACAATATACTTAAAATTTATTCTAATTTTGAAACTTAAGTAATAGGCATAGCGCGTTTTATGGATCCAGAACAACTATCAAACCACTAGTATAAATGAACAGTACTTTAATTTAGTCAGTAATTTAGTGGAAAAATCGATGTAAGACACGGAGTATAAGTTACTTGGAAATATATTTTATGGCGTTACGTTATAATTACACGTAATTATCGACGTTCTCTACGAGTAGTCGATGTTGTCTACGAGTAGCCAACATTGTATATGAGTTATTAATGTTGTCTACGAGTAGTCGACGTTGTCGAGTTGACGACACAACCACATAAGAGTAAGAAGATGACGCGGAAACGCCCATCTCTGAATATATCATAATATCCAATATCTTTTATTGAACTACCAAATTGTCTAACTACTTCTGACTACTAGGCATCTGAAATCGGGTCAATTATTTCAAACATGGCTTGACCCTATGATTATTTGTAAAACCGTTAATCTCGGTCGCACAGTGAAAATAGTGGTAAATTAATAATAATGTTATTAGCTTCATAATTGGCTTGTTGATGAATTCTGAAAATCAAAGCAATTGATGGATGATTATCAAACGCGTATTGGAACAGTTTGGCACTTTACTCAATTTATCGTGTCATATATGATGCAATGGGAACTATTTATGACATATTATCGCTGAGTAGTCGAGGAGTGCAAATGTGTAATCAAGATATTCCGTCATTCTTCGTTTCTCGCTAAATTTTCATACGGCGCAGCAGAACAATTAATCCTACCTGCCATTTTATGCTAGCCATTCATAAAATGCAGGGATCAATCCACAGTAAAGCGTGAATTAACTTGAGAAAAAGAACACTTATTGGAGTCAATCTTCAGAAATTTGACTGCGATAAGTCAACATCAAGCAACATGTAAATAAAAATCACTTGTGGAAATGAAACGATTAGAACACCAGCAATGAATAAAAGAGGGTTCCAAAAACACCATAGTGAAAAACATTACAATTCGTAAAATAGGACAAATCAAATTTTTTTGAAAAAGTTACGAGTAGAATTTTTTTTTTCTTAAAAGAGGATGTTCTTTTTAATAGAGACCTATTGGCAACCGATACAAATTCAAATGCATGAATTAAAACTCTTGCTATATGAAGGTGGATTGGGATTATACAATACGTCTTATCTTTTATAACCACCATTTAAGCATCTGCTAGCTTCCAAAAAAATTGGTCCCTATTCTTGAATTACAGTAATTTACAGAATCCTCTAAGTACATATTTTGTTACTTTGTTCTTTATTGAGGTCACCCTTGCAATAATAGGAATTTTAATAAAAGTGTTGTTTCTAACAAAAAAATAACAGCAATATGTATACGAATCCAATAAGAATATTCTAGAAAATTACATGTGTTATTGTTTACACTGTCAAACACATTATTGAAAGAGACAGCTCTACGATACTAGAAAGAAATGAAACACTCGCTATGTTTTCTCAAATAAGAAAGCAATGAAAAATTGATTTCGGCTTCTTCTAGTATTATTCAGCTCACTCGCTCTCTAATGCATTACTTTACTCATACTGAATTCCAATTTATGTGTAGAGTGTTTGAGAAGTAAATAATAATTAAATTTTACGTCGCCACAAACAGGTTTGGTTTCCAAATGGATAAAACTCGTTCATTGAAACCGTTGAGTGGCACACGTTGAATGACCAATAACAAGACATCGTATAATTTGTACCAAAATTTCATTACATAAAAATGAACCTATGGACTTCACTTTCAAATCAGTGACATTCCTAAACGGATTGACGTCGGAAGATTTTTGAGTAGAATTTATTCAGTGCACATGGATTCTGAGTGGAATACTTTTCACGGCCAATAACAAGACATCGCATAGTTTGTACCAAAATGCGACTAATCACATTTACAAAGATCACCGATAAAGAAAAATAGAAGCAACTCGGTAGGCTGACCAAGCCGATACTTTTTCTAACGCTATACCTAGATGTACTGGACAAACATTACACGAAATAAGTGATGCCACCGGAAATTTTACTTTGTAAATAGCCGAATCTAGTAAAACAACTAGTGAAGAGAAGTAGAGAAGAGAAGAAAAGTAAAATATGAACCTTTTGGCGAGGCTAGAGCATATGGAGCAATTATTTGCCAAGCTAAGCGAAGAAATTGAGTATCTAAAGCAAGAAAATGAAAACCTAAAAATGAATCGGGATTCAAAAGAAGATTGCGATATAGGAAGCATTGAACCAGATAAAATCATATATTCCACTGATGAAGATGAATTACAAAGAGAGACGAACTGGATCCTAAAGAAGAAAAAACAGTTCAGGAAAAGTAAAAAAGAAAAGCTGAATCGTCACCTGAGGCTGAGCAATTACATGGTAGGGGATAGAACATTTCACCAAATTTGGTGCAACCGAAAAACCATCCCCACCCAATAAATATTGTGGGTGTAACCAGTTACACAGAAACTCAGTCACTGATAAAATAGGTTACTGACAAAGACTATAAGGTAACAGCGTTAAATAATGACGTTTGGAAAATTAATACTCTCGACTCGATACTTATAGAACCTTATCTATGAAATTGAATTGAAAGTATCAGTGGTTCTCTTACGAGAACAAACTGGCCCGACCTATGAAAGTCATGGCAAGAGGTATGCATCACACTTGCTCAAGCAAAGAAATAATGGAAGACTTACAAAATAAAGGTCTTAAAATACTAGATTCTGTGAATATTGGAATATTGTTAAAAAAGAGAGAACAGAAATTCAGGAAGGAAACCAAATTATCAGTAAAAGGGGACTCCCTCTTTTTATGCTGGTATTTGACAACAAAAGAAATGTTCAAAACATTTATGGGATAAAAGGAATCCTTCACATGAAGGTGAAAATCGAACCAATGAGGAGAACCACAGCACGCATACCCCAATGCAAGAAATGTCAGGCATTTAATCACTCCCAAAGATATTGCGGCTGGGATCCAAGATGTGTAAAATGCTCAGGTAATAATTTTACCCAGGCATGTAGAATAGGGAGAGATGTGCTAGCCAAGTGTACGAATACTTAATAAACACATTATTCCACTTGTTTAATTATTTCGTAACAACAAAAACAAATTTGTTCAGAAATTTTAAAAAATTACTCGATCGATGATTTCGACTTGTTAGGTCATCATCAGGAGTATCTACTTTGATTAGATACTCCTGATGATGACCTAACAAGTCGAAATCGATCGAGTAATTTTTTGAAACTTTTTGAACAAATTTTTTTTTGTACAAATTGTAAGGGCCAACATCCGGCTAACTATCGAGGCGAGGTGAGGTTGCTAAACAACTACAAAAATTAAGAGATAAAACAAGAAATTAATCGCCAAATAACGAAAATCGAAGGGTTTAAATATCAAATCAGATGGATCAAAACCCAAAACTAAGCAACACAGGGCAAAGAAGTTCATTTGCGAAGGTATTGAAAAGTTTACGTTGAACCAAACATATGGGCTCCGCAAGTAATCAAATTATGGAAAACATTATGAACAGCATTGCAGATATTACAAAGCGGCTAGATGACCAAAGTAATCTGAACAACATTATACTTGATCAACTGCAGAAAATGCAACTCCTTCAACGCAATCCAACAAAAATGTTATTAAGAACACAACTTTCAAAATAGCAATCTGGAATGCGAATGGCATTATGCAACATATCCTAGAAATATAAATAATTAAAAAAAAATTCTGAAAAAATCGACATTTTCTAAATATCTGAAAGCCATCTAGTTACATCTGCGTTTGTTAAAATACGGGGTTATAATTTATATCACTCCATTCATCCAGCGGAAAGAGCAAGAGATGGTTCGGCATTACTAATAAAAGAAAATATAAAACACCATTTAGAATCCAATACCGAAGAAGAAACAATGCAAGTCACTACTGTAAGGATCCAAATTAAACACAGACAGCTTACTGGCTCGGTCGTTCCCGAAATAACTTGAAAAAGGAGGACTACCTTAAACTATTTAAATCGCTTGGACGTGATTTTATTATTGGAGGTAACTTTAATGCGAAAAACTCCTATTGAAGATCTAGACTTACGTCGTCACAAGGTAAAGAATTGCTTCAATCATGGCAGACATCAAAATGTGAATTATACTCTGGTGGTTCCCCAACATAGTGGCCCAGTGACGGCACGAAGATACCTAACCTAATAGACTTTTATGTAGCAAGAGATATATCCCAGAACTACATTCACATTGAAGACAGTAATTCTCTAGTATCGGATCATTCCTCGGTTATCATGACAGTCAGTGAAATGTTAATTCAAAGAGAGAGTGCACCCAGATTAACAAATTCAAAAATAAACTGGGAGCTCTTTCGTGAAGTATTGGAGGAAAAAATTAATGTTCAGGTACCGATAAGAAATCCCCACCAATTGGAAGGTGAATTAGAACAACTCAATAAAGCAATTCACTATGCTGATTTGGCAAGTACCGCCATTATACAAAATAAGAAGAAGCTTAACATATCCTACCCAAGGGAAGTTAGAGAGTTGGTAAGAGAAAAACGACGGGCACGTAAAACCTGGCAGATAACTAGAACACCGGAGAACAAAACAATTCTATACAGTTTAGGTAACAGTCTCAAATCTCTTCTGAAAGAAGTTTTAAAATGCATCAATCAACAGATATCTAGCTAGCCTAACCGATGAAAAAATTTCTGATTATTCTCTGTGAAAGGCGAGAGAGGCACTCAAAAGACAGAAAATGCAAGTGCTTCCACTTAAAACGGAGGATGGAACCTGAGCAAGAGCTCCTAACGAGAAGGCTGATCTGTTTGCGGAGTATCTCGAGGATACCTTCCAACCACTACCAAGACAAACGGCCAATGAAAATATAATGTCAATCCAAAAGCTAGATGATTTTGATATACGCCCAGTGACTCTCAAAGAATTAAAAGAAGAAGTGAAAAACAAGATGAATGTTAAAAAACCCAGGATATGACTTGATTACGTGCCAATTAGTCAAGGCTCTACCAGGTAAAGGATTTCGTAAGCTATTACACATAACAAATGCAAGCTTTCGGTTAAAATATGTTCCTTGGTAATGGAAAGTAGCAGAAGTAATCATGATAGCAAAACCTGATAAACCACCTAACGATACAAAATCATACAGGCCAATTTCATTGCTGCCAATTTGTCAAAACTCTTTGAAAAATTATTACTAAAAAGACTAAAACCAATAATTGAGGACCGACAACTAATTCCTCCACATCAATTTGGATTCAGGGAACAGCACTCCACAATTGAACGATAAAGTCTGGCACAGTGGACTGGATTTCAAGCTGCATAGAGATCTGCCGAGGCAATTCTATGCCATACTAAAATCTTATTTATCCAATAGACATTTTAATGTGAAATATGAGGATGAATACTCCGAACTAAATAAAATCTCTACCGGTGTCCCACAGGGGAGTGCCCTAGGACCAATTCTGTATTTATTATATACAAGGGATATTCCAACAACAGATGAAGGAACCATAGCCACCTTTGCAGATGATACAGCAATCATGGCGATTGGAAGTAATGTCGGTGATGCAACGAGCAACCTCCAGAAGATTACCAATGCGGTTTGTAACTGGACTAAGCGCTGGAGAATCAAGCTTAATGAGACGAAATCCACACATATTAACTTTACGTATCAAAAAGCTTCCAATCTACCGATACTAATTAACTCACGACCGGTGCCATATGCAAACAAAGCTAAATATCTTGGCATGACAATCGATGCCAAGCTCAAGTGGAGAGAGCATGTCAAAAAGAAACAAGAAGAACTTAATATTAAGTTCAGAAAAATGTATTGGCTCATAGATAGGGGCTCTGAGTTTAGAAAACACAACAAGCTGCTGCTGTATCGGCAAATACTGAAGCCGATATGGGTCTACGGTACTCAACTCTGGGGATATACTAAACAAATAAACGCCAAAATGATACAGACGTTTCAAAACAAGGTTCTCCGTAGCATCGTCAATACTCCGTGGTACACAAGAAATGAGGAACTTCACAGGGACTTACAGATGGAATACATCAAAGATGAAATAAAAAAGCGTAATTTTATAAAAAACATATACAGAATGAGTTTTTTAATAAATGCCTGGCTTTTATCTCGGAAATGGTGCAACCCAGTAGAAAATTATTTTTAATATAAATTGTTCAGTGTCGAGGGGGATGTTTAGTGGTGATCATGACTGACCTTGAAAGTCATTAGCATTGGAGATATTGACTAAAGTTAGTTTTTGTTTACTTTTCATTTCACTTTTTGTTTCACAAAATATTTTTTGTTCATACAAAATTTTCCGAAAAGTCTATGTTTTCATAGATATAAGCAAACTATTTTCACTAAATTCTAACACTGTTTCGCATTAATAGAGGATACAAATAAACAAAATCAAATCATGTTTCTCAAAATATTTACAAAAACTGTAAAGTGCTGTGGAAGCTACCACTGCCGGTGGGCCAATTTTGGTGAAAAATCCAAAAATCATTGGGATATCCCAATTTATGGAAAAAACTTAAGTATGAAGTTTCACCTCAATCAGTCAATCCATCTGGGCTATAGAGAAACAACAACATTTCGTATGCACGTCACCACACACACAAACGTACACGTACACATTAAAATTTTTAAAAACTACTTTTCTGACTTCGGCGATATAGTGAATGGTAAATCTGCAAAAATCTCGAGTTTCTTACTAACTTTTACTATATAAATATAAAAAATTGTTTTTTTGTTGTAAAAATAAGCCTCATTTTCGTTTAGATTTTGGAAAAATACCTAAACCGGTATTGTTGCAAATTTAATTTAGAATCTTTAAGTTCATAATCGTTTGTCTCGTAAAAGATATACTTTTCCAAATAAATACTTGCAAAAAACAAAAACAACTTCTATGGAAGCTGCCACTTTCGGTGTACCAATTTCGGTCAAAAATCATAGGGATCTCCTAATTTTTGGAAAAAGCCTAAATAGAAAGTTTCACCTTGATCAATCAATTGTCTGGGCCGTAGACAACCAATAATATTTAGACTGTACGACACGACACACGCACACACAGCCACACAAACAGAATTTTTTAAAAACTACTCTTTTGACTTCGGTCATCTAGCTAATGATAAATCTGCAAAAAACTCGAGGTAAAATTTTTCATGATTCCTATACTTACCTCTACTATGTAAATGAAAGTAAAAACAGTTTTTTGTAAAAAAAAACTTCATTTACGCTTAAATTCTAAAAAAATTTTCTAGGCCGGTATTGTTGCAAATTTAATTTAGTATCTTTCATAATCGCTAATTCGCATAATTGTGAATCTAGACCTTAACATCTTTCAATTTCGACTAGACTAACATAATTATTTTATGGTTTTAATAACGTGCATCAATTCGGCTAGGATTAAATCTACTCAAACCATATAACGTGTCTTGCCTTGAGCAAATGTGCGCCAAATTGGTTCTATGAATGTTGCTAAATTTTGATCTTGCAAACAACATTATGGTAATTCAAATGTGGCCAAACTTTGACTTTTTTTCTTTTAATTTCCATCTAAACTACAAAAGAGTAGAGAGTAGAGAGTTCAGTAGATGGTTTTCAAGAATTTTGGTTTAATCATTTCATGTCATTATTTAATAAACGTAAACACATTAACCATGACCTATACAGTCCGTTTCAATTTCTTAACCATCAGTATACATATTTAATTGAAAAATATTATTTTATTACCCGTACATTAAACATTTGGAAAAACAATTTATTTTCCATTTGCTGACAGACTATAATAAATTATAAATTCATCTATGTATATGAACGACCTTTACAAAATATTTCGTTATTTTGTAAATTACAATTTTGTCACCGGCCACTTCGAAATACAAGTGATATTATTTTACCGTCCCATAAATTATATTCGCTACGGAAATTTACGATACGTTATTATGGAAGGTATATGTGTAACAATATATTGTTAGATATATCCAATTCCCTAATGAAGAAAAATCAAAATTTTGATTTTGATCTACCCCAAACTGGTGAATAATAGTTTGTTCATTAAATAAATTTTACTTGGCAGCCCGGTAACACCACACATAACAAATCTCGGTACACCAGGTATATACTGGATATACGTACCTATTCGGGGAGGTGTATACATCCAATCAATATTCAAGTAAATTTTCCAAACACCAATACAATTCCGTGTGTGTGTTCAATACACATATACAATATTAGGTATGTGTATACGTAAATATGTACTCTAACGAATACGTATATTGAATTGAATCTATTTTGTTGGATAGGAACACTTTATTCTTGTGGTGCGGTTAATGGAAATCAATAAATCGTAAAATCCATATAATATTGTGAATGTTATAAATTTACGTTTAAGAATACATTAATCTTGCTGCTTTTTGTTACAAATCTTATCACCCTGAAAATGAATGAATGTACCGAATAAAAAAAGTTAATAGAATTCGTGTGTAAATACCCTAAATATCGATACTCTCTTCTGTACCTCTGTATGTATGCCATATCGAGACGTTACATACTTGTATACTTATTGGAGATACCCTTTCACTGGTAAACTATCAAATTTAATTTGAACTCAATTAATGATTGTAACTGAAGATGAAATAACTTCAGCATTTAATTTAATTTAAAGAATATATAAATTTTAAATGTCTAAATTCTTTTCAACATTTTCATTTTTTCACTTGAACCGAGAATACGTATATTGATTTTTATTTATACAATATTTGTGTAATATTTGTGTGTATGTTTGGTATGAGGGTGGGGGCTAGGGGTACTTCAAGATATATATATATATATATATATATATATATATATATATATATATATATATATATATATATATATATATCTATATATATATATATATATATATATATATATATATATATATATATATATAACATCAAAATTATTTTATATTTGAAATCCTAAATAAATATCTCTATTATAGGAAAAAGTATTTTTGTTTTTGTTATTGTTGTTGTTAAAAAAATATTCTATTGATAACCCTCAATCAACATCCTTTCAAAATAATACACACAAAAAAAACAAGAAAATTATATTTTCATAAAATTTAATTTTCATTCAAAACCAAACCACAATCAATAGAATTTTATTTTGATTTGATTCTGTTTCAGTTTATAATGAAATTATTAGATTTTTATTTATAAAAGTAACATTTTTTTCATTTTCCATTAGTTTCACTATCTAGCTATATAGATCGAGATATTTCTCGATTTTATACAAAAAAGGATATAAATTTTAAACTTATCTACAAGCTACATAAACAACAAATAAACTATTTCTTCGATGTTTGAAGCTTCTTCGTCCTCGTCACACGTCTCGGCGTCACATTCCATATAGATAATTAGGTCCGAGAAAATATGTATTGACCTAGTCCTTGATAATTTAATTGTAAAATTATATCGATGTTACTGAGATAAGCACGTGAGTCACACGCGTCTGATATATTTATCTTGCTATAATAGAACTAGAAATTTCGAGCAACCATCACTGCGCCAAAAATCAAAAATTTGCCTAAAATTTTGGAAAACTGATGGGAAAGATGTTGTTGTAAATTTTATTTAGAATCTTTTAGTTTACATAGTCACATTTCTAATAATTTATTTACTTTTGTAGCAGTAAAATATTTTCAAAAACGAAAAAGCGCAATCGAAGCTGCCACTTCCGGTTTCGGTCAGAACTACTAGAATCTCACACTAAATTTGAAGCAAAAAAGAAAAGGTGAAGGTGGTGAAATTTTAAATCTCGCCCAGCTAATCATTCTGGGCTGTAGAGAAGACAAAGACATTTAATCTGAACGACACCAAACAGACACACTGAGAACTTTTCGACAACCACTTTCTGTCTTCGGCGACAAAGTGAATGTTAATTTTGCAAAAATCTCCAAAGGTTCAAATTTTTCACGATTCTGAATAGAATCAATTACGCGCTCAATTAATTTCATAATGCAATATTTTTCTGAATAAAGTTTCAGGCAAGATATTAATTTACAACAAGCGCGTTTAGGGGAGTGATAGCAGTTCTTGATTAGTTATCCAAATAATTAGATAGTTATAAAAGTATACTATAAATAGAGCGTTCACGTCTACCGTAACCAAGCTTGGTGTCTCTTGACCATCCTATTATTCGAGATATTTATTAATCTAATTAACTAATGCGTAATTTTACTCTAGCGCAGGCCTACGGGCATGTAAATTTTGGCCCCCAACCTTGGTACGATCACTCACATTAACTTATTTCACCTCTCGAAGACGCGGTTGCGTAATAATTTTGTACAATCAACTTTAAAGAATAATCATTATGAGCTGTACTGGCTCTTGGTAAAGGTCTTGATTTCTAGTAAACTTTTGTTTTCCTCGCCATAACTCTATCTTCGATTTACAGTTCATTTTTAGAGGGTGTTGAATTAAATAATATTGGACACCTACCGTCTACTAGATCTAAAGCTCTTGCAATATCTACAATGCTCATGGGCATTTCGAACTAAAATAATAAAGCGATAGAAAATGTAGTAATGAATGCGCTGAATCATATAATACACTATTCACTATAACACTTTTAACTGATTGGATAAAAACCAACTTAGGCGCGATTTAGATGATGAGAAAATGTTGTGCCAGCAAAAAAAGAAGAGTTTGGTTTATTATAATTTTCGTGTGTATGACAAGGAAAAAATACCATAGTGCAAAAATTTTGCTGTGTGTTTTTGTCTTTTTTTGAGCAAATGCGGCTCAAAAAATAAAAATACTGCCATAAAATATATTCAACCCGAGTATATTTTATGGCAGCAAATCTTATTTATGGCAACAAAAATAAAAATAAAAATAAAAATCAGCGAATAGACGTTAAAATAATAAAATTGTAAAATAATTATATTATAAAATATTGCCGACACCGAGAAGATATGGTAATAAAGTCTTAAACTATTAGTCTTAACCTAAAAACCATTTAATAATTTTGCAATTATTAAATGGTTTTTAGGTTAATTTTTTATTTTGCAAAATTTTTAGTTGCAGACACCGAATATCTATTAAACGAGGATGAGGATTTACCGGCTCAGACTCCTTCAAGTATGGATTCGCAGGTTGAGTATGGTAATTTATTATAATAAATCCTGTTTAAACATTAAATTAAATTATTTTATTCATCTACATTCGTATTGTAGACACTGAATATCGTTTAAGTAACCTGGATGGGCATTCTCTGAGGATGCACCGGTTAAGTACGGTAATGTATTTTAATGCGTTTTTGTTGAAACATTTAATTTATGTTATGCATTTACATTCTTGTTTTAGAAAGAGAGTTATTCCAAAAAAAAAGAAATAATAATATTATTACAATTTTTAAAATTTTAGAAGATCTTATAGAAGTGGTTCGGCTGTATCCGTGTTTATGGGACCTCATGTCCCCGGACTACAAAATTAATACGGTGCGTGCGCGGAGTTAGGAGGAAATTGCCCATTCCTTAAGTAAGTGCCGTCATTTAGAAATGTACCAACTTTTTTAACCTAAATCTATTTTTATACAGATATGACAGCGGAAGATGTCCCAAAACTAAAGAAAAAATGGGAAACAATAAGGAAGAGCTGCGTTCGATCAAAGAAAGGGACTCCAAGCGGCAGTTCGCGGGATTCGAAGCAATATAAATATAGTAGGGCCTTTTCCTTCTTGGATGACCAATTTCAACCAAGACCGTAATTGATAACATTAAACTCTTTGTAGAATAATAAGTATAACAAATTTTTTCTGTTATAGAACATCATCATTCTCAAACTCGAGTACGAATGACATGAACGAGTATAGTGAATTTGGGACCAGCCCTGTACCACCTAAAAAAGTAAGTAATATTATTTTAAATCAGTATGTATATTTTTAGTATGTTTATTTTTTTATGTGTATATTTTTAGAAAAACATGAAACAGATCTGGCCCGCGATAATTTTAAACTCAAAGAAAGAGCTCTTGAAATTTATGGCAATAAGACCGCGCAACCTATTAAAGAGCGAACGGCCGAAGATGTTTTCAGTGAGTACATTGCCATGAAGCTGAAGCAATTAACGAAAGCCTACAACATCCACGCTCAACTAAAAATTGTTCAGCTAATGGCAGAGCTAAAACAAAAGCAAGCAGGTATTATAAATATATAAAAAACGAGTTAAATAATTTAATTTTAATTTAATGATCCTCCAATCAGATGAACAATTTTAACTAAATGAGGCACTCACATAATTCGGCGAATTTTTTGATTTCTTTTGTTTTCCTATCTATTTCTTCTAAACGTTAAAAGAAGAAATAAAAAAATATTTTTAATTTATGGATGTTGTATTTGTTTATTTTAAAAAAATCATATTTAACCAGAGTAGTAGATTATACTGATTCTAAATTATACATCCCAAAACCTCTTCTAAAAGTAAGTATGTCAGTTTATTGCCGATATAAATTTCCTTCTATATGAATATAGCTTCTGATTATGGTGTTATTCTATTTTTAAATGTAAGGTCAAACAATTTTGCCGCATTAACTAAATTTTGTCCATTTGCCAAGGTAGAGCTCCATCAAAATTAATATATTCTGCAAATTTATCGCGGCTTTCCTTAGCTTGTTTGGTAGCATTAAAATGTTTAGTATTACTACTTTTAATATTTGTGGAATGTCGCGCACCATCCGCGTTTTCACCATCTGGATTGTTGTCTCAGCCAGTTATGAAGGCAGACACAAGCGCAAATTATCTTTTCTGCTGTATCAATCTGTAAAATTTAATTTTAATAAAGTAATTAAGTAAAATATTCTCTATCGAGTTACTAATATTCCAAATGAATTTTCAACGATTCGACGAGCCCTTGACAGTCTATAATTTAAAATTTTCTTGGCTATTGTTAATGGAGTTTTTGAATAAGGCTTTAACATATTCTCGTGCAGACCAAACGCGTCATCCGCAACTAAAGCATATGGGGAATTTTTTATTGTAGTTGTCAAACCCGACGGCCGCGGTAAACCTAAACGAAATGATACAAATTTATTAATAATTTATTTTACCTGGTGAATTTATAGTTACGGTAATGAATTCGAAAAAAATTGTTTTCCAAACTTGCTATTTCGGAAAATACCCCCATCACTCTGTCTTCCAGCGGCCCCTATATCACACATTATAAAATTGCAGTTATGATCGCATATCGCTAACAATACAATTGAGTGGAAGTTTTTATAATTAAAAAATAAAGATCCACTATACGACGGAGCCTATAGGTAAATTAAAATTTAGCTTCTTGCTTGTTTTTATATACATATATGCACGAAAAGTTAAATACCTATATACAAATGTGTTTTCCATCTATAGCGCCAATACAATGTGGAAAATTCCAGCGCTCTTCAAATCTTTTTGCCACTTCGAGAAAGTTATTCTCATTTATTTTTGGAAACACTTTCGATTTTAGTGCATTTATGATGGCGAGCGTCGCCGGTTGCCAAATATCTGAACAGCAACATTAATTAAATTAATGAAATTTTATATGCAAAATGTAAATTCTCATTCTTACCGGAGTGTAATAGCCAATCTTGCACTTGGTTCTATGCTTTTCCGAATCAAATCTTGTTTTATAATTCGTCGAACTGAGATGATGTCATTCTCATGTAGTTGAAAAACAACTCTGGATCATTTTGTTTAATAACAGAAAAACGTTTTGAAATGATCCAGATTGGTCCCGTTCTAGGTAATAAGGCCGAGCCCAATATTTTTATTCTTGGATGGTAAAGCTTCTTCATTGTTACTTTTGAAAATTATTTTAATTAATAAATTATCTTCATCAATTTCACTATCAATAAATATAATTTGTAATAACTGATTATTATTAAGATTATCCATTGTATTTTAGTTATCCATTGTATTCTTTCTCACTTCAACTAATGCGATTTTTAAATACCAAAAATGAACATGTTGACAAAAGTAATGTTAGTGAACTAGTGACTTCGGCAATGACAATAACAAAAAATAGATTCATACGAAATTCGAAATGTTCAAACAAATAAAAATTATCCTCATTTTAATACGATGACGTTGTAACGCAATTTGTTATTGACCCCGAATTTGATTTTTGAAAAAGTACATTACGTATTCGTAGTTGACGCTTACGTTCAAACAGGATCAAACGATCTGAAAACAATCAATTTGGAAAATCTGCAAACAACAATACCAAGATACTATGGCAACTAGCCGAATCTTTTTGTCACCATAAGCTGCAAAATTAAATGGAAAGAAATCAAGCAAACCTTGAGACCTGAGAAAGAGTGGAACATGGACCTGATTTGGTAGCTAGAGTTCTTTGGCTTAAGTTAAATGGCAGTGGCAATTGTGAAAACCTCTCCTTTTTGAATTGTTACAATCACAGTTCGTGTTTTTGAAATTATTGTTCGAAATATGATCCATAAATGGTGCAAGGGAAGTACTCTAAAGGTTTTCAAAATAATTTTCGGATATTACATTGGGAAATGTCAATGGACATCCGAAATAGAAAAAGAGAGACAGTCTAAATATAGGTTGCTGGTCGCATACAGTCCATACGTTTGCCTAAAACATAACTGACATATGAACGGTGAAATATGTACCCCAACAAAGAGAGTGAAATATTTCTTTAAATAGGAGAGTACAAAGGAGATGATTGTGTTAATGTTTTGGTATCCGAAAAAAAATAATCTAGATGCATCTCTAATTTATGTGGATTGCACTATGGCAGTGCTCCGCAAGCCGGACCATATACCGATTATCAGTTCATTTATAGGAAGAGTAGAGTATTTGCCTTCTCATAGGGAATAAAGTTAGGACAGAACGTTAAGTAAAATACCAAGGAGCAACAAAGGAAAAAGAATATGTTTTTGATGGTTCAATTTGGCAAAAATCTCTAGAAGGTGCCAAATTCAATGATACGCCTACCCAAATGAGACAACTATATGCCACATACATCATGGAAGGGGTGAACCTTACATTACTTGCGAATCATATCATTTAAAAGACATTCAATATATTTTAAGAATACTAAGATTTACTCTAAAGTCTTTCAAACCTAGCCAATGTTGCAAACAAATTACCTAATATTGACTACTTCCCATGAGAAGAGATTGCGATTGTCAAAACTGCCAATGAAGACGAAACCAAAAATCCAATGCATATGTTATTTCCTTGACGGCCCTGGAAATAGTGGAAAAATTAATTTGAGAAGAAAGATAGTTTTGACTAACAAATGGAATAATATGATATATCCTTTTCAAACTGTCTGCACATACCGGATTTTCGGCAAAATACTAGCTATTACGAATTACATGTAATGTGGTTTGCTGTGGTTCAATCATTCTAGGTATGCGTTGATCAAGACTATAATAATTGGTTGTTACATGTTGAAATTAGAACACTTTATTAACTGCTTAATTTGTAACGATGATTTGGTTGCAGAAAACTGTTCAAAAACAATTTCTTCAAATGACATCCCTTCTTAGCATAGAAAATTTATTTTGTACCCTAGGAACGTTGACCCCGAACAAAGTCGAGTGTATTTAAATGCAGATGAAGTAGATACAGAAAATGAGAGTGAGTGTCTTAACTTTCCACTAGAACAATTGAATTCCATCAATCCGGTTGGATTCACTGGTACACTGTTTGGTTTAACTATGAAAATTTAGATTTTCGACATAAATGTCAAAACACTCTTTACTGAATTGGACAGATTTTTTTTTGATCTGTCATCATTAAAATGTCGTGATATACGATTTTTTGGGGCTGATGTTCATACATGACACAAATTTAAGTTTCTCAGTTGCCATTGGGTTTTATTGGGTTGAAATTTGGGCCAACTTCCCATATACCGGGTGTTTCTTTTAAACTGAGACGATCAAATATCTCGAAAAATAGCCACTCTACGGAAAAAATGTCCATAATCAAAATTTAATCATACCGCGGGGGAAATACATTAGTGCAAAAAAAATAGTCCCCCACCCCCTGCTTTGTAGGTGGCGCGGGGGTAACTTTTAAACTAAGATAGGAAGCCATATTTTTTATTGCATATACGGATTCTACGACTAAAAGTACGTATGATTTGAATGAAATATTTTGTTTGGTTCATGATAGATGGCGTTGTAATCGACGAAATTCAATTTTTTCAGTTTCTCCTTCTTAGAACACACGCAATCGATTCTGCAATACGTTTGAAATAAAAAACATCACCGTCATCAAAAATTCGTCATCAAAACAATTTATTAATGTAAATGGCAGGTGAATAAAATAATTTTAGCTTAAAATAAGTGTTCAAAATGATGGTCTGGTTGAATTTCAGCACACGCATTTCTGATTCGCTCAATCATGTTCTCACGTGTAGTTGGTTCTTGTTTGTAAACTTTATCTTTGAGATAGCCGATTTGTTACATTCCAATAATGCATGTTGTGTCGATTAACCGTTCCATTGTTAATGATTCCATTAACTCTAATATTTTTCTTATTAATGAAGATTTGGTAAGAATTTATAATTGGTCACTATCTAACCGGCTCGCCCTTAATGCTAATAAATCTCAGTCTATTATAATTTATAAAAAAATCTATAGATACTACCTATTTCCCTGGAATTTTTCTCGGTGATTCTTTAATTCCATTCTCTAATACAGTTAGAAATTTAAGGTTAATTTTCAATAAAACTCTAACTTGGGGTGATCATTTGATTAAGGTTAGCAAAACGGTTTTTGGAATGCTTAGTTGTTTGTATAAAGTTGTTGGTTTTACTGATAGTAATTTTAAAAAGCGTATGTTCCTCTCGCACCTTCTTCCACATTTTCTATTTGGGGATGTTGTTTTGTTTGGTATGCTTCAGGAGAGTATGAATGTTCTCCAAAGATGTTTCAATGCTTGTACTCGTTTCGTTTTTAGTATTAGGAAATATGATCACATTTCGCCCTTTTTGAATTCGATTTTGGGTTGTAATTTAGTTGATTTTTATGAAGTTCGCGTTTGTCTTTTTATTTTTAAGCTTCTCAGGACAAAGCAACCTCCCTATTTATTTAATAAGTTATTGTTCAGTAGGTCTTATTCTTCAAATTTACGTTTACTTCCCCCTATAAACTTGTGTAGGTCTCTAAATACTCCGTTTTCTGTTAGAGGTATTTCTCTTTGGAACTCTATTCCATTAGATATTAAGAGATCGGCATCGCTTAGTTCTTTTAAAACGAGTTATTTAGCGTGGCGCGCTTGAATGACAATACATTTGTATAATAATATTTTTATATTTATTTATATTGTTTTTGTACGTAGTTTGTAAGCATTCACTTCTTGCAGTATCCTCCGTAACAAATGAGCTTGAGCTCAACATGGAGGGTATTTGCATGGAGTGGATTTGTTTTTTGAAAAAATCTGAGGTTTTTATGCCTAATGGAAGTATTTTTTTGTTGATGTTCATTTATTATGCTTCCATCTGTGCTTTTCCTCTACTAAAATTGTTATGTCAATCTATCAATAAATAAATAAATAAATAAATAAATAAATAAAAGACGATTCGTCAGAGAACATTACGCAACGAAAAAAATTGGGGTTTTGTTGTATTTGTTCACGTGCCCATTGACAAAAAGTTACCCGATTTTGGAAATCAGCGCCATGAAGATCTTGGTGTAAAGACAATGATATGGACGATGCTTGTGCCGTTTTAAAATTATCCAAACACTGGTGAGGGACAATCCGGAATCGCGAACTATTTCTCGTGTACTAACATGAGGATTATGAGCCACTGCTGCCAATACAGCAATTTCATTATTTGCTCCAGTGACTGTTGCTATACGGGTCCTCTTTTTCGGTTGAACATTTCCATCAGTAATAAATTGTTTGATAGTACGGCCAAATGAAGCACGTGAACGAATCCTATCCGGAAAACGTTGAGCGTAAATAGCAACAGCATTTTCAAGATTTCTGCCAGCTTCTCCATAAACCAGAACCATTTCAATTTTCTCTGGCACAGTTAAACACTCCATTCTAAAGTATTTTATCGTTTATTTTGCAATTACGAAAAACATGAAGATAAGAAATAACACAAACGTTAAATGTGATTTACAAAACTGAATAAATTGTTTTGATGACGAATTTCAACGCCATCTATCATGCACCGAACAAAATATTTCATTCAAATCATACGTACTTTTAGTCGTAGAATCCGTATCTGCAATAAAAAATATGGCTTCCTATCTTAGTTTAAAAGTTACCCCCGCCCCACCTACAAACCGGGGGTGGGGGACTATTTTTTTTGTACTAATGTATTTCCCCCGCGGTATGATTAAATTTTGATTATGGACATTTTTTCCGTAGAGTGGCTATTTTTCGAGATATTTGATCGTCTCAGTTTAAAAGAAACACCCGGTATATTATGTATTTCCGAATGATCCGTAGAAAATGACTCAAAGCAAATTTTCCTGTTTATTTGGGTTTATTAACTTTGTTTCTGTATCGTACAGACATATATTCACAAGTCATATAAAATGCAAAAAGGCAGAAAAAATCCTCTGGAGACAATCAATTTGTAAACGAAAATATTCTTCTATCCTATAATTTTTTGTTGACACCGACTCAAGAGACAGGTTTAATTGGATGACAAATTACATGCGAGGGGAAAAATTCTATTTTGCTAAATGGTTTAGTATAATAGATTATTGATTTGAATAGAACACTAAAGTATTTTTTAGGTAAATATTGTGTTTGATCTTGGTACGTATACACCAACACAACACAAACAAACCCAGAATAATGCAAAATAAATAGAAATTAATTTCATTTATTATCAATTCTGCTCCATTTTATGTTTTATAAGAATTTCCATTAAACAAACATCCATATGTATAAATTGTATTGTGTTCAGTCACAATGAGAAACGACAAATCTACTCTCGTACATAAGTAGGAAAAGAAAACATTACACACACAACACACAAAAAAACTTTTGATCATTGAACAATAAAATAAATAAATACCATCATCATAAATTCAATGGAAAGTCAACTTTTATTTTCATTTCCCTACAACATTTTTGTGTCTTTTTGTTTCTTAATATGCTTTATTTCTACCCTTCCTTGTGAAATATTTTTTTCATATTTTCTTTATATTTTCCAACATTTTAGTGAAGTTATGTACAATAAAATAAAAGCAAGCATTGAATAAAAAAAGTTAAATAATTTAACATTTTTCTAGAGCTTTCACATACCGTGCGCTTTCATTTCTTTGTGAAGCATTAAAAGCAATAAATTTTATTGTTGTTACGGTGTTGTTGCTATAAAATAGTGTAGATCGGTGTTGTTGTGTAAATTATTGATGGGAAAATTTTACGAAACATATTTTTACCATCATTACCTTATCATCATTTTCATCACCTTAATTTTTTATGTTTAAATAAATATAATAAAATTATTAATATTATGACATAAATTCGTGTGTGTAGAATCAAAAGAAATTTAAAAGCATTTGACACAACAGTTTAGAAACGGCGTTGCACCTTTAACCTGTCGAATATCGATATACCTATTTTAAAAAAACTCAGAAATAGTTTACAATACACATTTTAAAGCATGATTAAACGAATAAACGCACGAGTTAATAATTTTGAAGCTTAATTATTACAACAAGAAAAACCACACAATGAAACAATAATCCAACGGTCAACCCTTCGTAAACATAATTCAAGCAATATTGACTTTCTCAGTCACAAGATTACTTCTAATATGGCATTCGTCAAAACCTCAATAAAATTCAACAATTTTTAGTTATGGTAAATTACTACCACCAATTTATTCCTATACTAGCAGAGAGACTTGCCCCAATTCATACACAATTGGCAACACTTCTCACGAAACCGCTAAATTCTATAAAATGAAGCATCATGACTGATGCATCTGACGCAGCTACAGTCGCGGTTTTACAACAATTAAATAAGGAGAATTGGGAACCTCTTGTATTTTTCTAGACGAAACGCTCAGATGTCGAACAGAAATATTCCGCATTTGATAGATAATTGCGTGCATTTTCCAAGCCACTAAATGCTTTCGCTACTTGGTCGAAGGTCGGGAATCCACTATCTTCACCGACCAAAAAAATTTTACTAGATGTATGTGAAGCTGGTCCGAAAAACAATTTTTAGAATTTGGTGTGTGTCTTTGCTAATTTCAATACCATTCCGAAAAAATATCATAATTGTATGAAATCCCGAAATAATTGGTTTTTCTATTTACGAAATATGTATTAATTAGTATAAGAAAGTTAAAATTATCCCAAAAAGTTATTAAATTAATAATACCATATTACACAGATAATTTATTTATTTTATTTTATAATATTAATTTTTTTTTATAATACATCTGTTGAAAAAGGTAAAGTAACTGGGTAAAGTGACTTAAAATTTTTTTGATATTTTTAAAAAATAATATTCCTTGAAAAATAAGATTTTTTTCAAGCTAATTGGCATGTTTATATCGATCGTCTAACTACAGTTATTAATCATGTTCAAATAGCTTATTTAAAAACGTACCAAAAATTCGCGAGGTAAAATAACCTATTTTAAATTAAAAAAATTTTAACTAATTATTATTTCTGTAAAATATTTTATTTGCATTTAAGTTTTTCTGTTTTACATAATGATTTAGAAAGAAATTTGGTAAAACAGCTTGTGTTCAAGTAATTTCCAAAAGTAATAAAAAATAATATTTTTTTCAAAACAACTTATCTAATATAAGCTGTATTTTCAGTTGTATTGCTCTTACAACCTCCGGGAACCTAGCCCGAATTTTCAGCCCGAAATTATAATTTTTTACTTATGGCAATACAACTTTTGCCATGACACAAAATATAAGCAAATTATAAGTATTAATAAAATGTGTATAAAATAGCTACGAATAAATCGTTGCTTTTAAAATTATATTAAAGTAATAAAACCAAATTTATTACTGATAAAATATCAAAGCAAAAAACTAAATAGGTCATATATTCAAAACCTGTGTGGGGTTTGCTATTACCCCCATCAGGCGCCTCCCCGGGTGGCGGTTAGGGGAATGCTTGCCAGATATGGTAGGTACCGGGGAAATTAAATACTCGGGGCGGACCAAAAAATAGCACACCAAAGCTAAGGTGGTACTACATACGCCGATGGCTGCGTGGCTAAAAGAGTGCTTAGTCCTTAGTATGTGAACTCCGAATTTGGCGTTGTTCAATTTAAACCCATAGCCTTCTTATGATAACGCAGAGCTCTGTCATAGGCGACCGTTAATTTCTCGTGCTACTCGTGGGAATAAAATAAAAATTTATGATGAAAAATAATGATGAAAATAATAGCCTAATAATATTAGGAAACGAGACGGATGCGTCTATAGAAGCATCAAATCAACCGGGCCGCTCAATATACTCTTCGGATTCTAGTACCATAGATTCTGGGGGGAACCAACCCTTGGGAAATAAAGGGAACAACTTTCCTAAGAGCATGAAAACGTTGAGATCACCACCTCCAAATGTAAGTAGACGTACACTACAATTAAAGACAACTGTGCCAACAGAGACTGCGTCCACAGTAACTGCAAAAGACGCGGACTCTACTGAAAAAAGAACTTCATTACAAATGCCGAGTGCATCAACAAACATTATAAACAGCGAGGATCAGTTATCCAAGTTTCAGAAAATGGAGAAACTAATCGCGCAGCTGAGCAATGAAGTTGCTGAACTTAAGAGAGAAACCTCTACACTAAAAGAAAAGGTTAAAAATAGTAAAGCTGAGAATTCAGCACGAGCTAACAACCTGCCTGTCAACCTTATTCAGCCATCAACAAGTCAACATCGTTCAAATAATTACAACTGGTTGCTGCAGCAATTTCCAGTCTCTCAACAGAATAATAGATTTAATGCTCTGAATATAGAGGATTATTTCACAGATGAGGAAGAACTTTCCAGAGCTAATAACAGAAATCCTAAGAAACGTAGGCGCACAAAAACAAAAACTCCTTCAAAAAATAATACACAAAGTGTGAACAGTAACACTGAACAGAAAAACCCAAAAATACCACTGCCTCCACCCATTAATGTGAGCAATATCAACAATTTCGAACTTTTTCAACAAAAAATAATAAAAAACACTAGTGATTCAACTAATTTTAAGGCGCTCTCAAATAGTGACATTAGAATTACCTGTCAAAGTGAAAATGATTACAGAAATGTCAAAAAATTACTGGAAGAATTAAAAAATGAATCTATCAACCAACTAGAAAATATTCAATATCACACCTACCAGCTGAAGAGTGAAAAGGCCTATAGAGTAGTTATCAGAGGCTTACCTTCTTCTATTAGTCACGATGAAATTAAAGCAGACTTAGAAAAAATGGGACATGAAGTTGCAGGTATTACCAACATATACAAAATGGTCACAATTGATGGTGTAAAAGTCAGGAAACACTTTCCATTGTTTTACATCGACTTAAAACAAAAAGACAACAATATGAAGTATACAATATCAAGAAAGTTGCGTACTGTATAGTTAAAATTGAGCCACCTAACAAGATAAGGGGAATTTCACAATGTACGAATTGTCCACAACTTGGACATACCAAGAGCTTTTGCTATCGTCAAACCAAATGCGTTAAATGCGCGGAAATCACCACACGACAAAATGCAAGAAAACACCAGATATCGCGCCTTCTTGTGCTCTTTGTCAACAACAAGGGCATACTGCAAAATATAAAGGATGGCGTGTATATCAGAACAAAATTAAAAGTCAACAGAATAACAGAACAAGCGCAGTGCAGCGATTACAAACCAAAGTTGCTAAACCACAAACAACAATCACACCATCCACAGTTGGATTATCCTATGCGCAAATCGCCAACGAGCCAAATAACACTGAAATTATTAAAATGCTTAGCCAAATTCAACAGTCACTTGGTCATTTAGCAGAGAGGGTGGCAAAACTGGAAACCTATATCTATCCACCAAGCGAAAAAGTCAGCATACTCACAAATGGTTAACTCGTTCCTACGCATTGTAGCTTGGAACGCTAATGGGCTCAACCAACGAGCCCACGAACTGGAAATATTTCTCCATACAAATAACATTGATATTGCGCTGATTTCAGAGACGCACTTCTCCAACAAAAGCTTTATCAGAATAAAGGGTTTTAATTCCTACTGGACAACCCATCCTAGTGAAAGAGCTAGAGGTGGTTCAGCTGTACTAATCAAAAAAAATATCAAACACAGTAGACAAGAGGATATTCGAGAAAACTATTTGCAAGCAACTGTTATCTCAATCCAATATAATGGCGCAGATCTAAATATTGCAGCAGCGTACTGTCCTCCACGGCATACACCAACGTAGTTACAATTTAATAACGTCTTCAATAAGCTCGGTCCAAGATTTATTATTGGAGGGGACTACAATATAAAACATACAGCTTGGGGTTCCAGGCTTATTTCTTCTGGGAAAGGTAACACCTTGTTCAATGTCATTCATGAAAACAAATGCGAATATCTGTCCCCAGGGGAGCTAACGTATTGGCCAATGGAAGCAGGAAAAATACCAGATCTACTAGATTTCTTCATCATAAAAGGTATTCCTCTAAGTTACACTAGAGTCGAAGGAATTAACGACCTAACATCTGACCTACACATTAAAAATAGGGAATCAAGAAAATCAATTACATATGTATTGTTGTAGTAATGATCAGCACTTCACTCCATGAATTTTAGTTTATTTGAGGATATCCCACCCCAAACCGACGAGGCACTGGCCGGTGCATTAGTGCTGCCTCAAATATATTCATAGAAAATTTCTGTTGGTGAGCAGATTGAATTCGTTTGGATTTTTCCACACCTATTAGCCTGCTCGCCACAGCTGTCAGTAAGCGCTACAGTAATAAAGAAACAGAAAAAGCAAAACCTTACTAATAGATTCACGAATTGGGACATCGCCAGAGGAAAATTGGAAGAGCTGGTTGAATTAAAAGTTAGTATCTAAAGCAATGAAGAATTGGAACAACAAACAAACAATTTTATTGAATAGACTCGAATGGCTGCCAGACTAGCTACTCCTGAATCAAAGGAAGCAGAAATCCCGCTGACAAGACAACTTTTAATCGAATAAGTAACAAAGCCAATAGACTAATCAAAAATTTGAAACAGAATTGCCTCGATAACTAACGGGTGTTTTTTTAGGAGGTTTGTTTTTCCGATAGATGTCGTTTTATTTTATGACAGTTGTTTTGACAGCTCAAAGTGGCATTTCTACTCAGTATTGTTTGGCAAATCATTATGAATAGGTTAACTCCAGAACAACGTTTTCAAATCGTGGAAATTTATTTTCAAAATCAGTGTTCAATTAAAAATGTTTATAGAGCACTTCGTGAATTTTATGGTGCACATAATCGTCCGTCAGAGACCACCATAAAGAACGTAATTACCAAATTTCGGTCTACATTCACTCTTTTGGATGCCAAGCCACCGACAAGAATGAGAAGAGTTCGTACAGAAGAAAATATTGCTGTCGTTGAGGCCAGTGTCGAAGAAAACGACAATTTATCGATTCGTCGTCGTGCTCAGCAAATTGGACTTTGTCCATCGACTTTATGGAAAATTTTACGTAAAGATTTGGGTTTGGTGCCATACAAAATTCAATTGGTGCAAGAATTAAAGCCACACGACCATCGTTTGCGCCGTGAATTCAGTGATTGGTCGTTAAATCAATTGAACGAAGATCCATTTTTTTACCGTAAAATTCTCTTCAGTGATGAGGCGCATTTTTGGTTAAATGGATACGTCAACAAACAAAATTGTCGCATTTGGAGCAAAGATAATCCACACGCCGTTCTAGAATTACCAATGCATCCTGATAAATGTACTGTTTGGTGCGGTCTATGGGCTGGTGGGATCATCGGTCCATATTTCTTTAAAAATGAGGAAGGACGACGCGTTACCGTGAATGGAAATCGATACAGAACCATGTTAAATGAGTTTTTGTTGTCAAATCTTGAAGATATGGATATGAATGAAATGTGGTTTCAACAAGATGGTGCCACTTGCCATACAGCACGTGAAACAATCGACTTATTGAAAGAAACTTTCAACGACAACATTATTTCGAGAAATGGTCCGGTGAATTGGCCTCCGCGTTCGTGCGATTTGACGCCACTCGATTACTTTTTGTGGGGATACGTGAAGTCATTGGTTTATGTGGATAAACCTCAATCGATTGACGCTTTGGAAACCAATATTCAACGTGTCATTGCTGACATACGCCCTCAAATGCTTGAAAAAGTGCTGGAAAATTGGACCTCCAGAACGACATTTGTGAAAAATAGTCGTGGTAGCCATATGCCAGAAATTGTGTTTAAATGTTAAATGCCAAAAAATTATCTACCAAATAAAAAAAAATTTTGGTCATTTCATAATTTTATATGTGTTTTATTCAAAAAAAAAATCGGCAACCTCTTAAAAAAACACCCTTTATTTAAGCGGGTTAGGTCCAGAAATGGATAAAGACTACTCGTTATGGAAAGCAACCAGAAGATTTAAACGACCTATAGTTCGAGTACCACCTTTAAGGAATGCTCAAGGCAGTTGGGTTCGACAAGACAAAGAAAAAGCGGAACTCTTTGCTCAACACCTAGCAGCAGTGTTCCAACCCCATGACATTCAATCCAACATTGATGTAACACTTGTTTATCAACCAAATCAGGACTTTAAAAGGGTCACGCCAATGGAAATTGCTAAAGAAATCGACAACAATCTTAATTATAAAAAAGCACCCGGAATTGATGAAATATCACCGGGTCTATTCAAGGAACTTCCACGTAAAGTATTTATCTTGATCACATACTTATTTAATGCCTGTATGAGATTGAAGTATGTACCCAAATGCTTCAAAATGGCCCAAATAAAATAATTATGCTAAAGAAACCAGGTAAACCAGATGAAGAAGTAACCTCATACAGACCAATTTCACTGCTTCCGACCTTATCAAAGCTGTTCGAGAAACTGCTACTAAAACGTCTAAAGCCAATGGTAAACGTTCCTGATTTCCAATTTGGATTCAGGAATAACCACTCCACCATAGATCAAGTCCATCGAATAACTGCGGTAATAGAGCAAGCGTTAGAAGAAAAGAAATATTGCCCCGCCGTATTTCTGGATGTATCCCAGGCCTTTGATAGGGTTTGGCATGAGGGATTGACATTCAAAATGAGCAAAATTCTAACACAAAACTATTGCCAGCTGCTTGAATCATACCTCTCTGATCGCCAATTCAGAGTCATTCATGAAGAAACATGTTCTGACTTTTATCCAGCGATTGCGGGAGTTCCGCAGGGAAGCGTATTGGGTCCCCTCCTCTACCTTCTTTATACTGCGGACATACCTCCATATCCTTTGCGGACCCAATCGGCACGTTCGCTGACGACACTGTAATTATGTCAGTAGACCAAGAGCAGTGGAAAATCTTCAACGAGCAATGGACAACGTTACTAAATGGACAATTTACTGGAAAATTGCACTGAATCAGCTCAAATCAACATATGTGACATTTACGCTCCGACATAAAAATAACACTCTTCATATACACCTCAAAGGAGTACAAGTGCCGCAGGCTGAATCGGCAAAATACCTTGGTCTACATTTACATTCCAGGCTCAACTGGAAACATCACGTGAGACAGAAAGCTGAACAGATACGATTGAAACAACGTCAAATGTACTGGTTAATTGGACATCATTCCAAAATGAACCTGTATTGCAAAAGACTGGTATACCAGACTATCTTCAAACCAATATGGATGTATGGTGCGCAGCTATGGGGTTGTACACATAAATCCAATAGAGACATTATACAACGAAGCCAAAATAAATTTCTTCGAATGGTCACCAACGCCTACCGATTTGTGACTAACAAGGAAATCCACAATGATTTAGAAATACAATTGATAGACGAGTTATCCGCGAATGTACCATAAAACATGAGAAGAGACTTCTTACCCACACCAATCTTGAGGCCGTACAACTACTGCACAGTACAAACGAAGTAAGGCGGCTCAAACGAATCAAACCACATGAGCTAACCGTATGAAAATTATGAACCAAGGGAACTGGACACTGGTCCAGCAGACCCACACAAGTTTATGCTTATCTCATAAGTACTAATGTCAACCTTACTAATGAATTAATAATGTTTAAGATTGTAGTAGCCATATCAATAAAGTTGTTAAAAAAAAAATACAAAAAAAAAATATATTCAAAAAAAATCAAAAATATATACTTTCAGAACTATACTCAGCTTGGGACAAATTTTATCGTGAACTACTTAGAATATAGTCTATTAAATCAAGCCTCATGTGCGATTCACGCGCACATGACATATACCGTCCAAATCGTTAAACATATGACTACAAACTGAGAGATATGTAGAAAAATTCTATCTGCAATTATCTGGATATAGTATAGCACAAATTCAAATTCTCAATAAAATTAAACCATAAGATAAAACATCACACCCCAAAAAATAACTAATATTTCCTCAATTATTACCATAAAAATTTAAAAAAATAAAAATAAACCCCACCACAAATAAAAAATTCTGCACCATTCAATATAAATTTTTTAAAAAACATAGTTTGATTCTAGTCTCACAGGCGATTTACGAGTACTTGGCATATACCGTCGGATTTGTTGAACTTTTGAATACAAACGAGGAGATATGTAGAAAATTCTATCTGGAATTATCTGGATATAGTGGTTTGATTCTCGCCTCACAGGCGATTCACGAGCACATGACATGTACCGTCGAAATTGTTAAACTTATAACTACAAACTGAAGGATGTTGATTGATTGATTAGACTGTAGGACCAAGTACTGGATAAGTGTCCCAGATAACGCCGGGCCTATTCCTACAGCCTGTTGTTATGTGTCAATAGGAAGGATAGGAAAGGTTTTTTTGCTTTTTGGGACAGAACGACAAGGTTTCAGATACCTAGCGATCGTACGGCACAACACAATTCTAATATACTTCTAATCTACTAGTGGAAGGAAAACGGCTTAATAGGTTTAATGAATAACGATGGCATTGGTCTTCAACAATTGCATCTCTAAATCAGTAATCTGAAAAAAAAAAATATTATTAATTCACGTACATCTGGAAATTTCCTGAAAATTTATTCTAAATTAATATTTGAATATTAAAACATTATTTTTCACAAAAGTGTCACACAATGTCGCATTTCATCGTTTATTTAACAATAAAAATACAATTTCAATGGCTCGCATTAATAAAAATCACAATTGACATGCCTCCAAAAATATTTGGAGGGTTTTTAATAGAAATTTTAAGAGTAGTACCAACAGAATACCAATTTAGAGATTCTCTCACAAAAGTCTATTAACGAAAAACATCTTAAGTTATAGCCTCTTAATAGTCTTAACATCAGAATCGCACGGCTAGTTATGCGAAATATTGTAGTTAAGACCTCTGTGACTATACGTCAGAATCACACGTTTACTGTCCCAGAGTTTTAAAATATATTCACTTAGAAATTTTACTGTGTTAATTTTGTACGAGATGGGAAGTCATGACATAAAATTTATATAGCGACCAGACCAAGTATTTTTGTGTTACCAATCAAAAAAAATTTTGCGTGTATTGATTTTCTGAAACAAGGATTCTTTGGTACTTTCTAACATTTATTAGCTTTTATTGCAAACGCACATTGTCACTTCAGTGTGAATCAACTATTTGTTCCTTTCCTCAAATATGTCCCAGCATTTGAATAAAGAGATTTTTTAAAATTTTGTTTTGAAAAGCTCTTTTCGTCCGCGACTATAACCGACTAAAACCAGATAATTCCAGTTAGAATTATTCTATAAATCTTCTCGTTTGTAGTCAAAACTTCAACATATCCGGCGGTATATGCCAAGTCCTCGTGAATCGCCTATGAGTCGATATTCAAACGACTATATCGATAGAGATCAATTTTAAATTTCGGGTCGAAAGTTCTTGCTAAACTCATAGTGGTCATTTGGTCAATCACTTAATGCTAATTAAGTTTCCATATTGTCGCTTTCAGGTTTGGTTTGGGCTGTCTAGGTTTTCCAACAATTGAAGAGATAATTTAGAAATGCTTAAAAGTGATAGTTATAATTTCGAGCTGAATGTTCTAAATATCATTACAGATCATCATGCCACATTTTACTGTCGCGACAGTGCTATTTTTTCGGGCTGGAATATAAAATGTTCCCGATAGTTATAGTTTAGTATTGCTAACGGGCTTTTCAACTCAATATATCTTAAAAATACATAAAAGTAATTTTACAATTTCGGGCTGAAGAATGTTATAAAGGTCATGACATTCTATCATGATACTGTTTACTGTCACGATATAGTGAAATTTTTTCGGACTGGGATAGTAAACTCTCACGATAGTGATAGTTTAGTGTTGCCATCGCGTTTTTCGATCGAAATTACTGTCTGTGGAAAATCAATTTTTAACCCAATAGTTCAACGGGACACAGAGACCTCATTTAATAATGGTTTAGTGAATTATGATATGGTAAAACTGAATTCAACATATGAAAAAACATTAGCCTCGACTAATTATAAAAGTGAATCAGATATGGCGAAGACCTCGGTGACGATTGTGTTATGTATGACGACAGTGATATTGACCCTAATTATATGCCGCCAAGTGATGAACAAAACCTTAGTGAGGGAGCTACCTAATGAATCTAGTACAAGTTTAAGTGCTATGGCATGCTAAACAGAGAAAAATTTGGAAGGGCCTTCATCTCATAAAGGCCAAAGACGGGAGATTACAACAAAGCGTAATTTAGGTCAGAATATTTTACGGCAAAGAGCAAATACATGAAAGTCCATAAAACAGTTTATTGCCGCATTTAAGCATAAGCTGACTTGCCATTTCGGGCATTTTATAAAAGTTTGCACTTTACACGACGGTAAAACTTTTGAAAGTGTCTGAGGTTATCATGATCCCCAAACCAGGAAAACCGCCACATCTAATAACATAATATAGGCCTATATCGTTGCTGCCAATAATGTCTAAACTCTTTGAAAAGTTACTATTAAAAACACTCAAACTAATAACTGAAAAAATAACCTAATTCCGAATCACCAATTTGGTTTGATCAAGTGCATAGAATAACTAATATCATTGAGTATAGACTTTAGAAGGAAAAAAGTTTGTTCCGCATTATTCTTTGACGTAGCGCAGGCATTTGGCAAGGTTTGGCACGAAGGTTTAATCTTTGTGCACACTTTTCCTTTATAAAACTGCCTGCGACACAGAGCGATACCACCAGTCCAATTGACTACCTTTATTAACGAAGTGGATATAATTGAATATTTGGGAACGATTTGCTGGAAGGTAGGAGTACCCCACGTGGTTTTGTAATGTTATCTCCACTGTAGTTGGTGGTGATCCTTGATTTTGAATAGCTGATGATTTAATTTCTTCGTTGTGCAGCAATGTATGATACAGTTTTCTACAATTTTGGCCATTCCGGTTGGAAGTACACTTGCTAATTTGTTGTCGTTTACATAGGCAATTAAAACACCTATGAGAGGCTTTTGCACACTATCTTCGCTTCGCACATCCGTTGCGCTTAACTCCTTTTCATGGCAAATGGCACAAGCACAATTCAAATCCAAGGCGATGTGGCTTTTAATGAAAGATTTGGAATGTTGTGTTTAGTTGTAATTCTTGCTAATTCCAACGTATCAATTCGTCGTGCAAGACACTCAACAAAGTTTGTAAAAAGAGGGGTTTCCACATCTGCGAATATTTCGGCCCATAATATCTTTGACCGCTCGTCCAAGTTTTTGTACCAGTAAAGCTATAAGCCAATGATCTCGTGTCTCGGCACATTTATCTTAGGTCATAAAACGGCATATGACTTCATCCGACCGATCCGAGATGCATTATATTAGTGGCCGTACCAGTAGAAATACATAACTACTCAATAAAGCAGCGGGCAAAATGTGCGAAATTTATAATGTGACGTTTCCAATCATACCGTTCTTTAAGCTTATTTAAAGCACCTATAAAGATCGCTTCTCTGATGCTAATATGCCTCAGACATAATGAAAAATTGAAATTTATGTACGAGACTTAATTATGCTAATTCAGTTACTGTGCTGGAGAAAAAGTACCAAAATGATTGCCATTATGTGTATTATCCTGTAAATGCAGATACATTTATCTTCGGCAGCTAATCTCATGATGAATAGCCGGTTTTGTACTGAAGAACACTTCCGGCAACGTATTACCTTCCCGCATTGCTTTAGAGCGAATCCACGTTTGAATTTGAAACCGCGTCGTAGTAATTAGAAAATTAAGAAAATTAAGAGTGGCTGTAAGTCGGCCGCTATTTTAATATCATATTCACTAAAGCACTATATAACTCACTGAAGTGATTTGCAAAATTTAAATTAGAATGCCTGTAGTTAGTTTTTTAATCGCGCATTGAGAAATACGAAAAGCTATACCTAGCTGGTGGCTAAAGTGGATTCAGAGTATAATGATAATGCCGCTCCACGTGTTGAATCCAGGGAACGTTGTATACACTCAAAATAGTGAGTTCAATAAATTATGTGCGGTGGGAAATGCCCAACTGTTCTGCTCAAAAATTTTAATTATGACGGAAACATTTTGATAGAATATTTTAAAATAAATTATACACTTAAGTTACAGCGGGAATTCATAACATATTGATGTACAGCAGCGGAAAGTCTACAGTTTGTGAATATCATTTTATAGAACACTGTATCTTTTATCCTGCAAGACATTTTTTGCAAAGTTACAACTATAGAATTTTTACATTTTCAGAATCGGACCACCAGTTTTTTTATCACAACTCGTCCTTTCCGGTAAAATTTTAAAACTATATCTAAACAAATGTTGTTTAAAACTTAATTTACCATCTTTTTGATTTATACCGTATTTTCGTTAATGCAATATGCTTTTAAAAAAATGGCAAAAATGAGAAAGCTCCTATGGTGGCTGCCATTTCCGGTGGATCGATTTCGACAAAAAATTCCAAATTTTTTTACCCTGGAGCTTTTGTTTTGAGGTCTGCAAACAAGTAATAATCGCTGGGGGCCAAATCTGGGGAATACGGTGGATGCGGAGGTAATTCAATATGCAATTCGTGGAATTTTGCGTTGTCGTTTTATTGTGAGAAAACGTGGTACCCACTTCGAACACAGCTTTCTCATGGACAAATGTTCGTGCAAAATGTGACCAACACGTTCAATTGATATCTTTACAATGTCAGCTTCTTAGCAACGCAACTTCACTTTACGGTCATTCAAAATTATTTCGTGGACTTTTTTATGTTTTCAGGAGTTACAGGCTCATTTGAGCGACCAGATCGTGGTACATTGTACGACCACGTTCAAATTCAGCATACAAGTCAATGTTGGTTTGTTTTCTTGGCGCAGAGTCCGAATAACACTTATGAAGCCACTGCAGCCCATTTTTCCCCATCAAAAAACAGTGTTTAATCAACACACGAAATTATTTTCTTCCATTTTTTGATATTAACAAAAGTAGCGTCAGTAAAAAACCGTGACTTGTAAAATTAATGAACGAAATGTTATGAAATTTTACAGGTATCATTTGAAGGTTGGTAGAATTTAAAAATCTTATGGGGTTTCTTTATGGGCTTTGTAAAGCATAGGTTTTGTTGATGTTGGCGGGGGATCGCTTAATGAATAGTAGAGGATTCACAGAGAGAGGGTTCGAGCCATCTATTGCGATCGTTTCGGCATTAACTTTATGTATTGCAGATTAGTTGGTTTTTTACTCTAGAAGAGCGAGTATCGAGTACTCCTGGATAAACATTACACATTTTTCTTGGAACATTTTATTATGAGTATTTATAAAAATGATTCTTTCCACAGTTTGAGTTCGGAGATTGGCTAATTTTAAGTAATATTCCTTCATCCAATTATTCAGCGTTTGAGTAACAAATTATACTATTTGTTATATTTGTATTTTAATTTGAATAGCAATTTAGAGTTATCGAGATTTATCAGGTGTTTATTATTAATTAATTAATTTATTTAGCTCTAATGAAGATTTTTGATTACAGAAGATCTTTGAAGACTTAATACTTTCTAATTAAAAATACAATTTTAATTTAAAAGTCCGAAGGCAGACAAGATAGGAATCATAATGGCTATTGGGTTTGCTAATAAATTTGATATTTCAGCGGATATTTGATTTTTTGAAATAAATTACAGATAGGTTGGAAGCTACAGAGTAAATTTGAAATGCACTTAAATATTGATGTACTTAGAGTTTTTCGGGGATCATGGAATTTCTTTAATCAAATTATTTTGTAGATTGTTCGGGAGGGAAACTGTAAATTAGTAAAGGTTTTGTTTAGCTTGTTGTTATGGGTTGGATAAATAATTATGCTGGTTGTTAATTCTTTGATTTATAATTTATTTAATACTGTTGTAAATTTATTTATATTTACAATAGTTGACGACACTAGTAATTTTTGAATGTCTTATTTTAATAAAGGGTGGTTAAATTTTAAGGGCCGACGTTGAATGTGAGCCACACCTAAACGTCAAGTTTTTTCTGCATTTAATTTGACATTTCTCAATTTCAGACTAACTCAATTTGAACCATGGACGTCGTCAATGGTCAGAATGGTGGCAAGAAATGGCAACAATGGATGATCAATTTTCGAAGAAAATCATCTTCAGTGATGAGGTACATTTTCATCTCAGTGGATTCGGCAATAAGCAGAATTGCCGCATTTGGGCGAATCATAATCCAAGAGTGATTGTCGAAAAACCAATGCACCCACAAAGAGTGTCTGTTTGGTGCGGTTTATGGGCTGGCGGCATCATCGGGCCGTATTTTTTCCAAAATGAGGCCGATCAGGTAGTTACTGTGAATGGTGTTCGCTATCGTGAGATGATAACGAACTTTTTATGGCCCGAATCGGAAGATATGGATGTGGACGATATGTGGTTTCAACAGGACGGTGCCACTTGCCACACAGCTAGCGAAACAATGGCTCTTTTGCGCGACAAATTCAATGGCCGTGTTATCTCACGTAGTGGCCATGTCAATTGGCCGCCAAGATCATGTGATTTGACTCCGTTGGACTTCTTTCTTTGGGGTTATTTGAAAGAAAAGGTGTACGACGATAAGCCAGCAACAATTCAAGAGCTAAAGGATGAGATAATTCGGCACATTAACGGCATAGAACCTCAATTATGCCTAAGCGTCATCGAAAATTTGAACCATCGGGTGGAGGTGTGCCGCCGAGGTCTTTATTTACTTAATCATTTATTTTATTTATAATCCAAGGGTTAATAGTTGAACAATCGATTGGGTTATTTGGTTATCAAGGATACTACTGTTGTGCTAGTTACTTTATTATTAATTCTGTCATCCTACATATTCCTGATTACCTTAATAGTTTTATTTAATTCTGGTTCAATTTGTTTAAGTATTGGGATTCCAAAACTGTCAAACATCCATTATTGATATATTGCCTTACAGATTTCAGATTAGCTGTTTTTGGAATCAGATTTCATTTGGCCATTTTTTATTTTATTTTTTCATAAATAATAATATTTATAATTTGATTAGGGATAGCAAAGGCAAGTGCACTCACATTATATAGTTTTATATTTAACAGGTTCACGAAAATTATATCCGTTGAAGACAAAAAGATTGTGCGTTCCTTTCCTACTTTGATATGAGTACTACAATATTTGGTGGTTTCTGGATTAGATTTATTTTGATTTAATTTGTTTTAAGAGAACCAATTTAATCTAGTTAATACTAATCATAACATTAAATTTATTTTATTAAAGTATAAATTAAATCATAATAATGACGTTTTATTTCAGGAAATTTACTGGAACTTAATAAATTATGAATTTTTAATTATAATTATAAATGTTTTTAGAATGCTGATTGCTGAAGTTTTATATCCAAAAACATCAAAAATAATTGTGCTGTCTTGTGCTAACCGCCTTACATGGTATTTCAAACTAACAATTTTCTAACTATTGACTACTCAGGTGTCTATAACCAGGTCAATTCGGTCATATCCAACATGCCAATCCTATCCTATCCAGACCAAGCGTCATCCAGAAGTCTCGCTAAATTGCCTAGCCATACATTGCAATCAATCGATCAATTTTGAGAAAAAGAAGAAATTAAAACGTATGTTTTTCGTAAAATATCATTCACATGCATATATACAAATTTCCAACTAGGGAGTTGCTAATTAGTTTTCAGCTCATCCCATCCCAAAGATAGGAGTCAACTTTTAGGCGCTCTAATTTCCTCAAATCGAGATAAAATGAATTCTGATGTTCAAAATTTTAAATCCCCAGCCATTTATGATTATTTTAGGATCACTTTAAAAGCATACATTTAGGTCAGCATCAGCAAACTAAAAGCTTAGTTTGCTCATACTGACCTAAATGTATGCTTCGTTGTATATGAGATAACAACCAATTTTTCTTAAGTTAATAACTTGCAACACCCAGTTTGTGGGACAATTCATCTTAATGTCTTATTGTTTAAATTTTATTATTCGAGAGAACTGGTTGTTAAGGTACACATTACATTTACAGAGCCATCAAATTAATGGGTATGTAAAACAACTATGCAGTTCAACAATACTTTATCTGTCTAACTAATAACATGTATGCACATCAGAATACCATATCGCCATAAAATAGAGTACAATTATTTATATTGCATTTTAAATTTCGATTTAACAAATTCCATAAATCATTTTTATTGCAATATTTACGTTACAAATAAAATATCTTGTATCTAATCTACGTACATCTGCATACGTTTCACCTATCTGTTTCTACCCAATCGTACGGTTATGTAAAATACAGCAAGTACACATTACTATATTATAAATGGAAAATGGGAAAACTAACAGACAAAAACTTAATTTTAAATAACATTGTCTCATCGCAATTTATTTTTTTTCTTGTTACCATGTCATATACGAGTACAAAAATTACGAGTACATTCTGTCTACATTACATATGTACTCGTATTATATGAAAGCTTTTATCATTTGGAACACAAACTTAATTTTTAAAAATCATGATTAGATCTCAATTTTTGTGTATACTTATATCAGTGTATATAAACAAGACTGTCAATGAACAAGAATGTAAAAGAACATGATTATTATTCTTATTCCTAACTTACGTTTTTTCATTCTTTATTTGAAAGACTGAATGAAACAACACCTCACCAACATTATTAACTGTGCGAAGAAAAGCTACACCAAAAAAAAAATTAAATTTAGATGAAAACTAAAAAAGTTGGGAAACTAGTTTTCGTTCGAAGATAAATACAGGTCAATGCAAGTATTGCATATCAATAGCTTTAATTTTTTGTTCGTCTTGTTTTCGTTTGATACTTTTCCCAGTTGTGCTTTTATTCGAATGTTCGCAGAGCTTTATACATAATATATTTTTATGTAGAAACTTGAAAAAAAATCGAACTAAAATAATCCAGAAATGGAAAGAAATTGTTACAAAATGAAAATCGTGCTCTCAATTTTCCTTATTTTCTTTTTGCTTAAGTAAAATATAATAATAACAGTAATAAACGAAAAGTTGTTTTTGCTATTTTTTCATTCTTATTTTTTTATTGAATGAAAATTAAAGAGAAGTAGAATCGTAGAAAAGTATAATAACAACAATAATAACGGAATCTGAAAATGTTGTATATACTGTGGGTAGAAATACAAATATGTTTATTGTGTAGATATACAACACTGTGGGAAAAGTACAATACATTATTTTTTATATTGAGTACAGTGTACAGGGTTTTTCAATAAGAACTTTTTTTAATTGGAAATTAAACAGATATTTTGTTAAAAATATTTAAAACCGATTGTTGCATTGGCTGAATGTCATGTAGTCCTGTTGAATCCATAAATCGTTAATATTTATATTATAAAATATTGGCCATAAAAAATTTGTTATCATTTCTCTGCAGAAATAATGTGGACCAATGGTGCCTCCGGCCCATAAAGTAACACAAGAAGAATGCAATGGCTGCTCAACATTCCATTGGATTTTCAGAAGTTAAAGTGCGACAATTTTGTTTCGTCAGAAAAAATAATTATTTTAAAAAACCATACCCATGTTCAATTATCCAATCTGCAAATTGTCGACGTTGAGAATGGATTTTGAGATTTTAATTTAATTGTTGAGAACGTCGTGAAATCAAAAAAACTATAGCTTCGGTTAAATAACGACCACGTGTTGATGCCGGTATGTTTGCGTCATCCACCATTTTTATAATGAATTTTAACTATTTAATACGATTTTGATACGAAATTGAATAAATTTTTATAAATCAACGTTGTACTGTCAGGTCGGCGATTGAACGTCGTAAAGGAAAGACGTGATTTTTGTCTCTCCTTTAAATAAATAAATAAATAGTTTAAATATGTGTTAATAATTGATTAATTATAATATTAATCATAATATTATTTATTAATATATGTGTGTATAGAATATGTGTGTAAAGAAGTAATAAGTAAAGTGAAAAGTTATACGTATTGTGTTAATATATTAATTGTGTGCGGTGCGCTTGCACTGGTGTAGGATATGTATATAACAATTTCGTTTATATGTTTTTCGACACCGTTGTTTGAATGCATCGTACGCGTTGTATGTTAATATTCAATTTGTAGGACTTTTTTGATTAGAAAGGATGCTTAAGATAAGTGTTATTTTTATTACTTTATTTTACATTTTACATTATACATTATATTTTATTACATAATAATCAATGAATCGTATGGATGAGTTATTTGTGTTGTTGTGGTATGAAACAGTTTGTGACGACAGTTGCTAGCATTCATTCTATGTAATCTGTTTCTATGAAAAATACTGTCGTGGTCTCTAATTTTTATAATTTTGTTTTTTCTCTCGCATACGTATTGTTTATAGTTTTTTATGTACACAGTGATTTTGTTGAATTTCGTTATATGAGTAGATGGTATTTTCTTGGAAAAGTTGAACAAATCACGACCAAAAAGCTAATTTAAAATTTGGATATCAAGTTTTTATTGCATGTTGTACTGAAATCCTTATTTCTTTTAATTTTTTTATTTAAGGATATACATATAAGTGAAAATATGGTATATGGGATGCGCAAATTATAAACAAAATGATCGTATAATATTCTCTGCTCTCTCACGGTTGTATTTATATTTTTGTAGTGGATTACACTAAGACTTCGTATTACGTTGTCTAAATGGGCGAATTTCTTTGGATTTGCACTAAATGTTCTTGAATGTGGATGATTCAATTTGTGAATTGGGAAAGTCGATTAGACTTTAATTGTTCATAATTTGTTGATTTGTTATATGTATAATAATTTAGACTTTTGTAAACTTTGTGAGATTTTTTGCAGTCGTTGTGGAGAGGCGGCTGACGTTGCCCTCTCCTTGTCGACCTGGGCGTCATCGGCAAGGGGTGGATGTTGTCGCAGGTCGAGATCGCGCAAAATGAATATTGTACATATAAAGGAATGTACATTTTTGGCGATTGGGAGGGGGTTATACTTTTTCTCTGTGGTGCGAAAACTGGATTAGATTTTGACGAGTGGTGTATGTGTGTGATTGGTTTACACAGGATGTGCTGCAGCTGTATTGCAGTGAATCTTTTTTGATATTTGGAGTGATTTGAATGGGTTTCGTTCATGGTGAGTAATGGCTCGGTGTCTGCGGTTTGTAGTGGTTGTTCGTTGAACGTTGTGTTTCTCAACTTGCGGAGAGTTGTGTTGATGTGTGTTCTGTCGTTACCTGTATTTATCAGGTATTTTTGACTGTTTTGAGTTGTTTTGTTTAGGACTTGAGGTAGTTCTCATTTGTTAGTGTATGAGGGCGGATTTGCAGTTTTGTATTGAATCGTTGCCTGAATGTTGGATTTGTATGTCCAAATTGGTTTCTTTGGTGAATGCTTCGGGTGTTTTTGTTGGAGTTTGCCGTCGATTTGGCGGGGGCTGAATCATTTTGGGAGTTTTGGTATGATCGGTCGTACGCTGAAGTTTTTGGGCTGTAGGGTTGCCATGGTTCGTTTGTGATCTGTCATGGATTCGTCACGGCTTTGTGAAGCGTGGTTTTTGTTGAATGGTGGTGTTGGCAGGAGGTCGCTTGGTGGATGGTAGTGGTTTCATGGTGGGAAGATTCATGCCGTCTGTTGGGATCGTTTCGAGGTAATTTTAGCTCCTGGATGGACATTGCATAATTCTCTTGGTATATTTTACTACGATTGTTTGTAGAGGTGGTTTCTTCCACGCTTTGATTTCGGAGATTTTCGGAGAGAGCTATTTTGGTGATGTTCCTTCATCCTATTATTCAGCGTTTGTGTAATAAATTGTTATATTTTTATTTTGGTTTGATTAGCGATAGAATTTTCCGTTTCCGTATTTCTTCTGTGCATTGAGAATATAGTGTAGGTAATTTATGATTAGCTGTTTTCTATATTGTATTTCCTTCATAATCCATCATTTTTGCAAGATTCATTGCAACTATGTTGGAGTTGGTAACGAATCCTATTATTTACCGCAAAATTGCCTTTTTGTGACACTCAATGGGTTACTAGTATTTTCTCACAGCTTATTAGCGATATTTTTGCTTTATAAAAAGAAATATTATTTGCATTGGATTTGGGATTTTAACAATCTTAACATAAAGAATTGTTTATCGGCAACTTCGTTATATCTATGTAACTGAAAAGCTAGAAATATTTGATATAATTAATATAATTATTTAAAAGAAAGAGAAGGTTTGTATACTTCAATACACCAACGACTGGATGTTTGTCATAAAATGCAACGTTGCCAATCTTGACTGTTTTAGTACAAGAATTATAATTATTAATTCCCAATTTCAAATCAACCCTAAATATTAATCTACATGTACAGTGCCGAGCTATTATATTAAAATTATTCGGTTCTCAGGAAATCTCATTCAAATATATTTAATATACGAGTACATATTATCCCTCTTTTAAGATACTGGTTCGATTTATATTTAATTATAAAAATTATAAAATAAACTTATTTATCATTCATTTTAGAATAATTTTTTCAAATTTTATCTAGTTGCCTTTACTTAAATATTACCTTCCAGTAATACCTTCCAGGAAAGCCATTGACGACACACTATAATTATTAATTTACGTTTGTTACCAGTCTGAGATGAATCGTTTATGACAAGTCTAATACGAGGTGACAAGTCATAGACGAGTCGCATGTGTCATGTCTGAGATTAATTGTATGTGATATATCCCCAGCAAACGTAGAAGAAGTTCCAGAACTAGTGCAAAAGTAGTGATAAAAGTATTTGTTTCCTTGTGAAAAAGGATGGGCGTCGGGAAAAATTCATCAGTTTTATAAAAAAATTTTGGTAAACATACGAAATTTTTGCGAATTCTAAATTATTTAGGATATTTTAATGGATGGATATTTTAAGGGATATTTGAATGCAATCCGGTAGTTAATCTAGTTAATCTGTTTTTTTTTTGCTATTTCGTGTTCGCCCCATTCAACGGTTAAATACTAATGAATTTTAGAGTTGTTTTGAATATAGTTCAAATAACTTTGGTTTCAGGAAATTCTACTGTAAGTTGCGGAGTTGCAGAATGATTAAATTAATAAATGTTTCAATTATTTAGGAAGCCGGAAAATATGAATTTAGAATTAAATTTCAGGAAATTTACAGATGCTTGTGAATTAATGCTTCATTGTAATTGCTGATTGTGTAGTTTAGAATTGTGTTGTCATTTTATTACTAACGACTTTACATAGGTGTCTGAAACGGGTGGAGTCAACCAATTTTGGTTAGGAAGCCGAAAAGTATTAATAGAATTAAATTTCAGGAAAATTCCAGATGCATGTGAAATAATAATATTTTTTCTTAGGTTGCCGTTTTAAAGAAGCAATTGTTGAAGACCAATACCATCGTTATCCATTAACCTATTAAGCCTTTATCCTTCATCTAGTAGATTAGAATTGTGTTGTCTTTGTGTTACTAACTATCGGCTATACCTAGGTGTCTGTAACCGGGCCGATTCTGTCCCACGTAACTAACCTATCCAATCCTTCGGTTTTGTTATGTGTAAAAAAGGGTGTACGGTGGGCCCGGCGTCATCCGGGAACTCAAGCCTAAGAACTTGGTCGTACATCCAAAATCAATCAATCAATCAATAAATCAACGTTGTACTGTCAGTTTGTAAAAAAACTGAATAACGAAACTATTTTAATAGGTACTTTATTGAAAAAAATCTTATTGGAAGACGCTTTAGTATTTAAATTGTAAAAATATATTTTATTAAGATAATCTAGAATTTAAGTTAAACCGTAGAAGCAATCGGAAATTACTTTTCCATTTTACTCAAACATCTGCTCTAAACTATAAAAATCGTAAAATTGATGTTAATCCATTTCATGATAATCAAGGATTGGTTCTTAGGAATGTGATAGAAATCTTCAGTTTCACTTTCTACAACACGAAATTCATCGTAAATCTGTGGTCTCTGGGTTTCGTGTAAAGTGATTCGATGTCTTGACAGGTGATCCCTCGATACCGGATGACTTTCAGTTAAAAGTGCTGCCAAGGATGGACTTGGTGTTAGTGTAAACTATATAGTTCCAACAAAAGAAAATATTATAATTTTGAACTGAATGTGTGATAACTCTTAAGATGTTGTTTTGTACTATACCGTTTGTACTAGAATCTAACCAAAAACATGACTTTTCCGAAACAACTTGTGGAAGACTGTATTTAGGAAAAGATTTTGTGTTATTTTGGGTGATACGTAGTTATTATTTTACTTAGGAATCAGGCTACAAAGACATTTGGTTTCGAACTAATGAAATTTTTAAATAATTCGGTGCTCTCTTCAGCTAACAGTGCCCGAACTACAAAAATAATTGAAAATACTTTAAACTTGAAAATACTTTGAATTATCATCACAAGCTATCGCTACGCATTTGTTAACCCCTCGAACGTCGAACCTCGAACTTTATTCTATTTGACGCATCCATGCGAATTCCATATGTAATTTTCGGTAGTTATGGGTAGCCAGATATTATTTTACATCGAGATGAAGTTACCAAGACGTTCGGAAGTTTGGTATCGAACAGTGAAACTATGAATTCTTTATATTTATTTAAAAATTCGGTCGTCTTATCAGATTGCAGTGTTCAAACTACAATAATATTAAAAATACTTTAAACTTTGATTCATAAGGGTTAATAAATGCGTAGCGAATCATAATAATTCTAAAATGATGTGGCCCACAGCCGTCTTTCTTTTACCATGACATAGGTTTCAAATATATCCTGTTTAATCAAAAAATATTATCCCTTCTTAAATTTCAGAAAATCAACAAGGTGAACCCAAGTTGGTTGATAATTTAATCTTTAAGTTTATCTACATTTTTTGTCCTTTTCTGTAAATGCTAAGTTTTTAAATTCATTGTAAATATTTAAAGATCTCCCCCTTTTCTGGTACACAGATTTCCACCAAATTTCGCGAGGACCTCCCAATTAAAGGCAAAAGTTTAAATATGAAGTTTTTTCAAATAAAGCCGCCTTGTATGTAAACCTCGCCATTTCCCATACAATTTAGAAAATGATCTACAAAATTAGTTTGAAATTTAATTTACAACCTTTTAGTTTTATACGATTTTTCGTGTATTTCAAAATATTTGCCAAAACCAAAAAGCTCCTGTAAAAGCTGCCACTTCCAGTGGAGAGATTTCCGCCGTAAATCGCGGAATCCCCCAATTTAGGTAAAAATTAAGGTATGAAGTTTTACCCCGATAAATCAATCCGTCTATGTTTGTTAAGGTGGTAACTGGTGAAAAGAGCGTCAAATAATTTTATTGTGCGTCAGAGAGAAATTAAACCGACGATCGTATTAATACATTTATTAGTGATTTGGAATTTAAACAATACTAATGGGTGACCTAGTGGTTGGGTGAGAATTATCAATGATGAAATTAGAAGGGAATTTTAATTAACCATCGATAATTATCTAGCACATACAAAACTGGACAATGTATTCAATTTAGATAATTTTTTTACTTTTTTCCTCCTAACACTACTTCAAAATTACAGCCGTTAGACCAAGGCATCTTCAAAAAATATAAATCATATTATCGTAATAAAATTTAACTAATTAATTTAACTTTAATTTAATTTTTATTTAGAATTATGTTCATACAAGTTTAACCTCGAATGAACCAGGAATAATTCAAGAAGTTGGTCTAGATACGCGAGCGTGTTACAATAACGAAATTTTTGATGTAACCAGTGAATCAGACGAGAAAATCTTACAGGAGGAGGAGCTACAAAACTTAACTGAAAGTGAAGATAAGGACGCTATTTCAAAATTCCCTTAAATTGGCAAGTGTGGGAATATGAAAGGAAATTTCAAAACTCGGAGGCATGTCCTTTTTCTTAATTAAATCGTTGAAACAAAAAAACAAAATTTAAAATTTTATTTATAGTTCATTTAATTTTACATATTTGAAATAAGTTATGCATAAATACATATGAACAATTATTTTGTATTTTATTTTTAATGAAATGTAAATTAAATTGAAATACACCCTTTTCTCATTAATTTTTAAAAAATTGGCCATTTCTCTAAGTTGACCACATGCCTGTAAATTTTGGGTGGGCAACTTACACTGATTTTACTGTAAATAAAATCATTTATTTTTTGGCTTAGCAGTACCTTTATTAAAAATTTACATAATAAGTCAATTTTTTTTAACAACTCACAATTTTGTTGCCAATTTGATATGGAAACATTTTGGTTTTAAACATTTTCTCGTAAATCCATTTCTATTGGAACATGCAACTTCTGGTCTGGTTCCGCTGACCGAGTTACGTCAAATTTCACTAAGACCTCCCAAAGTGTGAAAAAAGCATAGACACTTGAGAGTATGAAGTTCATCAAAATCAGAAAATCCATTTTAGCTGTAGGGAGGACATAGATTTTCTGACACCAAATTTTCGGAACTTCAAATTGCTTTGAAATGTGTTTTCACTTTGTACTATGAATAAATACACATTTTTACTGAATTTGAAGCAAAGTCCTAGATTCATACTGCTTCGTATTGCACTCTGAACTAGGTGATGCAGTTGAGGCGATGAAGAGGAAATTCTTTCTTTAGTCAAAGGCACTACATGACACGGCAAATAAATAGCGCCGTAACACCAATACCATATCAGCGACTATTCTCTAGTGGTGGCTGAGGTGGGCGACTGCCTTGAAGGAAGCGGTTCGCTATGTTAACGTATTCAAAGGACGACTGAGTCCTGAAAATCTTCACCAGTACGTAACACACACTTGCAAAACGTGAGTTGAGCGGCTGGTCAGCCACATACCTCACAACAACGATCTCATAATACCACCAAGGTAACACTCTCTCAACTACAGCTGCCATAATAATGGAGAAGAGTTTGGAGTCGGTGTTTTCGTTCAACGACGAGTGCAGCAACCTAATATCGACTACCGACCTGTCAACATGTGGATACGCATGGTTAGATCATGCACTTAACAATAAAAATCATGATTAACAATACCAATGCATATGCGCCAACCGAAGACAAATTAAGAGAAATTAAAGATGTATTCTTTGTTTTTCTATGAGTAACAAAAATGGTTTTTCATTTTTAGAAAATTTACAAGGTTGCGTGGCGATAATATGATGAAAAACGGCAAATTAAATTAACTACGTCATAATCTCGAAGAGACGTTCAACGTACGCTGGAATATCGATTCGCTAAAAATGAAGACATCAATCATTCAGGAGTAGTGGTTGTCAGCCATAACTGCAGCAGTGGTAAATACGATTGGAAGAAGAACTCCAAGAACACGTAATGATTGGTTCAACGATTAGTATCGTTGTCTCATCGAAAATAAATTAAAACTGTGTGAAAAGGAATCGGAACACTAGGAGCAATCAAAAATAATATTTATGCGTCAAACGTCACTTCCAAATTCCTCCGACGGAAGCTCTAATGTGTTATTACCTAAAACGGAAACACGAGAGATATTTTTACCAGTGCTAGTAATATTTCGGAAAAATTCCAGCCAAAATCCATATTCATCAAAAACACAAATGGAGAGTGTGTATAATAATTACCCCACCGAAGTAACATCTGAGGCCGTATTTTGGTCCAAAAATAATGACAGGAGAGATGAATTACCGGAACGCAATAGTGTTGCATAAATGTGTTTGTATTAGTAAACACGTGTAGCTTGTTCGGACGTAACGCTACCATTTCACACTCAAAAAATAAAATAAAATTAAAAAATAAATGCCAAAAACCATTTGCTTTAACGATAAGCCCGAATTACTGAAATGTTCCAATTTATACTGAAATGTTCAAATTTATACTGAAAAGTTAAATTCCATATCTCAATACCATGGGAAAATGTCTCAAAATAGTAGTGAAAGCACCGACAAATTGAACCGATTCCGCCCGGTTCGATAAATTTTGATGCTTATGATCACAAAACCAACACACATACTTGTATAAAAAATGACAGCACACATATTCAAAATAATGTATTATATGTCGTATACGTATACACAAATTTGTGGTTTCGTCTCTCAATTTCCGCCCGAAATAGGGTAGCTGGTCTGCTTCAAAAATTTACAAATTAAAAATTGTTACCAACTCCTAGCAGCATCTCTCGACAACGTGGAAGACTTTAAATATTTCAGATCAATTATAACAAAAACAAGAAACATCAAGCAGATCTAAGATCCCGCGATGATGTTGCGATCAAAATATCATTAGTAGTAATGTAAACTCATACAATACAAAGCACTTATAAAACCTATGTTCACTTCACTCGTACATATGGTTGGACTTTGACCAACTACGACACCTGATTACTACCTACACGAAACTATATATCTTCCTGGAGACTGCAATACATTAAATCCAAAATGGATAGACGGCTGGGCCAAGTTGAAAGATCTCTGCAAAACCGAAAATTAAGAAAATCGTTCGATCAACAACCACTCATAGTTCGTCACAGAGTAAGACCAAGACTATCCTGGCGTGGAACAAATCTTCAAATTACAGGGTACTGAAAATGGAAGGAGCGATAGATGATTCACGACAGTTGGAAGAGTTCCGTGCCTGTACGTGTTTTCGTAAATGCTATATATTTTTCAAAATATTTGAAAAAATTAAAAGCTCCAATAAGGCTACTACAAAAAACAACAGGATCTCCGACGTTTTACCGCGATTAGTAAATCCGTTTGGGCTGTAGAGATTGCACAAATATTTAGTCAGCACGGTACCAAATACATATGAATTATTATATCGGCAGTATAACGAATGGTAAATATCCCAAAACATCGAGGATAAACGTTTTAAAGATTACTTTACTTTATTTTACTACTCGTACATACTCGTAAATGAAACTAAAATAATTATTTTAAGCCAACAAGGTCCAACCCTATTTGAAAAATTAATATTTTAATTTACTTGAGACTATTAATACTTTATCGTTTTTTGTAAATGTTATATTTTTCAACATCATTAGAAGTCACTGGGATCTTCCATATTGTGGAAAAAGCTTAGGTATGAACACTGTATGAAGTTATATTCCCCTCAACCAATCCATTGGAGTGTACAGTGTTTGTTAAATAGTGTTTTGTCAAAAAAAGGAATTTCCGCTTAACCATTAAGTTTCATCCCGATTAGTCAATCGGAATTTGGGCTGTACTGGGGCCAATTTTTTGTTGAAAAATAGTTTCTTGTCACTAAAATCTTTTAGTTCACGGGCAAGAAACGAAAAATCTGCCACTTCCGGTGAATCGATTTCGGCAAAAATTACTGGGATTTATAAATTAATGTAAAAGCTTAAGTATCAAGTTTCATCCGAGTCAATCAATCCATCTGGGTTGTACAGAGGCCGAATTTAGGGTGAATAATTTATTTTTGTCATGATCGTCATATCCACTTTAATTTTAGAAAACTGTTCTAGACCGATATTGTTACAAAATTAAATTAGAATCTTTAAGCTAGAAGTTATTAGTAGTATGAAGGTATTTTTTAATTTAATAGGCTTTTTAGGGACTAATTTGTTTTGGTGGATTGAAGTTTAACATCGTTTTATTATAATTTTATCAATTTTATTAATTCTCAAAGGATACGATATAATTGAATATTACTTTTAGTTTGAAGTTTCATCCTAAACAGTAATCCGTCTGTGCTGTACAGAGGCCGAATTGTTGTTGAAAATTAGTTTTTGACCAAAAACCGCCGTTTCTTCTTAAATTTTGGACAGTTTATCGAGCCCAATATTATTGCAAATTTAATATATATACTCTTTTATTTGTTAGTCAATTTCCTTGTCATTTATAAACTTTCCAAACTATTTAAAAAAAAACTCAGAATATTCTACGGAGGTTGCCACTTCCCATTTGATCGATTTCGGTCAGAAATCAATGGAATCTCCCAATTAATGGAAAAACATCTCGATCGATCAATCCATCTGGACTGTACAGAAACCAAATTTTTGATGAAAATCAGTTTTTGTCAAAAACCGTCATTTCCACTTTAACTTTGGAAAACTCGACTGGACCAATATTGGTGCAAATTTAATTCATAGTCGTTTTTTCATAAATGATACACTTTACAAAATATAAATGGAATATCCATAACGTTTTAGTCTGCACTGATCACACACTCTCTCTCACACACACACACACACACACCACACACACACACACACACAGACACACACACACACACACACACACACACACACACACACACACACACACACACACACACACACACACACCGATTTTTTGTTTAAAAATACTTTTATCACTTCAGAAAATTTTAATGATTATCGTACTTTATTGTACTTCGTAAAAGACAGTTAGTCCTTTGATTTTTGGCATTTTAATCCCTAAACTTAAACAATGATAAAAATTTAAAAGTAATAATAGTTCCATTTAATTTAAGAAATTTTTCTTAATTTTTAAGATAAAGTGAGTTCTTTATATTGAAGAGGTCAAAATAATATATTTCTCAGTGGGTATGATCGCCATTATATCATTGCCACACCAAGGGAACTGAGTATGTCTAGCAGCAGTATCTTTTATAGGTGCTTCGATGTCTTCCATTTGCATTTATAATTTTCTATGTGCTTGCAAACTGCCAAACTTTAAACGGTTGAACTATCGATGGGCTGTTGCATTCGCACTTTCCTACTGAATTTCTAGTACGCCTGAATCTACACCTCCAGATATCGTATATTTTGCTCAGTTCAAGATAATTAATGTTTTCCACATTTCCATTCATTCCCAGACAGAAATTTACTATTTAAAAACATTTACAAGATACGCCACATTGTGCGTTTGACGAATAAATCGAAGCAAGTGTTTTTTGATAAGTGCACATGATCTAAACAAGTAAATATTTTGAGTTTCCAACCTAATTGCGAAATATGCAAATCAGCCACAGCGAATAATGTAAACTATGCAATATGTGCGGTTCGATGGAGCAGCACAAAAATATTTTTTCATATTTTTAGAAGGCTGTATACACTGAGCAACAAGAAAAATATAAAATACATAAATCCCTTGCAGAGTACAATGACGTTCCCACTGGGATTCAAAACTAAACAATCCGTAACGTTTATGCTGTGTTTAATACATCCCGTACTGTAACAATGTTATGGTCTCAATTCCCTTATACAGTCATAAAAAATTAATTAAATATCAACCATCTGTATTTGCTCTGTATGTAAGTACACAAAGCATATATACATTTATAAAATAATTTTACTTCCAGGTTTGAAACATCAGGTTACAACATCACCCGAAGACTTTTTTATATTCAAATTTTTCATCAGATTTTATTTAATCAAACAAACGACGAATCATTCATTCTAGAGGGAACTGTATAATTTTCAAACAAAACCTCAAAAGTAACTATAATATTCCTATGCGAAACAGCACATAACTTTCAAATTACTCGTATATAAAGCGCGGAATAAAGCTTTTCAATATATATTGTCATATTGGAAATTCTGATATCAGTAATATAGGCTATAGCAATCATGGAGCTATGTAATGTTCACAGGAAACAGTTGCACCTAAAATACGTATGTGTTGTAACGCGAAGTGGCGTGTAAAAACTTAATGTTCAGTCTTTTGACACGTGTAGCGTCTCCTACCAATGAATTCCATAACAAAGTAAAGAATCAGATATTGGAGTGAAAGGTCAATCGATACTATAAAGTTCACGAATGGTTTTAAATTTGTATAGCTTAATGTTATTTGTATTATTTTGTAAAACAATGAAATAAAATCCGTAAAATTGTTGTTCTTTTCCATACAAAATTTCAGTACCACTTACAATTTGCAGGCAGATATATGTGTTCCATTTTAAATTAAGTCAAAAATTACAAATTGTTTTCTTGCAGAAAGATTGCGGTATAATAAATACCTTTTACCACAACTCGGCCTAGTTTTCTAAAAAATAAAATTCAATTGCGGATCCTCTAAATTTGGGTCCACAGTCTGTTCGAGTTATTAAGTATGAGAGAAACATTTATTTTTGACTGTACAGGTTTTAGCCATGTGTAAATTCGCAAAATGACTAATCATTACCTACTTAATTAGTTAAATAATACCTATAGATAAAATTACTTTGAACTACGGATAAATTGCAGGTAATTTCCCGACGACACTGTAGTCGCAATCGTATATGGATTACCGAGGCCCCTAGACCCAGGAGCCCTGCTCTAATTTTACCAACTCAGAAACCTTCGTGAGCATGTACGCAAACCCTCATCAACGTTTCATCGCAGTGGTACAGGAACGCAAAAGGATGTACCCCTTGATTCAGGAGACGCATCCCTCAGATTCGAACAGGTCACTAACTTCATATATATAATCCCTTTCCTAACTCATTGCCGGGAAGAAATTAACAAAAACGCACGCAACAGCTCACCAAAGTTGCATCGCAATCGGATGAACAGATTTGTCAGGAGATTGTTTACAGACAAACTTACAGATTTACAAAGTATCATTGTTATTATTGTAGAAGATTTCACTGCAAATTTTGTTACAAATGATTTTGATTAAGGATTGCCAAAGAGCATGTGAAATTTATAATTTTTTAAAATCAATAACTGTAATTAATCCGCAAAGCGTCTATTGTTACAGGTTTACCAGCATAATCCAGTGATTTTAAATAACCCTTCTGAAAGGAATCGAGAGTGTCAAATCTCACGTCAGTTGCGTTCATCGCAACACTTGGTGATTAACGATATTTTTGCCTTTCTGTCCGAAGAGAAAACGAATAGCGCTGATGGTTTGTCAACTCTCGAGCACGCTACGTACACCTGCTCATGGGAAAAACACGGCAATTCAAGGTTTATTCCACAGACTTCAAACGATTGGCCTTGCAATTTATTAATCGTCATTGCGAATGCAAGGTGAACCGAAAACTGAACACGCTTAAATTGAAAGGCAAGTCAGAATGGAATTGGAATCAGTGGTGTTCTTGGAATCAGAACATCCTCGCCTTTGAACTTTTCTATGATTATTTAGTTTTGTTTCATTGCATAGTTTTGGAAGGTTTAATATTCGGGAACACTTTCGTGATCAATTCTTTTATAGACGTTGTGAATTGATAAAAATTAGGTGGAAACGAAATGAGGCCAGTCGAAGCGTCAACCTGAATTTTTCCATTGACAATGTCTAATAATTGCTTGGAAAACACGTCCAACGATTCGTCATTTTGTAACGCGATTCGCGTATTCGTTGTTAACTTGAGATTTTTCACGTATCTCCACAAATTCGATGACTTCAAGCAAGCGTAAATTTCACAGCAGCTGTTGATCTTGGAATGACTAGCAGCGTTTGGCGATAATCGCCGGATAGCAGAATCATCGTATCTCCAAAGAGGTACTGGTTATTGCGCAAATATATATATATATATTGGTTTTCGAGTCAAAAAGTCACATTAAATTTTGTTCTTCAATTTTAAAAATTGTAATTTTTGATTAGTTATAATATCTGCTGATAAATTCCATTTTAATCGATATTTTGTATTCATTTACAAGCATAATTGTAAGCCGGTGATTTGATTTTATCGAGCGGAATGCAGAATGATCACAGCTGATAACTGCCCACAAGCATCCAACTATATTAATGGGCTTACTAATGTAAATAATTTAACCTACAACAGCCTCGTAAAATTGTGATTCCGTCGAGCAGCAGAAGTAATTGCTCATAGTTGCAGAAGATATAACATGAAGATTTGACACTTAAAAGCAAGCCATTATTTTGGAAACTTTAATAGAGTTCACACCACGTTATACGAGTAAATGAGCTTATAAGCTCAAAATGTGGTTGAAATGCTACTCGAAATTGTAAAATGTAAATAAATAAATAAATAAATCTTATAACGTTCGATCGAGTGCCTCCAATGCTTATTTGTGCACCATCGTACACTCACCCTAAATAATTATTTTGTAATTCTGTAGTACTATCGCCATTGCCGATTTTTTTGGAAATGTTATCGGTTCATCTGTCGTTTTCAAATTCAGTCTCACTTTGAGCGAAGACTGAGCTGTTCGTCCTCCTTCTTACAATGGGGTAGCGGTCCCAGATGTAAATAAATAAATAAATAAATCTTATAACGTTCGATCGAGTGCCTCCAATGCTTATTTGTGCACCATCGTACACTCACCCTAAATAATTATTTTGTAATTCTGTAGTACTATCGCCATTGCCGATTTTTTTGGAAATGTTATCGGTTCATCTGTCGTTTTCAAATTCAGTCTCACTTTGAGCGAAGACTGAGCTGTTCGTCCTCCTTCTAACAATGGGGTAGTGGTCCCAGATGAGGCTACGGCGTATTGCCGTTCTCGTTCACATTCTCGATTGAATACATCGTGCATGAAACGATTCGGTACTGGCACCCCTAATTCGGCACTGGCACTCCTAATATCTTGCCGTACATCATAAGGCACAAATACTCTATAGAAATCAACGCCTCGTTGTGAATCTCCCCGTTAAATTCAAGTTCGGGATTCGATGTTACTATACGCACTCGATGCAAAATGTCTTCAGCCATATCGTCTTTGTGTTTGTTCCACAAATGAAGTGTGTTCGAATGAAGTGATCGAATTTGAGCCGTAGTTGACGAAATAACAGCATCAGCGAGTGTATGATCCCAATGAATGTCATCCTCGAGCAAATGTAAACACAGACAAGCTTCTCGATATGTTGCGCACAACTCACCATTAACAGTTCGTAGAAATTCAAACGAAGTCGATTCACGAACATGAACCAATAACAAACGCATGTAAAACATTCGTCATTACTCGGATGAACTGTGTAAATGTGCCCCAGTGCATCGGATGAATCGCGGACAGACATTCACGTATCTAGGAACAAGTTGTTCGTGTTTCCGACGTTGGAATTTTTTTGATGATGCGTTCCATGTGAAATATCTCGGCGAGTCTCTCCGAGTCAAATAGTGTTCTTGCAAATGGATCACTTGCGTATGTCGCGAAGCAGCTTGTTAGCGTTGTCGCGGGTGATCGATCAGCTATCTGCGCTGCGTTTGCTGCCGTAAACTCGTTGCCCGTTCTTCAAGTGCACAGCTAAATACACTATACAGACTACAGTGGGATGATGTTCGTGTAGGGAGCATAAAAATATTCTCCAAACTGCCTCATTGCTGTTGACATATCTTGCCATATATTGCGAAACTTCATCGTTGGCATCAGGAGCTGCAATACCAAATACGGCCATGCGACCTTTCGTGACGTACTTTGTTGCATGAATGCATTTGTTGAATGAATCATATTCGTCGTCACTACTTCATATAACTCTGGATCTGTTTCGGGATCAGGGATTTCTGCACAAATGATGGCGTCAATTTCATCAAATTTTATTTTCCACCAAGTGTTATAATGTGTTTATTAAGTATTAAAAGGTTTAATTAAAAAAAGGAGTTTGTTCATTCCTAAATAAATCGAACATCGCTCAATCAAGCTATTGAAGATTTTTAAACTTTATTTTTACAATGTGTTCACACATCCATACAAAGAACAACTGTGTGAACACACTTACAAACATAGGTAGCCTATTTCTATAGAAAATATAGAAGTAGATCAATAAGTAGTATCTGATTAGATGAATGTGCAAAATTTCAGCTTAATTGGACATCGGGAAGTGGGTGAAAAATTGATTATAAGAGTTGATCCGTACGAACAGAGCGAGTTAAATAATAGCATGTAAAAATTAAAAAAGACCGAATACGAGTATATGGTCATGTCTAGTGCTTTTGCTCAAGAGATTCTCTCTCAAAAAATCATTTTGATTAATAATTTCAAAATAATTGAAAAAATCTTAGTTTTGCGAAAAATTAATTAGCCGGCGACTAAAAACCTAGAACGACAAAACATTATCAAGGACAACTTTTACGACTAACTTTTAGTTTGGTCATTGCAACCTGATGAGTAGACCAACTTTTTATCAGTACGAAACCAAGCTGCCAAGAAGAGACTTAAGGAAGTTCTCATTTTTGTAAAGGATTAAGTACCCAATGGAGGGTTGTAATGGGGGTTACAAATGGGGGTTATTTATTTTTATTTTTGTAGTAGATATATTGTGAGTAAATTGCCTTAATTATGAAGGACATTTCCTACGGTTACAATACTTACATTCCTTATAATTATCATCATAATAGTAAAATACAAAATCCTTTCGTTTTATGAGGCTGGTTTGCTTTAAATGCATATTTACTTAAGCCAAATTACAACGATGCACGTATAAGATAGCCGGATGATAATTAACAGGTTATAAAATTAATGTGGATTTAAAATGTCGGGAAAACTAATGTTCATGCGACTACCTACCATCGTATACCTCTATAGGTACGTATATGATTTAGATATGAAGTATACAAACAAACGAGGTGATGAAATCTTTATTTTCATTATACGTATCAAGACGTTTTTCTTCGTTCTTGTACCAAGCAAATTCATTCCGTTTGTTTATTCTGTGGCAATATTTTTTTTTGTTGGTTATGTACGGGAAAACAAAAATGAAAAATTAAAATTGTTGTTAACCAGATAAATGAAAAAAATATTCCATTGTTTCCATGTAACGGTTTATAGTAGAATTATTATTATCTTAAATATTTTATCATTTCGCGAAAGGTGAAAAGTATCTAAATTTTTTGTTATAACTTAATCAATGGAATAAATTTGATGTAATCGCAAATATGCCATGAGTAAGGATATTTATTCAAGTTATTTAACGTTTTTAGTACGTTTAGTAATATTTATAGCACTATAAATGCGGCAATAAGTTTCAAGTGATTACGGTATAATGGATTCTACAGTAAAATAACAAACTGTTTTCTTTACCATATCGGGTTTCTAGATATTAGTGTCATACTGAGCGGAAAGTACGCTGATCATCGACTACTGTTTACATAAAAGTTAAAATGAACGTAGCGCGGGATGAGTTTCGCGAACTGAACCATTATTTTCAAAGTAAATTTGAACAATTTGCAAACGTTGTTCTATCGGGAGTATTTTCATTATGAAATGACAAACCAAATTAACCAAACATTAATTGTCAGTGTTGTCAAAACGTGTGTCCCTGGAAAAAGTGTTGCCAACATAAAGTTCTATACTTCGAAAAACACTCTACAAATTTCCATAAACCATAATCCATTGCAATTATTTCCTGGCGTTCGGAAATATCCTATCAAAATCGTCCGAGATGATTTTTTTAAATAGCAACCCGGATCGGATTTGAGAACCCCCAAAACAAATTTTCCTGATTTTAAAACCCACAATCGATTCTCTCCATTCAAAAGCCTATCTCACCTATTTTTATAAAAATCGATCAATTCGAAAACCCGTAAATGAATTTTCCTAACATTAGGACTAATCGCAATCCATTCCTATAACTAGAAAACCCTAATTACCGCAATTGCGTGCAAAGTAACGTTACATTGTGCAACATCATGCAACATGATGCAACATCTTGCAACATAGTACAATAACATGCAGCACGACACAATATTGTGTAACATGACGGCCCATTCGAAAGTCTCTTAAATGAGTTATCCAGAAATCAGAACACCTTGTACTCATTTGCTTGCATTCAAAAACCCTTCCCTGCCAAATTTTATCAAAATTGTTCAGAGTAAACAAAATATTAAAAAAGGATTCAAGCCAACATGGCGGAACATAGTGGAACAGCACACAACATCACTAAATAAGATGCAACATCAACATGGTGCAATATAACCAAACATGATGCAACACCCCACTACGTAGTTTAACTCAAGAAGCATTTCACAATATGGTGCAACATCATGCACCATGCAACATGGTGAAACATGAAGGAACATGTTGCAACATCACGCAACATGACGGAAAAGAAAGCTCCAAGCCCCCGGCCCCTGCTGGATGGTTTTAAATAAATGTTCATGAAATCAAGACACATCACAGTCAGTTTTTGGTACCAGAAAATGGTCACCGGATGACCTCCTAAATGATTTTTCCTGAAATCAGGACCCATCACGACCGGGTTTTGGTAAACAAATACTCCTCATGCAGCAATTTTTATAAAAATCATGCGAGACGAAAAAAATTCAATAAAGGGACCCGGGCCTTACCAAATGACTCTCTGAACCTATTTTGTAGAAATAAGCACCAGTCGCAATCGATTCCTGGTACTAGAAAAACCTCCCTCAGTGATAATTATCAACATCGTTTGAGCTGAAAACAAAAATTTAAAAAGGAACCAGGGTCTCCAGGAAGGAGGTTCTCCATTAACCTCCTAAACAAATTTTCGTGAAGCCTAGACTCATTGCTGTCGTTTTCCGCTATTCAAAGCCCCCCTTTCTTTTTTATGAAAATCGTTCGAGATATTACCGAAACCCTTGAAATATCGGGTTTTCCGACGCACCCTTGAACGTTTTTCATGATCTGCCATCGTCAAAACGTTACCCAAGGTTGGTGAATCATGGTGAAGTTCACGAACGAGCAACGTTTGAAAACTATTAAAAATTAGTAAAAATTACTGCATTTGGATTGGATGCGCTATTGGATGTTCCTGTGTCAGTGAAAAAGCGTACCGGTCAAAGTACCAAAAATATCACAGCCGTATGTGCTTCAGTTCAAAATGAACCAAATCGGTCGATTCCACACCGTTCACAGGAATTGGGAATCTTTCAAACCAGTTTGTGGCGAATTTTGCCTAAAAATCTTGGTTTACACCCTTACATGATCAAATTAACTCAAGAACTAAAGCTTCTTGGTCATTTGAAGCTTCTCCGATTGAGCCCTGCTAAAGTTTGAAGAAAATCCTAAACGGAATTGCCAATAAACAAAAGATGCATTATCGAACAGCAACAAATCCACATGCGCTTCAAGAAACTCCATTACAACCACAAAAAGTGACCGGAAGTGTGATTTGACCATATTTTTTCGTCAATGAAAATGATCGCCACGCTACGGTCAATGGATTTCGCTATCGTGCCATGTTGGAAGAATATCTTTGGCAGAATTGGACGGACATGATCTCAGTGATATGTGGTTGGAACAATGCCACACAGCTGGTCAAACATTGATCTATTGAAGGGGAAGTTCGGTAACCGTGTAATCTAGAGAAATGGTCCGGTTGAATGGCCACCTCGCTGATGTCATTTAACGCCGTTAGATTTTTGTTATGGGGTTACGTTAAGTTGTTGGTTTATGAAAACCAGCCAATGTTAGATGAGCTCAGGGACAATATCGAACGCGAAATTACAAACGTTCTGGCCGATATGTGTGAAATAGTGGTTTTCAGTAATCTCCAACGTCAATCAAGCGTAAATGTGCTCTCCTCGAACAATATTTCGTGCAGGATATAGCTATGTCAGTGTGCGTTAAACAGTGTTGAGTATTTTACACGTGAAAAAAGTTATCTACATTGCTGTGTTGCTCGCTTTTAGGTTGATTTTATAATAGCGACAGTCTTCAACTGAATCCCACATTAGGCCAAGCACTTTAAAGCTCTATGGTACTCAAATTGTCTTAAACAATGTCTAGTAAAAATCAGTTTTTGACCATAAAATATTACCAATTGGTAACTTAGATGTATAATTGATGAATTAATACATGATTATCAAAATAAAATGTTTAGGTTGTCTAAGGTTAGATTTTAAAGTTTATCGTTTCTTTGAAACGGATAAATCAATTTTTTTCAATATGTTACCTCTAAACAGGGAAAAAATTTTGCGCCAAGGTGTTAAGACACGTAAAATTGAGGTATTAATAGATGATTATCAAATTTATTCTTGAAATGACATAGAAAATGGAAAATTTAGTTAAAAAATAATAAAAATTTCGATTTTTATCGTTCGAAAATATAGTACTTTGTTTTACGCCGCAATGACAATAATTTGTGAATGGTTACTGTCCCTAAATGGCAAATCACGAAATAAAAGTGTGTCCAAGATAAGTGGTAATATTAATTTATTACCCAATATGCCTACGGCATTCCGTTTACATTCGCGCTCAAAAACCACACTCTTTCTATGGAAAGAAACATGTAAAATACACGGAAATCCATACTACTCGTCAAAGAAAAGTGTCACAAAAATTCCGGTATCGGTGTGAATCTCGACTAAAAAGAGAAAAAACCAAAGTGGAAATAAGGTGGAATATCGTCGGAATCTCGGGTATATTCCATATATATTTCCAATTTAACACACTTTATTGCACGCAAATAGAGCAGATTTCGATAGCACTTTTACATGGAATAATTATAATTTTCTATTGAAATTAAAAAGAACTATTTGTTGTAATTTTTATATTTTTATTCAGATATTCAATACATTTTTATTTTTTATTTAAATTTTAAAAATCCGACTATATAAAGTATAGATTAACATTTTCACACACCATTCACTTGTTAGATTTTCATACAGAATTTTAAAAAAATAAAACAAGAACATTTTATGTAAAAAATTTGCGTTGATATGTAAATGGCGACGCCATTGCAAAACTGTTTTTAGTACTTCTTTAGCCCAACCCGATCACAATTATTAAACAACATTATTTTTTATGTAAACTAAATAAAATTAATGTTACTATAATAATTAAAACTCATTAAAATAAAACACAACAAGAGAAAATAAAATAAACAAAAAGTATTCAAACGTCGACCTGTCACATGAAACTGAACATAAAAGATAAAATTAAAAATTATAAAAAAACAAATAATATTACCGCGAAACAGAAAGAGATAGAAATTTATTTTTCTCCAAAATCGATATTTTTGTGTCTTTGATATTTTGTAGTACGGAATTTAGTGTGGAATTGGAGCTGTTTTTTACATACTGGGAATACGTAATGGTTAGATGAGCAATAATGAAAAGTAACAAATTTATTAGTTAATTTTACACATATAAACAATATAAGTGAAGTGTAGTAAGCAAATTACACGAAATTATGGTACTCAAACTTATTAAAGAAATACAGTAATTGCATACATGTCGGGGCATTAAAATACCGATACTAGAAAAGATATTTGTGTTCAAATTTTTCAAATGTGAGGTATAAATGCAGGTCCATGGAACCTAAATGGTTCCATTAAAAAAGAAATCATAGAATTTCGTTGATTTTTAACAGAAACAATAATTTTTTACATTGCCCACGTTCTCTAAATTGTCGAAATAATTTGTTTTGTCTACATATAGGCTCTACATGTAGAATATTAATTATCTAGAGGGAGGTCAATTATTCATTGGATCCCTTTACATTAATAGTTTAAAGGTTGAAACAGCCACTATTTTTCCAAAATAGGGTGGCATGAGTGAGAATGTAACTAAATATGAGTTGATGAATGTCAAAGATCTACTTCGAATGTAAAAGGTCATCTGTGGAGAAGGGGGAGATGAGATTCAGAAAATTTGAAAGAATGCTTAAATAATAGCAAATTGATTTAGAAAATGTAAAATTTAGTTTAAAAATATTAAAAATTTTGATTTTTATCAATCGAAAAATTACGTCAAACGATAAATATATTTGTCTTTACGCCGTCCAAGGTAAGTGGTAATAATAATATAATAATAAATTAATTATAATACGTAAAGGTTAGATGAGCAATAATGAAAAGTAATAAATTTATTAATTAATTTTACACATATAAACAATATAAGTGAAGTTTAGTAAGCAAATTACACGAAATTATTGTACTCAAACATTAAAAGAAACCAATTGCTTACATTTAGGGGCATTCAAATTTCGGTACTAACAAATATATTTGTTTTCTCAGTACCATACAGCTTTAAGTTCAAATTTTTCAAATGTGAGGTATAAATGTAGTTCCATGGAACCTAAATGGTTCCATTAACAAAGAAATCATAGAATTTTGTTGATTTCTAACAGAAACAATAATTTTTTTACATTGCCCACGTTCTCTAAATTGTCGACATATTTTTTTTTCTACATATAGGCTCTACACATGTAGAATATTAATTATCTACGCGGCGCGTAGAAGGAGGGAGGTCATTATTCATCGGATACCTTCACACTAACAGTTTAAAGGTTGAAGCAGCCATTATTTTTTCAAAATAGGATAGTATGAGTTAGAATGTAACTAAATATGAGTTCATTAACGTGAAAGATCTACTTCGAATGTAAAAGGTCACCTGTGGATAAGGAGGGAAATAATCGATTAAATAATCGTAACTTGATTTAGAGTGACTTATGTGAAGCTGTTTGGTTGTGGAGACTTTTGAAAGTGAGTTAAATGACACCAAATATGAAAATATGTCCTTACCCACGAAATTATGTGCCGTGTGTAAAATAAAATAAAACATAGTACGGAACATATACAAAGCTTTCTAGACCAATAAGTGATACACATTTATACAATAATTAAACATAAAATTTACTGCTACAACAACAAATAAATATTTAATATTTCACATAACACAATACAGTACATATTTTATTATAATTTTTATTATAATATTTTTAATTTTAATTTTTTTTTGCCGAACGAGGAAAAGCTCTAGTACAATACACTAAAAAAGCTAAAAATAAATTTATTGGATTGGATGTGGTCATGTAATACAATTATTATTATTATGATTATTGTTATGATTATTATACCAATTTTTATTTTAATTTTAGAAAATGCAAATTTTTACAATGGATTATACGATTATGTTCAAAATTGTAATAAAATATTTTTTATGTACTGCACATACATACGTAATTTGAACTTAATATTCAGCATAAAAAAGGAAAATTTTAATGAATAAAAAGATTGTGTATATTATGTGAAAAACGTATATTAGAAATTTATGTCTCAGATCATAAATTACGGGTATACAAGTTGATAATTATTGTTAAAATTTATGAATGTAACGTTTGATGCTACATCACCACATTTAATTGTTTTCATCTAAATACTTTACGGCTGTGCATGGATTCATTTAATGGTTGTTGAACATTTTTAATTTAATGAAAGTGTATATATAGTATATATATATATATATATATATATATATATATATATATATATATATATATATATATATATATATATATATATATATATATATATATATGTGTATAGCAGAGATCTTCATGGACCCAATTTCAACCCGGCCCGCTATTCGGGACCACTGGACATTTTTAACTAGTGTTAAAAACAGAGTAATCGCTATATGTGGAACGCTCTCATTTGCCTTGGAAAAAATACTTATAAAAACGTTAGTGTATTTTGATAATTATAGTACTATAGATAACTCTTCCAAAACAGGGTTAATCGTTGGCCTACAGTATCCTATCTTTGCGATTCATCTTCTAAGAATCATTTTTCCTGAAAAGCGAGTTGTTTAAAGTTTTAACATCTTTTCAATCAAAGTACATTTCAGACTGTTTTTCTAAAAAATAATTTTTCTGAAAAAAATAATCAAATAATTTAAAATTTTTGTACGTGAAATCAAAAAATGATTATAACAAGAAACATTTTAAATTGTATTTCTGGCCACTTGTGTCGATGTAATTTCAATGCCACTTTCGATGCCACTTAATCTACAAATATATCTAGCCTTCATTTTTAAATTATTTAAATAGAAAATTTTCAATTAAGACCTAAATTTTGGAATTTTTCTTAATAAATTTAAAAGCTCGATTCTCCTTCCAAAGTACTCACGCCAATTTATGCTTCGCAGCTTCCGGTAATAATAATGCAAGGTACTTAGCGAAATATAAAGTTTTAAGCCGGTGGCATTAGCCGAAAAGTGGTAAAAAATATGTGGGCTGGTCTTGAAGCAACAGGACTTTTTTCAATTGCATGGTGTTCACTAGTGAATTTATAAATTCTCTAGAATAATTGACAATTTCAATTTCATCGATTGTGCAGTATCAACAAGTTTTTAAAAGTTTGTCCTTTATTTTGAAATTAAAACCACCAACAAAAATATTTTAAAGCTATACCGCATGTTGACTTAACCTTTGATGATAATAAATTTCTAATAAGCGATTGGATTTGAAAAATATTTCAACTTCAAATCGTGCAATCACACTTTCGGTATTTAATTTGCTCATAATTTCTTCGGCAATGTTTCATCAAATTGCTTTTGCTCAAATTTAATAAGGTTTAATCCCTTGTGGTTTTTTTAAATGATAAAACTTATGTCCAAAATTTTTGAAATTTATAGTCGTGTTGGATAAATTAGAGATGTTTGAATACAACATTGGTTAGAAAGGCTCAAAAATGCACATTTTTTTTCTAACTAGTAATTGCATGTGAAAAATATTCCAACTACAAATCAAGATATTACGTTTCTGGTATGAAATTGGTTCATAATGTTGTAGATAATGAGATATTCTAAGTCACACATATCAAATCAAATCTAATTGAGTCAATAAACCTATTTAAAATATTTGCTAAAATTTAGTAAGGCTAACTAACCCTTTGCCATTTTTTAGACGATAAGACTTATGTCCCAAATTGATGAAATTTATAGTCGTCGGATAAATTTAAGATGTTTGAATGCAACATCGGTTAGATTAGCTAAAACATTGCTCCGCTTTGTTTATAATGCGCGATTGAATTTGAAAACTATTCCAACTTCTAATCTGTAAATCACGCTTCCGTTTTATAATTTGGTCATCTCCGTTACTTAAAGGTTACGGGAAGAAAATTTGGTTGGGATGAATAATTTCTTAATCACCTGGGATTTGAGTGGATTAAATTTCAATAACAGTTACAGCTGGTAAACAAAATTAAAATTTCTAGGTGAATTAGTTCTAATCACAATGTCATAGAAGAACATGGGTTCTGTTCTGTGATTCTCCGGATGCGGAATATTCTGCAGTGATATACACGGTTTATACGGATCCAACCATTACTGCTACATGGATTCACGGGCCTAATTATACATATTGCAAATATAACATCTCGCAAACTCATCGCTAACTGATCATTCATCACGTGTACGTGCAAACAGAGTAAACGCATTGCACTAAACATGACGAGCATTCCAAAACGAAAAGAAATAGCAACACAAGGAATAGGCCACAAAGAAGGACGACGATAAATTTATTAAATTAAAAAAGAATTCCTTCTAATCAGTTCGTCTCCAACTATCAACCAGTAAACAATCATGACGCCACCACCACCATGCCGCACACAAGCCATCATTGTACAAGGCAGATATTTACGAACTAAATTAATAATAATAAAAAATAAATTAATTTATTGAATGAATAAAAAATATAATAAAAATTTTAATTAAATAATAATGTTATAAATAATAATAAAATTATACACAATAATACAAATAAATTAAATATAATAAATAAAACTGTTATAATAGAAAAGGTATTCGTAGGAAATCGTGTAGCTGAAATACAAAACAACAGCAGTCCAGCCTATTAGTGTTACGTAGAATCAGAAGTTAACTGGGCTAAAGCGGCTTCACGAGGCATTACACCGAAAAAATCCTAAACAACGACCTGTAGTGGTCTGGGCCCAAATGACTTCAAATTATGAATCTAATAACATCAAAACATCAAATTTTCAGTACTCAGGAAGATGCGAACAAAATCATAAATACCACGCAACCAGCAAGACACCAATGTAACGTTTGGGATAAATATTATTCGTGCACGAAACTGATAAGAATCATCACTTATATAAAAAGCTTTATCAACAATGCCAGATCCAAGAAATTATTGAACATCCGGCCCACTTTCGACTGACGAGCAGCAACTCAATAACCAACATCATTCAGAAGGCTATAATTCACAAAGAAAGTTGTTTATGACAATAGGTTTAAGCCAAATCAGAAGCCATTATTGGATTATAAATAACGAGCGCATAATTCGTAAAATAATTAACAAGTGTCCTTTGTTATCGGTATAAGAAAAAGGAAGGAACTAAGACCATCTCGACCGTTTACAACCACAAGAATTGTTTATGCTGGTTCAATCAAACTAAAATCTTCAGTTAGTGGTATTGAAACAATGTACGCGGCTGTGTAACAATGTACAAGGACACTATACCTAGAAGTTGTTAATGATTGAACAAACGCCTTCATAACTGCACTTAAACTTTTTTTCCCGTCGAGGACAGCCACATCTACTGCGATTTCGGTACAACATTTAAAGGCGAAAATAACCAATTGAAGACGCTATAAAGGAGTTCAACGAAACCTATATCTTAGAAATATTTAATATTATATCAAATGAAAGCATAAATTGGGACATTGATCAAGCAAGTTTCCACTTTTGTGAATGGTGGGAGACAGCTGTAAAATCAGGTAAATACCAAATAATAATAATTTTAGGTGAAACTGTATTGAGATACGGAAGTAATGTAGCCAGTATTAATCCAAATAGAATCATGTCTTAATTCTAGACCACTGTGGTCTACGTCTTCAGACATTGAAGAAACAGTCATCTTAACTCCGGACATTTTATTATCGGGAAATCATTCATCGCTGCACCTGATCAAGATATTGGTGAATGGGTCTGTCCTTCAAGCAATCGTTGGAAGTTGACTCAGAAGCTGGTACACGATTTAAAGAGAATATGACATGAAGAACATAGTTATAATTTAAGAACTTAATCTACCACCATCTCAATGGCTCTAAGCAAGAATGAGAATTACATTCGAGTATAGGAAAAGGGAAACAACTATATGCAAAGACTACTATACCAACCAAATGCACAGCTTCAAAAGCTAAATATCAATCTTAGAAGAACGCCAAGGTTCATGAAGGGACCTCTAAGCATGTTGACAATCTACCTAGTGTGAATATAGGTTGTGACTGCAACCCCAACATCCCAAACCAGTCAAATAGAATCGATCCGTTATAACATTAGTCACAAAAAATTAATGTTCCCAATCAATTAACAACCAGCTCGGTTGAAATATTCCCATTCGAAAATTCACTAGGTAGTTACTTCGAAAACATTGCAGCAACAACTTTAGCCCAGGTGGAATGTAAGGTTGTTGTTCACTTTTAGTTGAAAAAATTATTGGGTTGAGCTACAGAAATTAACAAACAATATAAGACACCTAACACAATTATGCTCACAACAAAAGGAAATTGCGATTGATATCTACTTCTGTCAACATGCGGCAGCATATCTCCACCAACTGTTGCACATCGATGAGGCAAATAACATCTTGAAAACGAATCGCAAATTATCCGGTTCCAGAAGAAAACGTGCACTTGTCAGTTTTGTTTGCACATTAGCTCACGATCTCTTTAACGTCTTACACTAAGAATGGGCAAACAATTACGAGTTTAAAATACAAAATACCTATTAACTTATCTGAATTAATGTTAACGTGCATGAAAAGGAAATTTCAAGTATAAATTCACAAACAACAACCTTCTTAAATGGACTACACAACTTAACAAAGGACGCAAACGCGTGTGAGTTACGGAGGTAGAGAAACTAAAAACGACACAATTATTCATCACGCTCGCGTTAAGGTCTGCCTTGAACCTAATTAATTACCAAAATATTCATAGGAAACTATACTAAATATTGTTGTTGATACACTTCAAGGAAAGATAAATTCGAAAAATATTTTCATAGCATTTTTGTCTACATATATATATTATATTTGTGTGACCTACTATTGGAATTAGTCTGGTGTAAATATTTTCGAAGCAAAGTTAATTGGGAAATTTATGTTCCACAAAATATTTATAGGCAAAAATAATTCCCAATATATCTTTTATTCCAAAAGATTTACACCAAACCAATTCCAACAGTTATAGGTCAGAAAAATATAATATAGACAAAAATGCTATGTAAATATTTTTCCCAATTCCCTATTCCTAGGGAAAGCCAGAATAGTGTCATAAGGACAAATTGGGCCATCAGTTGAACTTGATAGTACATCAAATTTACTAATTGGATTAAGCATTCCACTTGTCAACGAACAAAGGTACCAAGTGTATAAGGCCTTTCCATTGCCACAAAAATGGATATGAGAATGTTTAATCAAACCACCAACAGAGTACTATATATAGCAATTATTGATCATAAGGACAAATTATACGTGCGAATCAAAAAACTATACGACGAAAACAAATGTATATGCATACGAACTAAGCATACTAGAACGTTCATCGAAACTCTCATTATACCAAATAAAGAGGACAAAAACCCCTCTAAAATTCCTGCGGGTTTTCATCATGAAAGAAATTATCTACTTACGGATGCCATTTGCGGAACAACTACACCACCGATCCAAATCAAAGGAACTGGAATTTTAAAACTACAATCACGGTGCTTTATCAAACACCAAGGGATAAACATCAATGAGCAACTGTTAAAAGTTCAACACTCCAATTAATTGCAAATATTTCAGCATCTAGGATCAAAAAGAGATGATACCCAGGAGGGAGATGACATACATAGAGCAATCAACCAACTAACAACAAAGAAAATATTACCGTCCACTTAGGTCACTCGACATGACGTACATCAACGCATTTATATTTTATGGAAGTATTGTGACTATAATTGAGCCGTTCATTTTGTGGCATAAGTCACTTTTTCGAAAAATCTAGTTATGATAACATTAGTTACAACTTAACGGAATCTTTTCATTTAAAAGAAATCCACTCAATAATATAAGTATCCGGAGATAAAAAATACAAGTATATCTTCTCGAAAGTTGGCATCAATATTTTTAAACATGTTTATACGCCGCTATTGAATTGACCGTCGTTAACTTGATCACTTTCCCATTTTGTCAAGACCCAGAGTTTGTTAAACAACGAGAACATGCATGAATTCCGACTATTTCTAAATTTTGAATAAATGGTCTCATCGCAAAAAACCGATAAAGGTGGTTTGGTCGGTAATAAGTTTACTGTAAAATTATTTTCATCGTAAAGGTATTTTAATAAAACTGTGTCATTTTAGATTGAAATCAAGTTCAATAATATATACTCGGATTAAAAAACTAAACGACTCAAATCAAAAAATTAATTCCTTTATGGAAGTGTAAATTAAAAGACGGGCATTACAAAAATGCTTCCATAATATTCAATTTGATTATAATTTAAACATTATATGCATAAGTGTTTACTAAAATATTATTCATATTTCCCAAATAAAAAACAATTTTCTTCGTTATATTTTCTACTTTGCCTACCACCACGGGATTCAATAAATATATCCGGAAATAGATCATTTTCCAAAAACTCCGTTCATAAATATTCGCTAACAGGTCCTTTCTACGACGCTACCGAAATAGCTCAACTATCACAGCCTCCAAAAACATTGACAGCAAGAAATTGGTTTATATGAACAATTTTCAAAAATGTCAAATAGACATATTCTCCGAACTAAACGGCCTCGGAATTTTTATCGTAAAATGCTAAGAAATCAATTAGAAATCCTGTGGCAAGGCGCACAAGGTTATGATGGAAATACTTCAATTTTAAGTGTAGCATCTCAATTCTGAAATTTTTTGTTTAAGATTATACCATACAGAAAAAAATTGTATTATAAAATTTGTTACTTCAGTACCATCCTGTATGTTTAAAATACTTTCCCATTTACAAAATCCCAGTTTTATTTATTTTCATTAGACTACACCTCTGGCAATTCAAGCTCTCTAATGGTCCAGAAAAGAACTCCCACAACGACTGCAATCTATCCGGCTACAAAATGCTGTGCTGGATCAACCGTATTGGCAATAAATATACAAATTTTTAAAATGAAACTAATCTAACAACCGAGTATCCTTAGATAAATGAACAAAGATTAACAAATCAATAAAAATTGGTTAACTCATTTTTGAAATATGTACATAATTATATTTCTTTTGTATAAAGACCATATCTTAATCATCGAAAGGAAGTCAAAGTAAACCATAAAATTATTTAACCCAAATGAATTCACAACAACAAACAAAACACAAAACGGGATCAAGATACCAACTTTATGAATAAAACGTTTACCATTTTCATCATACATACACGATACAACTACAAATACCCACTTTCAGACATTACATAAAAATTGAAGTTGTGATGATAAGAGAGAAAATCATCAGCATCCCATAGAATACTGAATTATTATAGTGATGGTGACGATGTTGATGACGATGATGATAATGATTATAATGAAAAGAAAATATTTTAATTTTCAAAGAAGATTAAAAATGAGAAAAAACCCAACAGGACTAAATATCCATTTATAAATATAATATTTACCAGAATAACCAAAGAGCAAACGGAATTTCAAGAAGGATGTGGCATTATAGCCATTTACCATTTCTTGTTTTTTGCTATACAAAAAAAATATTTTCCGTATTTTTTTCCAAACGTATACAGCAATAAACATGGTGCCTGTGCCATCCATGTCTATTCCTGATGGTTTATAATGTTGTTTTTATATAACTGTATGTATGTAGTTATAGTTTAAGTTGCATTTTTAAAATGACAGAAGTGAAAATTAAAATTGAGAAGAGTGATAGGAAACGAAAATTGTGTAGAGATTTTAGGATGTTTTTTGGTACATTTTAATTAAATTTTCTGACAATGCTGAATAAATACAACAAAATATGTAGTTTTTCAAAAAGTACATTATACAGTAAATTATTATTTAGCTTATACACCGTAAATAAAAATATTGGATGTGTAACGATGTGTTAGCTGATTTTACCATTCTACTTAATAAATTAACTCGGGATTAAAATTGGATAATTTTGTTGGCATTATCAGAAATCTCTAGTTGATAAACATTGTGAAGCAGCACATTGCCTGGCTAGGAGCCAGTCAGGTGGAGGGGGTCTTTTTTACTATGCAATTAGAGCTAGAAATGCTCCTTTGATACAACAAAGGGAAATAAAAAATAACACTCATAATGTAGATATTAGGTTTAGCTAGGCCACAAAAAAGAAATTAACAAAATGTATAGTCCACAGTTATTTACAATCTGAAAACCATGCTGCCTGAAATATCCAAGGTTGTGGTAGTTAGCTGTTAATAACCACCATTCGTCACCCAACCAAACACGATTACATATTAGACCTAAATTGGTGTATCCCCATGTCTAATGGAGCGCGGAACTTAAAACCATCACTTTATTTTTAACACTGCATTACGACATTTCACAACTGACTCAATATTCAATGATTATACAAATTCATTCTCTGTTTAATGACAAAAAATAAGAAGTAACGTACAATTCGGCTGTAAACAGATACGTAACACAATTTATTCTTATAAACTTGGAAAACCTGTATAACTATATTCGTAAACAGCATTTAGGCGCAATCAAAATTGTATGTTAGTTTTATCCTTCCGCTGAACGAAAATGGTTGTGTATTCGGTTCGCTGAGTGGGTTTGCGATCGACTTGAAGAAGATGCCGATTTTGGCAAAAAATCATCTTTTCGGATGAGGCACATTTCCATCTTGGCGGTTATGTAAATAAAGAGAATTGTCGCATTTGGGGCACGGAGAACCCGCACGTGATCGTAGAGAAGCCGATCCATCCTCAACGAGTGACTGTTTGGTGCGGATTTCAGTCCGGTGACATCATTGGGCCATTTTTCTTTGGAAATGAGCAAGGAGCAGCTTTTACTGTCAATGGTGAGCTCTACCGCGCCATGATAAATGATTTTTTGTTCCCGGTACTTGAAGAGGAGGACATAGGCAACATTTGGTTTCAACAAGACGGTACTCCATGCCACACAGCACACGTTTCAATTGAACTTTCGCGCACTGCTTTCGAAGATAGAATTATCAGCCGAAACGCTGATGTGATTTTGCCGCCTCGGAGCTGTGATTTGACGCCGTTGGACTATTATCTTTGAGGTGCCGTCAAAGATAAGTGTTACGCCGATAAAGCAGCAACGATTGACGCTCTCATGAACAGTATTCGCATTGCCATTGAAGACATAATGCCGCATACCATCGAAAATGTGCTCAACAAATGGACCGACCGTATGGAGTACGTTAAGACCAGCCGAGGCAGTCATATGAATGAAATAGTATTCCATAATTAATCGGATGGATTGTTCTTTACAATGAAAAAATAAATTTGAAAAAATATTGAGAACTTTTTGTTTTATTGCATTAAAAAAAAAAAATTAGCCCACTCTTTATAGTAAATTTAGGGGATTTATTTCAAAACGCGAATGGAACAAACGTGCCATGGTACACAACGCGATATGGTACAAAACGCGATATTTCAAAACGCGATATGGTACAAAACGCGATATGATACAGAATGTGCACTGCAAAGCGACGAGAGCGTAGCGACTCGCCTGATATAACCCGGTCCTATACTCCCGACGGGTGTGAAATATGTCCTAAATTCGTCCTAACTTTTGTCGTGAGAATGTATTAGTTAATACTCTCGCTATAATGCATTTTAATATTCGTAATAATCGTAATGTTAATAAAAAATACAGATGCAGGTAAAAAACGTTCATTAGCAAAACAATTTTCAGAAATAAAATCAATGAAAACATAGTGGTTTGTAAAGAATAAAACCGGTCAGTAAAAGCTTGTAGCCGCTAGACGTGAGGTAATAAAACTCAAGCACTTCTAAACTAAATTTTTTATTCGTTATTAAAGGCAATTAATAAGCACTTGTCATATGTCGTTGAATTAGTGGAAGAGTCTCCATAACCTGTACGAATGTCAAAACAATTCTATGACGTTAAAAGAAAATGATTTGAGTACTACCGCATAAGCCGAATGGGTGTCTATTGTGTAACGAAGAATTAATTCCTAATTTCAATGTTAAAGGCGATTGACCAGCACTTGTCATATGTCGTTGGATTCATTTCAGTGCCTACTATTAACTTTTTGAATATCAAGCCAATTCTATGACGTTGAATATATCATTGTATTTCCTTTCAACGTCATAGAATTGACTTGTTATTCATTAAGTTAGTAGAAGACACTTAAACAAATCCAACGACATATGACAAGTAATCGTCGATCGCCTTTAACATTGAAATTTGGAATTAATTCTTCGTTACACAATAGACACCCATGAATCGCTTATACGGTAGAACTCAAATTATCGTATTTCCTTTCAACGTCATAAAATTTACTTGAAATCCATAAATTTAGTAGTAGACACTTAATCGAATCCAACGACATACGACAAATGCTCATCAATCGCCTTTAACATTGAAATTTGGATTTAGTTTAGCGCTAAACAAGTGCTTTGTACTCTCATGCTGGCATCTAAGAACAATCCTTGAATGATTTTACATATTAATCGGAACGTAAAACACTTAACCGAGCGACATAGGCGTACCTTAAAACATTTAAAATTTAATTAATCGGAAGACCAATTAATGAAACTCAACTCATTTTATTCACAAAACATAGGAGTATCATATCCTCACGATATGCTTAAAACAATTGGTTGCATGCCTGGGTCTATTCGAAAACATTTATGAATGTACTGTTATATACATAAATCTAGCGTCTAGCCAATATGTAAAAAACTGCAAAAAAATTGTGTTTATTATTTACCACATCCATAATTTGATGATGCGTTGTAATGGGTTGAATGGTTTGAATATTGAATGTCGTATGTAGCCTGGCAACCAACTCAACGAATCATTTTTCGCACATTCGAATTTCTTGCAATAGGATCCCATTTAAAATTGCAATAATTTTTAGTTAGCTTTAGAAATGTTTTGGATCTCTTCGTTGCAAGAAACTGTTTCTACCAACTATTACCTACCACAATATTTTAATAAAATTGAAAATATTAGTATAATTTTCTCAAATGTCAATTTGTCTGCGAAATAAATTTGATGTCTTTTTCTGAAGCCTTTTTAGGAAATATATTTCACAATAGTCATACTGGCCTGCACATGATAATATGTCGCCAATACCTTTTCAATCTGATCATTTAAAATAATTAAACCTAAATATATTTCAGAATACCGGTGTGAAATATTTAACATTTATCAAAAGTGTAGTTACACAAATGAACAAATAACAAAAGTGTAGTTACACAATAAGATAAAAAGTGTATCTATACACACAAAATATATGGCAGGGTTGAATTTTCAATTTTTCTCATTAAAACCCGATTTTTACAAGTAAATGAAAAACGATTATAAAAATAAAAATAAAATAATTAGTTTTTATTCATTGAACATTATAGATCTATACACCCTGTCTCGTATATATTTGATGGCCATTTACACGTGATGCTAGATATATCTACTTAAATCTACATTTTCGATGCGTTCATACAAAATTCTAGAGATGTCTACGCAAATCTGGTTATACCGGCATTTTGTTGATATTTTTGACAATTTTTTAGTGATATGCGGTATATCGATGCGAATGCAACCCTCGGGGAATTTTATATCGAATTTACATGAAAATAAAATTATGAAAAATGTACGTACAATTTTTTGGATGTTTGATGACCATTAACACATAATTCTAGAAATGTCTACCCGCATTTTGGGGATACTTTTGACAATTTTTAGTGATATGCGGCATATCGATGCGACCCTCGGAGAAGGTTTTTTTTTATGGAAATTACCTGTGTTCATCAGTCAGAAGTTGATCAGAACTGCTTCAGACGAGACGCGTTTTGGGCCGTTTATACGACCTATTAATTTCAGTTATTTGTATATATTTATATTTTTAATTTATTCGGGTAATTTATCGAATTTAAATTGAAATTGAAGTTGAATATCCTCGATCTCGCTTGTTGGCCTACTTTGATAATCGGAAGTGCAATTCAATATTTAAAAATGTCTTACTTTACTTCTAGTATGCATGAGTTTCGCTTATGCAAATGCTTGGTTCAGGCTTTAGTCTGAATAATGTTTATAAATCATGTGATGTATTTTCTATAATTATGTATACTGATTAATATTTTGAGTAGACTAGTACCACTGGGATAATTTTTAGTTTTGAAGTAACTTCCATAGGAAATTTCCTCTAAGCCATCTTGCTGTTCCCAAATATTATTATTTCGTTTTATGAAAGATCGAAAATGACCAGGGTTATTGTTATTTCCAAACTTTTGATAATGAATTATTCCATTTAAAAAAATTCGTCGTTACCCAAATAAATAGAACTACTTATTTCACTTATTTTTATATTATAACTATTATTGTTTGGCTGCTGAACATCTGCAACAATCCCCAAAGAGTATCCCCAACATGCCGGTATAACCAAATTTGCGTAGACATCTCTAGAATTTTGTATTAACTCATCGAAAATGTAGATTCAAGTAGATATCTCTAGCATCACGTGTAAATGGTCATCAAATATATACGAGACAGGGTGTATAGTTCTATAATGTTCAATGAATAAAAACCAATTATTTTTATTTTTATTTTTATAATTGTTTTTCATTTACTTGTAAAAATCGGTTTTTAATGAGAAAAATTTAAAATTCAACCCTGCCATATTTTTTGTGTGTATAGCTACACTTTTTATCTTATTGTGTAACTACACTTTTGTTATTTGTTCATTTGTGTAGCTACACTTTTGATAAATGTTAAATACTTCACACCGGTTTCAAAATTCATTACAAAGAGTAAATAATTTCCCTTTTTTGGTTTATCCGGGAAAAATATATTATACTCACTTATACGTATACAATCTTTTAGGATTTAGTACAAACGTCTCCAGTTTATAAAGGAACGTGAAGTTTGTCCTAAATTTATCCTAATTTTTTATTTGTAATTTTAGAACAAAGTTAGGACCGCTCCTATCGCTTTTTAAATTCTTTTAAATTGAAATTTTTGTTTTGACTAAGGAGCGAAGCGCCAGGAGCGCAGCGACCCGCCTTTTATAACCCGATTGCATACTCCCGCTCCTACCGATTTTTAAATTCCTATAAACTGAAAAAAAAATTCTAACTAGGGAGCGAAGCGACTGGAGCGTAGCGACCCGCCTGATATAACCCAATCCTATATACTCACGCTCCTATCGATTTTTAAATTCCTATAAACGGAAATTAAATTTCCCCCTCACCTGACATAACCCGATATCGCGTTTTGAAATATCGCGTTTTGTACCATATCGCGTTTTGTACAGTATCGCGTTTTGAAATATCACATTTTGAAATATCGCGTTTTGTACCATATCGCGTTTTGTTAATTCCCGTTTTAAAATATCACGTTTCAGATGGAACCCTAAATTTAGAAATGTTAATATAATTTAGTTAAATTGCAGATACGAGTAATTAGAATGTAATACATTTTATATGTATTTAGATAATACAATATGTAAATAAATATTTAATGAAATATTGATAAAAATATCAAAGAATTGCATAAGAGAATTTTGTATGTTTAGTATTCGAGATAAAGAGTCCATCGAACTCAGAAATTATTCGCTGGCCAGACTAGTGGGTTGCATAAGGTGATAGAGGAACGTTTAACGTATTTGAAATAATTTTTTGAGAATTTTTGTATGTTTAGTATTTGAGATATAGTACATTGAACTCAGAAATTATTCGCTGGCCGGACTAGCGGGCCACATAAGGTGATAGAGGAATGTTTAACGTATTTGAAATAATTTTTTGAGAATTTTTGTATGTTTAGTATTCGAGATATAGTCCATTGAACTCAGAAATTATTCGCTGGCCGGACTAGTGGGTTACATAAGGTGATAGAGAAACGTTTACAAAACGTATGTATATTTATTGTAATTTACATTTCCAGAATTTTTTTTGCTGTATTCTGGTTATTTGGAAATGATAATAGGACTAAGTTTATTAGGTAATATATCTTTCGGCTATAAAATATTTTTTCGGCTGGGATAGCAAAAACAATATCTGCATTATCATCTTTCGGCTGGAATAGTAAAGACACTATCTGCATTACCTTTCGGCTGGAAACTTTCGGCTAACTTTAATAGTATGATTTAAACAGAATAACAAAAAGAATTTACTATTCGATGGTAAAATTGCTTGTAAAATAAACAAATATGTAAATAGTAAAAGATGATAACAAAACTAACTCTAAACTAACATAAATCAAACATTTATTATTTTGAATAAAGAAATATAAGAATAAAACTTTAGAGTAGAAAAATAAATTCTATCTACTTGAAGAATTTTCTGAAGATGAAATTAGTACTAAAAATTCCGTCACCAAAAAAACGTGCAACGCACTTTATTGGAAGTGAGTGCCTTCCTTTAATGCTAAAATGATGGAATCATAGGGGTAGACTTGTTGAATGTGTAATAATTAAAAACCTTATTTAGCTTTGGAACAGTCGATAATGACTAGTAACAGGACCGACAATGAGATGAAAATTAATAATTGTCAAGAGTGAATAGATGATTGTGCTCCTTAGTGCAATTTATTAATTATATAAAGTAGTTTAATAAGTTGATGGATCTGTGTGTGCTTTAAAGCGCGCCTCACGTATTTAGTGACAATATTTTCAGAAATTTCAAACAAACTTACAAATGGCCATTCTCTCTGAGTATAAGCAAATTTTTTTTTCTACTTTTTAGTGCATTTGGGAATATGTGGCATAAAAAAAAAATTTATGTAAAAATTATTTTTTAGTTTTTTCGGGTGTAATGCAGGAGAATTTCTTAAGAACCATAATTAAAAAATTCAAATTTTTTCAATTTTTAACTTCATCAATTTTCTTATCGTATTAAACCAACCTTTACCTTCATCTTCAATAATTACAGCACACTTTGTATTTGAAAAAGTTGTAAACGTATAAAAATGCTGATACAGCATGTACGTGTATTTTCTCAAACTATATAAACTGTAAAATTTTGGATAAGATAAAGCGAAGTTAAAAACCAATTAACGTCACATCCATCACACCACACTTTTCGGTTTATTAAATATTTGGTTAAAACTTACATACTAGCTCCGACCCATGGTAAGCTCGTCTTCAAACAAACATTAGTCCTTCGAAACTAAAAAACAACCAGCGACAGAAATTTATTAGTACAATTATCCAAAGCCAAACAACAACCGGCAAATTTATTTCAACGTCCAACATAAACCGGCCAAACAATTAACCCAATCTTCATCGGGTCATGTAACTACCTAATCCATCTAAAACAAATCAAAGCAACAACCACTAAATTTTCCAACCATAATCAAACGCTGCACAACGACCAGCGAAATCTAGAATCACCAGTCATAAGTCACAAAATAACCAACCATAATGGATGACCTATTTGATCAGTGAGACATAATTCAAAGAAAAATTTAACAATTCGAGAGCAATTACGACAAAGCTGGACCAAATGAATGCTCTTTACACAGAGTTCGTAAAGGATGAAAAAATCTATAACCTTGATCTGGTGGATCGATATCGATAAAACACATGCATACACCACACAACGAACCACTTTGGCATCAACCTACAAAAAATTTATGGAGAAAATGCGCTAGCAGTTAAATAATGGGCCACCATGAGGCACAGATGAGTCTACTAAAAACTCCGAACAGTCTAAGAAAAACCAACTGATCAAAGCAGAAACAGTACGCTCAACCAGTTGTTACAAAGACAAGATTTTAGAATGAGGGACAAAAAGACCGATTTTTTTTTGTTTTTTATTATTCATTCTCATACGATAACAACGGCGGATTAACCAGTGAATTTAATGTTCCTTTAAGGATAATCCAAGTTGTTATACATAAATATACAAAAGCTACAAAATTTACATAGATATATAAATATTATAAAAATTAAAGATAACGGAAATTTAGTTCCAAAATAATAAAATATTAGATTTAAAATAATTTTTAATATTTTTTTAAAATTGTAAGTCGTTTTCAGATTCCTTTATAAATTCAGGTGCTTGATTATAAATAAATGGGCCCATAAACGTGATCGATTTTCTTCCAAATTCAGTTCTAATATGACGCAAATCAATTCTGTTACAGTTTCGAGTTGAATATGAGCGTAATTAAAGTTTATATTAGACATAAATGAAGATACATTTAGGCTTTTGTACATATAAAAGGTTAATTGAAACTTATATAAGACATTTGTAGGTAATATCATAATATCATCTTTGCTGTATAATAACCTAGTAGAAAATAGAATTGGCAATTTGTATACTGATTTTACATTTTTGTTTTGCATAACTTGCAATTTATTCAGCCTGGTTAAAGTAGCTGTTCCGTATACGATAAGGCCATAACTAAGTCGCGAATGAATAAACGAAAAATAAATCATAAGCAATACCCTAGTAGGAACAAAGAAAGATAATTTTCTGACTAACCCAACAAGTGGAGCAATTTTCTTACTTGTGATATTGATGTGATCATCTCGAAACATATTTTCGTCAAGTGTAACTCCCAAATATTTGAATGAACTAACTCTCTCAATATTAATGTTACTAACTTCAAATAGAGGTGAACAAGTCATCGATTTATATGAGAAATGAAATACCATATAATAGGTTTTAGATATATTGAGAGCTATTAAATTGGAATTAAAATATTCTAAAAGTATACTAAAGCCATGTTTCATATCAATCAATATACTGTCAAGATCATGGGTTTCATAAAATAGAGCAGTATCATCTGCAAATATTCTAATATGACCCTTGAGCGGCAACAATTCACTTCCTACTTCATTTAACATCACATACTGTTTTCGATTTGATAAATAACTTTTCAATAAGTTGTAAGGAATTCCACGTACGCCATAACAGTATATACAATTTATTTAGAAGTGACTGATGATCAATACAATCAAATGCTTTCTGTAAATCCAAGAAAAGCGCTCCAACATATCTTTTTGATTCGAAAGCAGTATATATCATACTCCCAATTTCTACCAATGCCAATTCAGTTCCTAAACCTTTTCTAAAACCATATTGGTAGGTATACAAAATATTATTATAATTTAAAAACGTTATTAAACGCGAAAATATCAATTTTTCAAGAATTTTATCGAATATTGAAAGAGTAGAAATAGGCCTATAACTATTAAGTAAAGAAGAATCTCGATTCTTTAGAATAGGAATTACTTTAGCGACTTTCAAACATTTGGGATATACACCAGTTATCAAACTTTCATTAAAAGCATCAGACAACATGTTCGAAAAAAAACTCAATTCTACATTTCAGCACGCAGCTATTAATTTTTTACGGACCTCCACCTTTACTACTACTAAGCGAACAGATAACATTACAAACTTCAGCAGGTGTGGTTGGTGATAGATACAGGCCAACTGAAAACCATTTAATAGTTCCAAACCTGTGTATGTCTCTGTCGGAGGTAATAGATTCACTGATTAAGTAACCTGCATTAACAAAGAAGCAATTGAAAATATCAGCATCTCAAAAGAATCACTTACGTATCGGCCATTAAAGAAAATTTTATCAAATTTAAAAGATTCGAGATTTTTATTAAAAAATAATTCCACGTTCTTCCATAATACTCTCTGATTTAAATCTGTAAAGATATTACTAAAGTAACATTTTTTAGCATAATATTTTTTAGAAGCTAACAATTTACATACACGTACTAATTCCGATTTAAGAGCAACGTTATTAGGATTACGTTTAATTTTTTTAAAGCTTTATATTTTTTACGAATGTCACGCCAAATGTCAAGTGTGATCCACGGACATAACGTATTTTTCAGCTTAACATCAACACTTACTGTCCTTGAGTATCTATCTATTAATTCATTATATTTTTCAACAATAATTTCTATAGTATTATTCGGATCTTTCACATTAAATGGCATTGTAAGTAGAAAATTATTGAATAATTGATTAACTTTTGCCATGTTTACTATTTTCTTTACAAGACTTTTCTTAATATATTTAGAAGTGAAGCAAAAATTTGACAAAAGAAAATTGTGATCGCTGATTGTGATCGATGATGAATCAAATAATCAATATGCACGAAGAACTTTGTATCTAGGCCTGAGCCAATGAACGATTCAAATCAAAATGACCACTGCGAGAGAAGAAACATCATCTACCAATGGCATACCATCAGAGATAAAACTAAAACCTATTGTTGGAGACTACATAAGATGGAGTAGTTTCTCAGAAATATTTAAAAGATTGATAAACCAAATTCTGAAAGCCTTTGAATAATTCCTCTTGCCTTTGAAATTTATAATCATGAAATGAACTTTCTGAAAAATCATCTTAGTGGTGCAAAAATTCGGAATTGTCAACCGAAAATAAATCGCTATTATATCAATAGGTGCTAAAATCTGTATGGACTTTGTAACAATTGGTTTATCTACGGAACTCCATTAATTTCATCTTCGTGTACTGTAGTCATCTCGAGTATACTGGAAAACCAAAATATAATAATTGTACATATAATTACAAGTGTGGTTTAAATACAATATAAATGTGTAAAGCAATACTTGTATATCAGATGATTTCGAACGTTAATACAACTCAAAGTGTCTTTGTATTGTTTAATAATTCTCGATATTAGAAACGATCAAGGCACTAGTACGTTTTTGGAGCGCATTTTATTATCGGTCAATAAATTTTTTTAATTACTTGTAGAGTTTTTTTTTGATAATAGTGGAGATGAAAATGTATGTGAAGTTGGCCCAAATGTCAGCCCAAAAAAACGCGCTGGCAACACGAAAACTATAATTTCTGTCACGTATGAACTGTCAGCCCAAAAAAATCGTATATCACGACATTTTATTGATGTCAGCCCAAAAAACAAAATTTTTTTCATTAAAGATTTTTAAAGTTAGTCCAATTTTTTTTATCTTGACAGTAACAATTGTCTTGACAGTTATGTCGAACACACTCAGCCCAAAATTCAAATTTTCATAGTTAATGGAACCATTTAAAAAGTATATAATAAATGTAAAACAGCCAAGAAGCCATTCTTATTATTCTCAATGGCTTCATGAAAATAATATTTTTAAAAACAATAATATTGAGTTTCAAAGACGGACATACATCATAATTACCGATTTTTCGAATTAAAACTGAGCATTCTACTCTTGTTTGCTATCTTTCGAAATATGTAAACTTTTATTAAGAAAATCGATGTTTTCGCAAATTTACATAACTAATACTAAAAACGACAAATATAAATACAAATCCGATTATTTCGATTATTTATTTTATATAAGAGTTTTTATTTTAATAGTGGAAGTTGAGATTTTCGGTGTTGGTCATCGGTCTCACTATGATTTTTGGACAGATCTGGTTCTAGCCTTTACGAGTAAGAAATTTCAGGAGGTTGTGATGGGGTTCTCACTGGCCTATATTCAGTCGCTTTACGAACATCCATTATAGTTAATGGAAGTTGAGATTTTCGGTGTTGGTCATAGGTCTCACTATGATTTTTGGACAGATCTGGTCTAGCCTTTATGAGTAAGAAATTTCAGGAGGTTGTGATGGGGCTCTCATACCGAGAATGGCCTATATTCAGCCGCTTTACGAACAACCATTATAGTTAATGGAAGTTTAGATTTTCGGTGTTGGTCATCGGTCTCAATATGATTTTTGGACAGATCTGGTTCTAGCCTTTACGTGTAAGAAATTTCAGGAGGTTGTGATGGGGCTCTCATACCGAGAATGGCCTATATTCAGCCGCTTTACGAACAACCATTATAGTTAATGGAAGTTGAGATTTTCGGTGTTGGTCATCGGTCTCACTATGATTTTTGGACAGATCTGATTCTAGCCTTTACGTGTAAGAAATTTCAGGAGGTTGTGATGGGGCTCTCATACCGAGAATGGCCTATATTCAGCCGCTTTACGAACAACCATTATAGTTAATGGAAGTTGAGATTTTCGGTGTTGGTCATCGGTCTCACTATGATTTTTGGACAGATCTGGTTCTAGCCTTTACGAGTAAGAAATTTCAGGAGGTTGTGATGGGGTTCTCACTGGCCTATATTCAGTCGCTTTACGAACATCCATTATAGTTAATGGAAGTTGAGATTTTCGGTGTTGGTCATAGGTCTCACTATGATTTTTGGACAGATCTGGTCTAGCCTTTATGAGTAAGAAATTTCAGGAGGTTGTGATGGGGCTCTCATACCGAGAATGGCCTATATTCAGCCGCTTTACGAACAACCATTATAGTTAATGGAAGTTTAGATTTTCGGTGTTGGTCATCGGTCTCAATATGATTTTTGGACAGATCTGGTTCTAGCCTTTACGTGTAAGAAATTTCAGGAGGTTGTGATGGGGCTCTCATACCGAGAATGGCCTATATTCAGCCGCTTTACGAACAACCATTATAGTTAATGGAAGTTGAGATTTTCGGTGTTGGTCATCGGTCTCACTCATACCGAGAATGGCCTATATTCAGCCGCTTTACGAACAACCATTATAGTTAATGGAAGTTGAGATTTTCGGTGTTGGTCATCGGTCTCACTATGATTTTTGGACAGATCTGGTTCTAGCCTTTATGAGTAAGAAATTTCAGGAGGTTGTGATGGGGTTCTCATACCGAGAATGGCCTATATTCAGCAGCTTTACGAACAACCATTAAAGTTAGTGGAAGTTGAGATTTTCGGTGTTGGTCATAGGTCTCACTATGATTTTTGGACAGATCTGGTCTAGCCTTTATTAGTAAGAAATTTCAGGAGGTTGTGATGGCGCTCTCATACCGAGAATGGCCTATATTCAGCCGCTTTACGAACAACCATTATAGTTAATGGAAGTTGAGATTTTCGGTGTTGGTCATCGGTCTCAATATGATTTTTGGACAGATCTGGTTCTAGCCTTTACGTGTAAGAAATTTCAGGAGGTTGTGATGAGGCTCTCATACCGAGAATGGCCTATATTCAGCCGCTTTACGAACAACCATTATAGTTAATGGAAGTTTAGATTTTCGGTGTTGGTCATCGGTCTCACTATGATTTTTGGACAGATCTGGTTCTAGCCTTTATGAGTAAGAAATTTCAGGAGGTTGTGATGGGGTTCTCATACCGAGAATGGCTTATATTCAGCCGCTTTACGAACAACCATTATAGTTAGTGGAAGTTGAGATTTTCGGTGTTGGTCATCGGTCTCACTATGATTTTTGGACAGATCTGATTCTAGCCTTTACGTGTAAGAAATTTCAGGAGGTTGTGATGGGGCTCTCATACCGAGAATGGCCTATATTCAGCCGCTTTACGAACAACCATTATAGTTAATGGAAGTTTAGATTTTCGGTGTTGGTCATCGGTCTCACTATGATTTTTGGACAGATCTGGTTCTAGCCTTTACGAGTAAGAAATTTCAGGAGGTTGTGATGGGGCTCTCATACCGAGAATGGCCTATATTCAGCCGCTTTACGAACAACCATTATAGTTATAGTAAAGCGTCTGAATATAGGCCATTCTCGGTATGAGAACCCCATCACAACCTCCTGAAGTTTCTTACTCATAAAGGCTAGAACCAGATCTGTCCAAAAATCGTAGTGAGACCGATGACCAACACCGAAAATCTCAACTTCCACTAAATATTATGTTTGAAACACTGACATCATTTGATCATGTTAAATATCAATTTCAAAATCTTAAAATTTCTAGATAGCATATCGTAAAACTAAACGTTAATAATCAAGTATTAACGAACAAATATTTTTAGTAAAGATGAAAAATCGTTAATTAAAAAATTATTAGAAATAATATTATTCAAATTTATTTTTAATCTTCGAATTTATGTGAAATTCAATGTTTTTATAGTTTTCTGTCACGATAGTTTTCAACAAAGATGGCGGTATTGCCAGCGATAAAAATTATAATTTTTTGGGCCAGTATTTTGGGCCAACTTCACAAACGTGGGATGAAAAGGGGGAATCGGTGGTGTCTAGTTGGTGAGTCGAAGACATTACGTTTGTGATTTCGCAAATTAAAAGTTAAAAAAAAGACAAAAAAAAATACAAAAAAATTAAAGTTAAATTATAAAAAGAAATTAAAATCCATATAAATTTTGAAAAAAAAGAGAAAAAATCTGTGTATTTGCAAATTGGGATTGTAAAACAACCTTAATTGGGATTGTAAAACAACCAAAAATTATAAAATCGATAAGTTTAGAACTTTGTAATAAAATAATTAATTGGTGACAATCAAGGACAAGAATTTTTATTTATTCTAATTATACTGTGAGGTATACCAGTTTGTTTCTTGTAAAATGCGTAAACGATAAAACAAATAAATTATTAAACTAGAACTATGTATCTATGTATATATTTACATTAAACCAATAAAAAAATAAAATTGATATAATAAAATATGTTCAATAATAATTTATACAACAAAACCAATATATATATATGATCTAAATTTTTGTGTTTCATGTTGTTGTATACCACGAATTGGAATCTTAAGTTAAAGTCCAAACCGTATATGAGAATTGTTAATAAGAAATCGAGATACAAACTCCGCGTGTTTGGAATCACCACGAATCACGTAATCCCGCTAAAGACGAGAAGAGTAAACGAGGGCACTCAAGGACACCATCACATCAATCAGCACCTTCAGTTATTTATTTGGTGACGTAAATTTTTTTTTGTTTCCTAAATTATTATTTCTTTTGTTAATTATTGATGTACTTGGAAATTTAATTTGTTTTGTTGCTTTTTTGAGATCTTTTTAAATTTTAAAAAGTTGTTTGATATCCCTTTAAATTTGTTGTTGTTTATAAGAATTTAGTCATAAACAGTATATATATTTTTGTCATTTACTTGATATTTTGTGAATGGATTTAATTTTTTTTTGTTATTTAATTTTGTTTTGTTTCGCGATTTTTTTTTTTTGAATATACGAAGTACTCGCAATAAATGTTGATCATGTGTGATCATTCTGCATTCTGCGCATTATATTTTAATTCTCGTTTTGTAATGATAGGAAAAGTTATGTTTTAAAGTTTTTTTTTCTAAATGAGAAGAGCTTGGAGGTAGCGGTACATTATGACGAACCATTTTTAATCATGTAGACACACATTTTTTTGTTTCTAATTTTTTTTTGTAATAATGGCTTCCGACGCCCTATTAGATAAAAAGATCCCTCCCTAGCCACTGGTAGCTATTCATTATATACAAGGTGTGTCATGCGGCGGCGGATGGACCCAAGCCAAACGTTACAACTTACGGAATTCAGCTCTGGGGCTGTACAAAGAAAACCAACACCAAAATAATACAAACTTTTCAGAGCAAAGTGCTACGTGGTATAGTTAACACTCCGTGCTACATGAGGAATGATGACCTTCATAGGGACCTACAAACTTGCTGTAATTCATGGACAACGTATTAATCAACACGTAAATGAAGAGCTTCGTGGTATGTTGGACACTTCACGTGCAGTATGCCGATTGAGGAGAACGAAATCAATTGATTTAATGGATTAAGGACACCAGTGCAAAGACTACTTCAGTAAATAACCTATAAATTAAGCTGACCAAAGCGCCTATTCTTATTCAAAAGTGATTAAATTAAGAAACAAAAATTACTAGATGGATTGTATTTAGTTGTAATAATTTAAATAATAATAAAAAAAAATCTGATACTGATATGTCACTTGGAATCATCCGCGAATAAGTAAAACACAGCCTGGAGTATATTAAATAATAGATACAACAAAAAACGCTATTAAACCAACCATAAATAATTCATCGTCAGCGGCAATCATGAATTTGCAAGACACAACAAATGAGTGCATACACGCAATCAACAGCTTTGGAATAAATCTCAAATCGTGAAATTATTTTCTCAATTTCATCTCATCTAAGAAATTACACAATAAAATCCGCAGATTATATGAAAGTTCGCTCCAGACCCCAGTTGAATTTCAGAAAACCGATAAATTTATGAAGTTTCTTGAACAACGCTTCATTTCCTTAGAAGCCTCTTATAGCACTAAAAATCAATCGCAACAACCTAAGATACAAACAGTAAAGCGCTACTACACCAGCATCCAAAACAAAAGATGTTCGATCTGTAACGGGATACATCATACCATTTTGCATACAGGAAAGCCAAAAGCACAAACAACGAACACGTGTGAAGTAAACATTTTAAACAAATTACAAACTTAAATCACGATAAAGAACACGTGTTGTTAGCAACAGCTATGGTGAAATCTGCTAATCCTAACGGAAAATATACCAAATAAAGGGTCCTGATAGACCCAGGATCACATGCGACTCTCATTACCGAGGAAGCAGTTTCGAGATTGAATCTGAAAGGACAAAAATAAACATGCTAAAATAGTTGGAGCCGTTGGTCACAATATTGGAGAGGTAAAAATATAGTTAACCACAAAATCCAATCTGTTAGAACATCCGAATGTGAGTTGCAGTTAGATGCTTTAGTATTCCAAACTATACTAACGAAACTATAATATCAGACCAACAGGCACAAACGGAAAACGGGGCGTATTGGGTGACATTAAAAAAGGAAGTCCAGAACAACCATTAGCACAAAAACCCGAATTGGGATGGATCGGCTTCGGAAAATTTATAGGTTCAAGTACCAACATAAAACATAAAATCAATTCCAGCATATATAGACACAAAATAAGTTAAAAAATTTCTGGGGAAATTGAAGCAAGCGACGCAGAACGAGAATTTACCAGTTTAAACAGAGATGCGAAGAACACAACTTCAAACAACTATAAAAGATTAGGTAATGGTACATACCTGGTCGCATTTCCTTTGAGAGCGACGAGTTCGTATTAGGTGAATCAAGAAAAAAACTACTGCACGCCTTCTTCAAGTGGAAAAACAACTAACTAAAAACATTCAGATGAAGAATGAGTATAAGAATCTCATTGATGAGATGAAGTTTGTTTTCTGCGAATGTAACCATCAAAAATTATGAATCAATTTCATTTGGTACAAATCTGGTCAATTTATCGGTTCACGCTTATGTCGTTTGTTGTCTCATTTTTTTGACAACAAAGTTTTCTCAAACTACCTTACTACTCTAGTTAGGAAATACACTCCGCGAAATTCAATTAAAGCCATCTTTAATTTTTTTGATATGAAAGTAAAGGTTGGAGTTTGAGATTTCAAAAACACAATTTAACACGAAAATATAATTTTAATTGTTTCTGTTTTGCTAATTTAGAATAAAAATTGATTTTACACTGCGAAATTCAATTAAAGTCAGTAATTTTAAAATAATATCCATAAAAATAAAAATATCTGTAATTAATCATGTAATTATCTTATAATAAGTATATCCCCCATTTTATTAATTATTTCAAAGTGCTATTCTGCTTGACATTCCATTTTGGAAATTTGCTCACATGCCTGTACAACGGCTTTGCAACTCAACTAAGTTGTTCCCATTGTCATTTCCTGCCATATTGCCCCATACAATCTCTATAGGATTTAATTGTGAAAACATGCCGGCCAATCCGAAACCTCGATCAGTCACTCTCTAAACCAATCGATCGTTCCTTCGATTTCTCAAAATCTATTAAAATTTGGAGTCGAAATTTTACATATATGGAGGTATCCCATAAAGAAACATGCGGTCCAAATCATTAAAAAGTCGCCTCCAAAGTTTCGGCTCAATGGTACTATCTTATTCGATCTTAAATCATGCCAGTGACACTTGAGCCCATCAGGACCGTCTAAATTAAGCTTTTTCTCGTCCGATCAGATAACATTTTTCCAAATTGGTTTCATATACTTGTATTTTTTGACAAAGTTGAATCTATTTATTTTATGTGCTTCCGATAAAACTATAGTTTTATTAACCTTTTGACCAACTTAACACGGTTGTTCTGTTGCAAAATTTGTTGCATGCGACGGGTACCAACTAACAGATAAAATGTCGAAACAATTTTTGTGACCGTTGCTTCCCCTTTAATCGCAATTCGTAGGATTTGTGTTGTCTGGTGCGGTGAAAGCTTCTGATTATTTTTATTTTTTCGATTTTTCCCATAATTCTCGTTTACATTGAAAACGGTTGATAGCGATTTCACGATTGGAAAGCTTGCAGTTCGTGTAGCCTCAAAATTTTTCCTATTTCTTCGGTTGTTAGTATTTTTTCTTTGCCCATTTTTATCAATTAGAAAACTCGTTAAAAATACAAGAATAGTAAACTAATTAAATCAAACGCCTATAAGATGTACTAATTGGCTTTAATTGAGTTTCGCAATGCAAAATCTATTTTATATTATAAATTAGCAAAAAAATACAATTAAAATTATGTTTTTATTTTAAAATGTGCATATTGACATCCGACCATTTAATTAAAACTTGATAATAGATCAAGTTCAAACTGTAAGCCTTACTTTAATATCAAAAAATTATGGGTGGCTTTAATTGAATTTTACGGAGTATCACCACTCACTTTATCGCTTAGGATTAAATATAATTAACAGTTTTAAACTTTGTCCACAAATTTTATACAAAATAATAATATTTTCGTTGAATAATGCACATGAAACCTATGCCACAGTGATTACACTCATTTTCACCATCATGTTGCCGATAAAATTAATTCTTTATGAAAACTGCCGCGTACTGTTGTTTTTCACCCAACCTACAATAGTTCAATAATATATTATTAGTTCCAATCAATATTTTTGTTGTACCACAAACTGGTAAAGTAAAATGTGAACAACACAACAACTACTCATGCTGTTATCAAATAATGATTGTCAATATGCCAATCGATAACGCACCAAAATGTATCAACCCAATTATTTGATTGGTAACTAATTTGGACGTTAAAATATACTCGTAAGGGGCATACAGTCGTTCATTATGCGACGGTCTGTGATAAACTGAAATAATGTTTTCACAACCTTATTAAATAATTAATTACTAATTATATTCGATCAGGTATGTGTGTGTGTGTGTGTATTTATGTGTCTGTGAAATTATTCGAGTCGAGTCTAGAAAAGCTTTTTGACCAGATAATTGAAGTTGAACAACCTGTGTGGAGCGGAATATAAATACTACATAATACTAATTATACTCCCATCGCTCTAATTTTCAATTATCGTTAAAATTTGTTGCACACACGTACTCTGTATAATTACATTACATTTGAAGCTAAACACCATCCAAATACACCGCAATTCACACCATTAGCTAGATTATACTAAAAAAATAAAAATTATTCGATATTTAATTAATTTATAATATTTTACGGTAAAATAGCTTAATAAAAGTTATCTGATTTATTCTGTTCAGTCATTGCGAAACCAAATTTATTTATTATATTTTACATCAACGCAATACACATAGAGTCGGACAGGCAGACAGACATCCCGATATGGAGACGATATATAGTTTGATAATTTAATTTTTTGTTAAGTATGATGAATGAATTTTTCCGTTTTCATACAAAGTTGTTTTGCTAAATCGTTTTTTTTCAAGGCTGTACGAAAAAAAGGAAAGGAAAATTTATACAAAAACACCCTATCCTTGTACGATGAGATAACATCAAATTACATTAAAATTAATCTCAGAAGGAAGTGAAAAAACGAAAAGACGAACATTTCTATCTACTAAAACCACTTAATTTATGGAAGCATATAAAAAGAAAATTTTGATAGATTGACGTACATGTGACACCAAAATATATACCCTTCATGTGGGGATTAATAGTTGAATGTACCTTTTATATTCGGTTTATTAGGTGCCGTACATATCTTTATTTCTCTTCATTCTTTCCATGACAAGGGATTGGAGCAAGTAGCCAGAATTGCGAAAGGTATTGGAGATTGAAACCATTTTTTTAAAGAAACTGCTCCTTACACCTAATACCAGTTAATTTTAACTAATCCTCTGAGAGCTATTGAAGAAAGTGGTCACAGATGTCACACCTCCCAAGAAATTTTTTTTAACATTAAAATGATAAGAACATTTTTCGTCAATATTGCGATAAAGGAAATAGATTTGCGTATATGTCGAGTTCAATTTAGAATTTGTAATATTGTCACCCCTCTCTCTCTTTCTCGGTTATCCATCCGACTCAATCCATCGCACTCCTGGACATCCTAACATGCATAGGTCATGGCCGTCCTCGTTACGCCAGCGCAGTCGGGGTCTTCTTCTATGATGCACTCCGGCTGGTTGTTGATATGGAACACTTTATTGATCATCCGTTGTTGTGGGGAGCTTGTAACGTGGCCGGGCCCTCTAACTCGATTGAATTTGGTGAATCCGATGATATCGCTACCTCCGAGAAATTGCTTTATTTCGTGGTTCATACGAATTCGATATTCGTTGCTTGCAACTTTACTTGGAAAAAGGATTGGACGAATGTCCTTCCTTTCGAAGGTAGATAACAATCTACAATCGTCATAGTCCAGTTCACGCTTCCGGAAACCAGCACTGGTATTATGAGTACTATATAAAGTACGAGCTTATAGTCGTGCAAGCGACTACGATTTACTTCAATGTTGCTTTCCCTCACTATACGTACTCAAGTGCCAAATTGAACAGCAATGGCGCAAGTGCAACTCTCTGTCGAACACCAGATGTTATACTGAAGGAGTTTGTTACAGTTCCTTCAATTATCATTTTATATACAGACCGGACATTGTTAATTTAAAAAAAGAAACGAATTTTTCTTGAATACCTAGGCATACGAGTGCGGCACATAGGTTCTCGCGGTTTTTACTGCCACATGCCTGTTGGAAGTCTATATATAGTTGATGTTTGATTATGTTGTACCCCACAATTTTTCCAAGGTCATCCTCATGGTAAAACATTGGTCAGTGGTCGATCGGTTATGACGAGAACCATATATGGATAGTCGCCAATGACGTTTTTGGGACGAAAGGGATGAATCTGGCTATATTACAACATTAGCTAACATTTTGTAAGTAGTGTTCAAGAGAGCTATACAACGATAGTGTCCACATTTAAGATGGTCGCCTTTTTTATGCAACATATTATGCATATTATGGTAGAGTGCTTCAAGTGTTGCGAGCCAACTTTCACGAAGCTTTCGTTTATTTTCGACGACCAGGCGGCATTGATCATCAAAGCAATCATTTTGGGGCCTCGGAGGCCTTCTACCTATGGTACTTTGCGCTATGGTGGTTATGGCTGTATAGTGTGCCACTGCTTCTGCATGTTAGGAGGAGCTTCGTTGTTGCTGTACTGGTCTAAATAGTTACTGACAGCTCATTGGTAACTCTGCAGTGACGCTTGGCCTTTTAAAGCAACCATATTCCATCGAATATGGTCATCGACCTCGCTTAGTTTTCTTATTTGGTTTATCAGTTCCTAGTGCCAATGTTTTTCGAGGTCATTATCATAGTTTTAAATACCAAGTTATAAAACAATAAAGTATTATTAAAGTTTTAAGATTTTGTTGAATATCAACAAAATGTACGCATATCAATTTATCCTACGATTCTGCTCAAGAAAATAAAAAAAAACATCCCAAAACAAGTCCAGCATAGAATTTATTTAAATTTAGACAAAGTAAAAGTAATTTGTGAAGTTAGCCTAGCCCGGAATTTAGTAGAAATGACGTTAAATATAAAATTTAAATTTAGCGAATTTATATATACAGCAGCAACCGTAATATCTACAGAATTCGTATTTGAACCAAAATTGCATTTAAATTTCAAAACTCATGCCTCACTTTAGATCAATACTCATGCCTCACTTTTATTAAAATAGCAAAATTATAAAAACATCGTTCAGTTGCAACTTTGCCTAATTTAACCCTGGCGCAGATATATCCATACAAGTCGTATTTGAAGTAGAGTTACGTTTAAGTTTGGCACGTTAAAAGTAAAAATTTGTCGGGTTAATGTAGTTTAGAGATGGTCATACCGTACTTTTAGGTAAATTAGAAAAAAAATAGTTCAGTTGCAACTATGGGAAATTGGGACGTGGGCCAGTTATATATATTTATCTCGTATTCACACTGAAATAACATTGCCACGTTAAAAGTAAAATTTTTTGAACTAAGGTTTTATGGTTTTAAATGCTGCGTTTTTTTGAAACAACTGCTCTAGACCGCGATAAATTTTATTTTGATTTTTTAAGCAATTCACATATTATTAAAATATTTGTACTTCGGATTTACTCAATCAAATCATAAAGAGCTTATACTAAGTCACTATCTTGCATTATATTATCGAATAAAGTTTATTTATGCTTGTTCTCAACAACTCTGAACAACTCTGGATATTATGTAGAGTACTACCGAGTTCATCAAAAAACTTAATAATTGCTGAACTGACGAACCAGAGACATTTTTTTAGTATAAAATTTTTTGATTGTTCCTTACTTCATATACATTACAACTGGAAATTTGTAAAAAATTTGTAACTGGAAAAAGAATGAAAATGAAATGACTGAATTGTGTTTTTAATAAGAAAAAATGGATATCTTAATGTTTGCTGGTGAAATTAATTAATTTATTTTAATATTGGATAGTATTGTGCTTAATTATAAACCAAAAATTAAATATCAAAATGATTGACTTGAAATTAGTTAAAGTTGTTGTTCTAAATTTTTTTGTCTACATTTCCCTGTATTTTCGCAGCTAAAATGATCATATTCTTGCTTTAAGAAAATTATAAAAAGATCAAATATAAAAAGTCAACTCGTATTTAAATTAAAACTACATTCCTATTTGGCACGTTAAAAGTGTAAACTTGTCGGATTAAAGCTACGTGGTTTGGAGATGAGCACACTCATGCCTTACGTTTACGAAAATTGTCGAAAATCTCATGTGAACTAAAATTGCATTTAAATTTGGTACGCTGGAAGTGTAAACTTGTCGGATTAAGGCTATATGAGTTTGAGTTGATCATACTCATTCCTTATTTTTAGAAAAATTAGAAAAAAATCTTTTGAACTTTGCGAAATAGTGTTCTGGGCCAGATATATCCCTACATCTGGTATTTGCACTAAAATTATATTTAAATTTGGCACGTAAAAGCATAAATTTATCGAATTTCGGATTAAGGCTATGTGGTTTTTAGATGACCACACGTGCCTTACTTTTAGAAAACTAAGAAAAAGATATTTTCGTGACAAAGTGGGACAAGAGTGTGATCATTTTAAAATCACATAGCCTTAATCCGGCAAATTTATACTTTTAACGTACCAAATGTAAGTGTTATATATCTGGCCCACGGCCCAATTTCGCAAAGCTGCCACGAAACGGAGGCATAAGTGTAACAATCTCAAAACCATCTAACCTTAATCACACGAATTTATACCATTTTAATATTATCAGACAAATATCGCTTTCTCAAATTAATAAATTTAGAGAAAATAAATGTAATAATAATACAGGGTGTCCGCCCGAAAGTTTTATTACTTTTTTTGACCAATAAAATGTTTTTAAATAAAAGAAAATAGATTTAATGTTTACAGATCGTTTATTTAATGTCTGGAATTATGTATGAAAAACAATGTCTTCCAAATGTCCGCCTTTATTAGGCTTATACAGCGGGATCTTTTACATTTTTCATCAATTTTTCATACATTTCACTCTGTGTCATGTAAATTTTCTTTCTAATAGTCCTTTTAAGTTGTTCAATATTATCTGGTTTATGTATTTACATAAACCATACTTTTAAAATAATCCCACAAAAAGAATTCGGAGCAGTTAAATCTGGGCCAATTCACATCATCAGATTTCGAAATTAACTGTTGTGGAACATTTCTCGTAACAATTCCATAGTTTCTCTAGCAGTATGGCGTAGCACCGTCCAAACCTTTGGCATGCAATTCTGCAATCATAACACTAACGTCTACCAGTGACTATAACAGCTGAACCGAACCATTCGCATTTTCGTAAAACTATGGTGCAATGACCTCTCCAGCCAAAATTGTCCTACATACCGTCACTTTCAAGGGATGTAATGGTGACTGATGGATTATTTGTGGATTCTCTACCTCCCAGAACCGGCTGCTTTGATTATTTACATGTCCACTTAAGTAAAAATGAGCTCCGTCACTCATAATTAATTTTTCAAAAAATCCAGATGGTCAAGCGACAGCATCATATTTTCATTCGTACGATGCCACAAATGATCTCTTGGTAGCAGCCCTTGTGTTAAATGAATTTTATACGGAAATAAATCGAAGTCGTTATGCAAAATATTGGCTGATCTGATTGATATCGTTGGATTATCTCATTACTGCACACACTTTGGCTTATTTACCACAGTTCGTCATTCTTCGATAATCCGGTATATAGTGCAGGCTTTGAAGACAACATATTCCTTCCGAAAACTTTCCCGTAATTTTCTTAATGTTACTGTAATTGATTTTTGTTAAAGGTTTTCACTATTAAAACGCGTTGTTCAATCGAATAATTTTGCATGATAAATTTACCACGTGTATACTTCACGACTGTCAAGTGTGAATTGTCACTAATAATATTCGCCTAACTGGCGGCAAAAAAATTGTATACCTATCGGATAGACACCTTGTATTTCATTCAGTATTCAACCCCATGTACTTGAATAATTCCCAGAGCATTATTTTCCAAGTTGCCTATAAGAATATAAAGTATAAGAAACGTGTCAAATTTAAATGTAATTTTGGTGCAAATACCAAAACAGCAATGAGTTGCCATTTCAAAACTACATAGCTTTAACCCGACAAATTTATACTTTTAACGTGCCAAATTTAAATAGAATTTTTGTACAAATGCGAGAGATCCATTTTTAAACCAGGGCCCAATTTCGCAAAGTTGCTACGGAAAGATATTTTTTTACTATTCTTAAAAGTGAGTTTTAGTCCAACAAACGTACACCTTTAACGTGCCAAATTTAAATTAAGTTTTAGTTAAAGTATGACTTTTATAGATATAACGATTGAATTACTAAAATTCGCAAAACTTAAAACGAACGAATTTAATTTTTGTATTTAACATCATTTCTAGTAAATTCCGGGCTGGGCTAACTTCACACAAGAGTATGCCGGAGGTTTTATTGACTAGTGTTGCATGATGATTTTTTATTTTCTGGGATATAATCGTGCGGTAATTTCATATACGTACAAAATACTACTTTAATATTTTCGAATTGATTGTGGAACTCAATGTTCTTCTGCTCGGCCCATCAGAAGCCAGTGAACTTTTTGGGACTTCATTAACGACATAACTTAGGCATAGCTAATATGACGTATCATATTGACGTAGAGGCATATTGTTACACTTCATTTTTTTTAATTTAATTTCAAACATATATTTCTTGATATTTTGTGTATTAGTTAAGGATACCAGAGAGCCATCGATGTTCCTTTCAATATGAAAATTGACAGCTTCTAATTTGCATTATCATATTAAAATGAAATTTGATCTTTCAACTACAGAATAATCAATACATAAATAAGTTGCTACATATATAAATAATCTAAAGCCGCTTTACACGAAAACGTGCCTTTCGATTTGTTATGGTTATAGACGAGAACATCTAGAATCAATTAATAAGAAATCCGTTGAAATTTTTAGTGAGGATGTATTTAAAAGCTTAAACTGTATGGTTGTACAGTTTATCGAAAAAATGTTTCAACTTATATTGAATTTCGATTTCTTCAGTTTAGAGATTAAATATATTTAATACAAACCCCATTTTGCGCTACTCGGGCTAAGAATCGCACTTCTAAAAGATAAGATACCTGCCCAACTGTCAACCTCACCTTCAGAAGCTAATCAACCAACAAATTTCTGGTGACAAAGAAACGACAGGATAACCGAACCTGGCAAATGACGTTCATTCCGTTGACCCACTACCAATTTCAAGTTCTATATTCTTTAGGAATAATAATAAATAGAAATTCTGGAATATCCTCTTAATAGTTATAAAGAAAACAGTACACGCTTGAATTGGCACTGAGTTGCTCTCCAAGTGTTTCACAAGCAAAAATTGATGAAACTACCAAACCAGAGCAAGGACCTCAACAACAACATCAACAAAAAACACATAAAGAGTGGTATACCTCCGATAATAAAAACAACCGCAATATTAGGGCCAACGTTTAAATCCCATTTGTAAGAAGGACGATATAATAGAAGATCTCAACATAAAAGAACTGTATAACACGATATATAGGGTATAGGGTTTTCCAACAAGAGTGATATGATCCAAACTTTTCTCGCAATAATTCAATTGTTGCACTTGCTGTGTGGCACGAAACCCCGTCTTGTTGTAACCAAATGTTGTCAAGATCAACTTCTTCCAATTTCGGTCTTATAAAGTTGGTTATCATCGATCTATACCGATATCCATTGCCAGTAATGGTGTTACCAGCTTCATTACGAAAAAAATGCAGACCGATGATTCCGCCAGACCAAAACCCACACCAAACTGTCAATTTAGGTGAATGTAATCGTTTTTCATGAATTTTGTTTATTTACCGCACCACTCAGATGAAAGTGAGCCTCATCGGAGAAAATGATTTTCTTAAAAAAATCGTTATCGTTTGTAATTGCAATTTATAAACGTTGTTCTTGCGTATATTTCACCATGATGAAATTGTAAACATTACTGAATACAAAAAACAAAAAATGACAGATCATACATATTACAAATGGCCGAAACGTCACTTAAAAATCATATCATTCCTATTGGAAAACCCTATATTTTTAAAATAATAAAATTAAATTAAAACAACTAATTTAAATTAAAACAACTGATTTCAAATTAAACATCTCTTATGGAAAGTGAACATGTACAACATCTCCAAGTTAAATTTGCATGATAACTATTTGAACATAATACAAAAACTAATAAACTAAAGATATAATCAAATTTAATTTTAGGTTATGCTTTTGCAACCAAACAGCACAAGCTGACACAATAGATAAGTGATGAATTAAGTAATTATTTTTAATCAAATTTCTCTAATTATTTTAATTTCTTTTCAGATTCTCCATTAAGTTTTAATTACATAGCAACCTTAATTCTTCAGTTTTACTATTTTTGTCAGTGGACGATTAAATGGTGAATTCGTTTTCTCTACAATGACGACTCGAATGTGACCATCCACTCCATGTGCATTCAGATTTTTGCATTCCTTCCAGAAAAACATAGATCGTAGGACGGCTCTGCAATACTGGTCATTGGGCAACCATTTAAAAATTCCCAGGGGTGAGCACCTCATAAGTTGCATCGTTGTCAAATTGCGGTAGCAAGAGTATCGAATTTCGAATTGCTTCAATTGAACACAATAAAGTTCATTTTTTTCTCAAATTTGAAGTTTATTGATCCAGTTGTCTTTTTTAAATGGTTTCTCACGGATTTAACTGGCGATTTCCACAAACACCCGAAGTGTGGTGCTAGAGATGGTATAAAATGCCAATTAATAGAATTTTGTGCAGCATAATTACTTATTTCCCTGTTGAATACTTGAGAAGAAGTGTTTTGTATAAAACCATTCCTCTGGAACCCTTCCTCGACTTACGAAATGTTTTAGGCAAACGAAAAACTTGTTGATAGTCAGTTCAGTCACTGACTCTAAGTGAATTACCTTCGTAGTAGTCGATATGAAGACGGCAATATATCTCTTTGTCTGTTTGGCTACGCGGCCTAGTTTACTAGCAATCGTTATGGGCCCTGCATAAGCAATCCCCGCATTAATAAATGCTCTCGTATATATCATTTTAGATGTTGTTAGTTGACCCATTTTTTGGGACCTCTGATTTATGTTTATCAGCTGAGTAAATAGTGATTTGTAGTTAATTAACAATTCAATAATGTTTGTTGGATCGTCTCTGGTCATTACATTCACAGATATTCGTAACTCTTTGTTGATTAGGTGCGCCACATCTCCTCTGCGGGCGGTGGCAATTTCATTCATGCCGGGCTTGGTAATAGTTTCACTAGATCGAAGCTCCCAGAATTTATGAAACTTATCGATTGAGTCCTTAGTTCTAATATCTTGCTCCCTTTCAAGTGAAACCGATGAAACTAACCTGTAACCCTATTTAGTATTACCATAAAATTGCACCCCTAAGCGATTTAAGAGACATAAATTCACATAAACGTCATTATGGCAAATTTATGAAACTTGTAGTTTAAATTAGTTGTTTGTGAAATATTTATTTTAATTACTGTATTTCATTATTATTTAAAGCAAGTAGAGCAAATTGTTAATTATAGTATTGTTTATTGGTAAAGTTTCCAACTGTAATTAAATATTCCTCATTGTTCCACTTAAACATTATAATTAAGTTATTAAATTCTATTAACAATTTAAATTCATCGTGTGATCGAATAAATGTTTACATTTAACAAAAACATACAAATATTTTGTATTAGTTTTGTTGGTTTAGGACAAACTTAGCACAAACTTCACATCGGTCGAACTATCGTTTTAGAGTCTTAAATTTGAATACGGGACAATCCATTCGGTAGCTTGAGTTAGCGCTATACACATTTTCTATTACTCTACCTTATGTAACTTTTTCATTATCAGTCGTAGAGAAATGTGACGTACTAGAAAAGTTCTTCGAATTTAATTGTCTACAGATCTAGTTCGGTCCGAAAATGGTCCAGCCATCAGGAGATGAGTTTCTGTTTTGCCTATAATAGTTAAGATTTTAGAATTCTCCGTTATTGTTAACCTCAATACCGAGCTGCATTCAACATTTTATATTGATATCATGGCTGAAAAGCCTAGTTCATTGTTCCGAACTATCGTTTTTTGAGTTTTGAATTTTTATACGAAACAATCCATTCGGTAACTTGAGTTAGCGCTATACACATTTTCTATTACTCTACCTTATGTAACTTTTTCATTATCAGTCGTAGAGAAATGTGACGTACTAGAAAAGTTCTTCGAATTTAATTGTCTACAGATCTAGTTCGGTCCGAAAATGGTCCAGCCATCAGGAGATGAGTTTCTGTTTTGCCTATAATAGTTAAGATTTTAGAATTCTCCGTTATTGTTAACCTCAATCCCTAGCTGCATTCAAAATTTTATATTGATATCATGGCTGTAAAGCCTAGTTTATTGTTCCGAACTATCGTTTTTTGAGTTTTGAATTTTTATGCGAGACAATCCATTCGGTAACTTGAGTCAGCGTAATACACATTTTCTATTACTCTACCTTATGTAACTTTTTCATTATCAATCGTAGAGAAATGTGACATACCGGAAAAGTTCTTAGAATTTAATTTTCTACAGATCTAGATCGGTCCGAAAATGGTCCAGCCATCAGGAGATGAGTTTCTGTTTTGCCTATAATAGTTAAGATTTTAGCATTCTCCGTTATTGTTAACCTCAATACCTAGCTGCATTCAAAATTTTATATTGATATTATGGCTGTAAAGCCTAGTGCATTGTTCCGAACTATCGTTTTTTGAGTTTTGAATTTTTATACGAGACAATCCATTAGCTTGAGTCAGCGCTATACGCATTTTCTATTACTCTACCTTATGTAATTTTTTCAATTATCAAACGCAGAGAAATGTGACATACTAGAAAAGTTCTTAGAATTTAATTTTCTACAGATCTAGATCAGTCCGAAAATGGTCCAGCCATCAGGAGATGAGTTTCTGTTTTGCCTATATAATAGTTAAAATTTTAAAATTCTCCGTTATTGTTAACCTCAATACCTAGCTGCATTCAAAATTTTATATTGATGTCATGGCTGGAAAGCCTAGTGCATTGTTCCGAACTATCGTTTTTTGAGTTTTGAATTTTTATACGAGACAATCCATTCAGTAGCTTGAGTCAGCGCTATACACATTTTCTATTACTCTATACCTTATGTAACTTTTTCATTATCAATCGTAGAGAAATGAGACATTCTGGAAAAGTTCTTAGAATTTAATTTTCTACAGATCTAAATCGGTCCGAGAGTGGTCCAGCCATCAGGAGATGAGTTTCTGTTTTGCCTATAATAGTTAAGATTTTAGAATTCTTCGTTATTGTTAACCTCAATACCTAGCTGCATTCAAAATTTTATATTGATATCATGGCTGAAAATCCTAGTGCATTGTTCCGAACTATCGTTTTTTGAGTTTTGAATTTTTATACGAGACAATCCATTAGCTTGAGTCAGCGCTATACACATTTGCTATTACTCTATACCTTATGTAACCTTTTCATTATCAATCGTAGAGAAATGAGATATTCTGGAAAAGATCTTAGAATTTAATTTTCTACAGATCAAAATCGGTCCGAGAGTGGTCCAGCCACCAGGAGATGAGTTTCTGTTTTGCCTATAATAGTTAAGATTTTAGAATTCTCCGTTATTGTTAACCTCAACACCTAGCTGCATTCAACATTTTATATTGATATCATGGCTGGAAATCCTAGAGCATTGTTCCGAACTATCGTTTTTTGAGTTTTGAATTTTTATACGAGACAATCCATTAGCTTGAGTCAGCGTTATACGCATTTTCTATTACTCTACCTTATGTAACTTTTTCATTATCAATCGTAGAGAAATGTGACATACTAGAAAAGTTCTTAGAATTTAATTTTCTACAGATCTAGATCGGTCCGAAAATGGTCCAGCCATCAGGAGATGAGTTTCTGTTTTGTCTAGAATAGTTAAGATTTTAGAATTCTCCGTTATTGTTAACCTCAATACCTAGCTGCATTTAAAATTTTATATTGATATCATGGCTGGAAAGCCTAGTTCATTGTTCCGAACTATCGTTTTTTGAGTTTTGAATTTTTATGCGAGACATTCTCACAAAAAATACCATTCGGTAGCTTGAGTTAGCGCTATACACATTTTCTATTACTCTACCTTATGTAACTTTTTCATTATCAATCGTAGAGAAATGTGAAATACTAGAAAAGTTCTTAGAATTTAATTTTCTACAGATCTAGATCGGTCCGAAAATGGTCCAGCCATCAGGAGATGAGTTTCTGTTTTGCCTATAATAGTTAAGATTTTAGAATTCTCCGTTATTGTTAACCTCAACACCTAGCTGCATTCAAAATTGTATATTGATATCATGGCTGGAAAGCCTATTGCATTGTTCCGAACTATCGTTTTTTGAGTTTTGAATTTGTATACGAGACAATCCATTCGGTAGCTTGAGTTAGCGCTATACACATTTTCTATTACTCTACCTTATGTAACTTTTTCATTATCAATCGTAGAGAAATGTGACATACTAGAAAAATTCTTAGAATTTAATTTTCTACAGATCTAGATCGGTCCGAAAATGGTCCAGCCATCAGGAGATGAGTTTCTGTTTTGTCTATAATAGTTAAGATTTTAGAATTCTCCGTTATAGTTAACCTCAACACCTAGCTGCATTCAAAATTTTATATTGATATCATGGCTGGAAAGCCTAGTGCATTGTTCCGAACTATCGTTTTCTGAGTTTTGAATTTTTATACGAGACAATCCAATCGGTAGCTTGAGTTAGCGCTATACACATTTTCTATTACTCTACCTTCTGTAACTTTTTCATTATCAATCGTAGAGAAATGTGACTTACTAGAAAAGTTCTTAGAATTTAATTTTCTACAGATCTAGATCGGTCCGAAAATGGTCCAGCCATCAGGAGATGAGTTTCTGTTTTGTCTATAATAGTTAAGATTTTAGAATTCTCCGTTATTGTTAACTTCAACATCTAGCTGCATTCAAAATTTTATATTGATATCATGGCTGGAAAGCCTAGTGCATTGTTCCGAACTATCGTTTTTTGAGTTTTGAATTTTTATGCGAGACAATCCATTCGGTAGCTTGAGTTAGCGCTATACACATTTTCTATTACTCTATACCTTATGTAACTTTTTCATTATCAATCGTAGAGAAATGAGACATTCTGGAAAAGTTCTTAGAATTTAATTTTCTACAGATCTAAATCGGTCCGAGAGTGGTCCAGCCATCAGGAGATGAGTTTCTGTTTTGCCTATAATAGTTAAGATTTTAGAATTCTTCGTTATTGTTAACCTCAATACCTAGCTGCATTCAAAATTTTATATTGATATCATGGCTGAAAATCCTAGTGCATTGTTCCGAACTATCGTTTTTTGAGTTTTGAATTTTTATACGAGACAATCCATTAGCTTGAGTCAGCGCTATACACATTTGCTATTACTCTATACCTTATGTAACCTTTTCATTATCAATCGTAGAGAAATGAGATATTCTGGAAAAGATTTTAGAATTTAATTTTCTACAGATCAAAATCGGTCCGAGAGTGGTCCAGCCACCAGGAGATGAGTTTCTGTTTTGCCTATAATAGTTAAGATTTTAGAATTCTCCGTTATTGTTAACCTCAACACCTAGCTGCATTCAACATTTTATATTGATATCATGGCTGGAAATCCTAGAGCATTGTTCCGAACTATCGTTTTTTGAGTTTTGAATTTTTATACGAGACAATCCATTAGCTTGAGTCAGCGTTATACGCATTTTCTATTACTCTACCTTATGTAACTTTTTCATTAACAATCGTAGAGAAATGTGACGTACTAGAAAAGTTCTTAGAATTTAATTTTCTACAGATCTAGATCGGTCCGAAAATGGTCCAGCCATCAGGAGATGAGTTTCTGTTTTGCCTATAATAGTTAAGATTTTAGAATTCTCCGTTATTGTTAACCTCAATACCTAGCTGCATTCAAAATTTTATATTGATATCATGGCTGAAAATCCTAGTGCATTGTTCCGAACTATCGTTTTTTGAGTTTTGAATTTTTATACGAGACAATCCATTAGCTTGAGTCAGCGTTATACACATTTTCTATTACTCTACCTTATGTAACTTTTTCATTATCAATCGTAGAGAAATGTGACATACCGGAAAAGTTCTTAGAATTTAATTTTCTACAGATCTAGATCGGTCCGAAAATGGTCCAGCCATCAGGAGATGAATTTCTGTTTTGCCTATAATAGTTAACATTTTAGCATTCTCCGTTATTGTTAACCTCAATACCTAGCTGCATTTAAAATTTTATATTGATATCATGGCTGGAAAGCCTAGTTCATTGTTCCGAACTATCGTATTTGAGTTTTGAATATTTATGCGAGACAATCCATTCGGTAACTTCAGTTAGCGCTATACACATTTTCTATTACTCTACCTTATGTAACTTTTTCATTATCAATCGTAGAGAAATGTGACTTACTAGAAAAGTTCTTAGAATTTAATTTTCTACAAATCTAGATCGGTCCGAAAATGGTCTAGCCATCAGGAGATGAGTTTCTGTTTTGCCTATAATAGTTAAGATTATAAAATTCTCCGTTATTGTTAACCTCAATCCCTAGCTGCATTCAAAATTTTATATTGATATCATGGCTGGAAGGCCTAGTGCATTGTTCCGAACTATCGATTTTTGAGTTTTGAATTTTTATACGAGACAATCCATTCGGTAGCTTGAGTTAGCGCTATACACATTTGCTATTACTCTACCTTATGTAACTTTTTCATTATCAATCGTAGAGAAATGTGACATACCGAAAAAGTTCTTAGAATTTAATTTTCTACAGATCTAGATTGGTCCGAAAATGGTCCAGCCATCAGGAGATGAGTTTCTGTTTTGCCTATAATAGTTAAGATTTTAGAATTCTCCGTTATTGTTAACCTCAATACCTTGCTGCATTCAAAATTTTATATTGATATCATGGCTGGAAAGCCTAGTTCATTGTTCCGAACTATCGTTTTTTGAGTTTTGAATTTTTATGCGAGATAATCCATTCGGTAGCTTGAGTTAGCGCTATACACATTTTCTATTACTCTACCTTATGTAACTTTTTCATTATCAATCGTAGAGAAATGTGACGTACTAGAAAAGTTCTTAGAATTTAATTTTCTACAGATCTAGATCGGTCCGAAAATGGTCCAGCCATCAGGAGATGAGTTTCTGTTTTGCCTATAATAGTTAAGATTTTAGAATTCTCCGTTATTGTTAACCTCAACACCTAGCTGCATTCAAAATTCTATATTGATATCATGGCTGGAAAGCCTATTGCATTGTTCCGAACTATCGTTTTTTGAGTTTTGAATTTGTATACGAGACAATCCATTCGGTAGCTTGAGTTAGCGCTATACACATTTTCTATTACTCTACCTTATGTAACTTTTTCATTATCAATCGTAGAGAAATGTGACATACTAGAAAAATTCTTAGAATTTAATTTTCTACAGATCTAGATCGGTCCGAAAATGGTCCAGCCATCAGGAGATGAGTTTCTGTTTTGTCTATAATAGTTAAGATTTTAGAATTCTCCGTTATAGTTAACCTCAACACCTAGCTGCATTCAAAATTTTATATTGATATCATGGCTGGAAAGCCTAGTGCATTGTTCCGAACTATCGTTTTCTGAGTTTTGAATTTTTATACGAGACAATCCAATCGGTAGCTTGAGTTAGCGCTATACACATTTTCTATTACTCTACCTTCTGTAACTTTTTCATTATCAATCGTAGAGAAATGTGACTTACTAGAAAAGTTCTTAGAATTTAATTTTCTACAGATCTAGATCGGTCCGAAAATGGTCCAGCCATCAGGAGATGAGTTTCTGTTTTGTCTATAATAGTTAAGATTTTAGAATTCTCCGTTATTGTTAACTTCAACATCTAGCTGCATTCAAAATTTTATATTGATATCATGGCTGGAAAGCCTAGTGCATTGTTCCGAACTATCGTTTTTTGAGTTTTGAATTTTTATGCGAGACAATCCATTCGGTAGCTTGAGTTAGCGCTATACACATTTTCTATTACTCTATACCTTATGTAACTTTTTCATTATCAATCGTAGAGAAATGAGACATTCTGGAAAAGTTCTTAGAATTTAATTTTCTACAGATCTAAATCGGTCCGAGAGTGGTCCAGCCATCAGGAGATGAGTTTCTGTTTTGCCTATAATAGTTAAGATTTTAGAATTCTTCGTTATTGTTAACCTCAATACCTAGCTGCATTCAAAATTTTATATTGATATCATGGCTGAAAATCCTAGTGCATTGTTCCGAACTATCGTTTTTTGAGTTTTGAATTTTTATACGAGACAATCCATTAGCTTGAGTCAGCGCTATACACATTTGCTATTACTCTATACCTTATGTAACCTTTTCATTATCAATCGTAGAGAAATGAGATATTCTGGAAAAGATTTTAGAATTTAATTTTCTACAGATCAAAATCGGTCCGAGAGTGGTCCAGCCACCAGGAGATGAGTTTCTGTTTTGCCTATAATAGTTAAGATTTTAGAATTCTCCGTTATTGTTAACCTCAACACCTAGCTGCATTCAACATTTTATATTGATATCATGGCTGGAAATCCTAGAGCATTGTTCCGAACTATCGTTTTTTGAGTTTTGAATTTTTATACGAGACAATCCATTAGCTTGAGTCAGCGTTATACGCATTTTCTATTACTCTACCTTATGTAACTTTTTCATTAACAATCGTAGAGAAATGTGACGTACTAGAAAAGTTCTTAGAATTTAATTTTCTACAGATCTAGATCGGTCCGAAAATGGTCCAGCCATCAGGAGATGAGTTTCTGTTTTGCCTATAATAGTTAAGATTTTAGAATTCTCCGTTATTGTTAACCTCAATACCTAGCTGCATTCAAAATTTTATATTGATATCATGGCTGAAAATCCTAGTGCATTGTTCCGAACTATCGTTTTTTGAGTTTTGAATTTTTATACGAGACAATCCATTAGCTTGAGTCAGCGTTATACACATTTTCTATTACTCTACCTTATGTAACTTTTTCATTATCAATCGTAGAGAAATGTGACATACCGGAAAAGTTCTTAGAATTTAATTTTCTACAGATCTAGATCGGTCCGAAAATGGTCCAGCCATCAGGAGATGAATTTCTGTTTTGCCTATAATAGTTAACATTTTAGCATTCTCCGTTATTGTTAACCTCAATACCTAGCTGCATTTAAAATTTTATATTGATATCATGGCTGGAAAGCCTAGTTCATTGTTCCGAACTATCGTATTTGAGTTTTGAATATTTATGCGAGACAATCCATTCGGTAACTTCAGTTAGCGCTATACACATTTTCTATTACTCTACCTTATGTAACTTTTTCATTATCAATCGTAGAGAAATGTGACTTACTAGAAAAGTTCTTAGAATTTAATTTTCTACAAATCTAGATCGGTCCGAAAATGGTCTAGCCATCAGGAGATGAGTTTCTGTTTTGCCTATAATAGTTAAGATTATAAAATTCTCCGTTATTGTTAACCTCAATCCCTAGCTGCATTCAAAATTTTATATTGATATCATGGCTGGAAGGCCTAGTGCATTGTTCCGAACTATCGATTTTTGAGTTTTGAATTTTTATACGAGACAATCCATTCGGTAGCTTGAGTTAGCGCTATACACATTTGCTATTACTCTACCTTATGTAACTTTTTCATTATCAATCGTAGAGAAATGTGACATACCGAAAAAGTTCTTAGAATTTAATTTTCTACAGATCTAGATTGGTCCGAAAATGGTCCAGCCATCAGGAGATGAGTTTCTGTTTTGCCTATAATAGTTAAGATTTTAGAATTCTCCGTTATTGTTAACCTCAATACCTTGCTGCATTCAAAATTTTATATTGATATCATGGCTGGAAAGCCTAGTTCATTGTTCCGAACTATCGTTTTTTGAGTTTTGAATTTTTATGCGAGATAATCCATTCGGTAGCTTGAGTTAGCGCTATACACATTTTCTATTACTCTACCTTATGTAACTTTTTCATTATCAATCGTAGAGAAATGTGACGTACTAGAAAAGTTCTTAGAATTTAATTTTCTACAGATCTAGATCGGTCCGAAAATGGTCCAGCCATCAGGAGATGAGTTTCTGTTTTGCCTATAATAGTTAAGATTTTAGAATTCTCCGTTATTGTTAACCTCAACACCTAGCTGCATTCAAAATTCTATATTGATATCATGGCTGGAAAGCCTATTGCATTGTTCCGAACTATCGTTTTTTGAGTTTTGAATTTGTATACGAGACAATCCATTCGGTTGCTTGAGTTAGCGCTATACACATTTTCTATTACTCTACCTTATGTAACTTTTTCATTATCAATCGTAGAGAAATGTGACATACTAGAAAAGTTCTTAGAATTTAATTTTCTACAGATCTAGATCGGTACGGAAATGGTCCAGCCATCAGGAGATGAGTTTCTGTTTTGCCTGTAATAGTTAAGATTTTAGAATTCTTCGTTATTGTTAACCTCAACACCTAGCTGCATTCAAAATTTTATATTGATATCATGGCTAAAAAGCCTAGTGCATTGTTCCGAACTATCGTTTTTTGAGTTTTGAATATTTATGCGAGACAATCCATTCGGTAACTTCAGTTAGCGCTATACACATTTTCTATTACTCTACCTTATGTAACTTTTTCATTATCAATCGTAGAGAAATGTGACTTACTAGAAAAGTTCTTAGAATTTAATTTTCTACAAATCTAGATCGGTCCGAAAATGGTCTAGCCATGAGGAGATGAGTTTCTGTTTTGCCTATAATAGTTAAGATTATAAAATTCTCCGTTATTGTTAACCTCAATCCCTAGCTGCATTCAAAATTTTATATTGATATCATGGCTGGAAAGCCTAGTGCATTGTTCCGAACTATCGATTTTTGAGTTTTGAATTTTTATACGAGACAATCCATTCGGTAGCTTGAGTTAGCGCTATACACATTTGCTATTACTCTACCTTATGTAACTTTTTCATTATCAATCGTAGAGAAACGTGACATATCGGAAAAGTTCTTAGAATTTAATTTTCTACAGATCTAGATTGGTCCGAAAATGGTCCAGCCATCAGGAGATGAGTTTCTGTTTTGCCTATAATAGTTAAGATTTTAGAATTCTCCGTTATTGTTAACCTCAATACCTAGCTGCATTCAAAATTTTATATTGAAATCATGGCTGAAAAGCCTAGTTCATTGTTCCGAACTATCGTTTTTTGAGTTTTGAATTTTTATACGAGACAATCCATTCGGTAGCTTGAGTTAGCGCTATACACATTTTCTATTACTCTACCTTATGTAAATTTTTCATTATCAATCGTAGAGAAATGTGACATACTAGAAAAGTTCTTAGAATTTAATTTTCTACAGATCTAGATCGGTCCGAAAATGGTCCAGCCATCAGGAGATGAGTTTCTGTTTTGCCTATAATAGTTTAGGTTTTAGAATTCTCCGTTATTGTTATCCTATATACCTTGCTGCATTCAAAATTTTATATTGATATCATGGCTGGAAAGCCTAGTGCATTATTCCGAACTATTGGTTTTTGAGTTTTGAATTTTTATACGAGACAATCCATTCGGTAGCTTGAGTTAGCGCTATACACATTTTCTATTACTCTACCTTATGTAACTTTTTCAATATCAATCGTAGAGAAATGTGACATACTGGAAAAGTTCTTAGAATTTAATTTTCTACAGATCTAGATTGGTCCGAAAACGGTCCAGCCATCAGGAGATGAGTTTCTGTTTTGCCTATAATAGGTAAGATTTTAGAATTCTCCGTTATAGTTAACCTCAACACCTAGCTGCATTCAAAATTTTATATTGATATCATGGCTGAAAAGCCTAGTGCAATGTTCCGAACTATCGTTTTCTGAGTTTTGAGTTTTTATATGAGACAATCCATTCGGTAGCTTGAGTTAGCGCTATACACATTTTCTATTACTCTTCCTTATGTAACTTTTTCATTATCAATCGTAGAGAAATGTGACATACCGGAAAAGTTCTTAGAATTTAATTTTCTACACATCTAGATCGGTCCGAAAATGGTCCAGCCATCAGGAGATGAGTTTCTGTTTTGCCTGTAATAGTTAAGATTTTAGAATTCTTCGTTATTGTTAACCTCAACACCTAGCTGCATTCAAAATTTTATATTGTATCATGGCTGGAAAGCCTAGTTCATTGTTCCGAACTATCGTTTTTTGAGTTTTGAATTTTTAGCTTGAGTTAGCGCTATACACATTTTCTATTACTCTACCTTATGTAACTTTTTCATTATCAATCGTAGAGAAATGTGACATACTAGAAAAGTTCTTAGAATTTAATTTTCTACAGATCTAGGTCGGTCCGAAAATGGTCCAGCCATCAGGAGATGAGTTTCTGTTTTGCCTATAATAGTTAAGATTTTAGAATTCTCCGTTATTGTTAACCTCAATCCCTAGCTGCATTCAAAATTTTATATTGATATCATGGCTGGAAAGCCTAGTTCATTGTTCCGAACTATCGTTTTTTGAGTTTTGAATTTGTATACGAGACAATCCATTCGGTAGCTTGAGTTAGCGCTTTACACATTTTCTATTACTCTACCTTATGTAACTTTTTCATTATCAATCGTAGAGAAATCTGAAGTACCAGAAAAGTTCTTCAAATTTAATTTTTTACAGATCTAGATCGGTCCGAAAATGGTCCAGCCATCAGGAGATGAGTTTCTGATTTGCCTATAATAGTTAAGATTTTAGAATTCTCCGTTATTGTTAACCTCAACACCTATAGCTGCATTCAAAATTTTATATTGATATCATGGCTGGAAAGCCTAGTTCATTGTTCCGAACTATCGTTTTTTGAGTTTTGAATTTGTATACGAGACAATCCATTCGGTAGCTTGAGTTAGCGCTATACACATTTTCTATTACTCTACCTTATGTAACTTTTTCATTATCAATCGTAGAGAAATGTGAAGTACCAGAAAAGTTCTTCAAATTTAATTTTTTACAGATCTAGATCGGTCCGAAAATGGTCCAGCCATCAGGAGATGAGTTTCTGATTTGCCTATAATAGTTAAGATTTTAGAATTCTCCGTTAATGTTAACCTTAATCCCTATCTGCATTCAAAATTTTATATTGATATCATGGCTGGAAAGCCTAGTTCATTGTTCCTAACTATCGTTTTTTGAGTTTTGAATTTTTGTACGAGACAATCCATTCGGTAGCTTGAGTTAGCGCTATACACATTTTCTATTACTCTACCTTATGCAACTTTTTCATTATCAATCGTAGAGAAATGTGACATACCGGAAAAGTTCTTCGAATTTAATTTTCTACAGATCTAGATCGGTCCGAAAATGGTCCAGCCATCAGGAGATGAGTTTCTGTTTTGCCTATAATAGTTAAGATTTTAGAATTCTCCGTTATTGTTAACCTCAATACCTAGCTGCATTCAAAATTTTATATTGATATCATGGCCAAAAAACCTAGTGCATTGTTCCGAACTATCGGTTTTTGAGATTTGAATTTTTATACGAGACAATCCATTCGGTAGCTTGAGTTATTAGCGCTATACACATTTTCTATTACTCTACCTTATGTAACTTTTTCATTATCAATCGTAGAGAAATGTGACATACCGGAAAAGTACTTAGAATTTAATTTTCTACAGATCTAGATCGGTCCGAAAATGGTCCAGCCATCAGGAGATGAGTTTCTGTTTTGCCTATAATAGTTAATATTTTATAATTTTCCGTTATTGTTAACCTCAATACCTAGCTGCATTCAATATTTTATATTGATATCATGGCTGGAAAGCCTAGTTCATTGTTCCGAACTATCGTTTTTTGAGTTTTGAATTTTTATACGAGACAATCCATTCGGTTGCTTGAGTTAGCGCTATACACATTTTCTATTACTCTACCTTATGTAACTTTTTCATTATCAATCGTAGAGAAACGTGACATACTAGAAAAGTTCTTAGAATTTAATTTTCTACAGATCTAGATCGGTCCGAAAATGGTCCAGCCATCAGGAGATGAGTTTCTGTTTTGCCTATAATAGTTTAGGCTTTAGAATTCTCCGTTATTGTTAACCTCAATACCTAGCTGCATTCAAAATTTTATATTGATATCATGGCTGAAAAGCCTAGTTCATTAATCCGAACTATCGTTTTTTGAGTTTTGAATTTTTATACGAGACAATCCATTCGGTAGCTTGAGTTAGCTCTATACACATTTTCTATTACTCTACCTTATGTAACTTTTTCATTATCAATCGTAGAGAAATGTGACATACCAGAAAAGTTCTTCGAATTTAAATGTTTACAGATCTAGATCGGTCCGAAAATGGTCCAGCCATCAGGAGATGAAATTCTGATTTGCCTATAATAGTTAAGATTTTAGAATTCTCCGTTATTGTTAACCTCAATCCCTAGCTGCATTCAAAATTTTATATTGATATCATGGCTGGAAAGCTTAGTTCATTGTTCCGAACTATCGTTTTTTGAGTTTTGAATTTTTATACGAGACAATCCAATCGGTAACTTGAGTTAGCGCTATACACATTTTCTATTACTCTTCCTTATGTAACTTTTTCATTATCAATCCTAGAGAAATGTGATATACCTGAAATGTTCTTAGAATTTAATTTTCTACAGATCTAGATTGGTCCGAAAATGGTCCAGCCATCAGGAGATGAGTTGTTGTTTTGCCTATAATAGTTAAGATTTTAGAATTCTCCGTTATTGTTAACCTCAATACCTAGCTGCATTCAAAATTTTATATTGATATCATGGCTGGAAAGCCTAGTGCATTATTCCGAACTATCGTTTTTTGAGTTTTGAATTTTTATACGAGACAATCCATTCGGTAGCTTGAGTTAGCGCTATACTCATTTTCTACTACTCTACCTTATGTAACTTTTTCATTATCAATCGTAGAGAAATGTGATATACCTGAAAAGTTCCTAGAATTTACTTTTATACAGATCTAGATTGGTCCGAAAATGGTCCAGCCATCAGGAGATGAGTTTCTGTTATGCCTATAACAGTTTAGATTTTAGAATTCTCTGTTATTGTTAACCTCAATACCTAGCAGCATTCAAAATTTTATATTGATATCATGGCTGGAAAGCCTAGTGCATTGTTTCCAACTATCGTTTTTTGAGTTTTGAATTTTTATACGAGACAATCCATTCGAAGGCTTGAGTTAGCGCTATACACATTTTCTATTATTCTACCTTATGTAACTTTTTCATTATCAATCGTAGAGAAATGTGACATACTGGAAAAGTTCTTAGAATTTAATTTTCTACAGATCTAGATCGGTCCGAAAATGGTCCAGCCATCAGGAGATGAGTTTCTGTTATGCCTATAATAGTTAAGATTTTAGAATTCTCCGTTATTGTTAACCTCAACACCTAGCTGCATTCAAAATTTTATATTGATATCATGGCTGGAAAGCTTAGTGCATTGTTCCGAACTATCGTTTTCTGAGTTTTGAATTTTTATGCGAGACAATCCATACGGTAGCTTGAGTTAGCGCTATACACATTTTCTATTACTCTACCTTATGTAACTTTTTCATTATCAATCGTAGAGAAATGTGACATACTAGAAAAGTTCTCAGAATTTAATTTTCTACAGATCTAGATCGGTCCGAAAATGGTCCAGCCATCAAGAGATGAGTTTCTGTTTTGCCTTTAAAAGTTAAGATTTTAGAATTCTCCGTTATTGTTAACCTCAACACCTAGCTGCATTCAACATTTTATGTTGATATCATAGCTGGAAAGCTTAGTGCATTGTTCCGAACTATCGTTTTTTGAGTTTTGAATTTTTATGCGAGACAATCCATTCGGTAACTTGAGTTAGCGCTATTCACATTTTCTATTACTCTACCTTATGTAACTTTTTCATTATCAACCGGAGAGAAATGTGACATACTGGAAAAGTTCTTAAAATTTAATTTTCTACAGATCTAGATCGGTCCAAAAATGGTCCAGCCATTACGAGATGAGTTTCTGTTTTGCCTATAATAGTTAAGATTTTAGAATTCTCCGTTATTGTTAACCTCAACACCTAGCTGCATTCAAAATTTTATATTGATATCATGGCTGGAAAGCCTAGTTCATTGTTCCGAACTATCGTTTTTTGAGTTTTTTGAGTTTTAAATTTTTATACGAGACAATCCATTCGGTAACTTGAGTTAGCGCTATACACATTTTCTACTACTCTACCTTATGTAACTTTTTCATTATCAATCGTAGAGAAATGTGACATACCGGAAAAGTTCTTAGTATTTAATTTTCTACAGATCTAGATCGGTCCGAAAATGGTCCAGCCATCAAGAGATGAGTTTCTGTTTTGCCTATAATAGTTAAGATTTTAGAATTCTCCGTTATTGTTAACCTCAACACCTAGCTGCATTCAAAATTTTATATTGATATCATGGCTGGAAAGCTTAGTGCATTGTTCCGAACTATCGTTTTTTGAGTTTTGAATTTTTATGCGAGACAATCCATACGGTAGCTTGAGTTAGCGCTATACACATTTTCTATTACTCTACCTTATGTAACTTTTTCATTATCAATCGTAGAGAAATGTGACATACTGGAGAAGTTCTTAGAATTTAATTTTCTACAGATCTAGATCGGTCCGAAAATGGTCCAGCCATCAGGAGATGAGTTTCTGTTTTGCCTATAATAGTTAGCATTTTAGAATTCTCCGTTATTGTTAACCTCAATCCCTAGCTGCATTCAAAATTTTATATTGATATCATGGCTGAAAAGCCTAGTTCATTGTTCCTAACTATCGTTTTTTGAGTTTTGAATTTTTATACGAGACAATCCATTCGGTAGCTTGAGTTAGCGCTATACACATTTTCTATTACTCTACCTTATGTAACTTTTTCATTATCAATCGTAGAGAAATGTGACGTACTAGAAAAATTCTTCGAATTTAATTTTCTACAGATCTAGATCGGTCCGAAAATGGTCCAGCCATCAGGAGATGAGTTTCAGATTTGCCTTTAATAGTTAAGATTTTAGAATTCTCCGTTATTGTTAACCTCAATTCCTAGTTGCATTCAAAATTTTATATTGATATCATGGCTGGAAAGCCTAGTTCATTGTTCCTAACTATCGTTTTTTGAGTTTTGAATTTTTATACGAGACAATCCATTCGGTAGCTTGAGTTAGCGCTATTCTCATTTTCTACTACTTTACCTTATGTAACTTTTTCATTATCAATCGTAGAGAAATGTGATATACCTGAAAAGTTCTTAGAATTTAATTTTCTACAGATCTAGATTGGTCCGAAAATGGTCCAGCCATCAGGAGATGAGTTTCTGTTATGCCTATAACAGTTAAGATTTTAGAATTCTCTGTTATTGTTAACCTCAATACCTTGCAGCATTCAAAATTTTATATTGATATCATGGCTGGAAAGCCTAGTGCATTGTTGCGAACTATCGTTTTTTGAGTTTTGAATTTTTATACGAGACAATCCATTCGGTAGCTTGAGTTGCGCTATACACATTTTCTATTACTCTACCTTATGTAACTTTTTCATTATCAATCGTAGAGAAATGTGACATACTAGAAAAGTTCTCAGAATTTAATTTTCTACAGATCTAGATCGGTCCGAAAATGGTCCAGCCATCAGGAGATGAGTTTCTGTTTTGCCTATAACAGTTAAGATTTTAGAATTCTCCGTTATTGTTAACCTCAATCCCTAGTTGCATTCAAAATTTTATATTGATATCATGGCTGGAAAGCCTAGTTCATTGTTCCTAACTATCGTTTTTTGAGTTTTGAATTTTTATACGAGACAATCCATTCGGTAGCTTGAGTTAGCGCTATTCTCATTTTCTACTACTCTACCTTATGTAACTTTTTCATTATCAATCGTAGAGAAATGTGATATACCTGAAAAGTTCTTAGAATTTAATTTTCTACAGATCTAGATTGGTCCGAAAATTGTCCAGCCATCAGGAGATGAGTTTCTGTTATGCCTATAACAGTTTAGATTTTAGAATTCTCTGTTATTGCAGCATTCAAAATTTTATATTGATATCATGGCTGGAAAGCCTAGTGCATTGTTGCGAACTATCGTTTTTTGAGTTTTGAATTTTTATACGAGACAATCCATTCGGTAGCTTGAGTTAGCGCTATACACATTTTCTATTACTCTACCTTATGTAACTTTTTCATTATCAATCGTAGAGAAATGTGACATACTAGAAAAGTTCTCAGAATTTAATTTTCTACAGATCTAGATCGGTCCGAAAATGGTCCAGCCATCAGGAGATGAGTTTCTGTTTTGCCTTTAACAGTTAAGATTTTAGAATTCTCCGTTATTGTTAACCTCAACACCTAGCTGCATTCAAAATTTTATGTTGATATCATGGTTGGAAAGCTTAGTGCATTGTTCCGAACTATCGTTTTTTGAGTTTTGAATTTTTATGCGAGACAATCCGTTCGGTAACTTGAGTTAGCGCTATTCACATTTTCTATTAATCTACCTTATGTAACTTTTTCATTATCAACCGGAGAGAAATGTGACATACTGGAAAAGTTCTTAAAATTTAATTTTCTACAGATCTAGATCGGTCCAAAAATGGTCCAGCCATTACGAGATGAGTTCCTGTTTTGCCTATAATAGTTAAGATTTTAGAATTCTCCGTTATTGTTAACCTCAACACCTAGCTGCATTCAAAATTTTATATTGATATCATGGCTGGAAAGCCTAGTTCATTGTTCCGAACTATCGTTTTTTGAGTTTTGAATTTTTATACGAGACAATCCATTCGGTAGCTTGAGTTAGCGCTATACACATTTTCTATTACTCTACCTTATGTAACTTTTTCATTATCAATCGTAGAGAAATGTGACGTACTAGAAAAGTTCTTCGAATTTAATTTTCTACAGATCTAGATCGGTCCGAAAATGGTCCATCCATCAGGAGATGAGTTTCTGTTATGCCTATAATAGTTAAGATTTTAGAATTCTCCGTTATTGTTAACCTCAATCCCTAGTTGCATTCAAAATTTTATATTGATATCATGGCTGGAAAGCCTAGTTCATTGTTCCTAACTATCGTTTTTTGAGTTTTGAATTTTTATACGAGACAATCCATTCGGTAGCTTGAGTTAGCGCTATTCTCATTTTCTACTACTCTACCTTATGTAACTTTTTCATTATCAATCGTAGAGAAATGTGATATACCGGAAAAGTTCTTAGAATTTAATTTTCTACAGATCTAGATTGGTCAGAAAATGGTCCAGCCATCAGGAGATGAGTTTCTGTTATGCCTATAACAGTTAAGATTTTAGAATTCTCTGTTATTGTTAACCTCAATACCTAGCAGCATTCAAAATTTTATATTGATATCATGGCTGGAAAGCCTAGTGCATTGTTGCGAACTATCGTTTTTTGAGTTTTGAATTTTTATACGAGACAATCCATTCGGTAGCTTGAGTTAGCGCTATACACATTTTCTATTACTCTACCTTATGTAACTTTTTCATTATCAATCGTAGAGAAATGTGACATACTAGAAAAGTTCTTAGAATTTAATTTTCTACAGATCTAGATCGGTCCGAAAATGGTCCAGCCATCAGGAGATGAGTTTTAGATTTGCCTATAATAGTTAAGATTTTAGAATTCTCCGTTATTGTTAACCTCAACACCTAGTTGCATTCAAAATTTTATATTGATATCATGGCTGGAAAGCCTAGTTCATTGTTCCGAACTATCGTTTTTTGAGTTTTGAATTTTTATACGAGACAATCCATTCGGTAGCTTGAGTTAGCGCTATTCTCATTTTCTACTACTCTACCTTATGTAACTTTTTCATTATCAATCGTAGAGAAATGTGATATACCTGAAAAGTTCTTAGAATTTAATTTTCTACAGATCTAGATTGGTCAGAAAATGGTCCAGCCATCAGGAGATGAGTTTCTGTTATGCCTATAACAGTTAAGATTTTAGAATTCTCTGTTATTGTTAACCTCAATACCTAGCAGCATTCAAAATTTTATATTGATATCATGGCTGGAAAGCCTAGTGCATTGTTGCGAACTATCGTTTTTTGAGTTTTGAATTTTTATACGAGACAATCCATTCGGTAGCTTGAGTTAGCGCTATACACATTTTCTATTACTCTACCTTATGTAACTTTTTCATTATCAATCGTAGAGAAATGTGACATACTAGAAAAGTTCTTAGAATTTAATTTTCTACAGATCTAGATCGGTCCGAAAATGGTCCAGCCATCAGGAGATGAGTTTTAGATTTGCCTATAATAGTTAAGATTTTAGAATTCTCCGTTATTGTTAACCTCAATCCCTAGTTGCATTCAACATTTTATATTGATATCATGGCTGGAAAGCCTAGTTCATTGTTCCTAACTATCGTTTTTTGAGTTTTGAATTTTTATACGAGACAATCCATTCGGTAGCTTGAGTTAGCGCTATTCTCATTTTCTACTACTCTACCTTATGTAACTTTTTCATTATCAATCGTAGAGAAATGTGATATACCTGAAAAGTTCTTAGAATTTAATTTTCTACAGATCTAGATTGGTCCGAAAATGGTCCAGCCATCAGGAGATGAGTTTCTGTTATGCCTATAACAGTTAAGATTTTAGAATTCTCTGTTATTGTTAACCTCAATACCTAGCAGCATTCAAAATTTTATATTGATATCATGGCTGGAAAGCCTAGTGCATTGTTGCGAACTATCGTTTTTTGAGTTTTGAATTTTTATACGAGACAATCCATTCGGTAACTTGAGTTAGCGCTATTCACATTTTCTATTACTCTACCTTATGTAACTTTTTCATTATCAACCGGAGAGAAATGTGACATAATAGAAAAGTTCTCAGAATTTAATTTTCTACAGATCTAGATCGGTCCGAAAATGGTCCAGCCATCAGGAGATGAGTTTCTGTTATGCCTTTAACAGTTAAGATTTTAGAATTCTCCGTTATTGTTAACCTCAACACCTAGCTGCATTCAAATTTTTTTTGTTGATATCATGGCTGGAAAGCTTAGTGCATTGTTCCGAACTATCGTTTTTTGAGTTTTGAAATTTTATACGAGACAATCCATTCGGTAACTTGAGTTAGCGCTATACACATTTTCTACTACTCTACCTTATGTAACTTTTTCATTATCAATCGTAGAGAAATGTGACATACTAGAAAAGTTCTTCGAATTTAATTTTCTACAGATCTAGATCGGTCCGAAAATGGTCCAGCCATCAGGAGATGAGTTTTAGATTTGCCTATAATAGTTAAGATTTTAGAATTCTCCGTTATTGTTAACCTCAATCCCTAGTTGCATTCAAAATTTTATATTGATATCATGGCTGGAAAGCCTAGTTCATTGTTCCTAACTATCGTTTTTTGAGTTTTGAATTTTTATACGAGACAATCCATTCGGTAGCTTGAGTTAGCGCTATTCTCATTTTCTACTACTCTACCTTATGTAACTTTTTCATTATCAATCGTAGAGAAATGTGATATACCTGAAAAGTTCTTAGAATTTAATTTTCTACAGATCTAGATTGGTCCGAAAATGGTCCAGCCATCAGGAGATGAGTTTCTGTTATGCCTATAACAGTTAAGATTTTAGAATTCTCTGTTATTGTTAACCTCAATACCTAGCAGCATTCAAAATTTTATATTGATATCATGGCTGGAAAGCCTAGTGCATTGTTGCGAACTATCGTTTTTTGAGTTTTGAATTTTTATACGAGACAATCCATTCGGTAACTTGAGTTAGCGCTATTCACATTTTCTATTACTCTACCTTATGTAACTTTTTCATTATCAACCGGAGAGAAATGTGACATACTAGAAAAGTTCTCAGCATTTAATTTTCTACAGATCTAGATCGGTCCGAAAATGGTCCAGCCATCAGGAGATGAGTTTCTGTTTTGCCTTTAACAGTTAAGATTTTAGAATTCTCCGTTATTGTTAACCTCAACACCTAGCTGCATTCAAATTTTTTTTGTTGATATCATGGCTGGAAAGCTTAGTGCATTGTTCCTAACTATCGTTTTTTGAGTTTTGAATTTTTATACGAGACAATCCATTCGGTAACTTGAGTTAGCGCTATACACATTTTCTACTACTCTACCTTATGTAACTTTTTCATTATCAATCGTAGAGAAATGTGACATACTGGAAAAGTTCTTCGAATTTAATTTTCTACAGATCTAGATCGGTCCGAAAATGATCCAGCCATCCGGAGATGAGTTTCAGATTTGCCTATAATAGTTAAGATTTAGTAAAGCCAAGTTCATTGTTCCTAACTATCGTTTTTTGAGTTTTGAATTTTTATACGAGACAATCCATTCGGTAGCTTGAGTTAGCGCTATACTCATTTTCTACTACTCTACCTTATGTAACTTTTTCATTATCAATCGTAGAGAAATGTGATATACCTGAAAAGTTCTTAGAATTTAATTTTCTACAGATCTAGATTGGTCCGAAAATGGTCCAGCCATCAGGAAATGAGTTTCTGTTATGCCTATAACAGTTAAGATTTTAGAATTCTCTGTTATTGTTAACCTCAATACCTAGCAGCATTCAAAATTTTATATTGATATCATGGCTGGAAAGCCTTGTGCATTGTTGCGAACTATCGATTTTTGAGTTTTGAATTTTTATACGAGACAATCCATTCGGTAGCTTGAGTTAGCGCTATACACATTTTCTATTACTCTACCTTATGTAACTTTTTCATTATCAATCGTAGAGAAATGTGACATACTAGAAAAGTTCTCAGAATTTAATTTTCTACAGATCTAGATCGGTCCGAAAATGGTCCAGCCATCAGGAGATGAGTTTCTGTTTTGCCTATAATAGTTAAGATTTTAGAATTCTCCGTTATTGTTAACCTCAACACCTAGCTGCATTCAAAATTTTATGTTGATATCATGGCTGGAAAGCCTAGTGCATTGTTCCGAACTATCGTTTTTTGAGTTTTGAATTTTTATGCGAGACAATCCATTCGGTAGCTTGAGCTATCGCTATACACATTTTCTATTACTCTACCTTATGTAACTTTTTCATTATGAATCGTAGAGAAATGTGACATACCGGAAAAGTTCTTCGAATTTAATTTTCTACAGATCTAGATCGGTCCGAAAATGGTCCAGCCATCAGGAGATGAGTTTCTGTTTTGTCTAGAATAGTTTAGATTTTAGAATTCTCCGTTATTGTTAACCTCAACACCTAGCTGCATTCAAAATTTTATGTTGATATCATGGCTGGAAAGCTTAGTGCATTGTTCCGAACTATCGTTTTTTGAGTTTTGAATTTTTATGCGAGACAATCCATTCGGTAGCTTGAGTTAGCGCTATACACATTTTCTATTACTCTACCTTATGTAACTTTTTCATTATCAATCGTAGAGAAATGTGACATACTGGAAAAGTTCTTAGAATTTAATTTTCTACAGATCCAGATCGGTCCGAAAATGGTCCAGCCATCCGGAGATGAGTTTCTGGTTTGCCTATAATAGTTAAGATTTTAGAATTCTCCGTTATTGTTAACCTCAATACCTAGCTGCATTCAAAATTTTATATTGATATCATGGCTGGAAAGCCTAGTGCATTATTCCGAACTATCGTTTTTTGAGTTTTGAATTTTTATACGAGACAATCCATTCGGTAGCTTGAGTTAGCGCTATACACATTTTCTATTACTCTACCTTATGTAACTTTTTCAATATCAATCGTAGAGAAATGTGACATACTAGAAAAGTCCTTAGAATTTAATTTTCTACAGATCTAGATTGGTCCGAAAATGGTCCAGCCATCAGGAGATGAGTTTCTGTTTTGCCTATAATAGTTAAGATTTTAGAATTCTCCGTTATTGTTAACCTCAACACCTAGCTGCATTCAAAATGTTATATTGATATCATGGCTGGAAAGCCTAGTGCATTGTTCCGAACTATCGTTTTTTGAGCTTTGAATTTTTATGCGAGACAATCCATTCGGTAGCTTGAGTTAGCGCTATACACATTTTCTATTACTCTACCTTATGTAACTTTTTCATTATCAATCGTAGAGAAATGTGTCATACTGGAAAAGTTCTTAGAATTTAATTTTCTACAGATCCAGATCGGTCCGAAAATGGTCCAGCCATCAGGAAATGAGTTTCAGTTTTGCCTATAATAGTTTAGGTTTTAGAATTCTCCGTTATTGTTATCCTATATACCTTGCTGCATTCAAAATTTTATATTGATATCATGGCTGGAAAGCCTAGTGCATTGTTCCGAACTATCGTTTTTTGAGTTTTGAATTTTTATGCGAGACAATCCATTCGGTAGCTTGAGTTAGTGCTATACACATTTGCTATTACTCTACCTTATGTAACTTTTTCATTTTCAATCGTAGAGAAATGTGACATACCGGAAAAGTTCTTCGAATTTAATTTTCTACAGATCTAGATTGGTCCGAAAATGGTCCAGCCATCAGGAGATGAGTTGTTGTTTTGCCTATAATAGTTTAGATTTTAAAATTCTCCGTTATTGTTAACCGCAACAGCTAGCTGCATTCAAAATTTTATATTGATATCATGGCTGGAAAGCCTAATGCATTGTTCCGAACTATCGTTTTTTGAGTTTTGAATTTTTATGCGAGACAATCCATTCGGTAGCTTGAGTTAGCGCTATACACATTTTCTATTACTCTACCTTATGTAACTTTTTCATTATCAATCGTAGAGAAATGTGACATACCGGAAAAGTTCTTAGAATTTAATTTTCTACAGATCTAGATCGGTCCGAAAATGGTCCAGCCATCAGGAGATGAGTTTCTGGTTTGCCTATAATAGTTAAGATTTTAGAATTCTCCGTTATTGTTAACCTCAACAGCTAGCTGCATTCAAAATTTTATATTGATATCATGGGTGGAAAGCCTAGTGCATTGTTCCGAACTATCGTTTTTTGAGTTTTGAATTTTTATACGAGACAATCTATTCGGTAGCTTGAGTTAGCGCTATACACATTTGCTATTACTCTACCTTATGTAACTTTTTCATTATCAATCGTAGAGAAATGTGACATACTAGGAAAATTCTCAGAATTTAATTTTCTACAGATCTAGATCGGTCCGAAAATGGTCCAGCTATGAGGAGATGTGTTTCTGTTTTGCCTATAATAGTTAAGATTTTAGAATTCTCCGTTATTGTTAACCTCAACACCTAGCTGCATTCAAAATTTTATATTGATATCATGGCTGGAAAGCCTAGTGCATTGTTCCGAACTATCGTTTTTTGAGCTTTGAATTTTTATGCGAGACAATCCATTCGGTAGCTTGAGTTAGCGCTATACACATTTTCTATTACTCTACCTTATGTAACTTTTTCAATATCAATCGTAGAGAAATGTGACATACCGGAAAAGTTCTTAGAATTTAATTTTCTAAGATCTAGATCGGTCTGAAAATGGTCCAGCCATCAGGAAATGAGTTTCAGTTTTGCCTATAATAGTTTAGGTTTTAGAATTCTCCGTTATTGATATCCTATATACCTTGCTGCATTCAAAATTTTATATTGATATCATGGCTGGAAAGCCTAGTGCATTGTTCCGAACTATCGTTTTTTGAGTTTTGAATTTTTATGCGAGACAATCCATTCGGTAGCTTGAGTTAGTGCTATACACATTTGCTATTACTCTACCTTATGTAACCTTTTCATTTTCAATCGTAGAGAAATGTGACATACCGGAAAAGTTCTTCGAATTTAATTTTCTACAGATCTAGATTGGTCCGAAAATGGTCCAGCCATCAGGAGATGAGTTGTTGTTTTGCCTATAATAGTTAAGATTTTAGAATTCTCCGTTATTGTTAACCGCAACAGCTAGCTGCATTCAAAATTTTATATTGATATCATGGCTGGAAAGCCTAATGCATTGTTCCGAACTATCGTTTTTTGAGTTTTGAATTTTTATACGAGACACTCCATTCGGTAGCTTGAGCTAGCGCTATACACATTTTCCATTACTCTACCTTATGTAACTTTTTCATTATCAATCCTAGAGAAATGTGATATACTGGAAGAGTTCTTAGAATTTAATTTTCTACAGATCTAGATCGGTCCGAAAATGGTCCAGCCATCAGGAGATGAGTTGTTATTTTGCCTATAATAGTTAAGATTTTAGAATTCTCCGTTATTGTTAACCTCAATACCTAGCTGCATTCAAAATTTTATATTGATATCATGGCTGGAAAGCCTAGTTCATTAATCCGAACTATCGTTTTTTGAGTTTTGAATTTTTATACGAGACAATCCATTCGGTAGCTTGAGTTAGCGCTATACACATTTTCTATTACTCTACCTTATGTAACTTTTTCATTATCAATCGTAGAGAAATGTGACATACTGGAAAAGTTCTTAGAATTTAATTTTCTACAGATCTAGATCGGTCCGAAAATGGTCCAGCCATCAGGAGATGAGTTTCTGGTTTGCCTATAATAGTTAAGATTTTAGAATTCTCCGTTATTGTTATCCTATATACCTTGCTGCATTCAAAATTTTATATTGATATCATGGCTGGAAAGCCTAGTGCATTGTTCCGAACTATCGTTTTTTGAGTTTTGAATTTTTATGCGAGACAATCCATTCGGTAGCTTGAGTTGGCGCTATACACATTTGCTATTACTCTACCTTATGTAACTTTTTCATTATCAATCGTAGAGAAATGTGACATACTAGAAAAGTTCTCAGAATTTAATTTTCTACAGATCTAGATCGGTCCGAAAATGGTCCAGCCATCAGGAGATGAGTTTCTGTTATGCCTATAACAGTTAAGATTTTAGAATTCTCTGTTATTGTTAACCTCAATACCTAGCAGCATTCAAAATTTTATATTGATATCATGGCTGGAAAGCCTAGTGCATTGTTGCGAACTATCGTTTTTTGAGTTTTGAATTTTTATACGAGACAATCCATTCGGTAGCTTGAGTTAGCGCTATACACATTTTCTATTACTCTCCCTTATGTAACTTTTTCATTATCAATCGTAGAGAAATGTGACATACTAGAAAAGTTCTCAGAATTTAATTTTCTACAGATCTAGATCGGTCCGAAAATGGTCCAGCCATCAGGAGATGAGTTTTAGATTTGCCTATAATAGTTAAGATTTTAGAATTCTCCGTTATTGTTAACCTCAATCCCTAGTTGCATTAAAAATTTTATATTGATATCATGGCTGGAAAGCCTAGTTCATTGTTCCTAACTATCGTTTTTTGAGTTTTGAATTTTTATACGAGACAATCCATTCGGTAGCTTGAGTTAGCGCTATTCTCATTTTCTACTACTCTACCTTATGTAACTTTTTCATTATCAATCGTAGAGAAATGTGATATACCTGAAAAGTTCTTAGAATTTAATTTTCTACAGATCTAGATTGGTTCGAAAATGGTCCAGCCATCAGGAGATGAGTTTCTGTTATGCCTATAACAGTTAAGATTTTAGAATTCTCTGTTATTGTTAACCTCAATACCTAGCAGCATTCAAAATTTTATATTGATATCATGGCTGGAAAGCCTAGTGCATTGTTGCGAACTATCGTTTTTTGAGTTTTGAATTTTTATACGAGACAATCCATTCGGTAGCTTGAGTTAGCGCTATACACATTTTCTATTACTCTCCCTTATGTAACTTTTTCATTATCAATCGTAGAGAAATGTGACATACTAGAAAAGTTCTCAGAATTTAATTTTCTACAGATCTAGATCGGTCCGAAAATGGTCCAGCCATCAGGAGATGAGTTTTAGATTTGCCTATAATAGTTAAGATTTTAGAATTCTCCGTTATTGTTAACCTCAATCCCTAGTTGCATTAAAAATTTTATATTGATATCATGGCTGGAAAGCCTAGTTCATTGTTCCTAACTATCGTTTTTTGAGTTTTGAATTTTTATACGAGACAATCCATTCGGTAGCTTGAGTTAGCGCTATTCTCATTTTCTACTACTCTACCTTATGTAACTTTTTCATTATCAATCGTAGAGAAATGTGATATACCTGAAAAGTTCTTAGAATTTAATTTTCTACAGATCTAGATCGGTCCGAAAATGGTCCAGCCATCAGGAGATGAGTTTCTGTTATGCCTATAACAGTTAAGATTTTAGAATTCTCTGTTATTGTTAACCTCAATACCTAGCAGCATTCAAAATTTTATATTGATATCATGGCTGGAAAGCCTAGTGCATTGTTGCGAACTATCGTTTTTTGAGTTTTGAATTTTTATACGAGACAATCCATTCGGTAACTTGAGTTAGCGCTATTCACATTTTCTATTACTCTACCTTATGTAACTTTTTCATTATCAACCGGAGAGAAATGTGACATACTAGAAAAGTTCTCAGAATTTAATTTTCTACAGATCTAGATCGGTCCGAAAATGGTCCAGCCATCAGGAGATGAGTTTCTGTTATGCCTTTAACAGTTAAGATTTTAGAATTCTCCGTTATTGTTAACCTCAACACCTAGCTGCATTCAAATTTTTTTTGTTGATATCATGGCTGGAAAGCTTAGTGCATTGTTCCGAACTATCGTTTTTTGAGTTTTGAAATTTTATACGAGACAATCCATTCGGTAACTTGAGTTAGCGCTATACACATTTTCTACTACTCTACCTTATGTAACTTTTTCATTATCAATCGTAGAGAAATGTGACATACTAGAAAAGTTCTTCGAATTTAATTTTCTACAGATCTAGATCGGTCCGAAAATGGCCCAGCCATCAGGAGATGAGTTTTAGATTTGCCTATAATAGTTAAGATTTTAGAATTCTCCAGAAATAGAATTGTTTTTTGAGTTTTGAATTTTTATACGAGACAATCCATTCGGTAGCTTGAGTTAGCGCTATTCTCATTTTCTACTACTCTACCTTATGTAACTTTTTCATTATCAATCGTAGAGAAATGTGATATACCTGAAAAGTTCTTAGAATTTAATTTTCTACAGATCTAGATTGGTCCGAAAATGGTCCAGCCATCAGGAGATGAGTTTCTGTTATGCCTATAACAGTTAAGATTTTAGAATTCTCTGTTATTGTTAACCTCAATACCTAGCAGCATTCAAAATTTTATATTGATATCATGGCTGGAAAGCCTAGTGCATTGTTGCGAACTATCGTTTTTTGAGTTTTGAATTTTTATACGAGACAATCCATTCGGTAACTTGAGTTAGCGCTATTCACATTTTCTATTACTCTACCTTATGTAACTTTTTCATTATCAACCGGAGAGAAATGTGACATACTAGAAAAGTTCTCAGCATTTAATTTTCTACAGATCTAGATCGGTCCGAAAATGGTCCAGCCATCAGGAGATGAGTTTCTGTTTTGCCTTTAACAGTTAAGATTTTAGAATTCTCCGTTATTGTTAACCTCAACACCTAGCTGCATTCAAATTTTTTTTGTTGATATCATGGCTGGAAAGCTTAGTGCATTGTTCCTAACTATCGTTTTTTGAGTTTTGAATTTTTATACGAGACAATCCATTCGGTAACTTGAGTTAGCGCTATACACATTTTCTACTACTCTACCTTATGTAACTTTTTCATTATCAATCGTAGAGAAATGTGACATACTGGAAAAGTTCTTCGAATTTAATTTTCTACAGATCTAGATCGGTCCGAAAATGATCCAGCCATCCGGAGATGAGTTTCAGATTTGCCTATAATAGTTAAGATTTAGTAAAGCCTAGTTCATTGTTCCTAACTATCGTTTTTTGAGTTTTGAATTTTTATACGAGACAATCCATTCGGTAGCTTGAGTTAGCGCTATACTCATTTTCTACTACTCTACCTTATGTAACTTTTTCATTATCAATCGTAGAGAAATGTGATATACCGGAAAAGTTCTTAGAATTTAATTTTCTACAGATCTAGATTGGTCCGAAAATGGTCCAGCCATCAGGAAATGAGTTTCTGTTATGCCTATAACAGTTAAGATTTTAGAATTCTCTGTTATTGTTAACCTCAATACCTAGCAGCATTCAAAATTTTATATTGATATCATGGCTGAAAAGCCTTGTGCATTGTTGCGAACTATCGATTTTTGAGTTTTGAATTTTTATACGACACAATCCATTCGGTAGCTTGAGTTAGCGCTATACACATTTTCTATTACTCTACCTTATGTAACTTTTTCATTATCAATCGTAGAGAAATGTGACATACTAGAAAAGTTCTCAGAATTTAATTTTCTACAGATCTAGATCGGTCCGAAAATGGTCCAGCCATCAGGAGATGAGTTTCTGTTTTGCCTATAATAGTTAAGATTTTAGAATTCTCCGTTATTGTTAACCTCAACACCTAGCTGCATTCAAAATTTTATGTTGATATCATGGCTGGAAAGCCTAGTGCATTGTTCCGAACTATCGTTTTTTGAGTTTTGAATTTTTATGCGAGACAATCCATTCGGTAGCTTGAGCTATCGCTATACACATTTTCTATTACTCTACCTTATGTAACTTTTTCATTATGAATCGTAGAGAAATGTGACATACCGGAAAAGTTCTTCGAATTTAATTTTCTACAGATCTAGATCGGTCCGAAAATGGTCCAGCCATCAGGAGATGAGTTTCTGTTTTGTCTAGAATAGTTTAGATTTTAGAATTCTCCGTTATTGTTAACCTCAACACCTAGCTGCATTCAAAATTTTATATTGATATCATGGCTGGAAAGCCTAGTGCATTGTTCCGAACTATCGTTTTTTGAGCTTTGAATTTTTATGCGAGACAATCCATTCGGTAGCTTGAGTTAGCGCTATACACATTTTCTATTACTCTACCTTATGTAACTTTTTCATTATCAATCGTAGAGAAATGTGTCATACTGGAAAAGTCCTTAGAATTTAATTTTCTAAAGATCAAGATCGGTCCGAAAATGGTCCAGCCATGAGGAGATGTGTTTCTGTCTTGCCTATAATAGTTAAGATTTTAGAATTCTCCGTTATTGTTAACCTCAACACCTAGCAGCATTCAAAATTTTATATTGATATCATGGCTGGTAAGCCTAGTGCATTATTCCGAACTATCGTTTTATGAGTTTTGAATTTTTATACGAGACAATCCATTCGGTAGCTTGAGTTAGCGCTATACACATTTTCTATTACTCTACCTTATGTAACTTTTTCATTATCAATCGTAGAGAAATGTGACATACTGGAAAAGTCCTTAGAATTTAATTTTCTACAGATCTAGATCGGTCCGAAAATGGTCCAGCCATCAGAAGATGAGTTGTTGTTTTGCCTATAATAGTTAAGATTTTAGAATTCTCCGTTATTGTTAACCTCAATACTTAGCTGCATTCAAAATTTTATATTGATATCATGGCTGGAAAGCCTAGTTCATTGTTCCGAACTATCGTTTTTTGAGTTTTGAATTTTTATGCGAGACAATCCATTCGGTAGCTTGAGCTATCGCTATACACATTTTCTATTACTCTACCTTATGTAACTTTTTCAATATCAATCGTAGAGAAATGTGACATACTAGAAAAGTCCTTAGAATTTAATTTTCTACAGATCTAGATTGGTCCGAAAATGGTCCAGCCATCAGGAGATGAGTTTCTGTTTTGCCTATAATAGTTAAGATTTTAGAATTCTCCGTTATTGTTAACCTCAACACCTAGCTGCATTCAAAATGTTATATTGATATCATGGCTGGAAAGCCTAGTGCATTGTTCCGAACTATCGTTTTTTGAGCTTTGAATTTTTATGCGAGACAATCCATTCGGTAGCTTGAGTTAGCGCTATACACATTTTCTATTACTCTCCCTTATGTAACTTTTTCATTATCAATCGTAGAGAAATGTGACATACTAGAAAAGTTCTCAGAATTTAATTTTCTACAGATCTAGATCGGTCCGAAAATGGTCCAGCCATCAGGAGATGAGTTTTAGATTTGCCTATAATAGTTAAGATTTTAGAATTCTCCGTTATTGTTAACCTCAATCCCTAGTTGCATTAAAAATTTTATATTGATATCATGGCTGGAAAGCCTAGTTCATTGTTCCTAACTATCGTTTTTTGAGTTTTGAATTTTTATACGAGACAATCCATTCGGTAGCTTGAGTTAGCGCTATTCTCATTTTCTACTACTCTACCTTATGTAACTTTTTCATTATCAATCGTAGAGAAATGTGATATACCTGAAAAGTTCTTAGAATTTAATTTTCTACAGATCTAGATCGGTCCGAAAATGGTCCAGCCATCAGGAGATGAGTTTCTGTTATGCCTATAACAGTTAAGATTTTAGAATTCTCTGTTATTGTTAACCTCAATACCTAGCAGCATTCAAAATTTTATATTGATATCATGGCTGGAAAGCCTAGTGCATTGTTGCGAACTATCGTTTTTTGAGTTTTGAATTTTTATACGAGACAATCCATTCGGTAACTTGAGTTAGCGCTATTCACATTTTCTATTACTCTACCTTATGTAACTTTTTCATTATCAACCGGAGAGAAATGTGACATACTAGAAAAGTTCTCAGAATTTAATTTTCTACAGATCTAGATCGGTCCGAAAATGGTCCAGCCATCAGGAGATGAGTTTCTGTTATGCCTTTAACAGTTAAGATTTTAGAATTCTCCGTTATTGTTAACCTCAACACCTAGCTGCATTCAAATTTTTTTTGTTGATATCATGGCTGGAAAGCTTAGTGCATTGTTCCGAACTATCGTTTTTTGAGTTTTGAAATTTTATACGAGACAATCCATTCGGTAACTTGAGTTAGCGCTATACACATTTTCTACTACTCTACCTTATGTAACTTTTTCATTATCAATCGTAGAGAAATGTGACATACTAGAAAAGTTCTTCGAATTTAATTTTCTACAGATCTAGATCGGTCCGAAAATGGCCCAGCCATCAGGAGATGAGTTTTAGATTTGCCTATAATAGTTAAGATTTTAGAATTCTCCGTTATTGTTAACCTCAATCCCTAGTTGCATTCAAAATTTTATATTGATATCATGGCTGGAAAGCCTAGTTCATTGTTCCTAACTATCGTTTTTTGAGTTTTGAATTTTTATACGAGACAATCCATTCGGTAGCTTGAGTTAGCGCTATTCTCATTTTCTACTACTCTACCTTATGTAACTTTTTCATTATCAATCGTAGAGAAATGTGATATACCTGAAAAGTTCTTAGAATTTAATTTTCTACAGATCTAGATTGGTCCGAAAATGGTCCAGCCATCAGGAGATGAGTTTCTGTTATGCCTATAACAGTTAAGATTTTAGAATTCTCTGTTATTGTTAACCTCAATACCTAGCAGCATTCAAAATTTTATATTGATATCATGGCTGGAAAGCCTAGTGCATTGTTGCGAACTATCGTTTTTTGAGTTTTGAATTTTTATACGAGACAATCCATTCGGTAACTTGAGTTAGCGCTATTCACATTTTCTATTACTCTACCTTATGTAACTTTTTCATTATCAACCGGAGAGAAATGTGACATACTAGAAAAGTTCTCAGCATTTAATTTTCTACAGATCTAGATCGGTCCGAAAATGGTCCAGCCATCAGGAGATGAGTTTCTGTTTTGCCTTTAACAGTTAAGATTTTAGAATTCTCCGTTATTGTTAACCTCAACACCTAGCTGCATTCAAATTTTTTTTGTTGATATCATGGCTGGAAAGCTTAGTGCATTGTTCCTAACTATCGTTTTTTGAGTTTTGAATTTTTATACGAGACAATCCATTCGGTAACTTGAGTTAGCGCTATACACATTTTCTACTACTCTACCTTATGTAACTTTTTCATTATCAATCGTAGAGAAATGTGACATACTGGAAAAGTTCTTCGAATTTAATTTTCTACAGATCTAGATCGGTCCGAAAATGATCCAGCCATCCGGAGATGAGTTTCAGATTTGCCTATAATAGTTAAGATTTAGTAAAGCCTAGTTCATTGTTCCTAACTATCGTTTTTTGAGTTTTGAATTTTTATACGAGACAATCCATTCGGTAGCTTGAGTTAGCGCTATACTCATTTTCTACTACTCTACCTTATGTAACTTTTTCATTATCAATCGTAGAGAAATGTGACATACTGGAAAAGTTCTTCGAATTTAATTTTCTACAGATCTAGATCGGTCCGAAAATGGTCCAGCCATCAGGAGATGAGTTTCTGTTTTGTCTAGAATAGTTTAGATTTTAGAATTCTCCGTTATTGTTAACCTCAACACCTAGCTGCATTCAAAATGTTATATTGATATCATGGCTGGAAAGCCTAGTGCATTGTTCCGAACTATCGTTTTTTGAGCTTTGAATTTTTATGCGAGACAATCCATTCGGTAGCTTGAGTTAGCGCTATACACATTTTCTATTACTCTACCTTATGTAACTTTTTCATTATCAATCGTAGAGAAATGTGTCATACTGGAAAAGTCCTTAGAATTTAATTTTCTAAAGATCAAGATCGGTCCGAAAATGGTCCAGCCATGAGGAGATGTGTTTCTGTCTTGCCTATAATAGTTAAGATTTTAGAATTCTCCGTTATTGTTAACCTCAACACCTAGCAGCATTCAAAATTTTATATTGATATCATGGCTGGTAAGCCTAGTGCATTATTCCGAACTATCGTTTTATGAGTTTTGAATTTTTATACGAGACAATCCATTCGGTAGCTTGAGTTAGCGCTATACACATTTTCTATTACTCTACCTTATGTAACTTTTTCATTATCAATCGTAGAGAAATGTGACATACTGGAAAAGTCCTTAGAATTTAATTTTCTACAGATCTAGATCGGTCCGAAAATGGTCCAGCCATCAGAAGATGAGTTGTTGTTTTGCCTATAATAGTTAAGATTTTAGAATTCTCCGTTATTGTTAACCTCAATACTTAGCTGCATTCAAAATTTTATATTGATATCATGGCTGGAAAGCCTAGTTCATTGTTCCGAACTATCGTTTTTTGAGTTTTGAATTTTTATGCGAGACAATCCATTCGGTAGCTTGAGCTATCGCTATACACATTTTCTATTACTCTACCTTATGTAACTTTTTCAATATCAATCGTAGAGAAATGTGACATACTAGAAAAGTCCTTAGAATTTAATTTTCTACAGATCTAGATTGGTCCGAAAATGGTCCAGCCATCAGGAGATGAGTTTCTGTTTTGCCTATAATAGTTAAGATTTTAGAATTCTCCGTTATTGTTAACCTCAACACCTAGCTGCATTCAAAATGTTATATTGATATCATGGCTGGAAAGCCTAGTGCATTGTTCCGAACTATCGTTTTTTGAGCTTTGAATTTTTATGCGAGACAATCCATTCGGTAGCTTGAGTTAGCGCTATACACATTTTCTATTACTCTACCTTATGTAACTTTTTCATTATCAATCGTAGAGAAATGTGTCATACTGGAAAAGTCCTTAGAATTTAATTTTCTAAAGATCAAGATCGGTCCGAAAATGGTCCAGCCATGAGGAGATGTGTTTCTGTCTTGCCTATAATAGTTAAGATTTTAGAATTCTCCGTTATTGTTAACCTCAACACCTAGCAGCATTCAAAATTTTATATTGATATCATGGCTGGTAAGCCTAGTGCATTATTCCGAACTATCGTTTTATGAGTTTTGAATTTTTATACGAGACAATCCATTCGGTAGCTTGAGTTAGCGCTATACACATTTTCTATTACTCTACCTTATGTAACTTTTTCATTATCAATCGTAGAGAAATGTGACATACTGGAAAAGTCCTTAGAATTTAATTTTCTACAGATCTAGATCGGTCCGAAAATGGTCCAGCCATCAGAAGATGAGTTGTTGTTTTGCCTATAATAGTTAAGATTTTAGAATTCTCCGTTATTGTTAACCTCAATACTTAGCTGCATTCAAAATTTTATATTGATATCATGGCTGGAAAGCCTAGTTCATTGTTCCGAACTATCGTTTTTTGAGTTTTGAATTTTTATGCGAGACAATCCATTCGGTAGCTTGAGTTAGCGCTATACACATTTTCTATTACTCTACCTTATGTAACTTTTTCATTATCAATCGTAGAGAAATGTGACATACTGGAAAAGTTCTTAGAATTTAATTTTCTACAGATCCAGATCGGTCCGAAAATGGTCCAGCCATCCGGAGATGAGTTTCTGGTTTGCCTATAATAGTTAAGATTTTAGAATTCTCCGTTATTGTTAACCTCAATACCTAGCTGCATTCAAAATTTTATATTGATATCATGGCTGGAAAGCCTAGTGCATTATTCCGAACTATCGTTTTTTGAGTTTTGAATTTTTATACGAGACAATCCATTCGGTAGCTTGAGTTAGCGCTATACACATTTTCTATTACTCTACCTTATGTAACTTTTTCATTATCAATCGTAGAGAAATGTGACATACTGGAAAAGTTCTTAGAATTTAATTTTCTACAGATCCAGATCGGTCCGAAAATGGTCCAGCCATCCAGAGATGAGTTTCTGGTTTGCCTATAATAGTTAAGATTTTAGAATTCTCCGTTATTGTTAACCTCAATACCTAGCTGCATTCAAAATTTTATATTGATATCATGGCTGGAAAGCCTAGTGCATTATTCCGAACTATCGTTTTTTGAGTTTTGAATTTTTATACGAGACAATCCATTCGGTAGCTTGAGTTAGCGCTATACACATTTTCTATTACTCTACCTTATGTAACTTTTTCATTTTCAATCGTAGAGAAATGTGACATACTGGAAAAGTTCTCAGAATTTAATTTTCTACAGATCTAGATTGGTCCGAAAATGGTCCAGCCATCAGGAGATGAGTTTCTGTTTTGCCTATATTAGTTAAGATTTTAGAATTCTCCGTTATTGTTAACCTCAACACCTAGCTGCATTCAAAATTTTATATTGATATCATGGCTGGAAAGCCTAGTGCATTGTTCCGAACTATCGTTTTTTGAGTTTTGAATTTTTATGCGAGACAATCCATTCGGTAGCTTGAGTTAGCGCTATACACATTTTCTATTACTCTACCTTATGTAACTTTTTCATTATCAATCGTAGAGAAATGTGACATACTGGAAAAGTCCTTAGAATTTAATTTTCTACAGATCTAGATCGGTCCGAAAATGGTCCAGCCATCAGAAGATGAGTTGTTGTTTTGCCTATAATAGTTAAGATTTTAGAATTCTCCGTTATTGTTAACCTCAATACTTAGCTGCATTCAAAATTTTATATTGATATCATGGCTGGAAAGCCTAGTTCATTGTTCCGAACTATCGTTTTTTGAGTTTTGAATTTTTATGCGAGACAATCCATTCGGTAGCTTGAGTTAGCGCTATACACATTTTCTATTACTCTACCTTATGTAACTTTTTCATTATCAATCGTAGAGAAATGTGACATACTGGAAAAGTTCTTAGAATTTAATTTTCTACAGATCCAGATCGGTCCGAAAATGGTCCAGCCATCCGGAGATGAGTTTCTGGTTTGCCTATAATAGTTAAGATTTTAGAATTCTCCGTTATTGTTAACCTCAATACCTAGCTGCATTCAAAATTTTATATTGATATCATGGCTGGAAAGCCTAGTGCATTATTCCGAACTATCGTTTTTTGAGTTTTGAATTTTTATACGAGACAATCCATTCGGTAGCTTGAGTTAGCGCTATACACATTTTCTATTACTCTACCTTATGTAACTTTTTCAATATCAATCGTAGAGAAATGTGACATACTGGAAAAGTTCTTAGAATTTAATTTTCTACAGATCTAGATCGGTCTGAAAATGGTCCAGCCATCAGGAGATGAGTTTCAGTTTTGCCGATAATAGTTTAGGTTTTAGAATTCTCCGTTATTGTTATCCTATATACCTTGCTGCATTCAAAATTTTATATTGATATCATGGCTGGAAAGCCTAGTGCATTGTTCCGAACTATCGTTTTTTGAGTTTTGAATTTTTATGCGAGACAATCCATACGGTAGCTTGAGTTAGCGCTATACACATTTTCTATTACTCTACCTTATGTAACTTTTTCATTATCAATCGTAGAGAAATGTGACATACTGGAGAAGTTCTTAGAATTTAATTTTCTACAGATCTAGATCGGTCCGAAAATGGTCCAGCCATCAAGAGATGAGTTTCTGTTTTGCCTATAATAGTTAGCATTTTAGAATTCTCCGTTATTGTTAACCTCAATCCCTAGCTGCATTCAAAATTTTATATTGATATCATGGCTGAAAAGCCTAGTTCATTGTTCCTAACTATCGTTTTTTGAGTTTTGAAATTTTATACGAGACAATCCATTCGGTAACTTGAGTTAGCGCTATACACATTTTCTACTACTCTACCTTATGTAACTTTTTCATTATCAATCGTAGAGAAATGTGACATACTAGAAAAGTTCTTCGAATTTAATTTTCTACAGATCTAGATCGGTCCGAAAATGGCCCAGCCATCAGGAGATGAGTTTTAGATTTGCCTATAATAGTTAAGATTTTAGAATTCTCCAGAAATAGAATTGTTTTTTGAGTTTTGAATTTTTATACGAGACAATCCATTCGGTAGCTTGAGTTAGCGCTATTCTCATTTTCTACTACTCTACCTTATGTAACTTTTTCATTATCAATCGTAGAGAAATGTGATATACCTGAAAAGTTCTTAGAATTTAATTTTCTACAGATCTAGATTGGTCCGAAAATGGTCCAGCCATCAGGAGATGAGTTTCTGTTATGCCTATAACAGTTAAGATTTTAGAATTCTCTGTTATTGTTAACCTCAATACCTAGCAGCATTCAAAATTTTATATTGATATCATGGCTGGAAAGCCTAGTGCATTGTTGCGAACTATCGTTTTTTGAGTTTTGAATTTTTATACGAGACAATCCATTCGGTAACTTGAGTTAGCGCTATTCACATTTTCTATTACTCTACCTTATGTAACTTTTTCATTATCAACCGGAGAGAAATGTGACATACTAGAAAAGTTCTCAGCATTTAATTTTCTACAGATCTAGATCGGTCCGAAAATGGTCCAGCCATCAGGAGATGAGTTTCTGTTTTGCCTTTAACAGTTAAGATTTTAGAATTCTCCGTTATTGTTAACCTCAACACCTAGCTGCATTCAAATTTTTTTTGTTGATATCATGGCTGGAAAGCTTAGTGCATTGTTCCTAACTATCGTTTTTTGAGTTTTGAATTTTTATACGAGACAATCCATTCGGTAACTTGAGTTAGCGCTATACACATTTTCTACTACTCTACCTTATGTAACTTTTTCATTATCAATCGTAGAGAAATGTGACATACTGGAAAAGTTCTTCGAATTTAATTTTCTACAGATCTAGATCGGTCCGAAAATGATCCAGCCATCCGGAGATGAGTTTCAGATTTGCCTATAATAGTTAAGATTTAGTAAAGCCTAGTTCATTGTTCCTAACTATCGTTTTTTGAGTTTTGAATTTTTATACGAGACAATCCATTCGGTAGCTTGAGTTAGCGCTATACTCATTTTCTACTACTCTACCTTATGTAACTTTTTCATTATCAATCGTAGAGAAATGTGATATACCGGAAAAGTTCTTCGAATTTAATTTTCTACAGATCTAGATTGGTCCGAAAATGGTCCAGCCATCAGGAAATGAGTTTCTGTTATGCCTATAACAGTTAAGATTTTAGAATTCTCTGTTATTGTTAACCTCAATACCTAGCAGCATTCAAAATTTTATATTGATATCATGGCTGAAAAGCCTTGTGCATTGTTGCGAACTATCGATTTTTGAGTTTTGAATTTTTATACGACACAATCCATTCGGTAGCTTGAGTTAGCGCTATACACATTTTCTATTACTCTACCTTATGTAACTTTTTCATTATCAATCGTAGAGAAATGTGACATACTAGAAAAGTTCTCAGAATTTAATTTTCTACAGATCTAGATCGGTCCGAAAATGGTCCAGCCATCAGGAGATGAGTTTCTGTTTTGCCTATAATAGTTAAGATTTTAGAATTCTCCGTTATTGTTAACCTCAACACCTAGCTGCATTCAAAATTTTATGTTGATATCATGGCTGGAAAGCCTAGTGCATTGTTCCGAACTATCGTTTTTTGAGTTTTGAATTTTTATGCGAGACAATCCATTCGGTAGCTTGAGCTATCGCTATACACATTTTCTATTACTCTACCTTATGTAACTTTTTCATTATGAATCGTAGAGAAATGTGACATACCGGAAAAGTTCTTCGAATTTAATTTTCTACAGATCTAGATCGGTCCGAAAATGGTCCAGCCATCAGGAGATGAGTTTCTGTTTTGTCTAGAATAGTTTAGATTTTAGAATTCTCCGTTATTGTTAACCTCAACACCTAGCTGCATTCAAAATGTTATATTGATATCATGGCTGGAAAGCCTAGTGCATTGTTCCGAACTATCGTTTTTTGAGCTTTGAATTTTTATGCGAGACAATCCATTCGGTAGCTTGAGTTAGCGCTATACACATTTTCTATTACTCTACCTTATGTAACTTTTTCATTATCAATCGTAGAGAAATGTGTCATACTGGAAAAGTCCTTAGAATTTAATTTTCTAAAGATCAAGATCGGTCCGAAAATGGTCCAGCCATGAGGAGATGTGTTTCTGTCTTGCCTATAATAGTTAAGATTTTAGAATTCTCCGTTATTGTTAACCTCAACACCTAGCAGCATTCAAAATTTTATATTGATATCATGGCTGGTAAGCCTAGTGCATTATTCCGAACTATCGTTTTATGAGTTTTGAATTTTTATACGAGACAATCCATTCGGTAGCTTGAGTTAGCGCTATACACATTTTCTATTACTCTACCTTATGTAACTTTTTCATTATCAATCGTAGAGAAATGTGACATACTGGAAAAGTCCTTAGAATTTAATTTTCTACAGATCTAGATCGGTCCGAAAATGGTCCAGCCATCAGAAGATGAGTTGTTGTTTTGCCTATAATAGTTAAGATTTTAGAATTCTCCGTTATTGTTAACCTCAATACTTAGCTGCATTCAAAATTTTATATTGATATCATGGCTGGAAAGCCTAGTTCATTGTTCCGAACTATCGTTTTTTGAGTTTTGAATTTTTATGCGAGACAATCCATTCGGTAGCTTGAGCTATCGCTATACACATTTTCTATTACTCTACCTTATGTAACTTTTTCAATATCAATCGTAGAGAAATGTGACATACTAGAAAAGTCCTTAGAATTTAATTTTCTACAGATCTAGATTGGTCCGAAAATGGTCCAGCCATCAGGAGATGAGTTTCTGTTTTGCCTATAATAGTTAAGATTTTAGAATTCTCCGTTATTGTTAACCTCAACACCTAGCTGCATTCAAAATGTTATATTGATATCATGGCTGGAAAGCCTAGTGCATTGTTCCGAACTATCGTTTTTTGAGCTTTGAATTTTTATGCGAGACAATCCATTCGGTAGCTTGAGTTAGCGCTATACACATTTTCTATTACTCTCCCTTATGTAACTTTTTCATTATCAATCGTAGAGAAATGTGACATACTAGAAAAGTTCTCAGAATTTAATTTTCTACAGATCTAGATCGGTCCGAAAATGGTCCAGCCATCAGGAGATGAGTTTTAGATTTGCCTATAATAGTTAAGATTTTAGAATTCTCCGTTATTGTTAACCTCAATCCCTAGTTGCATTAAAAATTTTATATTGATATCATGGCTGGAAAGCCTAGTTCATTGTTCCTAACTATCGTTTTTTGAGTTTTGAATTTTTATACGAGACAATCCATTCGGTAGCTTGAGTTAGCGCTATTCTCATTTTCTACTACTCTACCTTATGTAACTTTTTCATTATCAATCGTAGAGAAATGTGATATACCTGAAAAGTTCTTAGAATTTAATTTTCTACAGATCTAGATCGGTCCGAAAATGGTCCAGCCATCAGGAGATGAGTTTCTGTTATGCCTATAACAGTTAAGATTTTAGAATTCTCTGTTATTGTTAACCTCAATACCTAGCAGCATTCAAAATTTTATATTGATATCATGGCTGGAAAGCCTAGTGCATTGTTGCGAACTATCGTTTTTTGAGTTTTGAATTTTTATACGAGACAATCCATTCGGTAACTTGAGTTAGCGCTATTCACATTTTCTATTACTCTACCTTATGTAACTTTTTCATTATCAACCGGAGAGAAATGTGACATACTAGAAAAGTTCTCAGAATTTAATTTTCTACAGATCTAGATCGGTCCGAAAATGGTCCAGCCATCAGGAGATGAGTTTCTGTTATGCCTTTAACAGTTAAGATTTTAGAATTCTCCGTTATTGTTAACCTCAACACCTAGCTGCGTTCAAATTTTTTTTGTTGATATCATGGCTGGAAAACTTAGTGCATTGTTCCGAACTATCGTTTTTTGAGTTTTGAAATTTTATACGAGACAATCCATTCGGTAACTTGAGTTAGCGCTATACACATTTTCTACTACTCTACCTTATGTAACTTTTTCATTATCAATCGTAGAGAAATGTGACATACTAGAAAAGTTCTTCGAATTTAATTTTCTACAGATCTAGATCGGTCCGAAAATGGCCCAGCCATCAGGAGATGAGTTTTAGATTTGCCTATAATAGTTAAGATTTTAGAATTCTCCGTTATTGTTAACCTCAATCCCTAGTTGCATTCAAAATTTTATATTGATATCATGGCTGGAAAGCCTAGTTCATTGTTCCTAACTATCGTTTTTTGAGTTTTGAATTTTTATACGAGACAATCCATTCGGTAGCTTGAGTTAGCGCTATTCTCATTTTCTACTACTCTACCTTATGTAACTTTTTCATTATCAATCGTAGAGAAATGTGATATACCTGAAAAGTTCTTAGAATTTAATTTTCTACAGATCTAGATTGGTCCGAAAATGGTCCAGCCATCAGGAGATGAGTTTCTGTTATGCCTATAACAGTTAAGATTTTAGAATTCTCTGTTATTGTTAACCTCAATACCTAGCAGCATTCAAAATTTTATATTGATATCATGGCTGGAAAGCCTAGTGCATTGTTGCGAACTATCGTTTTTTGAGTTTTGAATTTTTATACGAGACAATCCATTCGGTAACTTGAGTTAGCGCTATTCACATTTTCTATTACTCTACCTTATGTAACTTTTTCATTATCAACCGGAGAGAAATGTGACATACTAGAAAAGTTCTCAGCATTTAATTTTCTACAGATCTAGATCGGTCCGAAAATGGTCCAGCCATCAGGAGATGAGTTTCTGTTTTGCCTTTAACAGTTAAGATTTTAGAATTCTCCGTTATTGTTAACCTCAACACCTAGCTGCATTCAAATTTTTTTTGTTGATATCATGGCTGGAAAGCTTAGTGCATTGTTCCTAACTATCGTTTTTTGAGTTTTGAATTTTTATACGAGACAATCCATTCGGTAACTTGAGTTAGCGCTATACACATTTTCTACTACTCTACCTTATGTAACTTTTTCATTATCAATCGTAGAGAAATGTGACATACTGGAAAAGTTCTTCGAATTTAATTTTCTACAGATCTAGATCGGTCCGAAAATGATCCAGCCATCCGGAGATGAGTTTCAGATTTGCCTATAATAGTTAAGATTTAGTAAAGCCTAGTTCATTGTTCCTAACTATCGTTTTTTGAGTTTTGAATTTTTATACGAGACAATCCATTCGGTAGCTTGAGTTAGCGCTATACTCATTTTCTACTACTCTACCTTATGTAACTTTTTCATTATCAATCGTAGAGAAATGTGACATACTGGAAAAGTTCTTCGAATTTAATTTTCTACAGATCTAGATCGGTCCGAAAATGGTCCAGCCATCAGGAGATGAGTTTCTGTTTTGTCTAGAATAGTTTAGATTTTAGAATTCTCCGTTATTGTTAACCTCAACACCTAGCTGCATTCAAAATGTTATATTGATATCATGGCTGGAAAGCCTAGTGCATTGTTCCGAACTATCGTTTTTTGAGCTTTGAATTTTTATGCGAGACAATCCATTCGGTAGCTTGAGTTAGCGCTATACACATTTTCTATTACTCTACCTTATGTAACTTTTTCATTATCAATCGTAGAGAAATGTGTCATACTGGAAAAGTCCTTAGAATTTAATTTTCTAAAGATCAAGATCGGTCCGAAAATGGTCCAGCCATGAGGAGATGTGTTTCTGTCTTGCCTATAATAGTTAAGATTTTAGAATTCTCCGTTATTGTTAACCTCAACACCTAGCAGCATTCAAAATTTTATATTGATATCATGGCTGGTAAGCCTAGTGCATTATTCCGAACTATCGTTTTATGAGTTTTGAATTTTTATACGAGACAATCCATTCGGTAGCTTGAGTTAGCGCTATACACATTTTCTATTACTCTACCTTATGTAACTTTTTCATTATCAATCGTAGAGAAATGTGACATACTGGAAAAGTCCTTAGAATTTAATTTTCTACAGATCTAGATCGGTCCGAAAATGGTCCAGCCATCAGAAGATGAGTTGTTGTTTTGCCTATAATAGTTAAGATTTTAGAATTCTCCGTTATTGTTAACCTCAATACTTAGCTGCATTCAAAATTTTATATTGATATCATGGCTGGAAAGCCTAGTTCATTGTTCCGAACTATCGTTTTTTGAGTTTTGAATTTTTATGCGAGACAATCCATTCGGTAGCTTGAGCTATCGCTATACACATTTTCTATTACTCTACCTTATGTAACTTTTTCAATATCAATCGTAGAGAAATGTGACATACTAGAAAAGTCCTTAGAATTTAATTTTCTACAGATCTAGATTGGTCCGAAAATGGTCCAGCCATCAGGAGATGAGTTTCTGTTTTGCCTATAATAGTTAAGATTTTAGAATTCTCCGTTATTGTTAACCTCAACACCTAGCTGCATTCAAAATGTTATATTGATATCATGGCTGGAAAGCCTAGTGCATTGTTCCGAACTATCGTTTTTTGAGCTTTGAATTTTTATGCGAGACAATCCATTCGGTAGCTTGAGTTAGCGCTATACACATTTTCTATTACTCTACCTTATGTAACTTTTTCATTATCAATCGTAGAGAAATGTGTCATACTGGAAAAGTCCTTAGAATTTAATTTTCTAAAGATCAAGATCGGTCCGAAAATGGTCCAGCCATGAGGAGATGTGTTTCTGTCTTGCCTATAATAGTTAAGATTTTAGAATTCTCCGTTATTGTTAACCTCAACACCTAGCAGCATTCAAAATTTTATATTGATATCATGGCTGGTAAGCCTAGTGCATTATTCCGAACTATCGTTTTATGAGTTTTGAATTTTTATACGAGACAATCCATTCGGTAGCTTGAGTTAGCGCTATACACATTTTCTATTACTCTACCTTATGTAACTTTTTCATTATCAATCGTAGAGAAATGTGACATACTGGAAAAGTCCTTAGAATTTAATTTTCTACAGATCTAGATCGGTCCGAAAATGGTCCAGCCATCAGAAGATGAGTTGTTGTTTTGCCTATAATAGTTAAGATTTTAGAATTCTCCGTTATTGTTAACCTCAATACTTAGCTGCATTCAAAATTTTATATTGATATCATGGCTGGAAAGCCTAGTTCATTGTTCCGAACTATCGTTTTTTGAGTTTTGAATTTTTATGCGAGACAATCCATTCGGTAGCTTGAGTTAGCGCTATACACATTTTCTATTACTCTACCTTATGTAACTTTTTCATTATCAATCGTAGAGAAATGTGACATACTGGAAAAGTTCTTAGAATTTAATTTTCTACAGATCCAGATCGGTCCGAAAATGGTCCAGCCATCCGGAGATGAGTTTCTGGTTTGCCTATAATAGTTAAGATTTTAGAATTCTCCGTTATTGTTAACCTCAATACCTAGCTGCATTCAAAATTTTATATTGATATCATGGCTGGAAAGCCTAGTGCATTATTCCGAACTATCGTTTTTTGAGTTTTGAATTTTTATACGAGACAATCCATTCGGTAGCTTGAGTTAGCGCTATACACATTTTCTATTACTCTACCTTATGTAACTTTTTCATTATCAATCGTAGAGAAATGTGACATACTGGAAAAGTTCTTAGAATTTAATTTTCTACAGATCCAGATCGGTCCGAAAATGGTCCAGCCATCCAGAGATGAGTTTCTGGTTTGCCTATAATAGTTAAGATTTTAGAATTCTCCGTTATTGTTAACCTCAATACCTAGCTGCATTCAAAATTTTATATTGATATCATGGCTGGAAAGCCTAGTGCATTATTCCGAACTATCGTTTTTTGAGTTTTGAATTTTTATACGAGACAATCCATTCGGTAGCTTGAGTTAGCGCTATACACATTTGCTATTACTCTACCTTATGTAACTTTTTCATTTTCAATCGTAGAGAAATGTGACATACTGGAAAAGTTCTCAGAATTTAATTTTCTACAGATCTAGATTGGTCCGAAAATGGTCCAGCCATCAGGAGATGAGTTTCTGTTTTGCCTATATTAGTTAAGATTTTAGAATTCTCCGTTATTGTTAACCTCAACACCTAGCTGCATTCAAAATTTTATATTGATATCATGGCTGGAAAGCCTAGTGCATTGTTCCGAACTATCGTTTTTTGAGTTTTGAATTTTTATGCGAGACAATCCATTCGGTAGCTTGAGTTAGCGCTATACACATTTTCTATTACTCTACCTTATGTAACTTTTTCATTATCAATCGTAGAGAAATGTGACATACTGGAAAAGTCCTTAGAATTTAATTTTCTACAGATCTAGATCGGTCCGAAAATGGTCCAGCCATCAGAAGATGAGTTGTTGTTTTGCCTATAATAGTTAAGATTTTAGAATTCTCCGTTATTGTTAACCTCAATACTTAGCTGCATTCAAAATTTTATATTGATATCATGGCTGGAAAGCCTAGTTCATTGTTCCGAACTATCGTTTTTTGAGTTTTGAATTTTTATGCGAGACAATCCATTCGGTAGCTTGAGTTAGCGCTATACACATTTTCTATTACTCTACCTTATGTAACTTTTTCATTATCAATCGTAGAGAAATGTGACATACTGGAAAAGTTCTTAGAATTTAATTTTCTACAGATCCAGATCGGTCCGAAAATGGTCCAGCCATCCGGAGATGAGTTTCTGGTTTGCCTATAATAGTTAAGATTTTAGAATTCTCCGTTATTGTTAACCTCAATACCTAGCTGCATTCAAAATTTTATATTGATATCATGGCTGGAAAGCCTAGTGCATTATTCCGAACTATCGTTTTTTGAGTTTTGAATTTTTATACGAGACAATCCATTCGGTAGCTTGAGTTAGCGCTATACACATTTTCTATTACTCTACCTTATGTAACTTTTTCAATATCAATCGTAGAGAAATGTGACATACTGGAAAAGTTCTTAGAATTTAATTTTCTACAGATCTAGATCGGTCTGAAAATGGTCCAGCCATCAGGAGATGAGTTTCAGTTTTGCCGATAATAGTTTAGGTTTTAGAATTCTCCGTTATTGTTATCCTATATACCTTGCTGCATTCAAAATTTTATATTGATATCATGGCTGGAAAGCCTAGTGCATTGTTCCGAACTATCGTTTTTTGAGTTTTGAATTTTTATGCGAGACAATCCATACGGTAGCTTGAGTTAGCGCTATACACATTTTCTATTACTCTACCTTATGTAACTTTTTCATTATCAATCGTAGAGAAATGTGACATACTGGAGAAGTTCTTAGAATTTAATTTTCTACAGATCTAGATCGGTCCGAAAATGGTCCAGCCATCAAGAGATGAGTTTCTGTTTTGCCTATAATAGTTAGCATTTTAGAATTCTCCGTTATTGTTAACCTCAATCCCTAGCTGCATTCAAAATTTTATATTGATATCATGGCTGAAAAGCCTAGTTCATTGTTCCTAACTATCGTTTTTTGAGTTTTGAATTTTTATGCGAGACAATCCATTCGGTAGCTTGAGTTAGCGCTATACACATTTGCTATTACTCTACCTTATGTAAATTTTCATTATCAATCGTAGAGAAATGTGACATACTGGAAAATTCCTTAGAATTTAATTTTCTAAAGATCAAGATCGGTCCGAAAATGGTCCAGCCATGAGGAGATGTGTTTCTGGTTTTGCCTATAATAGTTAAGATTTTAGAATTCTCCGTTATTGTTAACCTCAACACCTAGCTGCATTCAAAATTTTATATTGATATCATGGCTGGTAAGCCTAGTGCATTATTCCGAAGTATCGTTTTATGAGTTTTGAATTTTTATACGAGACAATCCATTCGGTAGCTTGAGTTAGCGCTATACACATTTTCTATTACTCTACCTTATGTAACTTTTTCATTATCAATCGTAGAGAAATGTGACATACTGGAGAAGTTCTTAGAATTTAATTTTCTACAGATCTAGATCGGTCCGAAAATGGTCCAGCCATCAAGAGATGAGTTTCTGTTTTGCCTATAATAGTTAGCATTTTAGAATTCTCCGTTATTGTTAACCTCAATCCCTAGCTGCATTCAAAATTTTATATTGATATCATGGCTGAAAAGCCTAGTTCATTGTTCCTAACTATCGTTTTTTGAGTTTTGAATTTTTATGCGAGACAATCCATTCGGTAGCTTGAGTTAGCGCTATACACATTTGCTATTACTCTACCTTATGTAAATTTTCATTATCAATCGTAGAGAAATGTGACATACTGGAAAATTCCTTAGAATTTAATTTTCTAAAGATCAAGATCGGTCCGAAAATGGTCCAGCCATGAGGAGATGTGTTTCTGTTTTGCCTATAATAGTTAAGATTTTAGAATTCTCCGTTATTGTTAACCTCAACACCTAGCTGCATTCAAAATTTTATATTGATATCATGGCTGGTAAGCCTAGTGCATTATTCCGAAGTATCGTTTTATGAGTTTTGAATTTTTATACGAGACAATCCATTCGGTAGCTTGAGTTAGCGCTATACACATTTTCTATTACTCTACCTTATGTAACTTTTTCAATATCAATTGTAGAGAAATGTGACATACTGGAAAAGTTCTTAGAATTTAATTTTCTACAGATCTAGATCGGTCTGAAAATGGTCCAGCCATCAGGAGATGAGTTTCAGTTTTGCCTATAATAGTTTAGGTTTTAGAATTCTCCGTTATTGTTATCCTATATACCTTGCTGCATTCAAAATTTTATATTGATATCATGGCTGGAAAGCCTAGTGCATTGTTCCGAACTATCGTTTTTTGAGCTTTGAATTTTTATGCGAGACAATCCGTTCGGTAGCTTGAGTTAGCGCTATACACATTTGCTATTACTCTACCTTATGTAACTTTTTCATTTTCAATCGTAGAGAAATGTGACATATTGGAAAATTTCTCAGAATTTAATTTTCTACAGATCTAGATCGGTCCGAAAATGGTCCAGCCATCAGGAGATGAGTTTCTGTTTTATTGTTGGAAAAGTTCTTAGAATTTAATTTTCTACAGATCTAGATCGGTCCGAAAATGGTCCAGCCATCAGGAGATGAGTTTCTGGTTTGCCTATAATAGTTAAGATTTTAGAATTCTCCGTTATTGTTAATCTCAACAGCTGGCTGCATTCAAAATTGTATATTGATATCATGGCTGGAAAGCCTAGTTCATTAATCCGAACTATCGTTTTTTGAGTTTTGAATTTTTATACGAGACAATCCATTCGGTGGTAGCTTGAGTTGGCGCTATACACATTTGCTATTACTCTACCTTATGTAACTTTTTCATTGTCAATCGTAGAGAAATGTGATATACTGGAAAAGTTCTTAGAATTTAATTTTCTACAGATCTAGATCGGGCCGAAAATGGTCCAGCCATCAGAAGATGAGTTGTTGTTTTGCCTATAATAGTTAAGATTTTAGAATTCTCCGTTATTGTTAACCTCAACACATAGCTGCATTCAAAATTTTATATTGATATCATGGCTGGAAAGCCTAGTTCATTGTTCCGAACTATCGTTTTTTGAGTTTTGAATTTGTATACGAGACAATCCATTCGGTAGCTTGAGTTAGCGCTATACACATTTTCTAATACTCTACCTTATGTAACTTTTTCATTATCAATCGTAGAGAAATGTGACATACTGGAAAAGTTCTTAGAATTTAATTTTCTACAGATCCAGATCGGTCCGAAAATGGTCCAGCCATCCGGAGATGAGTTTCTGGTTTGCCTATAATAGTTAAGATTTTAGAATTCTCCGTTATTGTTAACCTCAACACATAGCTGCATTCAAAATTTTATATTGATATCATGGCTGGAAAGCCTAGTGCATTATTCCGAACTATCGTTTTTTGAGTTTTGAATTTTTATACGAGACAATCCATTCGGTAGCTTGAGTTAGCGCTATACACATTTTCTATTACTCTACCTTATGTAACTTTTTCAATATCAATCGTAGAGAAATGTGACATACTGGAAAAGTTCTTAGAATTTAATTTTCTACAGATCTAGATCGGTCTGAAAATGGTCCAGCCATCAGGAGATGAGTTTCAGTTTTGCCGATAATAGTTTAGGTTTTAGAATTCTCCGTTATTGTTATCCTATATATCTTGCTGCATTCAAAATTTTATATTGATATCATGGCTGGAAAGCCTAGTTCATTGTTCCGAACTATCGTTTTTTGAGTTTTGAATTTTTATGCGAGACAATCCATTCGGTAGCTTGAGTTAGCGCTATACACATTTGCTATTACTCTACCTTATGTAACTTTTTCATTTTCAATCGTAGAGAAATGTGACATACTGGAAAAATTCTCAGAATTTAATTTTCTACAGATCTAGATTGGTCCGAAAAAGGTCCAGCCATCAGAAGATGAGTTTCTGTTTTGCCTATATTAGTTAAGATTTTAGAATTCTCCGTTATTGTTAACCTCAACACCTAGCTGCATTCAAAATTTTATATTGATATCATGGCTGGAAAGCCTAGTGCATTGTTCCGAACTATCGTTTTTTGAGCTTTGAATTTTTATGCGAGACAATCCATTCGGTAGCTTGAGTTAGCGCTATACACATTTTCTATTACTCTACCTTATGTAACTTTTTCATTATCAATCGTAGAGAAATGTGACATACTGGAAAAGTCCTTAGAACTTAATTTTCTAAAGATCAAGATCGGTCCGAAAATGGTCCAGCCATGAGGAGATGTGTTTCTGTTTTGCCTATAATAGTTAAGATTTTAGAATTCTCCGTTATTGTTAACCTCAACACCAAGCTGCATTCAAAATTTTATATTGATATCATGGCTGGTAAGCCTAGTGCATTATTCCGAAGTATCGTTTTATGAGTTTTGAATTTTTATACGAGACAATCCATTCGGTAGCTTGAGTTAGCGCTATACACATTTTCTATTACTCTACCTTATGTAACTTTTTCATTATCAATCGTAGAGAAATGTGACATACTAGGAAAATTCTCAGAATTTAATTTTCTACAGATCTAGATCGGTCCGAAAATGGTCCAGCTATGAGGAGATGTGTTTCTGTTTTGCCTATAATAGTTAAGATTTTAGAATTCTCCGTTATTGTTAACCTCAACACCTAGCTGCATTCAAAATTTTATATTGATATCATGGCTGGAAAGCCTAGTGCATTGTTCCGAACTATCGTTTTTTGAGTTTTGAATTTTTATGCGAGACAATCCATTCGGTAGCTTGAGTTAGCGCTATACACATTTTCTATTACTCTACCTTATGTAACTTTTTCATTTTCAATCGTAGAGAAATGTGACATACTAGAAAATTTCTCAGAATTTAATTTTCTACAGATCTAGATCGGTCCGAAAATGGTCCAGCCATCAGGAAATGAGTTTCAGTTTTGCCTATAATAGTTTAGGTTTTAGAATTCTCCGTTATTGTTATCCTATATACCTTGCTGCATTCAAAATTTTATATTGATATCATGGCTGGAAAGCCTAGTGCATTGTTCCGAACTATCGTTTTTTGAGTTTTGAATTTTTATGCGAGACAATCCATTCGGTAGCTTGAGTTAGTGCTATACACATTTGCTATTACTCTACCTTATGTAACTTTTTCATTTTCAATCGTAGAGAAATGTGACATACCGGAAAAGTTCTTCGAATTTAATTTTCTACAGATCTAGATTGGTCCGAAAATGGTCCAGCCATCAGGAGATGAGTTGTTGTTTTGCCTATAATAGTTTAGATTTTAAAATTCTCCGTTATTGTTAACCGCAACAGCTAGCTGCATTCAAAATTTTATATTGATATCATGGCTGGAAAGCCTAATGCATTGTTCCGAACTATCGTTTTTTGAGTTTTGAATTTTTATGCGAGACAATCCATTCGGTAGCTTGAGTTAGCGCTATACACATTTTCTATTACTCTACCTTATGTAACTTTTTCGTTTTTGTAACGAGACAATCCATTCGGTAGCTTGAGTTAGCGCTATACACATTTGCTATTACTCTACCTTATGTAACTTTTTCATTATCAATCGTAGAGAAATGTGACATACTAGGAAAATTCTCAGAATTTAATTTTCTACAGATCTAGATCGGTCCGAAAATGGTCCAGCTATGAGGAGATGTGTTTCTGTTTTGCCTATAATAGTTAAGATTTAGAATTCTCCGTTATTGTTAACCTCAACACCTAGCTGCATTCAAAATTTTATATTGATATCATGGCTGGAAAGCCTAGTGCATTGTTCCGAACTATCGTTTTTTTGAGCTTTGAATTTTTATGCGAGACAATCCATTCGGTAGCTTGAGTTAGCGCTATACACATTTTCTATTACTCTACCTTATGTAACTTTTTTCAATATCAATCGTAGAGAAAATGTGACATACCGAAAAGTTCTTAGAATTTAATTTTCTACAGATCTAGATCGGTCTGAAAATGGTCCAGCCATCAGGAAATGAGTTTCAGTTTTGCCTATAATAGTTTAGGTTTTAGAATTCTCCGTTATTGATATCCTATATACCTTGCTGCATTCAAAATTTTATATTGATATCATGGCTGGAAAGCCTAGTGCATTGTTCCGAACTATCGTTTTTGAGTTTTGAATTTTTATGCGAGACAATCCATTCGGTAGCTTGAGTTAGTGCTATACACATTTGCTATTACTCTACCTTATGTAACTTTTTCATTTTCAATCGTAGAGAAATGTGACATACCGGAAAAGTTCTTCGAATTTAATTTTCTACAGATCTAGATTGGTCCGAAAATGGTCCAGCATCAGGAGATGAGTTGTTGTTTTGCTATAATAGTTAAGATTTTAGAATTCTCCGTTATTGTTAACCGCAACAGCTAGCTGCATTCAATTTTATATTGATATCATGGCTGGAAAGCCTAATGCATTGTTCCGAACTATCGTTTTTTGAGTTTTGAATTTTTATGCGAGACAATCCATTCGTAGCTTGAGTTAGCGCTATACACATTTTCTATTACTCTACCTTATGTAACTTTTTCATTATCATCGTAGAGAAATGTGACATACCGGAAAAGTTCTTAGAATTTAATTTTCTACAGATCTAGATCGGTCCGAAAATGGTCCAGCCATCAGGAGATGAGTTTCTGGTTTGCCGATAATAGTTAAGATTTAGAATTCTCCGTTATTGTTAACCTCAATACCTAGCTGCATTCAAAATTTTATATTGATATCATGGCTGGAAAGCCTAGTTCATTAATCCGAACTATCGTTTTTTGAGTTTTGAATTTTTAGACGAGACAATCCATTCGGTAGCTTGAGTTAGCGCTATACACATTTTCTATTACTCTACCTTATGTAACTTTTTCATTATCAATCGTAGAGAAATGTGATATACTGGAAAAGTTCTTAGAATTTAATTTTCTACAGATCTAGATCGGCCGAAAATGGTCCAGCCATCAGGAGATGAGTTGTTGTTTTGCCTATAATAGTTAAGATTTTAGAATTCTCCGTTATTGTTAACCTCAATACCTAGCTGCATTCAAAATTTTATATTGATATCATGGCTGGAAAGCCTAATTCATTGTTCCAAACTATCGTTTTTTGAGTTTTGAATTTTTATACGAGACACTCCATTCGGTAGCTTGAGCTAGCGCTATACACATTTTCCATTACTCTACCTTATGTAACTTTTTCATTATCAATCCTAGAGACATGTGATATACTGGAAAAGTTCTTAGAATTTAATTTTCTACAGATCTAGATCGGTCCGAAAATGGTCCAGCCATCAGGAGATGAGTTGTTATTTTGCCTATAATAGTTAAGATTTTAGAATTCTCCGTTATTGTTAACCTCAATACCTAGCTGCATTCAAAATTTTATATTGATATCATGGCTGGAAAGCCTAGTTCATTAATCCGAACTATCGTTTTTTGAGTTTTGAATTTTTATACGAGACAATCCATTCGGTAGCTTGAGTTAGCGCTATACACATTTTCTATTACTCTACCTTATGTAACTTTTTCATTATCAATCGTAGAGAAATGTGACATACTGGAAAAGTTCTTAGAATTTAATTTTCTACAGATCTAGATCGGTCCGAAAATGGTCCAGCCATCAGGAGATGAGTTTCTGGTTTGCCTATAATAGTTAAGATTTTAGAATTCTCCGTTATTGTTATCCTATATACCTTGCTGCATTCAAAATTTTATATTGATATCATGGCTGGAAAGCCTAGTGCATTGTTCCGAACTATCGTTTTTTGAGTTTTGAATTTTTATGCGAGACAATCCATTCGGTAGCTTGAGTTGGCGCTATACACATTTGCTATTACTCTACCTTATGTAACTTTTTCATTGTCAATCGTAGAGAAATGTGACATACTAGAAAAATTCTCAGAATTTAATTTTCTACAGATCTAGATCGTTCCGAAAATGGTTCAGCCATCAGGAGATGAGTTTCTGTTTTGCCTATAATAGTTAAGATTTTAGAATTCTCCGTTATTGTTATCCTATATACCTTGCTGCATTCAAAATTTTATATTGATATCATGGCTGGAAAGCCTAGTGCATTGTTCCGAACTATCGTTTTTTGAGTTTTGAATTTTTATGCGAGACAATCCATTCGGTAGCTTGAGTTAGCGCTATACACATTTTCTAATACTCTACCTTATGTAACTTTTTCATTATCAATCGTAGAGAAATGTGATATATTGGAAAAGTTCTTAGAATTTAATTTTCTACAGATCTAGATCGGTCCGAAAATGGTCCAGCCATCAGAAGATGAGTTGTTGTTTTGCCTATAATAGTTAAGATTTTAGAATTCTCCGTTATTGTTAACCTCAATACTTAGCTGCATTCAAAATTTTATATTGATATCATGGCTGGAAAGCCTAGTTCATTGTTCCGAACTATCGTTTTTTGAGTTTTGAATTTTTATGCGAGACAATCCATTCGGTAGCTTGAGTTAGCGCTATACACATTTTCTATTACTCTACCTTATGTAACTTTTTCATTATCAATCGTAGAGAAATGTGACATACTGGAAAAGTTCTTAGAATTTAATTTTCTACAGATCCAGATCGGTCCGAAAATGGTCCAGCCATCCAGAGATGAGTTTCTGGTTTGCCTATAATAGTTAAGATTTTAGAATTCTCTGTTATTGTTAACCTCAACACATAGCTGCATTCAAAATTTTATATTGATATCATGGCTGGAAAGCCTAGTGCATTACTCCGAACTATCGTTTTTTGAGTTTTGAATTTTTATACGAGACAATCCATTCGGTAGCTTGAGTTAGCGCTATACACATTTTCTATTACTCTACCTTATGTAACTTTTTCAATATCAATCGTAGAGAAATGTGAATACTGGAAAAGTTCTTAGAATTTAATTTTCTACAGATCTAGATCGGTCTGAAAATGGTCCAGCCATCAGGAGATGAGTTTCAGTTTTGCCGATAATAGTTTAGGTTTTAGAATTCTCCGTTATTGTTATCCTATATACCTTGCTGCATTCAAAATTTTATATTGATATCATGGCTGGAAAGCCTAGTGCATTGTTCCGAACTATCGTTTTTTGAGTTTTGAATTTTTATGCGAGACAATCCATTCGGTAGCTTGAGTTAGCGCTATACACATTTGCTATTACTCTACCTTATGTAACTTTTTCATTTTCAATCGTAGAGAAATGTGACATACTGGAAAAGTTCTCAGAATTTAATTTTCTACAGATCTAGATTGGTCCGAAAAAGGTCCAGCCATCAGGAGATGAGTTTCTGTTTTGCCTATATTAGTTAAGATTTTAGAATTCTCCGTTATTGTTAACCTCAACACCTAGCTGCATTCAAAATTTTATATTGATATCATGGCTGGAAAGCCTAGTGCATTGTTCCGAACTATCGTTTTTTGAGCTTTGAATTTTTATGCGAGACAATCCATTCGGTAGCTTGAGTTAGCGCTATACACATTTTCTATTACTCTACCTTATGTAACTTTTTCATTATCAATCGTAGAGAAATGTGACATACTGGAAAAGTCCTTAGAATTTAATTTTCTAAAGATCAAGATCGGTCCGAAAATGGTCCAGCCATGAGGAGATGTGTTTCTGTTTTGCCTATAATAGTTAAGATTTTAGAATTCTCCGTTATTGTTAACCTCAACACCTAGCTGCATTCAAAATTTTATATTGATATCATGGCTGGTAAGCCTAGTGCATTATTCCGAAGTATCGTTTTATGAGTTTTGAATTTTTATACGAGACAATCCATTCGGTAGCTTGAGTTAGCGCTATACACATTTTCTATTACTCTACCTTATGTAACTTTTTCATTTTCAATCGTAGAGGAATGTGACATACTGGAAAAGTTCTTAGAATTTAATTTTCTACAGATCTAGATCGGTCCGAAAATGGTCCAGCCATCAGGAGATGAGTTTCTGTTTTCCTATGATAGTTAAGATTTTAGAATTCTCCGTTATTGTTAACCTTATGTAACTTTTTCATTATCAATCGTAGAGGAATGTGACATACTGGAAAAGTTCTTAGAATTTAATTTTCTACAGATCTAGATCGGTTCGAAAATGGTCCAGCCATCAGGAGATGAGTTTCTGTTTGGCCTATAATAGTTAAGATTTTAGAATTCTCCGTTATTGTTAACCTCAGCACCTAGCTGCATTCAAATTTTTATATTGATATCATGGCTGGAAAGCCAAGTTCATAGTTCCGAACTATCGTTTTTTGAGTTTTGAATTTTTATGCGAGACAACCCATTCGGTAGCTTGAGTTAGCGCTATACACATTTTCTATTACTCTACCTTATGTAACTTTTTCATTATCAATCGTATAGAAATGTGACATACGGGAAAAGTTCTTAGAATTTAATTTTCTACAGATCTAGATCGGTCCGAAAATGATCCAGCCATCAGGAGATGAGTTTCTGTTTTGCCTATAATAGTTAAGATTTTAGAATTCTCCGTTATTGTTAACCTCAACACCTAGCTGCATTCCAAATTTTATATTGATATCATGGCTGGAAAGCCTAGTTCATTGTTCCGAACTATCGTTTTTTGAGTTTTGAATTTGTATACGAGACAATCCATTCGGTAGCTTGAGTTAGCGCTATACACATTTTCTATTACTCTACCTTATGTAACTTTTTCATTTTCAATCGCAGAGAAATGTGACATACTAGAAAAATTCTCAGAATTTAATTTTCTACAGATCTAGATCGGTCCGAAAATGGTCCAGCCATCAGGAGATGAGTTTCTGTTTTGCCTATAATAGTTAAGATTTTAGAATTCTCCGTTATTGTTAACCTCAATACCTAGCTGCATTCAAAATTTTATATTGATATCATGGCTGGAAAGCCTAGTGCATTGTTCCGAACTATTGTTTGTTGAGTTTTGAATTTTTATGCGAGACAATCCATTCGGTAGCTTGAGTTAGCGCTATACACATTTTCTATTACTCTACCTTATGTAACTTTTTCATTATCAATCGTAGAGAAATGTGAATACTGGAAAAGTTCTTAGAATTTAATTTTCTACAGATCTAGATCGGTCCGAAAATGGTCCAGCCATCAGGAGATGAGTTTCTGGTTTGCCGATAATAGTTAAGATTTTAGAATTCTCCGTTATTGTTAACCTCAACACCTAGCTGCATTAAAAATTTTATATTGATATCATGGCTGGAAAGCCTAGTGCATTATTCCGAACTATTGGTTTTTGAGTTTTGAATTTTTATACGAGACAATCCATTCGGTAGCTTGAGCTAGCGCTATACACATTTTCTATTACTCTACCTTATGTAACTTTTTCATTTTCAATCGCAGAGAAATGTGACATACTAGAAAAATTCTCAGAATTTAATTTTCTACAGATCTAGATCGGTCCGAAAATGGTCCAGCCATCAGGAGATGAGTTTCTGTTTTGCCTATAATAGTTAAGATTTTAGAATTCTCCGTTATTGTTAACCTCAACACCTAGCTGCATTCCAAATTTTATATTGATATCATGGCTGGAAAGCCTAGTTCATTGTTCCGAACTATCGTTTTTTGAGTTTTGAATTTGTATACGAGACAATATTCGGTAGCTTGAGTTAGCGCTATACACATTTTCTATTACTCTACCTTATGTAACTTTTTCATTTTCAATCGCAGAGAAATGTGACATACTAGAAAAATTCTCAGAATTTAATTTTCTACAGATCTAGATCGGTCCGAAAATGGTCCAGCCATCAGGAGATGAGTTTCTGTTTTGCCTATAATAGTTAAGATTTTAGAATTCTCCGTTATTGTTAACCTCAACACCTAGCTGCATTCCAAATTTTATATTGATATCATGGCTGGAAAGCCTAGTTCATTGTTCCGAACTATCGTTTTTTGAGTTTTGAATTTGTATACGAGACAATCCATTCGGTAGCTTGAGTTAGCGCTATACACATTTTCTATTACTCTACCTTATGTAACTTTTTCAATATCAATCGTAGAGAAATGTGACATACCGGAAACGTTCTTAGAATTTAATTTTCTACAGATCTAGATCGGTCTGAAAATGGTCCAGCCATCAGGAGATGAGTTTCAGTTTTGCCTATAATAGTTTATGTTTTAGAATTCTCCGTTATTGTTATCCTATATACCTTGCTGCATTCAAAATTTTATATTGATATCATGGCTGGAAAGCCTAGTGCATTGTTCCGAACTATCGTTTTTTGAGTTTTGAATTTTTATGCGAGACAATCCATTCGGTAGCTTGAGTTGGCGCTATACACATTTTCTATTACTCTACCTTATGTAACTTTTTCATTGTCAATCGTAGAGAAATGTGACATACTAGAAAAATTCTCAGAATTTAATTTTCTACAGATCTAGATCGGTCCGAAAATGGTCCAGCCATCAGGAGATGAGTTTCTGGTTTGCCTATAATAGTTAAGCTTTTAGAATTCTCCGTTATTGTTAACCTCAACACATAGCTGCATTCAAAATTTTATATTGATATCATGGCTGGAAAGCCTAGTTCATTGTTCCGAACTATCGTTTTTTGAGTTTTGAATTTGTATACGAGACAATCCATCCGGTAGCTTGAGTTAGCGCTATACACATTTTCTAATACTCTACCTTATGTAACTTTTTCATTATCAATCGTAGAGAAATGTGATATACTGGAAAAGTTCTTAGAATTTAATTTTCTACAGATCTAGATCGGTCCGAAAATGGTCCAGCGATCAGAAGATGAGTTGTTGTTTTGCCTATAATAGTTAAGATTTTAGAATTCTCCGTTATTGTTAACCTCAATACTTAGCTGCATTCAAAATTTTATATTGATATCATGGCTGGAAAGCCTAGTTCATTGTTCCGAACTATCGTTTTTTGAGTTTTGAATTTTTATGCGAGACAATCCATTCGGTAGCTTGAGTTAGCGCTATACACATTTTCTATTACTCTACCTTATGTAACTTTTTCATTATCAATCGTAGAGAAATGTGACATACTGGAAAAGTTCTTAGAATTTAATTTTCTACAGATCCAGATCGGTCCGAAAATGGTCCAGCCATCCGGAGATGAGTTTCTGGTTTGCCTATAATAGTTAAGATTTTAGAATTCTCCGTTATTGTTAACCTCAATACTTAGCTGCATTCAAAATTTTATATTGATATCATGGCTGGAAAGCCTAGTTCATTATTCCGAACTATCGTTTTTTGAGTTTTGAATTTTTATGCGAGACAATCCATTCGGTAGCTTGAGTTAGCGCTATACACATTTTCTATTACTCTACCTTATGTAACTTTTTCATTATCAATCGTAGAGAAATGTGATATACTGGAAAAGTTCTTAGAATTTAATTTTCTACAGATCTAGATCGGTCTGAAAATGGTCCAGCCATCAGGAGATGAGTTTCAGTTTTGCCTATAATAGTTTAGGTTTTAGAATTCTCCGTTATTGTTATCCTATATACCTTGCTGCATTCAAAATTTTATATTGATATCATGGCTGGAAAGCCTAGTTCATTGTTCCGAACTATCGTTTTTTGAGTTTTGAATTTTTATGCGAGACAATCCATTCGGTAGCTTGAGTTAGCGCTATACACATTTGCTATTACTCTACCTTATGTAACATTTCATTTTCAATCGTAGAGAAATGTGACATACTGGAAAAATTCTCAGAATTTAATTTTCTACAGATCTAGATTGGTCCGAAAATGGTCCAGCCATGAGGAGATGTGTTTCTGTTTTGCCTATAATAGTTAAGATTTTAGAATTCTCCGTTATTGTTAACCTCAACACATAGCTGCATTCAAAATTTTGTATTGATATCATGGCTGGAAAGCCTAGTTCATTGTTCCGAACTATCGTTTTTTGAGTTTTGAATTTGTATACGAGACAATCCATTCGGTAGCTTGAGTTAGCGCTATACACATTCTCTATTACTCTACCTTATGTAACTTTTTCATTATCAATCGTAGAGAAATGTGACATACTGGAAAAGTTCTTACAATTTAATTTTCTACAGATCTAGATCGGCCGAAAATGGTCCAGCCATCAGGAGATGAGTTGTTGTTTTGCCTATAATAGTTAAGATTTTAGAATTCTCCGTTATTGTTAACCTCAATACCTAGCTGCATTCAAAATTTTATATTGATATCATGGCTGGAAAGCCTAATTCATTGTTCCAAACTATCGTTTTTTGAGTTTTGAATTTTTATACGAGACACTCCATTCGGTAGCTTGAGCTAGCGCTATACACATTTTCTATTACTCTACCTTATGTAACTTTTTCATTATCAATCCTAGAGAAATGTGACATACTGGAAAAGTTCTTAGAATTTAATTTTCTACAGATCTAGATCGGTCCGAAAATGGTCCAGCCATCAGGAGATGAGTTTCAGTTTTGCCTATAATAGTTAAGATTTTAGAATTCTCCGTTATTGTTAACCTCAATACCTAGCTGCATTCAAAATTTTATATTGATATCATGGCTGGAAAGCCTAGTTCATTAATCCGAACTATCGTTTTTTGAGTTTTGAATTTTTATACGAGACAATCCATTCGGTAGCTTGAGTTAGCGCTATACACATTTTCTATTACTCTACCTTATGTAAATTTTTCATTATCAATCGTAGAGAAATGTGACATACTAGAAAAGTTCTTAGAATTTAATTTTCTACAGATCTAGATCGGTCCGAAAATGGTCCAGCCATCAGGAGATGAGTTTCTGTTTTGCCTATAATAGTTTAGGTTTTAGAATTCTCCGTTATTGTTAACCTCAATACCATGCTGCATTCAAAATTTTATATTGATATCATGGCTGGAAAGCCTAGTGCATTGTTCCGAACTATCGTTTTTTGAGTTTTGAATTTTTATGCGAGACAATCCATTCGGTAGCTTGAGTTAGCGCTATACACATTTTCTATTACTCTACCTTATGTAACTTTTTCATTATCAATCGTAGAGAAATGTGACATACTGGAAAAGTTCTTAGAATTTAATTTTCTACAGATCTAGATCGGTCCAAAAATGGTCCAGCCATCAGGAGATGAGTTTCTGTATTGCCTATAATAGTTAAGATTTTAGAATTCTCCGTTATTGTTAACCTCAACACCTAGCTGCATTCAAAATTTTATATTGATATCATGGCTGGAAAGCCTAGCTCATTGTTCCGAACTATCGTTTTTTGAGTTTTGAATTTTTATACGAGACAATCCATTCGGTAGCTTGAGAGCGCTATACACATTTTCTATTACTCTACCTTATGTAACTTTTTCATTATCAATCGTAGAGAAATGTGATATACTGGAAAAGTTCTTAGAATTTAATTTTCTACAGATCTAGATCGGTCCGAAAATGGTCCAGCCATCAGGAGATGAGTTTCTGTTTTGCCTATAATAGTTTAGATTATAGAATTCTCCGTTATTGTTAACCTCAATACCATGCTGCATTCAAAATTTTATATTGATATCATGGCTGGAAAGCCTAGTGCATTGTTCCGAACTATCGTTTTTTGAGTTTTGAATTTTTATGCGAGACAATCCATTCGGTAGCTTGAGTTAGCGCTATACACATTTTCTATTACTCTACCTTATGTAACTTTTTCATTATCAATCGTAGAGAAATGTGACATACTGGAAAAGTTCTTAGAATTTAATTTACTCATCAGGAGATGAGTTTCTGGTTTGCCTATAATAGTTAAGATTTTATAATTCTCCGTTATTGTTAACCTCAACACCTAGCTGCATTCAAAATTTTATATTGATATCATGGCTGGAAAGCCTAGTGCATTATTCCGAACTATCGTTTTTTGAGTTTTGAATTTTTATACGAGACAATCCATTCGGTAGCTTGAGTTAGCGCTATACACATTTTCTATTACTCTACCTTATGTAACTTTTTCATTTTCAATCGTAGAGGAATGTGACATACTGGAAAAGTTCTTAGAATTTAATTTTCTACAGATCTAGATCGGTCCGAAAATGGTCCAGCCATCAGGAGATGAGTTTCTGTTTTCCTATGATAGTTAAGATTTTAGAATTCTCCGTTATTGTTAACCTTATGTAACTTTTTCATTATCAATCGTAGAGGAATGTGACATACTGGAAAAGTTCTTAGAATTTAATTTTCTACAGATCTAGATCGGTTCGAAAATGGTCCAGTCATCAGGAGATGAGTTTCTGTTTTGCCTATAATAGTTAAGATTTTAGAATTCTCCGTTATTGTTAACCTCAGCACCTAGCTGCATTCAAATTTTTATATTGATATCATGGCTGGAAAGCCAAGTTCATAGTTCCGAACTATCGTTTTTTGAGTTTTGAATTTTTATGCGAGACAACCCATTCGGTAGCTTGAGTTAGCGCTATACACATTTTCTATTACTCTACCTTATGTAACTTTTTCATTATCAATCGTATAGAAATGTGACATACGGGAAAAGTTCTTAGAATTTAATTTTCTACAGATCTAGATCGGTCCGAAAATGGTCCAGCCATCAGGAGATGAGTTTCTGTTTTGCCTATAATAGTTAAGATTTTAGAATTCTCCGTTATTGTTAACCTCAACACCTAGCTGCATTCCAAATTTTATATTGATATCATGGCTGGAAAGCCTAGTTCATTAATCCGAACTATCGTTTTTTGAGTTTTGAATTTTTAGACGAGACAATCCATTCGGTAGCTTGAGTTAGCGCTATACACATTTTCTATTACTCTACCTTATGTAACTTTTTCATTTTCAATCGCAGAGAAATGTGACATACTAGAAAAATTCTCAGAATTTAATTTTCTACAGATCTAGATCGGTCCGAAAATGGTCCAGCCATCAGGAGATGAGTTTCTGTTTTGCCTATAATAGTTAAGATTTTAGAATTCTCCGTTATTGTTAACCTCAATACCTAGCTGCATTCAAAATTTTATATTGATATCATGGCTGGAAAGCCTAGTGCATTGTTCCGAACTATTGTTTTTTGAGTTTTGAATTTTTATGCGAGACAATCCATTCGGTAGCTTGAGTTAGCGCTATACACATTTTCTATTACTCTACCTTATGTAACTTTTTCAATATCAATCGTAGAGAAATGTGACATACTGGAAAAGTTCTTAGAATTTAATTTTCTACAGATCTAGATCGGTCCGAAAATGGTCCAGCCATCAGGAGATGAGTTTCTGTTTTGCCTATAATAGTTAAGATTTTAGAATTCTCCGTTATTGTTAACCTCAACACCTAGCTGCATTCCAAATTTTATATTGATATCATGGCTGGAAAGCCTAGTTCATTGTTCCGAACTATCGTTTTTTGAGTTTTGAATTTGTATACGAGACAATATTCGGTAGCTTGAGTTAGCGCTATACACATTTTCTATTACTCTACCTTATGTAACTTTTTCATTTTCAATCGCAGAGAAATGTGACATACTAGAAAAATTCTCAGAATTTAATTTTCTACAGATCTAGATCGGTCCGAAAATGGTCCAGCCATCAGGAGATGAGTTTCTGTTTTGCCTATAACAGTTTAGATTTTAGAATTCTCTGTTATTGCAGCATTCAAAATTTTATATTGATATCATGGCTGGAAAGCCTAGTGCATTGTTGCGAACTATCGTTTTTTGAGTTTTGAATTTTTATACGAGACAATCCATTCGGTAGCTTGAGTTAGCGCTATACACATTTTCTATTACTCTACCTTATGTAACTTTTTCATTATCAATCGTAGAGAAATGTGACATACCGGAAACGTTCTTAGAATTTAATTTTCTACAGATCTAGATCGGTCTGAAAATGGTCCAGCCATCAGGAGATGAGTTTCAGTTTTGCCTATAATAGTTTATGTTTTAGAATTCTCCGTTATTGTTATCCTATATACCTTGCTGCATTCAAAATTTTATATTGATATCATGGCTGGAAAGCCTAGTGCATTGTTCCGAACTATCGTTTTTTGAGTTTTGAATTTTTATGCGAGACAATCCATTCGGTAGCTTGAGTTGGCGCTATACACATTTTCTATTACTCTACCTTATGTAACTTTTTCATTGTCAATCGTAGAGAAATGTGACATACTAGAAAAATTCTCAGAATTTAATTTTCTACAGATCTAGATCGGTCCGAAAATGGTCCAGCCATCAGGAGATGAGTTTCTGGTTTGCCTATAATAGTTAAGCTTTTAGAATTCTCCGTTATTGTTAACCTCAACACATAGCTGCATTCAAAATTTTATATTGATATCATGGCTGGAAAGCCTAGTTCATTGTTCCGAACTATCGTTTTTTGAGTTTTGAATTTGTATACGAGACAATCCATCCGGTAGCTTGAGTTAGCGCTATACACATTTTCTAATACTCTACCTTATGTAACTTTTTCATTATCAATCGTAGAGAAATGTGATATACTGGAAAAGTTCTTAGAATTTAATTTTCTACAGATCTAGATCGGTCCGAAAATGGTCCAGCCATCAGGAGATGAGTTTCTGTTTTGCCTATAATAGTTAAGATTTTAGAATTCTCCGTTATTGTTAACCTCAATACTTAGCTGCATTCAAAATTTTATATTGATATCATGGCTGGAACGCCTAGTTCATTGTTCCGAACTATCGTTTTTTGAGTTTTGAATTTTTATGCGAGACAATCCATTCGGTAGCTTGAGTTAGCGCTATACACATTTTCTATTACTCTACCTTATGTAACTTTTTCATTATCAATCGTAGAGAAATGTGACATACTGGAAAAGTTCTTAGAATTTAATTTTCTACAGATCCAGATCGGTCCGAAAATGGTCCAGCCATCCGGAGATGAGTTTCTGGTTTGCCTATAATAGTTAAGATTTTAGAATTCTCCGTTATTGTTAACCTCAACACATAGCTGCATTCAAAATTTTATATTGATATCATGGCTGGAAAGCCTAGTGCATTATTCCGAACTATCGTTTTTTGAGTTTTGAATTTTTATACGAGACAATCCATTCGGTAGCTTGAGTTAGCGCTATACACATTTTCTATTACTCTACCTTATGTAACTTTTTCAATATCAATCGTAGAGAAATGTGATATACTGGAAAAGTTCTTAGAATTTAATTTTCTACAGATCTAGATCGGTCTGAAAATGGTCCAGCCATCAGGAGATGAGTTTCAGTTTTGCCTATAATAGTTTAGGTTTTAGAATTCTCCGTTATTGTTATCCTATATACCTTGCTGCATTCCAAATTTTATATTGATATCATGGCTGGAAAGCCTAGTTCATTGTTCCGAACTATCGTTTTTTGAGTTTTGAATTTTTATGCGAGACAATCCATTCGGTAGCTTGAGTTAGCGCTATACACATTTGCTATTACTCTACCTTATGTAACATTTCATTTTCAATCGTAGAGAAATGTGACATACTGGAAAAATTCTCAGAATTTAATTTTCTACAGATCTAGATTGGTCCGAAAATGGTCCAGCCATGAGGAGATGTGTTTCTGGTTTGTCTATAATAGTTAAGATTTTAGAATTCTCCGTTATTGTTAACCTCAACACATAGCTGCATTCAAAATTTTGTATTGATATCATGGCTGGAAAGCCTAGTTCATTGTTCCGAACTATCGTTTTTTGAGTTTTGAATTTGTATACGAGACAATCCATTCGGTAGCTTGAGTTAGCGCTATACACATTTTCTATTACTCTACCTTATGTAACTTTTTCATTATCAATCGTAGAGAAATGTGACATACTAGAAAAGTTCTTAGAATTTAATTTTCTACAGATCTAGATCGGCCGAAAATGGTCCAGCCATCAGGAGATGAGTTGTTGTTTTGCCTATAATAGTTAAGATTTTAGAATTCTCCGTTATTGTTAACCTCAATACCTAGCTGCATTCAAAATTTTATATTGATATCATGGCTGGAAAGCCTAATTCATTGTTCCAAACTATCGTTTTTTGAGTTTTGAATTTTTATACGAGACACTCCATTCGGTAGCTTGAGCTAGCGCTATACACATTTTCTATTACTCTACCTTATGTAACTTTTTCATTATCAATCGTAGAGAAATGTGACATACTAGAAAAGTTCTTAGAATTTAATTTTCTACAGATCTAGATCGGTCCGAAAATGGTCCAGCCATCAGGAGATGAGTTTCTGTTTTGCCTATAATAGTTTAGGTTTTAGAATTCTCCGTTATTGTTAACCTCAATACCATGCTGCATTCAAAATTTTATATTGATATCATGGCTGGAAAGCCTAGTGCATTGTTCCGAACTATCGTTTTTTGAGTTTTGAATTTTTATGCGAGACAATCCATTCGGTAGCTTGAGTTAGCGCTATACACATTTTCTATTACTCTACCTTATGTAACTTTTTCATTATCAATCGTAGAGAAATGTGACATACTGGAAAAAATCTTAGAATTTAATTTTCTACAGATCTAGATCGGTCCAAAAATGGTCCAGCCATCAGGAGATGAGTTTCTGTATTGCCTATAATAGTTAAGATTTTAGAATTCTCCGTTATTGTTAACCTCAACACCTAGCTGCATTCAAAATTTTATATTGATATCATGGCTGGAAAGCCTAGCTCATTGTTCCGAACTATCGTTTTTTGAGTTTTGAATTTTTATACGAGACAATCCATTCGGTAGCTTGAGTTAGCGCTATACACATTTTCTATTACTCTACCTTATGTAACTTTTTCATTATCAATCGTAGAGAAATGTGATATACTGGAAAAGTTCTTAGAATTTAATTTTCTACAGATCTAGATCGGTCCGAAAATGGTCCAGCCATCAGGAGATGAGTTTCTGTTTTGCCTATAATAGTTAAGATTTTAGAATTCTCCGTTATTGTTAACCTCAATACCTAGCTGCATTCAAAATTTTATATTGATATCATGGCTGGAAAGCCTAGCTCATTGTTCCGAACTATCGTTTTTTGAGTTTTGAATTTTTATACGAGACAATCCATTCGGTAGCTTGAGTTGGCGCTATACACATTTTCTATTACTCTACCTTATGTAACTTTTTCATTATCAATCGTAGAGAAATGTGATTTACTGGAAAAGTTCTTAGAATTTAATTTTCTACAGATCTAGATCGGTCCGAAAATGGTCCAGCCATCAGGAGATGAGTTTCTGTTTTGCCTATAATAGTTTAGATTATAGAATTCTCCGTTATTGTTAACCTCAATACCATGCTGCATTCAAAATTTTATATTGATATCATGGCTGGAAAGCCTAGTGCATTGTTCCGAACTATCGTTTTTTGAGTTTTGAATTTTTATGCGAGACAATCCATTCGGTAGCTTGAGTTAGCGCTATACACATTTTCTATTACTTTACCTTATGTAACTTTTTCATTATCAATCGTAGAGAAATGTGACATACTGGAAAAGTTCTTAGAATTTAATTTACTCATCAGGAGATGAGTTTCTGGTTTGCCTATAATAGTTAAGATTTTATAATTCTCCGTTATTGTTAACCTCAACACCTAGCTGCATTCAAAATTTTATATTGATATCATGGCTGGAAAGCCTAGTGCATTATTCCGAACTATCGTTTTTTGAGTTTTGAATTTTTATACGAGACAATCCATTCGGTAGCTTGAGTTAGCGCTATACACATTTTCTATTACTCTACCTTATGTAACTTTTTCATTTTCAATCGCAGAGAAATGTGACATACTAGAAAAATTCTCAGAATTTAATTTTCTACAGATCTAGATCGGTCCGAAAATGGTCCAGCCATCAGGAGATGAGTTTCTGTTTTGCCTATAATAGTTAAGATTTTAGAATTCTCCGTTATTGTTAACCTCAACACCTAGCTGCATTCCAAATTTTATATTGATATCATGGCTGGAAAGCCTAGTTCATTGTTCCGAACTATCGTTTTTTGAGTTTTGAATTTGTATACGAGACAATCCATTCGGTAGCTTGAGTTAGCGCTATACACATTTTCTATTACTCTACCTTATGTAACTTTTTCATTATCAATCGTAGAGAAATGTGACATATTAGAAAAATTCTTAGAATTTAATTTTCTACAGATCTAGATCGGTCCGAAAATGGTCCAGCCATCAGGAGATGAGTTGTTGTTTTGCCTATAATAGTTAAGATTTTAGAATTCTCCGTTATTGTTAACCTCAATACCTAGCTGCATTCAAAATTTTATATTGATATCATGGCTGGAAAGCCTAGTGCATTGTTCCGAACTATTGTTTTTTGAGTTTTGAATTTTTATGCGAGACAATCCATTCGGTAGCTTGAGTTAGCGCTATACACATTTGCTATTACTCTACCTTATGTAACTTTTTCATTTTCAATCGTAGAGAAATGTGACATGCTGGAAAAGTTCTTAGAATTTAATTTTCTACAGATCCAGATCGGTCCGAAAATGGTCCAGCCATCAGGAGATGAGTTTCTGGTTTGCCTATAATAGTTAAGATTTTAGAATTCTCCGTTATTGTTAACCTCAACACCTAGCTGCATTAAAAATTTTATATTGATATCATGGCTGGAAAGCCTAGTGCATTATTCCGAACTATTGGTTTTTGAGTTTTGAATTTTTATACGAGACAATCCATTCGGTAGCTTGAGTTAGCGCTATACACATTTGCTATTACTCTACCTTATGTAACTTTTTCAATATCAATCGTAGAGAAATGTGACATACCGGAAAAGTTCTTAGAATTTAATTTTCTACAGATCTAGATCGGTCTGAAAATGGTCCAGCCATCAGGAGATGAGTTTCAGTTTTGCCTATAATAGTTTAGGTTTTAGAATTCTCCGTTATTGTTAACCTCAATACCATGCTGCATTCAAAATTTTATATTGATATCATGGCTGGAAAGCCTAGTGCATTGTTCCGAACTATCGTTTTTTGAGTTTTGAATTTTTATACGAGACAATCCATTCGGTAGCTTGAGTTGGCGCTATACACATTTGCTATTACTCTACCTTATGTAACTTTTTCATTGTCAATCGTAGAGAAATGTGACATACTAGAAAAATTCTCAGAATTTAATTTTCTACAGATCTAGATCGGTCCGAAAATGGTCCAGCCATCAGGAGATGAGTTTCTGGTTTGCCTATAATAGTTAAGATTTTAGAATTCTCCGTTATTGTTAACCTCAACACATAGCTGCATTTAAAATTTTATATTGATATCATGGCTGGAAAGCCTAGTTCATTGTTCCGAACTATCGTTTTTTGAGTTTTGAATTTTTATACGAGACAATCCATTCGGTAGCTTGAGTTAGCGCTATACACATTTTCTAATACTCTACCTTATGTAACTTTTTCATTATCAATCGTAGAGAAATGTGATATACTGGAAAAGTTCTTAGAATTTAATTTTCTACAGATCTAGATCGGTCCGAAAATGGTCCAGCCATCAGAAGATGAGTTGTTGTTTTGCCTATAATAGTTAAGATTTTAGAATTCTCCGTTATTGTTAACCTCAATACTTAGCTGCATTCAAAATTTTATATTGATATCATGGCTGGAAAGCCTAGTTCATTGTTCCGAACTATCGTTTTTTGAGTTTTGAATTTTTATGCGAGACAATCCATTCGGTAGCTTGAGTTAGCGCTATACACATTTTCTATTACTCTACCTTATGTAACTTTTTCATTATCAATCGTAGAGAAATGTGACATACTGGAAAAGTTCTTAGAATTTAATTTTCTACAGATCCAGATCGGTCCGAAAATGGTCCAGCCATCCGGAGATGAGTTTCTGGTTTGCCTATAATAGTTAAGATTTTAGAATTCTCCGTTATTGTTAACCTCAACACCTAGCTGCATTCAAAATTTTATATTGATATCATGGCTGGAAAGCCTAGTGCATTATTCCGAACTATCGTTTTTTGAGTTTTGAATTTTTATACGAGACAATCCATTCGGTAGCTTGAGTTAGCGCTATACACATTTTCTATTACTCTACCTTATGTAACTTTTTCAATATCAATCGTAGAGAAATGTGACATACTGGAAAAGTTCTTAGAATTTAATTTTCTACAGATCTAGATCGGTCTGAAAATGGTCCAGCCATCAGGAGATGAGTTTCAGTTTTGCCGATAATAGTTTAGGTTTTAGAATTCTCCGTTATTGTTAACCGCAACAGCTAGCTGCATTCAAAATTTTATATTGATATCATGGCTGGAAAGCCTAATGCATTGTTCCGAACTATCGTTTTTTGAGCTTTGAATTTTTATGCGAGACAATCCATTCGGTAGCTTGAGTTAGCGCTATACACATTTTCTATTACTCTACCTTATGTAACTTTTTCATTATCAATCGTAGAGAAATGTGACATACTGGAAAAGTTCTTAGAATTTAATTTTCTACAGATCTAGATCGGTCCGAAAATGGTCCAGCCATCAGGAGATGATTTTCTGGTTGCCTATATTAGTTAAGATTTTAGAATTCTCCGTTATTGTTAACCTCAATACCTAGCTTCATTCAAAATTTTGTATTGATATCATGGCTGGAAAGCCTAGTTCATTGTTCCGAACTATCGTTTTTTGAGTTTTGAATTTTTATACGAGACAATCCATTCGGTAGCTTGAGTTAGCGCTATACACATTTTCTATTACTCTACCTTATGTAACTTTTTCATTACCAATCGTAGAGAAATGTGATGTACTAGAAAAGCTCTTAGAATTTAATTTTCTACAGATCTAGATCGGCCCGAAAATGGTCCAGCCATCAGGAGATGAGTTTCTGTTTTGCCTATAATAGTTAAGATTTTAGAATTCTCCGTTATTGTTAACCTCAACACCTAGCTGCATTCAAAATTTTATATTGATATCATGGCTGGAAAACCTAGCTCATTGTTCCGAACTATCGTTTTTTGAGTTTTGAATTTTTATACGAGACAATCCATTCGGTAGCTTGAGTTAGCGCTATACACATTTTCTATTACTCTACCTTATGTAACTTTTTCATTATCAATCGTAGAGAAATGTGATGTACTAGAAAAGCTCTTAGAATTTAATTTTCTACAGATCTAGATTGGTCCGAAAATGGTCCAGCCATCAGGAGATGAGTTTCTGTTTTGCCTATAATAGTTAAGATTTTAGAATTCTCCGTTATTGTTAACCTCAACACCTAGCTGCATTCAAAATTTTATATTGATATCATGGCTGGAAAGCCTAGTGCATTGTTCCGAACTATCGTTTTTTGAGTTTTGAATTTTTATACGAGACAATCCATTCGGTAGCTTGAGTTAGCGCTATACACATTTTCTATTACTCTACCTTATGTAACTTTTTCATTATCAATCGTAGAGAAATGTGACATACCGGAAAAGTTCTTAGAATTTAATTTTCTACAGATCTAGATCGGTCCGAAAATGGTCCAGCCATCAGGAGATGAGTTTCTGTTTTGCCTATAATAGTTAAGATTTTAGAATTCTCCGTTATTGTTTACCTCAACACCTAGCTGCATTCAAAATTTTATATTGATATCATGGCTGGAAAGCCTAGTTCATTGTTCCAAACTATCGTTTTTTGAGTTTTGAATTTTAATACGAGATACTCCATTCGGTAGCTTGAGTTAGCGCTATACACATTTTCTATTACTCTACCTTATGTAACTTTTTCATTATCAATCGTAGAGAAATGTGACATACTATAAAAGTTCTTAGAATTTAATTTTCTACAGATCTAAATCGGTCCGAAAATGGTCCAGCCATCAGGAGATGAGTTTCTGTTTTGCCTATAATAGTTAAGATTTTAGAATTCTCCGTTATTGTTTACCTCAACACCTAGCTGCATTCAAAATTTTATATTGATATCATGGCTGGAAAGCCTAGTTCATTGTTCCAAACTATCGTTTTTTGAGTTTTGAATTTTTATGCGAGACAACCCATTCGGTAGCTTGAGTTAGCGCTATACACATTTTCTATTACTCTACCTTATGTAACTTTTTCATTACCAATCGTAGAGAAATGTGACATACTGGGAAAGTTCTCAGAATTTAATTTTCTATAGATCTAGATCGGTCCGAAAATGGTCCAGCCATCAGGAGATGAGTTTCTGTTTTCCTATAATAGTTAAGATTTTAGAATTCTCCGTTATTGTTAACCTCAATACCTAGCTGCATTCAAAATTTTTTATTGATATCATGGCTGGAAAGCCAAGTTCATTGTTCCGAACTATCGTTTTTTGAGTTTTGAATTTTTATGCGAGACAATCCATTCGGTAGCTTGAGTTAGCGCTACACACATTTTCTATTACTCTACCTTATGTAACTTTTTCATTATCAATCGTAGAGAAATGTGACATACTGGAAAAGTTCTTAGAATTTAGTTTTCTACAGATCTAGATCGGTCCGAAAATGGTCCAGCCATCAGGAGATGAGTTTCTGTTTTGCCTATAATAGTTAAGATTCTAGAATTCTCCGTTATTGTTAACCACAACACCTAGCTGCATTCAAAATTTTTTTTTGATATCATGGCTGGAAAGCCAAGTTCATTGTTCCGAACTATCGTTTTTTGAGTTTTGAATTTTTATGCGAGACAATCCATTCGGTAGCTTGAGTTAGCGCTATACACATTTTCTATTACTCTACCTTATGTAACTTTTTCATTATCAATCGTAGAGAAATGTGACATACTGGAAAAGTTCTTAGAATTTAATTTTCTACAGATCCTGATCGGCCCGAAAATGGGCCAGCCATCAGGAGATGAGTTTCTGTTTTGCCTATAATAGTTAAGATTTTAGAATTCTCCGTTATTGTTAACCTCAACACCTAGCTGCATTCAAAATTTTTTATTGATATCATGGCAGGAAAGCCTGGTCCATTGTTCCAAACTATCGTTTTTTGAGATTAGAATTTTTATACGAGACAATCCATCCATTCGGTAGCTTGAGTTAGCGCTATACACATTTTCTATTACTCTACCTTATGTAACTTTTTCATTATCAATCGTAGAGAAATGTGACATACTGGAAAAGTTCTTAGAATTTAATTTTCTACAGATCTAGATCGGTCCGAAAATGGTCCAGCCATCAGGAGATGAGTTTCTGTTTTGCCTATAATAGTTAAGATTTTAGAATTCTCCGTTATTGTTAACCTCAACACCTAGCTGCATTCAAAATTTTTTATTGATATCATGGCAGGAAAGCCTGGTCCATTGTTCCAAACTATCGTTTTTTGAGATTAGAATTTTTATACGAGACAATCCATTCGGTAGCTTGAGTTAGCGCTATACACATTTTCTATTACTCTACCTTATGTAACTTTTTCATTATCAATCGTAGAGAAATGTGACATGCTGGAAAAGTTCTTAGAATTTAATTTTCTACAGATCTAGATCGGTCCGAAAATGGTCCAGCCATCAGGAGATGAGTTTCTGTTTTGCCTATAATAGTTAAGATTTTAGAATTCTCCATTATTGTTAACCTCAACACCTAGCTGCATTCAAAATTTTTTATTGATATCATGGCAGGAAAGCCTGGTCCATTGTTCCAAACTATCGTTTTTTGAGATTAGAATTTTTATACGAGACAATCCATTCGGTAGCTTGAGTTAGCGCTATACACATTTTCTAGTACTCTACCTTATGTAACTTTTTCATTATCAATCGTAGAGAAATGTGACATACTGGAAAAGTTCTTAGAATTTAATTTTCTACAGATCTAGATCGGTCCGAAAATGGTCCAGCCATCAGGAGATGAGTTTTTGTTTTGCCTATAATAGTTAAGATTTTAGAATTCTCCGGTGTTGTTAACCTCAATACCATTCTGCATTCAAAATTTTATATTGATATCATGGCTGGAAAGCCTAGTCCATTGTTCCGAACTATCGTTTTTTGAGTTTTGAATTCGGTATATATGTAACTTTTTCATTATCAATCGTAGAGAAATGTGACATACTGGAAAAGTTCTTAGAATTTAATTTTCTACAGATCTAGATCGGTCCGAAAATGGTCCAGCCATCAGGAGATGAGTTTCTGTTTTCCTATAATAGTTTAGATTTTAGAATTCTCCGTTATTGTTAACCTCAACACCTAGCTGCATTCAACATTTTATATTGATATCATGGCTAGAAAGCCAAGTTCATTGTTCCGAACTATCGTTTTTTGAGTTTTGAATTTTTATACGAGACAATCCATTCGGTAGCTTGAGTTAGCGCTATACACATTTTCTATTACTCTACCTTATGTGACTTTTTCATTATCAATCGTAGAGAAATGTGACATACTGGAAAAGTTCTTAGAATTTAATTTTCTACAGATCTAGATCGGTCCGAAAATGGTCCAGCCATCAGGAGATGAGTTTCTGTTTTGCCTATAATAGTTAAGATTTTAGAATTCTCCGTTATTGTTAACCTCAATACCTAGCTGCATTCAAAATTTTTTATTGATATCATAGCTGGAGAGCGTAGTGCATTGTTCCGAACTATCGTTTTTTGAGTTTTGAATTTTTATGCGAGACAACCCATTCGGTAGCTTGAGTTAGCGCTATACACATTTTCTATTACTCTACCTTATATCAATCGTAGAGAAATGTGACATACTGGAAAAGTTCTTAGAATTTAATTTTCTACAGATCTAGATCGGTCCGAAAATGGTCCAGCCATCAGGAGATGAGTTGTTGTTTTGCCTATAATAGTTAAGATTTTAGAATTCTCCGTTATTGTTAACCTCAATACCTAGCTGCATTCAAAAATTTTTATTGATATCATAGCTGGAAAGCCTAGTGCATTATTCCGAACAACCTTTTTTTAATTTTTGTATTTTTATGCGAGACAACCCATTCGGTAGCTTGAGTTAGCGCTATACACATTTTCTATTACTCTACCTTATGTAACTTTTTCATTATCAATCGTAGAGAAATGTGACATACTGGAAAAGTTCTTAGAATTTAATTTTCTACAGATCTAGATTGGTCCGAAAATGTTCCAGCCATCAGCAGATGAGTTTCTGGTTTGCCTATAATAGTTAAGATTTTAGAATTCTCCGTTATTGTTAATCTCAATACCTAGCTGCATTCAAAATTTTATATTGATATCATGGCTGGAAAGCCTAGTCCATTGTTCCAAACTATCGTTATTTGAGTTTTGAATTTTTATACGAGACAATTTATTCGGTAGCTTGAGTTAGCGCTATACACATTTTCTATTACTCTACCTTATGTAACTTTTTCATTATCTTTCCTAGAGAAATGTGACATACCGGAAAAGTTCTTAGAATTTAATTTTCTACAGATCTAGATCGGTCCGAAAATGGCCCAGCCATCAGGAGATGAGTTTCTGTTTTGCCTATAATAGTTAAGATTTTAGAATTCTCCGTTATTGTTAACCTTAATACCTAGCTGCATTCAAAATTTTTTATTGATATCATAGCTGGAAAACCTAGTGCATTGTTCCGAACTATCGTTTTTTGAGTTTTGAATTTTTATGCTAGACAACCCATTCGGTAGCTTGAGTTAGCGCTATACACATTTTCTATTACTCTACCTTATGAAACTTGTTCATTATCAATCGTAGAGAAATGTGACATACTGGAAAAGTTCTTAGAATTTAATTTTCTACAGATCTAGATCGGTACGAAAATGGTCCAGCCATCAGGAGATGAGTTTCTGTTTTGCCTATAATAGTTAAGATTTTAGAATTCTCCGTTATTGTTAACCTCAACACCCAGCTGCATTCAAAATTTTATATTGATATCATGGCTGGAAAGCCTAGTCCATTGTTCCGAACTATCGTTTTTTGAGTTTTGAATTTTCATACGAGACAATCCATTCGGTAGCGTGAGTTAGCGCTATACACATTTTCTATTACTCTACCTTATGTAACTTTTTCATTATCAATCGTAGAGAAATGTGACATACTGGAAAAGTCCTTAGAATTTAATTTTCTACAGATCTAGATCGGTCCGAAAATGGTCCAGCCATCAGGAGATGAGTTTCTGTTTTGCCTATAATAGTTAAGATTTTAGAATTCTCCGTTATTGTTAACCTCAGCACCTAGCTGCATTCAACTTTTTATATTGATATCATGGCTGGAAAGCCTAGTTCATAGTTCCGAACTATCGTTTTTTGAGTTTTGAATTTTTATACGAGACAATCCATTCGGTAGCTTGAGTTAGCGCTATACACATTTTCTATTACTCTACCTTATGTAACTTTTTCATTATCAATCGTAGAGAAATGTGACATACTGGAAAAGTTCTTAGAATTTAATTTTCTACAGATCTAGATCGGTCCGAAAATGGTCCAGCCATCAGGAGATGAGTTTCTGTTTTGCCTATAATAGTTAATATTTTAGAATTCTCCGTTATTGTTAACCTCAATACCTAGCTGCATTCAACAATTTTTATTGATATCATAACTGGAAAGCCTAGTTCATTGTTCCGAACTATCGTTTTTTGAGTTTTGAATTTTTATGCGAGACAACCCATTCGGTAGCTTGAGTTAGCGCTATACACATTTTCTATTACTCTACCTTATGTAACTTTTTCATTATCAATCGTAGAGAAATGTGACATACTGGAAAAGTTCTTAGAATTTAATTTTCTACAGATCTAGATCGGTCCGAAAATGGTCCAGCCATCAGGAGATGAGTTTTTGTTTTGCCTATATTAGTTAAGATTTTAGAATTCTCCGTTATTGTTAACCTCAATACCATGCTGCATTCAAAATTTTATATTGATATCATGGCTGGAAAGCCTAGTCCATTGTTCCAAACTATCGTTTTTTGAGTTTTGAATTTTTATACCAGACAATCCATTCGGTAGCTTGAGTTAGCGCTATACATATTTTCTATTACTCTACCTTATGTAACTTTTTCATTATCAATCGTAGAGAAATGTGACATACTGGAAAAGTTCTTAGAATTTAGTTTTCTACAGATCTAGATCGGTCCGAAAATGGTCCAGCCATCAGGAGATGAGTTTCTGTTTTCCTATAATAGTTAAGATTTTAGAATTCTCCGTTATTGTTAACCTCAGCACCTAGCTGCATTCAAAATTTTATATTGATATCATGGCTGGAAAGCCAAGTTCATTGTTCCGAACTATCGTTTTTTGAGTTTTGAATTTTTATACGAGACAATCCATTCGGTAGCTTGAGCTAGCGCTATACACATTTTCTATTACTCTACCTTATGTAACTTTTTCATTATCAATCGTAGAGAAATGTGAAATACTCGAAAAGTTCTTAGAATTTAATTTTCTACAGATCTAGATCGGTCTGAAAATGTTCCAGCCATCAGGAGATGAGTTTCTGTTTTGCCTATAATAGTTAAGATTTTAGAATTCTCCGTTATTGTTAACCTCAATACCTAGCTGCATTCAAAATTTTATATGGATATCATGGCTGGAAAGTCTAGTGCATTGTTCCGAACTATCGTTTTTTGAGTTTTGAATTTTTATACGAGACACTCCATTCGGTAGCTTGAGCTAGCGCTATACACATTTTCTATTACTCTACCTTATGTAACTTTTTCATTATCAATCCTAGAGAAATATGATATACTGGAAAAGTTCTTAGAATTTAATTTTCTACAGATCTAGATTGGTCCGAAGATGGTCCAGCCATCAGGAGATGAGTTTCTGGTTTGCCTATAATAGTTAAGATTTTAGAATTCTCCGTTATTGTTAACCTCAATACCTAGCTGCATTCAAAATTTTATATTGATATCATGGCTGGAAAGCCTAGTTCATTAATCCGAACTATCGTTTTTTGAGTTTTGAATTTTTATACGAGACAATCCATTCGGTAGCTTGAGCTAGCGCTATACACATTTTCTATTACTCTACCTTATGTAACTTTTTCATTATCATTCGTAGAGAAATGTGACATACTGGAAAAGTTCTTAGAATTTAATTTTCTACAGATCTAGATCGGTCTGAAAATGATCCAGCCATCAGGAGATGAGTTTCTGTTTTGCCTATAATAGTTAAGATTTTAGAATTCTCCGTTATTGTTATCCTATATACCTTGCTGCATTCAAAATTTTATATTGATATCATGGCTGGAAAGCCTAGTGCATTGTTCCGAACTATCGTTTTTTGAGTTTTGAATTTTTATGCGAGACAATCCATACGGTAGCTTGAGTTAGCGCTATACACATTTTCTATTACTCTACCTTATGTAACTTTTTCATTATCAATCGTAGAGAAATGTGACATACTGGAGAAGTTCTTAGAATTTAATTTTCTACAGATCTAGATCGGTTCGAAAATGGTCCAGCCATCAGGAGATGAGTTTCTGTTTTGCCTATAATAGTTAAGATTTTAGAATTCTCCGTTATTGTTAACCTCAATACCTAGCTGAATCCAAAATTTTATATTGATATCATGGCTGGAAAGCCTAGTTCATTGTTCCGAACTATCGTTTATTGAGTTTTGAATTTTTATACGAGACACTCCATTCGGTAGCTTGAGTTAGCGCTATACACATTTGCTATTACTCTACCTTATGTAACTTTTTCATTATCAATCGTAGAGAAATGTGACATACTAGAAAAGTTCTTAGAATTTAATTTTCTACAGATCTAGATCGGTTCGAAAATGGTCCAGCCATCAGGAGATGAGTTTCTGTTTTGCCTATAATAGTTAAGATTTTAGAATTCTCCGTTATTGTTAACCTCAATACCTAGCTGCATTCAAAATTGTATATTGATATCATGGCTGGAAAGCCTAGTTCATTGTTCCGAAATATCGTTTTTTGAGTTTTGAATTTTTATACGAGACAATCTATTCGGTAGCTTGAGCTAGCGCTATACACATTTTCTATTACTCTACCTTATGTAACTTTTTCATTATCAATCGTAGAGAAATTGATATACTGGAAAAGTTCTTAGAATTTAATTTTCTACAGATCTAGATCGGTCCGAAAATGGTCCAGCCATCAGGAGATGAGTTTCTGTTTTGCCTATAATAGTTAAGATTTTAGAATTCTCCGTTATTGTTAACCTCAATACCTAGCTGCATTCAAAATTGTATATTCATATCATGGCTGGAAAGCCTAGTGCATTGTTCCGAACTATCGTTTTTTGAGTTTTGAATTTGTATGCGAGACAATCCATTCGGTAGCTTGAGTCAGCGCTATACACATTTTCTATTACTCTACCTTATGTAACTTTTTCATTATCAATCGTAGAGAAATGTGACATACTGGAAAAGTTCTTAGAATTTAATTTTCTAGAGATCTAGATCGGTCCGAAAATGGTCCAGCCATCAGGAGATGAGTTTCTGTTTTACCTATAATAGTTAAGATTTTAGAATTCTCCGTTATTGTTAACCTCAACACCTAGCTGCATTCAAAATTTTATATTTATATCATGGCTGGAAAGCCTAGTGCATTGTTCCGAACTATCGTTTTTTGAGTTTTGAATTTTTATACGAGACAATCCATTCGGTAGCTTGAGTTATCCTTATACACATTTTCTATTACTCTACCTTATGTAACTTTTTCATTATCAATCGTATAGAAATGTGACATACGGGAAAAGTTCTTAGAATTTAATTTTCTACAGATCTAGATCGGTCCGAAAATGGTCCAGCCATCAGGAGATGAGTTTCTGTTTTGCCTATAATAGTTAAGATTTTAGAATTCTCCGTTATTGTTAACCTCAATACCTAGTTGCAATCAAAATTTTTTATTGATATCATAGCTAGAAAGCCTAGTTCATTGTTCCGAACTATCGTTTTTTGAGTTTTGAATTTTTATGTGAGACAACCCATTCGGTAGCTTGAGTTAGCGCTATACACATTTTCTATTACTCTTATGTAACTTTTTCATTATCAATCGTAGAGAAATGTGACATACTGGAATAGTTCTTAGAATTTAATTTTCTACAGATCTAGATCGGTCCGAAAATGGTCCAGCCATCAGGAGATGAGTTTCTGTTTTGCCTATAATAGTTAAGATTTTAGAATTCTCCGTTATTGTTAACCTCAACACCTAGCTGCATTCAAAATTTTATATTGATATCATGGCTGAAAAGCCTAGTGCATTGTTCCGAACTATCGTTTTTTGAGTTTTGAATTTGTATACGAGACAATCCATTCGGTAGCTTGAGTTAGCCCTATACACATTTTCTACTACTCTACCTTATGTAACTTTTTCATTATCAATCGTAGAGGAATGTGACATACTGGAAAAGTTCTTAGAATTTAATTTTCTACAGATCTAGATCGGTTCGAAAATGGTCCAGCCATCAGGAGATGAGTTTCTGTTTTGCCTATAATAGTTAAGATTTTAGAATTCTCCGTTATTGTTAACCTCAGCACCTAGCTGCATTCAAATTTTTATATTGATATCATGGCTGGAAAGCCAAGTTCATAGTTCCGAACTATCGTTTTTTGAGTTTTGAATTTTTATACGAGACAATCTATTCGGTAGCTTGAGCTAGCGCTATACACATTTTCTATTACTCTACCTTATGTAACTTTTTCATTATCAATCGTATAGAAATGTGACATACGGGAAAAGTTCTTAGAATTTAATTTTCTACAGATCTAGATCGGTCCGAAAATGTTCCAGCCATCAGGAGATGAGTTTCTGTTTTCCTATAATAATAAAGATTTTAAAATTCTCCGTTATTGTTAACCTCAACACCTAGCTACATTCAAAATTTTATATTGATATCATGGCTGGAAAGCCTAGTCCATTGTTCCGAACTATCGTTTTTTGAGTTTTGAATTTTTATACGAGACAACCCATTCGGTAGCTTGAGCTAGCGCCATACACATTTTCTATTACTCTACCTTATGTAACTTTTTCTTTATCAATCGTAGAGAAATGTGACATACTGGAAAAGTTCTTAGAATTTAATTTTCTACAGATCTAGATCGGTCCGAAAATGGTCCAGCCATCAGGAGATGAGTTTCTGTTTTGCCTATAATAGTTAAGATTTTAGAATTCTCCGTTATTGTTAACCTCATCACCATGCTGCATTCAAAATTTTATATTGATATCATGGCTGGAAAGCCTAGTGCATTGTTCCGAACTATCGTTTTTTGAGTTTTGAATTTTTATACGAGACAATCCATTCGGTAGCTTGAGTTAGCCCTATACACATTTTCTACTACTCTACCTTATGTAACTTTTTCATTATCAATCGTAGAGGAATGTGACATACTGGAAAAGTTCTTAGAATTTAATTTTCTACAGATCTAGATCGGTTCGAAAATGGTCCAGCCATCAGGAGATGAGTTTCTGTTTTGCCTATAATAGTTAAGATTTTAGAATTCTCCGTTATTGTTAACCTCAGCACCTAGCTGCATTCAAAATTTTATATTGATATCATGGCTGAAAAGCCTAGTGCATTGTTCCGAACTATCGTTTTTTGAGTTTTGAATTTTTATACGGACAATCCATTCGGTAGCTTGAGTTAGCCCTATACACATTTTCTACTACTCTACCTTATGTAACTTTTTCATTATCAATCGTAGAGGAATGTGACATACGGGAAAAGTTCTTAGAATTTAATTTTCTACAGATCTAGATTGGTCCGAAAATGGTCCAGCCATCAGGAGATGAGTTTCTGTTTTGCCTATAATAGTTAAGATTTTAAAATTCTCCGTTATTGTTAACCTCAGCACCTAGCTGCATTCAAATTATTATATTGATATCATGGCTGGAAAGCCTAGTTCATTGTTCCGAACTATCGTTTTTTGAGTTTTGAATTTTTATGCGAGACAACCCATTCGGTAGCTTGAGTTAGCGCTATACACATTTTCTATTACTCTACCTTATGTAACTTTTTCATTATCAATCGTAGAGAAATGTGACATACTGGAAAAGTTCTTAGAATTTAATTTTCTACAGATCCAGATCGGTCCGAAAATGGTCCAGCCATCAGGAGATGAGTTTCTGTTTTGCCTATAATAGTTAAGATTTTAAAATTCTCCGTTATTGTTAACCTCAACACCTAGCTGCATTCAAAATTTTGTATTGATATCATGGCTGGAAAGCCTAGTGCATTGTTCCGAACTATCGTTTTTTGAGTTTTGAATTTTTATACGAGACAACCCATTCGGTAGCTTGAGTTAGCGCTATACACATTTTCTATTACTCTACCTTATGTAACTTTTTCTTTATCAATCGTAGAGAAATGTGACATACTGGAAAAGTTCTTAGAATTTAATTTTCTTCAGATCTAGATCGGTCCGAAAATGGTCCAGCCATCAGGAGATGAGTTTCTGTTTTGCCTATAATAGTTAAGATTTTAGAATTCTCCGTTATTGTTAACCTCAATACCATGCTGCATTCAAAATTTTATATTGATATCATGGCTGGAAAGCCTAGTCCATTGTTCCGAACTATCGTTTTTTTGAGTTTTGAATTTTTATACGAGACAATCCATTCGGTAGCTTGAGTTAGCGCTATACACATTTTCTATTACTCTACCTTATGTAACTTTTTCATTATCAATCGTAGAGAAATGTGACATACTGGAAAAGTTCTTAGAATTTAGTTTTCTACAGATCTAGATCGGTCTGAAAATGGTCCAGCCATCAGGAGATGAGTTTCTGTTTTCCTATGATAGTTAAGATTTTAGAATTCTCCGTTATTGTTAACCTTATGTAACTTTTTCATTATCAATCGTAGAGGAATGTGACATACTGGAAAAGTTCTTAGAATTTAATTTTCTACAGATCTAGATCGGTTCGAAAATGGTCCAGCCATCAGGAGATGAGTTTCTGTTTTGCCTATAATAGTTAAGATTTTAGAATTCTCCGTTATTGTTAACCTCAGCACCTAGCTGCATTCAAATTTTTATATTGATATCATGGCTGGAAAGCCAAGTTCATAGTTCCGAACTATCGTTTTTTGAGTTTTGAATTTTTATACGAGACAATCTATTCGGTAGCTTGAGCTAGCGCTATACACATTTTCTATTACTCTACCTTATGTAACTTTTTCATTATCAATCGTATAGAAATGTGACATACGGGAAAAGTTCTTAGAATTTAATTTTCTACAGATCTAGATCGGTCCGAAAATGGTCCAGCCATCAGGAGATGAGTTTCTGTTTTGCCTATAATAGTTAAGATTTTAGAATTCTCCGTTATTGTTAACCTCAATACCTAGCTGCAATCAAAATTTTTTATTGATATCATAGCTAGAAAACCTAGTTCATTGTTCCGAACTATCGTTTTTTGAGTTTTGAATTTTTATGCGAGACAACCCATTCGGTAGCTTGAGTTAGCGCTATACACATTTTCTATTACTCTTATGTAACTTTTTCATTATCAATCGTAGAGAAATGTGACATACTGGAATAGTTCTTAGAATTTAATTTTCTACAGATCTAGATCGGTCCGAAAATGGTCCAGCCATCAGGAGATGAGTTTCTGGTTTGCCTATAATAGTTAAGATTTTAGAATTCTCCGTTATTGTTAACCTCAATACCTAGCTAAATTCAAAATTGTATATTGATATCATGGCTGGAATGCCTAGTGCATTGCTCCGAACTATCGTTTTTTGAGTTTTGAATTTGTATGCGAGACACTCCATTCGGTAGCTTGAGTCAGCGCTATACACATTTTCTATTACTCTACCTTATGTAACTTTTTCATTATCAATCGTAGAGAAATGTGACATACGGGAAAAGTTCTTAGAATTTAATTTTCTACAGATCTAGATCGGTCCGAAAATGGTCCAGCCATCAGGAGATGAGTTTCTGTTTTGCCTATAATAGTTAAGATTTTAGAATTCTCCGTTATTGTTAACCTCAGCACCTAGCTGCATTCAAATTTTTATATTGATATCATGGCTGGAAAGCCTAGTTCATTGTTCCGAACTATCGTTTTTTGAGTTTTGAATTTTTATGCGAGACAACCCATTCGGTAGCTTGAGTTAGCGCTATACACATTTTCTATTACTCTACCTTATGTAACTTTTTCATTATCAATCGTAGAGAAATGTGACATACTGGAAAAGTTCTTAGAATTTAATTTTCTACAGATCCAGATCGGTCCGAAAATGGTCCAGCCATCAGGAGATGAGTTTCTGTTTTGCCTATAATACTAAAGATTTTAAAATTCTCCGTTATTGTTTACCTCAACACCTAGCTGCATTCAAAATTTTATATTGATATCATGGCTGGAAAGCCTAGTCCATTGTTCCGAACTATCGTTTTTTGAGTTTTGAATTTTTATACGAGACAACCCATTCGGTAGCTTGAGCTAGCGCTATACACATTTTCTATTACTCTACCTTATGTAACTTTTTCTTTATCAATCGTAGAGAAATGTGACATACTGGAAAAGTTCTTAGAATTTAATTTTCTTCAGATCTAGATCGGTCCGAAAATGGTCCAGCCATCAGGAGATGAGTCTCTGTTTTGCCTATAATAGTTAAGATTTTAGAATTCTCCGTTATTGTTAACCTCAATACCTAGCTGCATTCAAAATTTTTTATTGATATCATAGCTAGAAAACCTAGTTCATTGTTCCGAACTATCGTTTTTTGAGTTTTGAATTTTTATGCGAGACAACCCATTCGGTAGCTTGAGTTAGCGCTATACACATTTTCTATTACTCTTATGTAACTTTTTCATTATCAATCGTATAGAAATGTGACATACGGGAAAAGTTCTTAGAATTTAATTTTCTACAGATCTAGATCGGTCCGAAAATGGTCCAGCCATCAGGAGATGAGTTTCTGTTTTGCCTATAATAGTTAAGATTTTAGAATTCTCCGTTATTGTTAACCTCAATACCATGCTGCATTCAAAATTTTATATTGATATCACGGCTGGAAAGCCTAGTCCATTGTTCCGAACTATCGTTTTTTTGAGTTTTGAATTTTTATACGGGACAATCCATTCGGTTACTTGAGTTAGCGCTATACACATTTTCTATTACTCTACCTTATGTAACTTTTTCATTATCAATCGTAGAGAAATGTGACATACTGGAAAAGTTCTTAGAATTTAGTTTTCTACAGATCTAGATCGGTCTGAAAATGGTCCAGCCATCAGGAGATGAGTTTCTGTTTTCCTATGATAGTTAAGATTTTAGAATTCTCCGTTATTGTTAACCTTATGTAACTTTTTCATTATCAATCGTAGAGGAATGTGACATACTGGAAAAGTTCTTAGAATTTAATTTTCTACAGATCTAGATCGGTTCGAAAATGGTCCAGCCATCAGGAGATGAGTTTCTGTTTTGCCTATAATAGTTAAGATTTTAGAATTCTCCGTTATTGTTAACCTCAGCACCTAGCTGCATTCAAATTTTTATATTGATATCATGGCTGGAAAGCCAAGTTCATAGTTCCGAACTATCGTTTTTTGAGTTTTGAATTTTTATGCGAGACAACCCATTCGGTAGCTTGAGTTAGCGCTATACACATTTTCTATTACTCTACCTTATGTAACTTTTTCATTATCAATCGTATAGAAATGTGACATACGGGAAAAGTTCTTAGAATTTAATTTTCTACAGATCTAGATCGGTCCGAAAATGGTCCAGCCATCAGGAGATGAGTTTCTGTTTTGCCTATAATAGTTAAGATTTTAGAATTCTCCGTTATTGTTAACCTCAACACCTAGCTGCATTCAAAATTTTATATTGATATCATGGCTGGAAAGCCTAGTCCATTGTTCCGAACTATCGTTTTTTTGAGTTTTGAATTTTTATACGAGACAACCCATTCGGTAGCTTGAGCTAGCGCTATACACATTTTCTATTACTCTACCTTATGTAACTTTTTCATTATCAATCGTAGAGAAATGTGACATACTGGAAAAGTTCTTAGAATTTAGTTTTCTACAGATCTAGATCGGTCTGAAAATAGTCCAGCCATCAGGAGATGAGTTTCTGTTTTCCTATGATAGTTAAGATTTTAGAATTCTCCGTTATTGTTAACCTCAGCACCTAGCTGCATTCAAAATTTTATATTGATATCATGGCTGGAAAGCCTAGTTCATTGTTCCGAACTAACGTTTTTTGAGTTTTGAATTTTTATACGAGACAATCCATTCGGTAGCTTGAGCTAGCGCTATACACATTTTCTATTACTCTACCTTATGTAACTTTTTCATTATCAATCGTAGAGAAATGTGACATACTGGAAAAGTTCTTAGAATTTAATTTTCTGCAGATCTAGATCGGTCTGAAAATGGTCCAACCATCAGGAGATGAGTTTCTGTTTTGCCTATAATAGTTAAGATTTTAAAATTCTCCGTTATTGTTAACCTCAACACCTAGCTGCATTCAAAATTTTATATTGATATCATGGCTGGAAAGCCTAGTCCATTGTTCCAAACTATCGTTTTTTGAGTTTTGAATTTTTATACGAGACAACCCATTCGGTAGCTTGAGCTAGCGCTATACACATTTTCTATTACTCTACCTTATGTAACTTTTTCATTATCAATCGTAGAGAAATGTGACATACTGGAAAAGTTCTTAGAATTTAATTTTCTACAGATCTAGATCGGTCCGAAAATGGTCCAGCCATCAGGAGATGAGTTTCTGTTTTGCCTATAATAGTTAAGATTTAAGAATTCTCCGTTATTGTTAACCTCAATACCATGCTGCATTCAAAATTTTATATTGATATCATGGCTGGAAAGCCTAGTCCATTGTTCCAAACTATCGTTTTTTGAGTTTTGAATTTTTATACGAGACAATCCATTCGGTAGCTTGAGTTAGCGCTATACACATTTTCTATTACTCTACCTTATGTAACTTTTTCATTATCAATCGTAGAGAAATGTGACATACTAGAAAAATTCTCAGAATTTAATTTTCTACAGATCTAGATTGGTCCGAAAATGGTCCAGCCATCAGGAGATGAGTTTCTGGTTTGCCTATAATAGTTAAGATTTTAGAATTCTCCGTTATTGTTAACCTCAATACCTAGCTGCATTCAAAATTTTATATTGATATCATGGCTGGAAAGCCTAGTTCATTGTTCCGAACTATCGTTTTTTGAGTTTTGAATTTTTATGCGAGACAACCCATTCGGTAGCTTGAGTTAGCGCTATACACATTTTCTATTACTCTACCTTATGTAACTTTTTCATTATCAATCGTAGAGAAATGTGACATACTGGAAAAGTTCTTAGAATTTAATTTTCTACAGATCCAGATCGGTCCGAAAATGGTCCAGCCATCAGGAGATGAGTTTCTGTTTTGCCTATAATAGTAAAGATTTTAAAATTCTCCGTTATTGTTAACCTCAACACCTAGCTGCATTCAAAATTTTGTATTGATATCATGGCTGGAAAGCCTAGTGCATTGTTCCGAACTATCGTTTTTTGAGTTTTGAATTTTTATACGAGACAACCCATTCGGTAGCTTGAGCTAGCGCTATACACATTTTCTATTACTCTACCTTATGTAACTTTTTCTTTATCAATCGTAGAGAAATGTGACATACTGGAAAAGTTCTTAGAATTTAATTTTCTTCAGATCTAGATCGGTCCGAAAATGGTCCAGCCATCAGGAGATGAGTTTCTGTTTTGCCTATAATAGTTAAGATTTTAGAATTCTCCGTTATTGTTAACCTCAATACCATGCTGCATTCAAAATTTTATATTGATATCACGGCTGGAAAGCCTAGTCCATTGTTCCGAACTATCGTTTTTTTGAGTTTTGAATTTTTATACGAGACAATCCATTCGGTAGCTTGAGTTAGCGCTATACACATTTTCTATTACTCTACCTTATGTAACTTTTTCATTATCAATCGTAGAGAAATGTGACATACTGGAAAAGTTCTTAGAATTTAGTTTTCTACAGATCTAGATCGGTCTGAAAATGGTCCAGCCATCAGGAGATGAGTTTCTGTTTTCCTATGATAGTTAAGATTTTAGAATTCTCCGTTATTGTTAACCTTATGTAACTTTTTCATTATCAATCGTAGAGGAATGTGACATACTGGAAAAGTTCTTAGAATTTAATTTTCTACAGATCTAGATCGGTTCGAAAATGGTCCAGCCATCAGGAGATGAGTTTCTGTTTTGCCTATAATAGTTAAGATTTTAGAATTCTCCGTTATTGTTAACCTCAGCACCTAGCTGCATTCAAATTTTTATATTGATATCATGGCTGGAAAGCCAAGTTCATAGTTCCGAACTATCGTTTTTTGAGTTTTGAATTTTTATACGAGACAATCTATTCGGTAGCTTGAGCTAGCGCTATACACATTTTCTATTACTCTACCTTATGTAACTTTTTCATTATCAATCGTATAGAAATGTGACATACGGGAAAAGTTCTTAGAATTTAATTTTCTACAGATCTAGATCGGTCCGAAAATGGTCCAGCCATCAGGAGATGAGTTTCTGTTTTGCCTATAATAGTTAAGATTTTAGAATTCTCCGTTATTGTTAACCTCAATACCTAGCTGCAATCAAAATTTTTTATTGATATCATAGCTAGAAAACCTAGTTCATTGTTCCGAACTATCGTTTTTTGAGTTTTGAATTTTTATGCGAGACAACCCATTCGGTAGCTTGAGTTAGCGCTATACACATTTTCTATTACTCTTATGTAACTTTTTCATTATCAATCGTAGAGAAATGTGACATACTGGAATAGTTCTTAGAATTTAATTTTCTACAGATCTAGATCGGTCCGAAAATGGTCCAGCCATCAGGAGATGAGTTTCTGGTTTGCCTATAATAGTTAAGATTTTAGAATTCTCCGTTATTGTTAACCTCAATACCTAGCTAAATTCAAAATTGTATATTGATATCATGGCTGGAATGCCTAGTGCATTGCTCCGAACTATCGTTTTTTGAGTTTTGAATTTGTATACGAGACACTCCATTCGGTAGCTTGAGTCAGCGCTATACACATTTTCTATTACTCTACCTTATGTAACTTTTTCATTATCAATCGTAGAGAAATGTGACATACTGGAAAAGTTCTTAGAATTTAATTTTCTACAGATCTAGATCGGTCCGAAAATGGTCCAGCCATCAGGAGATGAGTTTCTGTTTTGCCTATAATAGTTAAGATTTTAGAATTCTCCGTTATTGTTAACCTCAACACCTAGCTGCATTCAAAATTTTATATTGATATCATGGCTGAAAAGCCTAGTGCATTGTTCCGAACTATCGTTTTTTGAGTTTTGAATTTTTATACGAGACAATCCATTCGGTAGCTTGAGTTAGCCCTATACACATTTTCTACTACTCTACCTTATGTAACTTTTTCATTATCAATCGTAGAGGAATGTGACATACTGGAAAAGTTCTTAGAATTTAATTTTCTACAGATCTAGATTGGTCCGAAAATGGTCCAGCCATCAGGAGATGAGTTTCTGTTTTGCCTATAATAGTTAAGATTTTAGAATTCTCCGTTATTGTTAACCTCAGCACCTAGCTGCATTCAAATTTTTATATTGATATCATGGCTGGAAAGCCTAGTTCATTGTTCCGAACTATCGTTTTTTGAGTTTTGAATTTTTATGCGAGACAACCCATTATTCGGTAGCTTGAGTTAGCGCTATACACATTTTCTATTACTCTACCTTATGTAACTTTTTCATTATCAATCGTAGAGAAATGTGACATACTGGAAAAGTTCTTAGAATTTAATTTTCTACAGATCCAGATCGGTCCGAAAATGGTCCAGCCATCAGGAGATGAGTTTCTGTTTTGCCTATAATAGTAAAGATTTTTAAATTCTCCGTTATTGTTTACCTCAACACCTAGCTGCATTCAAAATTTTATATTGATATCATGGCTGGAAAGCCTAGTCCATTGTTCCGAACTATCGTTTTTTGAGTTTTGAATTTTTATACGAGACAATCCATTCGGTAGCTTGAGCTAGCGCTATACACATTTTCTATTACTCTACCTTATGTAACTTTTTCTTTATCAATCGTAGAGAAATGTGACATACTGGAAAAGTTCTTAGAATTTAATTTTCTTCAGATCTAGATCGGTCCGAAAATGGTCCAGCCATCAGGAGATGAGTTTCTGTTTTGCCTATAATAGTTAAGATTTTAGAATTCTCCGTTATTGTTAACCTCAATACCTAGCTGCATTCAAAATTTTTTATTGATATCATAGCTAGAAAACCTAGTTCATTGTTCCGAACTATCGTTTTTTGAGTTTTGAATTTTTATGCGAGACAACCCATTCGGTAGCTTGAGTTAGCGCTATACACATTTTCTATTACTCTTATGTAACTTTTTCATTATCAATCGTATAGAAATGTGACATACGGGAAAAGTTCTTAGAATTTAATTTTCTACAGATCTAGATCGGTCCGAAAATGGTCCAGCCATCAGGAGATGAGTTTCTGTTTTGCCTATAATAGTTAAGATTTTAGAATTCTCCGTTATTGTTAACCTCAATACCATGCTGCATTCAAAATTTTATATTGATATCACGGCTGGAAAGCCTAGTCCATTGTTCCAAACTATCGTTTTTTTGAGTTTTGAATTTTTATACGGGACAATCCATTCGGTTACTTGAGTTAGCGCTATACACATTTTCTATTACTCTACCTTATGTAACTTTTTCATTATCAATCGTAGAGAAATGTGACATACTGGAAAAGTTCTTAGAATTTAGTTTTCTACAGATCTAGATCGGTCTGAAAATGGTCCAGCCATCAGGAGATGAGTTTCTGTTTTCCTATGATAGTTAAGATTTTAGAATTCTCCGTTATTGTTAACCTTATGTAACTTTTTCATTATCAATCGTAGAGGAATGTGACATACTGGAAAAGTTCTTAGAATTTAATTTTCTACAGATCTAGATCGGTTCGAAAATGGTCCAGCCATCAGGAGATGAGTTTCTGTTTGGCCTATAATAGTTAAGATTTTAGAATTCTCCGTTATTGTTAACCTCAGCACCTAGCTGCATTCAAATTTTTATATTGATATCATGGCTGGAAAGCCAAGTTCATAGTTCCGAACTATCGTTTTTTGAGTTTTGAATTTTTATGCGAGACAACCCATTCGGTAGCTTGAGTCAGCGCTATACACATTTTCTATTACTCTACCTTATGTAACTTTTTCATTATCAATCGTATAGAAATGTGACATACGGGAAAAGTTCTTAGAATTTAATTTTCTACAGATCTAGATCGGTCCGAAAATGGTCCAGCCATCAGGAGATGAGTTTCTGTTTTGCCTATAATAGTTAAGATTTTAGAATTCTCCGTTATTGTTAACCTCAATACCTAGCTGCATTCAAAATTTTTTATTGATATCATAGCTAGAAAACCTAGTTCATTGTTCCGAACTATCGTTTTTTGAGTTTTGAATTTTTATGCGAGACAACCCATTCGGTAGCTTGAGTTAGCGCTATACACATTTTCTATTACTCTTATGTAACTTTTTCATTATCAATCGTATAGAAATGTGACATACGGGAAAAGTTCTTAGAATTTAATTTTCTACAGATCTAGATCGGTCCGAAAATGGTCCAGCCATCAGGAGATGAGTTTCTGTTTTGCCTATAATAGTTAAGATTTTAGAATTCTCCGTTATTGTTAACCTCAACACCTAGCTGCATTCAAAATTTTATATTGATATCATGGCTGGAAAGCCTAGTCCATTGTTCCGAACTATCGTTTTTTTGAGTTTTGAATTTTTATACGAGACAACCCATTCGGTAGCTTGAGCTAGCGCTATACACATTTTCTATTACTCTACCTTATGTAACTTTTTCATTATCAATCGTAGAGAAATGTGACATACTGGAAAAGTTCTTAGAATTTAGTTTTCTACAGATCTAGATCGGTCTGAAAATAGTCCAGCCATCAGGAGATGAGTTTCTGTTTTCCTATGATAGTTAAGATTTTAGAATTCTCCGTTATTGTTAACCTCAGCACCTAGCTGCATTCAAAATTTTATATTGATATCATGGCTGGAAAGCCTAGTTCATTGTTCCGAACTAACGTTTTTTGAGTTTTGAATTTTTATACGAGACAATCCATTCGATAGCTTGAGCTAGCGCTATACACATTTTCTATTACTCTACCTTATGTAACTTTTTCATTATCAATCGTAGAGAAATGTGACATACTGGAAAAGTTCTTAGAATTTAATTTTCTACAGATCTAGATCGGTCTGAAAATGGTCCAGCCATCAGGAGATGAGTTTCTGTTTTGCCTTTAATAGTTAAGATTTTAAAATTCTCCGTTATTGTTAACCTCAACACCTAGCTGCATTCAAAATTTTATATTGATATCATGGCTGGAAAGCCTAGTCCATTGTTCCAAACTATCGTTTTTTGAGTTTTGAATTTTTATACGAGACAACCCATTCGGTAGCTTGAGCTAGCGCTATACACATTTTCTATTACTCTACCTTATGTAACTTTTTCATTATCAATCGTAGAGAAATGTGACATACTGGAAAAGTTCTTAGAATTTAATTTTCTACAGATCTAGATCGGTCCGAAAATGGTCCAGCCATCAGGAGATGAGTTTCTGTTTTGCCTATAATAGTTAAGATTTAAGAATTCTCCGTTATTGTTAACCTCAATACCATGCTGCATTCAAAATTTTATATTGATATCATGGCTGGAAAGCCTAGTCCATTGTTCCAAACTATCGCTTTTTGAGTTTTGAATTTTTATACGAGACAATCCATTCGGTAGCTTGAGTTAGCGCTATACACATTTTCTATTACTCTACCTTATGTAACTTTTTCATTATCAATCGTAGAGGAATGTGACATACTGGAAAAGATCTTAGAATTTAGTTTTCTACAGATCTAGATCGGTCTGAAAATGGTCCAGCCATCAGGAGATGAGTTTCTGTTTTCCTATGATAGTTAAGATTTTAGAATGCTCCGTTATTGTTAACCTCAGCACCTAGCTGCATTCAAAATTTTATATTGATATCATGGCTGGAAAGCCTAGTTCATTGTTCCGAACTAACGTTTTTTGAGTTTTGAATTTTTATACGAGACAATCCATTCGGTAGCTTGAGCTAGCGCTATACACATTTTCTATTACTCTACCTTATGTAACTTTTTCATTATCAATCGTAGAGAAATGTGACATACTAGAAAAATTCTCAGAATTTAATTTTCTACAGATCTAGATTGGTCCGAAAATGGTCCAGCCATCAGGAGATGAGTTTCTGGTTTGCCTATAATAGTTAAGATTTTAGAATTCTCCGTTATTGTTAACCTCAATACCTAGCTGCATTCAAAATTTTATATTGATATCATGGCTGGAAAGCCTAGTTCATTGTTCCGAACTATCGTTTTTTGAGTTTTGAATTTTTATACGAGACACTCCATTCGGTAGCTTGAGTTAGCGCAATAGTTAAGATTTTAGAATTCTCCGTTATTGTTAACCTCAATACCTAGCTACATTCAAAATTGTATATTGATATCATGGCTGGAAAGCCTAGTGCATTGTTCCGAACTATCGTTTTTTGAGTTTTGAATTTGTATGCGAGACAATCCATTCGGTAGCTTGAGTCAGCGCTATACACATTTTCTATTACTCTACCTTATGTAACTTTTTCATTATCAATCGTAGAGAAATGTGACATACTGGAAAAGTTCTTAGAATTTAATTTTCTACAGATCTAGATCGGTCCGAAAATGGTCCAGCCATCAGGAGATGAGTTGTTGTTTTGCCTATAATAGTTAAGATTTTAGAATTCTCCGTTATTGTTAACCTCAGCACCTAACTGCATTCAAAATTTTATATTGATATCATGGCTGGAAAGCCTAGTTCATTGTTCCGAACTATCGGTTTTTGAGTTTTGAATTTTTATACGAGACAATCCATTCGGTAGCTTGAGCTAGCGCTATACACATTTTCTATTACTCTACCTTATGTAACTTTTTCATTATCAATCGTAGAGAAATGTGACATACTAGAAAAATTCTCAGAATTTAATTTTCTACAGATCTAGATTGGTCCGAAGATGGTCCAGCCATCAGGAGATGAGTTTCTGGTTTGCCTATAATAGTTAAGATTTTAGAATTCTCCGTTATTGTTAACCTCAATACCTAGCTGCATTCAAAATTTTATATTGATATCATGGCTGGAAAGCCTAGTTCATTGTTCCGAACTATCGTTTTTTGAGTTTTGAATTTTTATACGAGACAATCCATTCGGTAGCTTGAATTAGCGCTATACACATTTTCTATTACTCTACCTTATGTAACTTTTTCATTATCAATCGTAGAGAAATGTGACATACTGGAAAAATTCTCAGAATTTAATTTTCTACAGATCTAGATTGGTCCGAAAATGGTCCAGCCATCAGGAGATGAGTTTCTGTTTTGCCTATAATAGTTAAGATTTTAGAATTCTCCGTTATTGTTAACCTCAATACATAGCTAAATTCAAAAATTTTATATTGATATCATGGCTGGAAAGCCTAGTGCATTGTTCCGAACTGTCGTTTTTTGAGTTTTGAATTTTTATGCGAGACAATCCATTCGGTAGCTTGAGTCATTCAGCGCTATTCACATTTTCTATTACTCTACCTTATGTAACTTTTTCATTATCAATCGTAGAGGAATGTGACATACTGGAAAAGATCTTAGAATTTAGTTTTCTACAGATCTAGATCGGTCTGAAAATGGTCCAGCCATCAGGAGATGAGTTTCTGTTTTCCTATGATAGTTAAGATTTTAGAATTCTCCGTTATTGTTAACCTCAGCACCTAGCTGCATTCAAAATTTTATATTGATATCATGGCTGGAAAGCCTAGTTCATTGTTCCGAACTAACGTTTTTTGAGTTTTGAATTTTTATACGAGACAATCCATTCGGTAGCTTGAATTAGCGCTATACACATTTTCTATTACTCTACCTTATGTAACTTTTTCATTATCAATCGTAGAGAAATGTGACATACTGGAAAAATTCTCAGAATTTAATTTTCTACAGATCTAGATTGGTCCGAAAATGGTCCAGCCATCAGGAGATGAGTTTCTGTTTTGCCTATAATAGTTAAGATTTTAGAATTCTCCGTTATTGTTATCCTCAATACATAGCTAAATTCAAAAATTTTATATTGATATCATGGCTGGAAAGCCTAGTGCATTGTTCCGAACTGTCGTTTTTTGAGTTTTGAATTTTTATGCGAGACAATCCATTCGGTAGCTTGAGTCATTCAGCGCTATACACATTTTCTATTACTCTACCTTATGTAACTTTTTCATTATCAATCGTAGAGAAATGTGACATACTGGAAAAGTTCTTAGAATTTAATTTTCTACAGATCTAGATCGATCCGAAAATGGTCCTGCCATTAGGAAATGAGTTTCTGTTTTGCCTATAATAGTTTAGATTTTAGAATTCTCCGTTATTGTTAACCTCAATACCATGCTGCATTCAAAATTTTATATTGATATCATGGCTGGAAAGCCTAGTTCATTGTTCCGAACTATCGTTTTTTGAGTTTTGAATTTGTATGCGAGACAATCCATTCGGTAGCTTGAGTCAGCGCTATACACATTTTCTATTACTCTACCTTATGTAACTTTTTCATTATCAATCGTAGAGAAATGTGACATACCGGAAAAGTTCTTAGAATTTAATTTTCTAAAGATCTAGATCGGTCCGAAAATGGTCCAGCCATCAGGAGATGAGTTTCTGTTTTGCCTATAATAGTTTAGATTTTAGAATTCTCCGTTATTGTTAACCTCAATACCTAGCTGCATTCAAAATTTTATGTTGATATCATGGCTGGAAAGCCTAGTGCATTGTTCCGAACTATCGTTTTTTGAGTTTTGAATTTTTATACGAGACAATCCATTCGGTAGCTTGAATTAGCGCTATACACATTTTCTATTACTCTACCTTATGTAACTTTTTCATTATCAATCGTAGAGGAATGTGACATACTGGAAAAGTTCTTAGAATTTAATTTTCTACAGACCAAGATCGGCCCGAGAATGGTCCAGCCATCAGGAGATGAGTTTCTGTTTTGCCTATAATAGTTAAGATTTTAGAATTCTCCGTTATTGTTAACCTCAATACCTAGCTGCATTCAAAATTTTATATTGATATCATGGCTGGAAAGCCTAGTGCATTGTTCCGAACTATCGTTTTTTGAGTTTTGAATTTGTATGCGAGACAATCCATTCGGTAGCTTGAGTCAGCGCTATACACATTTTCTATTACTCTACCTTATGTAACTTTTTCATTATCAATCGTATAGAAATGTGACATACGGGAAAAGTTCTTAGAATTTAATTTTCTACAGATCTAGATCGGTCCGAAAATGGTCCAGCCATCAGGAGATGAGTTTCTGGTTTGCCTATTATAGTTAAGATTTTAGAATTCTCCGTTATTGTTAACCTCAATACCTAGCTGCATTCAAAATTTTATATTGATATCATGGCTGGAAAGCCTAGTGCATTGTTCCGAACTATCGTTTTTTGAGTTTTGAATTTTTATGCGAGACAATCCATTCGGTAGCTTGAGTTAGCGCTATACACATTTTCTATTACTCTACCTTATGTAACTTTTTCATTATCAATCGTAGAGAAATGTGACATACTGGAAAAGTTCTTAGAATTTAATTTTCTAAAGATCTAGATCGGTCCGAAAATGGTCCAGCCATCAGGAGATGAGTTTCTGTTTTGCCTATAATAGTTAAGATTTTAGAATTCTCCGTTATTGTTATCCTCAATACATAGCTAAATTCAAAAATTTTCTATTGATATCATGGCTGGAAAGCCTAGTGCATTGTTCCGAACTGTCGTTTTTTGAGTTTTGAATTTTTATGCGAGACAATCCATTCGGTAGCTTGAGTCATTCAGCGCTATACACATTTTCTATTACTCTACCTTATGTAACTTTTTCATTATCAATCGTAGATAAATGTGACATACTGGAAAAGTTCTTAGAATTTAATTTTCTACAGATCTAGATCGATCCGAAAATGGTCCTGCCATCAGGAGATGAGTTTCTGTTTTGCCTATAATAGTTAAGATTTTAGAATTCTCCGTTATTGTTAACCTCAGCACCTAGCTGCATTCAAATTTTTATATTGATATCATGGCTGGAAAGCCTAGTGCATTATTCCGAACTATCGTTTTTTGAGTTTTGAATTTTTATACGAGACAATCTATTCGGTAGCTTGAGCTAGCGCTATACACATTTTCTATTACTCTACCTTATGTAACTTTTTCATTATCAATCGTATAGAAATGTGACATACGGGAAAAGTTCTTAGAATTTAATTTTCTACAGATCTAGATCGGTCCGAAAATGGTCCAGCCATCAGGAGATGAGTTTCTGTTTTGCCTATAATAGTTAAGATTTTAGAATTCTCCGTTATTGTTAACCTCAATACCTAGCTGCAATCAAAATTTTTTATTGATATCATAGCTAGAAAACCTAGTTCATTGTTCCGAACTATCGTTTTTTGAGTTTTGAATTTTTATGCGAGACAACCCATTCGGTAGCTTGAGTTAGCGCTATACACATTTTCTATTACTCTTATGTAACTTTTTCATTATCAATCGTAGAGAAATGTGACATACTGGAATAGTTCTTAGAATTTAATTTTCTACAGATCTAGATCGGTCCGAAAATGGTCCAGCCATCAGGAGATGAGTTTCTGGTTTGCCTATAATAGTTAAGATTTTAGAATTCTCCGTTATTGTTAACCTCAATACCTAGCTAAATTCAAAATTGTATATTGATATCATGGCTGGAATGCCTAGTGCATTGCTCCGAACTATCGTTTTTTGAGTTTTGAATTTGTATACGAGACACTCCATTCGGTAGCTTGAGTCAGCGCTATACACATTTTCTATTACTCTACCTTATGTAACTTTTTCATTATCAATCGTAGAGAAATGTGACATACTGGAAAAGTTCTTAGAATTTAATTTTCTACAGATCTAGATCGGTCCGAAAATGGTCCAGCCATCAGGAGATGAGTTTCTGTTTTGCCTATAATAGTTAAGATTTTAGAATTCTCCGTTATTGTTAACCTCAACACCTAGCTGCATTCAAAATTTTATATTGATATCATGGCTGAAAAGCCTAGTGCATTGTTCCGAACTATCGTTTTTTGAGTTTTGAATTTTTATACGAGACAATCCATTCGGTAGCTTGAGTTAGCCCTATACACATTTTCTACTACTCTACCTTATGTAACTTTTTCATTATCAATCGTAGAGGAATGTGACATACTGGAAAAGTTCTTAGAATTTAATTTTCTACAGATCTAGATTGGTCCGAAAATGGTCCAGCCATCAGGAGATGAGTTTCTGTTTTGCCTATAATAGTTAAGATTTTAGAATTCTCCGTTATTGTTAACCTCAGCACCTAGCTGCATTCAAATTTTTATATTGATATCATGGCTGGAAAGCCTAGTTCATTGTTCCGAACTATCGTTTTTTGAGTTTTGAATTTTTATGCGAGACAACCCATTATTCGGTAGCTTGAGTTAGCGCTATACACATTTTCTATTACTCTACCTTATGTAACTTTTTCATTATCAATCGTAGAGAAATGTGACATACTGGAAAAGTTCTTAGAATTTAATTTTCTACAGATCCAGATCGGTCCGAAAATGGTCCAGCCATCAGGAGATGAGTTTCTGTTTTGCCTATAATAGTAAAGATTTTTAAATTCTCCGTTATTGTTTACCTCAACACCTAGCTGCATTCAAAATTTTATATTGATATCATGGCTGGAAAGCCTAGTCCATTGTTCCGAACTATCGTTTTTTGAGTTTTGAATTTTTATACGAGACAATCCATTCGGTAGCTTGAGCTAGCGCTATACACATTTTCTATTACTCTACCTTATGTAACTTTTTCTTTATCAATCGTAGAGAAATGTGACATACTGGAAAAGTTCTTAGAATTTAATTTTCTTCAGATCTAGATCGGTCCGAAAATGGTCCAGCCATCAGGAGATGAGTTTCTGTTTTGCCTATAATAGTTAAGATTTTAGAATTCTCCGTTATTGTTAACCTCAATACCTAGCTGCATTCAAAATTTTTTATTGATATCATAGCTAGAAAACCTAGTTCATTGTTCCGAACTATCGTTTTTTGAGTTTTGAATTTTTATGCGAGACAACCCATTCGGTAGCTTGAGTTAGCGCTATACACATTTTCTATTACTCTTATGTAACTTTTTCATTATCAATCGTATAGAAATGTGACATACGGGAAAAGTTCTTAGAATTTAATTTTCTACAGATCTAGATCGGTCCGAAAATGGTCCAGCCATCAGGAGATGAGTTTCTGTTTTGCCTATAATAGTTAAAATTTTAGAATTCTCCGTTATTGTTAACCTCAATACCATGCTGCATTCAAAATTTTATATTGATATCACGGCTGGAAAGCCTAGTCCATTGTTCCAAACTATCGTTTTTTTGAGTTTTGAATTTTTATACGGGACAATCCATTCGGTTACTTGAGTTAGCGCTATACACATTTTCTATTACTCTACCTTATGTAACTTTTTCATTATCAATCGTAGAGAAATGTGACATACTGGAAAAGTTCTTAGAATTTAGTTTTCTACAGATCTAGATCGGTCTGAAAATGGTCCAGCCATCAGGAGATGAGTTTCTGTTTTCCTATGATAGTTAAGATTTTAGAATTCTCCGTTATTGTTAACCTTATGTAACTTTTTCATTATCAATCGTAGAGGAATGTGACATACTGGAAAAGTTCTTAGAATTTAATTTTCTACAGATCTAGATCGGTTCGAAAATGGTCCAGCCATCAGGAGATGAGTTTCTGTTTGGCCTATAATAGTTAAGATTTTAGAATTCTCCGTTATTGTTAACCTCAGCACCTAGCTGCATTCAAATTTTTATATTGATATCATGGCTGGAAAGCCAAGTTCATAGTTCCGAACTATCGTTTTTTGAGTTTTGAATTTTTATGCGAGACAACCCATTCGGTAGCTTGAGTCAGCGCTATACACATTTTCTATTACTAAACCTTATGTAACTTTTTCATTATCAATCGTATAGAAATGTGACATACGGGAAAAGTTCTTAGAATTTAATTTTCTACAGATCTAGATCGGTCCGAAAATGGTCCAGCCATCAGGAGATGAGTTTCTGTTTTGCCTATAATAGTTAAGATTTTAGAATTCTCCGTTATTGTTAACCTCAATACCTAGCTGCATTCAAATTTTTTTATTGATATCATAGCTAGAAAACCTAGTTCATTGTTCCGAACTATCGTTTTTTGAGTTTTGAATTTTTATGCGAGACAACCCATTCGGTAGCTTGAGTTAGCGCTATACACATTTTCTATTACTCTTATGTAACTTTTTCATTATCAATCGTATAGAAATGTGACATACGGGAAAAGTTCTTAGAATTTAATTTTCTACAGATCTAGATCGGTCCGAAAATGGTCCAGCCATCAGGAGATGAGTTTCTGTTTTGCCTATAATAGTTAAGATTTTAGAATTCTCCGTTATTGTTAACCTCAACACCTAGCTGCATTCAAAATTTTATATTGATATCATGGCTGGAAAGCCTGGTCCATTGTTCCGAACTATCGTTTTTTTGAGTTTTGAATTTTTATACGAGACAACCCATTCGGTAGCTTGAGCTAGCGCTATACACATTTTCTATTACTCTACCTTATGTAACTTTTTCATTATCAATCGTAGAGAAATGTGACATACTGGAAAAGTTCTTAGAATTTAGTTTTCTACAGATCTAGATCGGTCTGAAAATAGTCCAGCCATCAGGAGATGAGTTTCTGTTTTCCTATGATAGTTAAGATTTTAGAATTCTCCGTTATTGTTAACCTCAGCACCTAGCTGCATTCAAAATTTTATATTGATATCATGGCTGGAAAGCCTAGTTCATTGTTCCGAACTAACGTTTTTTGAGTTTTGAATTTTTATACGAGACAATCCATTCGATAGCTTGAGCTAGCGCTATACACATTTTCTATTACTCTACCTTATGTAACTTTTTCATTATCAATCGTAGAGAAATGTGACATACTGGAAAAGTTCTTAGAATTTAATTTTCTACAGATCTAGATCGGTCTGAAAATGGTCCAGCCATCAGGAGATGAGTTTCTGTTTTGCCTTTAATAGTTAAGATTTTAAAATTCTCCGTTATTGTTAACCTCAACACCTAGCTGCATTCAAAATTTTATATTGATATCATGGCTGGAAAGCCTAGTCCATTGTTCCAAACTATCGTTTTTTGAGTTTTGAATTTTTATACGAGACAACCCATTCGGTAGCTTGAGCTAGCGCTATACACATTTTCTATTACTCTACCTTATGTAACTTTTTCATTATCAATCGTAGAGAAATGTGACATACTGGAAAAGTTCTTAGAATTTAATTTTCTACAGATCTAGATCGGTCCGAAAATGGTCCAGCCATCAGGAGATGAGTTTCTGTTTTGCCTATAATAGTTAAGATTTAAGAATTCTCCGTTATTGTTAACCTCAATACCATGCTGCATTCAAAATTTTATATTGATATCATGGCTGGAAAGCCTAGTCCATTGTTCCAAACTATCGCTTTTTGAGTTTTGAATTTTTATACGAGACAATCCATTCGGTAGCTTGAGTTAGCGCTATACACATTTTCTATTACTCTACCTTATGTAACTTTTTCATTATCAATCGTAGAGGAATGTGACATACTGGAAAAGATCTTAGAATTTAGTTTTCTACAGATCTAGATCGGTCTGAAAATGGTCCAGCCATCAGGAGATGAGTTTCTGTTTTCCTATGATAGTTAAGATTTTAGAATGCTCCGTTATTGTTAACCTCAGCACCTAGCTGCATTCAAAATTTTATATTGATATCATGGCTGGAAAGCCTAGTTCATTGTTCCGAACTAACGTTTTTTGAGTTTTGAATTTTTATACGAGACAATCCATTCGGTAGCTTGAGCTAGCGCTATACACATTTTCTATTACTCTACCTTATGTAACTTTTTCATTATCAATCGTAGAGAAATGTGACATACTAGAAAAATTCTCAGAATTTAATTTTCTACAGATCTAGATTGGTCCGAAAATGGTCCAGCCATCAGGAGATGAGTTTCTGGTTTGCCTATAATAGTTAAGATTTTAGAATTCTCCGTTATTGTTAACCTCAATACCTAGCTGCATTCAAAATTTTATATTGATATCATGGCTGGAAAGCCTAGTTCATTGTTCCGAACTATCGTTTTTTGAGTTTTGAATTTTTATACGAGACACTCCATTCGGTAGCTTGAGTTAGCGCAATAGTTAAGATTTTAGAATTCTCCGTTATTGTTAACCTCAATACCTAGCTACATTCAAAATTGTATATTGATATCATGGCTGGAAAGCCTAGTGCATTGTTCCGAACTATCGTTTTTTGAGTTTTGAATTTGTATGCGAGACAATCCATTCGGTAGCTTGAGTCAGCGCTATACACATTTTCTATTACTCTACCTTATGTAACTTTTTCATTATCAATCGTAGAGAAATGTGACATACTGGAAAAGTTCTTAGAATTTAATTTTCTACAGATCTAGATCGGTCCGAAAATGGTCCAGCCATCAGGAGATGAGTTGTTGTTTTGCCTATAATAACGGGTGTTTTTTTAGGAGGTTTGTTTTTCCGATAGATGTCGTTTTATTTTATGACAGTTGTTTTGACAGCTCAAAGTGGCATTTCTACTCAGTATTGTTTGGCAAATCATTATGAATAGGTTAACTCCAGAACAACGTTTTCAAATCGTGGAAATTTATTTTCAAAATCAGTGTTCAATTAAAAATGTTTATAGAGCACTTCGTGAATTTTATGGTGCACATAATCGTCCGTCAGAGACCACCATAAAGAACGTAATTACCAAATTTCGGTCTACATTCACTCTTTTGGATGCCAAGCCACCGACAAGAATGAGAAGAGTTCGTACAGAAGAAAATATTGCTGTCGTTGAGGCCAGTGTCGAAGAAAACGACAATTTATCGATTCGTCGTCGTGCTCAGCAAATTGGACTTTGTCCATCGACTTTATGGAAAATTTTACGTAAAGATTTGGGTTTGGTGCCATACAAAATTCAATTGGTGCCAGAATTAAAGCCACACGACCATCGTTTGCGCCGTGAATTCAGTGATTGGTCGTTAAATCAATTGAACGAAGATCCATTTTTTTACCGTAAAATTCTCTTCAGTGATGAGGCGCATTTTTGGTTAAATGGATACGTCAACAAACAAAATTGTCGCATTTGGAGCAAAGATAATCCACACGCCGTTCTAGAATTACCAATGCATCCTGATAAATGTACTGTTTGGTGCGGTCTATGGGCTGGTGGGATCATCGGTCCATATTTCTTTAAAAATGAGGAAGGACGACGCGTTACCGTGAATGGAAATCGATACAGAACCATGTTAAATGAGTTTTTGTTGTCAAATCTTGAAGATATGGATATGAATGAAATGTGGTTTCAACAAGATGGTGCCACTTGCCATACAGCACGTGAAACAATCGACTTATTGAAAGAAACTTTCAACGACAACATTATTTCGAGAAATGGTCCGGTGAATTGGCCTCCGCGTTCGTGCGATTTGACGCCACTCGATTACTTTTTGTGGGGATACGTGAAGTCATTGGTTTATGTGGATAAACCTCAATCGATTGACGCTTTGGAAACCAATATTCAACGTGTCATTGCTGACATACGCCCTCAAATGCTTGAAAAAGTGCTGGAAAATTGGACCTCCAGAATGACATTTGTGAAAAATAGTCGTGGTAGCCATATGCCAGAAATTGTGTTTAAATGTTAAATGCCAAAAAATTATCTACCAAATAAAAAAAAATTTTGGTCATTTCATAATTTTATATGTGTTTTATTCAAAAAAAAAATCGGCAACCTCTTAAAAAAACACCCTTTAGTTAAGATTTTAGAATTCTCCGTTATTGTTAACCTCAGCACCTAGCTGCATTCAAAATTTTATATTGATATCATGGCTGGAAAGCCTAGTTCATTGTTCCGAACTATCGTTTTTTGAGTTTTGAATTTTTATACGAGACAATCCATTCGGTAGCTTGAGCTAGCGCTATACACATTTTCTATTACTCTACCTTATGTAACTTTTTCATTATCAATCGTAGAGAAATGTGACATACTAGAAAAATTCTCAGAATTTAATTTTCTACAGATCTAGATTGGTCCGAAGATGGTCCAGCCGTCAGGAGATGAGTTTCTGGTTTGCCTATAATAGTTAAGATTTTAGAATTCTCCGTTATTGTTAACCTCAATACCTAGCTGCATTCAAAATTTTATATTGATATCATGGCTGGAAAGCCTAGTTCATTGTTCCGAACTATCGTTTTTTGAGTTTTGAATTTTTATACGAGACAATCCATTCGGTAGCTTGAATTAGCGCTATACACATTTTCTATTACTCTACCTTATGTAACTTTTTCATTATCAATCGTAGAGAAATGTGACATACTGGAAAAATTCTCAGAATTTAATTTTCTACAGATCTAGATTGGTCCGAAAATGGTCCAGCCATCAGGAGATGAGTTTCTGTTTTGCCTATAATAGTTAAGATTTTAGAATTCTCCGTTATTGTTAACCTCAATACATAGCTAAATTCAAAAATTTTATATTGATATCATGGCTGGAAAGCCTAGTGCATTGTTCCGAACTGTCGTTTTTTGAGTTTTGAATTTTTATGCGAGACAATCCATTCGGTAGCTTGAGTCATTCAGCGCTATTCACATTTTCTATTACTCTACCTTATGTAACTTTTTCATTATCAATCGTAGAGGAATGTGACATACTGGAAAAGATCTTAGAATTTAGTTTTCTACAGATCTAGATCGGTCTGAAAATGGTCCAGCCATCAGGAGATGAGTTTCTGTTTTCCTATGATAGTTAAGATTTTAGAATTCTCCGTTATTGTTAACCTCAGCACCTAGCTGCATTCAAAATTTTATATTGATATCATGGCTGGAAAGACTAGTTCATTGTTCCGAACTAACGTTTTTTGAGTTTTGAATTTTTATACGAGACAATCCATTCGGTAGCTTGAATTAGCGCTATACACATTTTCTATTACTCTACCTTATGTAACTTTTTCATTATCAATCGTAGAGAAATGTGACATACTGGAAAAATTCTCAGAATTTAATTTTCTACAGATCTAGATTGGTCCGAAAATGGTCCAGCCATCAGGAGATGAGTTTCTGTTTTGCCTATAATAGTTAAGATTTTAGAATTCTCCGTTATTGTTATCCTCAATACATAGCTAAATTCAAAAATTTTATATTGATATCATGGCTGGAAAGCCTAGTGCATTGTTCCGAACTGTCGTTTTTTGAGTTTTGAATTTTTATGCGAGACAATCCATTCGGTAGCTTGAGTCATTCAGCGCTATACACATTTTCTATTACTCTACCTTATGTAACTTTTTCATTATCAATCGTAGAGAAATGTGACATACTGGAAAAGTTCTTAGAATTTAATTTTCTACAGATCTAGATCGATCCGAAAATGGTCCTGCCATTAGGAAATGAGTTTCTGTTTTGCCTATAATAGTTTAGATTTTAGAATTCTCCGTTATTGTTAACCTCAATACCATGCTGCATTCAAAATTTTATATTGATATCATGGCTGGAAAGCCTAGTTCATTGTTCCGAACTATCGTTTTTTGAGTTTTGAATTTGTATGCGAGACAATCCATTCGGTAGCTTGAGTCAGCGCTATACACATTTTCTATTACTCTACCTTATGTAACTTTTTCATTATCAATCGTAGAGAAATGTGACATACCGGAAAAGTTCTTAGAATTTAATTTTCTAAAGATCTAGATCGGTCCGAAAATGGTCCAGCCATCAGGAGATGAGTTTCTGTTTTGCCTATAATAGTTTAGATTTTAGAATTCTCCGTTATTGTTAACCTCAATACCTAGCTGCATTCAAAATTTTATGTTGATATCATGGCTGGAAAGCCTAGTGCATTGTTCCGAACTATCGTTTTTTTGAGTTTTGAATTTTTATACGAGACAATCCATTCGGTAGCTTGAATTAGCGCTATACACATTTTCTATTACTCTACCTTATGTAACTTTTTCATTATCAATCGTAGAGGAATGTGACATACTGGAAAAGTTCTTAGAATTTAATTTTCTACAGACCAAGATCGGCCCGAGAATGGTCCAGCCATCAGGAGATGAGTTTCTGTTTTGCCTATAATAGTTAAGATTTTAGAATTCTCCGTTATTGTTAACCTCAATACCTAGCTGCATTCAAAATTTTATATTGATATCATGGCTGGAAAGCCTAGTGCATTGTTCCGAACTATCGTTTTTTGAGTTTTGAATTTGTATGCGAGACAATCCATTCGGTAGCTTGAGTCAGCGCTATACACATTTTCTATTACTCTACCTTATGTAACTTTTTCATTATCAATCGTATAGAAATGTGACATACGGGAAAAGTTCTTAGAATTTAATTTTCTACAGATCTAGATCGGTCCGAAAATGGTCCAGCCATCAGGAGATGAGTTTCTGGTTTGCCTATTATAGTTAAGATTTTAGAATTCTCCGTTATTGTTAACCTCAATACCTAGCTGCATTCAAAATTTTATATTGATATCATGGCTGGAAAGCCTAGTGCATTGTTCCGAACTATCGTTTTTTGAGTTTTGAATTTTTATGCGAGACAATCCATTCGGTAGCTTGAGTTAGCGCTATACACATTTTCTATTACTCTACCTTATGTAACTTTTTCATTATCAATCGTAGAGAAATGTGACATACTGGAAAAGTTCTTAGAATTTAATTTTCTAAAGATCTAGATCGGTCCGAAAATGGTCCAGCCATCAGGAGATGAGTTTCTGTTTTGCCTATAATAGTTAAGATTTTAGAATTCTCCGTTATTGTTATCCTCAATACATAGCTAAATTCAAAAATTTTCTATTGATATCATGGCTGGAAAGCCTAGTGCATTGTTCCGAACTGTCGTTTTTTGAGTTTTGAATTTTTATGCGAGACAATCCATTCGGTAGCTTGAGTCATTCAGCGCTATACACATTTTCTATTACTCTACCTTATGTAACTTTTTCATTATCAATCGTAGATAAATGTGACATACTGGAAAAGTTCTTAGAATTTAATTTTCTACAGATCTAGATCGATCCGAAAATGGTCCTGCCATTAGGAAATGAGTTTCTGTTTTGCCTATAATAGTTTAGATTTTAGAATTCTCCGTTATTGTTAACCTCAATACCATGCTGCATTCAAAATTTTATATTGATATCATGGCTGGAAAGCCTAGTTCATTGTTCCGAACTATCGTTTTTTGAGTTTTGAATTTGTATGCGAGACAATCCATTCGGTAGCTTGAGTCAGCGCTATACACATTTTCTATTACTCTACCTTATGTAACTTTTTCATTATCAATCGTAGAGAAATGTGACATACTGGAAAAGTTCTTAGAATTTAATTTTCTAAAGATCTAGATCGGTCCGAAAATGGTCCAGCCATCAGGAGATGAGTTTCTGTTTTGCCTATAATAGTTTAGATTTTAGAATTCTCCGTTATTGTTAACCTCAATACCTAGCTGCATTCAAAATTTTATGTTGATATCATGGCTGGAAAGCCTAGTGCATTGTTCCGAACTATCGTTTTTTGAGTTTTGAATTTTTATACGAGACAATCCATTCGGTAGCTTGAATTAGCGCTATACACATTTTCTATTACTCTACCTTATGTAACTTTTTCATTATCAATCGTAGAGGAATGTGACATACTGGAAAAGTTCTTAGAATTTAATCTTCTACAGACCAAGATCGGCCCGAGAATGGTCCAGCCATCAGGAGATGAGTTTCTGTTTTGCCTATAATAGTTAAGATTTTAGAATTCTCCGTTATTGTTAACCTCAATACCTAGCTGCATTCAAAATTTTATATTGATATCATGGCTGGAAAGCCTAGTGCATTGTTCCGAACTATCGTTTTTTGAGTTTTGAATTTGTATGCGAGACAATCCATTCGGTAGCTTGAGTCAGCGCTATACACATTTTCTATTACTCTACCTTATGTAACTTTTTCATTATCAATCGTATAGAAATGTGACATACGGGAAAAGTTCTTAGAATTTAATTTTCTACAGATCTAGATCGGTCCGAAAATGGTCCAGCCATCAGGAGATGAGTTTCTGGTTTGCCTATTATAGTTAAGATTTTAGAATTCTCCGTTATTGTTAACCTCAATACCTAGCTGCATTCAAAATTTTATATTGATATCATGGCTGGAAAGCCTAGTGCATTGTTCCGAACTATCGTTTTTTGAGTTTTGAATTTTTATGCGAGACAATCCATTCGGTAGCTTGAGTTAGCGCTATACACATTTTCTATTACTCTACCTTATGTAACTTTTTCATTATCAATCGTAGAGAAATGTGACATACTGGAAAAGTTCTTAGAATTTAATTTTCTAAAGATCTAGATCGGTCCGAAAATGGTCCAGCCATCAGGAGATGAGTTTCTGTTTTGCCTATAATAGTTTAGATTTTAGAATTCTCCGTTATTGTTAACCTCAATACCTAGCTGCATTCAAAATTTTATGTTGATATCATGGCTGGAAAGCCTAGTGCATTGTTCCGAACTATCGTTTTTTGAGTTTTGAATTTTTATACGAGACAATCCATTCGGTAGCTTGAATTAGCGCTATACACATTTTCTATTACTCTACCTTATGTAACTTTTTCATTATCAATCGTAGAGGAATGTGACATACTGGAAAAGTTCTTAGAATTTAATTTTCTACAGACCAAGATCGGCCCGAGAATGGTCCAGCCATCAGGAGATGAGTTTCTGTTTTGCCTATAATAGTTAAGATTTTAGAATTCTCCGTTATTGTTAACCTCAATACCTAGCTGCATTCAAAATTTTATATTGATATCATGGCTGGAAAGCCTAGTTCATTGTTCCGAACTATCGTTTTTTGAGTTTTGAATTTTTATACGAGACAATCCATTCGGTAGCTTGAGCTAGCGCTATACACATTTTATATTACTCTACCTTATGTAACTTTTTCATTATCAATCGTAGAGAAATGTGACATACTGGAAATGTTCTTAGAATTTAATTTTCTATAGATCTAGATCGGTCCGAAAATGGTCCAGCCATCAGGAGATGAGTTGTTGTTTTGCCTATAATAGTTAAGATTTTAGAATTCACCGTTATTGTTAACCTCAATACCTAGCTACATTCAAAATTTTATATTGATATCATGGCTGGAAAGCCTAGTGCATTGTTCCGAACTATCGTTTTTTGAGTTTTGAATTTTTATGCGAGACAATCCATTCGGTAGCTTGAGCTAGCGCTAAACACATTTTCTATTACTCTACCTTATGTAACTTTTTCATTATCAATCGTAGAGAAATGTGACATACTGGAAAAGTTCTTAGAATTTAATTTTCTACAGATCTAGATCGGTCCGAAAATGGTCCAGCCTATAATAGTTAAGATTTTAGAATTCTCCGTTCTTGTTAACCTCAACACCTAGCTGCATTCAAAATTTTATATTGATATCATGGCTGGAAAGCCTAGTTCATTGTTCCGAACTATCGTTTTTAGAGTTTTGAATTTTTATACGAGACAATCCATTCGGTAGCTTGAGCTAGCGCTATACACATTTTCTATTACTCTACCTTATGTAACTTTTTCATTATCAATCGTAGAGAAATGTGACATTCGGTAGCTTGAGTTAGCGCTATACATATTTTCGATTAATCTACCTCATATAACTTTTTCATTATCAATCGTAGAGAAATATGACATACTGGAAAAGTTCTTAGAATTTAATTTTCTACAGATCTAGATTGGTCCGAGAATGGTCCAGTCTTCAGGAAATGAGTTTCTGTTTGGACTATAATAGTTAAGTTTTTAGAATTCTACGTTATTATTAACCTCAATTCCTAGCTGCCTTTAAAATTTTATATTGATATCATGACTGGAATGCCTAATTTATTCTTCCGAACTATCGTTTTTTGAGCTTTGAATTTTTATACGAGACAATCCATTCGGTAGCTTGAGTTAGCGCTATACATATTTTCGATTAATCTACCTCATATAACTTTTTCATTATCAATCGTAGAGAAATATGACATACCGGAAAAGTTCTTAGAATTTAATTTTCTACAGATCTAGATTGGTCCGAGAATGGTTCAGCCATCAGGAGATGAGTTTCTGTTTGGACTATAATAGTTAAGTTTTTAGAATTCTACGTTATTATTAACCTCAATTCCTAGTTGCCTTTAAAGTTTTATGTTGATATCATGACTGGAATGCCTAATTTATTCTTCCGAACTATCGTTTTTTGAGCGTCGAATTTTTATACGAGACAATCCATTCGGTAGCTTGAGTTAGCGCTATACATATTTTCGATTAATCTACCTCATATAACTTTTTCATTATCAATCGTAGAGAAATATGACATACCGGAAAAGTTCTTAGAATTTAATTTTCTACAGATCTAGATTGGTCCGAGAATGGTCCATTCTTCAGGAAATGAGTTTCTGTTTGGACTATAATAGTTAAGTTTTTAGAATTCTACGTTATTATTAACCTCAATTCCTAGCTGCCTTTAAAATTTTATATTGATATCATGACTGGAATGCCTAATTTATTCTTCCGAACTATCGTTTTTTGAGCTTTGAATTTTTATACGAGACAATCCATTCGGTAGCTTGAGTTAGCGCTATACATATTTTCGATTAATCTACCTCATATAACTTTTTCATTATCAATCGTAGAGAAATATGACATACCGGAAAAGTTCTTAGAATTTAATTTTCTACAGATCTAAATTGGTCCGAGAATGGTTCAGCCATCACGAGATGAGTTTCTGTTTGGACTATAATAGTTAAGTTTTTAGAATTCTACGTTATTATTAACCTCAATTCCTAACTGCCTTTCAAATTTTATGTTGATATCATGACTGGAATGCGTAATTTATTCTTCCGAACTATCGTTTTTTGAGCTTCGAATTTTTATACGAGACAATTCGGTAGCTTGAGTTAGCGCTATACATATTTTCGATTAATCTACCTCATATAACTTTTTCATTATCAATCGTAGAGAAATGTGACATACTGGAAAAGTTCTTAGAATTTAATTTTCTACAGATCTACATTGGTCCGAGAATGGTCCAGCCATCAGGAGATGAGTTTCTGTTTGGACTATAATAGTTAAGTTTTTAGAATTCTACGTTATTATTAACCTCAATTCCTAGTTGCCTTTAAAATTTTATGTTGATATCATGACTGGAATGCCTAATTTATTCTTCCGAACTATCGTTTTTTGAGCTTCGAATTTTTATACGAGACAATCCATTCGGTAGCTTGAGTTTGCGCTATACATATTTGCGATTAATCTACCTCATATAACTTTTTCATTATCAATCGTAGAGGAATGTTACATACTGGAAAAGTTCTTAGAATTTAATTTTCTACAGATCTACATCGGTCCGAGAATGGTCCAGCCATCAGGAGATGAGTTTCTGTTTGGACTATAATAGTTAAGTTTTTAGAATTCTACGTTATTATTAACCTCAATTCCTAGCTGCCTTTAAAATTTTATATTGATATCATGACTGGAATGCCTAATTTATTCTTCCGAACTATCGTTTTTTGAGCTTCGAATTTTTATACGAGACAATCCATTCGGTAGCTTGAGTTAGCGCTATACGTATTTTCGATTAATCTACCTCATATAACTTTTTCATTATCAATCGTAGAGAAATGTGGCATACTGGAACAGTTCTTAGAATTTAATTTTCTATAGATCTGGATTGGTCCGAGAATGGTCCAGCTATCAGGAGATGAGTTTCTGTTTGGACTATAATAGTTAAGTTTTTAGAATTCTACGTTATTATTAACCTCAATTCCTAGCTGCCTTTAAAATTTTATGTTCATATCATGACTGGAATGCTAATTTATTCTTCCGAACTATCCTTTTTTGAGCTTCGAATTTTTATTAACGAGACAATCCATTCGTTAGCGCTATACATATTTTCGATTAATCTACCTCATATAACTTTTTCATTATCAATCGTAGAGAAATATGACATACCGGAAAAGTTCTTAGAATTTAATTTTCTACAGATCTAGATTGGTCCGAGAATGGTCCAGCCATCAGGAGATGAGTTTCTGTTTGGACTATAATAGTTAAGTTTTTAGAATTCTACGTTATTATTAACCTCAATTCCTAGCTGCCTTTAAAATTTTATGTTGATATCATGACTGGAATGCTTAATTTATTCTTCCGAACTATCGTTTTTTGAGTTTTGAATTTTTGTACGAGACAATCCATTCGGTAGCTGAGTTAGCGCTATACATATTTTCGATTAATCTACCTCATATAACTTTTTCATTATCAATCGTAGAGAAATATGACATACTGGAAAAGTTCTTAGAATTTAATTTTCTACAGATCTAGATTGGTCCGAGAATGGTCCAGCCATCAGAAGATGAGTTTCTGTTTGGACTATAATAGTTAAGTTTTTCGAATTCTACGTTATTATTAACCTCAATTCCTAGCTGCCTTTAAAATTTTATGTTGATATCATGACTGGAATGCCTAATTTATTCTTCCAAACTATCGTTTTTTGAGCTTCGAATTTTTATACGAGACAATCCATTCGGTAGCTTGAGTTAGCGCTATACGTATTTTCGATTAATCTACCTCATCTAACTTTTTCATTATCAATCGTAGAGAAATGTGGCATACTGGAACAGTTCTTAGAATTTAATTTTCTATAGATCTGGATTGGTCCGAGAATGGTCCAGCCATCAGGAGATGAGTTTCTGTTTGGACTATAATAGTTAAGTTTTTAGAATTCTACGTTATTATTAACCTCAATTCCTAGCTGCCTTTAAAATTTTATGTTGATATCATGACTGGAATGCTAGTTTATTCTTCCGAACTATCCTTTTTTGAGCTTCGAATTTTTATTAACGAGACAATCCATTCGTTAGCTTGAGTTAGCGCTATACATATTTTCGATTAATCTACCTCATATAACTTTTTCATTATCAATCGTAGAGAAATATGACATACCGGAAAAGTTCTTAGAATTTAATTTTCTACAGATCTAGATTGGTCCGAGAATGGTCCAGCCATCAGGAGATGAGTTTCTGTTTGGACTATAATAGTTAAGTTTTTAGAATTCTACGTTATTATTAACCTCAATTCCTAGCTGCCTTTAAAATTTTATGTTGATATCATGACTGGAATGCTTAATTTATTCTTCCGAACTATCGTTTTTTGAGTTTTGAATTTTTGTACGAGACAATCCATTCGGTAGCTTGAGTTAGCGCTATACATATTTTCTATTAATCTACCTCATATAACTTTTTCATTATCAATCGTAGAGAAATATGACATACCGGAAAAGTTCTTAGAATTTAATTTTCTACAGATCTAGATTGGTCCGAGAATGGTCCAGCCATCAGGAGATGAGTTTCTGTTTGGACTATAATAGTTAAGTTTTTAGAATTCTACGTTATTATTAACCTCAATTCCTAGCTGCCTTTAAAATTTTATGTTGATATCATGACTGGAATGCTTAATTTATTCTTCCGAACTATCGTTTTTTGAGTTTTGAATTTTTGTACGAGACAATCCATTCGGTAGCTTGAGTTAGCGCTATACATATTTTCGATTAATCTACCTCATATAACTTTTTCATTATCAATCGTAGAGAAATATGACATACTGGAAAAGTTCTTAGAATTTAATTTTCTACAGATCTAGATTGGTCCGAGAATGGTCCAGCCATCAGAAGATGAGTTTCTGTTTGGACTATAATAGTTAAGTTTTTAGAATTCTACGTTATTATTAACCTCAATTCCTAGCTGCCTTTAAAATTTTAAGTTGATATCATGACTGAAATGCCTAATTTATTCTTCCGAACTATCGTTTTTTGAGCTTCGCATTTTTATACGAGACAATCCATTCGGTAGCTTGAGTTAGCGCTATACATATTTTCGATTAATCTACCTCATATAACTTTTTCATTATCAATCGTAGAGAAATATGACATACCGGAAAAGTTCTTAGAATTTAATTTTCTACAGATCTAGATTGGTCCGAGAATGGTCCAGTCTTCAGGAAATGAGTTTCTGTTTGGACTATAATAGTTAAGTTTTTAGAATTCTACGTTATTATTAACCTCAATTCCTAGCTGCCTTTAAAATTTTATATTGATGTCATGACTGGAATGCCTAATTTATTCTTCCGAACTATCGTTTTTTGAGCTTTGAATTTTTATACGAGACAATCCATTCGGTAGCTTGAGTTAGCGCTATACATATTTTCGATTAATCTACCTCATATAACTTTTTCATTATCAATCGTAGAGAAATATGACATACTGGAAAAGTTCTTAGAATTTAATTTTCTACAGATCTAGATTGGTCCGAGAATGGTTCAGCCATCACGAGATGAGTTTCTGTTTGGACTATAATAGTTAAGTTTTTAGAATTCTACGTTATTATTAACCTCAATTCCTAGCTGCCTTTAAAATTTTATGTTGATATCATGACTGGAATGCCTAATTTATTCTTCCGAACTATCGTTTTTTGAGTTTTGAATTTTTGTACGAGACAATCCATTCGGTAGCTTGAGTTAGCGCTATACATATTTTCGATAAATCTACCTCATATAACTTTTTCATTATCAATCGTAGAGAAATATGACATACTGGAAAAGTTCTTAGAATTTAATTTTCTACAGATCTAGATTGGTCCGAGAATGGTCCAGCCATCAGAAGATGAGTTTCTGTTTGGACTATAATAGTTAAGTTTTTAGAATTCTACGTTATTATTAACCTCAATTCCTAGCTGCCTTTAAAATTTTAAGTTGATATCATGACTGGAATGCCTAATTTATTCTTCCGAACTATCGTTTTTTGAGCTTCGAATTTTTATACGAGACAATCCATTCGGTAGCTTGAGTTAGCGCTATACATATTTTCGATTAATCTACCTCATATAACTTTTTCATTATCAATCGTAGAGAAATATGACATACTGGAAAAGTTCTTAGAATTTAATTTTCTACAGATCTAGATTGGTCCGAGAATGGTCCAGTCTTCAGGAAATGAGTTTCTGTTTGGACTATAATAGTTAAGTTTTTAGAATTCTACGTTATTATTAACCTCAATTCCTAGCTGCCTTTAAAATTTTATATTGATATCATGACTGGAATGCCTAATTTATTCTTCCGAACTATCGTTTTTTGAGCGTCGAATTTTTATACGAGACAATCCATTCGGTAGCTTGAGTTAGCGCTATACATATTTTCGATTAATCTACCTCATATAACTTTTTCATTATCAATCGTAGAGAAATATGACATACCGGAAAAGTTCTTAGAATTTAATTTTCTACAGATCTAGATTGGTCCGAGAATGGTCCAGTCTTCAAGAAATGAGTTTCTGTTTGGACTATAATAGTTAAGTTTTTAGAATTCTACGTTATTATTAACCTCAATTCCTAGCTGCCTTTAAAATTTTATATTGATATCATGGCTGGAATGCCTAATTTATTCTTCCGAACTATCGTTTTTTGAGTTTTGAATTTTTATACGAGACAATCCATTCGGTAGCTTGAGTTAGCGCTATACATATTTTCGATTAATCTACCTCATATAACTTTTTCATTATCAATCGTAGAGAAATATGGCATACTGGAAAAGTTCTTAGAATTTAATTTTCTACAGATCTAGATTGGTCCGAGAATGGTCCAGCCATCAGGAGATGAGTTTCTGTTTGGACTATAATAGTTAAGTTTTTAGAATTCTACGTTATTATTAACCTCAATTCCTAGCTGCCTTTAAAATTTTATGTTGATATCATGACTGGAATGCTTAATTTATTCTTCCGAACTATCGTTTTTTGAGTTTTGAATTTTTGTACGAGACAATCCATTCGGTAGCTTGAGTTAGCGCTATACATATTTTCGATTAATCTACCTCATATAACATTTTCATTATCAATCGTAGAGAAATATGACATACCGGAAAAGTTCTTAGAATTTAATTTTCTACAGATCTAGATTGGTCCGAGAATGGTCCAGCCATCAGAAGATGAGTTTCTGTTTGGACTATAATAGTTAAGTTTTTAGAATTCTACGTTATTATTAACCTCAATTCCTAGCTGCCTTTAAAATTTTAAGTTGATATCATGACTGAAATGCCTAATTTATTCTTCCGAACTATCGTTTTTTGAGCTTCGAATTTTTATACGAGACAATCCATTCGGTAGCTTGAGTTAGCGCTATACATATTTTCGATTAATCTACCTCATATAACTTTTTCATTATCAATCGTAGAGAAATATGACATACCGGAAAAGTTCTTAGAATTTAATTTTCTACAGATCTAGATTGGTCCGAGAATGGTCCAGTCTTCAGGAAATGAGTTTCTGTTTGGACTATAATAGTTAAGTTTTTAGAATTCTACGTTATTATTAACCTCAATTCCTAGCTGCCTTTAAAATTTTATATTGATGTCATGACTGGAATGCCTAATTTATTCTTCCGAACTATCGTTTTTTGAGCTTTGAATTTTTATACGAGACAATCCATTCGGTAGCTTGAGTTAGCGCTATACATATTTTCGATTAATCTACCTCATATAACTTTTTCATTATCAATCGTAGAGAAATATGACATACTGGAAAAGTTCTTAGAATTTAATTTTCTACAGATCTAGATTGGTCCGAGAATGGTTCAGCCATCACGAGATGAGTTTCTGTTTGGACTATAATAGTTAAGTTTTTAGAATTCTACGTTATTATTAACCTCAATTCCTAGCTGCCTTTAAAATTTTATGTTGATATCATGACTGGAATGCCTAATTTATTCTTCCGAACTATCGTTTTTTGAGTTTTGAATTTTTGTACGAGACAATCCATTCGGTAGCTTGAGTTAGCGCTATACATATTTTCGATAAATCTACCTCATATAACTTTTTCATTATCAATCGTAGAGAAATATGACATACTGGAAAAGTTCTTAGAATTTAATTTTCTACAGATCTAGATTGGTCCGAGAATGTTTGGTCTGTTTGGACTATAATAGTTAAGTTTTTAGAATTCTACGTTATTATTAACCTCAATTCCTAGCTGCCTTTAAAATTTTAAGTTGATATCATGACTGGAATGCCTAATTTATTCTTCCGAACTATCGTTTTTTGAGCTTCGAATTTTTATACGAGACAATCCATTCGGTAGCTTGAGTTAGCGCTATACATATTTTCGATTAATCTACCTCATATAACTTTTTCATTATCAATCGTAGAGAAATATGACATACTGGAAAAGTTCTTAGAATTTAATTTTCTACAGATCTAGATTGGTCCGAGAATGGTCCAGTCTTCAGGAAATGAGTTTCTGTTTGGACTATAATAGTTAAGTTTTTAGAATTCTACGTTATTATTAACCTCAATTCCTAGCTGCCTTTAAAATTTTATATTGATATCATGACTGGAATGCCTAATTTATTCTTCCGAACTATCGTTTTTTGAGCGTCGAATTTTTATACGAGACAATCCATTCGGTAGCTTGAGTTAGCGCTATACATATTTTCGATTAATCTACCTCATATAACTTTTTCATTATCAATCGTAGAGAAATATGACATACCGGAAAAGTTCTTAGAATTTAATTTTCTACAGATCTAGATTGGTCCGAGAATGGTCCAGTCTTCAAGAAATGAGTTTCTGTTTGGACTATAATAGTTAAGTTTTTAGAATTCTACGTTATTATTAACCTCAATTCCTAGCTGCCATTAAAATTTTATATTGATATCATGACTGGAATGCCTAATTTATTCTTCCGAACTATCGTTTTTTGAGCTTTGAATTTTTATACGAGACAATCCATTCGGTAGCTTGAGTTAGCGCTATACATATTTTCGATTAATCTACCTCATATAACTTTTTCATTATCAATCGTAGAGAAATATGACATACTGGAAAAGTTCTTAGAATTTAATTTTCTACAGATCTAGATTGGTCCGAGAATGGTTCAGCCATCACGAGATGAGTTTCTGTTTGGACTATAATAGTTAAGTTTTTAGAATTCTACGTTATTATTAACCTCAATTCCTAGCTGCCTTTCAAATTTTATGTTGATATCATGACTGGAATGCCTAATTTATTCTTCCGAACTATCGTTTTTTGAGCTTCGAATTTTTATAAGAGACAATAATCCATTCGGTAGCTTGAGTTAGCGCTATACATATTTTCGATTAATCTACCTCATATAACTTTTTCATTATCAATCGTAGAGAAATATGGCATACTGGAAAAGTTCTTAGAATTTAATTTTCTACAGATCTAGATTGGTCCGAGAATGGTTCAGCCATCAGGAGATGAGTTTCTGTTTGGACTATAATAGTTAAGTTTTTAGAATTCTACGTTATTATTAACCTCAATTCCTAGCTGCCTTTAAAATTTTATGTTGATATCATGGCTGGAATGCCTAATTTATTCTTCCGAACTATCGTTTTTTGAGCTTCGAATTTTTATACGAGACAATCCATTCGGTAGCTTGAGTTAGCGCTATACATATTTTCGATTAATCTACCTCATATAACTTTTTCATTATCAATCGTAGAGAAATATGACATACCGGAAAAGTTCTTAGAATTTAATTTTCTACAGATCTAGATTGGTCCGAGAATGGTCCAGCCATCAGGAGATGAGTTTATGTTTGGTCTATAATAGTTAAGTTTTTAGAATTCTACGTTATTATTAACCTCAATTCCTAGCTGCCTTTAAAATTTTATGTTGATATCATGACTGGAATGCCTAATTTATTCTTCCGAACTATCGTTTTTTGAGCTTCGAATTTTTATACGAGACAATCCATTCGGTAGCTTGAGTTTGCGCTATACATATTTTCGATTAATCTACCTCATATAACTTTTTCATTATCAATCGTAGAGAAATGTGATTTACTGGAAAAGTTCTTAGAATTTAATTTTCTACAGATCTACATTGGTCCGAGAATGGTCCAGCCATCAGGAGATGAGTTTCTGTTTGGACTATAATAGTTAAGTTTTTAGAATTCTACGTTATTATTAACCTCAATTCCTAGCTGCCTTTAAAATTTTATGTTGATATCATGACTGGAATGCCTAATTTATTCTTCCGAACTATCGTTTTTTGAGCTTCGAATTTTTATACGAGACAATCCATTCGGTAGCTTGAGTTAGCGCTATACATATTTTCGATTAATCTACCTCATATAACTTTTTCATTATCAATCGTAGAGAAATATGACATACTGGAAAAGTTCTTAGAATTTAATTTTCTACAGATCTAGATTGGTCCGAGAATGGTCCAGCCATCAGGAGATGAGTTTCTGTTTGGACTATAACAGTTAAGTTTTTAGAATTCTACGTTATTATTAAATTCAATTCCTAGCTGCCTTTAAAATTTTATGTTGATATCATGACTGGAATGCCTAATTTATTCTTCCGAACTATCGTTTTTTGAGCTTCGAATTTTTATACGAGACAATCCATTCGGTAGCTTGAGTTAGCGCTATACATATTTTCGATTAATCTACCTCATATAACTTTGTCATTATCAATCGTAGAGAAATATGACATACTGGAAAAGTTTTTAGAATTTAATTTTCTACAGATCTAGATTGGTCCGAGAATGGTCCAGCCATCAGAAGATGAGTTTCTGTTTGGACTATAATAGTTAAGTTTTTAGAATTCTACGTTATTATTAACCTCAATTCCTAGCTGCCTTTAAAATTTTATGTTGATATCATGACTGGAATGCCTAATTTATTCTTCCGAACTATCGTTTTTTGAGCTTCGAATTTTTATACGAGACAATCCATTCGGTAGCTTGAGTTAGCGCTATACATATTTTCGATTAATCTACCTCATATAACTTTTTCATTATCAATCGTAGAGAAATATGACATACTGGAAAAGTTCTTAGAATTTAATTTTCTATGGATCTAGATTGGTCCGAGAATGGTCCAGTTATCAGGAGATGAGTTTCTGTTTGGACTATAATAGTTAAGTTTTTAGAATTCTACGTTATTATTAACCTCAATTCCTAGCTGCCTTTAAAATTTTATGTTGATATCATGACTGGAATGCCTAATTTATTCTTCCGAACTATCGTTTTTTGAGCTTCGAAATTTTATACGAGACAATCCACTCGGTAGCTTGAGTTAGCGCTATACATATTTTCGATTAATCTACCTCATATAACTTTTTCATTATCAATCGTAGAGAAATATGACATACCGGAAAAGTTCTTAGAATTTAATTTTCTACAGATCTAGATTGGTCCGAGAATGGTCCAGTCATCAGGAGATGCGTTTCTGTTTGGACTATAATAGTTAAGTTTTTAGAATTCTACGTTATTATTAACCTCAATTCCTAGCTGCCTTTAAAATTTTATGTTGATATCATGACTGGAATGCCTAATTTATTCTTCCGAACTATCGTTTTTTGAGATTTGAATTTTTATACGAGCCAATCCATTCGGTAGCTTGAGTTTGCGCTATACATATTTTCGATTAATCTACCTCATATAACTTTTTCATTATCAATCGTAGAGAAATATGACATACTGGAAAAGTTCTTAGAATTTAATTTTCTACAGATCTAGATTGGTCCGAGAATGGTCCAGTCATCAGGAGATGAGTTTCTGTTTGGACTATAATAGTTAAGTTTTTAGAATTCTACGTTATTATTAACCTCAATTCCTAGCTGCCTTTAAAATTTTATGTTGATATCATGACTGGAATGCCTAATTTATTCTTCCGAACTATCGTTTTTTGAGCTTCGAAATTTTATACGAGACAATCCACTCGGTAGCTTGAGTTAGCGCTATACATATTTTCGATTAATCTACCTCATATAACTTTGTCATTATCAATCGTAGAGAAATATGACATACCGGAAAAGTTCTTAGAATTTAATTTTCTACAGATCTAGATTGGTCCGAGAATGGTCCAGTCATCAGGAGATGAGTTTCTGTTTGGACTATAATAGTTAAGTTTTTAGAATTCTACGTTATTATTAACCTCAATTCCTAGCTGTCTTTAAAATTTTATGTTGATATCATGACTGGAATGCTAGTTTATTCTTCTGAACTATCGTTTTTTGAGTTTTGAATTTTTATAGGAGACAATCCATTCGGTAGCTTGAGTTAGCGCTATACATATTTTCGATTAATCTACCTCATATGACTTTGTCATTATCAATCGTAGAGAAATGTGACATACTGAAAGAGTTCTTAGAATTTAATTTTCTACAGATCTAGATTGGTCCGAGAATGGTCCAGCCATCAGGAGATGAGTTTCTGTTTGGACTATAATAGTTACGTTTTTAGAATTCTACGTTATTATTAAATTCAATTCCTAGCTGCCCTTAAAATTGTATGTTGATATCATGACTGGAATGCCTAATTTATTCTTCCGAACTATCGTTTTTTGAGCTTCGAATTTTTATACGAGACAATCCATTCGGTAGCTTGAGTTAGCGCTATACATATTTTCGATTAATCTACCTCATATAACTTTTTCATTATCAATCGTAGAGAAATTTGACATACCGGAAAAGTTCTTAGAATTTAATTTTCTACAGATCTAGATTGGTCCGAGAATGGTCCAGCCATCAGGAGATGAGTTTCTGTTTGGACTATAATAGTTAAGTTTTTAGAATTCTACGTTATTACTAACCTCAATTCCTAGCTGCCTTTAAAATTTTATGTTGATATCATGACTGGAATGCCTAATTTATTCTTCCGAACTATCGTTTTTTGAGCTTCGAATTTTTATACGAGACAATCCATTCGGTAGCTTGAGTTAGCGCTATACATATTTTCGATTAATCTACCTCATATAACTTTTTCATTATCAATCGTAGAGAAATATGACATACTGGAAAAGTTCTTAGAATTTAATTTTCTACAGATCTAGATTGGTCCGAGAATGGTCCAGCCATCAGGAGATGAGTTTCTGTTTGGACTATAATAGTTAAGTTTTTAGAATTCTACGTTATTATTAACCTCAATTACTAGCTGCCTTTAAAGTTTTATGTTGATATCATGACTGGAATGCCTAATTTATTCTTTCGAACTATCGTTTTTTGAGTTTTGAATTTTTATACGAGACAATCCATTCGGTAGCTTGAGTTAGCGCTATACATATTTTCGATTAATCTACCTCATATAACCTTTTCATTATCAATCGTAGAGAAATATGACATACCGGAAAAGTTCTTAGAATTTAATTTTCTATAGATCTAGATTGGTCCGAGAATGGTCCAGCCATCAGGAAATGAGTTTCTGTTTGGACTATAATAGTTAAGTTTTTAGAATTCTACGTTATTACTAACCTCAATTCCTAGCTGCCTTTAAAATTTTATGTTGATATCATGACTGGAATGCCTAATTTATTCTTCCGAACTATCGTTTTTTGAGTTTTGAATTTTTATACGAGACAATCAATTCGGTAGCTTGAGCTAGCACTATACATATTTTCGATTAATCTACCTCATATAACTTTTTCATTATCAATCGTAGAGAAATATGACATACTGGAAAAGTTCTTAGAATTTAATTTTCTACAGATCTACATTGGTCCGAGAATGGTCCAGCCATCAGGAGATGAGTTTCTGTTTGGACTATAATAGTTAAGTTTTTAGAATTCTACGTTATTATTAACCTCAATTCCTAGCTGCCTTTAAAATTTTATGTTGATATCATGACTGGAATGCCTAATTTATTCTTCCGAACTATCGTTTTTTGAGCTTCGAATTTTTATACGAGACAATCCATTCGGTAGGTTGAGTTAGCGCTATACATATTTTCGATTAATCTACCTCATATAACTTTTTCATTATCAATCGTAGAGAAATATGACATACTGGAAAAGTTCTTAGAATTTAATTTTCTATAGATCTAGATTGGTCCGAGAATGGTCCAGCCATCAGGAGATGAGTTTCTGTTTGGACTATAATAGTTAAGTTTTTAGAATTCTACGTTATTATTAACCTCAATTCCTAGCTGCCTTTAAAATTTTATGTTGATATCATGACTGGAATGCCTAATTTATTCTTCCGAACTATCGTTTTTTGAGCTTCGAATTTTTATACGAGACAATCCATTCGGTAGGTTGAGTTAGCGCTATACATATTTTCGATTAATCTACCTCATATAACTTTTTCATTATCAATCGTAGAGAAATATGACATACCGGAAAAGTTCTTAGAATTTAATTTTCTACAGATCTAGTTTGGTCCGAGAATGGTCCAGTCATCAGGAGATGAGTTTCTGTTTGGACTATAATAGTTAAGTTTTAAGAATTCTACGTTATTATTAACCTCAATTCCTAGCTGCCTTTCAAATTTTATGTTGATATCATGACTGGAATGCCTAATTTATTCTTCCGAACTATCGTTTTTTGAGCTTCGAAATTTTATACGAGACAATCCATTCGGTAGCTTGAGTTAGCGCTATACATATTTTCGATTAATCTACCTCATATAACTTTTTCATTATCAATCGTAGAGAAATATGACATACTGGAAAAGTTCTTAGAATTTAATTTTCTATAGATCTAGATTGGTCCGAGAATGGTCCAGCCATCAGAAGATGAGTTTCTGTTTGGACTATAATAGTTAAGTTTTTAGAATTCTACGTTATTATTAACCTCAATTCCTAGATGCCTTTCAAATTTTATGTTGATATCATGACTGGAATGCCTAATTTATTCTTCCGAACTATCGTTTTTTGAGCTTCGAAATTTTATACGAGACAATCCATTCGGTAGCTTGAGTTAGCGCTATACATATTTTCGATTAATCTACCTTCTATAACTTTTTCATTATCAATCGTAGAGAAATATGACATACTGGAAAAGTTCTTAGAATTTAATTTTCTACGAATCCAGATTGGTCCGAGAATGGTCCAGCCATCAGGAGATGAGTTTCTGTTTGGACTATAATAGTTAAGTGTTTAGAATTCTACGTTATTATTAACCTCAATTCCTAGCTGCCTTTAAAATTTTATGTTGATATCATGACTGGAATGCCTAATTTATTCTTCCGAACTATCGTTTTTTGAGCTTCGAATTTTTATACGAGACAATCCAATCGGTAGCTTGAGTTAGCGCTATACATATTTTCGATTAATCTACCTCATATAACTTTTTCATTATCAATCGTAGAGAAATATGACATACTGGAAAAGTTCTTAGAATTTAATTTTCTACAGATCTAGATTGGTCCGAGAATGGTTTAGCCATCAGAAGATGAGTTTCTGTTTGGACTATAATAGTTAAGTTTTTAGAATTCTACGTTATTATTAACCTCAATTCCTAGCTGCCTTTAAAATTTTATGTTGATATCATGACTGGAATGCCTAATTTATTCTTCCGAACTATCGTTTTTTGAGCTTCGAATTTTTATACGAGACAATCCATTCGGTAGCTTGAGTTAGCGCTATACATATTTTCGATTAATCTACCTCATATAACTTTTTCATTATCAATCGTAGAGAAATATGACATACCGGAAAAGTTCTTAGAATTTAATTTTCTATAGATCTAGATTGGTCCGATAATGGTCCAGCCATCAGGAGATGAGTTTCTGTTTGGACTATAATAGTTAAGTTTTTAGAATTCTACGTTATTATTAACCTCAATTCCTAGCTGCCATTAAAATTTTATGTTGATATCATGACTGGAATGCCTAATTTATTCTTCCGAACTATCATTTTTTGAGCTTCGAATTTTTATACGAGACAAATTCGGTAGCTTGAGTTAGCGCTATACATATTTTCGATTAATCTACCTCATATAACTTTTTCATTATCAATCGTAGAGAAATATGACATACTGGAAAAGTTCTTAGAATTTAATTTTCTACAGATCTAGATTGGTCCGAGAATGGTTCAGCCATCACGAGATGAGTTTCTGTTTGGACTATAATAGTTAAGTTTTTAGAATTCTACGTTATTATTAACCTCAATTCCTAGCTGCCTTTCAAATTTTATGTTGATATCATGACTGGAATGCCTAATTTATTCTTCCGAACTATCGTTTTTTGAGCTTCGAATTTTTATACGAGACAATCCATTCGGTAGCTTGAGTTAGCGCTATACATATTTTCGATTAATCTACCTCATATAACTTTTTCATTATCAATCGTAGAGAAATATGATATACCGGAAAAGTTCTTAGAATTTAATTTTCTACAGATCTAGATTGGTCCGAGAATGGTCAAGTCTTCAGGAAATGAGTTTCTGTTTGGACTATAATAGTTAAGTTTTTAGAATTTTACGTTATTATTAACCTCAATTCCTAGCTGCCTTTAAATTTTTATATTGATATCATGACTGGAATGCCTAATTTATTCTTCCGAACTATCGTTTTTTGAGCTTCGAATTTTTATACGAGACAATCCATTCGGTAGCTTGAGTTAGCGCTATACATATTTTCGATTAATCTACCTCATATAACTTTTTCATTATCAATCGTAGAGAAATATGACATACCGGAAAAGTTCTTAGAATTTAATTTTCTACAGATCTAGATTGGTCCGAGAATGGTCCAGCCATCAGAAGATGAGTTTCTGTTTGGACTATAACAGTAAAGTTTTTACAATTCTACGTTATTATTAACCTCAATTCCTAGCTGCCTTCAAAATTTTATGTTGATATCATGACTGGAATGCCTAATTTATTCTTCCGAACTATCGTTTTTTGAGCTTCGAATTTTTATACGAGACAATCCATTCGGTAGCTTGAGTTAGCGCTATACATATTTTCGATTAATCTACCTCATATAACTTTTTCATTATCAATCGTAGAGAAATGTGACATACCGGAAAAGTTCTTAGAATTTAATTTTCTACAGATCTAGATTGGTCCGAGAATGGTCCAGCCAACAGGAGATGAGTTCCTGTTTGGACTATAATAGTTAAGTTTTTAGAACTCTACGTTATTGTTAACCTCAATTCCTAGCTGCCTGCAAAATTTTATGTTGATATCATGACTGGAATGCCTAATTTATTCTTCCGAACTATCGTTTTTTGAGTTTTGAACTTTTATACGAAACAATCCATTCGGTAGCTTGAGTTAGCGCTATACATATTTTCGATTAATCTACCTTATATAACTTTTTCATTATCAAATCGTAGAGAAATATGACATACTGGAAAAGTTCTTAGAATTTAATTTTCTACAGATCTAGATAGGTCCGAGAATGGTCCAGCCATCAGGAGATGAGTTTCTGTTTGGACTATAATAGTTAAGTTTTTAGAATTCTACGTTATTATTAACCTCAATTCCTAGCTGCCTTTAAAATTTTATGTTGATATCATGACTGGAATGCCTAATTTATTCTTCCGAACTATCGTTTTTTGAGTTTCGAATTTTTATACGAGACAATCCATTCGGTAGCTTGAGTTAGCGCTATACATATTTTCGATTAATCTACCTCATATAACTTATTCATTATCAATCGTAGAGAAATATAACAGACGGGAAAAGTTCTTAGAATTTAATTTTCTATACAGATCTAGATTGGTCCGAGAATGGTTCAGCCATCAGGAGATGGGTTTCTGTTTGGACTATAATAGTTAAGTTTTTAGAATTCTACGTTATTATTAACCTCAATTCCTAGCTGCCTTTAAAATTTTATGTTGATATCATGACTGGGATGCCCAATTTATCCTTCCGAACTATCGTTTTTTGAGCTTCGAATTTTTATACGAGACAATCCATTCGGTAGCTTGAGTTAGCGCTATACATATTTTCGATTAATCTACCTTATATTACTTTTTCATTATCAATCGTAGAGAAATATGACATACTGGAAAAGTTCTTAGAATTTAATTTTCTACAGATCTACATTGGTCCGAGAATGGTCCAGCCATCAGGAGATGAGTTCCTGTTTGGACTATAATAGTTAAGTTTATAGAATTCTACGTTATTATTAACCTCAATTCCTAGCTGCCTTTAAAATTTTATGTTGATATCATGACTGGAATGCCTAATTTATTCTTCCGAACTATCGTTTTTTGAGCTTCGAATTTTTATACGAGACAATCCATTCGGTAGCTTGAGTTAGCGCTATACATATTTTCGATTAATTTACCTCATATAACTTTTTCATTATCAATCGTAGAGGAATGTGACATACTGGAACAGTTCTTAGAAGAGCCATCAAGAGATAAGTTTCTGTTTGGACTATAATAGTTAAGTTTTTAGAATTCTACGTTATTATTAACCTCAATTCCTAGCTGCTTTTAAAGTTTTATGTTGATATCATGACTGGAATGCCTAATTTATTCTTCCGAACTATCGTTTTTTGAGCTTCGAATTTTTATACGAGACAATCCATTCGGTAGCTTGAGTTAGCGCTATACATATTTTCGGGAAAAGTTCTTAGAATTTAATTTTCTACAGATCTAGATTGGTCCGAGATTGGTCCAGCCATCAGGAGATGAGTTCCTGTTTGGACTATAATAGTTAAGTTTATAGAATTCTACGTTATTATTAACCTCAATTCCTAGCTGCCTTTAAAATTTTATGTTGATATCATGACTGGAATGCCTAATTTATTCTTCCGAACTATCGTTTTTTGAGCTTCGAATTTTTATACGAGACAATCCATTCGGTAGCTTGAGTTAGCGCTATACATATTTTCGATTAATTTACCTCATATAACTTTTTCATTATCAATCGTAGAGGAATGTGACATACTGGAACAGTTCTTAGAAGAGCCATCAAGAGATAAGTTTCTGTTTGGACTATAATAGTTAAGTTTTTAGAATTCTACGTTATTATTAACCTCAATTCCTAGCTGCTTTTAAAGTTTTATGTTGATATCATGACTGGAATGCCTAATTTATTCTTCCGAACTATTGTTTTTTGAGCTTCGAATTTGTATACGAGACAATCCATTCGGTAGCTTGAGTTAGTGCTATACATATTTTCGATTAATTTACCTCATATAACTTTTTCATTATCAATCGTAGAGGAATGTGACATACTGGAACAGTTCTTAGAATTTAATTTTCTACAGATCTAGATTGGTCCGAGAATGGTCCAGCCATCAGGAGATAAGTTTCTGTTTGGACTATAATAGTTAAGTTTTTAGAATTCTACGTTATTATTAACCTCAATTCCTAGCTGTCTTTAAAATTTTATGTTGATATCATGACTGGAATGCCTAATTTATTCTTCCGAACTATCGTTTTTTGAGTTTTGAATTTTTATACGAGACAATCCATTCGGTAGCTTGCGTTAGCGCTATACATATTTTCGATTAATCTACCTCATATAACTTTTTCATTATCAATCGTAGAGAAATATGACATACTGGAAAAGTTCTTAGAATTTAATTTTCTATACAGATCTACATTGGTCCGAGAGTGGTCCAGCCATCAGGAGATGAGTTTCTGTTTGGAATATAATAGTTAAGTTTTTAGAATTCTACGTTATTATTAACCTCAATTCCTAGCTGCCTTTAAAATTTTATGTTGATATCATGACTGGAATGCCTAATTTATTCTTCCGAACTATCGTTTTTTGAGTTTTGAATTTTTATACGAGACAATCCATTCGGTAGCTTGAGTTAGCGCTATACATATTTCCGATTAATTTACCTCATATAACTTTTTCATTATCAATCGTAGAGGAATGTGACATACTGGAACAGTTCTTAGAATTTAATTTTCTACAGATCTAGATTGGTCCGAGAATGGTCCAGCCATCAAGAGATAAGTTTCTGTTTGGACTATAATAGTTAAGTTTTTAGAATTCTACGTTATTATTAACCTCAATTCCTAGCTGCCTTTAAAATTTTATGTTGATATCATGACTGGAATGCCTAATTTATTCTTCCGAACTATCGTTTTTTGAGCTTCGAATTTTTATACGAGACAATCCATTCGGTAGTTTGAGTTAGCGCTATACATATTTTCGATTAATCTACCTTCTATAACTTTTTCATTATCAATCGTAGAGAAATATGACGGACGGGAAAAGTTCTTAGAATTTAATTTTCTACAGATCTAGATTGGTCCGAGAATGGTCCAGCCATCAGGAGATGAGTTTCTGTTTGGACTATAATAGTTAAGTTTTTAGAATTCTACGTTATTATTAACATCAATTCCTAGCTGCCTTTAAAGTTTTATGTTGATATCATGACTGGAATGCCTAATTTATTCTTCCGAACTATCGTTTTTTGAGTTATGAATTTTTATACGAGACAATCCATTCGGTAGCTTATATGAAATATGACTTACGGGAAAAGTTCTTAGAATTTAATTTTCTACAGATCTAGATTGGTCCGAGAGTGGTCCAGCCATCAGGAGATGGGTTTCTGTTTGGACTATAATAGTTAAGTTTTTAGAATCCTACGTTATTATTAACCTCAATTCCTAGCTGCCTTTAAAATTTTATGTTGATATCATGACTGGAATGCCTAATTTATTCTTTCGAACTATCGTTTTTTGAGCTTCGAATTTTTATACGAGACAATCCATTCGGTAGCTTGAGTTAGCGCTATACATATTTTCGATTAATCTACCTCATATAACTTTTTCATTATCAATCGTAGAGAAATATGACATGCTGGAAAAGTTCTTAGAATTTAATTTTCTACAGATCTAGATTAGTCTGAGAATGGTCCAGCCATCAGGAGATGGGTTTCTGTTTGGACTATAATAGTTAAGTTTTTAGAATTCTACGTTATTATTAACATCAATTCCTAGCTGCCTTTAAAGTTTTATGTTGATATCATGACTGGAATGCCTAATTTATTCTTCCGAACTATCGTTTTTTGAGTTATGAATTTTTATACGAGACAATCCATTCGGTAGCTTATATGAAATATGACATACGGGAAAAGTTCTTAGAATTTAATTTTCTACAGATCTAGATTGGTCCGAGAGTGGTCCAGCCATCAGGAGATGGGTTTCTGTTTGGACTATAATAGTTAAGTTTTTAGAATTCTACGTTATTATTAACCTCAATTCCTAGTTGCCTTTAAAATTTTATGTTGATATCATTACTGGAATGCCTAATTTATTCTTCCGAACTATCGTTTTTTGAGTTTTGAATTTTTATACGAGACAATCCATTCGGTAGCTTGAGTTAGCGCTATACATATTTTCGATTAATCTACCTCATATAACTTTTTCATTATCAATCGTAGAGGAATGTGACATACTGGAACAGTTCTTAGAATTTAATTTTCTACAGATCTAGATTGGTCCGAGAATGGTCCAGCCATCAGGAGATAAGTTTCTGTTTGGACTATAATAGTTAAGTTTTTAGAATTCTACGTTATTATTAACCTCAATTCCTAGCTGCCTTTAAAATTTTATGTTAATATCATGACTGGAATGCCTAATTTATTCTTCCGAACTATCGTTTTTTGAGTTTTGAACTTTTATACGAGACAATCCATTCGGTAGCTTGCGTTAGCGCTATACATATTTTCGATTAATCTACTTCATATAACTTTTTCATTATCAATCGTAGAGAAATATGACATGCTGGAAAAGTTCTTAGAATTTAATGTTCTACAGATCTACATTGGTCCGAGAGTGGTCCAGCCATCAGGAGATGAGTTTCTGTTTGGAATATAATAGTTAAGTTTTTAGAATTCTACGTTATTATTAACCTCAATTCCTAGCTGCCTTTAAAATTTTATGTTGATATCATGACTGGAATGCCTAATTTATTCTTCCGAACTATCGTTTTTTGAGTTTTGAATTGTTATACGAGACAATCCATTCGGTAGCTTGAGTTAGCGCTATACATATTTTCGATTAATCTACCTTCTATAACTTTTTCATTATCAATCGTAGAGAAATATGACATACTGGAGAAGTTCTTAGAATTTAATTTTCTACAGATCTAGATTGGTCCGAGAATGGTCCAGCCATCAGGAGATAAGTTTCTGTTTGGACTATAATAGTTAATTTTTTAGAATTCTATGTTATTATTAACCTCAATTCCTAGCTGCCTTTAAAATTTTATGTTGATATCATGACTGGAATGCCTAATTTATTCTTCCGAACTATCGTTTTTTGAGTTTTGAATTTTTATACGAGACAATCCATTCGGTAGCTTGAGTTAGCGCTATACATATTTTCGATTAATTTACCTCATATAACTTTTTCATTATCAATCGTAGAGGAATGTGACATACTGGAACAGTTCTCAGAATTTAATTTTCTACAGATCTAGATTGGTCCGAGAATGGTCCAGCCATCAGGAGATAAGTTTCTGTTTGGACTATAATAGTTAAGTTTTTAGAATTCTACGTTATTATTAACCTTGTTACAGCCTGGCTCCTGCCAACCTGCAGATATCACTAAGCATCTGCAGAGGCCTCCACGGTGATTTTTGCCGGCTACGTTCTCAGCGGAGAAGTGCTAAAGTCGTGGGGTTTGAGGCATACAGGGCTCCTGGCTTACACCGTGATCATACAGAAATTTAGGGGGGACGCAAATAATAAAAATGTACCCGGAGTTCCACCGAAACTCGTTGGCCGGAACCTGAGGAACGAATACAACGAAATTATAAACCGAGAGCGGTGCCTTGGTGCGCGCATCCATCCGAATTCAAACGGGGACAAGCCCTGGTTACGGAATCGGACGCGGGCATCAAGGGACCGCAAACACTACGCCGACACAGAGGGAGTTTCCGCTCCCATCACACCACACCGAAAAAATTTAATAATTCATTTTATTATTTTTTTTTTTGAAAAACAAGAAAAACAACAACAATCGGCAAACAACTTCCCCCTCCACCCGCACCAGGAGAAAATGAGAGAGAGAGAGAGCGATACACACCGAGCGTGCACCCGCTGTGCGGCGCTCGATTACAAAAATATTTAAAAAAAATTTAATAAAATATATATAAAAATAAGATCAAAAAAAAATTAAAAAAAAAAATATAAATGAAAAAATGGTACCTTAATATATCTTAAAAAAAAAAATACCGTTGCGGCCTTGCGCGGCCGTCATGCCACAGGTGGTGATGCCACACCCGGACCGTTGCGGTGCCTTTCACCGTTACACAAAAAACCACAAAAACACGAGGGACCGGTTGGCCACCCGTATGCAGCGACCTTGTGCGGTCGGAAGTTGCGGGGCCTTTCCCCGATACCAGTTTATGCCTCGATAGGCCACTTATTATTGCCGTTTATTGTTGGGCGTCTTCCCGCCGTAATAAATTTGCCTCGATAGGCCATTCGTGGATTACAAAAAAAATATATACGGTGTCCGTTTAATACGGTATCGTTGAACACTACACATCCGTTACTGTTTCCCTATTTTAGGGGCAAATCCACTTTTCCAAAATGTCAAGATTACATTAATACAAATGTCGTAGGGACGGCCATGTATTTTCTTATATTCGTTTTTGTCTAGCACTTGCAAATCTCAAGTTAATTTAACTAAATAAACAGAAGGTTAATTTTTAACCTCCTTTCTTCAAATTATTATAATTGTGTTTTTGTTGAATAAATAAACAATACAATTTAACTTATTATTGCACAATTGATTTATTAAACTCCAAATATAACCTTTATATTAGTTCCAATAGATAAATTTAAAAAAAATAAAATAAAAATCCAATCCAAACTCGACTGTACTTATCAAAAATCAAAACTCTAATGTCAAAATTACAAACTCGAATCACAAAATTACAAACTCGAACGCCACACAAACGACGCGCAAAACATTCCAGAAGAATTGTCTTTCTTCTCTGTCTCTCGTTTACATCAATTCGCATTGATGTAAACGAGAGGCATATAAAAAAAACATTCTTATGAAATGTTTTGCTTTACACACCACTCGATGTACATCGCTCTCTCTCCCATCATCTTACTCACCCTCGCGCCATCACCACGACGTGTACAAACATTACACAACTCCGAAAGCGAGGACACAAACCAAGGGGAATAAAATCAAACAGCGCTTGTTACGATCATGTAATCGTAACAAACGTGGGAACGTCCCACACCCTGAGATGTCTCATAAGCCGGGCCTACAACAAACAATACGAAAATGAAAAACAATTTAATTGAAATGTACACCCATTGTACCGCGACAAACTAATATTGCGATAGAGTGAAGCATGTGTCATGTGCGGATATCTTTTACATGATACGTGCCTAATGATTTGCCATTCAAATCTTCGACCGCGTACGCCACTTGTCCGACTTTGCCGGTAAAAATCGCGGGTTTGAATTTACCAGCCAATTTAGCGGAAAATTTATTCGGTGCATCGCTCAAAGTAAACGATCGTATAAAAACAGATTGACCGACTCGGAAAGAGCGCTTATTACTACGTAGGTTATAAAGTTGAGCCCCCTTTTCGTGTGCTACGCGTAAGTAATGGGTTATACGATCCTTTAGAAGGTTTACTCGATCTGGCTTAGCCCATACCTGGACTTCGCTGGGATCATGTTCATCAAGTAACCGTCGCAATGAGTGATCCGAACCATGCATCGACATATGTTGACCGAACACGACATAATGAGGGGAGTAATGTATCGAATCGTGTATGGCATTACGTAAAGCAGCCGCAATTTCTTGCAAATTTTTGTCCCACAAATTATGGTCGTGATCGCTCAAATATGAACGAATGCTGGCAATCAACGTTCTATTAACACGCTCGGATGCGTTGCTTTGGGGCGAATACACCGGCGTACGAATATGTGTTACACCGTATTTGGACAACAAATCCTTAAATAAATTCGAATTAAATTGCTTCCCATTGTCAGAAGTAATGACTTCAGGTACCGAGAACAACAGGAATATTTCGTTTTCCAAAAATCGACATAATAAGGAGGCAGACGCTTCGCGTAAGGGTTTTACAACTACAAATTTGGAATAATGATCCAGAACGATAGCAATGCAAGTATTCCCGAGTTTCGAACGTGGATACGGACCCAAAAAATCAGCATACAGTTTTTGAAACGGGCGAGTCGACGTGACCTGAGCTCCCATGGCTGGTTGTGTAGAGAAATTAACAGCTTTGTTCATTTTACATTTAGCGCAGCCAGCAACATATTGTTTAACTTGCTTTGCCATCTGAGGCCAGAAAAATTGACGCTGAAGGCGCTCGAGGGTTTTGCTGCCGCCTAAATGTGCTGAAGTGGGAGGTACATGTGCCTGTTCGATAAGCGATTGAGTTAATGAATTCGGAATAACAAGTTTCCAATTCGACAAATCGGTATCCATATATTTAAAACCAAACGAAGGGGATATTAACAGTTTATCATCCTGGATTTTATAATTGTGCGAACAATCTTTTAACGTACGAATTTTCGCGATTTGATCGACGTAATCTGGATCTTGGAACGCAACCGAGTTTTGATCAACGTGCAAAATGGGGACGAAAGAAGGTATTAACGCATCCACGGAAGGGTCGATGTTTTTACTCGGCAAGGCTGGATCTTCAAATTGGGCACCAGGATCAGGCGTGCTCTTACTTTCAGAATCATCCGCACAAGGAGCGGATTCATCCGGAAAAGCTCGAGACAACGCATCTGGTACAATGTTAACTGAACCTTTTCGGTATCCAATCTGAAAATCCAGCGCTTGGAGTTTAAGACTCCATCTCGCCAAACGTCCGGAGAGGTTTTTTTGACTCATTAGCCAGCGTAAACTGGAATGGTCAGTGTAAATGACGAACGGCTAGCCTTCCACGTAGGGACGAAATTTTCGCACGCTGAGGACGGCAGCGTAGCATTCCAGCTCGGTCACCGAGTAGTTTCGCTGCGCCGCATTGAGCTTATGTGAATAAAACTCAATGGGCCGCTCCACCCCCTCGGTGTCCACCTGAAATAAGACACTACCGACCCCAACGGCACTGGCATCACACTGAATAAAAAAGGGTTTTGTATAATCAGGATGCGTCAAAACTGGGGCAGTTGACAAGGCGGTTTTGAGAGCGTTAAAAGAAGAATCAGCAGCTGCAGACCAACATACTTTAGTATTTTTACCAGTAAGATCGGTGAGAGAAGAAGCTAAAGAGGCAAAATTTGGAATGAAGCGACGGTACCATCCGCACATCCCCAGAAAACGTCTAATCTGTTTCGTCGTTTTCGGAATAGGGTACTCCAGAATAGCTTTACATTTATCTGGGTTTGTACGGAGGCAACCATCACCCACAATATAACCTAAATAGTCGACTTCTTTCAACACAAACTTACTTTTGGTCAAATTGATTGTTAGACCGGCAACCGTCAGATATCCAGCAACCTGCTGTAGCAACTCGAAGTGTTCGGCCAGAGTGGAGGATGTGACCAGAAGGTCATCGAGGTACACAAAGACTTTATCGTGTAGCTGGTACGGGATCACGCGGTGCATTAAGCGACAAAGCGTCTGTGGTGCGTTGCACAAGCCAAAGGCATCACCTTGAACTGATACAAGGGCCGTCCAGGAACCGTAAACGCTGTTTTATCGCGGGATGCTGGGTCGAGTGGGATCTGCCAAAAGGCATCCTTCAAATCAATCGCAGAAATGAATCGGGTGTGTCCCAAACGACCCAACAATCCGTTGATTATTGGCAGCGGATACGCATCCTTGACGGTGGCCTTGTTCAGTTCTCTAGCATCCAAGCACAAACGGACTTTGCCATTGGCCTTACGCACCAACGTGACCGGTGAACACCAGGAACTTTGTGACTCCTCGATGACCCCCAAAGACAACATCCTATCCAACTCGGCATACATGAGTTTCTGGATAGCTGGGGACACGGAATAAAAACGTTGTTTGACTGGTTTTGCGGAACCGACATCGATCATATGAGTGATGAGGGATGTGCGGCCCAAACCTAATATATCGCTGCTCGGGAAATATTCGCGGATAAGATCCAATTTACGACGATCATTAGAGGTTATAACATGAAATTTGGGTGTGTTGGTAGTTTCACCTAATTCGTCCGAATTGTTTAACGCGGAGATTTTTGGGGAAATTCCAAAACGATTCCAAAAATCGATACCCAAATAAAGCGGTTGTTCTAAGGAAGGGACAACATAAAAATTCATGGTTTGAGTAATTCCATTAAACTCGACGTTAGCTCGTATGTAACCAAATACTCGTTGGACTTGACCACTCGCGGTAGTTATCGTGGATGGAAAATTATGAAACTCTACGAATGGATTCGACAAGATTTTCTCCGCTCCACTCCCGAGAACACTGACACTCGCCCCGCTGTCGAGAAGACCCTTAAACGGGATCTTATTGATAAAGACCTGGGCGTAAGGCCGAGTGTCACTACCCTCGGAGAATAAAACGGAGGAAATCACGTCATTTCTCATTGCAGCGCGGTGGTTCCAATATTTCTTGGAACGTTTTAAACGATCTAACTTAGCTAACGACGGAGAATTATAGAAAAACTTTAGAGCGACAGGAAGGGAAGGGGAATTTGGTAGGGAAGAAGGATCGGGAAAGGAATCATTACTGCCAGACGAGTTTACTTCTTCATCGGATTCGACGGGGAGCGGCGTTCCGCATTTGTATTGCCTGCTGCATTCTCTTGAATCGGTTTGAGTGGCTCTATCCTCTCTACTATCTGCAGTCTGGGTTGAGGTTGATTTGTGCTCTGTACACTCCGTCTGAGTGGCCGTTGTGGTGACGACATTTTTACCGTAATTTGATTGTTGCTTACCAACTGATCCCGAGCTGTCTGCTGGGACTTGTCCGCCAGGACGTCTCGGCGCTGCCGAAGGAAACCTGCTCCCCTTGTGAATTGCGGATACTGAGTTATCGGGTAGAACATCAGTCAAGAGATAATTCTCATGAGAGTCATATGCTCCAACATCATCATACGGACTGCCTGATGACTCATTGATCACGCGTCGTGGATGGATTGCAGGGTCCGCTGTAGCTTTGATCCGCCTGGAAGACTCCTCCCAAGCAGAGCAACTTTTTATCAGCTCATTTATGGTGCTAAACCGACGATCGGTGAGATGAAACTGTAATTCTGGCTTCATGTTCGTCATTAAAATTTCGATGAGCTCCTCGTCCGAATACGGTGTACGACATTGTAGCGTTAGACTCCACACTTGATCGAAAAAATCTAGGAAACTTTCGTTGGGTCGTTGTTTGCGTGCCTCGACGGTTCGCCGGATTTCGTAATTGGTGCGACGGTCTTTAAAACGCTCGATGATACCGCCTCGTAGATCTCTCCAGGTAGCGTTCGGATTATGTTTGCGGAATGTCCAATACCACTGCAAGGCGATATCTTCCAGGATGGTATGTAGCTCGAATAACAAGGTTTGGTCGGACAACCCGCGAGACGAAGCGATGGTGTCTACCTGAAACAGGAACATGTCGATCGTGGTGCCCGCCGGGTCTCCTGTGTAATTTAGTCCGCTTTCCGATAATAAGGGTCCATCGATAAAGTTTTGCTCCCCTTCGTCTTGCTCTAGTATTGTTAGGTCCATTTTGGATGATGAAAGGATATAGCGTTAAACACGCTCGATTTAATTTGGCGAAGAAAATTAGACTCGAAATGCAATCTTTATTAAATTTATCAATAATATACTAAAAATTAATTCAATTAGTTTTAAATGAAGCAGAAGGTTTCAAATAAAATAGCTCGGAATAATTCCACAAACACAATAACAAAAAAAATATAGAGAAAAGAAAAAAAAATAAATATAAATATTAAATATAAATGAAATAATGCAAGAAATTTGGTACTAGGGATGAAGGCGCGATCCACTAGAAACCTGAGGCCCGTAATCCCCAAATTTAACGACGGGATATTTGACGAGAAACCCTCGAAAGCGGTACCTTATCGTAACCTTCCTTTGGAGGGGCTCGTTAAAAAACATTTTAAATATCCAAAATAAAAATAATAATAATAATAAGAACGCGAAAATCAAACTACCAACACACCCAATAGTACGCCGATAGTGAAATAATACAGCTAAATAATAATATAACAATATAATTAGAAAAATAAAAGAAAAAAGGAAGGAATGGATACCTTGAAGATTTGATACTAGGGACGGTGAAGCCCTGGTCCACTAGTACCGTGGGGCCCGTACTCCCACGATTGTTTAACTACGGAGAAGACGAGATACCCTCCAAAGTGGCGCTTTTCAATGAGAACCTAATTTGGAGGGGCTCGTTAAAACTGAATAAAATAATGATACAACCAAAAAAATAATATGTTATAAAAACCCAAAACTACCAACACACCCAGCGGTATGCAGGCAGAATAATAAAAAAAATGCAAAAAAAAAAAAAATATATAAAATGAAGTACTAACAGTACGCGGGGTTCCAATATAACCCAAAAATAATACAAAATTTAATAAAAATATAAAAATCAACCAAAAATATCCAAATATCAAAAAAAATCAAATAAACAAATCAAATATAAATTTATATCAAAAATACGAAACGGATGGTATGATGAGAGTGGAAATCCCCAAAAAAAAATCAAAAATTTAAAAATTCGCACATCGACTGGCTTTGGTATGCGTGTCCATGCGAATTCAAACAGTGCGAAGCACTGGTTTCGACACTGGACGCGCACGCCAAAGGGAGTGAAGCTACAAATCTAAAAAATCAAAAAATTAAAATTCGCGATTGTTTGGGCGCCACTGTTACAGCCTGGCTCCTGCCAACCTGCAGATATCACTAAGCACCTGCAGAGGCCTCCACGGTGATTTTTGCCGGCTACGTTCTCAGCGGAGAAGTGCTAAAGTCGTGGGGTTTGAGGCATACAGGGCTCCTGGCTTACACCGTGATCATACAGAAATTTAGGGGGGACGCAAATAATAAAAATGTACCCGGAGTTCCACCGAAACTCGTCGGCCGGAACCTGAGGAACGAACACAACGAAATTATAAACCGAGAGCGGTGCCTTGGTGCGCGCATCCATCCGAATTCAAACGGGGACAAGCCCTGGTTACGGAATCGGATGCGGGCATCAAGGGACCGCAAACACTACGCCGACACAGAGGGAGTTTCCGCTCCCATCACACCACACCGAAAAAATTTAATAATTCATTTTATTATTTTTTTTTTTGAAAAACAAGAAAAACAACAACAATCGGCAAACAACTTCCCCCTCCACCCGCACCAGGAGAAAATGAGAGAGAGAGAGAGAGAGCGATACACACCGAGCGTGCACCCGCTGTGCGGCGCTCGATTACAAAAATATTTAAAAAAAATTTAATAAAATATATATAAAAATAAGATCAAAAAAAAATTAAAAAAAAAAAATATAAATGAAAAAATGGTACCTTAATATATCTTAAAAAAAAAAAATACCGTTGCGGCCTTGCGCGGCCGTCATGCCACAGGTGGTGATGCCACACCCGGACCGTTGCGGTGCCTTTCACCGTTACACAAAAAACCACAAAAACACGAGGGACCGGTTGGCCACCCGTATGCAGCGACCTTGTGCGGTCGGAAGTTGCGGGGCCTTTCCCCGATACCAGTTTATGCCTCGATAGGCCACCTTATTGTTGGGCGTCTTTGCGCCGTAAATAAATTTGCCTCGATAGGCCGTTTATTGTTGGGCGTCTTCCCGCCGTAATAAATTTGCCTCGATAGGCCATTCGTGGATTACAAAAAAAAAATATACGGTGTCCGTTTAATACGGTATCGTTGAACACTACACATCCGTTACTGTTTCCCTATTTTAGGGGCAAATCCACTTTTCCAAAATGTCAAGATTACATTAATACAAATGTCGTAGGGACGGCCATGTATTTTCTTATATTCGTTTTTGTCTAGCACTTGCAAATCTCAAGTTAATTTAACTAAATAAAAAGAAGGTTAATTTTTAACCTCCTTTCTTCATTTGCACAATATTTTTTCGATTCGACGATTTTATTTTGTCGTCAATATTTAGAACGATCACTTTATTATAATTGTGTTTTTGTTGAATAAATAAACAATACAATTTAACTTATTATTGCACAATTGATTTATTAAACTCCAAATATAACCTTTATATTAGTTCCAATAGATAAATTAAAAAAAAATAAAACAAAAATCCAATCCAAACTCGACTGTACTTATCAAAAATCAAAACTCTAATGTCAAAATTACAAACTCGAATCACAAAATTACAAACTCGAACGCCACACAAACGACGCGCAAAACATTCCAGAAGAATTGTCTTTCTTCTCTGTCTCTCGTTTACATCAATTCGCATTGATGTAAACGAGAGGCATATAAAAAAAACATTCTTATGAAATGTTTTGCTTTACACACCACTCGATGTACATCGCTCTCTCTCCCATCATCTTACTCACCCTCGCGCCATCACCACGACGTGTACAAACATTACACAACTCCGAAAGCGAGGACACATACCAAGGGGAATAAAATCAAACAGCGCTTGATACGATCATGTAATCGTAACAACCTCAATTCCTAGCTGCCTTTAAAATTTTATGTTGATATCATGACTGGAATGCCTAATTTATTCTTCCGAACTATCGTTTTTTGAGTTTTGAACTTTTATACGAGACAATCCATCCGGTAGCTTGCGTTAGCGCTATACATATTTCCGATTAATTTACCTCATATAACTTTTTCATTATCAATCGTAGAGGAATGTGACATACTGGAACAGTTCTTAGAATTTAATTTTCTACAGATCTAGATTGGTCCGAGAATGGTCCAGCCATCAAGAGATAAGTTTCTGTTTGGACTATAATAGTTAAGTTTTTAGAATTCTACGTTATTATTAACCTCAATTCCTAGCTGCCTTTAAAGTTTTATGTTGATATCATGACTGGAATGCCTAATTTATTCTTCCGAACTATCGTTTTTTGAGTTATGAATCTTTATACGAGACAATCCATTCGGTAGCTTATATGAAATATGACATACGGGAAAAGTTCTTAGAATTTAATTTTCTACAGATCTAGATTGGTCCGAGAGTGGTCCAGCCATCAGGAGATGGGTTTCTGTTTGGACTATAATAGTTAAGTTTTTAGAATTCTACGTTATTATTAACCTCAATTCCTAGCTGCCTTTAAAATTTTATGTTGATATCATGACTGGAATGCCTAATTTATTCTTTCGAACTATCGTTTTTTGAGCTTCGAATTTTTATACGAGACAATCCATTCGGTAGCTTGAGTTAGCGCTATACATATTTTCGATTAATCTACCTCATATAACTTTTTCATTATCAATCGTAGAGAAATATGACATGCTGGAAAAGTTCTTAGAATTTAATTTTCTACAGATCTAGATTGGTCCGAGAATGGTCCAGCCATCAGGAGATGGGTTTCTGTTTGGACTATAATAGTTAAGTTTTTAGAATTCTACGTGATTATTAACTTCAATTCCTAGCTGCCTTTAAAGTTTTATGATGATATCATGACTGGAATGCCTAATTTATTCTTCCGAACTATCGTTTTTTGAGCTTCGAATTTTTATACGAGACAATCCATTCGGTAGCTTGAGTTAGCGCTATACATATTTTCGATTAATCTACCTCATATAACTTTTTCATTATCAATCGTAGAGAAATATGACATACTGGAAAAGTTCTTAGAATTTAATTTTCTACAGATCTAGATTGGTCCGAGAATGGTCCAGCCATCAGGAGATGAGTTTCTGTTTGGACTATAATAGTTAAGTTTTTAGAATTCTACGTGATTATTAACTTCAATTCCTAGCTGCCTTTAAAGTTTTATGATGATATCATGACTGGAATGCCTAATTTATTCTTCCGAACTATCGTTTTTTGGGTTATGAATTTTTATACGAGACAATCCATTCGGTAGCTTATATGAAATATGACATACCGGAAAAGTTCGTAGAATTTAATTTTCTACAGATCTAGATTGGTCCGAGAGTGGTCCAGCCATCAGGAGATGGGCTTCTGTTTGGACTATAATAGTTAAGTTTTTAGAATTCTACGTTATTATTAACCTCAATTCCTAGCTGCCTTTAAAATTTTATGTTGATATCATGACTGGAATGCCTAACATATTCTTCCGAACTATCGTTTTTTGAGTTTTGAGTTTTTATACGAGACAATCCATTCGGTAGCTTGAGTTAGCGCTATACATATTTTCGATTAATCTACCTCATATAACTTTTTCATTATCAATCGTAGAGGAATGTGACATACTGGAACAGTTCTTAGAATTTAATTTTCTACAGTTCTAGATTGGTCCGAGAATGATCCAGCCATCAGGAGATGAGTTTCTGTTTGGACTATAATAGTTAAGTTTTTAGAATTCTACGTTATTATTAACCCCAATTCCTAGCTGCCTTTAAAATTTTATGTTGATATCATGACTGGAATGCCTAATTTATTCTTCCGAACTATCGTTTTTTGAGCTTCGAATGTTTACACGAGACAATCCATTCGGTAGCTTGAGTTAGCGCTATACATATTTTCGATTAATCTACCTCATATAACTTTTTCATTATCAAATTGTAGAGAAATATGACATACTGGAAAAGTTCTTAGAATTTAATTTTCTACAGATCTAGATTGGTCCGAGAATGGTCCAGCCATCAGGAGATGCGTTTCTGTTTGGACTATAATAGTTAAGTTTTTAGAATTCTACGTTATTATTAACCTCAATTCCTAGCTGCCTTTAAAATTTTATGTTGATATCATGACTGGAATGCCTAATTTATTCTTCCGAACTATCGTTTTTTGAGCTTCGAATTTTTATACGAGACAATCCATTCTGTAGCTTGAGTTAGCGCTATACATATTTTCGATTAAACTACCTCATATAACTTTTTCATTATCAATCGTAGAGGAATGTTACTTACTGGAACAGTTCTTAGAATTTAATTTTCTACAGATCTAGATTGGTCCGAGAATGGTCCAGCCATCAGGAGATGCGTTTCTGTTTGGACTATAATAGTTAAGTTTTTAGAATTCTACGTTATTATTAACCTCAATTCCTAGCTGCCTTTAAAATTTTATGTTGATATCATGACTGGAATGCCTAATTTATTCTTCCGAACTATCGTTTTTTGAGCTTCGAATTTTTATACGAGACAATCCATTCGGTAGCTTGAGTTAGCGCTATACATATTTTCGATTAATCTACCTCATATAACTTTTTCATTATCAATCGTAGAGGAATGTGACATACTGGAACAGTTCTTAGAATTTAATTTTCTACAGTTCTAGATTGGTCCGAGAATGATCCAGCCATCAGGAGATGAGTTTCTGTTTGGACTATAATAGTTAAGTTTTTAGAATTCTACGTTATTATTAACCTCAATTCCTAGCTGCCTTTAAAATTTTATGTTGATATCATGACTGGAATGCCTAATTTATTCTTCCGAACTATCGTTTCTTGAGCTTCGAATTTTTATACGAGACAATCCATTCGGTAGCTTGAGTTAGCGCTATACATATTTTCGATTAATCTACCTCATATAACTTTTTCATTATCAAATAGTAGAGAAATATGACATACTGGAAAAGTTCTTAGAATTTAATTTTCTACAGATCTAGATTGGTCCGAGAATGGTCCAGCCATCAGGAGATGAGTTTCTGTTTGGACTATAATAGTTAAGTTTTTAGAATTCTACGTTACTATTAACCCCAATTCCTAGCTGCCTTTAAAATTTTATGTTGATATCATGACTGGAATGCCTAATTTATTCTTCCGAACTATCGTTTTTTGAGCTTCGAATTTTTATACGAGACAATCCATTCGGTAGCTTGAGTTAGCGCTATACATATTTTCGATTAATCTACCTCATATAACTTTTTCATTATCAAATTGTAGAGAAATATGACATACTGGAAAAGTTCTTAGAATTTAATTTTCTACAGATTTAGATTGGTCCGAGAATGGTCCAGCCATCAGGAGATGAGTTTCTGTTTGGACTATAATAGTTAAGTTTTTAGAATTCTACGTTATTATTAACATCAATTCCTAGCTGCCTTTAAAATTTTATGTTGATATCATGACTGGAATGCCTAATTTATTCTTCCGAACTATCGTTTTTGAGCTTCCAATTTTTATACGAGACAATCCATTCGGTAGCTTGAGTTAGCGCTATACATATTTTCGATTAATCTACCTTCTATAACATTTTCATTATCAATCGTAGAGAAATATGACATACTGGAAAAGTTCTTAGAATTTAATTTTCTACAGATCTAGATTGGTCCGAAAATGGTCCAGCCATCAGGAGATGAGTTTCTGTTTGGACTATAATAGTTAAGTTTTCAGAATTCTACGTTATTATTAACCTCAATTCCTAGCTGCCTTTAAAATTTTATGTTGATATCATGACTGGAATGCCTAATTTATTCTTCCGAACTATCGTTTTTTGAGTTTCGAACTTTTATACCAGACAATCCATTCGGTAGCTTGAGTTAGCGCTATACATATTTTCGATTAATCTACCTCATACAACTTTTTCATTATCAATCGTAGAGAAATATGACATACTGGAAAAGTTTTTAGAATTTAATTTTCTATAGATCTAGATTGGTCCGAGAATGGTCCAGTAATCAGGAGACAAGTTTCTGTTTGGACTATAATAGTTAAGTTTTTAGAATTCTACGTTATTATTAACCTCAATACCTAGCTGTCTTTAAAATTTTATGTTGATATCATGACTGGAATGCATAATTTATTCTTCCGAACTATCGTTTTTTGAGTTTCGAACTTTTATACGAGACAATCCATTCGGTAGATTGAGTTAGCGCTATACATATTTTCGATTAATCTACTTCATATAACTTTTTCATTATCAATCGTAGAGAAATATGACATACTGGAAAAGTTCTTAGAATTTACTTTTCTACAGATCTAGATTGGTCCGAGAGTGGTCCAGCCATCAAGAGGTGAGTTTCTGTTTGGAATATAATAGTTAAGTTTTTAGAATTCTACGTTATTATTAACCTCAATTCCTAGCTGTCTTTTAAGTTTTATGTTGATATCATGACTGGAATGCCTAATTTATTCTTTCGAACTATCGTTTTTTGAGTTTTGAATTTTTATACGAGACAATCCATTCGGTAGCTTGCGTTAGCGCTATACATATTTTAGATTAATCTACCTCATATAACTTTTTCATTATCAATCGTAGAGCAATATGACATACTGGAAAAGTTCTTAGAATTTAATTTTCTACAGATCTAGATTGGTCCGAGAGTGGTCCAGCCATCAGGAGATGAGTTTCTGTTTGGAATATAATAGTTAATTTTTAGAATTCTACGTTATTATTAACTTCAATTCCTAGCTGCCTTTAAAATTTTATGTTGGTATCATGACTGGAATGCCTAATTTATTGTTCCGAACTATCGTTTTTTGAGTTTTGAATTTTTATACGAGACAATCCATTCGGTAGCTTGAGTTAGCGCTATACATATTTTCGATTAATCTACCTCATATAACTTTTTCATTATCAATCGTGGAGAAATGTGACATACTGGAAAAGTTCTTAGAATTTAATTTTCTATAGATCTAGATTGGTCCGAGAATGGTCCAGCCATTAGGAGATGAGTTTCTGTTTGGACTATAATAGTTAAGTTTTTAGAATTCTACGTTATTATTAACCTCAATTCCCAGCTGCCTTTAAAATTTTATGTTGATATCATGACTGGAATGCCTAATTTATTCTTCCGAGCTATCGTTTTTTGAGCTTCGAATTTTTATACGAGACAATCCATTCGGTAGCTTGAGTTAGCGCTATACATATTTTCGATTAATCTACCTTCTATAACTTTTTCATTATCAATCGTAGAGAAATGTGACATACTGGAAAAGTTCTTAGAATTTAATTTTTCACAGATCTAGATTGGCCGATAATGGTCCAGCCATCAGGAGATGAGTTTCTGTTTGGACTATAATAGTTAAGTTTTTAGAATTCTACGTTATTATTAACCTCAATTCCTAGCTGCCTTTCAAATTTTATGTTGATATCATGACTGGAATGCCTAATTTATTCTTCCGAACTATCGTTTTATGAGCTTCGATATTTTATACGAGACAATCCATTCGGTAGCTTGAGTTAGCGCTGTACGCATTTTCTATTACTCTACCTTATGTAACTTTTTCATTATCAATCGTAGAGAGATGTGACATACTGGAAAAGTTCTTAAAATTTAATTTTCTACAGATCTAGATCGATCCGAAAATGGTCCAGCCGTCAGGAGATGAGTTTCTGTTTTGACTATAATAGTTAAGATTTTAGAATTCTCCGTTATTGTTAACCTCAATACCTAGCTGCATTCAAAGTTTTATGTTGATATCATGGCTGGAAAGCCTAGTGCATTGTTCCGAACTATCGTTTTTTGAGTTTTGAATTTGTATACGAGACAATCCATTCGGTAGCTTGAGTTAGCGCTATACACATTTTCTATTACTTTACCCTATGTAACCTTTTCATTATCAATCGTAGAGAAATGTGACATACAGAAAAGATCTTAGAATTTAATTTTCTACAGATCTAGATCGGCCCGAGAATGGTCCAGCCATCAGGAGATGAGTTTCTGTTTTAACTATAATAGTTAAGATTTTAGAATTCTCCGTTATTGTTAACCTCAATACCTAGTTGCATTCAACATTTTATGTTGATATCATGACTGGAAAGCCTAGTGCATTGTTCCGAACTATCGTTTTTGAGTTTTGAATTTGTATACGAGACAATCCATTCGGTAGCTTGAGTTAGCGCTATACACATTTTCGATTACTCTACCTTATGTAACTTTTTCATTATCAATCGTAGAGAAATGTGACATACAGGAAAAGTTCTTAGAATTTAATTTTCTACAGATCTAGATCGATCCGAAAATGGTCCAGCCGTCAGGAGATGAGTTTCTGTTTTGACTATAATAGTTAAGTTTTTAGAATTCTCCGTTATTGTTAACCTCAATACCTAGCTGCATTCAAAATTGTATGTTGATATCATGGCTGGAAAGCCTAGTGCATTGTTCCGAACTATCGTTTTTTGAGTTTTGAATTTTTATACGAGACAATCCATTCGGTCGGTAGCTTGAGTTAGCGCTATACACATTTTTTTTTACTCTACCCTAAGTAACTTTTTCATTATCAATCGTAGAGAAATGTGACATACGGGAAAAGTTCTTAGAATTTAATTTTCTACAGATCTAGATCGATCCAAAAATGGTCCAGCCATCAGGAGATGAGTTTCTGTTTTGACTATAATAGTTAAGATTTTAGAATTCTCCGATATTGTTAACCTCAATACCTAGCTGCATTCAAAATTTTATGTTGATATCATGGCTGGAAAGCGTAGTGCATTGTTCCGAACTATCGTTTTTTGAGTTTTGAATTTTTATACGAGACAATCCATTCGGTAGCTTGAGTTAGCGCTATACACATTTTCTATTACTCTACCCTATGTAACTTTTTCATTATCAATCGTAGAGAAATGTGACATAATAGAAAAGTTCTTAGAATTTATTTTTCTACTGACCTAGATGGTCCGAGAATGGTCCAACCATCAGAAGATGAGTTTCTGTTTTGACTATAATAGTTAAGATTTTAGAATTCTCCGTTATTGTTAACCTCAATACTTAACTGCATTCATAATTTTATGTTGATATCATGGCTGGAAAGCCTAGTGCATTGTTCCGATCTATTGTTTTTTGAGTTTTGAATTTGTATACGAGACAATCCATTCGGTAGCTTGAGTTAGCGCTATACACATTTTCTATTACTCTACCTTATGTAACTTTTTCATTATCATTCGTAGAGAAATGTGACTTACAGAAAAGTTCTTAGAATTTAATTTTCTACAGATCTAGATCGGTCCGAGAATGGTCCAGCCATCAGGAGATGAGTTTCTGTTTTGACTATAATAGTTAAGATTTTAGAATTCTCCGTTATTGTTAACCTCAATACCTAGCTGCATTCAAAATTGTATGTTGATATCATGGCTGGAAATCCTAGACCGATTTAAGAGACATAAATTCACATAAACGTGTTTCTCACTAAATGAGCTCCATGATAAATTTATGAACCTTATAAATTGATTTCGTAGTACTATTATATTGCTCCCTTATAAGTGAATCTGATGAGAATAACCTGTAACCCTATTTAGTATTACCCTTAAACGGCACCCCTAAGCGATGTAAGACATAAATTCACGTAAACCTCTTTATGGCAAATTTAAGAAACTTGTAGTTTAAATTAGTTGTTTGTGATATATTATTTTAAGTACGGTATTTCATTATTATTTAAAGCAAATAGAGCAAATTGTTAATTATAGTTTTGTTTATTGTTAAAGTTACCAACTGTGATTAAATGTTCCTCATTGTTCCTTTTAAACATTATAACTAAAGTTCTTAAATTTCTATTAACAATTTAAATACATCGTGTGATCGCCTAAATGTTTACATTTCACAACTAAAACAAACATTTTATATTATTTTTGTTGGTTTAGGACAAACTTAGTACAAAACAAACTTCACATCGGTGTTAATTTTACATTTTCTGCGTCATTTCAAGATCAAGACTAATCTTGATAATCATATATTAGTCCCTCGATTTTATGTTTTTTAACACTTTGATGCAAAAATTGTTTGCTGTTTAGAGGGAAAATATTGAAAAAATTGATATGTGCGTTTCAAAAAAACGACAAACTTGATACGATAGGTTTCAATAACCATAGACAAACTACACATTTTTTTGGATAATCATGTATTAATCCATTAAATATACATCTATCCAACGATCTCGTTTTTGACCATTTGAATACCATAGAGCCTTAAGAACGCGACAATTTCCGTTTAAGCTACATTTTGAGCACAAACTACAACTACATATAGAAGATAATCATATACGAAAATTTTGTTATTATTGGTTATAGGTATTTCACATCCGTAAAATATTTGAAAAACTACTGCACAATACACTCAAACTTATCATTCTACTGTTGAACAAGTTCACAGAATAAGTCCGGGATTTTCTTAGATTTTTCCGGGAGTGGTGGTTATTTAAGAATACATAGAGTGGTTAAACATTCTAACCACTCTATGTATCCTTGAACATTACGATTATAATTTTAACAATCATAAAGAATGAAATATTGATGAAAAAAGCTTTTCCAACTTTCTAAATAATATTAATTGTAGTTCACTGGCACATAAAAACGTAATTTTCAGCTCTTTATCAACACTCAACAATAAAGTCCAATAAATATTATTCCGCTAAAAGAAAAACAACATTTCCAACTACGGTTACAGCTTTCATATATTTCTTTTGTTTTTATTTTATTTTGATGGTCAATTTGTGGATTAGGTTATTACATAAATTTTACTTTTTTCTGTGTCCCCTTCACCCTAAACCAGGCCTTCATATTGCGAAGGAGATGAAACATACATCTACTTGTGAAAATTCGGAAACTCGATTTATTGTTTTCGGAAACTTTAAGATTATTTTATGAGTGGTAAGCTATTGTTATGCATGTAAATATGGAAGCCATAACAAGTTTAGTCAACAAAATTGTTACTACTAACCAGTAGTCAAAAACAATTTACGTACTTACAATTATGCTTGACTTTGCTTATCTGTATACAGGGTGGTATAAACAAGTTTGGTTAGAACTTTAATATGGATTTATTTAATTTCGTATCTTCATAGCTTCAACAACTTGTCTTGTTTAAGTCATTTTCATTACATTACATGAATCCACAATAAACCGAAAATTTAATTTACATCAAAATTTTGATTGCGGAATTTGCTTTATTTGTTGATAAATTGAATCATTATCTGAAATTACAGTTGAAAGTTGACGTTGTAATGATTCCAGTATAAGAAAGATCTAATGAACTTGATAATGCCGCTCGAATTTGCTGGAGTTGCATGTTTAATTGGTTTGACGTAAATATCAAGTTATTAACCCATCCTTATGGTTTGTAATCTAAGATCACATCTATTAAGGCATCTTGGGCCTACTAAAGCGATATAATTACTACAATAAGTTGTAGTGTCACATTCATAAATTCCTCACGATACATGATTGTTTCTAGTTCATCTAGGATTACATATAGTAATGATTATTTACCAACTCTCTGTTTCGTTTAATATAGGTGGATGTTTCAGCGAAGGCAATTTGTTATTTCCTAATGTATGATGTAATTGGTTGCTAATTATCAGAACTCCATCAATTTGAAATAGTTCCAATAAACTCAAACGAAGCTCTCTTTTACCATACTGTTTACCATAAACGACTTACTTGATTAGAGCTTATTAAACAGAGTTTCGTATTTCCGATGAATTTAAGTAATTTCGTTGACACCTTACATTCAGTTGGTTTGTTGTTTCTTGTAGTTCACGTAATTCGAGCCAATAGTTAGTTACATTATAACACATAATCAGATTCCATACACTACTAAGTAAGTTAGATCCCTTGGTGAAATTAGAAGTGAGTGACTTTGATAGAAGTACTGGTATATAACATGGCCTCCAGCAAAGGCGTCATTGAAGTTTTGACTGGTTGCTAGTACCACACGTTCCATTGAGCTACTTTGACACTCTTTGATCCACTACGTTTCTCAAGAAATCACGAGTTGGTATTTTTGCTTTCCTTTCTTCAGATGGATCACTCGGAATTTCCCGTTTCAGCGAATTTGTTGTTGACTAGACTGTTTCGGTGGACCTGTTTATTGGAATTATATTTCAATGTTCATCGGTAAAGAGGGCAATTTAAATGTTGCTCTCTTGAAGAGAGCTCCACCCGGGTTTCGAACTGTAGCTGGCCAGACCGTATTTTCAGTTGCTTGTGCCAGTAACCTCTTAGTTGAAAGTAATTTCTTGTGCAGTAACCTCTTGGTTGAAGGTTAAATTACCGATCCTTTTCATACATTTTCAAACATACGGAAAGAACGTTTTTACTTTGTGGATGGGCGGTTAATTCATCTCCTATTTAGATGTCACGGATTGTTTGTAATTTGGCTTAAAGGCCGCGAATTTAAGTTTGCTTGGATTTGTGCTACGTACAACAGTTAACCATTCGTTAAAGTTAATAGTTTGTTCCCTAATTAACCATTTTAAAAATTGTTCCCAGCTACTTCCCAAAGACCTTCAAAATTTAATGCTGGCTTCATTTACAATTATTTTAACTATTGGATGAGTTGAGAGTAATATCCTAAGATGCTTCTCCTCAAAAAGGGTTCATGAATTTGTAACCTGCCTCCCACTCTTACTACTCTGCCGCTTGTCTATTTTTTACAACGTATCTTAGTGCTAATGTCATTTCTTCTAATATCAAAAAGGTTGACATTGATGTGTACTTTCTTTGACAATTGTTTACGAAGCTTTGTATGTAAGCGATCGTTGCATTTTGTTTATGGTCGAAAATCTTTTGTGGAAGAATCATCGAGCTTGATGTTATCAGTGAATGCACAAGCTTATAAATAGATATTTCATTAAAGCACGTGTACATTTTTACTGTGTTTAATAACTGATAAAAATTACGCGTCTTATGTTATACCTTGGTTTTTATCGGAGCTACCTTTGTTTTGCTGAAATTGGTCGTAGTGAGCAATTAGTTACATGGTATACCATGGCGGTTAATGATTTTCTGATGCGTCGCAAATCCATGGTTTCATGTGACTGGTATGCTTGATCGAACGTCAAATTTTTCCTAGGCTGAACAGAGTTTTTTATATTTCTTCCTTTTTTCTTCGATTGGGTTTGGTATTTGTTGGTCTCATGATAGTCCTGCCAGCCGTAGGAGTTACTACATTAATAATTTAACTTGAATTACTATTAGTGATAGCCATCCTTATGGATCGAATAATTTTGATGCCTCCGAAAACAGTTTCCTTTTAGTTGTTCCTGAGTTCTCTCTTGTAATACTGACTTAAATTCAAAGTTATCGTTGTTTGGGTTCTAATAAATTCCAACGACTTGGAGCTTTGTACTTAAATGATACTAACATTAAAAAAATTGTTAATGTGGACCTTAGGCTGTATTATGTTTAAACCGAATCTTTTTTCTGGGTTAGCCTATGTTTAAATAAAAAATTTATTTATTTATTATGCTGACGTTTCGAACAGGATTTCCTCTTCGTCTTCAGGGCGTACATATATTTTCCATAACAATTTGCGAAAAAAATTAAATTTTACAAAATCGAATAAGAAATTAATAGAAAAAAAACTTACAATTGTTAAAATAAAAATTGATTAGAAAAAATTAATAAACAGATATTTACGAGTATATCTAGAAGCACAAAAAAGTAAAAAGCACAACAACACCAAAAATTAAATAAAAATCAGTAGGAAAAAATGTTTACCATAAATTGTAACCTTTAAAAAAATTGGTTATTTATTAGTTAGTATAATTATTTTTGAAGTAAACAATTAGGCGAAGCACGATTCTTCAAAATCAAATAATCATGAAATTCAATTTGAAAACTTTCAGCACTCGTAAATAAATTTAAAAGTTCTGGTTAATAATAAACCACATAATCATGCCAGAATGTCATGCCCAGTGTTGTGCCGTATTGTCTACACGGCGTCGATAATTGATATTCTACACGTGTAGAAAATGTATGTAGAAAATTAAAAAACTGGCGTCGATAATGTAGAGAATGTTGACAATGTCGAAATTATTATTTCTGTAAGCAATCATCAAAATTCTATGATTTCTTTGTAAATGGAACCATTTCAAAATAAAATTCATAAATCTTTCTTCGCATTTAAAAATTTAACTCCAACTTTTATATGGTAATGAGGTATGTGTTGCCTACGATCACTCCTTGCCATTTTTTTGGTTTCTCGCGGCGTACCTTCTTGACGTTTCCGCTTAGCTGTTTCTCCATTAGATTGGAGGCTGATCTGAACAAGCTTGAGCGCAATGTGTTTTTCCTTGTATATTGGCGGTATTATTTAATAAAATCCTGTCAGTGTTAAAATTTCTTCCAATTTGTTTTGATGCGTTTTACGAAAGGCGCTTAATTTTGAATTGTGATGGCTACCAGTTTTGGTGGATCTCTGTGAATTTCTGCACCATTAATTTTATTTAAAAGTCCTGAAAACTGTTGTAATGTCGAAAGAAATTTCTTGTTAATCATTTCGTGAATTTGGTTCGTTGTTAAGCCATCAAGCTGAATGGTCCATGTGTATATTTGTGTAATATTTTTGCGTGTAAATTTTTTTGTATGGGAATTTACCGCTTCTTATGAGTTGCTTGCTGGTTTGTGACGCAGAAGTCGATGGTCGTTCTCCATTAATTACACACAAGTGTCTAATGCTTGTTTGCTACTCCAATTTTAATGGGGTTTTATCAGATCGGTGTGTAATTTATAATTATCGTTTTTCAATTTTTGTATTGAAAAAACTCCTTGTATATTTTCAGTAGGCTTGTGTCGTATGGTGTCATAAGGACACACGTCTTAGGTTTGTTGATTCGGCTACGTCTTTTATTGGAACATATCAATGAATATAAAAATTATTGTGTTTCGTACTTTTGAATAGAATTTTTTATTATGCTTCTACGATTATTCTGCTATTTAACTGTTTTCTTATTCCAAACCTGCTTTAGCTAGCAGTGTCTGATTTGCTTTAGCGGTTTGACAATATGGCGACGCCTATTATTCATCGTATCCATAGAATATACATTTTATTTATTTCTCTATTGTGCTACCCTTGATGTTTCTGTTAGAGTTTCGAAATTCCAGTTACCGATTTGTGTTCGTGTAAGATAAGCCGTTTCTGTAATCATTTTGATTTTGGATAATGAATGAAGGGCGATGATAAAGAAATGCCGGGTTTTTGTTGTCTTATATGTTGCTACTCGCCTCCCTCCCCCATTTCAAGCAAGTTAACTCAAAAGGAAGAGGGCCGAGAAAAACAAAAGTCGATGGATAATCAATTTTTGAATCTCTCGGACAAATGTAATCCTGAGCTAACCTGAACATAATGAACATCGCTTGTATTAAAAAATCTCCATGCGACATTTTGTGGTGTACGCCACATTTTTTCTTAAGTCTGTTTAATTTGGTCGAAACACAACCAAAAACAGTAAAATCAATAAAAAAAACTCATTTATCCGAAATGTTTTATAGTAACCCCAACTATACGTTGCTCAAGAAACGGATATTAAAAACAGAAATGAAGATGACGAACGACCGATTCATTTCGAAAATGTTCATGACAGACGGCACATTTGGCACAGCGAATTTCTTTTAAACCATAACCGAATTAAGCCTCGTAGAGCGTTATGATAATCGATTAAGCTCAAGAAAGTGTATTGCACACCAACACTTTATTTGATCTCGTTACGAAATTAACTCGATTTCAACCAGAGTGAAAGTTATTCAGTTCTATAAAGCCCGCTGGATACAGAAAAATGTCTTAGAAGATTTTTCCATTTTCCAAATTCGTTTTCGAAGGATTATATCGACGCCATTATAGAATCGATACTATAAACCAGCAAATGTTACAGGATCGTGTAAACCCTTGATATGAAAGTTACTGGAGTTGGCGGTGAATGCTAAAGATATATCATTGTCACCTTACTGTTTTATAAAAATTGAATTTTAACATTAAAATATAGGTAAACCCATATTTAAACTGAAAAACTACACAATATGACTACTTCGTACAGAAAACAATGGAAGAAAATAACAAAAACGCAGTTATCTTCATTGTCTACGAATTGTGTACATACTCTTCCAATTCTTGATATTGTCTACTGAAAAATTAATTGTTGAATTACGCTATTTTGACACCAACACGTAGACCATTGGGAAATACGCATAGGCGCACAACACTGGTTAGGCATGACCGTTTTCGTTCGTCATTTACGTTTAGGTCATTTTCCCCACCTTTTCAGATTACATGGTATATGAGAAAATATAATGCTTGCAATTTATAAGAAAAATTGGGGAGTTCTGGTTAATACTAAACCACTCTGAGCTGACTGATCATCATCGCCACTATGCATTTAGCTAGGCCAAGGTCATTTACATTTTCTTATTATACTTCTATATTACATTTTCTCATATTTCGATACCTTGAATCGCAAAAGGTGGGGGAAATGGCATTAGATAATGTAAATGGTTTGAGCTTTACTAAAAGACATGATTAATTGCGGCATGATTAACAGTTAACCCAGAGTGGTTTAGTATTGACCAGAACTTCCAGATTTTCCATATAAGGTGAAAGCATTACATTTTCTCATAATTCAATACCATGTATTTGGAGTACAGAAAGTTTCGAGGTTTTTTTAATAACATCGAAGCATTCATTATACAGACAAATTGGTAGAATGCATTTTATTCAGAGTATTGTCCATCGTTAGCTACGACTTTTTCTCATCTTTCAAGCATACGGATTCCGCGTCGAAAAAATTCCAATTTATGTCTTCTACGTAAACAGTGAAGTGCTGTCCGGCCAGACAAGAAGTCATCGACCGGAACAAGTGGTAGTCAGAAACATCAATGTCTGGAGAATACGGCGAGTGGAGTAGGAGATAACCTTGAGCAATTTTATACCGTTTTAATTTTTATTAGTTTATTGTTTTTTTACTTCGCTTTCTTTCAATCGTAATTCACATAATTCATGAAAATTTATTAAAAGTTAGATACAAAACCATTTGCTATACTTCACTAGAATTGCCATAAAAATATTGGCTGTGAACTTCAACTTTGCTACGTTTCGCAGGCAAATATTACACTTTTAATTGCTCGAACTATATTCACGATACAAATTTAAGTTTGAAAGTGAAGTGAACCTTATTAAAACCTATAACTAGATCTGAAAAGTGATCGTTTGCTCGAATAATTAATAACCGGGCAAGTGGTGCAGTGGTTAAAGCTTCGGCGCTTGGACCGGGAAGTACTGGGTTCGAAACCCACCAGAGGCTGGATGCAAAGAGAATTTTCGTCATCGATTACGATCGGTGATGTTACTAAACACAACTAAGACCCTCTGTTGAAGTGCAGAATTCAGCGCCGACCCACTGTTCATGTCAATGTACAGGTTGACATGGAGCTTGCAATGCGCAGGTGGTATACTGTAATATAGTGTGAATGGGTGGTGTGTGCGTGAATGAAAAGGAGGGTATTAATTGACCGTCAAGGGACATTAAATCCACTGGACAATTAATACTAAAAAAAAAAAAAAAACTAATGCTTATAACCAGTGTCAAAGTATAAAAATGGCTCTAAAAATCAATATCTACGCAAGCGCAACCACATTGGAGCAAATTAAAGTGATTTAAAGCTACGCAAACAAATTAAATAATACTTTAGACCTCGTGAGTGTCTCGGCACGGTTGGAAAAATAACAAGACATGAAAGCGTTGTAGAGGATAAATTGTTCGCGAGGGATGCAGAAACTGAATCGCAGGCGCTTGAATGTGACGAAATAAATTTTCGGCAGTGTCGAAACTAAACAGATGGATATACGAAGAGCATCAAAAAAAAAAAAACCAAAACAACACAATGGGAACTACTAATGATATCTCTGGAAATATGCACCAGTCGCAACTGAAAATCAAGTAACCCCGAATAACGCTACCAACATTTGACGGTAACTACCAGGAATGGCAGTCATTAACGATATGTTCATCGCAACAGTATATGACAACCCAAATTTAACGAGTGTGCAAAAAATTTCAATATCTAAAAGAGAGAGTCAAGTCCTTCGCTACAACACCTTGGGATTACAGAAAACAGTTATATTGAAGCGTACCAAAAACTGTAAAGAGGTATAGTAAAAGGAAGCTCACTATTAACTCATATATTAAAACTTTTCACACCAAAACCAAGGTATCAATTGCAACAGCGAAACATCTGCGAAACGTATGCGATACCTCCGATGAGGTAATAGGGGGTATAAGAGTGCTAGGAAGTACTGCAGAAAGTCGAGGTTCATGGCTCATTCATTTAGTGCTAACTAAATTAGATGATGACACAAGAGGACTTGGGCGGATGACACGGCAGAGACAAACTTCTCCACTTGGCAGACTTTCATCGAATTTCTAAACAGACGAGCAGATGCTTTGGAACATTGCCAACATACACCAAAAATCACAATAATCGCATGCTAATAGCCTCCAAAGTCATACTATTTATTGTGCAACCATATGCACAACCTATACGATTGTCCGAAGGTTAAAGATCGGTGATATAATTGTCTGTGCGATTCCCATCTTGTGTTAAAACGCAAGTCCAAAGGTTTACCAGTAGAAGGTTTATCATCAACCAAAGTCGGAACAACTACCGGGTGACTGACACGAAGTGTTACGAACTTCAGACTGTCATATTTACACTAATGACAGTTCATTCCATTGTTTAAAAGCGTACAAAAGCATTTTAGTGGGAAATATTCAGAAAAAAAGTTATCCGCAATGGAATTCAAGCGTAATAGTGTAATTGCCCTATATCTGGCGGACAACCACAGCCGCAGATTGTTAACCAGTTAAAACATCTGCATGTGAATAAAACGTTTGTGTATCGCACCATAAATCGTTATAACGATACTGGCAGCATTGCAAAACGCACTGCAACATCGCCCAATATCATTCGGAAGGTGAAGGCCAAATTGGGTCGAAATCCGCGTCGTAGCACAACATGCAATACATATTGAAAGACCATCTTGGACTAAAGGCCTTGTAACTCCATAAAACGCATGGTCTCACCGATGCTCAAAAAAACGAAAGAGCAAAGGAGTTGTTACGCTTGCACGAAAGTGGCGATTTGCCGAATTTGGTTTTCTCTGATGAGTCACCGTTTGTTATTGAGCAATGTGAACCAGCTAAACGACCGGATTTACTTGCCCGGCCGTTCTATTGGAAATTTGGACCAACGGAAATTTGGCCACTCGAAACCAAGCGCCGTCGATGGTGATGGTTTGGGCCGCCGTAACGGCCGAAAACGCGCGCGTCAATCAAGATTGGCTGAGAAACAACGTTCCGCGGTTCATTTCCACTGCCCAATGGCCACCAAATTCACCGGATGCAAATCCGCTGGATTTCTCGGTTTGGGGTATTTTGAAGAGCAAGGTTGGGATAAAAAAATACCAAAGTGTCGATCATCTCAAGCAAGCGCTTCGCCGAGAATGGGTCAAATTACCGCAGAACCACTTTCGTGCTGCATGCAATAGCTTTTTCGGCCGTTTGAAAGCCACAATCGCAGATAAGAGTGGTCAAATCGAAAACTGCTAAAGCAATTCGAAAATTTAAGTATTTGTGAACATTTTTTACTTTGATTCAATAAAATTCATCAAAAAATAAAAATTCTGTGGAGTTTTGTTTTGGTAACACTTCGGGTCAGCCACCCTTAGAAGAAAGGTTAGCCGCCTATTTGTTCAGAAATATCGTTCAACCTCGAAAGTCTAATATTACCGGCCATTACATCGCAGCAGCCGCAGACAATCATAAGTTCTCACCACTGGGAAGAATTCAACCCCCTGGATCTGGCAGACCCGACATTTAACAAACCTTGCGACATCAAACTACTAATTGGATGTGATCACTACCTAGCATTTTACTAGGTCAAATCAAAAGCACCAAAACCAATCTAATAGCCCATGAAACCGTTCTAGGATAATATCGGGAACTTTCAATAACCAGAAGCCAAGAAAATTGACAAACCTTTGCACATCAATTAACATTGATCAAACTCTTACTTGGTTTTGGGAAATCGAGGAAATTAAAACAACTAAAAAGAACACCCCAAAAGAAATTTATTGTGAAAATCATTTTTTTACGAAATTACAGGAAGAATTCATCCGGTCGATTCATGGTAGCCTTGTCATTTGACCTGAAAGCTGCACCAAGTGGAGAACCCAAATCATGCGACATCAAAAGACTCCAAGCCATCGAACGTCGGCTGGCCATAAATCCAGAGCTAAAAACAACATACACGGAATTCATGAGAGAGTACCAAAATTTAGGCCACATGGAATGTATACCGAATGACGAAATAAACGTACCATGGAACCAGTCAATACATCATTTTATATATAAGGAAACCAGCACCACCACCAAGCTCTGGGTAGTTTTTGATTGTTCGTCAATCGACCGCTGATCTGCTAAAAATGTGTAGGCAGATATTAGTTGCACCATCGCATTCAGAATTCCAGAGAATAGTATGGAGAGAAGAACCGAATCTTCCAATTCAGGAATATCGATTGCTCACAGTTACATATGGAACAACATCAGCATCCTTCTTGTCGACCCGTGTATTGAAGCAAATCGCTGATGATAGCCGACACTTATTCGCAAGAGCTTCAAGTGTTATCCAGAGAGATTTTTATGTAGATGATCTGATAACGGGCACATACACCTTGGATCTGCTCATCACATTGAAACAACAGTTAGCATCAATAATGGAAGCGTCATTATTTAACCTTCGCAAGTGTTTGTCCAACTGTCTATCTGTCGAGGAAACTACAATTGACTGGATTTGCAAGACTTTAAAGTACTCGGCATATATTGGAACACCCTAACTGATGTTTTCACTTAAAGAGTTGATCCGACCGATGTTCCAATGCTCACCAAGCCTACTATCGGAATCATCAAGGTTATTTGACCCTCAAGATAGGCTAGGTCCGATAACTGTCTATGTTAAAATATTATTTCAGCAAATATGTGCGAATGCTTTGGACTGGGATAACCCCTTACAGCAGGATATTTTAGAAAATTGGTGCAAACTATGCAGTGAACTAAATATAATGAGCAAATTACTATATAAAGATGGTTGAATTTTAACTCTGCTATGATAAGCCTACATAGATTTTCGGATGGTCACAAAAGGCTTATGCTGCTGCAGTATACGCCGTTTGCCCAAATGAAAGTGGTGAAGTAAAAGTGACAATCGTATCAGCTAAAAGCTTCGGTGCAGAAACAAATAACAATACCAAAGCTGGAACTCTGCGCAGCACTTCTGCTCTCAAAATTAATGCACAGTATACAACTGACCATGGGTGAACGAAAACACTCAAATAGTACTAGCATGGAAAGCAACAATGCCTCGCCCACTCGACAAATTTCTAGGTAATCGAGGTTCAGAAATCATCTCAACCCATCCTAGAAAAAATTGGTATCTTATAACGACCCAGCCGATTGCACCTCTAAGGGTATACTATCCTCAGCATTTGTAAATCATCTCCTCTAGTGGACAGGACCAAAATGGCTTAACTATCCAGAATCAGAATAGCCAATTAACTTCCAGCTTTCAATCAACTACAACGTAACCACACAACCAACAAAAACTTAAAACATTCTTAACGTGCAGTGAGTTAAATGAATCTATTGATCTATTAATAAAATATGACCAAGAGAAAAATTTTAGCACCGAATTAAAAATTCTTAAAGGGTGGTGACCTTTGAATAAAAGCCATAGACTAATAAATCTTAATCTTTTCAGAGATAAAAATGGTATCCTTAGAGTTGGCGGGCGTATAACTCAAGCAGCCATTCCGTACGTCGTGAAGCATCCGATATTGTCACCACCAGAAAATGACGTCACCGAAATGCTGGCTCGCACAGCTCATGAAGAATTATTCTGCAGCAACCACACATTAGTGCACACTACATTGGAGAGGAAATTTTGGATAATTAACTAACCATCAAAACGCCGAGGCCTTAAACCTGACAAGGTCTACATAGCTGTTTTTGTATGCCTAAGCACTAAGACTGGTCATTTCGAGTTAGCTGGCGACCTATCAACTGACTCATATATTGCTGTATTTCGGCGATTCATATCGCGGCGTGGTCTTTGTCACGAAATTATGAGTGACAATGGATCAAATTTCATTAGGGCTAAAAATGACCTCAATAAATTGTTCCACACAGTACACGATACTAAAACCGCTCATTTTCTCTCCCTGCGGAGGTTTATACGAGGCAGCAGTGAAATCCATTAAATACCATCTGAAGCGGACATTAGGAGAAGCCCCAGCCTCACTAATCTTTCAGGTGATGGCAACCTTGTTAACACAAATCGAGATAATTGTCAATTCCAGGCCAGTTGTGTTAGTTCAAACGATGATAACAACCCATTGACGCCAGCCCATTTTTTGATTGGTCATCCATTTACATATTTACCCGAATACGATTTGAATCATATAAAACTAAATCATTTTTCTCGGTGGCAATACCTGCAACGACTACGGCAGGACTTTTGAAAAAATTGGCATTCTATATATTCCACGTCATTGCAAAAACGAGCAAAGTGGCAGTCAAATGCTAACGCAATTAAATTGTATGGCATCGTAGTATTGCATGAACAAAACATACCTCAAAATCTCTGGAAAATTTAACGTGTTGTTGGGCTGCATCCTGAACGAGACAACATCATTCGAGTGGTCACTGTAAAGACATCATCCAACAAATTGAAGAGACCTGTCAATAAATTATCCATTCTGCCCATATCGGATTAATATACTCTAGCACCTACCGGCCGGCCGGCCATATGTATAAGTTCATCAAGTTCATCACCTAAAAATAAAGATTATTTACCTTAATTTAATTCAATTTCATTTAAGTTTCTTACCTTTGATTTGTTTCTAATTATTTGTTTTATATACTGTAAAATTTGTAACCAACCTTAATATTTATTGTTAATTTGTAACCAATCTTAATAATTCTTGTTTGACACATAATTACCTAAATGTATACTAAATGTTACAGACTAAAACAATATAAATGCTTAAAAACCTTTAAGAACACAACAAATGTAAGTTACTATAGAAATATGTTGTATAGAGTTTTGGCCACCAATGTACCAAAATTAAAATCATAATTGTATACATTGTAGTATATAGGTAAAATAATTGTAACAAAAAAAATTATTAATAATAAAATTATATTGTAAATTCATTTAGTAAAACTGTGTTTAGATCGTGGAACCCGCAACCTGCTGGCACATTCATTGGAACTTGGAGCCGAGAAATTCTTAATGACTTTAGTTTACCAAAAAATTAATTTATTTGGACCCAACGAGCCACCCACAGTATAAACCATAACCGAGGTTTATACAACGGCCATATGTGTCATCAACGTGAATGGTTCGAGAGCCTTGTGGAGACATCGTCTCACATAACTGGAAAGAAGACATCAACAGTTTTACGTTCAACGGTGATTCATGATTCGTAGACGCGTCTTAAATGTGATATATGTGTCGGAAATTCATTTGACTTTATTTGCGTCGAGAAAGCCCATAGATCGCGATTATCGGTTGCAATTGAATAGCAAGCGCTGCAAACTACTAAAGAATTATCGGAGGTCGATGAGCCCATTGCAAACGTGGCGATAAAGAACATTTCACTTCACGCATGGCACTCGGACATCAAAATGTCCTGGTCCAAGGTCATGGAACACTTGAGCATAAAATTCGAGGTCAAGGTATTCAAGGTCAAGCGTTTCTTGAGGTTTGAAATGGAATGGCCATCAAACGTATCGATTTAAGTAAATCAGGAGGCATATGCACAAAAGGTACTCAACCGGTTTGGCATGGAGAACTGTAGTGCTGTGGCAAACCCCATTGTATATATTTTGCATAAAATAATGATGATTTTAAAGTGGGCGGAGACATTATTTTTATATATATCGTGAGGCGATCGGTACCGTAAAGAGGACAATGGATGTGAGGAGTTGAATTTAAAAGTGACATGTTTGGCTACAGCGACGCATAATATGGAGACGACATCGAAACCAGGCGACATTCGAATTGCGGAATTGTTAGTTGGGGCTAGAACGCCTTGTAAGTAAAAGCAAGAGCAATGAAATTCGTGAATGTACTCTTTGGTTTGATTTATTATTATGATAGTTTGACACATTGTATTTCACGTGTACGACGTTTTCGGCTCGACCGACGTACTCGACTCGTTAGAGTCAATTTTTTGACAGCGAATAAAATATTTTTAATATATATATTTTATAAATATAACATTTTTTCATTATAACTCTTAACTCTTGTACCACATACACCAGCATAAGTTTTTTTATTTTGTTCGTTCCACAGCGAATTGGACTCATGGTTGGAAAACCAATAAAATCCAGGTTAATATAACAGACTGACTCCGAATTTTTTTTTTTTTTTTTTTTTTTTTAAATTTTATTTACGATAGCAATAAAATATTTTACAAAGTAACTAGTCATTTTTGACTAACAGCGTTTGACTCTGATAATATAATATAATAAAGTACTTCTATGTACGAGTATTCATTCCATGAAGTGTTGTTTCTGCATTATGCGGTCTATTCGGGTAACTCAAAAGGTTTTAGTCTCTTGAGTCTTCTTATGATACCCTCTTGATGAGGTAGTCTAGCCGCTTCGTCGTTAGGGTGTAGATGGAGCCTCTCCTGATGTTTTTGACCACACTTCTTTATTTCGGTTGCGACTGTGTCCATTCCGAGGTCTCTATGTAGATCACTATTACGAGTGTACCACGGGGCGTTTACGATCCCTCTGAGAACTTTATTTTGAAATCGTTGGACTATCTGTTGATTGCTGGTTTTGGTACATCCCCATAGTTGAATGCCATATGTCCAGACCGGCTTCAGAACTTGTTTATAAAGCATAAGTTTATTATGAATGGATAACTGAGAGTTTCTTCCAATTAACCAGTACATTTTTCTATATTTTAATTGAAGTTCATCTGCTTTCTTTTTCACGTGAACTTTCCACTTCAACTTTGCATCAAGATTCATTCCAAGGTATTTTGCTTGATTTGCATGTGGTACAGGAATATTATTGAGAGTCACCGGCAGTGGTTCTATTGATCTGTTAGTGAAGTTAATGTGAGTAGACTTTGATTCATTCACTTTAATTCTCCACTTAGTTAGCCAGTCTTGTATATTATTTATGGCTATTTGTAATTTGAATGTGACTTCACCGATTGTGTCACCAACAGCTAGAATTGCAGTGTCATCTGCAAACGTGGCGGTAGTTGTATTGTTAGTTTGCGGTAAGTCGCTTGTAAAAAGTAGGAAAAGGAATGGCCCTAGGACACTGCCCTGCGGCACTCCCGCTTTAGCTTCTTTAATGCTGGAATAAGCTCCTTCCTGTTTAACTCTAAAGTATCTTCTTTGCAAGTACGACTTTAGTAGTTCGCAATATTCAAATGGCAGAGTTTTTTCTAATTTAAATATTAAACCATCTAGCCAAACTTTGTCAAATGCCTGCGCTATGTCCAAAAATATGGCTGAGCAAATCTTTTTTTCCTCTAAAGACTTTTCTATTAAATCTGTTATTCTATGGACTTGATCAATTGTGGAATGTTTCTCTCTAAAACCAAACTGATGGGAAGGAATAGCTCCTGATTTAACAATTTCAGGTTTAATTCGTTTTAATAATAGTCTCTCAAACAGTTTTGACATAATTGGAAGAAGTGATATTGGCCTGTACGATGTTAATTCACTTAGTGGCTTGCCTGGTTTAGGTATCATTATTACCTCCGCAAATTTCCAAGATAGAGGGACATAACAGAGTCTGAAGGAAGCATTAATTATGTCAGATATTTTCTTAATAGCTTTATTTGGTAGTTGTTTAAGAATCTCAGCAGTTATTAAGTCATACCCTGGTGATTTTCTAAGTACCATATGATTCTTTATTTCGTGTTTAACTTCTTTAGCATTGGTTAATGGAATTTCCTGTCTCAAGATGGTTGTAAGATTTACATTTAGTATATCGTGTTGATTCAGTGTCGTTAAATTGGGCTGAAAAGTACGCTCGAGATGATCTGCGAAATTTTCTGCCTTTTCTTCTTTGGTTTTAGCCAGGCGACCATTATTGGTTTTTATTGGTGGTATGTGGGTAACTGGTCTTTTTAAATATTTGGTTGCTTTCCACAATGAGTAATCAGTATCTTTATCGTAGCTGAGAGATTCTAGGTATGAATTTATTGATTTGTTTTTGAATTCGCGTATTTCTCTGCGTATTCGTTGTGTTAGATTACTCAATCTATTTTTGACGACTGGGTCTCGCGTGCGTTGCCATTCCCTTCGGATAGTTCTTTTCTCTATGACTAGTGATTTAATTTCCATTGGGTAGCATTTGCCAGTTATTTTTTTGTTTGTTGGATTAGTGCTTTTCCACGCTGCCTCCTGTATATCTTTAACTAGTTTTTCCACCTCTTGTTCTAATGTCTCTTCTGACGAAAATTGCGTGTTTAAAATGATACTAGTGTTAAGTTCATTCCTAAATGTTTCCCAATCAGTGTATTTATTTGTTAGCATTGGCTGTTTATCATTTGTAATTATTGTTTCACTTATTGTCATTAAAATAGAGGAGTGGTCAGATGTGGAGTCAAATCCTTCCTGCACTTGTATATAATCAATCGGGACTTTTCTTGTTATAAAGAAGTCAATCAGGTCTGGTGTTTTATTTGGATCGCTGGGCCAATAAGTTGGTTTTCCTGTAGAGTGCCAGTTGCAGTTGTATTTTATTATTGCTTAATGGAGCTCTTTCCCTTTCGTTGTTGTTAGTCTTGATCCTCAGTCTGTATGCTTAGCGTTAAAGTCACCGCCGATTATGAATTTTTCACCTAGCTGCTTGAAGAGGTGAGTATAAGAATTCTCTTTGATGTTATATCTAGGTGGGCAATATATTGCGGCCACCACTAGTTTATGGTTTCGTGTATTAATGCTAACGCTAATTGCTTGTATTTCATCACTTTCAAATTTTTGTTGCAGATCGTATTTAATACATTTTTTAATAATCACGGCGCTGCCCCCTCGCGCATTATTATTAGGATGTACTGCAGAGTGAACTTCGTAGCCACGTATTTTTATATGACTTTGAGTAGTAAGGTGTGTTTCAGATAATAAGCATATGTCAATTTTTTCTAAATCAAGAAATAGTTGTATTTCATGTTGTCGTTGCAATATACCATTGCAGTTCCATGCAAGAATTTTTAGATTATTTGCCATCTTAAACTAACAAAGGGCGGCTAAATCCGAAGTTGTTCGACTTCTTTCGAGTAGGGTGAGCCTTTGCAAGATTGATATGAGGGCTCTTTCTTGCTTTTCTTCTTGTGAACTAAGTCTATTAAGAATATCTTGCAGTATTTTGTTGGTTTGGTTATTATTTGAATCATTGATTGAAGCAGAACAATTTTGTCTTCTCGAACTTCCAATAGTGGTTGCATCAGCATATGTTACATTTGGATTAGTTCTTGATGGCGTGTTTAATGTTTGGTGTGGCCTCAACTTTGTGGATATTCTTGTTGAAGCTGAGTTAATTTCTTGTCTGGAACTTTTTAAAGGTTCCCCTGCTTTGTTGCGAATTTTTTGCAACTCTTTTATAACAATGCAACCTCTGTAGTTGGCTGGATGTGCCTCACCACAGTTGACACATTTTGGTCGAGTGTCTTTTTGTTTCGTACATTCAGCCGTACAGTGTTTTCCAACACATTTCACGCATCTGTACTCCTTATTACAAAAGTTTTGCGTGTGTCCGTAGACTTGGCACCGTTTGCACTGGGGAATCAGTTTAGATTTTTTCACTGCTTCTATTTGCACTTTCATGTGTAGTATTTCACGGATTGCATAAATCTTTTTAATGTCTTCTGTTCTTTCGAAAGATAACATATATAATGGAAGTGGTGTTTTGTCACCTCTTTTTAGCAGTTGTGTAACTTCGTTTATTTTGTATCCTTTCTCCAAAAGACACTCTTTTATTTCATCTGGTTTGCATGATGCGTGTAGTTTCTTCACAATGACTTTGTTTTGTCTTGTCTGCTTATCTTCGTATGAATACCATGTTGAGTTTTCTTCATTAAGAGCTTTTGTTAACTTTCTATAGCTATCACTGTCTGGGACATTTAGTTTGATGTCACCACTATTTAACGCTACAGCTTGAAATTTTATCCGGTTGATCTCCAAAATGTTTCTAATGCTCTGATAATGACCCCCCCTCCGGATGGGGGTTCTTTATTTGATCGTTCCTGATCTGATAAAACCTGACATTTTTCTACTTTTTGTACATGCTTACTTCCGGTTGGAAGCTGCTCAACTGATTGGTTCTGTTCGGGTGAAACCAGTGGTGATTTACTCATTTTTCGTTTGTTATTTTTTTTGCTACGGTTTAAAATCCATCCCGTTTCTTTGTTGAGTTCTTCCTCATCCGTTTCATATGTAACTTGAGCAGCCGGACTAGCTGTAGTTGGTTTTGACTGAGAGTTTTCTAGGACCTTTATTCTTGTTTGAAGGTCATTAATACTCTTCATTAATTCTATTTTTTCAAAACGTTCCTTACAAAGTAAGGTATATAGATTACGCTCCTTGTCAGTAGTTAGGTCGTATTGTTCTTGTTCGTTTTGATTCAGATTTTCTTGTATTTTTGGTTCAGTGCATCTAGTTGTTACGTTAGGAAAAACGTCAGCTTGGTCAGCTACCGAGTTGCTTTTATTTTCTTTTATCGGTGATCTTTGTAAATTGGATCTTATCTGGAACGGATTTGATGTTCCCTGGTAATGCAATAGCTGGCCCTCCCCAGAATCCATAGGGCCAGTCTCCATAGAGAGTGGATTTGCCAATGTTGACATTGGTGTACCACCTGGGTTATATTTTCCTTTAGGTTGTACCATTGCATAGTTGAGATTGACTTAATTAGCTATACTGTTTCACTACTACGACTGACTCCGAATGCCTTCGAATTATACAATACGTGTGTCGTTGTCCAGCTTTTGGCAATATTAGGTTCAACGTCGACGGTTTTCGAGCCACGGACGTAGAGAACTGTTTATGTTTGTGAAGCTTGTACAGATTGCAAAGAGTGCTGAGCACATCGGCGTTCTACGATGGAATTACTGATCTGCAAGCAAAAGTTTCACGCGTATTACCGTTTGGCCTACAAACGGTATTACGTGTGAAACTTTTGCTCCAAACAATATAATCGATATGAAGAAGCCACCCTGTATAACAATAAGCACGATACACTTAGTAGGTACCTACAAAAAATTATTTTTATCGATCATCCAAGAAGGCCAAAAATTAAATAAAAAATAAATTGTAGGTCCTATATGCAAGGAACAAATTTAATACTGTCGAACTATTTTATATTTATCTACCTTTAAGTTTTATGAAAAAAACCATAAAACAAAATGTTTTAGTCGTTCCGAAGGAAAACTATAGTTGCACGAAGGGAAACTATTGAAAATCTTGGAAATAGTAGAAAATACATTAATGTGTTTGTGTTATACGAGAATATCCTAGCGTGGATAGAATTTTATGGGTTATTATCAGGTGGTTAATTTTTCACCACCTTATCATTTATCCCCCAAGGAAAAACATTTTATTTCCAACGTTTATGTTGTTGTTGGTGTTTCCTTATGTATCGTAAGTTTGCTCACTGCTGTGTACATTTGGTCAATTCAATGGAATTTTTTTCTGGTTCACAACAAACAAATGAAACGAGCAACATACACATATAATAGTTTAGGTCAAAGTTGTAAAATTTATTTATTAAAAGCTCTGTTCTATACGGCTTTCGTATACTCGTATACCATTCTTAGATGTACATATTCGTTTTATTGTCCGAGTTTGTTGTTAGTTCTGTTGTGTGGTGTCTTATATATATTTTTATCTACTTTATACGCGAGAAACCCATTTTTTTGTGTTATGTTAGATTTTTATTTATCTTAGTAGGACACATACGATTAAATTTTTGTCCAGCAAAAATTTGTCATATGAATATATGTTTCGAGTCAAAAAACACGTATACACAAAATGGCCAAAAGATTTATTTTATTTAAAGTGAGGGATATATAAATTATTTATGTATATACATACATATTTTTTACGTGATCTCATATACTGGAATTAGTTTTTTTCGTTTTGGGATAACTAAATTAAGTTGTTAACTCAAGCTTAAATCTTAAAGGAGAAATTGTTATGTCAAAATTGTTTTGATTGCATGCTATGTACAAGGTCAATATTTCATGATTCGTGTATATGAATCTTAGTATAGAGATTCATATATAGTTCAACGAAACATATAGGATCAGCAGGAGGAATTACAGTAAGGTGTCCGAGTTGGGGTTGCTTCATTATGATTTATTTTGAACAAAACACCATGTGAGAGAGGGTGTTCATTATTAATCCTCACGGCATTATAGGTTTGCCTAATATTTAATTCAGAAATAAGGTCCAAAATATTAATAATAATGTAGTAATTATTAAATCGGTAGCTGAAGCTTTAAGGGGGTCATGTAACAGACATTTGCACACATGGTTGCACACAACCTTCCTAAATAAACAAAACAATATTTATTTTAATAACAAATATTCATAATAAATGGGAGTTCTGTAAATATTACGGACAAATTTAGTCAATTACATCTTTGAATTATATATAGCCTCAATTTCTAGATTGTTATTTATTTTTTTATATTATCGTTAATCTGTTTTGGGATCTAGCCACTCCCAACTCTTTTGCGGTTTGCTTTTCTCGTCCTTCAAAGTCTCAAATTCGAGGACGTGCGAGTATATGACCGATTTTCGTAGAAACAACTTCACATTGCATAGGTCCATGCCAGCCCATGAGTTCTGTACTCGGACAGGAGATCATAGTTGTGTTTATTTTCATTACAAATCATAACCTGATGATGAAAAATTCCTTTTGCATCTTGCCTCTACTGGGATTCGAACCAGCACCTCCTGCATCCAAACGCCAAAGCTTCAACAGAAAATATTCTTACTCAAATAAAATAGTTAAGAATTTCGTGGTTAATTACCTGTTAGTCTCCTAACAAATTATTCATTACGGATCAAAACTAAGAAATAAACACCATTCCATTCACAAATCTGGGGCCCCGGGTGTTTTAGTAAATAAAATTTGTAAAGAGCTCCATTTGCGTATCGTATGGTTTTCCAAGCAAATTTCCTAAATCCAGAAAAACAGGTACCAAATTCTAAACACACTTTTGAATTGTTCTGGACCAAAACTAGCAGATAATCCACAATCCATTGAAAACCAAGGGGTCCGGGTTTTTTTGTATATAAAATTGGTAAATAGGCCAATTTGCGTATCGTATGAGTTTTCCTTGCACTTATTCTAATTTCAGAAAAACCGCTACCAAATACTAAGCGCACTTTTGAGTTGTTCTAGACTAAACCTTATAGATAAATAACATTCCATGGAAAAATCTATGGGATGCGAGTGTTTTAGTAAATAAAATTATAAAGAGGTCAATTTGCTTATCGTATGGTTTTCCTAGCATATTTCCTATAAGTCCAGAAAAACCGCTATTAAATACTAAGCGCACTCTTGAGTTGTTCTGAATCAAAACTAACAGATAAACACCAGTACATTGAAAAGTATAAGGGCCCTGGCGGTTTAATTTTATGTATTGTATTACGGAATTTGTTGTGCCTTAGTCACAGAGAAAGCGAGTGTTTCTTATTAAATAGTGCAGTGATATTTTTGTACGTAGTAAAATAAAGTAAAGTAACCATGAACAAGTATGACTTCGAGATTTTCGCAGATTTACCATTCGCTATATCGCCGAAGTTCGAGAAAGTGGTTTTTAAAAAAACCTTAGTGTCTGTTGCGAGTGTGGTGCTGTGCAGACTAAATGTTTGTTGGTTCTCTACAACTCAGATGTAATCCATAAAATCCATAAATTGGGAGATCGCAATGTTTTTTGATCGAAATCGGTCCACCCGAAGTTGCATCTTCCACAGAAGATTTTTCATTTTGTGCAAAAAATTTGGAAAGTATGTAATTTATGAGAGAAACGGTTTTAAAGATTACAAATTTCCAAATTTAATTTTTAAGTACAGTTTTTCAAAATGTATGCGGAAATTACGATTTTTGATAAAATATGATTTTCAACAAAAATTCGGCAACTGTACGGGCCAGACGGATTGGCTGATATGGGTATGAAAATTTATAGTTAAGAATTTTCCATAAATTTGAAGGTCAAAGTGCTTTTTGACCGAAACCGTCCGTTCCATAGGAAATTTTTCAATAAAAACGATTATGAACTAAACGATTCCAAATTAAACTTGCAACAAATTCCTTCCAGATCAGTTTTCCAAATTTTAAATAAGAATGATGATTTGGAGCAAAAAAACTGTTTTCAACAAGAATTTGGCTTATGGACAGTCCAGACGGATTGATTGATGGGGATGCAACTGCATACTTAACCTTTTTGCACAAATTGAGAAGCTTCAGTGACATTTAACCGAAATCGGTCGACCGGAAGTGGCAGAATTCATAAGAGATTTTTCGTTTTTGCAATTGTGTATTTTGAAAAGTATATAGCACTTACGGAAAAAACTATTAAAATATTGTGAATGTAAATTAAGTTTCAAACAAAACTTGTTTCTTTTTACTTTTTATTTTTATTTATTTGGCTTTAGCTCCAAATTTGGTGCCCTTTTGGCCCAGTTTCAAATTACAATTTTTGTTTTACAATTTTTTACAATTTTTGTTTTTTAATTTATCAATCATCCACCTTTCACTTATCGATCCCCCTTTCATACTTCTATCTGATTTATTCTAATAAAATCATACACACACTTTCATTCCCATTCGTAATAATACTGGCAAATTCCTTGCACTCAAGAGAACATCGAACATTTGTCTGCTCTGATTAACTGCAGAACATTAGAAAATGTAATGTTCGATGTCCTCCACAACCAAGCAGCTGTCACATAATTCACACTCATTCAAATTGCGTTTCTTAAAGCATTCTTTCCCATTTCCATGATTCAGTCTCACTCGTTCCATTGTTCTTGTCATTCTAGTATCTCCCTTGAGTACCTTAAAGAATGGTTTACTCAACGGAGAACTAACCAACTCAAAGAACTTCTTACCTTTCACCTGACATTTTTCAACAAACTCTCTCTCCCATTTTCTCCACAGATTCACCTGAAACATGCGAAGTACATCTCTTGCATCCATGAATTTTTTTACTATTCAAGTAATTTTTAACGCTTAATGCATTGTGACATGGTGCGCCATCTTGCAAAAAAGTGTACGCCGATGAACGAAGGGGCCTGGATTTCACGTAGGGCATGTACACATCATTCAAAAGCTTCTTGTATTGGTCTTGCATGAAAACATATACTGGTCCAGCCAGGGCTCTTTGGTGAAACATAGCTCAATAACATAACGGCCGGTGGATGCTTGACTCGATTTTCCACGCAATTTTCATTATAGCGTTTGCCTCGTAGTGGTACTCGTCGCTAAATATGGAATTGAAAAACAAAGATGGTTAGTATGTTTTATGTTTGAATTTGAACACAGCTAAACAGAATTATAGTTTTTAAATTTAAAACTTACCCTATTCCAATCGAATTCTGTAAATTCCTGATGCTGCGGGGTCCGAACCGCTCAATATTGTCTCATGCGTGGAGTATTGTTCTTTCCAATATTTTTACTCCAGGCTCGATTATCGCTATCCGTTTTCTGTCGCAATTTCCATGCTTATTCGCGGAAATATCCTCTCTGGTCTTTACTTTTTGGGCGATGCGCCCAACACTGTCTTATCCTATGCCCAGTTTTCTGGCTAAAGCACTGTATGAATGTTGCCCAGTTAAAATGAGAGCGGCTGTATCAGATTTGTGCTTGTCCTTGATGTCCTTTCCATCCATTTATTCTAGAAACGTAGAATTTGATAATGTGACATGAAAATTCACTTTAAAACTATACTGTATATAAGATAAAAATTGTTTGCAACCTCAAAAATATATGCCCACGTACATAAAACCCAAAAGTAAAAAATTTATTTTTCTAGGATAAACACTTTCTTAGGAATCGATCTACAAAAAAACACTTTTGATTAGCAACTAATTAACAAACGTAAGTTAATACAGACAGGCACGTTGATGCAACCGCCTATTTAAATTAGTTCTAAACAAGAGCACGCCAATGGCTCAGAAAAATAGTAGGAGGGAACTTAAAGAAGAACAGAAAAATTAATTTTATTATGTAAACACGTTGAAATGAAGTAATCGCGCAAGTTTTTTGGCCAATGACTGCGTACTCCTCGTACGTCGTAACTAAATCGAAGTAAAAATTTTAAGCTTTGGCGTTTGGATCGGGAGATACCGGGTTCGAATCCCGACAGGGGCAGGATGGAATAGGAAATTTTTATCAACAGATTGCGATCTGTGATGAAATGGAACACAACTATGATCCCCTGTCGGAGTGCAAAACTCATGGGTGACCCATCTTCCATGTCAGGAATAGGCTGGCATAGGAGGTATGCAATGTGCAGATGAGAATAAAGTTGGACCTATAGCCGTACGTCCTCGATTTGGCAGGCAACAGCGTAAGGTAAGTACTTGAAAAGTGAACTGCGAAAGAGTCGGGAGTGTTTCGGCCCCAACAGATTGCAAAGATTAAAAAATAAAAATAAAAAGGAACAAATTTGAAAATTTTTTAATTTTTGTTATCCTTATAGCGCAATTCTCAACATCCGAATCTTCTAAAGATTTTTATTGTAATTGGTGGTTATCATTACAAGTCGATACCGCTTGGTTCGGTTTCCGGAATTCGCGGCTCCAGAAACCCCTAAATCAAAATCTGTCATACTTGGACAAAACAGACGAGGGCATATTGTACCAATCTCAACAAATGGATAAATTTGGGATTTTAAGGGTGAGCAACGACCATTATGGTAAGTCGATATCAACTAGGTTTCCGGAACTCATGGTTGCAGTGAAACATTAATAAAAGGTTGTTTGTTATATACTGCGCCATACACATATGGGCCTTTAGCGCGAAACTCAAAATATGGATCAACTTGGGTTTTTTATTGTGATTAGTGATCATCAATACAAGTAGATACCGCTTGGTTTGGTTTCCAGAACAAGTGGTTTATTCTTGTTCCATTCATGTAAAAGCCTATGGCGCCAATTTCAACAATAAGGATCAACCAGGATTTTTAGGGCAAGCAACAATAAATAAGGCCAGTTGATGGAACTCATAGTTTATATAGCAACAATAATAGTAACTCTATAGCTAATATACTCGGTCATACCCATATGTTCTTGGTACTTGAGATTTTTATTGTGATTAGTGGTCATTTTTACAAGTCGATACAGGTTGGTTTGGTTTCCAGAACTCGCAGTTTCTGGAAACAATAAATTAAAATCTGTCATACTTGGACCTTCAGATAACATCCGAATCAATTTTGGATTTTAGGTTTGGTTTCCGGAACTCATGATTCCTGGGAACCATTAATAATACTAGAACATTAGAATACTTTCTCTAAAATATACTGGGCCATACACTTATAGGCGCACAGGGTTTATCTCAAAATAAAGGCCGAATTGAGATTTTTAATGTGAATATTGGTCATCATTCCACGTCAATACCGTTTAGTTCGGTTTCGGGAAATCGCGATTCCTGAACTCGTGGTTTTTGGTAACCATAAACTAAAATCTGTCATATTTGTGCTATACAGATGAGAGACTTCAGCGCGAATCTCAATATATACGGATAAACTTGGGATTTTCAGAGTAAGCAATAACACTTATGGCTAGGCGATACCAACCAATTCCTGGGAATAATTAATAAAAAATTGTTGTTTCTATAATTTTATATACACATGTTACGTATGGACTTGGGATTTTTATTGTGATTAGTGGTCATAGAATTTCGGTATAAGCAGCTTTATGGCGACTCGGACCTAGTCTTCATGTCACAGGTAAATACCCTGTCGCTACAATAACTAATCAAGAAATGCTTTACCGGTAATTTGTAATTTTGCTTGACTGTCATCAGGCACATTTTCGCATCCTGCCACAATCGATCGCACAGTGAGTGGTATGAGTATTTCAAGCGTAACCGTAATGGCATTAGTTATCTGTATCTCCGATGAAACAGCCTATGATCTTTCGGTTAACGCTAGCTAGAACAAACGCGTGAGTGAACAAACATTTAAAACGCAAAGTTTGGCCATTGGCGACTCATAAAATTAGATCATATGGGCATCAATACATCAATCCTGGATGTTGGTTTTGCAAAGGTAATCAAATAAATCAATTTGTGCAAAATAAATTTCATTTGACGTGAATTTTTTGGGTTTCATTAGCATCCGGTTCCAAAACGTGCGGGTGATTCGCACCAAAAAGTTTTTCCTCACTAGACCATATATTACATCGCCTGAAAAGTTCCCGGTCTGACACATAGATGGTACCACAAAACAAAACCAATATGATTTTTAAATTCTACCAACCTTCAAACGATATGGGTCAAAATTGCATTACATTTCGACCATTAGTTTACAAGTTACAGTTGTTTTAGTGACGCTACTTTTGTTAATTTTTAAACAATGGAAAACAAAGAATTTCGTGTGTTGATTAAACGCTGCTTTTTGATGGAGAAAATACCGTTAAAGCGAAACAGTGGTCAAGTCACAAGTGTTATCTGGACTCTGTACCCAGGAAAATCAACCATCATTGACATTGGCATACTGAATTTGAACATGGTGGCTGTACGACCCACCGATGATGCACCAACGCTCTGGACGGCCAAATGAGGCTGTGACCAGAAAACCTATAAAAATCCACAAAATTGTATTGAAAGACCGTAACGTGAAATTGCGTGAGATAACTGACATTGTAAGTATATCAATGGAACGTGTTGGTCGTATATTGCACGATGATTTATCCATGAAAAAAATTGCTTTTTCACCAAGGCAAAGAACCATGTCACAAGTCCAACGAAACAATGGCAAAACTGCACGAATGGCACATTTAATTGATTCCGCATCCACCGTATTCGCCAGAGGTTTCCCAACGCGATTATTGTTTGCAGACCTCAAAAAAAGCTCCGGGGAAAAGATTTGCCTCCAATAAAGAAGTGATTGCCAAAAATGAAGCTTATTTTGTAGACAAAGGTAAATCGTTCTACAAAAAATGATGAATAAAATGTATTTTTCACAAAAACATTTTGCTTGTTTTGTTATACCGGGAACTTTTTAGACGATGTGTTATATCGACGATGTATCTGTGTGCTGCCGATGTCTTGGGTATTTAAAATAGCCTCAAGGTTGCTATCTGAAGGTGCCATTTGTTATGTTAGTAAACATTTACAAAAATGGAGCCAATTTGTTTTGGAAAGAATTGCTATCGCGGCACGATAAACTAAATGCTTATCGCTTGTTCACCATGGTTGTAATCGTCTGGTTGTATTCTGCGATATTTAGGAGCATTCTTAAGCTTCTGGACGTACTACTCATTTGCTTCTGATTTTCGTTTTGCTATTTGTTGCGTTCGACTATCATTTTATCGTTTGCTTCAGTTTGTTTGAACGTTATTACACTTCAATTTTGCTCATTATTTGTACTCATTATTTTTTACAGAATTTTCGGGGAACCGTTTTCATTTCCTACTCCGTTCTGTGCATAGTTCGGTTTTATTTTGATTGTTTGAATTGAATTGAATTCTGAATTGAACCCAATTATTTTTCACCATACGGTTTTCGCTCAACAAAATACGAATGATTTATCGAAAGGTTTAACCTAGACTGGCCGAGCAAAATTGAAGTGTAATAACGTTCAAACAAAATGAAGCAAACGATAAAATGATAGTCGAACGCAACAAACGGTTCGCCGAAAATTCAGTAAAAAATAACGCATACGCATATACGCATACACAAGCCAATATTACAAAAAAAATGATTACAAAAATAACCCATACATAAACTTCTGTACCACATGAATTCTATTACTAAAACAATTGGTACAAAAATGTTTTTGGACCAACTCAAGCCATTCAATATAAATAAAACAAAATTGAATCTTATTACACCGTATAGAAATTGAATTTGTGTTGATCAACAGATAGAATTGCGATAAAACAAACAGAAAATATGATATGGCGGCGATACGAATGATTCTTATTGGGTTTTATTTTTATAAATCAATTAGATTTTTTTTATTATAAATAATTTTATAAATATGCATAAAATTAATATTATTTTATACTTAATATTTTTTTTAATTAAATAAAAAATTATTAATAAAAAAATATTTAATAATTTTATCCATCTGTTCTTATCTTACTATCAATAATAAAATTATTGTTATCAAATAAATCTATAAACAACACTGTATGTAAAATTTCATTATTCAATAATACATAATCTACGTAGTACATTGATTGCAAAATTAAAATCCTACGATCTCCATTCTAGTAAAATAATCGTCACACAAAAGTTGCTTTGGTACAAATCGATCCAGCAAAGCAACTTATGTGACTCTTTTGTACCAATCGTTATTTGTATTAATTTTCTGGTCACAAGGCATTTTTATATGAAGAATTTAGAATTGGTACAAAACGCGATTGTTACAAAATAGAAAAGTTGCTTTGGTACGATCGCTATACCAAAATAAAAGTCATGCAAAATTTCGTTTGATGCAAAACATCGATATTAAATATATTATTACCTAATCATACAGGCATACAGGCCGATTTATATAAATAAAAAAAAATCTGAGTTAGTATGAGTAATATTTGAGAAATTAACTTTGCGGCATACAAATGAAAATATTTATTATGAAAAAACTTTAAATTCTTGTTTACGTCCACTAAATCGTTTATATCTTTTAAATGCGCTAGAAATGTGAACTATTGCTCCTTCCTCTCTAATCTTAGCTCCTTTAGTATCATTTATAAACAAAAAAAAAATCTTGTTTAGAAGCTTTTTATTCATTAATTTTCCAAATAGAACAACATCCCATTTTTCCATAAACCACGTGCTCTTTACAAAAATAAAAAATTTTATTTTGTTTGTGGTACATTTTTCTTTGGTGTTGTTTTTGGTTTTAAACATTGCGCTACAGTGTGGGGAAAGACAACCGTAACAAACTGTTGTAAAATAATATTTATTTAAATTTTGTAATTATGTAGTTTACGATATATATTAATTATCTATACAATATGTTGTGTTATGTAATTAATATATTAATTTAAATAATTGTAATGAAAATATTTATATTCTATCTAAGAAAATTATGTACCTATCCATAAGTACAAATATTTCGGTAGTTTACTGTACAAAATAATTCGTTTACATAGGTATAGTTATTTCTGTGCACTGCATTATATGTACGAGTATATTGTAACGGAATAATATAAAAGACAATTTAGTTGACGGGATAACAATTTACGTAACTTCTGTGCAATATTTAATTCAATTTTATTAGTAAAATCAATTAGAACAAATTATAATTGTGAAAATATAAATATTAAAGTTGTATCTTGTGTATTATCGAATTAAAATGATTGTTATTTTTTTTAATATCGTGGAATAAATGCATTAAACTATAATGGGTAATTAAATCGTTCAGTTGTGTTTTTTGTTTGTTTTGGAAAACTTTTAAATTTAAAGTACAATAATACGGATGTATATTATCTGTCGTTCATGCGTTTGTTTGCCACACGTGTTTCATTTCTGTGATCATTACCCTTAAGTTAGCAACGAAAGTTGTTTTCAGTAGGGTTGAGATTTTTACAACTATTACGATTGATTTAGTTATATTAAATCCAAACACATATTTGAGATTATTAAGCAATTCAGCAAGCACATTTTTTCATTTTTTTATGTAATTAAGATTTGTAAAGCTAAATTATCTAACTTAATTGATTGATTGATTGATTGATTTTGAATGTACGACCAAGTTCTTAGGCTTGAGTTCCCGGATGACGCCGGGTCCACCGTACACCCTTTTTTACACATAACAAAACCGAAGGATTGGATAGGTTAGTTAAGTGTGACAGAATCGGCCCGGTTACAGACACCTAGGTATAGCCGATAGTTAGTAACACAAAGACAACACAATTTTTATCTACTAGATGAAGGATAAAGGCTTAATAGGTAAATGGATAACGATGGTATTGGTCTTCAACAATTGCTTCTTTAAAACGGCAACCTAAGAAAAAATATTATTATTTCACATGCATCTGGAATTTTCCTGAAATTTAATTCTATTAATACTTTTCGGCTTCCAAACCAAAATTGGTTGACTCGACCCGTTACAGACACCTATGTAAAGTCGTTAGTAATAAAATGACAACACAATTCTAAACTACACAATCAGCAATTACAATGAAGCATTAATTCACAAGCATCTGTAAATTTCCTGAAATTCTAAATTCAAAATAACTCTAAAATTCATTAGTAACCGTTGAATTGGGCGAACACAAAATAGCAAAAAAAAAACAGATTAACTAGATTAACTTCCGGATTGCATTCAAATATCCCTTAAAATATCCATCCAAATATCCATCCTAAATGTATGATCGTATGTTTACTAAAATTTTTTTATAAAACTGATGAATTTTTCCCACGCCCATCCTTTTTCACAAGGAAACAAATACTTTTATCACTACTTTTGCACTAGTTCTGGAACTTCTTCTACGTTTGCTGGGGATATATCACATACAATTAATCTCAGACATGACACATGCGACTCGTCTATGACTTGTCACTTCGTATTAGACTTGTCATAAACGATTCATCTCAGACTGGTAACGAACGTAAATTAGTAATTAGTGTGTCGTCAATGGTTTTCCTGCTGGAAGGTAATATTTAAGTAAAGGCAACTAGATAAAATTTGAAAAAATTATTCTAAAATGAATGATAAATAAGTTTATTTTATAATTTTTATAATTAAATATAAATCGTACCAGTATCTTAAAGAGGGATAATATGTACTCGTATATTAAATATATTTGAATGAGATTTCCTGAGAACCGAATAATTTTAATATAATAGCTCGGCACTGTACATGTAGATTAATATTTAGGGTTGATTTGAAATTGGGAATTAATAATTATAATTCTTGTACTAAAACAGTCAAGATTGGCAACGTTGCATTTTATGACAAACATCCAGTCGTTGGTGTATTGAAGTATACAAACCTTCTCTTTCTTTTGAATAATTATATTAATTATATCAAATATTTCTAGCTTTTCAGTTACATAGATATAACGAAGTTGCCGATACACAATTCTTTATGTTAAGATTGTTAAAATCCCAAATCCAATGCAAATAATATTTCTGTTTATACAGCAAAAATATCGCTAATAAGCTGTGACAAAATACTAGTAACCCATTGAGTGTCACAAAAAGGCAATTTTGCGGTAAATAATAGGATTCGTTACCAACTCCAACATAGTTGCAATTAATCTTGCAAAAATGATGGATTATGAAGGAAATACAATATAGAAAACAGCTAATCATAAATTACCTACACTATACTCTCAATGCACAGAAGAAATACGGAAACGGAAAATTCTATCGCTAATCAAACCAAAATAAAAATATAACAATTTATTACACAAACGCTGAATAATAGGATGAAGGAACATCACCAAAATAGCTCTCTCCGAAAATCTCCGAAATCAAAGCGTGGAAGAAACCACCTCTACAAACAATCGTAGTAAAATGTACCAAGAGAATTATGCAATGTCCATCCAGGAGCTAAAATTACCTTGAAACGACGGCATGAATCTTCCCACCATGAAACCACTACCATCCACCAAGCGACCTCCTGCCAACACCACCATTCAACAAAAACCACGCTGCACAAAGCCGTGACGAATCCATGACAGATCACAAACGAACCATGGCAACCCTACAGCCCAAAAACTTCAGCGTACGACCGATCATACCAAAACTCACAAAATGATTCAGCCCCCGCCAAATCGACGGCAAACTCCAACAAAAACACCCGAAGCATTCAGCAAAGAAACCAATTTGGACATACAAATCCAACATTCAGGCAATGATTCAATACAAAACTGCAAATCCGCCCTCATACACTAACAAATGAGAACTACCTCAAGTCCTAAACAAAACAACTCAAAACAGTCAAAAATACCTTATAAATACAGGTAAAGACAGAACACACATGAACACAACTCTCCGCAAGTTGAGAAACACAACGTTCAACGAACAACCACCACAAACCGTAGACACCGAGCCATTACTCACCATGAACGAAACCCATTCAAATCACTCGAAATATCAAAAAAGATTCACTCCAATACAGCTGCAGCACATCCCCGCCGCACATCCTGTGTAAACCAATCACACACATACACCACTCGTCAAAATCTAATCCAGTTTTCGCACCGCAGAGAAAAAGTATAACCCCCTCCCAATCGCCAAAAATATACATTCCTTTATATGTACAATATTCATTTTGCGCGATCTCGACCTACGACAACATCCACCCCTTGCCGATGACGCCAACCCAGGCCGACAAGGAGAGGTCAACGTCAGCCGCCTCTCCACAACGACTGCAAAAAATCTCACAAAGTTAACAAAAGTCTAAATTATTATACATATAACAAATCAACAAATTATGAACAATTAAAGTCTAATCGACTTTCCCAATTCACAAATTGAATCATCCACATTCAAGAACATTTAGTGCAAATCCAAAGAAATTCGCCCATTTAGACAACGTAATACGAAGTCTTAGTGTAATCCACTATAAAATATAAATACAACCGTGAGAGAGCAGAGAATATTATACGATCATTTTGTTTATATTTTGCGCATCCCATATACCATATTTTCACTTATATGTATATCCTTAAATAAAAAAATTAAAAGAAATAAGGATTTCAGTACAACATGCAATAAAGACTTGATATCCAAATTTTAAATTAGCTTTTGGTCGTGATTTGTTCAACTTTTCCAAGAAAATACCATCTACTCATATAACGAAATTCAACAAAATCACTGTGTACATAAAAAACTATAAACAATACGTATGCGAGAGAAAAAACAAAATTATAAAAATTAGAGACCACGACAGTATTTTTCATAGAAACAGATTACATAGAATGAATGCCAGCAACTGTCGTCACAAACTGTTTCATACCACAACAACACAAATAACTCATCCATACGATTCATTGATTATTATGTAATAAAATATAATGTATAATGTAAAATAAAGTAATAAAAATAACACTTATAAAGCTAAATTATCTAACTTAATGGTAATAAATTCTCCACTACTTTCTTGATTATGTACCGGACTTTAGCACACAAATTCCATCTCAATAAAAAATTTGATTCAACCGGATTTCATGTGCTGACTGTTATTTAAAAGTCGCTCTATAAAAATCGGCAATTTTTCCCCCGCAACAAAATTGTAGTGAAAATTTATTCCAAACAATTTTTCACAAATTCATTTTCAAAATCAAAATGATAGATAGTATTAATTTATTGAACTGCTTTACACATAAAAACAAATTGGATAAACATTCAATCAGTTCCGTTTTTTTTCTCCTTACTGTACTCATGTTTACATTTAACTAGTGTAAGTATTTTTTTCAATTTATACTATAAAATACTAATCTTTTAGTTTACGAACAATGGAAATATTCTATTAAATATATTAAAATGCATTTTCGTAAATTCAATAAATTTAATTAGTGAAATTTTAATTCAATTTGATTCTTAAAGTTTTTTTGTTTAAATTCAACATAGTATGCACCCTTCCGTCGCAACACATATTTTTTTACTAAATAAATAAACCAGCAAAACAAATCAAAGTAAAAATTACAAACCAAACCAACACAAAATAATATTTTTGTTTTTTATTTTTCGTGTTTTCTCAATCTTTATGTGCGGTCACTGCGTATATGTATACGGCCATGTTAAAGAAAACTATAAAAAACCCGGTTTATATGTATGCAGGCCCAAATAACGTACACAAGAAAAAACACTTTCATACGATTGCTATGGAAATTTTCTTTTTAATATTTTTTTTTTTTTGACTTTATTTAGCTTTACCTCGTAATTGCGGCAGAAAATCAAATTTTCATTCTCCTGAGCATGAACTTTGTTTATTTATCATTCATTTCGAAAAACTGTTTTTTATTTTTAAGGTAGTTTTCATTTAGAATTTTAACATTTTCCGGTGTGATGCATTTTGTTTGTTGAACGTCGTATGCAGACGAAGCAAAGTTTGTGGGTATGCGAGAAGAGTAATCAACATCAAAATTGAACAAGGTAGTTCAGTGACCAAACAAATAATTGTATGTCAAAGTAGTTTAATTTAATGACAGTCTTTTAATATTTATTTGGAATGTGTAAAATTAAAAATATAGTTTATTTAAATTAATTAATACACAGGTAAGAAATTATTGATTTAATCAATATTAAAATAAACTGTTATTGATAAATTTTATATGGATGTGGTATATTATGTACCGCTGCCAAAATTCTTGTTTTGCATTAAATAAGTTTTATTTTTGTGGTTCATTACAGTTGATTGAACCAACCAACGAAGGAAAAATCCAAAGTAATAAACGTATTGTGGCTGTATTGGGAACCATTAAATACGCGTTGGATAAAGGTTCAACATCAATTGTACGTGTCCAAGAATATTACCCGTGTTTCCGAAAAAGAATCCGATGTTTAATTAGTTTTGTGTATTTCAGGTTATGATGTCTCATTTCGGTCATTTTGGAATACACTATGGAACCAGTAGCCCATGAATTAACACATTTACTCGGCTGTGATGTACAATTTTTGCACGATTGCGTTAATGAAGTTGAGTTTGTAGCGATCCAGTCCTAGGCTCCATTACTTTATTGAAAACCGTTCGTTTTTATCGTTTTAGAAAATCATTTTTGAATGGCGTTCCATTCTTGGAGGCGGTGACACAGCTTCATTTTGTGCCAAGTGGGGCGCTGAATCGATATTATAATGTAATGCTGCAGAACGTACATCACCATCAAATAAATCGTTAAAATTTACACATTAATTATTTTAGATTCCTTAGTTCAAGCATGGAATCTTAATTTATTGTACTCGATAAATAAATGTGAAACCAAAAACACTTGAAATTTTTAGAATTTTTTTAAAGCAAAAATATGGTGGTTTGTTTCGATTGTTTCTTATTTCCATGTCAATCTACTATCTAGATTCTAAATTGATGTTATTTAGCTTAACCGAAAGACAGGTTTGTTTACGGAGGATGACAAGAAATATTTACTGATTTCTTCTCATTTGCCTTAATTTTCCATTGGGAAATTATTATTGGTATTTCCATAATTTAAATATTTTATATGTGGACGACATAAGAAAGGAAATATTTTACTTTCAAAGCTAAAATTTAGTTTTATGAAAGTTGACTTTTTCTTAATTTATATGTAAATGTCTTTTAACTAAAAAGGATGAGACTTTCTATTGCGAGTTTAATGGTATTTAATGGTTCCCAATACAGCCACAATACGTTTATTACTTTGGATTTTTCCCTCCTTGGTTGGTTCAATCAACTGTAATGAACCACAAAAATAAAACTTATTGATTGCAAAACATGAATTTTGGCAGCGGTACATAATATACCACATCCATATAAAATTTATCAATAACAGTTTATTTTAATATTGATTAATTCAATAATTTCTTACCTGTGTACTAATTAATTTAAATAAACTATATTTTTAATTTTACACATTCCAAATAAATATTAAAAGACTGTCATTAAATTAAACTACTTTGACATACAATTATTTTTTTGGTCACTGAACTACCTTGTTCAATTTTGATGTTGATTACTCTTCTCGCATACCCACAAACTTTGCTTCGTCTGCATACGACGTTCAACAAACAAAATGCATCATACCGGAAAATGTTAAAATTCTAAATGAAAACTACCTTAAAAATAAAAAACAGTTTTTCGAAATGAATGATAAATAAACAAAGTTCATGCTCAGGAGAATGAAAATTTGATTTTCTGCCGCAATTACGAGGTATAGATAAATAAAGTCAAAAAAAAATATTGAAAATAAAATTTCCATAGCAATCGTATGAAAGTGTTTTTTCTTGTTTACGTTATTTGGGCCTGCATACATATAAAACCAATTTATTGAAAGACGGCCGTATACACATCCATAGGCAGTGATATTATCATCATGCTGAATACATTTTTCGTTTTTTTTAGGTAATGTTGTATCTCAGTCGCTTTAATGTAAATTTATATTCTTGTCTTTGCCACAATCTCAGTAAAAAATTTTTAAAATTTTTCTGTTTTCTAGTGGAAGTGGAATGAATCATCTATGTAGTGGTGCGAAATGACAAAATGAGCGCAAAATAAAAAAAATACGTAGCATTTTAAGAAGAAAATTATGTGTGCGTGTATGTTAATGTTTTTATTTTGTATAAATGCAAAACTGGAAATGATCAAATATTTTTTATCTCTCTAAAAATTAATCTCGCTCACATGTCCGCCAGATGCCTATTGTTTCATTATCTAGTAAAACAACAACAAAAGGCATATTTGTTGTTGGATTACCAGAAAATTTATTGTTTTATATAAACTTCCCACACATGTTAAAGCAAAGCACGCCCCTTTGCTTAAGGTCTAAGGATACTCGAATACAAATATATATTTGTTCGAGGCAAACCGTTATTTTGTCTATATACAATATACAGAGTGTATATAATATTTTGTTTCAACGGTTATTATTTTTACTTAGTGCATGTAATGTTTTTACTTAAGGTATTCAATAGGTTGTATTATATTACCGGCTCGTTTACTTATTTAAGTATTTTGATCAGCGATTCTGATAAAGCCATTTTAGGAATTTATTTCAGTGATTTTAGTGTTCATTTCAGTGGTTGTAATTGGTGTTTGAAATAAAACACCCTTTCGATTGTGTTGTGATGAGTTTCGAAATTCTCAAATTCGAGAAAAATAGGGATATCCTATTATTTCAAGGGTTTCGTTATTACAGGCACGTCTCCTACAATCAAAAAACTTATTGGCGATGTGTCCTGTTCAATAAAAAAAATTGTACTGGACGGGTGCACACCGAAAATGGTGAAGCCACCCTTACGGAGGAACACATGCGTCATACGCCCGATGCGGCAGAAAATGAGGCAATTCGGTCAATGAACGCATTGAAACAGCTTGCCTCAGTATCCACCCTTCCTTCCAAAGAGTTAGTACCCCTAAATTCCGTAGCCATTCCTTTATATGTTGCCGCTTCCATGCCTTCAACTAGTTCAATGATAAGAACTGTTCAAAATGTTCGTAATTCTAAAATGCCTTTACCATTATCCAGAGAAAGTATGATTATTCCTGATGTATTTAAACTTACGAACCGCGGAGAAAAGTTTTTATTTTTTGATTCTGGCTGTATTCAAAATCGAATTTTAATAGTTACAACAGATCGAAATTTATCATGTTTACAAGATGTATCTGAGTGGTATGTTGATGGTACATTCAGTGCTGTTCCATTATTATTTTACCAGTTATTTACTATTCACGGTATGAAAGAGAAAAAATCAATTCCATTAGTATTTGCTCTTCTACCAAATAAGTTGGAAAACACCTACATCAATGTATGTTTTTGAATGCTTAAAAATATAAGACCTTGCTTAAATCCTTATTCTATAATGAGTGATTTTGAACAAGCTATTACGAATGCTGCAAGAAATGTGTTCCCTACCATAACACAACGTTATTGTTTATTTCATTTCGGACAAAATCTTTATCGTAAGATTGCGTCCGAAGGGCTTAAAACAAACTATGATTCAGATCCTGAGTTTGCTCTTCGAATGAAAATGCTAATATGATTGTGAAGTACATACCAAAAATAATACCAAAAATGTACACTGTTAAATTCAAAAATATTCCAATTGGATTTGTTTTGTAGTGAAATTGAAACACTTTTAGATAATCTTTAACATTTATACTAGAGAAGTCCCTGAATCCCTAATAGTGTCGCTGTAAAGATCAAATAATTTTCTAACAATTTCAGATAAACACGAGAAAATTGTGATATAATTCACTAAAGTTTTTTCAATTCTAAAGAAGGTTTTTTTAGACACTGTTTCTACTTTTATATCTCCGAATCTAGAGATGTTCACGGGGTCTCACCTATATGGCTGAATAGCTAAGTCAAAACCTCACGTGTGTGGTGAATAAGGTTGAGATATGATGATTTGTAAATTGTCCAGCGTATTTTAAACAATAGTGGTTTTTGATATCAATCTATTTTCAAATTTTTCTGTTGCCGCTCCTTGAGATGTTCATAATTTTTTTAATGTATTTTGGGATAGCATAGATAAAATTCTAACATTGCAATAAACATGGTTATTTTATGAAAATATTTACTGTGCCATATACGACTTAGAAGTTTCTTGAATTTGAATAAATTTTCAAATTTTATTTCACCGATCCTAGAGATGTTCACGGGGTCTCACCTACATGGTCAAATAGATCAGTGAAACCCCTATGTGGGCAATGAACGGTATCTAATTATGATGATTTTTAACCAGTTCAGAGACATTTTTACGTTTCCGGTTATATGGCCCATCCCAGAAATGTTCACGAGATCTGTTTCATATATTCGAATAAGTCAGACAATTTTCTATCAATATTGTGAAAATGGGACACGAATGATGATTTTCATCATGTTTTCCATAATTTACAACTTCTTCGTTTGCAATTTTACTCTCAATTGGAAATTTTGGTATTTTCTCCTATAGGATTTTTACCCATTGACATTCCCAAATAAGCTACGAACCCGATTTATTCTGAAAACAATCAAATAACAAAAATCCTATGGATGTTCACAAGGTCACGTTTATACTTTTAGATAGTTCAAAGTTTCGACTATCGATAGTTCCGAACAGGGTTCAATTGTGATGATATTTACTGGACCATATATGACTTAGAAGTTTCATGAATTTGAATAAATTTTCAAATTTTATTTCACCGATCCTAGAGATGTTCACGGGGTCTCACCTACATGGTCAAATAGATCAGTGAAACCCCTATGTGGGCAATGAACGGTATCTAATTATGATGATTTTTAACCAATCCAGAGACATTTTTACGTTTCCGGTTATATCGCCCATCCCAGAAATGTTCACGAGATCTCTTTCATATATTCGAATCGGTCAGACAATTTTCTATCAATATTGTGAAAATGGGACACGAATGATGATTTTCATCACGTTTTCCATAATTTACAACTTCTTCGTTTGCAATTTTACTCTCAATTGGAAATTTTGGTATTTTCTCCAATAGGATTTTTACCCAATTGACATTCCCAAATAAGCTACGAACCCGATTTATTGTGAAAACAATCAAATAACAAAAATCCTATGGATGTTCACAAGGTCACGTTTATACTTTTAGATAGTTCAAAGTTTCGACTATCGATAGTTCCGAACAGGGTTCAATTGTGATGATATTTACTGGACCATATATGACTTAGAAGTTTCATGAATTTGAATAAATTTTCAAATTTTATTTCACCGATCCTAGAGATGTTCACGGGGTCTCACCTACATGGTCAAATAGATCAGTCAAACCCCTATGTGGGTAATGAACGGTATCTAATTATGATGATTTTTAACTAGTCCAGAGACATTTTTACGTTTCCGGTTATATCGCCCATCCCAGAAATGTTCACGGGATCTCTTTCATATATTCGAATAGGTGAGACAATTTTCTATCAATATTGTGAAAATGGGACACGAATGATGATTTTCATCATGTTTTCCATAACTTACAACTTCTTCGTTTGCAATTTTACTCTCAATTGGAAATTTTGGTATTTTCTCCAATAGGATTTTTACCCAATTGACATTCCCAAATAAGCTACGAACCCGATTTATTGTGAAAACAATCAAATAACAAAAATCCTATGGATGTTCACAAGGTCACGTTTATACTTTTAGATAGTTCAAAGTTTCGACTATCGATAGTTCCGAACAGGGTTCAATTGTGATGATATTTACTGGACCATATATGACTTAGAAGTTTCATGAATTTGAATAAAATTTCAAATTTTATTTCACCGGTCCTAGAGATGTTCACGGGGTCTCACCTACATGGTCAGATAGATCAGTGAAACCCCTATGTGGGTAATGAACGGTATCTAATTATGATGATTTTTAACTAGTCCAGAGACATTTTTACGTTTCCGGTTATATCGCCCATCCCAGAAATGTTCACGGGATCTCTTTCATATATTCGAATAGGTGAGACAATTTTCTATCAATATTGTGAAAATGGGACACGAATGATGATTTTCATCATGTTTTCCATAACTTACAACTTCTTCGTTTGCAATTTTACTCTCAATTGGAAATTTTGGTATTTTCTCCAATAGGATTTTTACCCAATTGACATTCCCAAATAAGCTACGAACCCGATTTATTGTGAAAACAATCAAATAACAAAAATCCTATGGATGTTCACAAGGTCACGTTTATACTTTTAGATAGTTCAAAGTTTCCACTATCGATAGTTCCGAACAGGGTTCAATTGTGATGATATTTACTGGACCATATATGACTTAGAAGTTTCATGAATTTGAATAAATTTTCAAATTTTATTTCACCGGTCCTAGAGATGTTCACGGGGTCTCACCTACATGGTCAGATAGATCAGTGAAACCCCTATGTGGGTAATGAACGGTATCTAATTATGATGATTTTTAACTAGTCCAGAGACATTTTTACGTTTCCGGTTATATCGCCCATCCCAGAAATGTTCACGGGATCTCTTTCATATATTCGAAATAGGTGAGACAATTTTCTATCAATATTGTGAAAATGGGACACGAATGATGATTTTCGATTATTTTTGAGAAAATACCAAAATTTCCAATTGAGAGTAAAATTGCAAACGAAGAAGTTGTAAATTATGGAAAACATGATGAAAATCATCATTCGTGTCCCATTTTCACAATATTGATAGAAAATTGTCTGACCTATTCGAATATAAATATGAAAGAGATCCCGTGAACATTTCTGGGATGGGCGATATAACCGGAAACGTAAAAATGTCTCTGGACTAGTTAAAAATCATCATAATTAGATACCGTTCATTACCCACATAGGGGTTTCACTGATCTATCTGACCATTTAGGTGAGACCCCGTGAACATCTCTAGGATCGGTGAAATAAAATTTGAAATTTTATTGAAATTCATGAAACTTCTAAGTCATAACTATATGGTCCAGTAAATATCATCACAATTGAATCCTGTTCGGAACTATCGATAGTCGAAACTTTGAACTATCTAAAAGTATAAACGTGACCTTGTGAACATCCATAGGATTTTTGTTATTTGATTGTTTTCACAATAAATCGGGTTCGTAGCTTATTTGGGAATGTCAATTGGGTAAAAATCCTATTGGAGAAAATACCAAAATTTCCAATTGAGAGTAAAATTGCAAACGAAGAAGTTGTAAATTATGGAAAACATGATGAAAATCATCATTCGTGTCCCATTTTCACAATATTGATAGAAAATTGTCTCACCTATTCGAATATATGAAAGAGATCCCGTGAACATTTCTGGGATGGGCGATATAACCGGAAACGTAAAAATGTCTCTGGACTAGTTAAAAATCATCATAATTAGATACCGTTCATTACCCACATAGGGGTTTCACTGATCTATCTGACCATGTAGGTGAGACCCCGTGAACATCTCTAGGATCGGTGAAATAAAATTTGAAAATTTATTCAAATTCATGAAACTTCTAAGTCATATATGGTCCAGTAAATATCATCACAATTGAACCCTGTTCGGAACTATCGATAGTCGAAACTTTGAACTATCTAAAAGTATAAACGTGACCTTGTGAACATCCATAGGATTTTTGTTATTTGATTGTTTTCAGAATAAATCGGGTTCGTAGCTTATTTGGGAATGTCAATGGGTAAAAATCCTAGTGGAGAAAATACCAAAATTTCCAATCTAGAGTAAAATTGTAAACGAAGAAGTTGTAAATTATGGAAAACATGATGAAAATTATTATTCGTGCCCCATTTACACGATATTGATAGAAAATTTTCTGACCTATTCGAATATATGAAAGAGATCACGTGAACATTTCTGGTCTGGGCAATATAACCATAAACGTAAAAATGTCTCTGGACTAGTTAAAAATCATCATAATTAGATCCCGTTCATTACCCACAAAGGGGTTTGACTGATCTATCTGACCATGTAGGTGAGACCCCGTGAACATCTCTAGGATCGGTGATATACAATTTGAAAATTTATTCAAATCCATGAAACTTCTAAGTCGTATGTGGCACAGTAAATATTTTCATAAATTAACCCTGTTTATTTCATTGTTAAAACTTTGTTTGTGCTATCCTAAAATACATTTTAAATATTATGAATATCTCAAGGAGCGGTAACGGTAAAATTTGAAAATAGATTGATATCAAAAACCACTATTGTTTAAAATACGCTGCATAAGTTAAAAATCATCATATCTCAACCTTATTTACCACACACGTGAGGTTTTGACTTAGCTATTCACCCATATAGGTGAGACCCCGTGAACATCTCTAGATTCGGAGATATAAAAGTAGAAACAGTGTCTAAAATAACCTTCTTTAGAAATAAAAAAACTTTAGTAAAATGTATCACAATTTTCTCGTGTTTATTTAAAACTGTTAGAAATTATCTGTTCTTTACAGCGACACTATTAGGGATTCAAGGGCTTCTCTAGTATAAATGTTAAAGATTATCTAAAAATGTTTCAATTTCACTACAAAATAAATCCAATTGGAATATTTTTAAATTTAACAGTGTACATTTTTGGTATTATTTTTGGTATGTATTTCACAATCATAATGCTAATGGCCTTAGCATTTGTTCCAGCAAATGATGTTATTGACGTATTTGATGCATTGAAAGCCTCTGGCGAAATTCCTTCTAGTGCATGTAATGTGGTATCATATTTTGAGGATACGTATGTTGGATCACTCGATGATCGTATCAAAGAGTTTCCACACAGACGTAATCCTCGATATGCTATTCACGCTTGGAATCATTTTAATTCTACGCAAAACAATGCGCCACGCACAAATAATTATGTTGAAGGTTGGCATAGTGCATTTAGAAAACTTGTGGGTTGTCAACATCCAGATATATGGAAGTTTCTTACGAAACTTCAGTTGGAGCAATCTGCAAATGAAATTACAATTGAGCAGATAAATGCTGGAAGTGAAATGCCACCGCCCAAAAAAAAATATCGCGACTTAAATTTGAGACTGCAAAATGTTACTGCAAAATATTTTACAAGCACAAATAAAGTTGAGTATTTAAGAAATGTGGCGGTGAATATTTCATTGTAAACCTTTGGTCATTTTCATTCTATTTTAATCATCTTTTGTAAAAATAGTAATGAAAAATTTATCTGATTCCATTATTATAATGTTGAGTTAGAATAATTTTGAACTATTTTACAATTGATAACTAGAATAGAATGAAAATGATTAAGGCAGCATTTATTTGTGCATGCGTTTTTATTTGTAGATTGGTTCAAGATGTTTGGGTGTTGATGGCTTCAAGTTTAATAAAACATTATGCCTTACTTCAACTAGTTATTTACGGTGGCACGTATTGGATTGCGTTACGGCGTGTAACATTTTATAGGTGTCATATTTTGTAAAAGATTAAATAAAATTTTATTTTATGGAAATTTTCAAATTATATGCCTATAAGAAGTTGACATTACTTCACTATTAGGAATTTTTACGGGAATCAATATATATTAATAACATTATTTGCAACTGGTTAAAGTCATTAATTTTTCTAGAAGAACAACCTTAATATCTGAATTATAATTTGTTTAAAGTTTATAAGGGAATAAACCATATCGTTGTATTATATAGGAAAGCATTTTCTTGTTGTCTGGAATACTTTGTGATAAAAAATTTATTTTAAAATAAGTTTTGGCAAGCCTTACATTTTGTTTCCAAAATTATTGATGAATTATTACTTCTAATTTCGGAGAATATCAAATCTATTGGAATTTGAGTTTCCTTTCATATCGCGATAGAATTTAACCTGTAAAATAATATGAGCAAAATTGAAATATCGATCTTCTTCTGTTCAAATATATTTTGTAAATGTGATAGTTTCTTGTTGTAAATAGTAAAATAATGACGTTTTTAATATAGTTTCGAATCAAATAATTAATTCTTTCTTTCGGTTTATTTGTTTGAAATCAGAAAGAATAATTATATTGTTTCTTTAGTGGGATAGGTTTTTACAATCACAAATTTTTTGAACATTTACTTTGACGAATTGCTTTGAAGGTATGTTAGACGGAACAGTTAAACGGAAGGCTACAGAAAATCCTTATCCCTTTCCTTTAATCCTTTCTTCCTTTTCCTTTCCTTACCCCACCACTCCATAATCATAGCCTTGACGTGACGGAGTGGCTTGCGAATAGCTACGAAGGAGTTGGCAATGTCAGATAGGGTCACACAAACTGAAATGACAACTCTGGAGCTATCAGACCAATATGATTAACTTTTTTCAATGATATGGTTATAAACCATATTTCATGAATTATATTAAATATTACAATTAAATGTAATGCAAATTGTATTTTAATTACAATGTTTGTTAGTTACATTAGCACCGGTGTGAAGTACTTAACGTTAATGAAAAGTGTAGCTACACATTTTAACGAAAAATGTAGACTCAAAAAGTGTATATACACAAATTAGCAAAAGGTTTAGCAGCAAAAGATAAAGCTTGAAATTCGAAATACGTGGTTTAAGGCTATGTTACTCAAATTGTCAAAAACGATGTTTAGTAAAAATGTGTTCTCGCAGGACTCTTGATGCTATTTGAGGGCTTTTATGTGTCGCTAATATTGGTATATCATCTGCAAATGTTGAAACTGTTATATAATTTGAAGTTGGAAGGTCCGCTGTAAATTAGATATAACATAAATTAGATATAACACTGGCCCCAGTACACTGCCTTGTGGAACCCCTACGCGTATTTCATTTAAATTGGAAGATGCACTATTGTATGTCATCAAGCATTTCCGGTTTAGCAGGTAATTTTTAATGATCGCATGATAATTTGAAGGCTAATCGGAGGACGTGATTGTATAGGCCGTTTCAGATTTTTTGTTGCTTTCCACAGAGAGTAATCTGTTGCTTCTGATGCTGTAAGTTTACTTAGATAATATTGAATCCGCTCATCATGTTCTTTGTTAGTGCTGCTTTCAGGTTTTCATAGTTTTATTTAATTATGATTTAAGTCCAGGTGATCTATGTAACTGCCATTGCCTGCGCAATATGCGTTTGATCTTTAAGAGCTGTTGAATATTCTGAGACGCTTGATGCATTTTCACTTTAGTAGAGCTGTTGCATGTAGCATTCTTCGCTGCTTGCTCTAATGTCTTCGTTAATTATTGTACTGCTTCATCAATCTCAGATTTCGTTTTAAGTGGGATGCTTAATGAGCACTCTCTTGTAAATGCAGATTTGAATTGAGACCAATTGGTTCACTTGGACACTTGTCCGAGGACAAATTGGAAAACACATGCATGTAAATTCAGTCAATCGGTATCTGTCATCAACAGCTAGAATTTTTTACCTCCTTCGTGACCCTTGTCCTACTCCGGTGTTCTAAAAATTGCTTATCATGCACTAGTTACGGCTAAATTAGAATATGGATTGGCGTGCTGGGGTGATTGTTATGCAACTACTCTGTACCCCTTATATGTCTAACAAAAAATGATTTTAAGAATATTTCTAAAGAAACCACAAACTAAACCATCTTGGAATTCATTACAACCAACATCTTGCTTTTTTTTTTAATCGAAGTGATCAACATACTCGTATAATGAGAAGCGGTTTTCGATACAATTTTCGCGGTAACTATCAATTTCTTTGCAACATTCCTAGATTTTACAACGACCACTTCCGTCGCTCTAATCTTATCGCTGCACCAACCTTTTTTAATGCGCTACCATAACTTCTAGTAGGTTATCATCAATATCTTCTTCAAAATTTGATAATGTCGTGAATGGTGTGAGGTATTTAATAGATAATAATTTGGAGACTACGCTAAACAGTGTAGCTAAATCATCAATTTTGACGAAGGTACGTTCAGTTTGTAAAGTAGGGTTGTTATGTGTACGTTGGGGTAGACTTTGAAAAGTAATATCCCCATCAAAACTCGGTTCTGGTAATGGTAAAACTTGTAAAGTTTCAATGTTTACTTGTTGAGTATATGACTCAGCATCCGAATTTACAATATCGATGAAGGTTTGGTTATTTAAATTAATCGCAGTCCCTGATGATGAAGTGTTTTGCAAATTAATGTCCTCATCATCAATATGCAAACGACGCAGGCATAATGTTGCGACAGCCGTTGGTCTAAGCTACCGCTTTAGAAAGCTCGGCTCGAAATGTGATGATTCAAGTTTGATGATTCAAGCACGAGTTTAGATCGTCAGCTGCATTTCAACGTGGAATAACAGGAAAAGTCTGACGAAAATTACCAGATAACAGAATCATGCATGATTTGCACGAACCATGCATGATTCTGCATGCATGAACCATGGTTCCACCAAAAATGTTTTTATTGCCACGAAGATTTTTCCACATTCTGTTCAGCGCCTCCAGTGAACTTTTGTGGGCCATCGTGCATTCGTCCCGCACGCGATGAAGTGGCGATGAAGATATGACGGAATCTTTGAGCGTATTTTCCCAATGCGAATCTTTCTTGAGCAACTGTAAGAGTTGTCACGCCTCATATGGTAAGTCACACATAAATGTCCATTAACGGTTCTCAGTTGTTGATGTCGGAGCACGAACATTCACCAACAACAATCGAAGATAGTAACATACGTCGTTATTTGGATGGACAGTGTAGATGCGACACAAAGCATCTGAAGCAAATTCATTTGAATGTCCTTCGACTCGGATTCCTTGTTTCCGACACTGAAACGACTACGATGATGCATTCCATGTGTAGTGGCGTGGCACCGCTACCCAATATTGAGTCCAATGTTTCTCCTTGGATGTAATTCTGGGTAATCTGACTATAATAAATTATTATAGACCTGGATAAGGTTAGTCTGCCATTCACAAGGTCCATGGAGTAATATTTGATTTAATATCGTGTAGCGGTCTGGTGTAATAAATTATTAAATGTGGTAAAATCGATCTTTAACGATTCTGCCACATTTAATAATTTATTACACAAGAACACATTTGATGCCTTTAACGTTTGAAGCCAATTTCGGTAATTTGACACAAAAATAATTTATTACACACCTGGATAAGGTTGACCTGGCCTCTACTACGTCCACGGAGTAACATTTGACCCAATATCTTTTGGCTGTCTGGTGTAATAAATTATTAAATGTGTCAAAAAAACTTTTGTATCGTAATATGAAACCTACATCTTCTGATGCCAATTCCGTCTGATATAACAAAAAAAAATTTATTACGCACCTGGATAAGATTGAGCTACCCTTGACAAGACTTTCAGTGCACAATGTGGCGCAAAATCTGGTGGCATTCTTGTGTAATAACCGCTTATGTAATAAATTATTACATAAGTTGGTCAAATTGATTTTTTTGTAATAAATAATCGATTGGTATGAAATTTACCTTTAGGCAAGTTACTGGGATGGTGTTCAAATAACTAATTCAATGTAATTAATTTATAATAAATTCTGGTTCAAGAACCATCTCGATATCATAGCTACATCAACAGTTACAATTTTGGCGGGGTAAGTTTAATTGTAAGCTAGACCGACCACTCGTTCCTCGAAAACGGTATCTGTAATAAAATCCGGATTTGTTGTAATAAATTGTAATGAATGCGTGTAACAAATTATGGTACGGGTTTAATTGAGCCGGGCTAATTTGGTCGGTCCAGATTTAAAGCATTTAATAAATATTAGGCCAACTATTGTAAGATATCCCTAGAGATCTTAACACAATCACAGATATATAGGGTATTCGATGAGTACTATGTCAGGAAAGATTAAGAGAGCTCTCCATCCAGGTGTTGGAACAATTTAGAGCATTTTGTATTATGGCCAAATATAATAACAATTCTTAGGCCAACTGTGAGCTCAAGTATATGGAGTGTTAGTTGGGAACCATGTCACTTAGAAAAAAATTCAGGGGCTCATTATCCAGGGGTGGATATAATTTATATATATATACATATTTAACGCTTTGGAAGAATTTACTAAATCTTACTAAATTTTTATTGTTGAATGATCATGAGGTAAATTGAATGATAATGATAAATTGATCAAAAATATCATCAAAAATATTATAAAATTTATTTTACACATTCATGTAGTTTAAAATGCAACAATTATAACTTAATTAATAAAGGGTGTTTTTTTAAGAGGTTGCCGATTTTTTTTTTGAATAAAACACATATAAAATTATGAAATGACCAAAATTTTTTTTTATTTGGTAGATAATTTTTTGGCATTTAACATTTAAACACAATTTCTGGCATATGGCTACCACGACTATTTTTCACAAATGTCATTCTGGAGGTCCAATTTTCCAGCACTTTTTCAAGCATTTGAGGGCGTATGTCAGCAATGACACGTTGAATATTGGTTTCCAAAGCGTCAATCGATTGAGGTTTATCCACATAAACCAATGACTTCACGTATCCCCACAAAAAGTAATCGAGTGGCGTCAAATCGCACGAACGCGGAGGCCAATTCACCGGACCATTTCTCGAAATAATGTTGTCGTTGAAAGTTTCTTTCAATAAGTCGATTGTTTCACGTGCTGTATGGCAAGTGGCACCATCTTGTTGAAACCACATTTCATCCATATCCATATCTTCAAGATTTGACAACAAAAACTCATTTAACATGGTTCTGTATCGATTTCCATTCACGGTAACGCGTCGTCCTTCCTCATTTTTAAAGAAATATGGACCGATGATCCCACCAGCCCATAGACCGCACCAAACAGTACATTTATCAGGATGCATTGGTAATTCTTGAACGGCGTGTGGATTATCTTTGCTCCAAATGCGACAATTTTGTTTGTTGACGTATCCATTTAACCAAAAATGCGCCTCATCACTGAAGAGAATTTTACGGTAAAAAAATGGATCTTCGTTCAATTGATTTAACGACCAATCACTGAATTCACGGCGCAAACGATGGTCGTGTGGCTTTAATTCTTGCACCAATTGAATTTTGTATGGCACCAAACCCAAATCTTTACGTAAAATTTTCCATAAAGTCGATGGACAAAGTCCAATTTGCTGAGCACGACGACGAATCGATAAATTGTCGTTTTCTTCGACACTGGCCTCAACGACAGCAATATTTTCTTCTGTACGAACTCTTCTCATTCTTGTCGGTGGCTTGGCATCCAAAAGAGTGAATGTAGACCGAAATTTGGTAATTACGTTCTTTATGGTGGTCTCTGACGGACGATTATGTGCACCATAAAATTCACGAAGTGCTCTATAAACATTTTTAATTGAACACTGATTTTGAAAATAAATTTCCACGATTTGAAAACGTTGTTCTGGAGTTAACCTATTCATAATGATTTGCCAAACAATACTGAGTAGAAATGCCACTTTGAGCTGTCAAAACAACTGTCATAAAATAAAACGACATCTATCGGAAAAACAAACCTCCTAAAAAAACACCCGTTATAAAAGCAATAAAATAATGATAAATAAAAAATACAAAATATTAAGATTTAACCTCGAGTATCTTAATAGTAAGTTAACATTCAATGATTTTAATTCGACAGAGTAGCCTTCTATTTAACTAATAACAAATATTTATCCGTAACAAACAAATGAGTTTCGATGAGAGGGATGACCAACTGAACTAACAGACAAGTTTGACAAATTTCTCATACTTGTGGCCTGATACAGATGGGTGGTTTTGTTTGATGCTCAAACCGTTTAGATTTGAACTATTTAATCGCTTACTAAACTGCTATAAACTATTTGTCCGTTCATAAACGAATGAGTTTTGTTGAGAGGGGTGGCTAAATGAACTAATAGACGAGTTTGACCGCTTTCTCATACTTGCGGCCTGTCTACCTATCTACCTATTTATCTAAAATCTACCTATGGTCATAGGCTATCGAATCGGCCGAAAAGATCTCGAATGATGGACGATTTTATCTTCAGAAGAAGGGGAAAATAAAAATTTCACCCCTATAACCTCATCAGACTGACCCCGAACCTATACAATCAAAACCTACCTATGGTCATAGGCTATCAAATCGGCCTAGTCAGATTGGTGTCCATGTTGCAAAATCGCGAATGATGGACGACTTTGCTTGATAAACAATAAACTTCTTTATCGACATTTGTCGGCTGTATAAAACATAAATGGCATTTCACACCTACAACCTCACCAGATTTACCCCTAATCTATGAACAAAATTTACCTATTGGTCACGGCCCATCGAATTGACGTAGTCAGATCGGTGTATGTCTGGCATAGTCTTGAATGGCAAACCACTTTAACGACAATTATGAACCATTTAAAGCTTGATAATTTTTAAACTTCTTTAACAGCAGTTTTCGGCACCCTTTTTATTACTATACTTTCTCAATTTATTGCCCTTACAAATCTCTTTAAATGAGACTTTTCCAATCATAATACTTTTAACGTTAAGTCATAATAAATTTTTGAAATTTGACGTATGCTGCTATAAACACATAAAACAATAAATTATTATCGGTTAAATTGTAAATTTAGTTGTTGTTTGCTATGAAACAAATGTTTTCGGCTGGTTAAGTGGGTTAGTCACTTTCGACTAGGATATTCCAGTTTAATATATAGTTTGATTAACTTTCGGCTGAAGTAGTCAAGACACTATCTGCATTATCGATTTTTTCACTATCGGCTGGCAACTTTCGGCTACCTTTAACAAGGTAATCACACCTCTCTATATCAGGCCACAAGAATGAGAAAGTGGTCAAACTTGTCTATTAGTTTAGTTGGTCATCTCTCTCAACAAACCTCATTCGTTTGTGAACGGGCAAATAGTTTATATAAACTGATGTAAGCGATTAAATAGTTCAAATCTAAACGGTTTGAGCATCAATCAAAACCACCCCTCAATATTAGGCTACAAGTATGAGAAAGTGGTCAAACTTAGTTTATAGCAGTTTAGTAAGCGATGAAATAGTTCAAGTCTAAACAATTGGGGCATCAATCAAAACCACCTCTCAAATCAGGCCACAATTATGAGAAATTTCTCAAACTTTTCAGTACGTCAAAACCGTTTATATATGTCAGGCCACGGATGTGACAAATTTCTAAAACTTGCCAGGTAAATAATTTGATCATCATACTCATTCAAATGTATCCATTCGTGGACGGCTAAATTGTATTGTAGTGTAACAGCGACTAAATTGATCGGATATGAATAGATTGGATTCTGACTCGGTGTCACACAAACAAAACATTTACGAAAACTCTAATCTTCGATAATGTTCCGCCTTACTCAGGTAATATCACTAACACAATCACAATTAATGAAACTAGCAAAAGATTAGCAATTTCTTCACGTTCGTGGAATATTTGTTAGATGAGTTGGACGATTATGACGAAGAGACGAACAGTTTGTATTGTGTGGTAATCAAAATGTATATTGTCCAGCTAAAAAGTTTGCACGAATGTAATGTATTGTATCAGCCAACCATACTCATAGTTCGTCAAAAGTACTTTGTCTTATATCGATCGTAATTTTGATAATGATAAAATCGAGATGACGGATATATCCTTAAATATATCTACTGATATTGAAACGCAAATACCTAAGGTTGTTACGACACCTATAACGTCCATGCCTTCCGCAGCAGGTACTGAAGTTGTAAAATGACAGTCGTCATCGCTCCCTCAAACTGCAACTACTCCCCATCATCCAGTTAATCTAATGACACCCGATTCATTTCAATCATCAGGGAAAAAATCACCAGAAATTGTGAGTAGTGATGTCATGTACACATTGTACATGTTAGCTAATGCGACCTCAGCTACATCGCCACAAATAAATAAAAAGTAAATCAAAGGACTTAATATCGGCAATATTGTAAACAATAAAGAAATTGAGGAGCAAGAGAAAGCAAAAATTTGTAATTCTGTTGAACTTCAACAAAAATTATCTCAACAAATGGCACAACCGCAAAATGAAATCGCCCCGCAACTGAATGTTGTGGTTACAACTACAACTCCAGTCAGCAACAATCAAACAGCTCCTATTATCAACAATAATGCTATACCTGCTTCAAATAATTAAATTGCTAGTGGCGGTTCGTCACTGAGTCGCGAGGTACAAGAAATACTATCGCTTAAAGATTCTGATTGTTTGAATAATTATTATGATTCGGACACTGTATTGATAGATGATAAATATGGACTTGTTACTAATGATGAATTAATTCATAACAAAGACGATGACGACGACGATGATGCCGAGATTGAGGTAGCAGATAATAAGAAAATAAGAAATTCGAGCGACTGGCCCAAAGTTCCTGTAACAATAACGCAGCCACCAAATAGTACGTCTAGTGTAGTTGTTGATCAAATTACAGTTATCTCCAAACAATTCGATCAAATTTGTCTGAAAATGGAACAAATGATGGAAATATTGGAAGCTCAATCGTGCCAAATTAACGAGCTTCGAAGTCAGATACATGATTAGCAAAAGATTTGTGTGGGAGATAATTATAAAACCACATCGAATGCATCCAAATTAGAAGCGAGCATATCAAACTTATTAGAAAACTATTTGCTTTCTAAACCGCAACTATTATGTAATCAAATTTCTGAAAGGGTCAGATAATTTACTAAAAATAGCAACCAAATTATCAATTAACATTATTACTTCTGCATTTATAAAAAAAGAAATTTATTAATTTACGCGCGCATTGGTGTTCAGTCTTCTGTATTCATTTGTTTTTGTTCAACCTATTTTATTATTAGGCAACAGGCAAAACAAGTACAAAGTCCGAAACGCTGTACCAAATTACACTACATGCTATGTATTTTTTTTATTTTGCGCTCATTTTGTCATTTCGCACCACTACATAGATGATTCTTTCCACTAGAAAACAGAAAATTTTTAAATTTTTTTACTGAGAATGTGACAAAGACAAGAATAGAAATTTACGTTAAAGCGACTGAGATACAACATTTCCTAAAAAAACGAGAAATTTATTCAGCATGATGATAATATGCTGAATAAACTTAGCTGTCAGATTTTTTAACCTCATAAACAAAATCCTAATAAAAACGAACCAGTCGGTCGAGTCCAGTCAAATATTTACAACTTTCTTATTGTACTCGTTGTCGTTGCTGAAAATGGATAATAAATTCCTCAAGAGTGCGGCCCCATCCCATTATTTGTGTGCAGTGCGTTTATCTGGAGTACACGAACGAATATTTCACCATGTAGCTGCTGCGTAGCACAATCACACTTCTAAATGTATTGATTTTACATTGCGAGCGCATAGATAATGATAATTTATCATCAAATATTCAAATATTTACAACGTACTTATTGAACTCGTTGTCGTTGCTTAAAATGGATGACAAATTCCTGCGGCGAAACCGGATAATAATAGCAGTGATCTGGAAGAGGGTGATTCGCATTCAGGAGAAAAGTTTAATACAATGAATTATTTGAATGATATCAAACGGACAACTCTAATTAAAATTTAGAAAATGTTGAATGACGTCAATGGTATACAATTTGTGCTCAACTGTACCTATCAATTTTTATTTGATCCGGATTCCATGCATTGCCTGTGTAGGATTTGTCATGATTTGATGGCACGATCGAATGGCGTTTTATGAATACAAGTAAGTCTCAATGAAAAAAAATCGTAAAATTTTTAACTAATAACAATCTCGTTTTACTTTAGATTACTAAATATATTGGCATGAAAGTTGGGTTGAAGGAACAAGGTGGAATTGGATATTTTGTTGTTATGGTGTTTTGTAGGCTACTTGTATAATATCCCAAAACGGGGATGATGAACAGTTGCCAGACGATGACGAGTACATTGAAGATAAATCGAATGAAGAAGAGATCCCGCGAAGTAAAATATTTTAAAACTTTTGTATTTCTTATAAACTAAGATGTAAGATTTATTAATAAATTTACACTGAAAGAACCAGAACTTACTTTGGCTATTTTATTTTGTACTCTGAATGGGTAAATATCATTATTCAAACAGGAATCGAATCGTATTAGTTTTATCCCATAACTCAAAAGGTATCCATTTTTCTAGTGTATGTATCAACTCCCCTCCTCGTAATTTTATTCCATGCCTCTTTCATACAAATGTGTGCCATTTTCAGACTAACTCCAGGTAATTTTGGGAGGTTGGTATTTGTACCCGGGATATCACCATCGAATTCATCCAATAGGATTGGTGATGATGTTCTACGTAATTACTCAGCATCGAGTAGAGAATATGCATGAGAACTTATATGAAGATTGAAGTATTTTTGGAATTCGGCCATTTGTTTAGGGAACTATACTGTGTATCGATGTTAGAGCATTACCTGGCGACAAAAATTATATCTCAGCTCCTGGTTAAGACACCTTCAAACGGTTTGCTGTTCTAGATACAGAAAGAACCATAGCATATCTGTTTAGCATAACATATGTATGCGAGTCACCTGGAATATACAGTGATTTTTTAAAAATGGGCAACCGGACCAACGCGTGATACGTAATATTATTTCAAAGAAATTTAACCCAGGATTACAATTTTTGCGACATATGTATAGTGTGTTATAGCTTAAGATTCAGGTTTTTACACGAACTGGAATCCGTCATAATAAATAATTAAAAAACGAAATTTTACTCAACAGTTTAGACTTATTATAGCAATTCCATTTGTTTCTTGTAAATTATGCACCCAATGACAATAATCTGATTAGGTAATAATATATTTAATATCGATATTTTGCATCAAACGAAATTTTGTGTGACTTTTATTTTGGTTTAGCGATCGTACCAAAGCAACTTTTTTATTTTGTAACAATCGCGTTTTGTACCAATTCTAAATTCTTCATATAAAATTGCCTTGTGACCAGAAAATTAATACAAATAACGATTGGTACAAAAGAGTCACATAAGTTGCTTTGCTGGATCGATTTGTACCAAAGCAACTTTTGTGTGACGATTATTTTACTAGGATGGAGATCGTAGGATTTTAATTTTGCAATCAATGTACTACATAGATTATGTATTATTGAATTATGAAATTTTACATACAGCAACACTGTAGATTAGATTTATTAGATAAATAGATTTATTTGATAACAATAATTTTATTATTGATAGTAAGATAAGAACAAATATAGAGATGGATAAAATTATTAAATATTTTTTTATTAATAATTTTTTATTTAATTAAAAAAAATATTAAGTATAAAATAATATTAATTTTATTATGCATATTTATAAAATTATTTATAATAAAAAAAATCTAATTGATTTATAAAAATAAAACCTAATAAGAATCATTCGTATCGCCGCCATATCATATTTTCTGTTTGTTTTATCGCAATTCTATCTGTTGATCAACACAAATTCAATTTCTATACGGTGTAATAAGATTCAATTTTGTTTTATTTATATTGAATGGCTTGAGTTGGTCCAAAAACATTTTTGTACCAATTGTTTTAGTAATAGAATTCATGTGGTACAGAAGTTTATGTATGGGTTATTTTTGTAATGGTTTTGTTGTATTAATTACGTATGTATGATTTATGAATAGTAACTAAAATATGTGACATAATTTTCAGGTCACCAAAAATGTGTAGCAAGTAAAATATTGGGTGTGATTTACAAAAGGTTGTTATACAAAAAATCATAAATTGTTGAATTAATATAACAATGATCCTAATTTACGTTAAAATTATATTTACAATTTTTTGTAAAGTTAAATGTTTCGGTAAAACTAAGAAAACATTAAAATATAAATTGTCTCAGCTATCTGTCATTGCCCTGCTATTCGCCCTTGTAGTATACATTTTCAAACTACACGGATTAACGTTGCTTCCGAAACCGTGACTTATGTGCAATTTATTGACATCCATCTTAAATAAGTCTGTACAATCGTCACAATCACTACCTGCTACTGGAAAATTAATTATAGGAAAATGGAGGGTGAATATGTTGTGGCCAACACTGAACTCTTTTTTACCACGAATGTATTCCTAGACCTATGTATCTTAGAATATATCACACTTGATTTCTAAAGCGGAAAATAAAACTTCAAGCCTTTTGATAAAACTGTCTTGTTTAGTTCAAAATCATCTTAAATTTCAGAAAACCAACAAGGCAACCCTTGTTGAAAATTTAATCTTCAAATTTATTTGAATCTTTTAATTCTTTGTCGGTTTTTGTAAATCTAAACTTTTAAAACCCATTCAAAAATTGAAAAGCTCCCGTAAAAGTTGCCACTTCCGAAACACAGGTTTCCATTAAATTTCGCAAAGATCTCCCAATTAATGGAAAAGTTTAAGTATAAAGTTTCATTCCGAATAGGATTGACTATCGCCTAGACTAAAGAGATGCCGAATTTTGGAGAAATAAAGTTTTTTTTATCAAAACACAAATTAATAAATGTCTGAACTAATTTTGTTTGAAATTAATTTACAGTTTTTTGTTTTTAATCGTTTTTCCGTAAACGCAATATAATTTTCAAAATATTTGCAAAAACGAAAAAGCTTCTATGAAAGCGGCCACTTTCGGTGAACCGATGTCGGACATCACTGGGCTTAAAAACCTTAAGTATGAAGTTTCATCTCGATCATCCAATTCTTCTGGACTGTATAGGGGCCGAATTTGTTTAAAAAAGTGTTTTTATCCAAAATCGTCATTTCCGTTTGAAAAACTGATCTGGTATTGCTAGAAAACTGATCTTAGTACTTTTTCTCGATTTTCTAGTATATGATATACTCGTTATCTCAAAATTCTTTCAAAAAAAAATGTTATTATGGAAGCTAACACTCCCGATGGACCAATTTCGAACATACAAGCTTAAATATGAAGTTTCAGATCAAACAGTCAATCCATCTGGGCTGTGCATAGGCCGAATTTTTGAAGATGAGTTTTCCTCAAATATCGAAGTTTTCGCCTAAATTTTGGATGGCCCGATATGACCCGATAAAACTCCTTTGGAAGCTGCTACTTACGGTGGACTGATTTCAGCCAGTCATATATATATATATCACTAGAACCTTTCAATTTATGAAAAACGCTTAAGTATACAGTGGTATGAAAAATAAAATTTAAATATAAAAATTTACTATGTTGCTATTTACTATTTATTTATTTATTGAGGCTACAAATAAGTTTTGAAGTATTTTTTTATAACGTCGAAGCTTTATTCAGAGAAATTGGTAGACTGTATTTTATTCAAAGTATTGCCCTTCGTTGCAGCATACGGATTCCGGATTGAGAAAAATCTTCGTGTTTTGAGGCGATCCAAGAATCGACCAAATTTATGGCTTCTTCCTAAGCAGTGAAGTTCTCCTTTTGGCATATTGTGACGTTTGACCTTCAATGCTCAGCTTAATTGAATCTATTTTTGTTGATAACGTAGTCCAGTGATGGTTTCGTTAGGCTGGAGTAGCTCATAATAGATCACTCTGAACTGATTCCACCAGATGCACAGCATTAGCTTCTTGCCATGAATATTCCGTTCGATGGTTGAAGTTGATGCATGACCGGGCTTACCCCACGATTTTCTGTGCTTTGGATTGTCGTGTTGGATCAACTTTTCGTCCCCCGTCATCATTCGATCCAAAAAAACCTTCCGATTTTGTCTTTCGAGCAGTTGTTTGCCCGTGAAAAAACGGCGTTCGGCGTCTCTTGGCTTGAGTTCACACAGAACCAAATTCTATGTTTTTGCACCATGTCCATAGTCTTGAGACGGTTTTGAATCGCTTGTTGAGTCACTCAAAAGTTTCAGCGAGCTTGTCTTGAGCTTTACATGAATCTTAGTTCAATAACCCCTCCAACTCAGCGTCTTCAAACTTTACTGGTCTTCTTCGCGTCCTCTCTCACTGGTGTGAAAAACGCCACTTTCAAAACGGCAGAACCAGTACTCACATCTTTTTATTTATGGAGCACGTTTCCCATATGCTTCACACAGTAATCCATTTCCATCAGCTGCAATTATCTTCAAATTAAAACGAAAAACCCGCGCTTCCCGCAAATTGTGTTTTGTTGGCACAAAGGTTGACATTGTTAGAGCACAACGCAAGCGTTGTTTACACTTCAGCGACACATACTGATGCGACACATACATGACACATACTGATTTTCAGAGGGAAATGATGACGCTTTAATATAGTTACAAGTTGGCTCGATGCGATTTAATAGTAGTTACGCCATCTTTGTAAATCTCTCAAAACTTATTTTTACATTCAATTCTTTACTATTTACTAATTATATCTTCAAGCCCGGTACATATAGTACGTCGGATGGAAATCGGGGATTTTTACATCTCGCCGTTTTATCCAATCAAATGAGAGAAACAGTACAAAATACACGCCCCTTTTCATCCCAAGAAGTTGAAAAATTTCAACTTTTGAGCAAAAAATCCTGAAGACAACGAACCTAATAAACCAAACCTGTAATTTTGAGCAATATTTTGTAGCTCATTTTACTTTTTTGCTCAGTTTTTGCGTGTTGTAAAAGTTCTTGTGAGCGGCATTTGTATTTTGTTTGTATTGTAAAACGTGCCTGCCGTATTAAATTTATTATAAAATATTAATTAAGTAAATTATGGGACGGTTAATGTTGGAACGGTATGGGCATATTATATTAAATAATACAAATGTATTGCATTAATTAATAGACTCATTTTATAATTATGGTTATTAGGCTTATTAAATTATTTTATATTCCAATATTTTTCTGGAATTTAAGCCTATAATAAAATACACTTTTACGGTCCTAACGTTTCAATTGTTTACTCACAATAATCTTCAGGGCGTACAAACTATGAATATAATATAAAATTACTAAAAGATCAATAACAGTTATTTTACGAAAAACAAAAAAACTTACAATAATCATAAACTCAAAATATTTACAAAAAGTTAAAAAATATAGGGTTTTCCAATAAGAGTGATATGATTTCTTTTAAAAAAAACACTAATTGTTAAGGCAATTGAAATGTTTTTTATTTAATGTGAAGTACAATTGATACAATTAAGTTCTGAATAAAACGTCATTCAAAGGGCCTCCACGACTCCTTGTGCAGGAACGAATTCGATGAACCCAATTTTCGAGCACTTTCCCCACTAAATCAAGTCGTATGTCATGAATAGCACGTTCAATATTGGCTTGTAAAGCTTGAAGAGAGTTTGGTTTATTGCTAAAGACCAATGACTTCAAATAACACCACAAGAAATAGTCTAATGGTGTCAAATCACAACTTCTTGGAGGCCATTCAATATCACAATTTCTTGAAATAATCGAATATCCAAACTTTTTTCGCAATAATTCAATTGTTGCACTTGCTGTGTGGCACGTAGCCCCGTCTTGTTGGAACCAAATGTTGTCAAAATCAACTTCTTCCAATTTCGGCCATAAAAAGTTGGTTATCATCGATCTATACCGATCTCTATTCACAGTAACGGTGTTACCAGCTTCATTTCGAAAAAAATACGGACCGATGATTCCACCAGACCAAAAACCACACCAAACTGTCAATTTAGGTGAATGTAATGGTTTTCATGAATAATTTGTGGATTTTCTTCGCCCCAGAATCGGCAGTTTCATTTATTTACCGCACCACTCCGATGAAAGTGAGCCTCATCGGAGAAGATGATGATTTTCTTAAAACATCGTAATCGGTTTCAAGTTGTTCCAAGGCAAAATCAACAAATTCACGACGTTTACGGTGGTCGAATGGCTTCAGTTCGTGAGTGAGAACAATTTACGGATGCAAACCCAAATCCTTTCTTAAAATCCGCCAGGTTGTTGTTTGAGACAGTCCCAATTCTTGAGAACGTTTTGGAATCGACAAATTGCAGTTTTCAGCAACAATTGCCTGAATGGCAGCAATATTTGTATTACTTCGAGCGAATCTTTGTCTTATTGGCACTTCAACATTATGTAAAGAAAATGAACGCTCAAAATATTCAACAATTCAATGAATAGCGAGCTCACTTGGACGATTATTACGACTATAAAATGGCAAAAGCGCACCAAAAGTTGCAAATGGAGAACGATTATTTTGATAATAAAACTAATAATTTGTAAACGTTGTTCTTGCGTATATCATGAAATTGTAAACATTACTGAATACAATGAAACAAAAAATGATAGATAATGACATATTACAAATGGCCGAAACGTCACTTAAAAATCATACCATTCCTTATGGAAAACCCTATAGATATAAATTTAAAAAATTAATATAAATTAAAGTATTATTTAGTATTCGTATTGTAAACCGAAAAAAAATTGTAAGTGAATTGAAGTATTGTTTTGAATTTAGAAAAGGCATGTTGATACATTAAGGCTAACGTAAGTAGAAGCACTCACAAAAAAAATTAAAACCGCTAGATGTTAAATGCAATAAAATGTTAACAAAAATAATATTTAGATAAAATTAAGTAAGATAGTATTAATTACAAAATAGAATCAGTTAAAACTATTTAATCAAAATTAGAATATAAATCTAAAATAAATCCATAAAAAGCATAAATATTAATTATTTCTAATCAAATGATTATACATATGTTGTAAGTAAGCACAATCAGATTGTTTATTTATGCTTTCAGGATTCTTTTTAATGTGTATCATCTCTAACACACGTCTAATTGAAAGATTTTTTTCGTGTTCTAATATTTTAACATCATCTAAAAACAGTGTTATACAAATGTGTAGATAAGGCACTTTCAACTTCAACATTTAGTTTACCTTTAGCTATATTTTGAGCGTCTCTTTTATGTTGGCAAAATCTTGTAGATAACAATTGCTTTGTTTGTCCAATATAAATTTTATTACAAGTACATTGAACTTGATATACAACATTAGCTTCAACTAGATTCGAATAAAGTGTTTTGCCAAAATTTATATGTGCTTTCCCTACTAATTTTAGATTAAATTTAATCGAGGGATCGAAACATATTTAATTTGGTTATTGATTGATGAAACATGTGGAACAAGATTAAAGACTTAAGATTAAAGTTTCATCTAGATCACTGGCTCTCTTTTGTGGCTCTGGAGGCCACAAACTTATAGTATGTACAGATCACACACCCACTAACATACACAATTACAGACCCACAGAGACTTTAAATCTTCTACTCTCTATTTTTTTCTAATCTAATGGTAAATCTGCAAAAACTGCGAATGGTAAATCTGTAATTACTTCGCAAAAGGAATTAAAAATTATCTTAAATATGCGGGAAAACATGTTTTTACGCACATGTACTACAAATGCATGGTACCAATGTGTACAGAAACTATGCACGATTTTGAATTGTAAAGCCAAAGGTGATTTTCTAATTTGGTTGCTGTTTCTAATTTATTTCATAACTAGTGAACAAGACGCGAGCACCTAGTTTTATGCATGCTTATAAATAATTTATGTTTATTTATTTAATATATGTATACAGGTAATTAGATAAAATATGTTTTCGAACAACTTTTCGTGTGTACCATAAAATATTTTTTTTTAACTTTGCAATTTATTGTTTGATTATAGCTTTAGATAAGAGAAAAGCAGAATAAAACTCCGGTCGTTTTTCTGCTTAAAATTTATTTTTCTTGTTAATACATTTTAGTTTGTCTCAAGTTTCTAAATGGGACAATTGTTATTGTATTATATTTATAAATTTTCCGTTCATCGTTTTAAAGAAAATATGCATTAAATTTATTTTTATTTTTCGAGCAGCAGTAAAAGCAAAACGGTTATTATTACACAAAAAACAAAGTAGATATTTTGTTTTAAGGAAAATTAAAACCATTAGGATTTTCAATTTATTCTATAATTTATATCATAGTTGAATTTAAATATCGTATATTAGATTACGTATAATCGTAAATAAATATTCATCGCATATAAATTTATTTTACGTCTGAGATGGACAACTATAGTGAAGCTTCCGACACACTAAAAATGATAAAAAACTTTACAACAGTCGACAAAGTGTAAATCTACACTTTCAAAAAAATTTGTTTTGCACAACGAAATAAACTGCTAATAAAAATAAGTTCACAATGGCAAGCTAATTTAGCCATAACAATGAGCCATAACCTTTCAATATGTTTTCTGGAAACAAACATATTTATGCGGGTTATTTTAATTTTAAAATTTTGCTATAGTAAAAAGTGTAGTGGCGGTTCGATGGCCAATGTGAAGGCATCGTAGAGATGTCTACGCTTAACTGTAAATTGAGTCATGTTAATTAGACAATTCTAAATGTTTTCTAGGAGCCAACATATTTATGCGGTGGAGCAGTCATTGATTTTTTCAATTTTGCTATAGTAAAAAGTATAGTGGCGGTTCGAAGGTCAATGACAAGGCATCGTGAAGTTGTTTACGCCAAACGGTATAGAATATCAAGGCAGCAAATAATGGTTTTCAGTGAAAGTATAGTGACTATAAATGATATATTCGAACAATTTTAAAATGGAAAATAACCTTGCAATTGGAATATAATATTAATGTCAGACCTGCCAGGTGCACGGAAAAATTCCTATCGATTTTCGAAAAGAGCCATAAGTGGCTTTGCCAAACTACCATTGTATTTTTTAAGATGATAGACTGCAAACCGTCAGAGCCGCATGAATAATCATATTTTAAGTTAGTAATATTTTCAACCACTATATCGAAATCAATCTGGATAGAAACCAGGAGATTGAACGTCGTTGTATCTATACTTGAAATAGAATTCGTCGGGAACAGAATCGTCATTCGAGAAAATAGAACATTGGATCATTTCAAGAATAATTATTGTACTTTAGTTTCTAAGATAATGTCGGATTGCATTTGTTTGATGTAATTATTATAAAGTTTCTGAGATAAATAAACACAACTAAGACCCTCTGTTGGTACTGTAGTTGTGTGAGTAAGTGAATGGATGAGTGTGTGCGTGAATGAAAAGAGAAGTATCTTCAAAGGACATTAAATTCACTGGATAATTAATTCATTCTTTTCTTTCAATTCTTTAATTCTGCTCATTAATAGCCTGGACAGACTGAAGATTAGTTAAACTGGCTTAGAAAAATTCGGTCAAGTACTCTAGGAAATAAAATGCAATTCAGTCCGACACAATACCAAAAATTCAAAAATCTACTTACAAATTCAAGTTTTTTCATAGGGTGATTGACTGAAATTTGCTAAACCGGTTTAACTAATCCGCAGTCTGTCCAGGCATTAAGCAAAATGTACATAAGAGGACTCACGTAGACATTTCGAGGATAATCTATTTTACTATTGGCAATCTGTATAAGCCTAACAAGAACAATGAACTATATAATAACTATGCCGATATGTTTATAAGATACCTACTGTGGGAAAAAAGTAGTAAGACTTTTTAATTTAAATTTCGCGCGAAAAAGCATTCGTCGAAACATTTTTTTTTTATGTTGGAATGACTGTCAGTGACATCTGTGCTAAATGTCACATCAAAATAATCATTAAATCATTAGTGTTTAGTATACGCTTGTCTTTCTGAAGTACAAAAAGTGCATTCGGCGATTTTTACAATGAGTGAAATTATTCAACAAATCAATTTTTGGAATCAATTTTGTCTGTGAAACAATGCTTTCCGACTACTAGGATGTCATGAAACGTATTATAACTGGCGATGAGTCTTGGATCTATGCTTACGACCCGGAAACAGACGATCAATCGGCCGAATATCGTGATGTTGACAGTTTTCTTTGATTATCGAGGTGTGGTGCACTCCGAATTCCTTCCGACTGGCCAAATTGTCAACAAGGAACCGCCAAAAATTCCACCCATATCGTTCCGCAACCACTGTATTCGCCTCATTTAGCTCCGTGTGACTTCTGGCTGTTCAGCAAAAGTCAATTAAAGACATTAAACGTGAATCGCTACGCGCATTGGAGGCTATTCCGTAAATTGACTTTAACAAATTTTTCGAGGATTGGAAAAAACGTTGGCACAAGTGTATTAGGCCGGGGGGGGGGGGGATTACTTTGAGGGGGACGAAATAGATTTGGAGAAATAAATAAAGAATTTTAAAATTATGAACAATGTCTTACTATTTTTTGCCCACAGTATTATATACACTTTTAACATTTTTTGTCAATTTGTCGGAAACTTCACGCTGCCGATGGACATTTCTTAATTAAACAACGGCTCCGGCCGAATATATGTGTCTGTATCGTTAACAGAAACGCACAAACAACAATTTGGGTAATTACACGAAATAAAATTCAAATACCCTCAATTAGGAATATTAAATTAAAATGGAAAATCAATATGTAAATTACCTTAATTTGCTAATAGACAATAGCCATATTATATACCTAATATATACACATACATAATTTACTCGTATGTCTGGATTCTAGCATATACACATTTATGTATATGATTCAATCTTTAATTGACAACAAATAAAAAGAAATTTGATATCCCCCAGAGGCAAAATTAATTCATAAAACGCCATATTCCGTCTCGTACATGTTCGAAACTAAGAGAAGAGCCTTTTTTGTTGTTGTGGTTTTATGATTGAAATTTAATTCGGGCTACATACTCGTAGCTAGCATATAGCAACAGAGCTATAATGAAAAACTATGAGATAATTTTTTGTGCCTGTCATAACATAATAATGTATAAATGAAAATGTCCAAGTAAAAGAATATTTGTGTATAGCACATACCTACATACATATAATAAAAGATAAGATATTATAGAGACAAAGAACCAAAATATCTAAACAACACACAAACTTATTTTTAATAGACTCATTTTCATTTAATGTGTCGAGTGTGTCAATTAATTTTTATGCTGTTTTATTTTATCAAATCATTTTATCGAAAAGCAAAACTAAACTCCCTGTATATAGATACATATGTGGGGCTAATTTTAGAACGGGACGAATATGTATAACTGTTATTAAAGATTATTGCCATTATTTTTTGTATGAATTTCTAAAATGTGCCATTTACAGTTGAGTTAATTAAACGCAAATTACACCCCAAGTTTATATAGGGTATCCTAGACTATTTTGTTCAGAATTATAAGTTATGAATGGTAAATGTAGATAGCTATCGTCAGTTGTCGCATAAAAATTAATGTTTCTGGGAATTTTTTATTTAGATGGAAAAGACGATATTCTCCTTAATCATATTCATTAAATGGCGTAAATGTGTTTGGTTATGTATGAGTCCAAACTACTTTCGCAAAAATTGTTCAAGAAAAGTAACGTACGATTAATGATCTAGTATGCAACGAAATAAATGTAACAAGATTTTGACATTTTATGCAGTTGGAATTTTGTCAATATCCGTGTAAATAATTTTTTACGAAAAATACGTTTCTGTATGCTACTGAAGTTAGCCGAAAGTTTCAGCCGAAAAAAACTGCATTATCGACATATTTTGTATTAGGTAAAATTCTGTTGATATTAGCCGAAAATTTCATTTCAGGTAATTTGTATTGGGTGAAGTTAAACAGACTCGTAATTAGCTGGATCCCATATTTATAATTTGTCGTGTAAGGAGCCAATAAATTTAAATTGTTGCTACATAAAATATGGCCTAAGTATGGATGAAATGCTTCTCAAACTGCTTCTTGATATATTTTCGTATCACGTTGAACGCTAGGATTACCATTAACGTCACCGCTATCAACTCTAAGTAGGAAAGTATACTCGCCAATGCGCTGTCTTCCTGAGTACCCTTCTGCAACGGGCCTATTGTTGCTTGTGCCTCCACTACGATTATCGTTTCCTTCTCGTTCGAAAACTAGTTTCCCATCGCTTTGGGGTAGAAGGTGAAAACATGTTTATCAATATTTATCTTTGTGGTTACACCCATCAAACTCGAATATTTTGAATATAAAATTGTGTATATGTACAATTAATTTTATTTATTTTTATAGATTAGTTGGGTCTATCGTACCGGAACTTTGTTTGTTAATTTTAATTCGGTAACTAGAAATTTTCGGGATACAATTATTTGTGTGATGCAATTTCACCAAACTCAACAATTTTTTAATGTTTGAAACTTGCATTGTTTCTCTGTTTGATGATCTCCATTCTGTATGCCGGTTTATTAATCGGTCAATGGAGATAGAGCTGTTTCTGCCTTTTATGTCAACTATAAAGTATCTCCGTAGTCTTTTAATTACTTTATAGGGGCCATCGTAAAGTGCAGTTAGGCTTGGTTTTACCTTATAGACGCAGACAATCGACGTGATCACAAGTAAGAAGATCCTTTGGAATGTGTATGTTGCTTTGACAGTGGAAGCGTGTATCTGTCGGCACAAGGTTTTGCATATAATTTCTAAGTTTTTCGACATATGACGTAAGATCTAGTTGTTTTGGATTAGAGGGAATGAAACATCTCAGGGTAGTCTGAGTGTTTATCCGTAGACTAACTCAGCCGCGGAACATTTTAATTCTTCCTTAAATGCTGTGCGAACTCTCAACAACACAAGCGGAAGTTCTTTACTCCAATTTACTGTGTTGCTACGAGCTATTAAGATTTCTTTTAGATTGCGGTGCAATCGTTCTATTAGCCCATTCGATTGCGGATGATAAGGAGTCGTTCTTATTTTGTTAATTCCTAACATTTTTTTCAATTCTTGATATAGAATCGAATTGGGGACCTTGATCGCTAGTAAGTTCCAATGGGATCTGGCAATGAAGTTGGATAGCAACGCATTCCGGAATTGGATTGGCTTCGGTAAATCGCGTGAAACGATCAATTATGGTAAGTACAATATTGTATATAAAGGTTTCCATACGATGGTGCTAATGGACCTACTAGGTCTATATGGATGTTTTCGGATCGTCCCAATGTTAATTCTAATCTCTGGAATTCAGATCCAGTATGTCTTGTTATCTTTGATTTTTGGGAGTCAATGCAAGTTTTAGCTCAATTGGAACTGTCCTTGTTCATTGATGGTCAAAAATATTTCGAGGCGACCTTTTTCCTTGATGCTCTGACTCCAGGATGAGATAGTTTGTGGATGTTAATAAAGATCGAGGAGTCGTGGTTGATGTTTCACACCATATTAACCTCGAGTCATTAACCAGTGAGACCTGTTCGAATTTTAATATGTTATTCAGTGGAATTTTGACATGTAAATAAGCTTTAAGTTCTATATCTTCTTCTTGCGATCGGATTAGGAAATATCGTCGAGTCGAGAGAGGGTATCAGCCACAACATTATCTGAACCATTCACATGACGAATGTCTGTGCTGAATTGAGCGATGAATTATAATTACCGAGTCTGTCTCGAACTTCTTTCAGTCAAGGAAGTAGTTGCTGTTACTAACAGTTTGTGATCGGTATACTCTCGAAATTCACGACTTTCTAGGAAATTTTATTCCTGTGAAAATTGCTAAAGTTCACGGTCGAAAGTTGAATATTTGTGTTCTGTGGTCGAGAACTTTTTAGAATGCGAAAGGTTCCCAATTGTTACCGTTTAGCTGTTCTAAGACTCCGCCACATGCTATGCCTGAAGTATCAGTTTTAATATAATAGGTTGTATTGTCAATGGGGTTCTGACGGCCAGAAGAATATAGCCTTTCTACCTTGCTTAATTAAGGAATTCATGTGATTGTAAATTGGCGATAGTTGATCTGCCAAATTTGGTAAAAATCTATGGCTACAATTTACTATCCTAACAATACTCTGAATATGTCGTATAGTAGTGAAATGTGGGAATTCTTTAATCGCGATGGTTGAATTTCATTTTGAGTTATTTTGTGACTCAGGTAATCTACTTTTGAAACACCAAACTCACATTTAGATAAACAAATCGTGATTCCGTAATCTGATAAACGCTTGCATAATATTCGTAAGTGTTCGGTGTGTTCCTCGGATGTTCTACTCGCAACTAGGATATCATCGACGTATGCAAAGAGAAAGGGTAAATCTTTGGTTACTTCATCAATAAATCGTTGAAATGTTTGACCTGCGTTTCTCAAACCAAAAGTCATGCGACAGAAATCGAACATTCCAAGCGGTGTTGTTATTGCTGTTTTAAATTGATCCTCTTGCGCCACAGGGATTTGATGATAGGCTTGACAAAGATCAATTTAAAAAAAATGTACATAAATGTAAATGAAGTGAGAATTCATGGCAATAAATATCTGTCTGGAATAGTTACAGCGTTTAATCGCTTACAGTCATCACATGGTCTCCAATCATTTTGTTCCTTTTTTCTGGGTCAAGAACGACGTGGTTTGCAGAACGGAGGTTGGCCTTCTGTCACAATCATGTGAACTACATTATGGTTCGGGTAAGTCTTACCTTGGTTCCCGGGTGAGTTCTGGAAATTATTTTAACAATAAACTGTATGAACCTTCGACATTAAAAATTCGTAGCGATGGTGGTTAACTGAATAAACTGTTCCTATGATGAACATAGTTGTTGTAGGATCGATTAAGATCATATATTCTACAAATCGACCCTTAAACCAAATTTCACCAAGAAATCAGCACAATGATTGGTTTTTTGACTGAAGGTACAATCAATGCATGTCGACATTTTCGGCGAAGTTCCAAGTGTTAATGTTAGCAGTCTAGAATCGTAAGTTTTAATCGGAGAACCATTTGCAGCTGTAAGATGAGATGTTGGTCTTCTTCAAGACGTTGGTATTTTTACACCTAACGAATAAATGGCGAACTGCGGTTATTCCAGCATCTGCCGTAGCGATGGTGTGTTTTGGATATTCGCAAGTTTCAAAACTGCAATTCGGTTTATTGCACTTTTTAACTGAATGACCAAACCGGTAGTGGACCAACACAATGAATAGTCTACTGAACGAGATCTAGAATTTGATCTTGCGCAACTGTTGTTGCAGGATCTTGATTTTCTAGGGTTATCTCGTTGATTCGTGCGATTTTCGATCCTTTGGAAACGTGCTTTTAATTCGTTTATTGACTTAAATAACTCTTGTATATCGAAATGATTGCTTGGAACCTTTTGGTTTATAGTTTCTTTAAATCGGTTTAGAAGGGCGATAGATGCGGTTCCATGACTCTGGCATGATGGACTGGTGAATGGATTATTCATTCCTCATATTCATTCAGCCGTTTCATGCAACTTCGCTATGTCGTCACCTTCTAAAACGACTAGTGTAGTGCCGATAGTGGGTGGCAACCTCGATAACCATAATTTTCTTATTAAATCTCATGACAGTGCACATGAATCACCTATCATACGCGTTAATTGGCTGTGGAAATTGAATGGAGATTGATTTCCCATTTACACTGCGTGTAGAACAGACTGAATTCTCCTTCTCCTCAGACTCTTCCGAGCGATGAATGAGAGTGTTCTTAAGTGTTTTATATGTGTCCATCTGTGGTGGATTTAGGTTTAGGTCCGAAACGAATTTGGATTGCGTTTGTTCAAATGTTTCACGATGTGTACTTACTTTTAATTTTAATTAGAGTGATGGATGCTAGATCGCTCCAAGATGTTTGGGCGTCCAAAGTTTCATACATTTGCATTACATACATTAAATAGCCTAATTAATAGGCTTTCAACATATCATGGTAAAATTTAGGGCTAGTGAGATGCACTATGAATTAACAAGCTTTCAATGGGGAATTCAAGCTCAGTCAATTTTTTGTGTTGGCACCATTGTCTAGTTCGATATACGGGGTCGTTCCTAGAAATTTTCACGCAGTTTCATTACGTACATTAAATAGCCTAACTAATAGGCTTCCATATTATCATAAAAAAATTTAAAACTAGGAATGCACTATGAAATAACAAGCTTTCAATGGAGAAACTTAACTCATTCAAGCTTTCAATTTAACCATACTACTTTAACCATACTATATACACTATAAATTACTCGTATTCACTCGCCACAAAAGGTGTCATTGTGTTCTTGAATGAATCGTTCATCATCGTGTAGTTGATCTATTTTTGTATAATATATTCACTAATACTTAGATATATTTTTAGTTTTAGGAAAAAATTCACATTTCTATATAGGCCTGTGAAATTTATCGCTAAACTATTTCTAATTTTTGTTTTCTAGAAATGTTTAGGAAAAAGTTAACGCGCACGCATCCATAAAAATCAAAAATAATGTGCTGATTTGTGGTAACCGTCTTACATTACATTTTTAACTAACATTTTACTAAGTATTGACTACTTAGTACGACACCTAATAGGAAAGGACGCAGACAAGTTAAATATGACCGAATTAACCCGGATCAATTAGGTCATAGTTAAGTTGCCTGTCCATTGCTTCCATCTTGTTAACCGTAATAAGCCGGGCCCGGCGTCACATCCGGGAGTCTTGCTAAATTTCCTGGTCGTACATTTTAATCAATCAAGCAGTATATCCTAAGCTAAGACAAATCTGCAATGCTTGTTATTCTATCGCGTTGCGCTCTCTTAATATGCCACTGGTAAAAACAAAGGAGAACAACGAAAGAATGTGCATTTAATTTAAAATGCATTCTTTGTCGCTATCACAATAGTTTTTAATTTATGGCTTTACCGTCTTGGGATTCTCAGAGCAGCCTGCGGCTTGTCAATGATTTGACCATTGCTCGAGGTGGGCAATACGTAGGTTGTTGTTACAGTGTTTTAAATTTTGACTAAAAATCATATATAGTTATTGATTTCAGCCGTTGCACAACACCCTTATAATCGTGACCATGTTGTGCATAGTGAGAACAGGCCTCTTTGCGCGCCATGCAATTATTTGTACTATGACCATATCGATGGCACAAATTCTCTCACACGGCGTCGTAACCAGTTCACGTGCAGTTTTCCACACTTTAACATCATGTTTTTGGTTACCGGTTCAACTTTCACCTGCCAGTGAGCGGTCTATTTATTCGTCGCAGCTGTTATATATAGCACTTTAAAATTGTTTCGATACGTATTGTAATCGTTAAACCCTCTTTTTAGGCACTGGTACGGTGGCTGTGAGACCCACGCCATCTACCTCAACGTTTTCTATAAATTCCTTTAAATCCGAGGAAGAGTCAACAGTAACCGCAACCACATTTGGACCAACGTTTGTTACGTAGTGGATCATCATGTTTGATTCACGGGGACACATGACTTTCTTGAATGTTTTGGTAATCGTTTCTGAATCGGCTGGATTCATTATTTTTTGCTGAGAAAATTATCCGTTTTTTGTTTGTCTTATTTTGCCAATGCTTCTTGCGTTTTTCACGCAAGTTTCTATCGTTTTTTTTTGTTTATTTAGATGCTAGTCTCCTTGCTTTATCTGAATTTACCCTAGGAACTGAATCGCGTGCAGCCATTTGGTGTCTTTTCGTCAGTAACCATAGTTATTGTTTTCTGGCTACACGTGCACTTATGGTTACGTGCCTCCTTGAGTTTACCAACACATTTGGTACGCTAGTTTCTGCAACCACCTCGAGAATATTTACCTTTACATATTTAATATTGTTTCATAATTCGCGAAACTTAGGTTCAGTGTAAATTTCGTAATTTTGATTTCCTCTAGCACCGTTTCAAGAAAAACGATTTTTATCATTAGGTTTTCATGGGGCCTTTAGCACGTTTGTGCTAATGAACCAAGCTTTTGGTTGGAACCACTACTTCGTTGTTTCGCCTCGACCTCTTAAAGCGTGTTTATAATTTTCAAAAAGCAGTAAATTGCAAAAATGTATGCAATTTTTATTTGAATCGATAAATCAATGTTGCCATTTACTTTTTAACCATTATTTCATGTAAACGTTGGCCACGGCTACGTTTTAGGTGGACCATGCGGGATGCCCAATTTTACATTATTTTTTCGAGCATTTCGGCTGGTACCTCGCTAGGGATACGTTTATAGTTGTCTTTCGATTCTGCAATTGCTCTTTGTTTATTGGCATAGACAAGAGACTTCACGTAGTTCCACTAGTTAAGAGGTGTAAAATCGCGCGATCTAGGGAGCCAATTCACCGGACCGAAACGTGTGATAAATTGCTCACCGAACTCATTTCTCAATAAGTTCATGATTTCGCGTGCTGTGTGGCATAGCATGTGGCGCCGTCTTGCTGAAACCACATATCGACCAGATTTAATTCATTCATTTTGATTAAAAAAAACTCCGAAATCATCGAAAGAAAGTGCGCGCCATTGACGGTAACGTTGCAGTAATCGTCATCTTTAAAAAAATATGGACTGATGATTCCACTGGATCGCGCCAAACCGCACGTGGTTTTTTCAGGGTGCATTGGCTGTTCCTGCATTGCCTGTAGTTGCTTATTACACCAACTGTTGTAATTTTGCTTATCAACGTATCCATTTAACCCCAAATATGAGCTTCGTCGCTGAACACAATTTATCGATAAAAAACAGATTTGTTTTCCCAAAACTTCGACGCTGTGGCAAGTCGTTCGTCTACAATTTTTGCTTGAGCTGTAGTTTATATGAATTCAAAGCAAGATCCTTACGTAAAACCTTCCTGCGTCGGATGGACATTTTATTGTCTTCATCAACACTAGCCGCTACAGCAGCAATATTGTCATCTGTACGCACTCTACAATAACGTGAAATTGGTGCGGAATTTTGTTACAATGGCTTGAATTGCATGCTCAGTTGGTCGATGTAGACGACCATAAAATAGACGAAGTGTGCGAGACGCATTTTTCACTGGACATGAGTTTCGAAAAAAAATTCAATAATTTATAAACTTTGTTCGGATGTAAGTCTTTCCATGATAAAATGGCAACGCTAACTGAGAACAATTGACTTTGATAAACATCGCTAATCATGCATGACGTATAAACTAAACAAAAAAAATAAAAAAATCACCCGATATTAGTTATATTTATCTTTCTTTTAGTTTTTATTTTCTCATCTGCATATCCAAGAATTTAAGCTGACGAGAGAACGACCGCATTTCCCTGTCATACTTAATGTTATTTCAAAGCTGTTTGATACAAATCCTTCGATTACGATTAACATACATACAGACCTTGACGTTATTAATTTACGCAGAGAAACGAAATCTCGCGGATGATAATGTCAGATGTTTACCTGAATTCTGTATCAGCTGCGCAACTAAATTTCCGGGTTTCACACATAGATGGTGCTAGCGACAAATCTAATTGTTATTTAGGTCAGAAGTTGTGTTTTGTTTATAGTGTGGACAGCTGTTAATGATAACAAGTAGTAATACCAATACATATCGCAACGCAGAAATATTTTTTCTAAGAACGAAAATGTCGAGTTTTGTGCCAAATAAACGCAACTTAAAAAAAATGCAGCTAGAGCACGTCATTTGCTTGAGGAAGCCTATAGCGAATATGCACCATCAAAAACTACCTGTGAAGATTGGTTTAAACACTTTAGAAGTGGCGATTTCGGCAATGAGGACAAGAATCGCTCTGGAAGACCAAACACGTTTGAAGACATCGAGCTGCCAGCGTTATGGGATGAAGATGTTACACAAACTCAAGATCAACTTGCGGAGGCATTAAACACGACTCGCCAAAATATTTCCAAACGTTTACATGGAATGGGGAAAATTCAAAAAGGGGACAATGGGTACCGCATTAGTTGACTGAGAGACAAATGGAAAATCGAAGATCCACTTGAATTTTGATTTCACGGCATGAAAGAAAGAGTTAGTGTTACGGGAGTTGAGAAGTGGATCTTTTTTAAAAATCCCAAACGCAAAAATTCGTGGCTTTCCCCTGGCGAAGCATCAACATCGACGGCATGGCCAAATCTCTTCGGAAAGGAGACAATGTTCTGCATTTGGTGGGACCAGAAAGAAATCGTGTACTATGAGCTACTGAAACAGGGCGAAACTGTCAATGGGCAATGCTACCGGCAACAACTCATCAATTCAAACCATTCATTGCTCGAAAACGGCCAGAATGGGACACGAGACACGAACGATTGGTATTGAAGCATGAAACCGCTCCATGCCATCGCACTTCTGTCGTCTAGCACACTATCAAAACGCTGAGTTGGGATATGCTACCTCACCGGTCTTATTCGCCAGACCTTGCCTGCTCGGATTGTCACTTGTTCCGGCCGATGGTGCATGGCGGTCTTCCGCAATTCCCCAACAAAGTGTAGTCGTAGAGATGAAGCAAGTTGTAAAGATTTGATGATTTTTCATTTTTAAATCTACTACTAGCTGCGGGTATATCCTCTATTGTGGAATATTCAATAAAGATCCCTTCACCTGTAGGAGAAATTGCTCCAATGGGGGTCACTTCAGCATTTCGATTTAGCAGATTTTGACTATAGAAAATATGGTACAGATGATTAGTAAATTATGAATCGCTTATTACACAAATGTTTAAGTGCATCGCAATCGCTGTGACTATAACGTAACGGCGGATAGCAGAATATGTGAAAATACCTGTATTAATAACATTTAAACTAGACCATTTTAGTAGCACTTCATATTTGTGCATGCAAATAATACATAATTGTTTCATTTAAATAATGAGTTAAAAATATGCAGAAGCATAATTATATAATATTTATAAGCACTCTACAAAGGTATGTTATGCTTTAAATAAAAATACTTAATTATAAAACATGATGTATTTAACATTATAATGCTAGTTGTATGAATTATTTTAATTACTTAAATTTTACAAAACAATAGAAAAAAATTTAAAAATGTAATCTTGAAAATTTTACATTACCTACTGATTTCAGTGTTTACACGTAACTTCCAAACTAGTATATGTGTACATAAATTATCATAAATAATTATGATTAATATGTCTGGAATGATAAGTATCTGCGTCGTGTGTGTACTATAGAAACAAGTCTTTACGTATACTCTTAACAAAGCACTATTACTACTTTACATATTTCCTACCGCTTAATTGTTTATAATTGTAAACACTCCTACCAAAAGAAAAATTATAAAGTTTTAACAACTCAAGTACAGGATGATAAGGAAAACTGATAATCATTCATTTTTCGTTTAAGATAAAATACCTTCAGGAAGATAAAATACTAATTTGCATAATTTGAATATATGTATTTGGAGAAATTGTTGTATGTTTGTTATTGTAAATATTTATTTTATTTCTATTTGTTATGTTTATTTTTATTTTATTGTTTTCATTTCTAAGATTCTATCTAAGAATAAAAAAGAAAACATTTTCTTTTTTCATTATGCACGTACATATCCACACAGTGCTGCCATATTACAAGATTTATTGTTTTGCGAGATTTGCAATTACTGAAAACAAATGGCATGTTCGGAAAAAGAACATTGTAAATTTAACCATTTGAGATGATATTTTAATTTCATGCCTATCTTAAGGTTTCAACTCAATTTTTTTAAAACTTGAAAGAAAGCAACTCTGCTTACACATATCATAAAATTTAGACCCTGGAGCACTGAACCTTGCTCGGTAAAAGATGGTTGAATTCAAAGTTTTTGTGCCAATAAGTATAAACATTTCCCAATTGGCACGTTAATTTTTAATTGTAGTACCGTAAAAAAGTCGAGTACAAAACTTTAAAATAATATTGTAATAAATTAGCATTTAAACTAGTTTGGCGGATCTAAACCTCTGATGGCCTCACTTAGGTGTATAATTAAATCTTACCAAGCAGTTAATAAAAAATGGAGAGGTGTGTACTCGTATATTGTGGTGAACACCGCCTTTCATTTGGAATTTGATTTTCCTGAACTCATATGTTAAAATTATATTCATCATTCATTAACGCGATATCAAAAATATGGAAGTCGTCATACGTTGCGCGTTGATAATCTCAAACCTAGTTGTCGCATTTTCTATAAAATAACACAAAATGGGCGCATTCAGAGCACCCAACAGTTGGGAACATGTTGACGAAAATCAAAGCCAACGTTATGAAAATATTTAGTACTATGAAATTTTGAAATCAAATTGGCGATGATTTCATTAACCATGATGCCAACCAGTTGTCGGGCCTGAACGCGCCCAATGTGTTTGAAAATTTTTTTTTCCGAAAAATAAAACGAAAACATAGCCGAAGATTGGTCAAAAAAAAGTGTTTTTTAATCAAAAATCGTCATTTCGATTAAATTATAGTAAAATGACCTAGACCAATTGTGGTGCGAATTTATTGTAGTTTAAAGTCATTTTGGCTCTAACAGTTTTTTCGTAAATCCAATATTATTAAAAACATTTGCAAAAACGAAAAATTTTTATAAAACAGGAATTTATCATAATTTGTTATTTCCAAATCCATTTTCCGAATCTGCCAATTTATGAGAAAACCTTAACTCTGAAGTTTTATACTGATCACTTAACCTGTTTTGGGATGTAGAGTGGCTAAATTATGGTGAAATAAATAAAGATTAAATCAGTTTTGTTACAAATTTTATTTAGAATCCTTCTGTTCTTAATTTATTTTTTCGCAGATGCTGAACGGTGTTTCATCGGTAGATTTTTTAAGCTCAAAAAAATTTATTGTGCGGTAGCAACCCGAAAATTTTTTGAAAAATGAAAAATCAAATCTTTTTTATTTTTAGTCATGTGTTCCTTTATAACACAACAACGCGTTTTAGTTATCCAAACTTATGGCGAAAATGGTCGTTCTGCAAAAAAAACATTTCGACCGAACAAATTTAGAAAAGATTCCGGGCTCCACCGAAGGGCCACCTAAGTGATTTCTCTCAAAATTAGCACGCATCAAAGCCGATTCCTGACATTTGATTCCTTTATATTCCTTTACCAATTTTTATAAAAATTGTGCTAGCCAAAAAAATTACATAAAGGGACCCGCGCCATACCAGACGACATCAAAATCGTGTGAGGCGAAAGTAAATGTGGAAAACCTACTAAGGTTTAAAACATCACTTAGATGTCGAATGCTAATTCAATATTATTAGACATTACAACCAATATTTTCAAAAGTTACAACATGGTAAACATGACGCAGCAAGGCGCAATATCCAACAACATCCTACAACATTTTTATTTATGATAACAATGAAAAAAAATTGTTACCAAAATAACAATCATTTTGTACTAACAGTGTTTGAGTCTGACAATTTAATAATATAGCACTACCAAGTATTCTTTACATTAAGTGTTGTTTTGGTTAATTTTGCAATCCGCATATTATTAATGCTTCTCAAAAGTTTTTAATCGTCTGAGTCTTCTTATGATACCCTCTTGATGAAGTAGTCTGGCAGGTTCGATGTTAGGGTGTTGATAGGGAATCTCGTGGTGTTTTTGAGCACAGTTCTTTATATCACTTGCGACTGTGTGTTCCGGGACCTCTTAGAAGATCAATATTACGGGTGTACCAAGGAGCGTTTACAATTCCACAACATGATTCAACATCAAACGACATGACGGAATATCCCCCAACATGGTGCAACATAACACAATATCATGCAACATCATTCAATTTAGTGCAACTTTGTGCAACATCATACAATAAGGTGCAACATGGTACACTGAAAAAAATGTGTACCCGTATAGAGTGAAAACCAGCATTAATAGTATGAAAAATGCGTAAAATCTGCGCCGATGCAGGCTATCATTAATAGTACGAAATATGATTCAAAAATATTAAGTAAAATTTAAATTTCTTCAAAAATTATTTATGATTTTATTCATAAAAATTAGTAAAAAGTCTTGTAATAATAATGCCAAGAATTGCACAAATAATGCAATTAATGTATATCGAATTGTTATAAATAACATCGGATTTCATAATATTAATTATTTTCTTCTTGTTTTTAGGATTGAAATTTGTAATTTACCAACAATTTATTTTAGATAGTATCACTCTAATAACATATTTAAATTAATTTACATTTAAGTTTTTAAAATATAATATTCAGAACGAACAATATCAATGAAAAATTATTTTAGGCGACATCCAATTTCCATCCGCGTTATCTAATAATAATACATAATAAAAAAAAGGAACGACATTAGGTGCATTAGACAAATTTAAAACACAAACACATAAGTTGAATTTTGAACAAGAGAATTTTAATTTATTTGATATAACAACTTATTATTCACAAGAAACTGCAACACAAAATTTCCCTTTAACTTAAATATTAACTCAACCTGTCACATTTTACACAATTAGAATCTTTATACTATTTACCTTATTATTATTTCCCATAGATCAATGTAATCAACATGCACTCGTAACAATCACTACGAATTAAAAATTCTAATTAAAAAATTCACTATTAAAATTGAAATTAACAAATATTATTTTGTCAACCTGTTTAGACACAATGCCGATGCTACATTGATTGAAATAATGCAAAATGGAGTAGGCCTTTATGTTTAATTTTAAAAAAATTTATAACTGAAAACGTCAATAAAATGTAAAAATTGTAAAAACTATTCATCTGTTCACATATATTAAAACTTATTTCTTGTGATCTATTAAATTTATGGTAATATTAAAAAAATTAATAGTAAATATCTAAACCAAGAATTTGTTCATAATTGTTACGAACAAATTCATATGGTCTGAATTTTAACTTCAAATTAATAAATATTATGAATAAATTATATTATGCTACGCAAAACAAATTTAATAAAAGTTAATGATTTGAATTCTTTACTATTAACGCAATTATGTTTACGAAAAATTTTATATATTTTGTTTTGTACATTAATGTGATGTTTTTGACATAAATAGTATGAATTTGATTTAATGAACGAGATTCATAAATATAATGCTTCAGATTTTGTTCAGTGTATAACATGATGGCCCATCCGGAGGACTCCTAAATTAATTATCTATAAATCAGAACTCCTTGAAATCATTTCCTTACATTCGAAAACCCTTTCCTGCCAAATTTTATCAAAATCGTGCAAGCCAAATTAAATGTTAAAAGAATCAACATAGTGGAACATCACACAACATCCCTCAATACGTGGTAACATCAAGCAACATGGTGTAAAAACACAAAAGATGGCGCAGTGCAACATGACGCCGCCTATCCGGGGAATCCTAAATCTATTATCCAGAAATCAGAACTCCTTGTAATAGTTTCCTTGCATTCGAAAACCCCACCCAGAAAAATGTTATCAAAATCGTCCAAGACAAATAAAATGGTAAAAGAAGGCTCCAAGCTTCCCGTCTTATACCGGATGAACCCCTAAATCAATTTTCCCGAATTCAGAACCCATCACAATTGGTTGTTGGTAATCAAACACCGCTCTCCATCAATTTTCCTCCATCAAACTGAATTTCCAGAAATTACCAGCCATCGCAATCGAATTATGGCGCTCAAACACCCCCCCCCCCTCACAATTGGTAACAAAATCATGCGTACCAAAAAAAAAATAATCGGATGACCCCCTCAACCAATTACTTCAAAATCAGGATCCATTGCAATCGATTTTTGGCACTCGAAAACCCCCCTCAGCACTTTTCATCAAAAAAGTTTTCCCTTAGAAAAAAGAACCCGAGCCCCACCGGCTGCCCTCTAAACGAATTTTCCTGAAACCACGACTCATCGCAAACAATTTCTGATACTAGAATCCCCTTTTAGCAATTTTCATCATAACCGTTCGAGCCGTTTCCGAAACCCTAGATATATACAAGATGACTCTTAAGTAAGCACAATAAATTCGGGAGATGATGGTGAACACTAATGTGAACCAAAAATTGTGTTATAGCAAATATCCTTTCTGTAACCGTTATAGAGATAATTAAGGTTCTACTGTAAAATTTGTCACATCATTTTGACGGGCTGGCTGATCGGAATAAAATCTCAAACTAAAGCCTTTCTCATAAATTGGGAGATTCCAATGGTTTTTGGTTAAAATTGGTACACCGGTAGTAGCAGCCTTCAATTTTTTGAAAAGTACTATATATCATTTACGAAAAGGACGATTATGAACTGAAAGATTCTAAATTAAATTTCGCAACGATTCCGGCCCAAAACTGTTTCCAAAATTTTAGCAGCTAAGACGTTTTTTGACAAAAAATTGTTTTTCTGCAAAAATTTCGCCCTGTACTGCCAAGACGGATTGATTGATTAGGATTAATGGTCGAAATCGGCCCACCGTAAGTGACAGCTTCCATAGGAGCTGTCTCGTTTTAACAAATATTTTGAAAATTCTATCAATTTCGATAAAAACGACTTTGAACGAAACTATTCTAAATAAATTTTGAAATAACATCGGCAAGATTAGTTTTCCAAAATTTAAGCGGAAATGGCGATTTTTGACAAAATATTTTTCAAAATTCAGCCCCTGTACAGCCTAGATAGAATTAATCGGGATGAAACTTCATATCTAAGTCTTTTCCACAAATTTGAAGATCCTAGTGAAATTTTTCGTTGTTTGTATATACATATTTTGAAAATTAATACTGTGGGCAAAAAATAGTAAGACTTTGTTCATAATTTTAAAATTCTTTATTTATTAAACAGTAACAGACAGTTGTCGGGCCTGAACGCGCCCAATGTGTTTGAAAAATTTTTTTTCCGAAAAATAAAACGAAAACATAGCCGAAGGAAGATTGGTCAAAAAAAGTGTTTTTTAATCAAAAATCGTCATTTCGATTAAATTATAGTAAAATGACCTAGACCAATTGTGGTGCGAATTTATTGTAGTTTAAAGTCATTTTGGCTCTAACAGTTTTTTCGTAAATCCAATATTATTAAAAACATTTGCAAAAACGAAAAATTTTTATAAAACAGGAATTTATCATAATTTGTTATTTCCAAATCCATTTTCCGAATCTGCCAATTTATGAGAAAACCTTAACTCTGAAGTTTTATACTGATCACTTAACCTGTTTTGGGATGTAGAGTGGCTAAATTATGGTGAAATAAATAAAGATTAAATCAGTTTTGTTACAAATTTTATTTAGAATCCTTCTGTTCTTAATTTATTTTTTCGCAGATGCTGAACGGTGTTTCATCGGTAGATTTTTTAAGCTCAAAAAAATTTATTGTGCGGTAGCAACCCGAAAATTTTTGAAAAATGAAAAATCAAATCTTTTTTATTTTTAGTCATGTGTTCCTTTATAACACAACAACGCGTTTTAGTTATCCAAACTTATGGCGAAAATGGTCGTTCTGTAAAAAAAACATTTCGACCGAACAAATTTAGAAAAGATTCCGGGCTCCACCGAAGGGCCACCTAAGTGATTTCTCTCAAAATTAGCACGCATCAAAGCCGATTCCTGACATTTGATTCCTTTATATTCCTTTACCAATTTTTATAAAAATTGTGCTAGCCAAAAAAATTACATAAAGGGACCCGCGCCATACCAGACGACATCAAAATCGTGTGAGGCGAAAGTAAATGTGGAAAACCTACTAAGGTTTAAAACATCACTTAGATGTCGAATGCTAATTCAATATTATTAGACATTACAACAAAAAAAATTGTTACCAAAATAACAATCATTTTGTACTAACAGTGTTTGAGTCTGACAATTTAATAATATAGCACTACCAAGTATTCTTTACATTAAGTGTTGTTTTGGTTAATTTTGCAATCCGCATATTATTAATGCTTCTCAAAAGTTTTTAATCGTCTGAGTCTTCTTATGATACCCTCTTGATGAAGTAGTCTGGCAGGTTCGATGTTAGGGTGTTGATAGGGAATCTCGTGGTGTTTTTGAGCACAGTTCTTTATATCACTTGCGACTGTGTGTTCCGGGACCTCTTAGAAGATCAATATTACGGGTGTACCAAGGAGCGTTTACAATTCCACAACATGATTCAACATCAAACGACATGACGGAATATCCCCCAACATGGTGCAACATAACACAATATCATGCAACATCATTCAATTTAGTGCAACTTTGTGCAACATCATACAATAAGGTGCAACATGGTACACTGAAAAAAATGTGTACCCGTATAGAGTGAAAACCAGCATTAATAGTATGAAAAATGCGTAAAATCTGCGCCGATGCAGGCTATCATTAATAGTACGAAATATGATTCAAAAATATTAAGTAAAATTTAAATTTCTTCAAAAATTATTTATGAGTTTATTCATAAAAATTAGTAAAAAGTCTTGTAATAATAATGCCAAGAATTGCACAAATAATGCAATTAATGTATATCGAATTGTTATAAATAACATCGGATTTCATAATATTAATTATTTTCTTCTTGTTTTTAGGATTGAAATTTGTAATTTACCAACAATTTATTTTAGATAGTATCACTCTAATAACATATTTAAATTAATTTACATTTAAGTTTTTAAAATATAATATTCAGAACGAACAATATCAATGAAAAATTATTTTAGGCGACCATTGAATAGCCAACACAACACAATTTATTACGAAACGAAAATGTGAAATAAAAACTTGGATTCATTATTTTTAATTATTTTTATCAATAATTTTATTTAAAAAAACTTAATCAAACTATGAGGCTGTAAACACAAACTTGCATCATAACACGGTGCCTGTAAACAATTATTTTCTCCTTTGAGGTAGATTTGTAGATAGGTAGTTAGGGAAATTTTATCCTCCTTCCATGTTATAATTTTCAGTAAATCCGGATTTCCCGCATCATCCAATTTCCATCCGCGTTATCTAATAATAATACATAATAAAAAAAAGGAACGACATTAGGTGCATTAGACAAATTTAAAACACAAACACATAAGTTGAATTTTGAACAAGAGAATTTTAATTTATTTGATATAACAACTTATTATTCACAAGAAACTGCAACACAAAATTTCCCTTTAACTTAAATATTAACTCAACCTGTCACATTTTACACAATTAGAATCTTTATACTATTTACCTTATTATTATTTCCCATAGATCAATGTAATCAACATGCACTCGTAACAATCACTACGAATTAAAAATTCTAATTAAAAAATTCACTATTAAAATTGAAATTAACAAATATGATTTTGTCAACCTGTTTAGACACAATGCCGATGCTACATTGATTGAAATAATGCAAAATGGAGTAGGCCTTTATGTTTAATTTTAAAAAAAATTATAACTGAAAACGTCAATAAAATGTAAAAATTGTAAAAACTATTCATCTGTTCACATATATTAAAACTTATTTCTTGTGATCTATTAAATTTATGGTAATATTAAAAAAATTAATAGTAAATATCTAAACCAAGAATTTGTTCATAATTGTTACGAACAAATTCATATGGTCTGAATTTTAACTTCAAATTAATAAATATTATGAATAAATTATATTATGCTACGCAAAACAAATTTAATAAAAGTTAATGATTTGAATTCTTTACTATTAACGCAATTATGTTTACGAAAAATTTTATATATTTTGTTTTGTACATTAATGTGATGTTTTTGACATAAATAGTATGAATTTGATTTAATGAACGAGATTCATAAATATAATGCTTCAGATTTTGTTCAGTGTATAACATGATGGCCCATCCGGAGGACTCCTAAATTAATTATCTATAAATCAGAACTCCTTGAAATCATTTCCTTACATTCGAAAACCCTTTCCTGCCAAATTTTATCAAAATCGTGCAAGCCAAATTAAATGTTAAAAGAAGGCTCAAGCCAACATGACGCAACATAGTGGAACATCACACAACATCCCTCAATACGTGGTAACATCAAGCAACATGGTGTAAAATCACAAAAGATGGCGCAGTGCAACATGACGCCGCCTATCCGGGGAATCCTAAATCTATTATCCAGAAATCAGAACTCCTTGTAATAGTTTCCTTGCATTCGAAAACCCCGCCCAGAAAAATGTTATCAAAATCGTCCAAGACAAATAAAATGGTAAAAGAAGGCTCCAAGCTTCCCGTCTTATACCGGATGAACCCCTAAATCAATTTTCCCGAATTCAGAACCCATCACAATTGGTTGTTGGTAATCAAACACCGCTCTCCATCAATTTTCCTCCATCAAACTGAATTTCCAGAAATTACCAGCCATCGCAATCGAATTATGGCGCTCAAACACCCCCCCCCCCCCCTCACAATTGGTAACAAAATCATGCGTACCAAAAAAAAAATAATCGGATGACCCCCTCAACCAATTACTTCAAAATCAGGATCCATTGCAATCGATTTTTGGCACTCGAAAACCCCCCTCAGCACTTTTCATCAAAAAAGTTTTCCCTTAGAAAAAAGAACCCGAGCCCCACCGGCTGCCCTCTAAACGAATTTTCCTGAAACCACGACTCATCGCAAACAATTTCTGATACTAGAATCCCCTTTTAGCAATTTTCATCATAACCGTTCGAGCCGTTTCCGAAACCCTAGATATATACAAGATGACTCTTAAGTAAGCACAATAAATTCGGGAGATGATGGTGAACACTAATGTGAACCAAAAATTGTGTTATAGCAAATATCCTTTCTGTAACCGTTATAGAGATAATTAAGGTTCTACTGTAAAATTTGTCACATCATTTTGACGGGCTGGCTGATCGGAATAAAATCTCAAACTAAAGCCTTTCTCATAAATTGGGAGATTCCAATGGTTTTTGGTTAAAATTGGTACACCGGTAGTAGCAGCCTTCAATTTTTTGAAAAGTACTATATATCATTTACGAAAAGGACGATTATGAACTGAAAGATTCTAAATTAAATTTCGCAACGATTCCGGCCCAAAACTGTTTCCAAAATTTTAGCAGCTAAGACGTTTTTTGACAAAAAATTGTTTTTCTGCAAAAATTTCGCCCTGTACTGCCAAGACGGATTGATTGATTAGGATTAATGGTCGAAATCGGCCCACCGTAAGTGACAGCTTCCATAGGAGCTGTCTCGTTTTAACAAATATTTTGAAAATTCTATCAATTTCGATAAAAACGACTTTGAACGAAACTATTCTAAATAAATTTTGAAATAACATCGGCAAGATTAGTTTTCCAAAATTTAAGCGGAAATGGCGATTTTTGACAAAATATTTTTCAAAATTCAGCCCCTATACAGCCTAGATAGAATTAATCGGGATGAAACTTCATATCTAAGTCTTTTCCACAAATTTGAAGATCCTAGTGAAATTTTTCGTTGTTTGTATATACATATTTTGAAAATTAATACTGTGGGCAAAAAATAGTAAGACTTTGTTCATAATTTTAAAATTCTTTATTTATTTCTCCAAATCTATTTCGTCCCCCTCAAAGTAATACCCCTGTCTCAATACACTTGTGCCAACGTTTTTTCCAATCCTCGAAACAGTTGTTAAAGTCAATTTCAGGAATAGCCTCCAATGCGCATAGCGATTCACGTTTAATGTCTTCAATTGACTAAAAACGGTTTCCCCGGAGCGGTCGTTTTAGTTTCATGAACAGCCAGAAGTCACACGGAGGTAAATCAGGCGAATACTGTGGTTGCGGAACGATATGGGTGGAATTTTTGGCGAAAAAATCACGAAAAACCAATACAGTATGGGAAGGTGCATTATCGTGTGCAAAAACCAAGAGTTGTCGATCCATAACTTCGACCTCTTTTTACGAATAGCTTCGCGAAAACGACGCATAACACTCAAATAGTATTCCTTGTTGACAGTTTGGCCGGTCGGAAGGAATTCGGAGTGCACCATACCTCGATAATCGAAGAAAACTGTCAACATCACCTTTATTTTTGACTTGCTTTGAAGTGGTTTTTTCGGCTTCGGCTCACCTATGGCGCGATATTCGGCCGATTGATCGTCTGTTTCCGGGTCGTAAGCATAGATCCAAGACTCATCGCCAGTTATAATACGTTTCATGACATCGTGGTAGTCGGAACGCATTGTTTCACAGACGTTAACGCGAAGCTGTTTTTCGAAAAAATTCAGTGATTTTGGAACCAATCGTGCTTTCACTTTTCTTAGACCCAAATGATCTTTCAAAATGGTTTTCACTGATCCTTCCGATATTTCAACGATGCCAGTAAGGTCTCTGACTGTTAATCGTTGATTCTCGAGCACCAATTCCCAACATCAACTGATGATCAACACGTTAATAAAATCAATTCCAATTGATTTTATTAACGTGTTGATCATCAGTTGATGTTGATGGCCGTCCTAGACGTGATTCGCCGTCAACACGTTCTCAACCCTCTTTGAACCATTTGTACCAATCAAAAACACTTGCCCGCGACATACAATTATCACCGAAGGCCTTTTGCAACATTCTGAATGTTTTGGCACCACAAAATTGATTCCGCACACAAAATTTAATGGAACTTCTTTGTTGAATAATTTCACTCATTGTAAAAATAGCCGAATGCGCTTTTTGTACTTCAGAAAGACAAGCGTATACTAAACACTAATGATTATTTTGATGTGACATTTGGCACAGATGTCACTGACAGTCATACCAACATAGAAAATATTTCGACGAATTCGAGAAAAAGGATTATAAACAAACAATATTCTAAATTAATGTTGCAACAATACCGGTCCAGATCACTTGTCCAAATTTCAAGCGGAAATAACGTTTTTTGAGAAAAAACAGACGGATTGATTGATCGGGATGACACTTCATAATTAAGCTTTCTTTCGAATTTTTTTATCGTATATAAGGAATGGAGTAGTGGATGAATTTATATTGAGACTTTTTTGTCCATTGTCGTAAATTCATCAATTCATTAAAGCAAAATACGAAATATTTGACCATATGATTACCGGTGTGAGTCACGACAGAAAACCCATTTTGGAAATCACACGGTTTTCTTATTTTGACGAGTAGTATTTGATTGTGCAATTTTGTGTGTTGGGGAGATAATGTGGGATTTCCAACGCGATACACCAGAAATCCCAAAGATCCGTTTAATCATTAGAGCATATGATTTGCTTTAGTTAAATTGTGTAAAATTGTGCATACAAAACTCAATTTAGTTCTCCTCCAGAATTGGTCAGGATTTTTCCTAGAACGGCTATATCTGCTCATTTACATGCGTTATGCATAAAACCTGTTAAAGTAGATCAACTATGTAAGAAAAGGACGTAGTTTTCGAGTCACATTGTTTAGACTAGATGTGTATAACTTGATAAGACTAGGATTCACTGGTGGCATACTCAATATCAGCCAGAATTGGGAATAGAAAACCCTTAAATCAACCCTATATTTAAAACTGAAATTTTTGGAATACACTTAATGAATCATTTTTGAAACTCCCACATTTTATTAATGAAATCACTTAAACAAGTTGAAATGAACATGTTGATCAAATTTCATGAATGTACCTACTCCTCATGGGAAACATTAAGCGACTAAACGAAGCGCCGGGCGCTCCATATGTGCGTTATTTTGTGAATAAAGTTAAAGAAACAGGCTTGCTAATTAATAAACCAACACGAACCAAGCAGCCAACCAAGCGTACACCCGAAAACGTTGATGCTGTAGCCGAGAATGTGCGTGAGTCGCCGGGAACGTCAACTCGTCATCGTGCTCGAAAATTGAACATTTCACGCACAACATTGCGACAAATTCTGCATAAAGACCTTGATATGACATCGTATAAAGTTCAATTGGTTCAGGAATTGAAGCAAAGAGATCACCCATTGCGTTTTCGGTTCGCTGAGTGGGTTTGCGATCGACTTGAAGAAGTTGCCGATTATGACAAAAAGATCATCTTTTCGGATAAGGCGCATTTCCATCTTGGCGGCTATGTAAAAAAGCAGAATTGTCGCATTTGGGGCACGGAAAACCTGCACGTGATCATAGAGAAGCCGATGCATTCTAAAAATATTATGTCAATCTATCAATCAATCACTAAATCATCCTCAACAAGTGACTGTTTGGTGCGGATTTCGGTCCGGTGGCATCATTGGGCCATTTTTCTTTGAAAATGATCAAGGAGCCGCCGTTACTGTCAATGGTGAGCGCTACCGCGCCATAATAAACGATTTTTTCGAATTATCAGCCGAAATGCTGATGTGATTTGGCCGCCTCGGAGCTGTGATTTGACGCCGTTGGACTATTATCTATTTATTAAGTGTTACGCCGATAAACCAGCAACGATTGACGCTCTCAAGAACAATATTCGCCTTGCCATTGAAGACATAATGCCGCATACCATTGAAAATTTGCTCAAAAATTGGACCGACCGTACGGGGTACGTCAAGGCCAGCCGAGGCAGTCATATGAATGAAATAGTATTCCATAATTAATCGAAAGGATTGTTCTTTACAATGAAAAAATAAATTTGAAAAAATATTGAGAACTTTTTGTATTGCATTTTGAAAAAAAAAATTATTTGGCCCACCCTATATATATTTGTACATCCCAGATACTATGTGATTAATTCCCTTGTTTTCATGATGGCATATATTGGCATATAACCAGTTACTATGTAAAGGTAGTTCTAAACATAGTTCGTCGACTCAAAATCATTCCATTTGTCTAAATTGGGTAGTATATTATGACCTTAAAAGGACCCTAAATCCATTGGATAATTAATAGTTCCTTTAAAAGGTAAAGTAACAAAAAATAATAAAAATGCATCAGGGAGTGGAATGAATCGTAGCTGACATTGCATTTGAAACGATGCCATACATGATACACCCCCTCTCTCCCTCTGGATTAGCTTGCCGTTTTTATTTCTTAAATTTTCCATCCAACCTATTTCTTAGGTGGCGAAACTAAAGAAACTAAAACATATACTTAGAAAGTCTCACATATACGCGACATAAGTAGAAATTACAATCTAATTGTTTGTGTTACGAATCGTTCTTGTGCTAAATCGAAACATTTCGCTCATCACTGTTGCAGAATACCTATTCCTTGTATGTGCAGTGTACTGGCATTTTGCATATCTAATCTACATACATATGTATTCTTATGTAAAGCACATATAATTTTGTACCTTTAAATTTGAATACATTTTCTTTTTTATCATTATCATAATAATCAACATCATCTTGCAATGTTTAAACGTTGTACGTTTTTTTTACCTTCCATCTATTATATACAGCAGTTTCGCATTAATGTAACTTTCAATAGTGGAATACGAAAGAAGTTGAGGAAAATTTTTTTGTTTCTGGTTTTAATTTTGTATGACCTGAATTTTTTGCTAAGCAGGTACATACTTCTTCTATGTTATTCTATGTCGCTGAAACAATTTTTGTACGAACTAAAGCATTCACAGTAATGCTATTTTTAAAGGAAATCTTTTATATGTATATACAATAAGAAACATTTACAACATGGAGCTATCATAAGTGAAATGAACGAGTGTTTGCTCAAAATCAAACATAATTATTAGAATTTTTTACGTAATTCGTAAAACAAACAAATATAAGTTTAGTAATAAAATTTAGCATCAGTCTCACCACAGTAGCTCACGAGGTCATGGTGAGCGCATACCATCTCGCTCTCAAAAAACTATTTCCGATATCGTAAGTTACATTTATAGTGCAATTCAAATGAAGATTTGTATAAATGCACTTCACTTTTGGAATTCGTTACTTAGTTCGTAATTGTAATTTAAAAGCAATCGTTGTTCATCCTTATTAGTTATACAGCAACCTATGTGAAAATGATTGAAGATTTTTTATTTTGTTAAAGTAATGTGGTAGACATGTAGCGTGCCAAAATTAAAGAAATATTTACATAACGAAATATTATAATTTTAATAATTTTACGAACAAAAAAATATAATTTAAATAATAACAGGATGTCCCAGAATTGGACGATCAAACGAGACAGGGTGTTAGAGGAGCTCAGTTCCAACAAAAACAGCCAAGTAAAGTTTTTTCGAATTGTTGATGTTGCAAAAGTTATTCCACTTTTAGTGTTTTTTAGAGAATCGCATGCGCACTCCCCAAAAAGTTAATTACAAAAAACCAAGAGTTCTTTTGTTTAACTTACGTTTTTAATAAGATCTAGAAGAATGTGCCTTGCCTAAAACAATGGTTATGTAAAAATTTTTGTTTCTCAAAAAATTTTGTTGATGTTTATGTGACGCCAGCGGGAAAATAATATACAACAGAAAGTTCATCCATTATCAGTAAAATTTGCGACACTAATGCAGATTTTAAAATGATATCACACACCGGGCTATTCACAACAAAATGTTTTAATCAATTTTTTTCACAAAGTAAGTCGTGTTTATAAAAAAATGTACTTAACAAAATTTCAATTTCTAAAATCGATGCTTTGTCAGATATAAAACAAAATGATGAAGACAATGGTAAAGTAAAGTATAGGGGTTTCCAATAAGAGTGATATGATCCAAACTTTACTCGCAATAATTCAATTGTTGCACTTGCTGTGTGGCACGTAGCTCCGTCTTGTTAGAACCAAATGTTGTCAAGATCAACTTCTTCCAATTTCGGCCATAAAAAGTTGGTTATCATCGATCTATATCGATCTCCATTGACAGTAACGATGTTACCAGCTTCATTTCGAAAAAGTACGGACCGATGATTCCACCAAACCAAAAACCACACCAAACTGTCAATTTAGGTGATTGTAATGGTTTTTCAGAATCGACAGTTTTGTTTATTTACCGCACCACTCAGATGAAAGTGAGCCTCATCGGAGAAGATGATTTTCGTAAAAAACGTTATCGTTTGTAATTGCAATTTGTAAACGTTGTTCTTGCGTATATCTCACCATAATGAAATTGTAAACATTACTGAATACAATGAAACAAAAAATGACAGATCATAACATATTACAAACGGCCGAAACGTCACTTAAAAATCATATCATTCCTATTGGGAAACCCTATATAACCATTTTTTTAAGCAAATGTAGTAGCCCGAATTAAACAAAATGTATGGTATAAAAAGAAAAACATTTTAAATGTCACAAATAGTCGGTTTAATACTAATTTGGCCCATTTGTACTAACATGTCGGATCAACAGGGAAGTCTATCTAAGTTTTCTACAAAATGACTTGGATGAATTACTTGATGACGTTTCTCTACAAACATGTAGAGAACAATACCTGAACGTAAATTATACAAGCCGCTGAATTGGACGGTGAGGGTTCTGCATTGGGTTATTATAAAGAGCTGATTTATGAAAGAGTAATCCAGACCGATCAGAAGATAAGCAACGTATAATCGACGCGATGAATATTATTAAAAATAATGAACGTGCGTTTCGATCGATTAAGCAAAATTTTATACGGCGATGACGATTATATATTTTGGCAAATGGTGGACACTTCGAACACAAATTTGCACCTCCCCCATTTCACAATCCCCCCTCCCACCTCCCAAAAAGTCGTAAACATTCTATGAATGCCATTAAAAATAACATTTTGTCCGAAAAGCCGAAAAAAATCTTAAATAAATTAATATCAAGCACGATTATGAAAAACTTTTTACTTATTATAATATTTAAAGTTAATAAAAAAAAATATTTTATTCTTTTTATTTAATTTCTGACATAGCATCGATTTGTTAAGTGCATTTTTTAATAAACACGACTTACTTTGTGAAAAAAATGTATAAAAAACATTCTGTTGTGCCTAGCCCGGTGTGCGGTCAACTTTCTGTAGTACATTGTTTTCCTGCTGTCGTCACTTAAACATCAACAAAAATTGTTCACAAATAAAGAGACAAAACCATTGTTTTTATTTGACAGAAGATAATATAGCTCACAAAAATCATGTTATTGGAAAGGCACACTCATCTAGAACGTATTAAAAAAGAAAGTTAAACAAAAAAACTGTTTTGCTTTCACAAAAAGTGGAATAACTTTTGCACCATCAACAATTCGGAAAAACTTTGCTTGTCTTTTTTTGTTGGAACTGAGCTCCTCTAACACCCTGTCTCGTTTGATCGTCCAATTCTGGGACACTATGTATATGTATATTATGTCTGTGTTACTGTAAAAGGCGCGACATGTGCATCCTTTGACGTCGTTAATATGTATGTACAGGTTGTAGCAGATACAAAATTGATAACGTAAGAATTAATAAAGGAAAACAATATAATATATGTATCCGAATCCCGTGAAGTATGTCCTAATTTTGTCCTAAATTACAAAAAAAAAGATTACTACAAATTTAGAACAAACTTCACGTTTCTCTACAAAATTGTGAAGTTTGACCTAAATCATAAAGTCACATGTATGAGTGTAAATTAATAAAGGTAAATTTTTTACTCTTTATAATGAATTTTGAAATATATTTAGGTTTGATTGAAAAACTATTGGTGATATATTATCATATGCAACTATTGATGATATATCATCATATTTACTAAAAAGGCTTCAGATAGAGACATCAAATTTATTTCGCAGACAAATTGTCATTTGAAAAAATTATACTAAAATTATTCAATTTTATGAAAATATTGAGGTCGGTAATAATTGGTAGAATCAGGTTCTAGTCACGACGAGGTTCCAAGCATTTCAAAAGCTGACTAAAAATTATTAAAATTCTAAATGGGGTCGTATTGCAAGGAATCCGATTGTGCGAAAATTGATTCGTTGAGCTGGCTACCAGGCTACATACGACATTCACCATTCGGTTTAAAACGTTCATCAATCAAGTTATTCATCCAAGTAGCTATTATAGGATCCAAACAATCCACCAATTTCAAAATCTTTGTATATTTCGTGTTATCCACAACACCTCATCAAATTATGAGTGTAATAAATAATAAAAAATTTTTGGAGTTGGTTACATATTTGGCTAGACGATTTATGTGTATAAAAGCATATTCAAAAATGTTTTCGAAAAGACCCAGGCATCCAAATTAATTGTTTTAACCTATCGTGAGGGTAGGATACCCAAATCTTTTGTAGATCAAATGAGCCATGTTTCATTCATTGGTCTTCCAAATAATTGAATTTTAAATTTGTTAAGGTACGCCTATTTAACTCGTTAAGTCTTTTACGTTTCGATTAATATTTAAAATCGTTCAAAGATTGTTCTAAGATGCCAGTATGAGAGTACAAAGCCCTTGTGTAACAAAGAATTAATTCCAAATTTCAATGTCAAAGACGAGTGACGAGCACTTGTCATATGTCGCTAGATTCGTTTAAGTGTCATAATAGAGGTCATGCGAGTGTTATTCATAAAGGTAATAGTAGACACTCAAACGATCCATGGATCCACATTTTGGATTTACTAGTATAACTAGTACAAGCTATCAACTGACCGGTTTTATTCTTCATACACCACTATTTTTCCATTGAATTTATTTCTGAAAATTGTTTTGTTAATTTATGTTCATTAACTGCTTCTGTATTTTCTATTAACATGCACAATTATTACGAATATTAAAATTCTTTATAGCGAGAGTTTGACTAATACGTTCTCACGAGAAATTTAGGACATACTTCACACACCCGTAATATCCGAAGGCATAAATGTATTAACCACAATCACTGGCATGAACTATTTTAAATACAAAACCAAATTTTACGTGCAACAAAAAGGATTACCAATGGGAAGCCCACTATCGAGTGCTTTAGCTAATATACACTGCGCCAACAAAAATTGAAACCGAAATTTTTTCTAAAAAACACCCAGATTTGAACGCTTGTATCTTGGTTATATGGTTACGGTTTTTTTTGAATAAAATAAAAATTGTCTGCTGAGACTATAAACCAACTTGCTCGATATTACATTCCCAAATCCAAATTAGCCATTCTATAGTGAATTTAGAAACTTTGAAAATGATGGAAATTGTGGAAGTTTCTGTACGATGACTTCTTGTCGATTTATTGAAGTTTTAGCGAGAAACGTAATCAAAAAATGAGACACACATATCAAGGGTAATTTTGGTGGTTCAAGATTAAGGAGAAAGTAAGTTTTTACAGTAAAAATTGTGATTTATTTCAAAAGGTATATTGCAACAAACGTGCTCTAAAGGGTTTAAATCTGAATTTTGCAGAGAATGGTTTATTAAATTGCGGTGCTATTGCAGAAATTGATGTGTGTTTAGAGCTGTGTGTTGCTATCGTTTTTACGGATAGCATATGAAGCCTTAAAATATCTTCCACATATCGTGTTGATTTCAAAGCTAGATGTGATATTACTATCAAATCTGTCTTATATTTCTACGAAATACCCGCCCAAACCATCACCGAATTAGGGTTTAATCTTTGTCCTGATGAACGCCAAACTATGCATCGGTCGTCTGATGCATACAAATTGAACCGTGATTCATCCCAAAAAAGAACATTACACCAGTCGCTCTGAGTCCAGTTTCTATACTGTAACGCATAATTTCTTCGTTTCCGACGATGATTATCAGTCAGATACGGAACTCTAACAGGTCGACGTGATTTTAGTCGATAAGCTTTCAACCGATTTATTAGGTACCTTACTTTTAATTTCTTGAGCACTGTTTGATCTGTTTTTCTTCTCTTGGTATAGTTTTCTAGGTCAACCAGATCCTTCACGCCTACTCGCACTGTCTGTTTCTAAATATTGATGGCGAGTCCGGTTTACAACAGACACACTGGCTAGTCAAGTTACACCGGCTTCAACTAAAGCTGCAATTTTTGTAGCTCGAACATGTAATTGTTATTTTCGATTCATCTCGAATCTTCAAATAACTATGCGCTAAATTAAATAAAATGACGTACCATTTAAAGAAACTTAAAATTCTATCGTAGAGTGCTTAGTTAGCAATATAAAAAATGTACTTGTTAACGTTTATACGCTTACGTATGAACTTCAATAAATCGCTAAAACTTCAACAAATCGATAAGGAGTCGTCGTACAGAAATTTATACAGCATCGTTTTCAAGGTTTCTAAATTCTCTAAACAATGGCTAATTTGAATTTTTGAATGAAATATCGAGCAAATTCGTTTACAGTCTCAAAGAGCAGCAAAATTTCTTTTCTTTTATAGAATTTTTATTTTACTCATAAAAGTCATAAAAACAAAATAAAATAAAATGGATTCCAGTATCGAAAAGAAAACAAAATTACCTTCAATTATTTTTTTGGAATGTGTTATTTCACTAAGAGACACGTTCAAATCTGGGTATTTTTTCGAAAAAAATTTATGTACCATTTTTTTTGGCCAGATATGTTGACGATATAATATTATTATTCAGAGGCACACACAGACAACTAGATAAGTTACTGTACCTTATAAACAGTATACATACAAACACTAAATTTTCTTTAGAAACGGAAGTTAATGGCAGTATCAGTTTTTTGGATTTAATAGTTAATATAATATAAATCATAAACACAATTTTAAAATATACCGAAAACCAACACAAACGGACAACACGCAATCCACAACAGCTCAAATCATCCATTCATCGTCGATTATTTTTCAGAGTGCCGCTTGCAACATTTTCTACTTGCTGCCAAGCAGGCAGGCCGCCCCTCCAGCTTTTTCCATAAAATGGGAGATCCCAGTGATTTTCGTTTTTTGCAAATATTTTGAAAAGTATATCATTTATGAGAAAAACGAATCTGAACTACTAAATAAAGTTTGTAAAAGAAACGTTAACATGAGTTTTTCCAAATTTTAGCGGAAATTACGATTTTTGACAAAAACTTGTTTTTCAACAAAAAAATTCGAGCCCAGACGGATTGACTGATCAGGATGAAACTTCATACTTAAGATTACTTCATAAATACAATAATCCTAGTGAGAGAAAATATTTGTATCAAAAGTGGCAGCTTCTAATGAAACCTTTCTCGTTTTTATAGTTTTTCCCAAATATTTTAAAAAACCATTAAAAACAAAAATGTTGACAGATGGTAGTGACATTTGGAGAAAGGCAGTGTACCGGAAGTAGCATCTTTCGGAAGAGGTTTTAAATGTTTGTAATCTTGTTGACTTAAAATATAACATTTACGAAAACCGATTGTTTACGCCTTCGTAAATGCTCAGGAACAGAGCAAACCAGATAAAATAAAAGAAAAGAAATAAACATTCAACATAATTCAACAAATCAACAAAATACTTACCTCATCAATCTGTACGTCATATGACGTTTGTTTATATGTGTTGATGTTTAAATATTGTTTTGACATTTCTACCAACGTCATCGCACAAAAAATAGTTATAATTTGTAAAATTACAACTATTCGTTCAAAGTTGTCGCATGTTGGGCGAGTGCAGTTGATGTTTAGGTGAGATGTCGCCATACATCGGTTAGTGGGCATTGCCACCACATATTGTGGTGAGTTATTTCCATCCATTTGTGATAAACCGTAAGTTGAAAGTCTTTGAACCGTTAATTTTTAAAAATCTAATGCTGTAATTATTTTGCTAATTAGAAACGAGCACATTTTCGATGCTCATTCATAACCCATAAATTTACGTTTCAAAAACTCAAGGTTCTAATAAGAACAGGTGTCTTCTAACTCGAACAAAATCGAACAGTTTGAATAAATTCTAGAAGCGTAGGGTGTTTGCAAATCATTACGTAAATTAATATCATCATGGAAATTTCAGAGTTAAAGCGGAAACGAGAAATTTGCAAAGGCCGCAGTAACGCGTCTCGAAAAAATAACTGCTGATCGTGCTCGAAATCGACGAGTTTTTACCTCGCTATTTCAAAGTAAATGGAATTATTCGAAAGGCGGTTTCCGGTCAAAATCCAATGCTACACGTGCTGCAGTCGCAAATCAATGGAACAATGACGTCATTCTCCAACTATCAGGAATAAATGCTGGAAACTACGAAAGACACAAGCTTCAACGCAACACCCAAGGATGAAAACATCAAACTTCCGCGATTACAAATTCCTTCATTCGATGGAAATAACTATGACGATACTTTTAAACACCTATACGATACTGCGGTTCACACCAATCCATCCATAACGGATATCCACCAATTCCAGTATTTGAAGGGACTCCTGACTAGAAAAGCAAGCAAAATAATCATACACATTCCGCTAACTCCCGAAAATTATGAGGAAGCATACAAAAAAGCTATGTAATCGATTTGACAAGCCAGATCAAGTCTACAAATCACTTATCGAGAAGTTCATAAGGATTCTGCTAATAGTTCAGCGGCTGGCATTAGAAACGTTTGTGACACGTTGGAAGAGGTCATTCGCAGACTTAATTTACTAGGAAAGAAAGCGCAAGAGATCCTTGGGATTTCGGAAACTTCATTCAATTACTTGAAAAGCGATGTACGACGCTGGAATCAGTCTAACGTGAAGGTTCTCAAAGTCGCAAACCAGAAAGATCATCAGCATTCCATACAAGCGCCAAGGAAACAAATGCCAACAATAAAGATCAGAAACCAACAATACCTTTCCCTCCTCCCCCTAGTTGAATAACACAATCCCAATTGCCGTGCCCTGCTACGGTTGGACATTTTGTCGTCTTCCTCAATACTAGCTGCTACAGTAGCAATATTTTCCTCTGTACACACCCTACGCACACGATTTGGAGGATTTCCCTCCTCCCCCTAGTTGAATAACACAATCTCAATTGCCGTGCCCTGCTACGGTTGGACATTTTGTCGTCTTCCTCAATACTAGCTGCTACAGTAGCATAATTTTCCTCTGTACACACCCTACGCACACGATTTGGAGGATTGATGTCCAATAACGTGAAATTAGTGCGAAATTTTGTCACAGTGGCTTGAATAGCTTACTCAGTAGGTCGATTATGACTATACCATAAAATAGCCGAAGTGCGCGAAACACACTTTCCACTGATCACAATTTTTTTTTATTATCTTTATTTCATTCAAAATCATAAATGTAAGATTACAAAATACATAAGTAGAAATAAAGTAAAGCCCCTAGGTAAGGAAATACCCGTGTTGGAACACAATTAAATTGAAGTAAGCATTTCAAATTAATTCTTATTCTCTAGTATCTATTGCTAAACAAAAGAAAAGGGGTTATTGACAATTATTAAAACATTAATATTGGAAGCTCGGGTATCTAATAAACTAAAGTTTAATTTAAAAAATAATATTAACTTTACAAGCTTAAATAATAGTTAAAAAAAAGAAAAAGCAAAAAAAATATGCAGAGCTATAGTTAAAAATATTGCTCAATAACATTTATATTAGATAGCCAAATTTATAATTCGCTCTTTTGTGAGAAGTTTTAAATGCGTTGGTATCTTATAAAACCAGTAAGGTGCCATAAAGAGATAAAAACGTCCATATTTTTCATTATTGCATCGAACACCAGCAAAGATGTTTCGATTTTACATGATATAAGTTCGTACTTACGTCCGTTTCTGTGCAAAAAAGATATCTTCAATATGTGAAAAATAAATCCCACCCCAACTAGAGATGCTATACATAATTATCGATTCCACCAGGGCATGATAGAGTTTTCTTAATGTGGTTTGAGAGTAGAACGGTTTTAAATTGTAAAATTTATAAACAGCTGCGATAACGTTTTTCCTGACTTTGTAAAGATAAGAATACCAATTTAACTGCGAGTCAATAATTAGGCCCAAGTATTTAAACTCGTTCACACCTAGAAGGTGAAAGCACTGTGTAGAGCAGGAATTTCTGTTGCATAAGGAGCTATGAAACGTCAATATATTTGGGATAATTTCTACGTTAGGTCGTGTAAAATTTATAACTATAGATTTATCGCTTACAGCCAACCGATATAATACAACTATTTACTAAATGTTGATAAATCACTTTGTAATGCAAGTTCTGATGAATTGCAATCAAACAGATAACTCAAAGCCTAGTCGTCGGCGAACGCTGTGCATGACCCAACAGATTGATTTCGAAATTCTATTTCGTAAAGTAAATAAGAAATAGCAGGGATCCAAACACAGAGCCCTGAGGAACACCACAACTCAAGTTACCTGGGCCACTGATAGAGCTTTCCACTTTAACCACTTGACGACAAATTTTAAGATAACTAGCAAATCAGTCTAGTATGACGCCCGTCACCCCTATGAATCTCAATTTCGTAAGCAGAATGCCGCCATCAATACTATCGAATGCTTTGAATATATCTAGAAATAAAGCAGTAGGCTTAGGGACTCGTTTTATGACCAAATATATATTATTTACTTAGAAAGTGCAACAAAGCCTCCTCAGGAGATTTCCCGCTGTGAAAGCGAATTGTTTCTCGTTTAAAAATTTAATCTTACCGAGATAGTTGAGCAGTCTGCGCTACACAATTTTCTGAAATAGTTTTGAAAAAGTACATAAAAGAGCTATTCGTCTATATTTATTAAGCTCCAAATCATCTCGTTTATAAAGTGGTATTACCACCGCTAGTTTAAATATGACTGCAAAGATTCCCCTATCCAGGCTCAAATTAAACAGATATTTCAAAATATCTAACAAATACCAAGAACATTTTTTGACTAAAAAACTATCAATCTCATTAATACCTTTGGATGGTTTGTTTTTTAATTTTTTAATTTCGGATATAAGTTCAACCGATTGTATTGTTTCAAAAACGCAAGATGTCATATAACCATTGGAAGAACCCGTTGTTTATCTTGCCAGATGTACCATTTATAAAAAAGTTATTAAATTCATTGGAAATGGCTAACGAACCAGAAATAACCAAATCTGTGTTTAATTTTCTAATGCGGGTGGGTTATTGGACTTTGGCCTAAGTTTTTTCCTAGAATCTCAATAAGTTTCCAAGTTTTCTTAGAGTTATTACCTACCGGAGCAGATTTATTTTTGTAGTCTTAACACTACCCTTCACATTATTTGAGTTTTTTTACGAATTTTTGAAGCCTACCATTGAATGGATTACACTTTAGTTTTTTCGAAAACTTTTGAAGGTTTTTTATTTGATGTAAAAGATGTGAGTTCATTCATAGCTTGAATTTTCTAGTGTTATCAACAGCTAATGTATAACGTGAAGAAGCTATATGCGATTTAAGAATATTAGGAAATTTTTCGAAGGCTAAGTTGCAGCAAAAGGACTGCAAAGAATTTTTAAGGATATCATAATTTATTATATGATAATCCGCATTACTGACTAACGTAATCATGCGATATTAGAGCTTGATATTTTTAGTTTAATTAAGTTGTGATAGGTAATACCCATAAAATTCAATAATTTGTAAACGTTGTTCGTGAAAAAATTAGTTGATTTGAAAATGCTTGGGACATTGAACAAGATGATATTTACATAAAAACGTTGAAAATAAAAGGAAATCTAATAATACCAGAAGGAATATATGAATGTAAAAACTGGTATGCATTTTTAGAAGTAGTAAATTATTCAAATGAACCACAGGATTTCGTTATTGAACAGCCTATTAAAGCTGAATTATTAGATAATAACCAATTTTTTGAAATACATAATTATACAATAAATAGTGAACAAAATGTAAGTGATTTTAATAGTGATATAAATAATTTAATACGTACTGATCATATGAATTATGAAGAAAATAAAACTACATACAAATTGTGTAGTCAATTTTAAGATATATTTTATAAAGAGGGTTAAAATCTTTCATTTACAAATACCGTTAAACACGAAATTAAATTAACAGATGATACTCCTATTTACACAAAGTCATATAGATATCCGGAAATCTATAAAACTGAAATTAAAAGTCAAATAAATAAAATGTTAGAAAAAGGGATTATTCGCCCAAGTTTTTCACTATGGTCATCCCCTATATGGATTGTACCAAAGAAAATAGACGCAAGTGGAAAACAGAAATGGCGCCTTGTTGTAGATTATAGAAAATTGAATGAAAAAATTATTAACGACAAATATCCATAACCCAATATTAATAAAATATTGGACACATTAGGCAAATGCTTATATTTTAGCACTTTAGATCCCGCTTGTGGATTTCACCAGATTGAAGTGAAACCAGAAGACATTCCCAAAACAGCTTTTTCAGTGGATCATGGCCACTATGAATACGTTAAAATGCCATTTGGACTAAGGAAAAAAGAAATGTTAGGAAAAAATTGTCTCTGTTACATGGACGAAATTATTATATTTTCTACCTCACTTCAGGAACATTATCAAATTTTAGTAAAAGTTTTCGAAAAGTTAAAAAGTGCCAATCGAAAAATTCAAATTGATAAATCGGAATTTTTCCGGAAAGAAATTTCATTCTTGGGATAGCCTCGGAAAGTGTAAAGCCAAATCCAGAAAAAAAACAAATAATAAAAAAATTTAGTTTGCCTAGAACAGAAAAACAAATTAAATCCTTAGGTCTTCTGGGTTATTATAGGAAGTTCATTAAAGACTTCTCAAATTTAACTAAACCAATGACAGAGTGTTTAAGAAAAGATAAAAAAATAATAATTGATTCTAGGTATATTGAATGTTTTGAAACTTGTAAAAATTTATTGTGTAATGGTCCGATACTACAGTATCCGAACTTTTCAAGACCTTTCATATTAACTACTGACGCTAGTAATGTAGCGTTAGGTGCAATATTATCCCAAAGTATAGTAGGTTCCGATAAACCTATTTGTTATGCTGATAGGACCTTATCTAAACGCGAACAAAACTATAGTACTATTGAAAAGGAATTGTTAGCCATTGTTTGGACAACAAAGTACTTTAGATCTTACCTATACGGTAGACAATTCAAAATCATAACCGACCATAAACCATTAACTTCGTTATTTTTCTTAAAGGAACCCAATTCTAAACTTGTTCGTTGGCGGTTAAAATTAGAAAAATTTGATTACCAAATTATTTACAAGAAAGACAAACAAAATACAAATGCGGATGCATTATCTCGTCTTGAGATCAATTTAAATGAAAACGATATAAATATTGAATCAGATATTGAAACAATAGAAGAAGTATCAATGAATTTAATAATCAAATTATTTTAGAAAAAACAACTAAATCAAGTAGACCCGAATTTAAATTTAAGATATTATTTAGAAATAAGAAAAGATATATCATAAAACAAAATAATATTGATAATGAACAAATTTTAATTGAAATTTTTAAGAAATATGTAGTTAATAAGATAATTGTTGGAATTTTAACTGATGATAATACATTTAAAGTTGTTCAATCAGTTTATTCGAAATATTTTTTCAGTAATAATTTTAAGTTAGTTAGATGTAATAAATTAGTAGAAGATATAGTAGATAATGATATGCAGGAAAAATTAATAAGGGACTATCATAATGTTTCGAACCATAGAGGTATTAACGAGACATTAGAACATTTAAAACGAAAATATTATTTCCCATACATGAAAAATTTAATAACTAGAATTATAAATAAATGTGAAATTTGCTTAGAACTTAAATATAATCGTAATAATTTACCACTCAAATTTGAAATAACGGAAACACCTGATAAACCGTTACAAATATTACACTTAGATGTTTATTCGATACATAAGGAAAACTTTCTTACTATAATTGACAAATTTAGTAAATTTAAATTCAAGTGTTTATTTACTCAATACCCGAACTAACGGGTGATTTTTTAAGAGCTTGAGAACTTTTTTTTAAAAAAAAACGCATAAAATTTGCAAAATCTCATCGGTTCTTTATTTGAAACGTTAGATTGGTCCATGACATTTACTTTTTGAAGATAATTTCATTTAAATGTTGACCGCGGCTGCGTCTTAGGTGGTCCATTCGGAAAGTCCAATTTTGGGCAACTTTTTCGAGCATTTCGGCCGGAATAGCCCGAATTTCTTCGGAAATGTTGTCTTCCAAAACTGGAATAGTTGCTGGCTTATTTCTGTAGACTTTAGACTTGACGTAGCCCCACAAAAAATAGTCTAAAGGCGTCAAATCGCATGATCTTGGTGCCCAACTTACCGGGCCATTTCTTGAGATGAATTGTTCTCCGAAGTTTTCCCTCAAAATGGCCATAGAATCGCGAGCTGTGTGGCATGTAGCGCCATCTTGTTGAAACCACATGTCAACTAAGTTCAGTTCTTCCATTTTTGGCAACAAAAAGTTTGTTAGCATCGAACGATAGCGATCGCCATTCACCGTAACGTTGCGTCCAACAGCATCTTTGAAAAAATACGGTCCAATGATTCCACCAGCGTACAAACCACACCAAACAGTGCATTTTTCGGGATGCATGGGCAGTTCTTGAACGGCTTCTGGTTGCTCTTCACTCCAAATGCGGCAATTTTGCTTATTTACGTAGCCATTCAACCAGAAATGAGCCTCACCGCTGAACAAAATTTGTCGATAAAAAAGCGGATTTTCTGCCAACTTTTCTAGGGCCCATTCACTGAAAATTCGACGTTGTGGCAGATCGTTCGGCTTCAGTTCTTGCAGGAGCTGTATTTTATACGGTTTTACACCAAGATCTTTGCGTAAAATCTTCCATGTCGTCGAATAACACAAACCCAATTGCTGCGAACGGCGACGAATCGACATTTCACGGTCTTCAGCAACACTCTCAGAAACAGACGCAATATTCTCTTCTGTACGCACTGTACGCATTCGTGTGGTTGGTTTAATGTCCAATAAAGTAAACTGAGTGCGAAACTTGGTCACAATCGCATTAATTGTTTGCTCACTTGGTCGATTATGTAGACCATAAATCGGACGTAAATCGCAAAACACTTTTCGAACCGAACACTGATTTTTGTAATATAATTCAATTATTTGCAAGCGTTGCTCGTTAGTAAGTCTATTCATTATGAAATGTCAAAGCATACTGAGCATCTTTCTCTTTGACACCTTGTCTGAAATCCCGCGTGATCTGTCAAATACTAATGCATGAAAATCCTAACCACAAAAAAATCACCCTTTAGTTTAAATGTAATTAAATCATTGAAACATTTTGTCTCCCATCACGGGAAAGAATTTCTAGAAATCTACAAAATTGAATTACATATTACGTCAGCAAAAAATTCAATGGGAAACTCTCCTGTTGAACTATTTCATTCAACGCTAACCAAATTAATACGTATAATATATCATACAAATAAAAATAAGTCAATTAGTGAAATAGTAGATGAACCAGTTTTAACATATAACAATTCAGTACACTCTTCAACTAAATTAACCCCATTCGAACTAATAACAGGTCATTATAATAATTCAAATTTAATTCAAAACGTAGAAACAACCAAAACTGGACAAGACTATTTGGACGAACATAAAAAACATTACGAAAAACTTGCTAAACTAATTTATGACCGAAATTTAAAGACAAAACAAAATTTAATTGGAAAACTAAATAAAACCCGTTATGATCTACATCAATTTGAAAATGACGATACTATTTACGAAGCTGATAATAGGTAGAAGGGACAAGTTAGCACATAGATCTACCAAACATAAAGTAGTTCAAGATAACAAAATTACTGTAGATACCAACAAAAGAAAGGTTCATAAACAACAAATAGATATCCACGACTTAAGCAACCATAAAGGACTTTTACCATTAAAATTAGGAAAGGGAAAGATAATTAATAATTATTCAAGATTAATTCATATAATAAATATAACTGACTACGAACAAAACATTGATCTGATTGATTCAAATATAAATATCATTGCTAATGAAACTGAAAGAAATGTAGAATTTAAGACAAAAATGACTTTAGTAAAGAAAAAATATCATGTTTTGATGAATAATTTAGAAATAATAAAACCTTTGCATAGAAATAAAAGAGGACTCATTAACGGACTAGGAAACATAATTAAAAGTATAATCAAACCAAAATACTAGAAGCAATCGAATGAATTGTCAAATATATCCAAAATAAATCAAGAAATGATGTCGCAGAGGAAAGACGTGTTTTTGTCTCTCCTTTAAATAAATTAATATTTTAATTCAAATCAATCAGTGTAATTAACTAATAAATTAATAATATACATATATGTGTTGATAAATAAATAAATAATAATGTCAATAATAATTTGTGTGAATTTAATTAGTGAAGTGAAAAGTTATATTGTATAGTTGGAAAGTGAAGTGAAAAGTTATATTGTATAGTGTGGAATATATACATAACAATTTTTGTTTTTATGTATGTATTTTGATACCGTTGCTTGAATGCATCATACGCATTGCATGCAAACCTTTTTTGTGTAGAATTTTTTGATTCCAAAGGATGCGTAAGATAAGTGTATTTTTCATTTTTCCATTGTTTTAATACATATTTTAATACATATTAACACAAATTTGTTGCAATTTTAAGTATATAAATATATTTTATGGTGGGTTATTCGAGTATTGTCTACGTGAGAAAGGGTTTTTCATTTCTGTTGTTCTGTTTAGTACACTCGCTAACAATGTTTGTCGTTGTTTTGCTATGGAGAGTATGCATGTTTGGTAATCGATGATTATTTTTCGTTTTATCTGATTTTCGTAATTTATGTACATCAGTGTTTACTCGAACATAATGGTGTAAATGTTTTATTATATAAAAAGAGTAAAAGACGCAGATCATGAATTTTTATGTTTTTTTGTTATCATTGATGTGAATGTATAAACACATGTTTGCCATATGCATTTATAACCACAAAATAGTCTCTATTTCATTTATACAGTTTGTTTTCGCATAATTTTTTGGTTAGGTAAAAATAAAGGATGCACCCGAAATGCTTACAAGCAAGACACATTTTAAACAAAATACGATGTATCTTTTAGGTGCATTTTGAACATTATCTTTTATGATTGTTCTCTCTACTGCATGTGTAATAATAAAACACCATAACAGATTTCTAAGGGAGGGACGATTTTCTACGAGTTATCTCATATATTGACTTCAACTCCACTTTGAGTGCAAGCAACGATATTGAGATTCTGACAATTAATTTTTATTTTGTAGTTTTTGAATGTTTTGAACAATCCGTCAATAATAAGAAACTGCGAATATATATTTCGTCATTAAAGAAACAAAAGGTAACAGAACTGTTTATAAACTAAATCAGCGTACACAAGTTATCTCACCATCTTAACACGGTCTTAGGTCTTTCCCAAGAACAATAATTATATTTTACTTATGCAATCTGACATTATCGCCGATCCTAAGCTTTTCTGGCACTTTATCAATTAAAAGAAAGAACAGGCGAATTTCCGTAAACTAAAGTAAAATGATCATTATTTTAATGTCTCCAAAATTATAGCTAATCATGTTGTTAAATTTTTTACTAAATCGTTTTAAACAATCCTGATGAGCCACACGCGGATTGTTTCAAGTACATCAACATTTCTCGCAAAAAACATATCTATATTCCTTTCTAATCGATTGCGATACTTTACACATAGTCAAACTAAGATTTTTCTATCGGCCCCGATGGACGGCTGTCTATTGTCTTTAAAAATGGTAAAACTATTCTGGCACAACCACTCGATGAACTTCTCATAAAATCACTTATGGTAGGGACAATTCGAAGATTCATACCTCCTCACACTGATGCGCTTCTTATGTAACTCTAAATGAATCAAGCTGTAGTGGAGACGGCAGCATGAATTAAAAATCTGAATTGAAAAAGTTTTTTTTTTTTTTTTTCTGAACTAAAATGAGTGTTTTTTATTCATTTTACAAAATGAATTAATATTTGTAAGTTGGTTGCGGAGTTGCAGGAGGAGAGAATTAAATTAATAAATGTTTATTTTATTTAGGTAGCAGGAAAATATTAATTTAGTATTAATTTCTAGGTAGTTTTAAAATACTCGTGAAATTATATTTCTTGGTATTGTGTATCGTGGATTGTGTAGATTAGAATTGTATTGTCATTATTTTACTAACTATTGATATTATCTAGGTGTATGTATCCGGGCTAATTTTATCAATCAATTTTATTTAGGAAGCTGGAAAATATTAATATAGTTTTAAACTTTAGGGAATTTGCAAATACATGTGAATTAATAACATTTTTCTTAGGTTGCTGATTTGTATGAGGCAATTGTTGATGTCCGATACCATCGTTATCCTTTTAACCTAATAAACCATTATCCTTCTTGTAGATTAGTATTGTGTTGTCTTTGTGTTACTAACTATCGGCTATACCTAGGTGTCTGTAACCGGGCCGGTTCTGTCCCACTTAATTAACCTATCCAATCCTTCGGTTTTGTTATGTGTAAAAAGAGTGTACGGTGGACCCGGCGTCATCCGGGAATTCAAGTGTAAGAACTTGGTCGTACATTTATAATCAATCAATCAATCAATCAATTACGAAGTACGTACATAAATACTAAGCAAATCGAACTTGAAGATTATTTCATTAAATTTCAGAACCATTTAATAACAAAATGGATATAATTGATTCGTCATTACACATCAATCAGTTTTTTTACCAAATTCCTTTTGACATAGACTTATTAAACGAACATTTAAAGGACATATCGGAGTCAATAACTATTGCAAAAATCGGCATAATTCCAAAGCATATTTTGCATCCATACGAAATTAGTTATATACATCAACAGTTGAAACAACAAATGGTTACTATTAATTCTTTTGAGAACATTTATGAATTCCTTGAATTACAAGCTTATTACAATCACTCCAACATTATATTTATAATTAAATTTCCTACATTATATTCTGATGTATTTGATTTTTATCACATAGAAGCATTACCTATCAATAACAGTTACATTATTCCATTAAATACACCATTCCTCTTATTAAACGATTACCTATATCAAAGTCAAGATAAGACAGGCCGAATTATCGAACAAATACGATACTGTCCCGAAATCGCAATTAAAAAGATCTCCGAAGACAAATGTATTCCCAACTTCATAAGGAACCAAAAAGTCACTTGTAATTTATTAAGGATTAACAACATAAATAAAATAAAAATTTCAGAACCGAATCACTTGCTAATTATTGCACAAAATGATACAACAATAGAAACGGACTGTAAGAAGGAAACGAACCAAAAATTAATGAAAAGAACTTATCTTGTGAACTTCGAAATCGTTCAATAAACGTAAACAACATTGAGTACAATAGTAAAGCACCAATATTTTGGGACATTGTTGAAGTAATATGAACATTATATAATGAAATTGAACACAATGAAATCTCAGAACAACTAACTCTCGAAAAGCTTAATGGCTGGACTTTCGACAATATTAAAGAAATAAATATTTTAAAACAAAAACTAATAAAAATTTTGAGTTTATAATTATAGAAGTAGCCGTTTCAATAATAATATTATACACAGTTTATAAGGTACTCGAAGGAGGACGAAGGATCTGCAGAGACCTCAAACAAATCAACTAAAGGAAAAACGTTCAGATGGCAAACACTTCACTCTAACAAGGGAGGAGTTACATCCATGAACTCCACATAAGGTCAAAATATAAATTCCATAACTCGACGATTAAAATTACATTTACCAGAATTATTAAATTTCAGTTTTATTAGAAAAATTTATTTTTGCTTAATTGACAAAATAACATTATAAAAATGTGTAATTATATTCCCTTGCATTATATAAAATTTTCCATAAAAATATCAAAATGATTTCCTTTGCATTATATACAATTTTCCATAAAACTTTGTCTATCTAATCATTTTATTGCAATATTATAAAAAAATTAAAATAAAGAAAGAATTTCGATTTTTTTTGATTGATTGATTGATTGATTTTGAATGCACGACCAAGTTCATAGACAAGATCTCCCGGGAGACGCCGGGCCCACCGTACACTCCTTTTACATATAACAAAACCGAGGGATTAGACAGGTTAATTGGGTGGGACTGAATCAGCCCGGTTACAGACACCTAGAAATAGCCGATAAGGTAGGTAATGGTAAGGATAGGAAAAGTTTTTTTTTTTTTTTTTGGCAGAGCGACCCGGTTACAAGAACCTTGATCGTACAACACAAGACAATACAAGGGATAAAAGTTTTAATGACCATCAACAATTGCTTCTTGGAAACAGCATCTAAAATAAACCTACATTAAAAATTCTATAATTCATCTGCCTCTAAAGCTGAAATGTAAATTCATCATTAATTAAATAGGATTAATAAATTTTGATTTGATTTGAATGCACAACCAACAGTAGATGTGACAGACCTGGCCCGGTTGCAGACTCTTTCAAATTGTGTCAGCTTCCCTTTGAACCGCATCTGAAATTAATTATTATTTCGAAATACTTTAGTTAAGTATAGCCATCAAAACCGCTTCCAGAATGCTTAACTCCTGGAGTCAATATATTGTTAGAATTTGAATTATTTGCTGATAAGTGCTATTGGATCCGGAATTCTTTCCCTAACGGCCAATATTTAATTTAAATTTTATTATTATAAACCAGTTTTAAACACTAACACCCGGAGTATCCGTATCTAACCAGCACCACTCTTAAAATAGATTAACTGCTTTACCAAGAATAAGTAAACTGTTTAACTTATAATAACTTATTATAACTAAATACTAAATTTAAATAGTTAATAACTGGGTCGCCTTCCAAAATATTTCCTGTAGATTAACTTAAGATTAATGACTACCACTTCACTTTACAATATTCGAAAGTTTAACCAACAAAACTGCTTCCCAAACACCAATGTCCAAGAAATTAAATTCGTTATTAAATTGAGATGCATAGATACTATTAATTCCGGAATCCTTTCCTAAATCCAGATTAAATTAATTTTATTATTCCAATCCATTTTTAAAATATTATCACACCCGAATATTAGTCATTAATCAGCATCAATCATAAATTAGATTAACTATTTGCTCCGGAATAAGCAATGAACAAATTTTTCTTTTCCATTTAAATAAGATTAAGAGTACAAAACAATAACCTATCTAAGTGAAACTCATACGATATCCGAAAAAATTAAGAAAATCTATTTAATAATTATCTAATTCCTACTGTTAGGTATTTGAACATTTTGCGATAGTAAATATTCTATCAAAATTGTAGGTGAATTTTAAATTTATTGATTGATTGATTAGGATGTACAGCCAAGACTAAGCAAGGATCCCGGATACGCCGGGCCTACCGTACACCCCTTACACATATAACAATACGGAGAGATAGGAAAGGTTATTAGATATGATAGACGTGACCCGATTACAGACACCTAAGTAGTCAATAGTTAGTAAAGCACAAGCACAAGACGACACAATAATTTTTGTTTCCTGAATATAAATAATCAGCAATCAAGATCCTAAAAAATTTTAGTTGGTAAATTTCCTGAAATAAAACTTCATTATTATGAATGATTAACCATTTCCTCCACCCATATAATTGATAACCAGCAATAACTATTTATCCAACTTAGAACAAGCTAACCAAAACATTTACCAATTTACAGTCTCCCGTTCAACCTAGAAAATAATTCAATTAAAGAAGTGCCATGAACCCCGAAAATACAAAAACTATCTAAATACAGCAATATTTGTCTGCATTTAAATTTTATTCTGTAGTCTCCAAGCCATTTATAATTTCAAAAATTCCAACAACCACTGAAATATCAAATTCATTAGCAAACCCGGTTATAGCGAGTGATGCCTACCTTGACTTCTTCCACAAAAGTCATGAAAATTGCATGCTTCCTAAAAAATATTAATTAAAACTAAAATTTAATGCAATGCTGTTATGCAATTTTATAAATTTCCCTCCTCCGATACCTCAATTTTCCATACAATCATATTCGTTTGATCAATTAAAATAGTTTTATAAACCCATTGACGTGAAACGAATTCTAAACGAATCCTACGAACAAATCCTAAATATACAATTAATTATATTAAATAAAATAAAACTCAGTATTGTTAACTCTCCAATCAGGAAATTATAAAAGAAACCAACTATAAAGGATTATTACTATAATAAATTCCCAAATAAACTAAATCAATAATTTGAATAGTAATTATCAACTAGTTAAAAGAAGTTAAAGTTAAGAAGTTAAAGCTCCTTTTAACTATTACTACTAATTACAACCAATTAATTTTTAATGAAAAAGTAGTACAGCTTCAAAGATATTCTGTAATCAAAAAACTTCATTAGAACTAAATAAATTAGCTTAATCAGGAACTGCAATGAATAATAGTATTAATAATGCACATCTGATAAACCTCGATAACTCTAAACTAAAATCCAATAAATAATAATCAAAATAATAATCAAAATCAGCCAATCTTTGAAATAAAAATATAGCCGAGTAGAAGGCGAACAAAAACACGGTCGCCATCGTCATAAAAATGCCATAGAAATTCCCTTCTGTCAAGATCCTCCCAGACTCTACCCATCCATATCTCGCATGCGGCGTGCACATACACTCTACCTATCCATCCTCAATCCCGATAAACTATACCTTTTACTTCCAAGTCATTCCCTATTCAGAACTTCATCATTCTCCACTAGGACATCCCTAATCCGACGATCACTGTACAATATACAGAGCAAAATCTATGTGTATGCACGTAGAGTGGATGACGAACGAAAGTATCATTCTTCAAGCGTACACCCCAACCACAATCTATACATATTATACGATGATCATCAAATCAAAGATACCACCACGGAAGATGGTACAGTTCTAAACGAAAATTAACCTAAAAATAAAAAACAGTTCAGCAAAACCAAAGATACTCGTAAACAAACAAAGTTCATGCTCAGGCGAATGAAAATTCATTTTTCCACCGCATCTACAAGATAGAATCAAGTTACGCGAAAAAACTCTTCAAAAGCCAAATTCCATATCATCCGTATGAAAGTTTCTTCTCAAGTTTACGTTTTACGTACTAACATTCAAAGTCTATACATTGCGAGACGACCATACACACACACATTAGGCCCTGGTTTATCAATTATTACCTGTACATATGAGTGAATATATACAAAACAAAAGGCAGATCATTCGATCACCAAAACATGCTTACAATACTTAGCAAAATATAATGTACGAGTAAATATGAATACAAAACAAATGAGAAAAAACACGAAAAATAATCTTCGTACAACACAACCAAAAATGTTAGCGAGAGTAACAACACACACCGACAGAATTGAAAAACCCATTGTCGCACAAACAATACACAACAATAAACTACATACGAAATCTAGAACTCTACACTTTTAAAAGCTAAAAGTTAAAAAATACATTTCAAATATATATGTATGTATATATGTATATATACTTAAAATTTATATTGGAAAAATATAAATAATATGGAAAAATGAAAAAACACTTAACTTATGCGTTTTTTGATAACAAAAAAAAAGTCTAAATATTGAAGGTTTACATAAAATGCATATGATGCAAGCAAGAACGGTATCAAGATACACATAAACAAAAATTGCTATGTACAAGGTTATCCAATTCAAGCTTGATAAAGTAAACTTAAAAAAACACACAAAATATTCGGAATGTATTGTAATTTTTATTTCATTTTACAGATTGATCCTTGCCATTTTTAGTTAAACAAGATATCATTCAAATGTCCCCCACGGGACTTCTTACAGGCCTTGATTCTTTTGCGGTAATTTTCAATGACTTTTCGGCACATTTCGGGCGGTATCTCGGCCATTACCTTACGAATATTAGTTTTCAATTCGTCAAGAGTTTGAGGATTGTTTGCGTAAACACGATCTTTCGCGTAGCCCCACAAAAAGAAATCCAAAGGCGTTAAATCACAGGATCTTGGAGGCCAATTGACATCAGCCAATCGCGAAATCAAACGTCCAGGAAATTTCTCTTGCAAAAGATCTCGATTTGCTCGTGTTACGTGACTGGTTGCTCCATCCTGCTGGAACCACATATCGTCAAGATCATAATCTTCGATTTTCGTAAAAAAATAATCGGCTAACATGCGGCCATAGCGCTCAGAATTGACGGTAACGGTTCGTCCATGGTTGTTCTCAAAAAAATACGGCCCAATCACACCACCAGACCACAATGCGCACCAAACAGTGACTTTTTCCGGGTGTAATGGCTTCTCTACAATCAATTGTGGATTTTCTGAGCCCCAAATTCTACAGTTTTGCTTATTAACGTATCCACCAAGCGAAAAATGAGCTTCATCACTGAAGAAAATTTTGTTCGAAAAATCAGCATCGACGGCCTGTTTTTCCAACACCCAATTTGCGTATGTTCTTCGTTGTCCATGGTCAGCAGGCTTTAGCTCTTGTGTCAAATGGACTTTATACGGATGAAGATGCAAATCCAGATGCAAAATGCGCCATAATGAGCCATAAGATAGGCCTAAATGTTGAGCTCGACGAGGAATTGACAAATTTGGATCTTCTTCCACACTTTCAGCTACAGAAGCGATATTTTCAGCATTGCGAATGTTTCGATGATGCACAGACCTTACAATATCAGTAACAGATCCAGTTTGTTCAAATTTATTCACTGTATTCAATATGGTTTGCTTAGTAGGACGATTATGACGACCATAATCTGCTCGTAAAGCGCGAAATGTGGATACGGCAGAATCACTATTTTTATAATAAGATTTAATAATTTTAACGCGTTGGTCGATTGTTAAATGCTCCATATTCTTAAATGGCAGAATGTCAACTAAATAAATGACAGCGTACTTGACGTTTATCTTTGACAGAAGTCGGTATACAGATTTCTACTTTATCAACCTCGAATTGAATAACCCGTTATATACTCTACACCATCGCAAAACACACCATACACAAATTAATCCAACCATACAATATGACTTACAATACAATAACTTATCAGTTTACTACTTTATTACACCAAATAAAGAAAGAATTTAGATTTGAAAGAATATTCAAGTAACATTGACATGTTTGTTTATTTACAGGAAACAAATAAACTAATTTAATTCATGCTTGATAATTGGTGCCACTTATCGGGATGTGGTTAATTGTTTTGGCTGCTTTATCCGCTAAGAATCCTTTGAGGTAGTGAAATTTGGATGCCTTGGAAATACGAGAATTCCCGTGTATTTGCCCGATAAACAAGTCCTTGAAAAAACTTGAAATTGTTTAATGAGCTTTTATATTATAAATTAAAGTTAACAGTATTTAGCTCAATTTTTAAAACCTAACTTTATTATTTATTTAGCTTTCGGAACCTTTTCGGTTCCATTCTCAAAAGAATAATAAAACTATTTTACAAAAAAAATATTTTCTATACAAAATAAAAACGAAATCAAGGCGATCTAAAACGTAGCCATTTTTCTGTAGATATCGTTAGCTACTAGACAAAATATATTTTTTATTTTAGCTAGGCAACAAATTTCGTATCTACAGAAAAAACACTTTACAAAATAAAATTTGACTTTAAGAAAGTTAAATTGAAAATAATTGTTTCCATATTAACTAATATTGGAAATGTGTACAAGCAAAAAATCAAATTATAAAAATAGATCGTATGAATTGATAATATAAGCGTAATCGTTAATTTTGTTAATAGAATTTGCACAGGATTTTATATGTAGCATTTCCAAAATAGATTTTTTCCTGAAATTTGGTTGCTTTTCTAAAATGTTTACATCTTCAAAAATAATGTTATTGTTGGTGTTTCTAATATGTTCCGAAAATGCACTTATTTGATTCGAACTTCCCGTGGCACCTCGTATATGTTGAAAAAATCGTTCTCGTAAAAACTGTTTTGATGGTCCCGTGTAAATTGCGTTACAATCATTACATTTTATTTGATAGGCCAAATTGGACTATTTCTTTATTGGGGTCGGATCTTTATAAATTGCACTTTCAATATCAGAAATAATTTTGAAGTACGGTACTGAATCACCAATTGAAGGAGGACAAAATTTATTTCCCAAACATGAAAAGGAAGACATGAAAAGGAAGGTCTATATTGGAGATGTTCACTAACCATTTATCAACCGTGTTTATTAAATTTCCAGACAATTCATTTAAACTATCTAATAAAATTTTATCAAATTTGAGTTTTGCCTTACCTTGATTTCATTAAAATGATAATTGAAAAATTCTTTCGCCTTTGTAAAAAAACTCGCTATACTCAATAACAGGAAGAACATCTTCGATATGTTGCCGGAGTAAATTCAAATTATGTTTCGTTTCCTCGACAGTTTTTATGGTTTCTTTAATTTCTTGATTTATACATCCAAAAATGAATATATTTTGAAGTCGGAGGAAAACATCCTGATTCCTGGTTAATATTGGACACATTTTTTAAAAATCTGGTCTTCGAAAATACTTTTTCTTTTCGACAATTCAGTTTATTGATGCGTTTCGCAAGTTTTTTATTTTCATTTAAAAAGTTTTTTAATAATTTTACGACGTTGTAGCCATGTTGCGAAGTTATCTTTTGAAAATATCTTTGGTTGTTTGTTTATAATATCTATATATCTGTTTATTTTCCTCTATTTTCAGATAGCCTTGATTTCGTTTTTATTTTGTATAGAAAATATTTTTTTTCGTTAAATTGTTTTATTATTCTTTTGAGAATGGAACCGAACAGGTTCCGAAAGCTTAATAAATAATAAAGTTAGTTTTTAAAAATTGAGCTAAATACTGTTAGCTTTAATTTATAAGTCCTTGAAAGATGCTCAATCTTGATAGTCTCCACAGAATACTGGGATATTGACTCTCGGCAATCTGACTTCTTGGTTTGAACCCATTTTTATATGTGAAAATTCTGTCAAAAACGATTTTTGATGAGCTACGAGTTCGTCCATGGTATCATTTAAACGTGCGTCAGCGATGCACGTGTTTGTCAGATTGTGTTGTAACCGCTGGTGTATTAATTCGTAAAAACTTCTTAAATGCTGACATTGCCAGGTGTTGTAATATGATCTGGCCTATTGCATGGCCTAAGATCATCCCGTCTCGTCCAAGTAAAATATAATTTAGTATACTTACCAAATCATGAAGAGATCTCATTCTAAAAAGAAAAAATCTATAGAGATTTCATTTTTCATTTTTCATTGACATACCTATAAACCTATAAACACATTTTGTACAAAATATAACACAAAAAATGTTTTGGTAACCCAAATTACTACTTTATATTTTATGTAGGTTACACAAAATATACATAAAATTATGCATATCATATGAAATGCAGAATTTAAATTTCGCCAACATTTGGCGCTGTAGCTTTCGCACCTGTAGCGAAATAGCAATAAGTTAAAATCTCAAAATCTCAAACCGATTCAAACAGATGAATCATACACAAAAAACTTATGAGTGATACACAGTTACCTTTCCATACCAAATTAACCCTAACCGTTAGATCCCCAGACAGAACCAACTTAGGACGTACTCGATCCCAAACAACCTCAAGATCACAAACATCACCAATTCTTCCACCAAAACCAAGTAATTCTAGACCTCAAACCCCAACAATTCCAAAGAAGAAAACCAATTTGCCACAAAATCAACAACGTCAAAAATTTTACAACATAATCAATCACAAAATCAAACCCCAATTAAATCACCAGCAATACCACCAGTATCACCGCAAAAACCCCTCGAAACAAATTTGATCCCAATTAAAACCACAGAACCAGCAACAAAAATGGCTCAACTACAAACACAACAGATTCAACAAATCATCTCAAGCTCAGTCCCAGAATTCAGTGGCGAAAACTCAACTAGACGAACCGACGACTTATTCAGATTCACAGCCACAGCCGACAATATATACAAAACCCTAAACACAGAAGCCGAGAACAATACATTTAACACCCTAATAAAATTAAGACTAACCGATGAAGCATTCACACGAATCACCAAACGGAACATAGATGATTACCCGACACTTCGAGAATTACTCAACAAAATGTATACTAAAACATATTCATTGACCGGATACAGATACGGATACAGATTATTAGAAGCCTTAGAACAATATAAAGCAGGATTTAAATCAAAATTTAAATTGAATCAAATCGACCCATCATATGCAGAACTTCTAGAAATAAATTCTGTACAAACATTCAAAATAGGACTGAATAACACAATCCTAAGAGAAAAAATAATTACCTCAACAGATGCTACCACAACCTATTAATCAACAAATCATAATATGTAACTATTGCAATCAACCAAAACACACATGGGACAGATGTCGCACACGAATCAACCAAGAAAATATGAGAAGAAACGCAACACAAACTCAACAATATCATCCACAATTCCAAAGAAACCAGAATCAAATGTATCAACCTAAAAACTCATATTCCAACCAAAATCGACCACAAAACCCCAAGAGACAATATTCACCACCGATACAACAGAAACATCAATTCAACCAGTCAACTCCATTCAAACTGCAACAAAACCGGAATCATTTCACTTCAGTGCAACATCCAACACATTCAAGACCAAACTCTCAAACACATAGACCCGCACCAAAGTTATGTTTCCACTGTAAAGTAACCACAAGCCACACATTCGACGAATGTCGCAGCAAATTTTTAAACAAAAACTATAACCCAACCAATAACCAATTCCGTCCATCCACCCCTCCTGATACTATAGACCTATCCGACAAATTTAAAAACATGCATATCAATATGATATACCCGCAATCAATTCAAGATCCAGAACAAGCAGAACATTATAACCAGGGAAACTCCAACGGATCCGACCAGTAATCGGAGAGTCACTGCAACCGGATCCCCTACAACCTTATCTAACACTAAACCATCCCGAAACCGAGGACATACATTCTCTCCAAATGGGCATCATTCCCAATACATACCTACAGAATCACCACACATCAAACCATTACGAATCGAGTCTCGAAACCCACGAATCCCACATAAACCACACAGAAAACTATCTTCGAAAACTAACCGCTAAACACCAACCAAACTTAAACACTCATCATCCAAATCACTACCCATTGACCAATCAATCACCAAATCAATTACCAACCATCCCTTCATCATACTTAATTCATAAGCAAAAGAGCCCAGCCGCTCAAAATCTATTCAATCAATTATCAAATAATCAATCAGGCCCAGTCGCCACTACAAAAAATTTAGTTTATAAGCATACGAGCCCAGACGCTCATAATATAAATCATTTATCAAATAATCAATCAGGCCCAGTCGCCACTACAAAAAATTTAGTTTATAAGCATACGAGCCCAGACGCTCATAATACAATCAACCAATTATCAAACCATTTACCAAACAATCAATCAGGCCCAGACGCAGCTCCAACGTATTTAGTTTATAAGCAAACGAGCCCAGACGCTCTTAATACAATCAATGAATCATTTAACAATCAATCAGGCCCAGACGCCACTTCTAAACATTTAGTATATAAGCACACGAGCCCAGACGCTCATAATATAATCACCAACCAAATATCAAATCTACCACATTACAATCATCCAAACACAGAAACCTTTTCGACATATTTAGATAATAAATCAACGAGCCCAAATGCTCAAATTACAAACAATCAATCATCAAATAAACCACATAATAGCTATTCAAACCCAGAAATCTTTCCAACACACTTAGATAATAAGACAACGAGCCCAAACACTCAAATCATAGCAAATCAACCAATAAACGATTCGCAAAACTCATATACCCTCCCAACATGTTTAGTCAATTATTCGAGAATAGACGCCACTTCAACAAATCAAATTCCTAGCCAAACCAACCCAAACACCAAAAACGAACCTCTTAATAATGAAACCAATGAATTCCCAAATCAAGCCAACAATCCTCTATCGAGCCCAACCGCTCCCTCATCCAATTTTGTTAATAAACAACCAACTCCAAACACCCATAATATAATTTATGATACCCCATCACTAGTCAATGTGAACAAATTCAGATACCCTTTCAACAAATTTAGCTAAAGAATCTAACAATCCAAACACTCATAACCCAAGTTTCAATACCAAAAACCACCCATCAGAAAACTTTACGAATTCAGACTCTAATACCCAAACCACACATCTATCAAATTCAGCAAACATTCACTTGAACTCAAACTCAATAAACCAAATAGATAATTCAATAAAACTAGACAAACATAATCTACTAGACCACGAATTCGATGAAATTGAAGAAAATATCTTAAGAAACCTTCTACATCCCGAAATTCCTACGATGATAAACCTAATGTCAAGATATAAGACCAGTAGAGATACCTTATCACCAATTATAAACGAAATACAACCATGTCTTCTATTAGACTCAGGAGCCGACGTTTCGCTCATAAAAATAAGATATGTAGAAAATCTCGATGTCAATACCCAAGACACAATCAAACTAACAGGAATAGGCAAAGGTTCCATACAAACAAATGGATCCTTAATTTTAGAACTCAAACTACAACCAAATCTAACCATCAAACATAAATTCTATACCGTACCAAACGATTTCCCCATAACTGAAGATGGAATAATTGGAAGAGATTTCTTCACCAAATTCAAGATAGATATACTTTACAGTATCAATAAAATAAGAATCTTAGACTCACTTCTACCATTCTCAAATCAACCGTTAAAACAAATCATTCTCCCAGCACGTAGTAAAACCATAATCGAAATTTCAACCCCTTCAAATGAACCCTGCATATGCCAAGCAACAGAAATCAAAAACGGAATTTTTGAACCTCACATATTACTTCAACCACACAACATGAAAGCCAAAATCATGATTGCCAACACCTTAACGGAAAATGCAATATTAACCAACATCGAGCCAACCCTAGAACAAATACCAAATTATTTTAAATACTATACCGAACAAATCTATAACACGGATAGGCAAAAACAAATCGCCTAAACAATTTCTGAAAGTTTAGACTCATCCAATAACGTTGAGGAAAATATGTCAATACTTACACTATGTCTACAATATGAAGACATTTTCTTTATAGAAGGTGATAGATTAACCAGTATTAAAGGAGTTCAACACAACATAAACCTCTATACTGACTCAAAACCTATTCATATACCAAGATACAGACTCCCTCAAACTCATAAAGATGAAATCAACAAGCAAGTAAAAGAAATGCTCACAGACGGTAAGATACAACCAAGCACAAGTCCATTTAACAGCCCACTTTTAGCTGTACCTAAAAATCCAGGACCAGACGGTAAACCTAAATGGCGCGTAGTTGTAGATTTCAGAAAACTTAACGACATCACGATTGGCGATTCATTTCCATTACCAAATATCAATGATATTCTAGATCAACTTGGACATGCTCAGTACTTTTCCACATTAGACATGGCCAGTGGATATCATCAGATTGAAATGAACCCTTATGACTCTCACAAACACGTTTTCAGTACCGATTATGGTCATTTCGAATTTACCAGAATGCCATTCGGCCTAAAAAACTCACAAGCAACCTTTCAGAGAACTATAAATCACATTCTACGAGGTTTTCAAGGCATTAAAGGATTCATATACTTAGGCGACATAATAATTCACGGTAAAAATGTAAGAGACCATAACGCTAAACTTAAAGAAGTATTCGACATTTGCAGGCAAAACAACCTTAAACTCCAAAGTACGAAGTGCCAATTTTTACGAAAAGAAATCACATTTTTAGGACACTTAATAACTCCCTCAGGCATCAAACCAAACCCATCTACAGTCAAAGCAGTTCAAGATTTCCCCGCACCCAAAAATATCAGAGAAACCCAATCATTTTTAGGCCTTGCAAATTACTATAGAAGATTCATACCAAAATTTTCCGAAATTGCAGAGCCACTCACCAAACTAACTAGAAAAGGCACCCCTTCATATTTTCAGAACAATGTACACAAGCTTTAAATACCTTAAAACATCAATTAACCCAACCACCAATACTAAAATATCCCGACATGAACAGATCATTTGTATTAACGACAGACGCAAGCGGCGCTGTACTATCTCAAATATACCCATCAGGAGAATTTCCGATAGCTTATGCTAGTCGTTCACTAGGCAAATTTGAACGAAACTACAGCACTATCGAGAAAGAAATGCTCGCAATCTACTGGGCAGTTAATAATTTTAGACCTTATCTATATGATCGAAAGTTTACTATAACTACAGATCACAAACCACTAACCGGTAACCTAATCAAAACACCTAATCGTATATTAAAATGGAATCTCAAGCTTTCTGAATACAACTTTGAGATCATACATAAATCCGGGAAAGCCAATACGAACGCCGACGTGTTAAGCAGAATAAAACACAACCAAGTAAAGGACAACCAGATTAGCAACGATCGAACAAATAGTAATCAGATAAATGCATTAACTAGAGCCGCAGCCAAACTGATTAAGGATCATAACTCAAACACAACCAACAACATTGACACAAATGACGTACCAAATGTACCCACCTCGAAACAAACAACACACAACTCAAACCCCAATGAAAACCGAAAAATCGAAGTAATCGTAGACCTCAAGAAGCGACAACAAATACTCGAAGAATACCACAATTTGCCTTTAGACGGTCACGCTGGCACTTGGCGCACTTACAAACGCATAAGAATGCTGTATTATTGGCCCAAAATGCTTATCGACATTAACAAATTCATCCGTAGATGCCATCTATGTAAACGAAACAAATCTCACAGAAAAACCAAAACCCCCTTGCAAATCACAAGCACATCAAACCATCCATTTCAAAGAGTCGCATTCGACATTGTAGGACCATTACCTACCACAGAAATAGGCAACAATTATCTCTTAACTTTTCAAGATGACTTATCAAAATTTTCGGGAGCCATCCCAATACCAGACCAAACAGCCATCACCGTAATTTTATGAGCAACACATTCAAAGAACTCTGCAAACTTCTAAAATTAAAACATCTTACCACTACAGCATACCATCCAGAGACTAATGGCGCTCTTGAGAAATCCCACAATACCCTCAAAGAATATTTACGATCGTTTATAGATGTAAGCAGAAATAATTGGGATAAAATGTGCCATTATGCCACATTCTTATATAACACGACACCCCATTGCTCAATTAATTATACCCCACATGAACTCGTTTACGGACGACCAGCCCTTATCCCCAGTGCCATAAAGCGAGAACCTGAACCCATCTACAATTTTGACGACTATGTCACTGAATTAAAATCTAAATTACAAATCGCTCACGAGATTTCAAGAAGAAACATTATCAATCAAAAACATAAATCCAAAATCCAATACGACAAAACCTTACAAACTTTCATGTATGATTATGTCTACCTAAAAAACGAAAATAGGAGAACCAAACAAGACCCAATATGGCTTGGCCCCTATAAAGTAATCGATATTAAGTCCCCAGTCAACACGATCATCAAGATCAATCACAAAAATGTTATGGCTCATAACAACAGGTTGATAAAACACAACACAGATTGATTAATCAAACCAGTAAATTCTCGCTATGTAAATCAAAATTTACAGACATAAACTCAACATATTCAATACCACAACCAATTTTGAGACAAATTCGAATGAACACAACCAAAATCATCAGCAAGCAGATCCAGCTATCCAGCCACTACATAACGAGCAAATAAACAGATACATTAATACTCATAACATTATCGCACTTTAGATAAGCAAAATTCTTCATCGATTCATTACAATCCTCAATGTATCACATAAACTTAACACCCCAACCATTCCAATAAAAAGTAACGCATTTTCTTAAAATATCTTTCATATAGAATTTTATTTGACAATAATGTGAAATTGATTATTTAATGATTGATTAAAATTTTTTTTTGTTTCGATCTTAGAGTTATCCACGGTTGACCTCCCGGTTCAGGCCCGGAAACCTCCCGCGATCCTCGTTGTCCTCAGCCTCCTCCAACGCCACCTCATCCACATAGGGGACAGTATCCTCATCAAAGATGCTTGGTACTGCCATCTGGGTTGAATCAGCGGAGGAGATGGTTCGACTCGCCTCCCCCATACCATTGGTGATCACCACCTCATGCCGCCTCAGGATCTTGAATGGACGTTTCCTGAAGATGCTACGCCCATAGACGTTGCACTTCGGTCCCCGCTTTTCCCATTTGAAAGATAGGATTAATGTATTCGTCATCTTAGTAAATTAGTGTAGTAAAATCTCAAACTATATTAAAAATTTTATAATATAGAAGCCTATTTATATATAAATTTGATCGTTAAAATCAAAATATGTTGTCAAAACATTAAACAAATTTTCGATTCACAAAATATGTTATCAAAACAATCCCAATTTCAAAATATATTATTAAAATAAGCAATGTTTAATTAAAAACACATTATTAACAAAATTTTGTTTATAAACAATTTCAACATGAAATATTTCGATTCTTACTTCCCTATATACAACCAAAATATATATAAAACTTCCTACATCCGCATAAACCACACAAAAACCAATATATAAGAAAACAAAAATACCACATAAAACCAAACCTGAGACAACCAACAACCGGAACAGCCAACTAAAGCACAAAAACATATACAAATCAGAAGCCAAGATGACAGACAAAACCATCTCTGATATCAGCCAAGAAGCCACATTCTTCCTTACAGACGAAGAAATCGCAAAAATAAACCAAATGGGATCCAACGTAAAACACAAATTAAACGAACCTGAATGGCCATCCGTAGACATATATGAAGTTTTAAAAGAAATATCACTCCAAATTCATGAAGCTAATCAACCAATAAAAAGAAAAGCACGAGCAACAAAACAGAAACAAAAATCATCCAGAACAATCATCCAAAACTCAATGAAGAAACCCAGATATCACAAATAACCCAAGTTTACAATACAATCCAAAATACACATTATAAATTCATCGTATAACAGAATCATTTACAAATTCATCTTCTTCCACCAACATAAAAAAAACCCGTGTCCAGTAACAAACCGAAAATCATCAACCAATATACAAAACAGCATCAAAAATCGTTTTGAAAACAACATCAATATCACATCGGAACAGATTCAGATTTCCTAATCACATATGTATACACAAAATACATGTCAACAAAAACACCAAAAACTCAAGGTTCATAGAAGAAACGTAAAAACACCAGAAATTAAAGTTTCCGCATCACTATGCATAAACAACAATTTTAACACTTACCAAATGGCACAGTGGTTAAAGCTTTGGCGTTTGGATCGGGAGGTACCGGGTTCGAATCCCGATAGGGGCAGGATGCAAAAGGAAATTTTCATCAACAGAATACGATCTGTGATTAAAAGGAACACAACTACGACCCCCTATCGGCGTGCAAAACCCATGGGCCGACCCATCTTCCATGTGCAGTACTATAGGCTGGCATGGAGCTATGCACTGCGCAGATGGTAACTTAAATCGGTCCTATACGTCTTCGATTTGGCAGAGATGCGTAAAGTAAGACGGGAAAATCAACCGCGAAAGAGCAGGGAAGTGCTTCGGCCCCAGAAAATATTGCATGGATTAAAACAAAACAAAACAAAACAAACAATTTTAACATCAACAAAAACTCTTCCGCATGCATTATAACAAATTAAAAATTTATAAACATCTTCCGCAATTAACGTCATATATAAGACAGTAAAAATTATCACCAAATCAGTAGCAACCTGACGAGATAAATCAAGTATCAACACCAGAACCAGAAGCAATCCAGCCACACAATGTACAAAATCATCGCACTCCTATGTACAACAACCCTTATACACAAGCCAACGAAAACGATACTTTCACCATTCAAAATCTGGACAACAATAGAATCTTCTTCGAGAACATCTCACCATTCTTCAAAAAAACAAATAGATTTAATCACCGAGATCAACATCCCAGAAACAAGGCAGCTAACTGCCACACTGATAAACTGTAAAAACCATCTAAAAACACTATGTGACCAAATAATAAAGAATGAACCAGGAGATCTATGCAGGACAATGCAACACGAAATACTATGGCACATCAGCCGTATTCAAATCCAAAACAACAAACTACAAGAAATGTACCTAAGACAAAAAAGAGGAATATTAGATATTGGAGGAAAAATATCCAAACTAGTAGTATTCGGCACAATGGATTCTGAAGATGCCAATACAAAATTTATAACGACCTTCAAAATCTCAAACACTGGCAAACTAAACAGATCGAAGTGGAAAATCAACACATAACAGTACTACAATCTAATTTCAATGCATATATTATTATTATCAAGGCCAATAATAAATAGAATTACAAAATGGTATGAGATTGAAGAAAAGCTTAACAAACTAATCCAGCAATCCAACGACCAAAAACAGTCAGATAAAATACAAAAAATAAACCACAAAGTAGCGGAATTAACATCGCTAATTATGATTCAATGCCGCCAGTAAGCAATGACACATATAAGCCAGTTCAAGAAGATGCATCGGAAATTATATCATAGTTAGAAAACGAGAAATTACATCCATTAGTAATACCCCTAAATAAAATAGTAAACGTAATTGAGACGACCAATGTAGAAACGAACGTCATACTAAAACAACACCAGATCATAAGACAAATTGCCAACGTGAGATAGATACATAGAAAGAAGCAAACGGCAAATTAATCGTAAAAGTCACCATATCAATCCTGGAGAAAAACGATTATACACTATAATATATAAGCCATATCTTCCTATTTTTCTGTACAAGAAGAACATAGGACATATCAAACAGACATTGATTTCATTGCCATCAACAAAGATATAGATAAAAGCCATCGAACTTCACGCGTTTGATATTGAAAACTGCAGACAAATTGTAGACAACTCTGAAGTATCAACCAAAATATGCCAACATACACAGCCTATATTACCTATACACAGCCAACATTGCCTACCAAATCTATTCGTCAACCCACTAAATCCAGAAAAACAATGTAGAAGCATACCAGCAAAGCCACTAAGCAGATTCACCAAGCTATCTTCCAAAAACACATGGCTATTCTCAATGAATAAACCCACAAACATGATAATTGAATGTAAAGACGACACTCAAACCATACAAATCTCAGGCAACGGCTTGATAACATTCCTAACAAATTGTAAAGTTACAACAAAAGACTTTACAGCAGAAGTAATTGGAATACCCAGCCAGATTAAAATTGAACAACCACAACTACCTACGATACTAATTGAAGAAAGCACAAGCCGCTACGAGATAAAATCATATGACGAATTACCCGACATCAAACTCATCGACCACAGAAATCACAACAGAGATTTCCTAGATGAGACGAACAAAATCAATAACCTGAAAAAAGCAGCTGAAAACTTGAATAACCAGAACCAACAGGTAAAGCTAAACAACATACTGACCAATACAGCAAATTGACGTGATCATGATAAAAATAATCAGCATAATCATTATCATAACCATCCAATGCATAAGAAGAAAAGCCAAGCAAACATGGCCAATTAGCCAACCAGTAAAAATACAAATCGATAGAGACGATACAATAAATCATGAAGTCAAACCAAACCAGAAACAGACAAACAAAACAGAACTAGGACCACAAGAGATAAGAATCACTCACCTAAAATGAACCAATTATAATATTATATACCTAGAACAAGTTAGCATATCATATAAAGATAAAAATTTATTTTATATAAAATCTCATAGCTAATAAGAATAACTCATAACAAAAAAATTAGAACTTAAGATAGACCTCGAACCAGTATAATTCATAAAAATGTTACTATACACACATACACAACATAAGCATGAGAACAAAGTTACGATACCAAGATTTTCATTCCCGTGAAGTTTGTCCTAACTTTGTCCTAAAATAACAAAAACAAAATTTAGGACAAATTTAGGGCAAACTTCACGCGCGTGTCCACGAGCGTGAAGTTTGTCCTAAAATTGTCCTGACTATTTTATCATGAGTATGTATTAGTTAATCTCTCGTTATAATGAATTATAATATTTGTAATATTTGACATACGTACAGTAAACGCTCGATTTAAAGGACTAATTGGGGATGTCCGTTAAATCCGAATGTTTTTTAATTTAATCGATTCGATCGAATTTAATCTGGGACGGAGCTCAGCCATTTCTTAGCCGATCATGATGGGATTGGGAATGTTGGTTAAAATGGGATTCTTAAATTATTTTTGGAAGAAATTCTGGAATATGGCCACCTGGGACGGAACTCGATCAATTCTTAACCGATTATGATGGGATTGGGAATGTTGGTTAAAAATGGGATTCTTAAATTATTTTTGGAAGAAATTCTGGAATATGGCCACCTGGGACGGAACTCGATCAATTCTTAACCGATTATGATGGGATTATGGGATTCTTAATTGATTTTGAGAAGAAATTCTGGAATATGGCCACCTGGGACGGAACTCAGCCATTTCTTAACCGATTATGATCGGATTGGGTATGTTGGATATAAATGGGATGCTTAATTGATTTTGAGAACAAATTCTGGAATATGGCCACCTGGGACGGAACTCAGCCAGGAAATGGGATTCTTAAATTATTTTGGGAAGGAGTTCTGAAATATGACCACTTTGGACAACTTGATCAATTCTTAACAGATTATGATGGGATTGGGAATGTTGGATAAAAATGGGATTCTTAAATGATTTTTGGAAGGAATTCTGAAATATAGCCCGCTAGGGACCGAACTCGATCAATTCTTAACCGATAATGATGGGATTGGGAATGCTGGATATAAATGGGATTCTTAATTGATTTTAGGAAAAAGTTCTGGAATATGGCCACCTGGGACGGAAAACAGTCATTTCTTAACCGATTATGATCGGATTGGGTATGTTGGATGTAAATGGGATTCTTAATTGATTTTGAGAAGAAATTCTGGAATATGGCCACCTGGGACGGAACTCAGCCATTTCTTCACCGATTATGATCGGATCGGATATACTCGATGGAAATGAGATTCTTAAATTATTTTGGGAAGCAGTTCTGAAATATGGCCACTTTGGACGGAACTTGATCAATTCTTAACAGATTATGATGGGATTGGGTATGTTGGATGAAAATAGGATTCTTAAATGATTTTTGGAAGAAATTCTGAAATATAGCCCCTAGGGACCGAACTCGACCAATTCTTAACCGATTATGATGAGATTGGGAATGCTGGATGGAACTGAGATTCATAAACAGGTTTTTGAACAAGCTCTGAAATATGGCCATCTGGAACAAAGAAAAAACTAACGAAGGCTAACCAAAAGTTTCAGATTTGTAGATAAATTCTAAAGTAAAAATATTTCTACCCGTATGCGATTTACGAGTATAAATTGAACGGCTTGCACTTGGTGCTGATATTAATGTTAAAAGCGATTAATGGTACCGTCACGTATATCGTTAGATTCGTTGGAGTGTCCTCTATCGCATGACCAACAAACAGAAAAATTCTATGACCTTTTACGGAAATATCTCATTATTAGTAATACCTTCCATGCGATTTACGAGTATAGATTGAACCGCTTGCACTTGGTGCTGATATTAATGTTAAAAGCGATTAATGATACCGTGACGTTTATCGTTAGATTCGTTGGAGTGTCGTATATCACCCGACCAACATACAGAAAAATTCTATGACCTGGCTTGCATTTTGTGCTAATATTAATGTTAAAAGCGATTAATGGTACCGTGACGTTCATCGTTAGATTTGTTTGAGTGTCCTCTATCACCTGACCAACGTACAGACAAACTCTATGACTTTTTACGGAAATATCTCATTATTAGTAATACCTTCCATGCGATTTACGAGTTTAGATTGAACGGCTTGCACTTGGTGCTGATATTAATGTTAAAAGCGATTAATGGTACCGTGACGTATATTGTTAGATTCGTTGGAGTGTCTTATATCACCTGACCAACATACAAAATATTTATATGACCTTTTACGGAAATATCTCCTTTTCCGTATTACCTTCCATGCGATTTACGAGTATAGATTGAACGGCTTGCATTTGGTGCTGATATTAATGTTAAAAGCGATTAATGGTACCGTGACGTATATCGTTAGATTTGTTAGAGTGTCTTCTATCACCCGACCAACATACAGAAAAATTCTATGACCTTTTACGGAAATATCTCATTTTCCGTATTACCTTCTATGCGATTTACGAGTATAGTTCAAGAGTTGTAACCTCTTAGAAATATCTTTGGATAGAGGGTTTGCACTTTAATTTCGACCTCTACAACTTTTGAATATTGAACCCAGTGTTCCCCTAAGTTTTCCAGAAAACTCATGTCTTCTAATTGGATTGGTCTAGTACAAAGTGAAAACATCTATCCCAAGTGTTGTAACCTCTTAGAAGTATCTTAGGACAGAGGGTTTTTACTTCAATTTTTGCCTCTACAACTTTTGAATATTAAACCCTGTGTTCCCCTAATTTTTCCGGAAAACTCATGTCTTCTAGTTGGATTTGGTCTAGTACAAAGTGAAAACACCTATCCCAAGAGTTGTAACCTCTTATAAGTACCTTAGGACAGAGGGTCTGCACTTTAATTTCGACCTCTACAACTTTTGAATGTTAAACCCTGTGTTCCCCTAATTTTTCCGGAAAACTCATGTCTTCTAGTTGGATTGGGTCTAGTACAAAGTGAAAACACTTATCCCAAGAGTTGTAATCTCTTAGAAGTATCTTAGGACAGAGGGTTTTTACTTCAATTTTTGCCTCTACAACTTTTGAATATTAAACCCAGTGTTCCCCTAATTTTTCTGGAAAACTCATGTCTTCTTGTTGGATTGGGTCTAGTACAAAGTGAAATAACCTATCCCAAGAGTTGTAACCTCTTAGAAGTATCTTAGGACAGAGGGTTTTTACTTCAATTTTTCCCTCTACAACTTTTGAATATTAAACCCAGTATTCCCCTATTTTTTCCGGAAAACTCATGTTTTCTAGTTGGATTGAGTCTAGTACAAAGTGGAAACACCTATCTCAAGAGTTGTAACCTCTTAGAAGTGTCTTAGGACAGAGGGTTTGCACTTTAGTTTCGACCTCTACAACTTTTGAATATTAAACCCAGTGTTCTCCTAATTTTTCCAGAAAACTCATGTCTTCTAATTGGATTGGTCTAGTACAACGTGAAAACATCTATCCCAAGTGTTGTAACCTCTTAGAAGTATCTTAGGACAGAGGGTTTTTACTTCAATTTTTGCATCTACAACTTTTGAATATTAAACCCAGTGTTCCCCTAAGTTTTACGGAAAACTCATGTCTTCTAGTTGGATTTGGTCACGGTACCATTAATCGCTTTTAACATTAATATCAGCACAAAGTGCAAGCCGTTCAATCTATACTCGTAAATCGCATGGAAGGTAATACGGAAAATGAGATATTTCCGTAAAAGGTCATAGAATTTTTCTGTATGTTGGTCGGGTGATAGAAGACACTCCAGCAAATCTAACAATATACGTCACGGTACCATTAATCGCTTTTAATATTAATATCAGCACCAAATGAAAGCCGTTCAATCTAAACTCGTAAATCGCATGGAAGGTAATACGGAAAATGAGATATTTCCGTAAAAGGTCATATAATTTTTCTGTATGTTGGTCGGGTGATAGAAGACACTCCAACGAATCTAACGATATACGTGACGGTACCATTAATTGCTTTTAACATTAATATTAGCACCAAGTACAAGCCGTTCAATCTATACTCGTAAATCGCATGGAAGGTAATACGGAAAATGAGATATTTCCGTAAAAGGTTATAGAATTTTTCTGTATGTTGGTCGGGTGATAGAAGACACTCCAACGAATCTAACGATATACGTCACGGTACCATTAATCGCTTTTAACATTAATATTAGCACCAAGTACAAGCCGTTCAATCTATACTCGTAAATCGCATGGAAGGTAATACGGAAAATGAGATATTTCCGTAAAACGTCATAGAATTTTTCTGTATGTTGGTCGGGTGATAGAAGACACTCCAACAAATCTAACGATATACGTGACGGTACCATTAATCGCTTTAACATTAATATCAGCACAAAGTGCAAGCCGTTCAATCTATACTCGTAAATCGCATGGAAGGTAATACGGAAAATGAGATATTTTCGTAAAAGGTCATAGAATTTTTCTGTATGTTGGTCGGGTGATAGAAGACACTCCAACGAATCTAACGATATACGTCACGGTACCATTAATCGCTTTTAACATTAATATTAGCACCAAGTACAAGCCGTTCAATCTATACTCGTAAATCGCATGGAAGGTAATACGGAAAATGAGATATTTCCGTAAAACGTCATAGAATTTTTCTGTATGTTGGTCGGGTGATAGAAGACACTCCAACGAATCTAACGATATACGTGACGGTACCATTAATTGCTTTTAACATTAATATTAGCACCAAGTACAAGCCGTTCAATCTATACTCGTAAATCGCATGGAAGGTAATACGGAAAATGAGATATTTCCGTAAAAGGTCATAGGATTTTTCTGTATGTTGGTCAGGTGATAGAGGACACTCCAACGAATCTAACAATATACGTGACGGTACCATTAATCGCTTTTAACATTAATATTAGCACCAAGTACAAGCCGTTCAATCTATACTCGTAAATCGCATGGAAGGTATTACTAAAAATGAGAAATTTATTTGTATTCTATTTTAATTTTACGTACAATATCATCCCTTGGTGCATTAAATATTTCTCGGTAGTTAATTAGGTAATATAAGATTTTACAACTATTCGTTTCTACCCAATTTACATTTAAAATAATTTTAAATTTTAAAATTCGTTATAACGAGAGTTTAACCCATACATACACATTTCTTAAGGTTAGGACAAAGTTAGGACATACTTCACACCCGTAGATTTTCAACATGTAACACGATATATGTACCTATAACATAACTATAAAAGAAGCTCCCGTACCGGAAACTTCTTCTAAAACAGGGAAGGTGTTGTAATATGATCTGGCCTATTGCATGGCCTAAGATCATCCCGTCTCGTCCAAGTCAAATATAATTTAGTATACTTACCAAATCATGAAGAGATCTCATTCTAAAAAGAAAAAATCTATAGAGATTTCATTTTTCTGAAAACATGTAAATCATATCATTGACATACCTATAAACCTATAAACACCTATACACACATCTTTGTACAAAATATAACACAAAAATGTTTTGGTAATCCAAATTACTACTTTATATTTTATGTAGGTTACACAAAATATACATAAAATTATGCATATCATATGAAATGCATAATTTAAATTCCGCCATAACAAATAACACAGCTAATATGGTGTTTCCGCCAACTCATATTGTTGAAATGAGCTCCACCAAGTTTAAACACATTTTCATCCTCTTCGTTGAAATGAGTCTAACTGTCATGGAGACCTTCAAGTTTACTTTGAACTAAATCGATGTTTGATGTATCGTTTAATGTTTCAGCATAGTTTGCTAATCCTTCTATGTTTCATTCTACTGTTTTAAGACCCATGGTTTAATTTATGGGTGCGTGGATTTTGTTTAAACACCAACGAAAGTTCTAGAATATTCACTTTTCAACCCGATATTGATTTGTTGATTTTGTTGAAAATGCTGGATTATTCGTTTAGACAGCGACACACTACACTTTAACAAATATTAGTTTCAATCGCATTCGATCACACTTTAATAATTGTTCATATTGTTGATTACACTTGCACTCAACAAGTTACCCGCACTGTTTTATTATCACTGGTATCACTATACATACACCGTAATTATGTATAAGGGAGAAAATTTGTACGAAAATGAATTTGAACACCACTCAAGTCTTACAAAATGTATTATCTTTTTTTTACGTTTACATATACGATTATTTATTATTATAACGTTTTACCCTGTTCCCTGTTTTACTTAGACTGCCTTCCAGAAAAGTTATTCACCTTGACACATACAAAATTTCTCTCCCCTCCCTTCTGGTTGATCATCTTCACTTGTTGGCAACAAGCCATTGGTTAAAAAATCACCTTAAAATATTGTTGCCGCAATACAATTTTCAGTAATAAAAACTTCAACAAAGTTACGTGTAAATATTGAATCAACATTCAAACGCGGGATTATCCAAGATTTCAACCAAATTACGTGTGTACATATTTGATCAACATTTAGACGCAGCATTGTTGATTTCATGTTGAACTAAGTTATATGTTTAGGTTGTATATGTCAAGGTGAGTTTAAATATTTTCCTGGTGGTTAATTACTTATATAATTCAATGTCTTTATATAACTTAAGAATATTAAAAATGTCAACAAATAAATAAAGATAAATATTGTAATAATACCATATGATACTTAAATAAATTAATTCTATTTGCGATGTTTAATTATGTTTCTGGTTTTAAGTTTGGCGAAATTATTGCATTTTCAACAGTTCGTAAGTCTTTCCATGATGAAATGGCAATGCTAACTTAGAACAATTGACCTTTAACATATATCGGTAATCACTAGTGATGTGCCAAAATAGATACACGAAAAACCAAAACACAAAAAATCACCTGATACCTGAGACCGTTTTTGTTCTTGGAAAATGTATTTTGAGCCGTTGAAATCGAGTGTGGTGTATTCTAGATTTATGTACATATACGTGATAAAAGAAAGTCGAGTGTTTTGGCCACAACATATACATCCCTCCATTTTATTCTTTCATCAAACACGTGTTTATGAATACAATTTAATCTATAATCTCTTTAGTACATGAAATCAATCATACACAGTTTAGATACATTGGATAATAGAATCAGTAATCTATCATTCAATTAATTAAACACAGATATATTCGTATAAATTAAAGTTAACAGTAATTAGCTCAATTTTAAAAACTAACTTTATTATTTCTTTAGCTTTTTCTTCTCTTTTTTTATTTGTTATATTCGGATAACACTAACACATATACAAATACTGTAAAATATCAAATCTATTCATCTGCACCCACAAAAAATGTTTTTTATATACATAAGTAATTGAATTAAAAACCACAGTACATAGTCTTACACACAATCAATAATATTACCACTTGAAGTTTTCAATTAAAACATGGATCATCAATAAAAACCAATTAATTTTTATTCCTTCTTTGAGACTAATTAATCATACATAAAACTGTTGTGGATATTCAAACGAAAGAAAAAGTTCTACCAAAACCAGAGAGATTTTTTGATTCTCTTTAATCCTCCCATTCGTCTCAGTGTATAAATAAAATGTGTATGGAACAAAAATACTTTGCTCTAAGAATTAACTGACAAAAATTGATTTAATTGATATGAACATTGATGAATTTGAAGATTATTTATTAAATAATAACTTTAATTTTCTCCACTACACATTTCTCAAAAACTAAGTTCTTGAAAATGTAGACACTGGGGTACTAAATTGTTGGTCTCTTTTAAGATAAGACGACTTTGAATATACCGGGGACAACCAATGCAATTTGCCATAAAAGTGCGATAGAGTGTACGAGAAGGAAGAAATTGGGAAAATAACGGAACAATAAATCAATTGCCTGTATATAACGGAATGAAAAATTAAATAAAATATTCTTATAAATGGTACATGAGGAAGAGAAAATAAGAAATAAAATTAAACCGAATATAATACATGTACGTATATAAAAAAAATTGGATAGATAAGAAAAGTTTCTTAACAAATAATTGAATTTATCCCAAGTATATTTTCTTCGTTTTCTTTATAATTGGTAATATTTTATATTATTGATTATTATCGGTTATATATTATAGTTTTAACATTTTTTGTTGTTGTGTATAAAGATATAGATTTAATTCAGGGTCAAATTACTGGTAACTATATTCGTATGTAAGATATCGCTGTGTATCATAAATAAAATTTCGTGACTACTAAATTAAAAGTAACAGCTTCTAGAGTTAATACCAAATTAACTACACACACACTACTTTTACTTTCTTTTTCTGCAGGTTTCTCGCGAGCCGCTTATGGCCCGCTGACTGCCGAAAATTAATATGCGACATACTATAATTCTTAACAATCTTATTTAAGACTATATGGTACTCAAATTGTCAAAAACGATGTTTAGTAAAAATCAGTTTTTAATCATAAATTAGTACCAATTCTTTCTTTAGCATAAACTCAGACGTATAATTGAGGGTTTAATGTCTGTGATTAGGTTTCAAAGTTTATCGTTTTTCTGAAACGCACAATTTTTTCAATATTTTACCACTAAACAGCGAACAATTTTTGCATCAAGAGGATAAGAAACATAAAATCGAGGGATTAATACATGATTATCAAGATTGGTCTAGAAATGAGGTAGAAAATGTGAAATTTAGTTTAAAAATATTGAAGTTTAGATTTGTATCGATCGAAAAATTACGTCAAACGATGTTTATTTGTTTTTACGCCGCAATGACGATTATTTATTGCAAATTACTGTAGCTAGATGGTAAATTACGAAATAAGAAGTGTGCCCAAGATAAGTGGTTATTATTAGTGGTTAGCGCCTTGCGCTTCATTTTAATTTTGAAAACTTTTGCAATAATGGACGATTTATTTTTAATTAACCGCTATATGAATAATAAAACGTGTTGGAAAGAAAACAACATTTAGTTTTATGGTTCATATATTTTGTAAATGAAAACTTTATTATTGGTTTGAATATACAGTGCTGGGAAAAAATTGGGCAAACATATTTTATTGCAAATTGAAGTCTTTTTTTGCTAAAATTACAAAACTTTTGAAAGCAATTGGCTTATTATTTCATTTTAAATACATGTATGACGTAATTTTTTGAAAAAAAAAATACATGCAATTTAGGAAAAAAAACCCGAAAAATGCCAAAATATTCAAAATACGTTGATTGGAATTAAAGTAATAGAATAATTTAAGCACCTATTTTTTAATTTTTGTTTTGTTTTTTATTGATTTATAGAAGTTCTAGCTTTAATATTAATATTTTGTTGGACTGCCTTTTGTTTTTATTACACCGGTACAACCCCGCAACTGATGTGCAAAAAAATTGGTCAAGCAATTATTTTATTTTACGCCTACCGTTCTTGGCCGTCATTAGGGTGCAGATGTTTTATTGCCTGTAATTTTTTTTTGAGTATTAATAGTGCATATTTTATAAGATTAAGTTATTCTGTAAGTGATCCTAGTCAAATAAAGAATAAAGTGCAATTTTAGTTTAAAAAAATGGGAAAAGTTAGTGAGCAGCGTAAAAGCAATTTGTTGATTTTGGCGCGAGAAAATTTAATCACGCGTAAAATAACAGAAAGATTACATATTCCTAAAAGTACTGTCGCGTGGAATATTAAAAAAACGCGAGAGATGGGCAGTAAACAAAGAAAGAAAGGCTCTGGAAGGCCCAGAAAGACAACGCCAGTGGAAGACCGTTTCATAATGTTACAATGTCGTCGGAACCGGTTTAAAACTTCATCGGACATAAGACGGGATGTTGAGCGAGCAACGAGAAAAGAAATTTCAGCCAGCTTAGTGAGAAAAAGACTTGTTAAAGCTGGTTTGAGAACACTTAAACCAGTCCAGAAGCCTGTGTTCACATTACTAATGAAAAAAACGTTTGCTATGGGCCCAGGAGCATGTTTCTTGGACTCCAGAGATGTGGAAGTGATTTGCTTCAATGAATCAAAATTTATGCTGCATGTTGGAGATGGAAGAATTCTCGTAAGAAGAAAACCGGACGAGAGGCTTAACAACGAATGTCTTTTAAAACTTCCACCGAAAAATGAAGCAGTTATGGTCTAGCGATGCTTTTCTGGAATTGAAACCGGTCGTTAGGGTTTCCTTAGTTCCAGCATTACAGCAGCTGCTTATCTGCAGGTCCTACACAACGAATTTGAGCCTTCTGTGTTAAAGCTTTTTGGCGAGACTTGCAAATTTATTTTTCTAAGTTGTGAGTTATTAATTTTGAATTGTAGATAGAAAAATTTCCTTTCAGATAAACATAAATAATTTGTTAACAACTTGTTTTTTTTCTTATCTCTTCACTTAAAGATAAAAAAGTACTTCGAAGAAAGAAGTATCGATGTGTTGAGCTGGCCCCCGTATAGTCCAAACTTAAATCAAATTCAAAATATTTGGCCTATAATGAAGCTAAGGTAGCAAGAAAGCGCCCAGAATCGGTTCAAGCATTAAAAAGTTTGTTTATGACGATTTGTGAATTTATACCTCCTAGGACTTTGAAAAATTTATCAAATTCAATGAGTCGGAGGTGTATCGCTGTAATAAAAGTAAATAGCGGTCCAACAAAATATTAATATTAAAGCTAGAACTTCTATAAATCAATAAAAAACAAAAAAAAAAACAAAAAATAGGTGTTTAATTTATTCTATTACTTTAACTCCAATCAACGTATTTTGAATATTTTGGCATTTTTCGGGTTTTTTTTCCTAAATTGCAGGTAAATTTTTTTCTTCAGAAAATTACATCATACATGTATTTGAAATGAAACAATAAGCCAATTGTTTTCAAAAGTTTTGTAATTTTAGCAAAAAAAGACTCTAATTTGCAATAAAATATGTTTGCCCAAATTTTTCCCAGCACTGTAAGTGTAATTCGTTGTGGAAAATCAAAATCATCAAACAACAATTCAAGATAGAAATTAAATGATATATAACTAATAGTTTTCAAGCGTGTGATATGTTTCGAAACAATCCGGTAAATGCAAAGGAATTTGGCACTCTTTACATTGCCAGGGTGTCTCACTTCGAATGCTGTGCTTGTAACACACATGACACGTTACACATACACCTTCATAAACACTGGGGAAATTATTTTTGTATGTTGCATTCAAATAACAACAATAACGAAACGGGTCCCAATAAAGTTGTGGTGGGATGGCCTTTTGTTTACGATAAGCTATAAAAATCTGAAATGTTTGGATGCAGGGGACAGTTGATTGTAATAATTTAATGAGTGATCTTGTTCTAGCGCGTGGTCGAAAAAGAAAACTAATTTTAATCTAAACGGAAAGACCATAATCCATTTAACTTATAAAATAATAACATTTAGGATTATATAACTTATATATATGTACATTTAGTGTGATTAAGTATATAGTAAGTGTGTGAACAAAACAAAATTATAAAACGGTCATTACAATCTATCGGCCAAAATAAACAATAAAAATAATATCCACGTTGTTAATCGATCACATAGTGGTGATTTAAGAAAATATAGTGTTCGTGGTGTATGATAAAGCAAACACATGTATTTGGCAAATAAATTTAAATCATAGACGATTACAAGTAAACTGCTATTGTTTATTGTGATCATATTGCCAATCTAAATTATACGAGTGTACGTCAAAAGTACTGCGCATAAATGGGAAAAACTGTGTAATACGTATCGTGCGCTGTACATTAAGTACCAAACCGTAATTACAATTTGGTGTACAAGCTGTTATTGTGATTTCTCAAAATACACCAATAAAATACAAACTGATCAAAATGACTTATAACGTCGAATGAGTTTGGTGTGAGAAAAAAAATGTTAATCTTGATAATTAATTAAAATCAAGAAAAGTGTTTAAAACTAAAACTTACATACACTAATAACGGTATTCTATAAACGATAGTAGTATTTATCGTTAATATTAATACGCCTAATAAAATTCATCCATCGAACATAAAATTAAAACTATCATAATTAAAAATAATATAATAAAAATTAAAATCCAAGTCAAACTACCGAAATATTCAATAACCTCATCGGCAAAACAACCGCATATGGATACTTCGATAGCGGACCACCAGATTTCAGTTAAGATTTTCTTTATTATTTCTTTAATTTTTATATTACCTATATAACTATTATAAACATAATTTGTTTATATTTAGTTTCCTTTTCTTATAATATTATTTCATATTTCTTATTAAATTTCATTTCTTTATTAATATTTTAGTTAAATTCAATTTATAAATTAGTCATAACTAATCATTTTATTAGTTTTTTTTCTTTGCCCGTTTATTAGGGTATCTATGTACAGGGTGTCCGCCGGGAAGGTATACTATACTTTGTCTGTTTATGATTTAGGATTAAATGAAAGAGAATGGATCTTATATTGATAAATGTTTTATTTAATGTCGGCAATTATGTATGGAATACAATATCAGATAAATGTCCGCCTCTGTTAGCCTCACAAATGCGAGCCCTTTTGAGCACATTTTTCATTACATTCTCACACATTTCACGCGGTATTTCATTAATTTCAACACGAATATTTTGTTTGAGTTGCTCAAGCGTTTCTGGTTTGTTTGCATAAGCCTTGCTTTTTAGATATCCCCACAAAAAGAAGTCCGGAGCAGTCAAATCAGGCGACCGTCGAGGCCAATCAACATCACCATTTTTTGAAATAACTTGTTGTGGAAAGAGTTCTCGCAGTAATTCCATTGTAATCCTGGCTGTATGCGATGTGGCACCGTCTTGTTGATACCACATGTTAATCAAGCCCAAAGTATGCAGTTGTGGGGTTAAAAAGTTTTCAATCATATCACGATATCGCTCCCCATTCACAGTTACCGTTACGCCGTTTTCATTTTCAAAGAAGTAAGGTCCAATGATTACTCCTGACCAAATTACAGACCAGACTGTCACTTTTAATGGATGTAAAGGTGACTGATGAATAATGTGAGGGTTTTCCATTGCCCAGAACCGACTATTCTGTTTATTCACATATCCATTTAAATGAAAATGTGCCTCGTCACTCATTATGATTTTTTCATGAAAATCGGGGTTGTCATGGGCGAGCTGTAACATCCTATTGGCATATGTACGGGGGCGTAAATGGTCTTGTTTAAGAATTTGCCACGTGTCTACTTCACGACTGTCAAGTATGAACTGTCAATACTAATATTCGCCTAAATGGCGGCAAACAAAGTAATATACCTTCCCGGCGGACACCCTGTGTTTAGTAGATTTTCATATTTTAAAAAGGGAGGAGGAGGGTAAGTTTGGTCACAGTTGTCTAGAGTAAGTTCATCCGTATCTTGCGTTCTATTCTAATGTAGTTAACCTCATATTTATTTTTGTTTTCTGTCTATAGTGGTCAAACCAGTAATTATTTATCTTCAGAAAACCCCACCCCAATCCGCGAGCCTTTAGCCGGCAAAACTGACCACTTTCTCCGAAGCTCTAAATGATTGATATATTTTGTTTTGTGACGAATGGCCTTAATTTTGAGAGTCCTAATGTTGGTAATCCTAGTCAGGCCATCCCAATTCAGTTGCAGGAACATGTTCTGGAAAATGTCCAAAATTGTTAGCATTCAATCTATTTGGTATATCAGTTTGCGAAGGACGTCCACGACTTTTATAATTCGGTATTGTAACTTTTTTATTATTTGTTCTGCTACGTCTAATCGAAAACTCCCAAACCCTATTTTTTGGAACCCTTGATTTTGTTATGTAAAACATATGAATTGTAAAGTGCAATGTCAAACATATAAAAAAATAGTTTACTGTATCCTTTGACACATTTTCGCATTACAGAAAAACATGCCAAATGTTGATCTTGTTTATCGACACCTCCCATTTCATTATTGTATTCAATCACACAGCTTGGGTTTAAAATACTTTCCTCACGATGTCCTTTCTCCTTACTCTTTTTTCCCGTATCCAATATGTCAACCTTTGCATGTTTACTGCTCAGCATACAAACATCCTTTTTATCATGCCATCTCAAAGCTAACGACCTTCCTGGAGTAATTTTGAAATTGTCCCCTTTTCGATTTAAATGTTAAAAGTATCTTTGGGAAGTGCTTCCTAGTTTTTCGAACAGTCCCCACGGCATTTGTATCGTGGTTCAATAAATTTAGATATAAATTTGGAGATTAGTACCAGTTGTCCAAAAAAAGAGTGTAACCTTTTCCTAATATATACCTTGCAAGCTCCACTACCACACATTCGTTGGCATCACCAACCTTGTCTTGACCTACATATATTTTCAATTGACAGCAAAATCTTGATTCCGACTCGCATAGTTTATATACTTTTATTCCAAATTGGGCTCGTTTGGATGCAATGAACTGGACAAAATGCAATCGACCTTTAAATTTCATCAATGATTCGTCAATAGGTACTTTGTTGTTTGGTTTATAAAGTATAACAAATCTATCATTTAAAAAATCAATCATATTTCGAACCTGTTTTATTTTATCGTTATTATCAACTATTGCGTTATCTGCAAAATGCAGAAAACAGGATATTGCTAAAAATCTCGTGCGAGGCATAGTCTGCGAATATATTGGCGTTTGTACTATTCGCCTTTTCGACCAGTACATCCTTATCTCTGGATTTTTTACCTATGCCATTATAATACATAGCGCGAAGAATGCTTTAGTTTCATCGACAGTTACAGGAAACCATTCTGTATATTTCTTCTTTTTGGCACAACTTTCTTTTTCTCTTACTTGTTCTGCAAACCTATTAGTTTCTGTTGATATTACGTCCCACAATTTTTCAGTCAACACCTCTTCAAAAGCTTCTAATGGAGTAGGATTAGTACCCAATTTATGCAAAATTAAAGGATTCACACCAGGAATTTCTACAAATAATTTTATTTCAGGCACATTTTCTTTTTGTGGCCAGATCCATTCTTCTGGAGATGCATTAGTACATCCAGAAGATTACGAAATACGTTTACGACTTCTTGGACGTATTTCACTATCAGCATTGTTTATTTCATTATCATTATCATGTGATAGGCTTATGTCTTCTTGGTCTAATTCTTCACAATCACTCCAATCAGCACTTTCATCTGTAAATTCTTCATCACTTTTATTCATTATACGGGTTATTATTTCACAACTTTTTTCTTAATACTAAAATGCAAAGTATAACAAAATTTTTCAAAAATGTTATACATGTTTTTAACATCGCATTTTGCACATCTGTTTTTGTAAAACCTCTTTTCAAATAATAATGAGAGAAAAATAACTCTGTATGCAAATGATGTGTACAGAGTTTTTTTTTCTCTCATTGTGGTATTACAAAAACAAATGTGGTAAAAGTGCATATGGAATGAACCCGTCACAGGGTAGTTGGACATTAAAACCTCATGACGAGTATAGCTGGTCATTGTAGCACAAGGGGTTTATTTATTATAAATGCAATGTTTAAATCAGCAATAATGAAAAATAATAAATTTATTGTAATAATAAATGTATAAGTAAAGTTTTTTTTAAAATAACTCTTCTTTATTATTTCTTCTTTACTTACAATCTAGTCGAATACTAATAAGCAACTTTATTCTAACTTAAATTACTAAATTTAGTGAAATTTAAGGGTTCATCCATCGATGCGCTTTGTTGTGCGCTAACTGAAAAGGCTCAATTTTTTTAGCCTTCTAACTAAATCCATATTATCCAGTAGCTGGATGGGCTTTATGTTAACATGGTGAAGTTGCCATTGTTCAGGACCCTAGCAAATTTCATAATTTTGGTTTTGATGGATTTTATGCCCAGATCTTTGTGGATGTCGCCCTTTCTGACAAAAGATGGTACGTTCACGATGTTTCTTAGCACTTTATTTTGGAATCGATGAATAATATGCATGTTTCTCTGTTTGGTACATCCCCACAGCGGTATACCATAAGTCCAGATAGGCTTTAATAGTTAGGAATTGATAGATGAGAGTTTCTTTCTAGTAACCAATACAGTTTATTGTATTTTAATCCCTACTCGTCTTTTTTCTTATTTACATGAGCTTTCTAGCGAAGCTTAGCGTCTAATGTCATAGCAAGATGTTTGACAGTGTTTGCATGTGGTATTTCTTGATTATTTAAATAAACTAGTTTGTGTACTAATATCTTGTTTATAAAGTCGACATGTACAGATTTGGTTTCATTTTATTTTATGCGCCATTTTTTGTCCAGTTGTGTACTTGCTCTATGATGGTTTGAAATTTCTCTTTTGCGTCTGAGTTGTTATCACCTACTGCCATGATGGCTGTGTCATCGGCGAAAGTGGCTATCGTGTTGTTTTGTGGGATTGGAATATTTCGGGTGTATAGTAAATACAGAAGTGGCCCAAGTACACTTCCTTGTGGAACCCCTGCTCTTATTTCCTTAAGTTCAGAATATTTATATCCTTGCTTAAGCCTGAAATATCTTTCCGTTATATATGATTCAGGTATTATGCTGTACTGTTTTAGGTATAGGATTAAGTTTGTAGATTAAACCGTCGTGCCAAACCTTGTCAAAGGCCCGCTCTACATAAAGGAATACTGCGGAACAAACTTGTTTCGCTTCTCAATGATATTGATTATTCTATGCATTTTATCAATAGTTGAGTGCTCACTGCGAAAACCAAATTGGTGATTCAAAATTAGGCTATTTTTTAATTATTAGTTTGAAGCTTTTTTAATAGTAACTTTTCAAAGAGTTTAGACGTTATTGGCAGCAACGATATAGGCCTATATGATATTATTAGATGTGGTTCTTTACCTGGTTTGTGAATCATGATGACCTCAGCCACTTTCCAAACTTTTGGCACATATTTTAACCTGAATGCAGCGTTTATGATACGAGTTAACTTTATCGTACGTTTTCTCGGCAGCTGCTTTATTATTTCTCCGGTAATCAGATCAAACCCTGGTGTTTTCTTTAAGTTTAAATTGTTTTAAATTTGGTTTGTTACTTCAGTAGGCGATGTAAGTGTGACATCTTCGAGAATTTGTATTATGTTTTCATTCAATGTTCCTCGTAATTGACATTCATGAGGTTAAAATATTTTTTCAAAATAACTAGTAAATCCTTCAGCTTTTCTTGCCCATGTTCCATTCATTTTCGTGATAGGATGAATCGGCACTGTTGGCTTTCCAGAGTTTTAGTTGCTTTCCAGAGCAAATAATCCGTATTACTGTTATTCGTTAACTTACTTAAATAGAAGTTAAAACTGACTCATTTTTTAGTTTCTGAATTTCTCTTGTTAATTGTTGAGTAAGATTGTTTAGTCTTTTTTGTCTTGTGGAGCTCTAGTTTGGTGGCACCTTTTTCTAGATTTTAGTTTAACTCTAAGGAGATTTCTAATTTATATTGGATAGTAATTTCTTTTTGGCCTTGATTTGATATCTAGAGTACTTTCCCATGCTGATTGTTGAATACCCGTAATGAACTTTTCTACTTCTTTGTCCAGTTGATTCATAGTTTTTAAAGGAACTTTCTTTCTATTCTTTGTTCAAGGTGTACTTTGAAACTTTCCCAGTCCGTATGTTTGTTGGTTAGTACTGAATTGTTCTCTTTTTGGATGACTATCGAAAAATTATCTGAGCTCATATCTTGGCTTTCTTCGATTTTCATTAAATTATTAGAAATATTTTTGGTTATAAAAAATTCTATCACATCAGGTATTTTTGCTGGGTTAGTTGGCTAATATGTTGGTTTTCCTGATGAAATGGATTCACATCCATTTCCTTTAAAGGCAATCAGTAATTATTTTCCTTTAGTGGTAGTTAATCTAGAACCCCAGTGAGTATTATTCGCATTGAAGTCACCACCTATTATGAACATTTATCCCAGACGCTTGAAAACTTTGCGTATTGTTTGTTTTTAATAGAATATCTTGGTGGACAGTACAATCCTGCCACAACAATAGGAAAGTTGTTGGTTTTTATATAAGCCATTGTGGCCTGAACTTCTTCTTTTTCATACTTTGATTCTTCAAAATGTTGGATATTTTTTTATGATGACTGCATTTCCTACTCGGGCTGAATTATCTGGATGAGTAGTGTGATATACGCAATAGCCTTTAAATGTTATGTAGGATTGCTTAGTAAAATATGTTTCCGAAATAGACACACATCTATATTCTCAATGTCGAGGACTGCTTGTAGTTCTTGTTGATGCCGGAGCAGACCATTAGCATGCATGACATTCATTTCATTGTGCTGTTCATTTTTGTGTGGATTTGGGTTTAGCTCCCAATGTGCTATCTTCCAATTTTTCTAGCCTCTCATCTAATTTTGTTAGTTTCATGAGAATATCTAGTAATGTTTGACTGATGTCTACATCTATCGATTTTTGCTGTGTTTTATTGACTACGCTTCTCATTGTTTCGGCATATGTAACACCTTCAGTTCTTAGATGGCGACAAAATGGTTGCCTATTGTCTTGGTTTGTGTGCCTCTCGTATCGATGACCATACATTTGAGTTTTATTCATCGTTTGGATTTTAATTTTCTGAATTTCCTTTGCAACAATACATAATCGATAATTAGCAGGATGGCCTTGTCCACAGTGTACACACTTTAGATGTGCTTGCGGATTGTCGCATTCTCCAGTTAGATGATGCCCGGCATATTTAAGACACCTTGGAAGTTTGCCACAATTTTTTTGTGTGTATCCATGTGCTGGCCATCTTTTGCATTGCGGAATTAGTTTAGACTTTTGAAGTGGTTAAATTTCCACTTTGAACCCAATAAATATCTTATAAATTTTAGTTATATTTTCGTCACAGCTGAATGTTAGTCTATAGCTTCTTTTTATTCCTCCAGCTAATTTTGTTCATTGTGCTAATTATTTTAAATTGTTTTGATGATAATTCATCTTTAATTTGTTCTGGGCTACATGTATGATGTAACCATGACTCTGATTGGCCTTTCTTGTTTATTTTTATACGTGTGAACGATAAATGTGTCTTCGCTCAAAGTTTTCACTACGTTTATATCGGTTATACGTTTATATTGGTTCATCAATAGTGATTAGAACGCTAGAAAATTTTTAACATCATCTACTATGATAGGTGATGGGGGAGGTATTTTTTATCTTCCATCTTTTATCTTTGACGTTTATCTCAACCTTTTGAGGCTGAGTATTTTGATCCAATGTTTGTCGTTTTTTTAGTGGTGACGGGGTATCGTTTAACCTTTTCTTTTTATTTTTCCTAGACTTAGCACGAATCCATTCTGTTTCTTATCTAAGTCTTCCTCGTCGGTTTGCTATTCAACGTTAATATTAACATTATAATTGGTGTTTTGCTTCTGTACCATTGGAGATTCGTTGTCACTAAATTTGGTATTCTGGTTCTGCTTCATTTATGGTTTAGCTTGGGTTTTATGCCGCTTTAATTGCATCATTTCCTTTTTTAGTTCGTCAATTTGTGGTTGTAGATTCAGAATAATAATGCATTGCTGATTTTTCTCATCAGTTGGTCGGCGATTGAACGTCGTAAAGGAAAGACGTGATTTTTGTCTCTCTAAATAAATAAATAAATAGTTTAAATATGTGTTAATAATTGATTAATTATAATATTAATCATAATATTATTTATTAATATATGTCTTATGAAATAATAAATAATAATATTAATAATAATTTGTGTGTAAAGAAGTAATAAGTAAAGTGAAAAGTTATACGTATTGTGTTAATATATTAATTTGTGTGCGGTGCGCTTGCAATGGTGTGGGATATGTATATAACAATTTCGTTTATATGTTTTTCGACACCGTTGTTTGAATGCATCGTACGCGTTGTATGTTAATATTCAATTTGTAGGACTTTTTTGATTACAAAGGATGCTTAAGATAAGTGTTATTTTTATTACTTTATTTTACATTATACATTATATTTTATTACATAATAATGAATCGTATGGATGAGTTATTTGTGTTGTTGTGGTATGAAACAGTTTGTGACGACAGTTGCTAGCATTCATTCTATGCAATCTGTTTCTATGAAACATACGGTCGTGGTCTCTAATTTTTATAATTTTGTATTTTCTCTCGCATACGTATTGTTTATAGTTTTTTATGTACACACAGTGATTTTGTTGAATTTCGTTATATGAGTAGATGGTATTTTCTTGGAAAAGTTGAACAAATCACGACCAAAAGCTAATTTAAAATTTGGATATCAAGTCTTTATTGCATGTTGTACTGAAATCCTTATTTCTTTTAATTTTGTTATTTAAGGATATACATATAAGTGAAAATATGGCATATGGGATGCGCAAAATATAAACAAAATGATCGTATAGTATCTCTGCTCTCTCACGGTTGTATTTATATTTTTGTAGTGGATTACACTAAGACTTCGTATTACGTTGTCTAAATGGGCGAATTTCTTTGGATTTGCACTAAATGTTCTTGGATGTGGATGATTCAATTTGTGGATTGGGAAAGTCGATTAGACTTTAATTGTTCATAATTTGTTGATTTGTTATATGTATAATAATTTAGACTTTTGTTAACTTTGTGAGATTTTTTGCCGTCGTTGTGGAGAGGCGGCTGACGTTGACCTCTCCTTGTCGACCTGGGTTGGCGTCATCGGCAAGGGGTGGATGTTGTCGCAGGTCGAGATCGCGCAAAATGAATATTGTACATATAAAGGAATGTATATTTTTGGCGATTGGGAGGGGGTTATACTTTTTCTCTGTGGTGCGAAAACTGGATTAGATTTTGACGAGTGGTGTATGTGTGTGATTGGTTTACACAGGATGTGCGGCGAGGATGTGCTGCAGCTGTATTGCAGTGAATCTTTTTTGATATTTGGAGTGATTTGAATGGGTTTCGTTCATGGTGAGTAATGGCTCGGTGTCTGCGGTTTGTGGTGGTTGTTCGTTGAACGTTGTGTTTCTCAACTTGCGGAGAGTTGTGTTCATGTGTGTTCTGTCGTTACCTGTATTTATAAGGTATTTTTGACTGTTTTGAGTTGTTTTGTTTAGGACTTGAGGTAGTTCTCATTTGTTAGTGTATGAGGGCGGATTTGCAGTTTTGTATTGAATCATTGCCTGAATGTTGGATTTGTATGTCCAAATTGGGTTCTTTGTTGAATGCTTCAGGTGTTTTTGTTGGAGTTTGCCGTCGATTTGGCGGGGGCTGAATCATTTTGGGAGTTTTGGTATGATCGGTCGTACGCTGAAGTTTTTGGGCTGTAGGGTTGCCATGGTTCGTTTGTGATCTGTCATGGATTCGTCACGGCTTTGTGCAGCGTGGTTTTTGTTGAATGGTGATGTTGGCAGGAGGTCGCCTGGTGGATGGTAGTGGTTTCATGGTGGGAAGATTCATGCCGTCTGTTGGGATCGTTTCGAGGTAATTTTAGCTCCTGGATGGACATTGCATAATTCTCTTGGTACATTTTACTACGATTGTTTGTAGAGGTGGTTTCTTCCACGCTTTGATTTCGGAGATTTTCGGAGAGAGCTATTTTGGTGATGTTCCTTCATCCTATTATTCAGCGTTTGTGTAATAAATTGTTATATTTTTATTTTGGTTTCATTAGCGATAGAATTTTCTGTTTCCGTATTTCTTCTGTGCATTGAGAATATAGTGTAGGTAATTTATGATTAGCTGTTTTCTATATTGTATTTCCTTCATAATCCATCATTTTTGCAAGATTAATTGCAACTATGTTGGAGTTGGTAACGAATCCTATTATTTACCGCAAAATTGCCTTTTTGTGACACTCAATGGGTTACTAGTATTTTCTCACAGCTTATTAGCGATATTTTTGCTTTATAAAAAGAAATATTATTTGCATTGAATTTGGGATTTTAACAATCTTAACATAAAGAATTGTTTATTGGCAACTTCGTTATATCTATGTAACTGAAAAGCTATAAATATTTGATATAATTAATATAATTATTCAAAAGAAAGAGAAGGTTTGTATACTTCAATACACCAACGACTGGATGTTTGTCATAAAATGCAACGTTGCCAATCTTGACTGTTTTAGTACAAGAATTATAATTATTAAATCCCAATTTCAAATCAACCCTAAATATTAATCTACATGTACAGTGCCGAGCTATTATATTAAAATTATTCGGTTCTCAGGAAATCTCATTCAAATATATTTAATATACGAGTACATATTATCCCTTTTTAAGATACTGGTACGATTTATATTTAATTATAAAAATTATAAAATAAACTTATTTATCATTCATTTTAGAATATTTTTTTCAAATTTTATCTAGTTGCCTTTACTTAAATGTTACCTTCCAGCAGAAAAGCCATTGACGACACACTAATTACTAATTTACGTTTGTTACCAGTCTGAGATGAATCGTTTATGACAAGTCTAATACGAGGTGACAAGTCATAGACGAGTCGCATGTGTCATGTCTGAGATTAATTGTATGTAATATATCCCCAGCAAACGTAGAAGAAGTTCCAGAACTAGTGCAAAAGTAGTGATAAAAGTATTTGTTTCCTTGTGAAAAAGGATGGGCGTCGGGAAAAATTCATCAGTTTTATAAAAATTTTTTAGTAAACATACGAAATTTTTGCGAATTCTAAATTATTTAGGATATTTTAATGGATGGATATTTTAAGGGATATTTGAATGCAATCCGGTAGTTAATCTAGTTAATCTGTTTTTTTTTTTTTGCTATTTCGTGTTCGCCCAATTCAACGGTTAAATATTAATGAATTTTAGAGTTATTTTGAATATAGTTCAAATAACTTTGGTTTCAGGAAATTCTACTGTAAGTTGCGGAGTTGCAGAATGAATAAATTAATAAATGTTTCAATTATTTAGGAAGCCGGAAAATATGAATTTAGAATTAAATTTCAGGAAATTTACAGATGCTTGTGAATTAATGCTTCATTGTAATTGCTGATTGTGTAGTTTAGAATTGTGTTGTCATTTTATTACTAACGACTTTACATAGGTGTCTGTAACGGGTCGAGTCAACCAATTTTGGTTAGGAAGCCGAAAAGTATTAATAGAATTAAATTTCAGGAAAATTCCAGATGCATGTGAAATAATAATATTTTTTCTTAGGTTGTCGTTTTAAAGAAGCAATTGTTGAAGACCAATACCATCGTTATCCATTAACCTATTAAGCCTTTATCCTTCATCTAGTAGATTAGAATTGTGTTGTCTTTGTGTTACTAACTATCGGCTATACCTAGGTGTCTGTAACCGGGCCGATTCTGTCCCACTTAACTAACCTATCCAATCCTTCGGTTTTGTTATGTGTAAAAAAGGGTGTACGGTGGACCCGGCGTCATCCGGGAACTCAAGCCTAAGAACTTGGTGGTACATTCAAAATCAATCAATCAATCAATCAATTGCTGATTTTTCTCATCAGTTACTTTTTGCCATTACTTGTATAACATTAGCTCCTTTTCTAAAGGCACAACTTTCCAGAACAGGTGTTTCACCATAATTGGTTGTTAGAGGTTGTTATACCTGCTTGTTGACGTGCGCTCATATTATTTTGGAATTGTTCCATGTTAAGATTTTCAAATGAAAAATTAAAATTTCTCTCAGGAGATCTAGTAACCCTTCCTCACCTTTGGAACGAGCTGCTTATTATTTGAATATTCTTGTTGTTTTGTGTATACAAAGATCGGCCCTCCCCAGAATCCTTAGAACCAGTCTCATCAGAGAGTGGATTGCCCAATGTTTCCATTAGTGTACCACCTAGGGTATTTCCTCCTTCTGTTTTACTCATTGCATATTGTATGTTTATAGTGTAATCCACTCGCCTCCAGTATCTAGCCGTTGTTTAAAAACGATGCCCGGGTGTTACCTCATGGAAGTATACTAGACACATTTGGTGGTCTCTACATAGTAATTGCCAATTAAAGAATTTTCATTAGAAAAACTAAATGCCCAACATTAAACAGCCCGTGGATGACTTAAGATTAAATACCACAGATGAAAAGCCTCGCAGCAACTTAACATCCCGTTAACCAAAGAGCTTTGGTTCATCAGAGGATGTGAGCCGCATTGTTTACCAATAAGGTAAACAAATTATCAAATATGGGCATAAATAGCATGAAAAAGCAGCAGCATGAATATTATTTCAAGGAATTTGAGCAAAGTTGAGAGGCATAATAACACATGTTGCTTATACCACCTCTCCGTATAGCCGGCGTTATCGTGCATGTGTTACAAAAGCATATTTTTCTTAAACATATTTATTTTTACTAAAGTTGAATGAGCAATTATTGCTCAAAATGAGCTGTGTTAGATTTCGGGTGGGTTAAAGTTAACAAAAATTGTTATTGTGATATTTGAACAAAATAAATAAATGGACAAATAAATAGTTGCAGAGTTGGGATATAGTCCACGATACTTTACGTTGGTATAGACGGTCAACTCCTACCTTATTAAAATGCACCCTAGCATCCATAAGTAAAGTTGCATTCATTTAGAAGCATTTAAATAGCGATACAATTTATTTTTCTCAGTACCATACAGCCTTAACCGTTCACAATGTATTAAAATTATATTGACAAAAAATATTCAAAAAAACACAAAATAAAATACATCGGGTAAATCACCTAATAAACATTGGAGAATTATCTTTTTAGGGACTACTAGCCGTGTTTTATTATTCGAGCACTATCCGGTGCCGAAGGGAAATTTCTACTGATACTGCAGCTATTATTCACTAGGGTCGCTTTTATACACATTTTTGTTCCACTGATGATAATCAACAGGTCGAAATATTTGAAATTAATTTATTAATAAAATTATAAATTTCACTATAAAAAGCTAGCTGGATTCATCATAAGATTAATAAAAACACAAATTACTCAAATTATATTATATATTATATACCCGTTTTACTAAAAAATAATTTCGTATGTTTTTCTCGAAATCATAAAACAAAACAAAAAATATTACATCAAAATTTATAAAGAGAATGGTTTGCTTTGGTTTAAGCAAAGAATTTCTAATAATTTGTAGCGGGTAGTTTCTGCAACTATAAGAAACTCCGCACAATTACTCTCAACGGGCAATCCTCCGTTCACATAATTCTTGATAAATGGACAATTCTCCATATAAAGAATTATTCCCAAAATATAACGGGTGTTTTTTTAGGAGGTTTGTTTTTCCAATAGATGTCGTTTTATTTTATGACAGTTGTTTTGACAGCTCAAAGTGGCATTTCTACTCAGTATTGTTTGGCAAATCATTATGAATAGGTTAACTCCAGAACAACGTTTTCAAATCGTGGAAATTTATTTTCAAAATCAGTGTTCAATTAAAAATGTTTATAGAGCACTTCGTGAATTTTATGGTGCACATAATCGTCCGTCAGAGACCACCATAAAGAACGTAATTACCAAATTTCGGTCTACATTCACTCTTTTGGATGCCAAGCCACCGACAAGAATGAGAAGAGTTCGTACAGAAGAAAATATTGCTGTCGTTGAGGCCAGTGTCGAAGAAAACGACAATTTATCGATTCGTCGTCGTGCTCAGCAAATTGGACTTTGTCCATCGACTTTATGGAAAATTTTACGTAAAGATTTGGGTTTGGTGCCATACAAAATTCAATTGGTGCAAGAATTAAAGCCACACGACCATCGTTTGCGCCGTGAATTCAGTGATTGGTCGTTAAATCAATTGAACGAAGATCCATTTTTTTACCGTAAAATTCTCTTCAGTGATGAGGCGCATTTTTGGTTAAATGGATACGTCAACAAACAAAATTGTCGCATTTGGAGCAAAGATAATCCACACGCCGTTCTAGAATTACCAATGCATCCTGATAAATGTACTGTTTGGTGCGGTCTATGGGCTGGTGGGATCATCGGTCCATATTTCTTTAAAAATGAGGAAGGACGACGCGTTACCGTGAATGGAAATCGATACAGAACCATGTTAAATGAGTTTTTGTTGTCAAATCTTGAAGATATGGATATGAATGAAATGTGGTTTCAACAAGATGGTGCCACTTGCCATACAGCACGTGAAACAATCGACTTATTGAAAGAAACTTTCAACGACAACATTATTTCGAGAAATGGTCCGGTGAATTGGCCTCCGCGTTCGTGCGATTTGACGCCACTCGATTACTTTTTGTGGGGATACGTGAAGTCATTGGTTTATGTGGATAAACCTCAATCGATTGACGCTTTGGAAACCAATATTCAACGTGTCATTGCTGACATACGCCCTCAAATGCTTGAAAAAGTGCTGGAAAATTGGACCTCCAGAATGACATTTGTGAAAAATAGTCGTGGTAGCCATATGCCAGAAATTGTGTTTAAATGTTAAATGCCAAAAAATTATCTACCAAATAAAAAAAAATTTTGGTCATTTCATAATTTTATATGTGTTTTATTCAAAAAAAAAATCGGCAACCTCTTAAAAAAACACCCTTTACAACAATCTTGTATACACAAATTATGTACATAACCACTTGTACATAGATATCGTACAACAACACTTGTACATAACGAAATTTGTGTAATCAAAATAGAATTGAAAAATTATATTTTGGTTACATAACAATCTACAATATGCACCTCTACAATCATATCATTTAGAGATGCATACAAATCGTATTGATTTTGCATAACCAAAATCAAGTAAAACGCACCTACACATCACCATGCCATCGCTCAAGAGATGGCATGGCGAACATCTATGTTTATTGAAACATCATATATACAGGGTGCACCAAAAACATTTTGGTGCATGTAATATTAAAAACCAGAAAATCAGGTTTTGATTTTTGTTTTTATTTTTAATTTTACGCAAGAAGACGAAAAAAAAAATTATCTTCTTCCTATTATATTTTTGGACATTGCCGGAGCAATACACGCCGCCGCAGCTCATCACTCACCACCAGCACATAAGAAAAAATTAATTTTATTGTTTAAATAAATATTTAAAATTAAAATTAAAAAAAAAAGTATTGTGTTTTTATTTTATTATCATTATTAAAATTTACAAAGTGCCCCGCATCCAAGCGCGATATCTGGTGACCCCGACGACGGTTTTTACCGCAAATCAGGTGAGTGATTTTTTTATTATTTAAAAAAAAAGTGAAATAAAAATTTTATAAACAAAGTGCATGGTGTTTTATTTTTAATAAATTTAAAAATTTAATAAGACGAGTTTTGTGATATAGTGGCCCAAGCCCCCACCCGTGGTAAGCGCACTATTTTCACAAATCGCCCCAATTCCCTGGTCGATTTTTAGAAAGCACGTGTCTATTCCGACACAAATTCTAGAAATTTTCATTTTCTGTTTTGACAGAAATTTAAAAGTGCGACAAAATTTTTTAAGTGTGTAAAATTGTTTTTTTTAACTGTGCACCGTTATATTCGAGTCATCAACAACATGGCAAATAACGGTGACAACAAGGACGAAGTTTATCAAGACGCAAATCGTCAGCAACATGTACCACCCCAGCTTGAATTAGCCACGTCAAAACAATTGACGCGGCTACCAGCATTCTGGGAGAATAACCCGAAGACTTGGTTCATATCAGCCGAGATTATGTTCGACGCGAACAAGATCACCAGCGACAGACACAAGTTTGCGCACACAGTGTTGTCCCTATCGGAAGCACAAGCGGAGAAGGTCGAGTACATTCTACACGACCCTCCAGCAAACAACAAATACGACGCCCTCAAAAAGGTTCTAATCGATCGCTACTCAATCTCTGAGGAGCGTAGATTAGAAACGATTTTGAGCAAAGTCGAATATGGTGATCAAAAACCTTCGGATATACTGCACCGAATCAAATCGTTGGCCGAAAAAAATTTCACGGTCAACGTCGTCACAAAACTATGGATCAGGCAACTCCCTGATTTCATACAAACAGCATTGATCCCTCAACAAGAGAAACCAGAAGAGGATCTTGCTGCAATCGCCGATAAACTTCACGACATCATTGGCACACGGACTCAGAGCTTGAGTACAATAAAACGCGAAACACGTAATAACGAAACGCGAATATCAAGCTCAGAGATACACGCGCCAAACTCTAGCTTAAGCCGTATAGAAAACACGCTAAAACAAAATAGCGACCGGCTAGTGAAGCTAGAGAACAATGCACACACACAGCGACAACCTTCGCGTTCTCAATCGCCATGGAGACGAACTCCTTCTCCTTCAAAAAAACCGCGATCTCAACCAAACCAGGGAAGCTCTTTACAGCCAAACAACACCCACTTACCAAGATACCAATTTCCACGCCACTGGTGTTGGTATCACACAAGATTTGGTAACGCTGCAGAAAAATGCACAGCACCATGCACTTTTGCTACACAGCAAACGGGATCCGCAAATACCGCATCCCAAAACGAGTAAGTCTTAAGGTCGTAGCGGCGGACCTAAGACAACCGCAGCAGAGCCGCCTATTCCTACGGGATTCGGTAAATCAAATAACATTTTTGATCGATACCGGCGCTGATCTAAGCGTAATCCCGTACTACAAATATTATCGCTACGGAACAAATCGCAATCCCGATTTAGTTCTGTCAGCAGCAAATGGTACCACAATAAACACTTTTGGTACCAAACTACTCGACGTTGACATTGGATTAAGGCGTTCATTCAAACACGCCTTCATTCTCGCCAATGTCAACCGCCCCATCATCGGCGCGGATTTTCTAAAGAAATTCGGTCTTTTAGTGGATCTGAAAAATCACAAATTGATTGATCCATCCACTAAACTCTCAATCAACGCAACATCAGTACGCGTTGATACACCATCACCATTGCATTACACAATTAACAATGGCTATGGAGCACTGTTGAAGAAATTCCCTTCTTTAACAGCTCCACCAAATTATAATGTTCCGGTAATGCACAATGTAGTACACCACATTGTGACTACAGGGCATTTACCATTCTCAAGACCAAGGCGGCTTGATGCAATACGTCACAAAGCAGCATTCCTAGAATTCCAACACATGGTGGAACTAGGAATCTGCCGACCTTCTTCTTCAGCAGTATCATGTCCATTACACATGGTAAAGAAGAAGGACAATGACTGGAGACCATGTGGGGACTACAGAAGGCTTAACGCAGTCACAATTCCTGACCGTTATCCTATCCCCCACATACAAAATTTCTCCATGCAACTACATGGTTGCACAATTTTCACTAAAATCGATCTCGTCAGAGCATACCATCTCATACCAATTGCTCCTGACGACATTTACAAAACTGCAATTACCACTCCGTTTGGCCTATTCGAATTCACCCGAATGCCATTTGGACTCAGAAATGCTGCGCAAACATTTCAGCGTTTCATCAACGAAATCGTGAGAGATCTCGATTTCGTTTTCATATACATTGACGACATTCTCGTAGCTTCAAGAGACGAGAAGCAACACCTACTTCATTTGGAACAACTCTTCCAAAAATTATCAAAGTACGGTGTCAATATCAACACAGCAAAATGCGTGTTTGGAACAAATAATCTTGACTTCCTCAGTCACAAGATTACATCTAATGGCATTCTGCCGTCCGAAGGACGAATTAATGCAATTAGAGATTTCCCAGCACCACAAAATGTGAAGCAAATCCAACAATTCATCGGCATGGTAAATTACTACCACCGATTTATAACAAAACTTGCAGAAGTACTTGCCCCAATTCACACGCATTTGGCAAGTCTTCTTAAAAAGCCCAAAACGCCTCAAAATTTTTCTTGGACTGAAGAATGTCAAAGAGCATTCCTTCAGCTCAAGAACAGCTTGGAAAATATTGCTCTTTTAGCGCATCCGCTAAATGAAACGAAATATAGCATCACCACTGATGCATCCAACACAGCAATAGGCGCGGTCTTACAACAACTGAATAACAAGACCTGGGAACCTCTTGGATTTTTCTCCAAGAAATTGTCAGATGCAGAAAGAAAATATTCTGCATTTGATCGCGAATTGCTTGCAATTTTCCAAGCAATTAAACACTTTCGATACTTTGTCGAAGGCCGGGAATTCACAATATTCACCGACCATAAACCGCTTACTAGAGCAATTTTCTCTAAAGCGGAACGCAACCCAAGGCAAGCACGCCATTTAGATTATGTCTCTCAATTCACGACAGACATACAACACATTCAAGGCAAAGACAATGTGGTCGCCGATACACTATCTCGGACTTGCGACCACGAACTTGCCTCCGCAGCAACACGCTACAACATCACTACGATCGCAAAAGCACAAGCTTGCGACCAAGAACTACAAGATTTACTCTCTAGTTCTACAAATCGGCGAAAATCCAAATGGAAAATAGAAAAATTTCCATTAGCCGATTTGTCAATCTACTGTGAAATATCTACGGGTAACAATCGCCCGTACATTCCAGAGTCATTGCGTCGAACTATCTTCGATACTCTGCATAATATTTCACACCCAAGTGTACGAGCAACTCGTAAACTCGTCACTTCCAGATACTTTTGGCCCAGTATGAACAAAGATTTAACCCTTTGGGCGAAATCTTGTTTATCCTGCCAAAAATGCAAAGTGCAACGTCACACCAAATCACCTCATGGGAGTTTCGAAATTCCACCAGGTAGATTTGAACATATCCATTTAGATATTGTTGGACCACTTCCACCATCTAATGGATTTACATATTTGTTAACCTGCGTTGATCGTTTTACGCGTTGGCCAGAAGCCTACTGCATTAAAGACATCTCCGCACAAACAATCGCAAAAACGCTCGTCGAAAACTACATTTCTAGATTCGGCGTTCCGGTCAACATTACGACCGATCAAGGCACACAGTTTGAATCCAAACTATTCGCTGAGCTCATGCAACTTTTAGGCTCACATCGAATACGGACAACTGCCTATCATCCACAAGCAAACGGTATGGTTGAGCGCTTCCACCGCCAACTTAAAACAGCTCTCAAAGCTCGTGCAAATACCGTCAACTGGAGCTCAGAGATCCCAATCATATTGTTGGGAATCCGAGCAACAGTCAAAGACGACCTAAAATGCTCACCAGCAGAACTGGTGTACGGTCAAACAATCAAATTACCTGGGGAATTCTTTGTGGAACATCCACTTACACCCCAAGTTACCACTGACACAGTGATACATCAACTGCGCTCCACGATGAATAAACTCATCCCAACGGACAGTCGCAAATCAAATCAAACTGACATATTCGTACCAAAGTCACTGCAAACCTGTGACTATGTTTTCGTACGAATAGACAAAGTTCGCACAGGCCTCACACCACCATATGAAGGCCCATACAAAGTGATACGACGACTTCGTAAGCACTTTGTATTACAAATCAGAGACAAGCAGCAATCTGTCTCTATCGATAGACTCAAACCAGTCTATGGAATTCTGAGTTCACCCGATCAACTATCGGGAGTGAAGAAAACTGTCCGCATTATCGGATAATACACATGCCACAATTACGCATTTCTACCAGCAATCAATTGGTACACAATTTACATCACCTCTACTATTACAACGATCATTCATCATTATAATGGTACTACAACCAAATGCATCCACAAACGCCAGCGGATACAGAACTCGCGGTGGGGGAACTCACTGCGCGGTGGGTGATGTAGCGGGTAGTTTCTGCAACTATAAGAAACTCCGCACAATTACTCTCAACGGGCAATCCTCCGTTCACATAATTCTTGATAAATGGACAATTCTCCATATAAAGAATTATTCCCAAAATATACAACAATCTTGTATACACAAATTATGTACATAACCACTTGTACATAGATATCGTACAACAACACTTGTACATAACGAAATTTGTGTAATCAAAATAGAATTGAAAAATTATATTTTGGTTACATAACAATCTACAATATGCACCTCTACAATCATATCATTTAGAGATGCATACAAATCGTATTGATTTTGCATAACCAAAATCAAGTAAAACGCACCTACACATCACCATGCCATCGCTCAAGAGATGGCATGGCGAACATCTATGTTTATTGAAACATCATATATACAGGGTGCACCGAATTATTTCGGTGCATGAAAATCGAATATAAAAAAACCGGTTTTGGATTTTGCGAGTTTGTTTTGTTTGTATTCGGATTTAAACAAGAAAATAAAAATAAAATATTTTCTTCGTTCTATTGGATTTGGGAATTTGCTGGAGCAACACGCAGCCGCAACACCATCACTCACCAGCTACAAACAAAAATTATTTAATTAAATAAACAAATTTATTTAAATTAAAGTAAAAAAAAAATATTGTGTTTTTATTTATTTATAATTAAAATTTATAAAGTGCAACGCATCATCCAAACGCGATAAATTATTAGAAATTCTTTGGTTTAAGTGTTGTACAAAACATAGGAAATTTAAAATTTCCCTTTGAAATGGATAGCGCTCCCGAAAGCGGCTCCCGATAAATAGTTAAAGCAAGATATTTTTTGTTATCGATTTTCAACTAAAAAGTTGAATGAAAAATCTTATAATCGTAGTTAGAGTTAAATAAATTAATTATATGCAAAAATAGCGTGCTAAATATAAGTTTTGACATAGAAAATTGGGTGCTCCGAATACCTCTATCGCGCTAATAAAAAAATACACGGCTACTGGCATTAGCCGAAAAATTCGGATCTGGTACAGCTCAAATGGAACGATTGATCGGAATAAAATTTCATACTTAAGAATTCATCAATAATTGGAAAATTTGGTGAACCTCTGTGTACCAGAAATGACAGCTTCAATGGGAGCTATTTAAATTTTTGCAATGATGTTGGTTGCAAAAAGATTTAAATAAATTGAAAACTTACATACTCAGCCCACAAGGGTTGTTAGTTTTAACTGAAATTTAAGCAGTGATAATATTTTTTGTTTATTCTAGACAGTTTTACCAAAATTCCAGTAAGTTTCATTTTTCACTTTAGAAATCAAGTGTGGTTGTGTTCAAGAACTATATAATCATTCGTGGAAAAGAAAGTAGGGATTTAGCCCCCCTCCCCCCCCCCTTAATGTGGTTACATACATTATCAGGTTGTCTTCCGACTTAGGGTCAAGTTCTTTGAATAAGTCGGTGGAGTTAGCCCGAACATAGTTGGTGCTTTTCTCAGATAAAGTGTAGCTGCCCCGAAAAAGTTTAAATGTAAGTAGAAAATGTAGCTCCATCTCGAATTAAAATTACATCACAAATAATTAGCTAATTTTGATATTGAAAAAAATGTGATGACAATTAACTATTTAAAAAAACAGTATTGCACTTTCGTAGAAAATCAGCCCTCATTAATTTAAAAAATTATGATTTAATAACCTGCAGATTGACAGGCATGTTAAATTTATTAAACAAATATTTAAATTTTCGTCAATCACAATAGTTACTGCTATTCAGGTTTGTATGTTTACAAACTTTAAATGGGAGATAATGCACCTATTCAATATAGAACACTATGTTAAATATTTCAGCAATAAAAAAAATTCTTAAATGGAGCTTAAAAAATAAAATATAAAATAAATTCTCTTGTGCCTGTCTAGAGATATTTATGTGTAGTGGCACAAACTGCCAGATAGGTTATGGAAGATGGCATGATCACCACTGGCCCATATGATAATAATTAATGGTAATAAGAAACTTCAACGACGTCTTTGAATCATAGCCACGGCACATGTTTGCTGGAAAAGGCTTACTCCTGCTGGGTGAGGCATACTTTCATGCCGGAGGAGGATAATGTCGTTTCCTTTCATTTTACAATTTCTTTTATGCTATTCGCATGCGGTCACTCAAAGTTGTACTAACCCAAACAACAGTTGCTTCTTGTCGATGGTGTTGATGTTGTCGCATTATCAATTTCTGCTCTCTATCCCCTTAACATAATTAATACTAAGTATTATTTATTAATCAAGCAAATCAATTAAACGTATTTTATTTAATTTAAAACAATTAGTGATTGAGATAATTACGGATATGATGGAAGCTGAGAAATCTGTTTTGCATCATTATTTTATTTTTGAACACCGAGCTAAATATCACCCAAATAGCAATATTTAAATCACTTGATAAATTGAAATGTTAAATAGTGCAGAATCGGATTCTTTTGGAAATATCGATTAAGAAACTAAGTTTCTGTCTATACAATTCGATTTTCTCTATGACTTGGTTAGGACACGGCTAAGGTCATTCCGTCCAGAATGAAAACGTTTCAGAACTTTACAAAAAATTGGTCTCAAATTATCAAAAAACATACAGAATAAAAATTCATTGTACTGATTCCATCTTACAAACCCAATTTCACCATGATCGATTAAGAAATGAATCTAGTTCGAATCTGACCAATAAATATTATTTTAAATAGAAAATGTATTGTCAGATACCGGAAAAAGTTCCACTTGTCTAGCAATGTTTTTAATAAATTTACCTCTATATGTACCAAGTGTTTTGATTAATTTTCATATTTGCCTGCAAATATGAACTATCAACAGATTCGAGCTTTAACGTTAAAAAATGTATACATAACTTATAATAAATACGCAGAGATCTTCCCGCACAGATTTTTTACATGTAGGCCATTACGCCTAGTAATTTAGATTTTGTGAGTGCAATAAATTACCTTCCGGAAACCAAAATTACAATTCAGTGGTCAAAGCTTTTAAACTTGGAAACGGAGTTACGAACTACGAATCGTGCCAAATCAAAGCTATAAAATGGAGTTTTCTCATCTGATTACGATGGTTGAGGCTAATAAACACGACTATGATCCTCTAATGGAGTGCCTTATTCCACGTGAGTGTTTAGGCTGACATGGAAATTGCAATGTGCATGTATGATTGAAAGTTCAAATAGACCATTGAGAGTAGGTGGTTTAAAAAGAAAATAACCTTTGAGAAACACAAATAAAATTGAGGATAAATTTCTTTTAAGTCAATTTTCACGAAATATTTCAATATGCACTTATTTTCATTAAACCGAATATATTCTGTCATATTATTCACTAAACAACCGTTCACAATCGTCTTTTGGGATGATACATAAAATTATTTTTCTTATCAATGTGCTTTACACTTTCTTATCTTTTCGATTCCACTCTCAACGAACAAAAATTTTATTCAAAATGAATACACATCGAATGACTAAACCATGTCGCCTCAGGTATTGTAATTTTTACTCGTAAATCAAACAGCGGAATAATGATACTCCTCTATAATTTCTTATGCTTATTCCGTTACAATATAAACAACCAACAGCAAACCACGATCCATTGAACATTAGATTGATATAATTATTCGTTCCCTCAAGAAATATTATTAAAATGACATTATTATCAATTCCAATAAAATTAGGTCACGTTTGACATTCTAACCGCACAGCAATAGCAACAACAAAATAACACCAATAAGGTATAGGTGGTATATTCTTATATATTACCTAGTTATCTTGTTTGTGTCTTTCGAAAATCTCAAAAAATAAAAAATTTGACTTAAAAATCAAACTGTAATAATAAATTGTAAATTATAACGGTAATAAGGAGAAGAAATCAAACAATTTTTCATCACGAAATGATTTCCAACAAAACAAACGAATGAACTGGGAAAATAAATTAAATGAATCAATTTTTCATAATTTTCACGTTTTCTTATAAAATCCATCTCGCTCGTGAAAGATGAATTACTATATAGAGAAGAAGAAATTGTCAACTTATTTTCTTCGTTTTCCTATTTCATTCTTACAATATTTTTTTTTAATTTTCTCCGGTTTTTCGTTTTGGCAATATGATTGAGGATATAAGGATGTGAATTTTAACGTTTCGGGTATGAGATATTTGAAAATGATAAAATAACAACGTAATAGACGGGAATTATATTATTTGTGTGTGGATGAAGTGTGTTTTATATGTGTGTGTGGGTTTAACAAAGATTTTTTCCAGTTTAGGGGGACTCCACACGTCTGTGCTGTTTGTTGCTGGAAATTTGTCATACAGCAGAATAAAATATGTATAGGAAGAAAAATTATGTCATCTTTGAATAATACATATTCGTAGTGTCTGTAATATTTCATTTTTTATTTGGTGATGTACATCGATATACAATTGAGTGACTATTGAGCATTATACTAACCGGGATACTCGTAGTATCTAAATTTAAAGTAATTATTTTTAATATTAAAGTCTTTTAGCAGTTTTAAAAATTTGTCACATTATTTTGTTTGCTGAAGTTCATACTTTGTTCTTGAAAAATTATGACAATGTTTCTAAATATCCCAATCGACTTATTCATTTTCATTGGCTACACAACAAACAAGAAACGAACAAAAACTAGTTCCAGACTTTTATAATAAAGAGAATTCGCTTAGGGTAACTGATAATAGAGATGAATTTCCTTTTCATATTTTTAAAATTGCTTTCTTTATGATGTCCGCGCTGTACATCCATTTCGCCATTGGTTTTTTATTTTTAATGTGGCGGGACATCAAAAAATATTGAATATATTATTATTAATATTAGGAGAATGTTTTATGAGGGAATTTTATCGATTTTCTGCTTGAGCGAACTTTAAGACAAATTTTATGGATAATCTCACAACATAATATCATAAATTATGTTGAAACACATAAACGAGAAAAAAATCTGAAAAAGAGTTTGTCCATGCAAAATATCATTTTTCCAATGGTGAATTAAAGCACGTAGAAGTATTTTGTAACTTAATACAAATTTCAATTATAACTTAGACTCAAAAATCACAAATATAGGTAGCTTAAAGCATAGTGAAAACAATATACTCTACGAGAGACCCGGACCAGAGAAAATGTATTTGCTTAACCAGAACTTCGTTGTAGTATTTTTTATTAATATTATGTTAATTATGATAAAAATTATCCCAGTTAAGTTGGACAAATGACGAAAAATTTCCATGAGGCCGTATATATTACCGTATATATATAAATGTCCGAATAAAAATTGGAAAATAATGTTTTATTGTATCGAAATCTATGAAATGAGAGTCCCTTATTCTTGAAATGGTTCACCCTCCTCAATCACAGAGTATTTTATATGGACGAAATTAGTACAAATTGGAATTTGGAATAGCAAAGACTAATGGTTTCACCATCTCTCACGGGCTCGCGGGAACTAATCGTGCCCCTCATGACCCTTAGCTATCTGATTTGGAATAAATGAAAGTACGAGGATGCAGGCGAAGATCAACAAACATTTCGCAACCATCGGACTAAAAAATTAAAATTTCGGACATTTACCGATTTAGGACTTTAACCATACCATATAAGTTAACATTCTAACATTTATCACGCGCATAAAGCATGTCCGTTCATATTTCACAATTCCAGACAGACATTCCTGTAAGACAATTGTACTCCTTTAGCACGTTGCAACTCGCAAGTGGAAAATTTCCAGTTTAACGTATTTTTTCCTAATAAGCATAATAAGCAATTTCGCTATCACAAAATATAATTTACCTTATGTAAAAATCTAGAATAAGAAGTTAGTTGTAAATTTGTTATAGAATAATAAAGTTGAGTTGGCCTCTAAAAAAAATATTTGTTTTTGATTTCAACGATCTAAAAAGATTAACTGGCACCCGAACAGGGACCGTTTATCGTGATCGTGAGTAACAGTGTATGTGCGAAGTGACCGGAAAAGTTTATAATAATTAAAATTAGTAATATCCAAAGTTAATAATAGTTAAAGTGAATAATAATAATCGAAAGTGAAAAAAGTATGGTTAAAGCAATACGCGAGTTTGAGTTATGAGTTTACATATTTTCCTGAGTTTACATCAAACAAAATATTCACAACCAGTCGCAAGTAGCAACCTAAAAATTTGCAAAACCTTCCGGAGAAAGTTATGGGACACGAGGCCCCAAAGTAGCAAAAACCAGCAAAACGGAGTCTTAATTTGGTCCAACAAAGCATTAAGATAGGCGCCCGTGCAGTCTGTAAGAAGCAAGACGACGACTCGCTCACCACACGTTAGGACTATCCACCGGGTAACGTGTGCTATCTATAACAGATTTCAACTAAAGGGAATGGACGACCTACATTCCTATGTCATATTGCTATACTGTTTTTTCCTACAAACGCTGACATACAGGCATTGGACTTCACAAATTCACCTTATCTCCGGTGAGAATTGCATGCTTGCGTTGTTGCTGACTGTACGCACTCGTTGTAAAATATCTTCACTCATTTGATCTTTGTATTTTTCCCAAAAATCTTTCGGATTAGATGGTAAGCAAGTTGTCGAAATGATGGAAAATAATGTGTGAATTTGCTGCGGTTGCTAAGTGATTGATGCGTCCGCTAGTGATGTATCCGCTAGTGATGTTGCGTTCCATTGAAGTATGTTGGCCCCTCTGAGTATAGCAAGGGCCCAGTGAATTCATCATTTTGGTATAATGTGAAGAATGCTGTCGATGTTGTGGCTGGTGGTGTATTTGCTCGATGTCGTGCATTCTCTGCAGTGAAATACACACGCTGTCCATTTTCTAGATGAACAGCCAAATGAACAACTGTTGGATGGCGTTCATACATTGGGAAAGCCAAAGTATTACGATTACATCATTATAGAGATAAATCGTTTATATGGTCTCCACATATTTTAGATGGAAGGGTAGTAACGAACAATCAAATTATTATAAAATACAATTTCTTGATAGCTCTGATTAATTTGCAATGTAATTTTTGAGTATTTTGGAAAATGTTTGTATGGAGCACCAGACCCAAGGCCCCAAGGACCATGCCTATAATTTCATATAAGCTTTTTTCTTAACTCATTCCCGTCAAAGAGTTTAGAAAAATAATTTAATTTTCGAAAGATTTGTACCGAGGCCCCCAGACTCCGGGGTTTAACTCCTTCAAAAATATCGTAAGGTTGGTTCTGAACATGCACCTTATATATACGGTCAAAATTTCAAGACGATCGGATGAGCGGTTTGCGATATTTGGTAGTGTTTTAGATAAATTTGTACCGGGACCTTTAGACCCCGGTGTTCAACCCTTTCAAAAATATTGTAATGTTGGTTCTGGGCATGCACCTTATACACGGTCAAAATTTTAAACGATCGGTTGAGCGGTTCGCGATATTTGGTAGTATGGTTCGTGCGCCACCTATTGTAAAAAACTATCACTAAAAATTACAAAAACTTTAAAATTAAAATTACTTTTATTATCCAAATAATTAACCAAAACTTCAATAAGATTTACTTATTAATTCAATAAGATTTACTTATTGTTTCACAACTACCCCCTTAATGTTTCATGTCCATCGGCCGTATAGTCTTTGAGATTTTTGCGAACATACATACTAACATAATTTGACTTTTATATATAGATTTAGATTACAAGCAACACAAGAAGACAACACTTCTTTATGATAAGCAACACAGAAAATCTAAATAAATTTTTATTGACAAACAATATTTTTTTGACATATATATATATATATATATATATATATATATATATATATATATATATATATATATATATATATATATATATATATATATATATATATATATATATATATTGATTGATTGATTTTGAATGCACGAGCAAGTTCATAGACAAGATCTCCCGGGAGACGCCGGGCCGACCGTACACTCCTTTTACATATAACAAAACCGAGGGATTAGACAGGTTAATTGGATGGGACTGAATCAGCCCGGTTACAGACACCTAGAAATAGCCGATAAGGTAGGTAATGGTAAGGATAAGAAAGGTTTTTTTTTTTTTTTTTGACAGATCGACCCGGTTACAAGAACCTTGATCGTACAACACAAGACATTACAAGGGATAAAAGTTTTAATGACCATCAACAATTGCTTCTTGGAAACAGCACCTAAAATAAACCTACATTAAAAATTCTATTATTCATCTGCCTCTAAAGCTGAAATGTAAATTCATCATTAAATAAATAGGATTAATAAATTTTGATTTGATTTGAATGCACAACCAACAGTAGATGTGACAGAGCTGGCCCGGTTGCAGACTCTTTCAAATTGTGTCAGCTTCCCTTTGAACCGCATCTGAAATTAATTATTATTTTGAAATACTTTAGTTAAGTATAGCCATCAAAACCGCAATATATTGTTAGAATTTGAATTATTTGCTGATAAGTGCTATTGGATTCGGAATTCTTTCCCTAACAGCCAATTTTTAATTTAAATTTTATTATTATAAACCAGTTTCAAACACTAACACCCGGAGTATCCGTATCTAACCAGCACCACTCTTAAAATAGATTAACTATAACTTATAATAACTTATAATAACTAAATACTAAATTTAAATAGTTAATAACTGGGTCGCCTTCCAAAACATTTCCTGTAGATTAACTTAAGATTAATGACTACCACTTCACTTTACAATATTCGAAAGTTTAACCAACAAAACTGCTTCCCAAACACCAATGTCCTAGAAATTAAATTGGTTATTAAATTGAGATGCATAGATACTATTAATTCCGGAATTCTTTCCTAAATCCAGATTGAATTAATTTTATTATTCCAATCCATTTTTAAAATATTATCACACCCGAATATTAGTCATTAATCAGCACCAATCATAAATTAGATTAACTATTTTACCAAGTATAAGTATACTTTCTATCATACAATAACCTATGATAAACTTAATTCTAAATTTAATTTAAAACTATCATTAATATAGTAGTGGTCATTTGCTACGACACAACATCAACCTGGATGAGATTTGTGTATATAATATATATATATATATATATATATATATATATATATATATATATATATATATATATATATATATATATATATATATATATATATATATATATATATATATATATATATATATATATATATATATATATATATATATATATATATATATATATATATATATATATATATATATATATATATATATGTGCTGCGATGAAGACCGCTGCATCAAGGTTACGGCAAAATGTATGTCACCAATTTGTTTAGGGAGTTTTTTCGGTTGAATTTCCAGAATACGACTTCTGATCTATGTTCGTCATTTTTGTTCGTTCAACCAAACTTAAACTGTTAAATTATGAGAATACGAAATTCGTTTTTCATTGTTTACAAAGTCACTAAGATGATGACGCGCAAATACCTCTCAAACGGGTCCAAGACTTTACGCCCTCCCAATATTACCCCCTTCCTCAAAGTATTACCCCCTGGACAATAAATACTCCTCCTCGGACTCAACCCACGCGCTATTGCTCCTCTGGTCATTACCCCAATCATTAACACCTGCCCCCTCGCCATTACCCGTCGGTTATTTTCCATCCGTTACTCACCGCGTTTATTTTCACCCCCTCCCCCCACTACCAATTATGAATAATTCCGATGAATTGTTTATTAGCCCAATTCGTTATCGCGCATTCTTTGGGTTTTCGTCTGGAGTAAAATTTCGATTTTTCATTTTTTATTATGACAGATAAAAGAAAACTTAGCCGCTTCATAATATTTAACTCTTTAACTGTTTATGTCGAGTATATTCGTCAGAACGAAACGAAATTTTTTCGGATAAAGTTGAGTATAGCTATTCGTAGAAAATATACATTTTATAATATTGATAATTAAGCAGGGAGAAAAAGTTTTTCGACATAAAATTAAACAGTTAAAGGGTTAAACAAGCAGCCAAGATTAGGTTTTAGATGCTCCAAAATCCAAAAGAACTCTTGAACAATATGTTTTCCCATACAAATGACCGGGGGTAATGTCCGCGGGAGTAATTACTCGGAAGGTAATATCTGAAGGGTAGTGACGGAGAGGTAATGGCTATGGGTAATGGCTCGGGGTAATGGCTGGGACCGAAGGTAATTGGCCGGGGTAATGGCGGGAAGTAATGTCCTATTATGCTCTCAACAATAACTACTTTACTTGAGGGGTAATTTTTTTGCAATACTTATTTAAAGGAAAAATGTAATTACTTTCTGTTTTCCGATATTCATGCTTTAACTTTCATTTAATTAGTTGAATTCAATTATATTATACTTCAGCCTGGTATATTAATAATATTAAAAGAGAAGTACAGCTAATTTGTTTTGCACATTGCATGCATATTTTTTTATATACCGGGTACAATACGAGCAAGTTCATAGTATTCCTGTTTTCAAAATTGGTAAGATAATTTGATTAACTAGTGCATAAATGACACCGAATTAACGAACTAACGGAGAATTGGGGACCGACCTCTCCGGCTTTTAATTTGAAAAATAATTGTTTTGGATATTAATCTAAGATAACCACCGTGCATGCAAATAGATATCCAAGGGACAAATTATCAGACAATTATTTAAAAATGTTTTATTTTTAAATACTTTGAGGAAACTGCAGCATCACCGCAGGGCTTCACAGTTTACTGCGCAAATTTCACAATACTAGTATCTCCTTTAGTAAATTTATGAGTGTAAGCTAATAAATACTAAAACAAAAATTTTGTTTGCAAGTTTAACCAAAAATCAAAAAGGATAAATAAGAAAAAAATAAAACTGATTGCTTTCTCCTGTAAATTTTCAAGTACATATCTTATCTCATTATTAATGCATGCTCGTAATTAATTTTGTTAAAGTTAAAAAAAATATTATAAAATTTTATAAGAAATTTAAAATTAGTGGAATATGAAAAAATTTAAATTTTTAACAAGAAATAATGCGAAACTCATAAGAAGTGAAAATATGTGCTTAGCTAATATAATTTAGTGTAACAGGTAGTTCAAGAACGTCCAACCATATTTCTTTTGCATCATCCAGCAAGCACATACAAGGAGTACTCTAGATTATTTTCTGGTAAGTGATTTTCATATGTGGCTAAGCGCTAAGCGTATACCCAAAAACAAGTGCAGCCACACATAGGAATCGCCGGTCATACAGATTGTTCTGAAATTTCACATTTTGTTCTTTAAAGTTGGCACTTCCCAAAAATGATACGGATTTAACATTAGTAGAGCCATCTAGTAATTAAAAAAAGAAAGTACAGGAAACCCTCCAAGAACACGTTTAATTCGTTCCACGTTCTTTGAAACCGTGTTGTTCGAGACTACAAAAAACGGGAGTGTGAAAATAAAAAAAAAATTATTTTTTTTTGTTAATTTTTGTGTAATTCGAGGGAAGGGTATCCGTGTTCTTCGAATACCGTGTTCTTGGAAGGTTACCTGTACATAAATTCATTTAGATTGACTTTAACTAATTGGATCTGGTTTGAAGATCTGACTTATATACGAAACAGAAAAACTTCACCATAATAAGCGAACTTTTCGTCGAAAAATATTAATTTTCATAATAGAAGATAACAGATAAGAACACTAAACCATTGCACTGTAATTTTAATAATTTTATGCGTATCATTACATTGGATTTGTCCTTACCAGATTACAATTTTCAAGCATATGGTCATGTGGCCGAGCTCAATGTGATATTTAGGCTATTCATATGGCATTTGATACACTACTGTGCCACAATATAAATTAAAACACTTATTTATCTATAAATAGCAAACTATCTCGTCTCGTATATATGAATCTCGTACAACTTAATTTCGGGTATCATATGGACATCCTGTTCATTTTTTACTCGTATACCCAAATAAAAAAATATTAAATGACCAGTGAAAAATTCTCTACATATGTACAAGAATATGTACGAATTCCCAATTATATAAACCGAAAAAAGAGTCAAATTTCAATTTAAAAATATTTCCTTTTTAACTCCTATACCATATAAGAAAAACTCATTTTGTGGATATCCTTTTTTGAGTTGAGCGTAGCAAAGCATACATATTAAGCATGTTGCCGAAATTAAATTGACCTCAATTAAAAACTAAAATACTATCTGTTACCTTAATTTATTATTTAAGATTAGTTTTTTCCGGTTATTTTGCTGTATAAATAATTTAGCAGCACGTATGTATAAAAGCCAACATAGTTTTGGCCTACCAACTACAATAATAATAATACGAATAACTAACATTACTAAACATAATATCCAAACAAGTCTAGCAAATCATATGTAGGCATAAATGTTATTAGGAGTGGGGTATACCCGCCTAAGTTAAAGAGAGGTGCCACTGTTAACATCCTATATGATAACTACTCGTATTATGATATAAAATAGAATACTTTCGGACATGTAATGTAGACCTTACAAATTATTCAGAGAAATTTGTCCCACGTGTTTCATATATGAAAATAAAACGGAAATTTAAAAAAGGATATGTAGCAGGAAATATAGTAAGCTTTTTTTATCATGGAAATATGATTACTCTGTCATAAAAATGTTTATGACGAGCAACTGAGATACTAAACTAAAAAACCTTTCAGTTACTTTTTCTGTCATGCATGGGTATATAAGAGTCAATGGGCATATCTGCGTCTCCTAAACTTAACTAAATATAACTGTGCACAAATAATGATCCGGCTCGAAGGACCAACAAAATGTACAAATACTTGAAAATAAAATACTTAAAGTTTTGTTTTACGTTAACAAATTATAATTCATTTTAATTTTAAACGGGGTGCAATTCTAATGTTTGTATGCATTAAATTAATCGGTAAGTTTATAATGAACATTATTTTTTACTGGAAGTTCGAAAAGACACCATTCCAATACATAATCATAATTACAATGCAGTGTCATCAACAATAATTTGACGTAAATATCAATGCACCTAGAGTACCAGGCTATAGTGTTTCAAATGTCATCAAATTTATGTCTACAGTTTATTTTCTGAACTGTAGATGGCAGTAACATTTGTTTAAAGTAATTGACATTTATGGTGCTATTCCACTAGAAAACAGAAAAATTTTACAAAAAATTTGCCGAAATCATGACAAAGACAAGAACTAAAATGTACATTAGCGCGACTGAGATACAATATTATTATTTTATGGTGTAAAAAGTTGGGGAAATTTTGACATCAACAAAAACTAACCTATAAATTAAAATGTGTGACAATAATTTTATAACCCAAAAATTACTAAAAAAAATTATTATTAGTTTTTCGATGAAAATATATGCCTTGTAATTATTTTGAATAGTTTACGAAACTATCGAAAAATTGTTTTGCTATAAATCATGTGAGGGGAAATTTCTGACTAGTCCATATTAACATAAAAAAAATCATTCAGCAGGCGAAAAAAAAATCGAAGTGTCAGATTCTTTAGCCCAAAAAAAATCCTTATAAAAACCAGTCCAGTCAAATATTTGTATAAAACTGTGTACCGATCATTGAAACTGGTGTGATGTGGAAGTGGATGATTCGGATTCAGAAGAAAAGGATAATACGATTAATCATTTAAATACTATCGAACGGACAACTTCAATTGAATGATGCCGATCGTGTACAATTTATTCTCAACTATACCGATCAATTTCTATTTGCCATGTTTCAATTTCGTTTTACTTTAGATTACTAAATTTTGGTGTCCAAGACAACTTTCATCAAAACATTGTGGTTTAATCTCACTCTTATCGAAATTGGCCGGTAAGCATTCGGATTTCGATAGATATCAACTGGCACCACTGGATCCCGTATTGTTTAGAAATTTACTATCTCAAATCATATGAGGACGATATATCAGAATTAGGTTCATGTTTCACTGTTGTCTGTTTGTGTGTCTGTGATGATTTAGGAATAACGCGAGTTGAAGAGCTGCAACAAAACGGTTCTAATATAATGGTCAACTCATCCAATCGCAGTGAATATGTCCAATTAATGGTCGACTTTATATTAAATAAACAAATTAAAATAAATTTTAATAAATAAATAATAAAACATTTCTCATCTGACAATCCTGTGGTTTTAATATTTTGTGTACAGCGCAATGTGATACCTAGGTAGGGTGTTTTTTTGTAGTTGAATTAACTATTTTGGCCTAGTTACCTAGTTCAGCAGTCGGTATTATTTTTAAATTTTGAATTAATAATTTTTTAACAGAAAAATAACCTAAAAAAATGAAAAGTGAAATTTCAAGAAGACGAAAAAATATTATTTAAAATGAAATGTGAATTCCTCCAATATTTTTCCAGAAAAAAAATGTTTATTGTGTCGAAACACCAAGCACAAAAAATTTATGTTTCTACCATAAAAAAAATCATAAAAATAACTAAATTCCGAAAAAATATTTTCCTATGTCAAAAATTTTGGAAAACAATGGGTTTTATTTTTTCCCAAATCACGCTAGTTACCTCACGAATGATGCCAGAAGTTGTGGCTTTGCCTACTCGATAACTATATGAACCCAGAGATACTGTCACCGCTTGCTAAATAACTAAAACATATATGTAAGCTAACTTTTTGGTTAAGTGCAAACGAAAAAAAATAAATGTTTGTTTAAGTATTTATCGTTTCGTGCAACGTGCTATTGGTGTCATTATAGCGGACGCAATATAAAACCCTTGTTTTAATACCATATATACCTTTTCCATATACTAAAAGTTAATGAGAGTTGTTGGCCTGGAGTGATTGGATTTGTCGTAAATCCCTCATGCTTTTGTAAACTTGGCCCAACCATATGTAAAAGGGCATCAAATAATTGTAGCGTCATACGATGGAAATTTATGAATGAATTCACATCGGTTAGTCTCATTTCCGCTACTAAATTGTTGTGGTGCCCTTGTCTAGGCCTTTCTCTGAGAACTTCTCTCACGCCACAGCCTCTTTTTATGCGGGATTTCTTTGAAAAAATATGCAGCAATATGACACCGGTTGCTTTCATCATGTCTGATGACAACAGTTCCTTTTGGTCAATATCCATAATAAAATACCACACTGACGAAAATATTATTGATTATTCTGTAATAATCTATTGTTTATAATCAAAATTATAATTCTTAATAAAAAATTGTAGACGTATTAATTAATCAATCAATCGAGAAAAAAAAATATATTTTATGAACAAACCCCAAAATTTTTTCAAAACGCCAAACTCCAAAAGTCAAAAAATTAGATTTTTCGACGATAGGTGGAAATAAAATCGTTCTATAATTTTTTTCATCAACAATGAACTCATTTCAATAATACTGCAGAAAAAATACCGAACGGAACGAACTACAACAATGAATCCGCCTTGATACTTTAAGGCTGTATGGTACTGAGAAAACAAATATATTTTTTAGTATCGCTATTTAAATGCCCCTAAAATTTATGCAACCGAATGTTTCTTTGATAAGTTTGAGTACCAAAAATTTGTGTAATTTGCTTACTAAACTTTACTTATGTTTATACCCAATATGCAATATCGACGGAATTCCGTTTACATTCGTGTGCAAAAACCACACTCTTTCTTTGGAAATAACTATGTAAAGTACTCGGATATCTATACAACATTTACATCTATACAACTCTAAAAAGAGAAAAAACCAAATTGGAAAGACGATGGAATTTCGTTGGAAACTCGGGTTTATTCCATATATATTTCCATACTAATTGCCCACACTTTTCTGCATGCTACTAAAGCAGATTTCCATAGTGCTTTCCACGTTGTATTTTATTTTGGAATTATAGAAATTTTTGTTGCAAGTTTTAATGTTTAAATTTAAGAAATCCAACAATCTATTTACATCGCTCATTCGGCATCCATCTTAAAAAAAATAATCACATGAAAATCGTCAGTATCAAAAGTTTACGTCGTAAATTTGTACATGATGATTAAAATTAAATCGTGTTACCTGTTTAGACCAATGTTGTTGATCGTGATGATGACGAAGTACGAGCATAATTAGAAAACTCTTAATATTAATAAAATTTTACTTAACTGCTTAAAAAACATTTTCGTTACCCGAACCTGAAGATACAAAACAAATCAAATAAAACATCAAAAAAATTTGCAAACCAGACAGAGAAAGAAACTATTTTTTTACTCAAAATCGTATTTTTGTATGTCTTTGAATATTTGTAGTACCGAATTTAGTGTGGAATTGGAGCTGTTTTTTCCAGACATTGGGAAAATTTCCTATTCGGTACATGAAAAATTAATTAACATATTTTTTATATTTCGTTATTGCTGATCTAAACCTTGGAAACGGAATTCCGTTTATATGGAAAGAATCATGTAAAGAACACGGAAATCCGTACTACTCGTCACAAAAATTCAGGTATGGGTGTGACTCCTGACTAAAAAGAAAAAAAAATTGGAAATATGGTGGAATTCCGTTGGAAACTGGGGCTTATTCCATATATATTTCCGTACTAGTTTAATACATGTTACTGCATGTAAAAAAGCACTTTTCCACAGTACTTTTCTCATAACAATATCTTTAATTATTTTCTTTTGAAACTGCAAAAAATGTTTAGTTCTAATCAACTATACCAGTATCCGGTGTGCTGGATAACTCTGGGGATTCTAGTGCATATTGCTCAATTATGAATTTTGATCGCAATCAATTAAGCTAAATACATGTACATGTAAGCAACAATCGAAAAACCACCATAGTAAATTATCCGTTCAGATCCATTGTAAAAATTCAAACTGAATTTCAATTGTTGCGTTTATTGTTATGGATTCAATAGTTGTCATCTTAACAGCATTAAAAGCCACACCAACCAATAACTCATTGTGGATGCATAGATTTTACTTTAATGACTAATGGATATTTAGTGTCCCTAATGCAGAAGTTTTGCTTCTTAACGTATTCATTTAGGTGGGATTTTGTATTATAGCTCTTTAAGATTTGTCGAACAATAATTCAAAACGATTTATAGAACACCGAAAAGGAATTATTCAACGGTAAAATTAAAATTATCTCAATCTTTATATCGCACATGCAACAAGAAAAGATTTATTTTACAGTTTGAAAAATGCTGGATAATTTATTTTTGACGGCGGCGCACCATACTTCAACAAATGTTAATTTTACGCTCAATCACACTTTAATAAATGTGAATAATGTTAATTACACTCAGTAGCAACGACACCTTAATAAAAATTGTTCAAATATTTACACGCAAGGTTATCTAATCACAAGAAGTATCACATTTGCACTATACACACAATGTTCTTAACACACCGAGTAATAAAAAAGGAGACTTAATTAATGTCGAAATAATTAACATCATTCACTCAAGTTTTACAAAGTTTTAACTTCAACAAGATATTTTTAATTACAACGTTTTGAGATTGTTTCCCATTCCTTCCCTTGCTTATACTGCCTGTTACGTTGGACACATGATTCTCCATTGTGTGTAACGTGTTAGCAAGTGACTGATTACTTTATCGTTGTGTTGCTGTGAGACGAATAGTTTTGTTCATTGCTTTAGTTCTAGCTGTGCTCCTTTAAAATTACTCCCATTGTCACTGTAAATTGTTAATGGATCACGTCTTCTTGTTACTGTATGAATCCATCTGTTGTCATAACTGTAACTAGTTTCAAATGCACAATTTTTCTAGCCATACATACAAATAGTGCTAAATAGGTCTTCTGGATTATTGCGATCCACACAGTCTGTACTGAGGCCGAAGCACTACTAACTCTTTCGGGGTTCGCTTTTCACGTCCTACCTTACGTATTGCTTGCCAAATCGAGGATGTACGGCTATATAGGTCCGATTTACGTTGAACCATCCGTACATTGCATAGCTCCATGCCAGCCTATAGTACTGACATGGTAGATGGATCGACCCATGAGTAGTGCGTTCCGAAAGCGATCAAAATCAGATAAAGAAAAATCAGTTCGACAATTTAAGATCCAATAACGTTGCCTGGGGTGAAACAGCATGATCAATATTTTACTATGCAATATGTATCGATGTACATCAGCAATCAACAACGTTGTGATATAATGGTCTCCGGGTAGAATGATGGGATGTTTTCGATCATGTTGAATGTCAGTGTTTCGCAATCGCCCTCCAAATCTTAGGATTTGGTGGTCGTCTAGGTAAGGGTGCAGCGATGCGAGTTTGCTTTGGGATGACACTTGTTGCTTGGCCTTTAATTTTTTGATCTCTACGCTGAATGAATACTGTTATGCTATTTTATACAACCGAAGATTAGTCCTTCATTGCGATGGCAGTGATGGTTGCTCCTTGACTTAAACTTGAACATCTTTGCTTTGCATCCGTGAATGAACCTAAGAATAAAAACAAAAACTCTTAACAACTTGTGTCAAGACGAGAATTTTAGGTTAATGGCGGAGAGATGGTCTTGCATTGTGACTTGTGCCGCAAGTGATTGGGTTAATTTTTCCTCAACCCCAGCTTCGGTACATGCTACGCGTTTTTTGGATTAGGCCAAGTATCCCCACCTGATTTTAAAAATTCTTCTAGATAGTGGCGACTTTGGTATTAGCCACAATTAAACGCGAACTTTGCAGTTATTATAGGAGTATTTAAATATCGATACTAAAAAATAATTTTTTTTTCTACTAGCAGCAAAGAGGTTTACAAGATTTCGTGATGGCAATTTTAGTCTTGAGGACGATCCACGTCCCGGTGCAGTAAACAAATTGAAGACGAAAAACTTAAAGTTTTAATGGATGAAAATCCGTGTCAAACTCAAAAGGAGCTTGCAGAACAGTTAGGAGTTACTCACCAAGCAATATCACTTCAATTGCTTGCAATGGGAAAAATACGGAAGGAAAGGAAATGAGTTCCTCATAAACTGACCTCAAGAAAACAAAAACCAAAGAGCTGACATCTGCATGAATTTGCTTGCTCATGAAAAGTGGATTTATTACGATAATCCTAAGCGCAGAAAACCATGGGTCGATCCAGGCCAGCAATCATTATACATCAGTTGCAAAAATTGAATATTCATACCAAGAAATTGTTACTATGTGTCTGGTGGGACTGGAAAAAAGTAATTTACTACAAGCTTCTGGAACCTGGTTAAACTGTTACGAATATCTCGATAATTAAACTTTATAATAAATATATTTTCAATAAGGTTGAATTTGACCAACAAAAGCAGAGTTTCTACTTGCGAAACGTTTCGGTTGTGCATCATGTTTCAAATGTATTTTGACTTTGTAGTATTTCATGCATCCCTTGGTACAACTCAATAACGCAATGAAATTCACAAACACATTTGACAGCTCTACGTGGCTTTGCATGTTTCATGACAATCACTGGTAATTTGAGTGTGTCATTGTTGTAGATTACATGTACGTCTGCTTGACCTAACGTTGGCAACTTAAGATGACATAAGATTAAGTGCCGGTATTAGAGCTGATTTATACCAATTTATTTCCATAGTTGTTCGTCAATTATGAAATGGGACGCACAAGAATCGTAATCAAATGTAGTTTTGATTCTATTGACGTGTATGTCAATGTGCTTGCTTATGTTCTAGCCATGTAATTTATGATGTAGATAAAAACACTGGAATCATCGTCACTTTTGTTTTCGTAAGTTCGGATGTCGTAAACACTTTCCGAATGTTGAACGTTTCTACTATTTGGTTGTTTCTAAATTTGCGCCCTGCCATTTTAATACAACATGAGCCACAACATAGTATCCAATCCGCTTGCATGAATTGCATGTTACATTAGTTGCGGAGCATGAAGTGTCGCTGATATGTTTCTCGTATCGACAACGTTCGCATTGGTCTGCATATAACTTTTGTGGTTATGGAGTATGTGCGTTTCCCCGTTTCGATGATTTTTCTCTGTGTATTTTGTTAACATTTAGTTATTCAGTGATACATCGTTTTCTGTTCGTTCGCGTGCTTGCACCACCTAACACTTCTTAGAACGTCACTTCGCTCATGGTCTCTGTTTCCTCCTCGGCAGCTTTTCTGATAGTACGTGTTGTTTTCAGATCTGGCCAGCGTTGTCTAAATTTAATTTCGGCATATTGATGGCGAATACCATAGAGATGGAGATTTTCAAAATCACGGTCACAACTAAAATCTCGTGTTTCCTTCCATGAACAGTTCCAAAATTGTGTTAATGCCTTAAATCGAGTCGTTTTATGCGTATACAAATGAGTCGATCTATCGATCTTTTTATTCGAATCCGTAAACGACACTTTAAGTTCAAGATTCGTATTCGGTGACAAAGGACGTGTAGTTCCTTGTAGTTACTATTGATCCTCTCATGCGACACAGTGTTGGGTTTTTCATATCTTTCTAGATTTGTTAATCTCACACCATTATTTCGTTTTATCAATATTTATTATCATTATTTTTCTATTTATTTAAATTTTTAGCATACATGTTTATCCAAGAACAAATTATGTTCAAAAATTCACACTGAATATTCGAATAAATGTTTACCCAAAAACGTCACACTGGGTACAACTATCACCGAGTGTTCATTAAGCACTTAAATGAAAGGCTTAGTTGCAGTTAGTTACAACTGAATTCCTTTTCCACGGACATCTTGGAGAACAGGTCTGAAGAGAGTCGAACCACAAATAATAAAGGTTTATTATTTAATATATTGTTTGTGGTCGAACTCATCTGTACAGAGACTCGTATGGGAATTACTTAGGGAGGACCGGTGCGGATGATTGAATTTCTGATTTTTGCTTCATAAAAATAGTGATTTACATTAATTTCTATGTATATTAACAATATTCCAAGTCACGACCTGATGAGAATACTGACTTTTTCAAATCAATAATCTCATCGGTTCGAAACTGATAGTTGTGATTCTTCCAGATCGATTTTCCAACAATATAAATCGCAGAGTCAAAAATTCCAATAAATTAATGAAATTAGTAATTTTAAACTGTGTTAAACCTTTAAAATTCTTCTTTAGGCACTTCGAACAAAACAAAACACAACAAAAGTGATTTATTATGGCCCTTGGTTAACTACAAGTTTTCATGTGACTTTCGAAATTTTATGTTTCTCGCTTTATTTCCCGAAAGTTGTCCGTATAAACTTGGAAATAATGAAAATGTATTGTGGCAATTATGTCACCCAGATTTATATCTGTAATAACCATCAAAGTGATACAAATTTTAATTAAATCTTTTATTTTTATTTAACGTTTTTCTAAATTTGCATAAACTTTTGTGTGTGCCGTGTGCAGCAAACCGGAAAAAACAATTTAAACCCAATGCATAATTGTGTTTCTAGGGAAAATAAAACAAACGAAAGAGAAAATTCAAAATTCACTATATACCTCTCCATGTACATGAAAAGTACACAAACTGTACAACAAAAAAAATTGTGTTGTATAAATTCAATCTATATCATAAAAGAGTAGAGAAACATAAAAGTTTTTATGCAAACATAAAAAGCATAAACCAAAAAATTACTCGATAACAAAGTTTTTCTTTAAATAAAAAAAAAATTAAATAAAACCACATTTTTCCATTTAACACACACACACACATACACGCCCCCAAAATAGAACTGGAAAAAATTGGTAGGAAAATGGAATTTTTCATTCTCGTTTTATTTAACAACACAAAACGTAAAGTGGAGAAAAGAGGCGAAAACTTTTATTTTCCTCTAATTTTATTAGTATACTAATGGTTTTAAAGGTCATGATGCTGTGTAATATTTTAAACATTAAGAAACGGTAATTTTTACGGTTGCTAATGAAAGTTAAATATTTAAAAATAAGTTTTTGTTGCTGTGTTGGTAATAGTAAAATTTTGTTACTCGGATTTTGTTGCTACTGGTCGGCGATTTGTTACGATAGTTTAGGTTTTATTGGAATAAATTTTCTGAAATATCCCAGATAAAATATTTTAGCAGTTGCATGTCAGAGGATACGTTTACAAGTTGACTTAACGTAGTTTTTTAGATTTCCCAAGCGTTGCCGGTAAGCTTGTTCTTTAATTTTCCAATAATAGTGGCTTTGTTGGTCGATACATGTTGATACTGCATTTTACTGCGTTGTATACTGCAACACGATACTCAGAACCAACAACTTGTAATTAGATTTTCAAATTGAAATAAAAATAGACAACGTTATAAGCAAATATTTTTATAAACGCTGTAATACACGGTACAGTGGCGAGCAAAAATGGACTTTATTTTGTCATTGTTCTCGTATTTCGTCCACAATGCTTTGTTCGTAATGACACTTGTTACCCTTTTTTGACATGCTTTCTACCAATTTCTCTAGGGTGGACGATGGAATTTTACTCCATTCCACGTTTACTCGATGCCATAGCTCACTGACTGTTTTTTGGGGGGGTTGATCATAATCTCGCAATTGTCGTTTGAGAATTGCCCATAAATTCTCTATCGGATTTAAATCCGGACTTGGCGCTGGCCATTTTAAAGAAGTAAAATGACGCTCCATTAGGCGAGCATCTCGGTCGGTCAGTAATCTCCCTTTGATGCCTTTTGTATGCCCAACACCACTTCGTTGGCCAACTTGTTGCACAGTTGAATACGAAACCTTACATAGGCTTGCTATATTTCGAGAAGAATACTCCTTTTCTATTAATACTTTAATAGCATTTTCTAATTCTGAAGATATTTTCTTCATACTTAAAATTTATATAAAAAAACAAATGAATGCACTACACACTCGACAACGCACAAATAACTAATAAAATAAATCGCAATATCCGGTTTAAACAAGAGATGACACATTAACATAAAGTACCGTTAAATATAGAACAATAAATTTAAAAATGTGAAAACGAGCAAAATTGGAACGTTTTGAAATTGGAATGTTTTTAGGTGAGTTATTTAGGTACTATCTTTGAGTACATCTAATAAATTTATTTTTATAATTATTTTTAAACAGACATACTCGTATAGTTAAAAAAAATTACAAAGCTTTTTGTTGTATTGTGTATAATAAAATAATGCGTTTGCGTGGGAACGGTAAACCGAATACATTTGTCCAATTTTACTCGTCACTGTTCATATACAGTGTACAGTTAACCCAAAGTAAACCCAAAAAAATATTGAAGAACTTTTACTACAATGGTTTGCATCCTCGATAAATGCAATAAAAAGCCCGAATAATATTAAAAGCCTATAATCCACCTCTCGAAAAATAAAATGTCTGTAACTAATTTGGTACATTCGACTTTAAGCAATTGTTGGATAAATCTTCTGGAAAAGCCCCCTAGAGTCTAGACCAACAACGTTTAAATTTGTCTCGGCTTTGACCAGGTTCAAAAGACTTGTCAATAACCTGCCACCACATAGTTCTAGTCGTGGTAAAGATAGGAGCTACTCATTCCTTAGCTGAGATTAAGTTTATGTTAATTTCAATTTTTTCGGATAGAGCCCGACAATGTAAAAACGGTGTTGTTTGAATTTTCGTTACCATCGAAAAACCCATAGAGCTCTTCCCTTGATGGTTTACTTTATATTTTTTTTTATATTGTCTGGTATAAAATATTTAGCCGCTGAATAAATTTTTTCATTTCTATAGAAATCGAAGTGACCAAACCGAGAAGGTCGAATATTTTGTTAGCTTCTGAAAGTAGTTTTAAATTTGAATTATATTGCAACAGTTTGTGCTTTCGTTTCTGTATCGGTACCGCGATCATAATATCGTCTATATAAATGCTTGACAGAATGATTTTAAGAGCTACAGGATATGGACTGGAACTGTTGATTGCAATTTTTAAAATCATCCGGGTGCTAGGAAGTACCCTTATGATAAGTGATGACACAACAACAAAAATTTACTTTTGTCATCTCTCTTTGGTTTATTTCCCTCATATGCCCAACTAATTTTTATTCAGACACAAATTGGTTGTAGTATGTACTGTTGGCAAAAAGTAGTAAGACTTTTTAATTTAAATTTCGCGCGGAAAACCATTCGTCGAAATATTTTGTTTTCTATGTTGGTATGACTGTCAGTGACATCTGTGGCAAATATCACATCAAAATAATCATTAGTGTTAAGTATACGCTTGTCTTTCTGAAGTACAAAAAGTGCATTCGGCGATTTTTACAATGAGTGAAATTATTCAACAAAGAAGTTACATTAAATTTTGTGTGCGGAATCAATTTTGTGGCGCCGAAACGTTCAGAATGTTGCAACTTCGGTGGTAATTTTATGTCGCGAGCAAGTGTTTTTGATTGGTACAAATTGTTCAAAGAGGGTCGAGAACGTGTTGACGACGAACCACGTCTAGGACGGCCATCAACATCAAGTGATGATCAACACGTTAATAAAACCAAGGAATTGGTACTCGAGAATCGACGATTAACAGTCAGAGACCTTACTGGCATCGTTGAAATATCGGAAGGATATTAGATAGGCCTAAGTAAAGTGAAAGCACGATTGGTTCCAAAATCACTCAATTTTTTGGAAAACCAGCTTCGCGTTGACGTCTGTGAAGCAATGCTTTCCGACTACCAGGATGTCATGAAACGTATTATAACTGGCGATGAGTCTTGGATCTATGCTTACGACCCGGAAACAGACGATCAATCGGCCGAATATCGTGCCAAAGGTGAGCCGAAGCCGAAAAAACCACGTCAAAGCAAGTCAAAAATCAAGGTGATGTTGACAGTTTTCTTCGATTATCGAGGTGTGGTGCACTCCGAATTCCTTCCGACCGGCCAAACTGTCAACAAGGAATACTATTTGAGTGTTATGCGTCGTTTGCGCGAAGCTATTCGTAAACAGAAGCCGGAATTATGGGTCGACAATTCTTGGTTTTTGCACCATGGATAATGCACTTTCTCATACTGAATTGGTTTTACGTGATTTTTTCGCCAAAAATTCCACCCATATCGTCCCGCAACCACCGTATTCGCCTGATTTAGCTCCGTGTGACTTCTGGCTGTTCAGCAAACTCAAACGACCGCTCGGAAAATGACTTTAACAACTGGGGGAATTACTTTGAGGGGGACGAAATAGATTTGGAGAAATAAATAAAGAATTTTAAAATTATGAACAAAGTCTTACTATTGTTGCCCACAGTATTACATTTGACGGAATACCTTATCGTGGGCGAAGCGTTTTTCAGTTGCTGGAAATCTCTGCAGTGCTTAGTTGAAGGCACAACCTAGTGGTCTTTTAAATAGCAACCTGACTTCGATACGACCTACACTTGTTTTACTGAAGTGCCTTTGAGCTGGGTTTCGCGTAACCATTTTCTTGGGATAAAAAACTTTCCTTGAACAACCCTCTCGATCTCCCCGAAACGTTGAACTGTTCGGACATTGTTGACGTCCGTACATTGGATTTGGTTACATAGAGATTGAACATTAGTAGGTTGTGTAGAATGTTACCATCTACTAGAACTTGTATTTTAAAGGATGGAGTCACTCTTATTCTGGGTTTACAAGATCTTCAGTCTACATGCTGAGAAGCGTTTATCTCAGAAAACATGTCTGGGTCACCTAGTTTGGCATCTTTCCAACACATTCGCGGGTATTACAAGAGATTGTGCAACCATTTACATTCTGGCTCAACGTAAACGGTTACAAGATTTATTGAAATGCCTGCTAAGGTATGCCCGAAAAGTACCTAATCCAGCCCATGTACACATTGCTCACTGATGAAGCTTGCTTGAGAGCTCGAACTTAACAGTATACGGCACAATGTGGATAGGCATCATACATTTATTACCTTCATTTTGACCGTTTCGATTGAACATTGGTTGATGGTTGCTAAGCATGTGAAGAAAAAGTTGATTGGAAATATTTTCTTAACTGGTACCTTTATTTTGGGATAGATGGGTTCGGATGAATCTTCGGAACTTCGCAGTGGTATTTCGAGAGATATTTAAATACAGTGTGATTTGAAGGAAATTGAAACAATATTTGATTTAGTCTATGATTGTTACTGCATATTGAACAATACCAGTGTTTAGTTTCAACGTGACTCTTAAGCAACGGCTGCTAAATCGTCAATTGTGAGTGTAAGAAATTTGAACAAGTCACTAATTTTGGATAATTAATCGCAGCAGTTTATTCAGTCCACAAGGTTTTCGAGCGCATTTCCAAGCAAAATAGCCGAACAAAGTGTTATCGATTTATTGATGGTTCAAAAGTTATTTCACGTTTAGCGTTTTTTGGTGAAATCGCAATCGAACACAGATTGATTATATTTTACTCTTTACTGTGATGAAAGTAATAAATGGAGGAAGTTATTGCGTAAACCATAGCCCAAATAAGGTAAAGTCTTGGGTGCATACCTCCTTGCGGTACTCCCTGGGTAACTCTAAATGAATCGTATTGAAAGATGCTGCAGTTGAAATTCTGTTTGGACACTATATGATGGCGTTTGTTCTGCTGGATATGGAAGACTGAAGTACGCGTCTATGTTGTAGCATGCGGTTCGCTATATAAACTTCTTTCAGGTATGACTGGGTGCCTTAAGATCTAACTCCAGCTTGTGCACTCACACGCAAAAACTGGGTTAATCGGCGGGCCAACTACTTACTCTTACAGAAAACTTCAAGTTATAAACGCTATACAGAAGACGTCAGATTAATTTGTCGGATTCACCGCAACAGCCACCTCGATAAAGGATATTGCTATAAAAATGGGAAAATGGAACGTGCTAAATGTTTTAAGATCCGCAGATATCGAGAACCTTTCGAACTAGTGGGAAATGTACACATCAGACGTACTTGCACTATACAGGAACGTTAATGGTCTGGGAGTGGGATCCATAATACCACCAATCACAACATTCTCCATTACAGCTACCATCAAAGTTGGGGAGAATTTGGAGTCAGCCTTCTTGTTCACCGGCGAGTGCAGCAACATGTCACCAATCTGGTCACTGATGTCATCAACATGGCAGCAGATATGCATGGTTATTTTATACACAAAAAGTTCCAGATTACGATTTAGGCGCCTAAGCATGCGCCAACTCAACACAAATCAGATTATATGACAGATTTGTGTCTTGTTGAGATGAAATACATCGTCAGTAACATTATAGTCGTATCGAGTACGTTCTTTTAACATAAGAAAATTCACAAGGTAACTTGGTGATCGAACGACGGAAGAAAGGATAAACAAATAAATCGCCACATACTATCGAAGAGATATTCCACCTGTATAAATGACGTTAGACCATATATAGGCGCCTATATTGACAGTGACTACAAGTTTGTTATTTTCATGTCAGGATAAAAAATCCGGCCGAATGAATGATACGTGAAGTTTGTACCCAACAATCGCACAAGTTTGGCGATTTAAGTTTCTGGTGTTCTGAAATGCCATATCCTTGTAACCCAACCAAGAAATAGAAGTCTCCTGGTTCTGGGACATATGTGTACCGGAAAATCGACCTAATTTAGATTTAGAGATTATCAGTCAGGAACATTAGGTTTATAACATCATCTTGCCAACCACAGAAACCATAATCTTAATGACGCACGGTTTACATCACTTTCAGAGCTAATTATTAGAAAACTGATAAGTACGCCGTACGTACTTCTTTCCAGCCATTGCTGCTTGATGGCTTTCTTCTTTGAGTTGACCAAAAATATGCTAATAAGAGCCTGTGCCAACATTACATTGTTACATGCGCTGAACATGAAATTTTGAAATTCAGAGACTTTTTCAGGCCTGTTTCGAAGTACAATTTTTATTCCATGTCCAATCCTAAAAGCATCAGAGATTGAAGGTTGCCAAAAAATAAAGAAGGGTTCTAGAAACTGTTAGATTGATTACCCTTAGCCAAAATAGAAGCCTATAGAAGGTGTACTTCTGATGAATGAAAACCTGCACTGAATGGCAGTTGAACTTTCAAAATACGTGTTCATAATTAAAGAAAAGTGAATTTGTTGAAGTAAAATATAGGGACTTTATCTAGAAAACTAGGACAACTTCCTGACTAGTAATATCTACTTAAGGCCAACAACCTATATGTGTATTAACGGTACGAAGACTAAAGTTTATGAGACGACTTTCCATTTAATAAAACCAAATAAATTGGAACGTCCTTGGTGACTAATGCGTTTGATATAGACGGAGTAGACAGACGAGAACGCTCCTGGAGAAAGTGAAAGTTCTAGAAATTTTAAAGGTCTTAAAAAGAGCATAACAATGTTATCTGATATAGTTAAATATTTTGGATACTTATAGTAGATATGAACTTTAAGCGACCGCTGCATTTGAGAATTTTTCTATTCTCTGCATAAAAACAGTGACTTAGATGCCCATTCTCTATTGTACATCATCTTGATGGATATACGCTAAACTTCCAAAGACCGCTTAAGTTAATGAGGTTTTATTTCTTAGGTATTTGAATGGTCTACATATCAAACACAGCGGGACAACTCACCCCTCTACATATCTTTTATCTAAGATTTATTATCAATCCAATTCTAAAGTATGATAAATGCACCTAGCGATCTGTACATTGGGCATTCTCATTGGACACTTTATTATAAACAATCATTAGCAGAACAAACCGTTTCAGGACTATTTTTTTCTGGAGTTTTGGTACAAGCATAAGGACAACGGTTCATTTGATGGCTGACTGACAGAATCTACCAGTTTGCTCACCCTTATAAATAAAAAATAATTATAGAAAAATTTGTCGTGGAGCGAATTCATTGACGTTATCACCTCTTAACGAATTCGACATTTAGTATACAGAAGAACCCAGCAACATCAAAATTTGAAATTTATTTGTTTTCGCCAATGCAAATTTTTTCAATGCAAGTTTTTCAAAATCGCTGCACATAAAATTTCTGTAAATTTTGGGGAAGTGGAAATTACTATGTAAATTGGAAGTAAAATCAAAGCTAAAAATTAAAAATCACACATCATCAAACATCACGATTTCTAACAGTAAAGAAGGCTGAAAATTACTCGAATACGTGTAATTGATACGTTTGAAAAGTTTCACCAAATAAAATCCTATCACAAAAAATGCCTTATATTACAAAGGCGACTACCTTTGGGCAAATCAAACTGTGCATCGAGCAGATTTTAAGTAACGTATTACATATAAAATTAATTGAAAAACTGATGTACTAGTAAAAATCAACAATGATAAGATTTAATAAATTATTACTCACTGTCTTCAGTGACATCTATTACATTTCTTAAGAACTAATAGAAACAATGTTGTGCGCTTTTTTTATTATTCACCCTGTCGCTATTTATTTTCTTCATAATAATAAGCGAGACAACAATCCATTTCAACATGCAACAAATATATTCAGTCACAAAAACATATAAACAAAAGAATGCGTATGAAAAAAATTTCATTGGACGAAAACGAATCAACGTAAAACACGTGAGTTTTGCTGTATGATTGATGACGCATTCAAACTTATAATAATTTTTTTTCGTTTCATATTTTATGAATCATTCGTTTCAAATTCGCAATAGCTGGTGTAAATTAAAGATAGTTTTGTTGTTTTAAAACAACAAATTCTCAAATCGATAGAACATTTTGGTTTTTAATGGAAACGTAATTTTTGTTTTTGTTGTAAATCAAATTAGAATGAAAAGAGTAACAAAACTGTATATATGAGCTTCTTTCTCTTCTGTCCCTTCTTTTTATGAACGAAAATTTATGAGTGCTTCCTCGACCTGCCTCAATACGTTTTTATCATTTTCATGGATTTAAAATTATCAGTATGTTTCTGGGTTATTTTCGTTTGATTGTGTTTGGTTTTGTGTAACGTAATGCGATCGTATTTTATTATTTATTTGAGACCGCTTCGTAATTAAATTTCACTCATTTTTCCAGACCTATGTATGTGTGAGTTCATCTGCATACCCATACACATTTCATATTTGAAAGAATTTGCAGAGGATAACAATCGTTAATTGAGACGTGCGATAATGCAAGTGGAATTTGAACTACTAGAAAACACGTGATAATTTTTAATTTATATACGTAGTAATCATATTTAGCTTTAAACGATAAAAAAATAATTAGAAATAGAGTATTTTGATAAGCGCATGTCATTCCTTGTAAGTTTTGTTCTGCAGCCGCACGCTTACGAAGAATAGCATCAGCGAATCGCATAATGACATTAATTTACGCGTTATTTAAATAACCCAGCATTGTGTGCTATATTATAAGATATACACAAGGAACAACAATTAAATAAAGAGCTTATCATTTGTGTTAAACAATGTAAAGTTTATTATAAGACCAAGGTTCTTCACAACTCCACAAGGTAAATATTATTCAACGATCAATAGAATTTACAATTTAATAAATGCTTCATACGAAAGCGTTGCATGCTGAAAATGCCTACTAGACCATCCGCACCCTTATTATCAGCTGTATTATTTTGAGAAATAGAATATTAGAGGTCAATTTTGGTTTTAGCAATATTTGCTTGTGAATTTCCAGTAACGAAAAATTATTCATCATAGTTGGCGTATTTATCAGTATAGTGCAGGAATTGTGTGCAAAAGTAGTAAATAATCCCAATAGACACGAAATCTTACAGGGTAGTAATACTACTTGAAGAAAGTATTTTAGAAAAAATGCCCACCTCTAAATGAGCCAACCCTGTAATCGTGGTTGGAAAAACTAATTTTAGGTGTTCAGAAAAATGAAAATAACTTCTGAACGGTACACAGCACAAACTCGAAAAATGGCTCAAATGATGGAGAATTTAATAGTACATACTATTATGTAACAATATTTTTTAATTTATGGCCGTTAAGTTGGTCAAATTTGAGCTAAATATTAAAAGCAAGTAAATTGTTGGAGTTTAACTGAAAAAATAGAACAGTTAGCAGGACTTATTTAAAAAACAATATTCCATAACATTATGCGAGATTGAATTTATCGTTGTTTGAGCTAATTTAGTAGTAATTAATTGGCTTTAAATAAAACTAAAAAATCAACAAAGCTATTACTGTATTCGTAGTTCTTTCTTACAAAACGGCGTTCTATTCTTGAATTTTGGGGCCGGATTTTGTACACAGTGAGTCGCCTTTCTTAAGCGATTTTTAGCTAAAAGCAACAAATAAAGATTTTCTCACTATGCGAACTGACACTCGCTTTTATTTTCGATCATGTTTAGTACAGCGAGAATATTTTTAGGTTGTGTTTATGATAATTATTCTAATAAAAAACAATATTTAAGACCAAATAATATAAATAAATTTTATTGTTTATAATTTCTAATAGAAAGCAAAAAGGATATATTCCAAGAAATAAGGTTCCAACGCAAAAAAGTGTAACCTTGACCTAGCTAAGATGCCAACATAACCTAATTGCATTTAAATAGCAATACAGTGAAACCTCCCAATGTTAGCACTCCTTCATTCTGACCACCTCCTTAAATACGCCACTTTTCTACAGTCTCAACACATTAACCATACAAATTTGTTCTAAAAATTCTCTTTAACCTGACCATGACCACCTCCCTATTCTGTTTAGCGACCAGTGTATTTGGGGTTATGCGAATTAAATCAACTCCTTTAATATGGCCAAAAATATTTTTTCTCAAATGTAAACAGAGAAATACCTACATATTCATGTTTTTTTGATTCTTTATTACATATTATTACGTTTCATTCTTGTTTAACCTATTCATTATTTACACCAAATTCGTTCGAACTGTCAGATCAAAAAATTTGACATTACAAACTTTTTTCACACAAAAATCTTGATCTAACAAATTGCCTGGATCAATTTTAAAAAATCTCGATATTTTGTCAGATTTTTACGCATACATATATACAAAAGTAAACGTCACAACATAAACATCAAAACAAAGACAACGCGCCATTTATACAATTCAGTTTTAAATTTATTTTTGATTTTAATAAATTTATTAAAATTGTAAGGATAATTTGTAATTTTGTTTGTGCGACGTATTTTCGAAATATCTTGTGTACTAAAATGTTGTGTTTATGTGCGAAATTATATAATTTCTTATGTTTTTAATTGAAAATTATTGATATTGAGTGGTAAATAAATTAATAAAATTGAGAAATGGGAGACACTATATTGAACATTTTAATTCATTGCTTTATAATTTTTTTTTATACCGATGCTAACAAGCTGAAATGATAAACCCACCATTTATAATAAACAATTTTTTGTCTTTCTTTTCACAAATACTACTACAAAAGTCGATCAAATTCCTTTCATATTCGTTTACATAAAATCTGGTCAAATTGTTGTTGTAAAAGTAAACGAATATGCTATTAATATTAGTATACGATGCTGAAAGTAATAAGAGTAATGCCTCAACCAGCGAACACTTAAGAGCCTAAGTTACATGCTGTTTGTATCATTTCGGCGAATGCTACAATCACTAAAATATAGGCTTCTCGTCACAAATAAACAACTGACCTATAAAATTGGTGGTCCAAACGGAGCATAACTTAAGCTCTTAAGTTTTCGCTAGTTGAGGCTTAAAATAGCAAGCAATTCTATAGACATTAATGGATGGCGATGAATGAATGGCATTGCCAATAATAATTAATATCCATATGCATATGTACATATGTTTGTTTTATTTACCATTTGTCAAAACTTCTATATAAAGACCAAATTCCCGAAATATAATTTTGGTCACTATTCAGAGAAGTTTCTTCATACCGACCACCTCCGTAAAATGACCAGAAATTTACAGTCCCGTAAGTGGTTGCTTTCGGGAGGTTTCACTTAATTTTAATTTTCCTGCGTTTTCAAATTAATTACTTAGTTAATTTTAAACAACATAAATATGTTTTAATTAGTAAAAGAAAAAGTTTTTACTAAATTAATCGTCAGTTCTCAATTTTCTCGCCTTTTATTTTTGTCTATTTGTTCAAAATCAAAAATAAACTGATAAAAGTCGAAACTTTGAAATTAAGTAATACACGCTTCTCAGTTTTTGTGTATAAATGTTCTCGTTAGGTATATAATTTGCTTTAAGACCACATGTCAATAACTTAGAAATTGTTTAAATAGATTTCTCATGAATAAACTGCTGCATATACTCGTATTGTTCACTTAAATTAATCAGATATAATGTAAAATATCTCAAATTAGCATAAAAAACAATAAAATTAACAATATTTAATAATTTGAATAGATATAAATAATCATTTTTCGATCATGCCGTTTCTAGAAACTGCAAAACGGAAAAATTCTTATTTATCTATCAAAATTGTTAAATAGTTGGAAAATTATTATTTTGGGTGCTAATTTGAGATATTTTACATTATATCCGCTTAAATTAAGTGAACTATTTGAAGCAAAATACTTCGAATGCGAGAATTTTCCCCGATTTTATAAGATTCAACTTTACTACAATACAATTTTTAGGAACAATGGTTGTTAAAGGAAACGGATCGTTGAGTTGCAAATGAATTCTCACGAAATGTATAAGCATGTTTTCATTTATCTTATTAACATATAATTTCTCCTTATATGAAACTAACCAAGAAGAAATTGAAATGTCACAAGTGCACTGAAGTTAAATTCAACTGTTTTGTCACAGTTCATAACTCAATTTATTAATAAATTTATTGAATTAATAACTAACATCCAACTGAATTGATAACATCGAGTTTATCAAAAGTAAAATACGGTTAACTTGTTTGCCGCCATCATAAATAAGTAAGCAAAATCGCTCGAATTTAGTTTACATACTTATTTTGTTAGTAAGAAGACTCATTGGGCATTTTCAAGGCACCCAACAGTTGGGAACTTGTTGCGTAAAATCGAAGCCAATGTTATGAATCAATAAACAATGATTTCAATTTAAAGTTATTCGATACATAATTTTTTTCTTATTTTTATTAATTTAATTTATTTATTAATAATTTTACGAATATATTTATACCAATTAAAATGTGTAGCATCAATTTAAAAATATAAAATCTTAAAAACAATGTTAAAATATATGTATGTTTATTTGATTTTTAGGTCGAATGTGGCCAGTTAGCTTTGCAGTTTCCAACGTTGTCTGAAATGTGGGTTTAATCCCCATATGCTAAAGAATTTTACATTTAAACAAACGATGTTTTCATGTTCTTATCACAATAAGACTTATTATAAGACATAATATTTATTAAGATATCAAAAACAACTTGATAATAAAACAGAAGTATGTTACTTGTTAGCAACTTTCATTACTTTCAGGTACTACGTAAACACCCTTAAAATCCGTAACTTTCCTAAAATATCGTAGCTTCATTTTAGCAATAATGCTGATTGAGACTGTTTATACAGTTTGGAAGATTTTGATCAGTATCTTTCGATTGATTCTCCATAATTATTATTTGGCTATGGATATGGTACAGCTAGTACAGAAAAGTTGCTAATTTTGTTTGCTGTTGAAAATTTATCAATACAAAACATACAGGAATTTTTGGGCTATTCTAAGTGACGGTCAGTTATTTGTTTTACATAGAGATAAGGTTACCAAACATCGAGATGAGACGTAACTAAACTTCCAAACGTCTTGGTAACCTCATATCGATATATATATATTTTTACCTATATTTACTGCTGAAGCATTTAATATGTTCCACAGTTCTTTCACATAATAGGGTATGGAGGTTGGCTGCTCAGAGTCTCTGATATGCTAGCTTCGATATTGGTCCGGGTTAACTTATTATTCGATGCTTCAGTATTCCAAAACCAAATTCGTTGGAATCGGTTGTTGGACGTGGTGAATTCTCCACGAAATTTACCATAATAGACAGACGGCAAGTTTCACAACTGCCAGAAAGTGCATGTACATTCACAAATTCAATGTTGACGTGTGTGCAATCTAAGTACGCAGATCAAATTGTGTATCGGTCTGAAATCCATTACGAATTGAGGAAAACGATATGATCAAATAACCATAGCTTATCGAAGTTTTACTTTGAGAGTCAAAGAGAGAGTAAATCTACGGCAACTGTGACCGACTTTGTTGTTGCCGAAAGGTTTTATTTCCTGTGGCTCTATTCTCGCAATCTTCGGGAATAGGGAATTGGGGAAAGAATTTGCATATAATTTCAGATTAGATTATTTTTTTCTGGCATACTAAGGTAAAGAGTTAGTGGTAATTTTATGAAAACAAAATTAAATTCCTTTTTAGTAAGAACAAACAAAATCAAATCGGATGGTTTTGTACACTTATAACATTGCATGCTATGATATATTTTAGGAGTTAATAAGTATTAAATAAGTAGCCGTTTCGGAGAAAGTTAGGTACTTTCCGAAACGGCTACTTATTGCATACGTATTCGCTTATTGGTCGCCATCCTGAATGAGTACGCAAAGGCATCCGAAATAATTTTACATACTTATTTGTGTCGAATGTTATTAGGCCTGGAGAGCTTGCTTATTTAAATAAGTCTCATAACAGATAAGTATTGTTATACCTCTACTACGGTGGCACGTAGCAGAGAGAAGCAATGCAACAACAACTTCTAACAATCGTTGCTTGAGTTAGTATACATTTCGGTGAACCCATGGGAACGACATAAAAAAAGTAATTGTAAAAATGGAAGAGAACGAGATAATCCTCCCCGGCATGCCAGTATGCCTGATCCACAGTAGCATAACGCTTCCAGCAAGCCTGGCACCTGGCTAGGTTTCAATGGACCAACATTCATTAATCCGAAGTTATAATTCATTTTGTAACCTTAGAAATAAAACGACCTCCCTGGATGTAACGCCAACAAAATAAAATAATTAAATAAATCTCTTGAAGAAACAAAGTTCTAAAGGAAGAAAAATCCATTTTAGCAAATTTTTTAATTATACAATTTTAATAAATTTATGTCATTTCTTAAAAGGCCTGGCCCACAGTCGGCTCGATTTGGTAGGATAGATTTAGCCGGATGGAATGTTAATTCGGATGGTGCGTAGGCTAGTCATCGGACGAACCTTTTGTCGAATGGGTCGGATGGAAATTCCATCCGATCAATCCACTAATTCGGGTAGTGAGTAGTGTCGTTCGACCCGACCGAGCTATCAGTAACGTCACTTTTGAATTTTTGCTGTTAACCATAACATCAGTTTTATATACATATACAAATCATTGTGAACTGTAAAAATAATATAAAAAATACAAATGAATTGACTATGTTGGATGCTACGTTCGATCCTGTGTAAGCAATATTGGATTTGGTCGTACCAACTGTCGAACCGACAATTACAATTACATACATTGTCTTTTATGCATCAATTAATTGGATTTAAAAAAATTGGTAAAATTTTCAGTTTCGCCTTGGACATTATCACTTATTTTGGATGTGCAAAGTAAAACGAGATGCTGTAATCTCGAAACATAGCTGAGCTCTAGGTAGTCCTAGTGTGCAACGGACCCGCTACTATTAATTATAAATATAATTGCTATCAATTTTTTATACCTAGAAATTTTCACAATCATCACAGTATTCGAACAAAGTCATAATATTGTATATAAAATAGATTCAAGCGAAAGTGTGACATTGAGCAGATTTCGAATCCCCAATACACAACTACGACTTACATACCTATGAAATACTATTCGAATTTCACATAGATATTTATTTAGCAATAATTGAATTTTATCTCATATGAGATTTTCAATCAAATTATGAACATTCCAAACATCAAATTATGAACAAAATATCTATTGTACGTGTTTTACTCTCTATCGTTTAATAGAACAAAGAATAATTGTTGAAAACGTCTGATTTTAGTTCATTCGAACTTTGTACCTAAACAAATCGTACACATAAACAAAAAAAGGAAAGTTTTCGATCGCGTAAACAAACAAACTACAAAAACATAATCCAATACAAAACTAATTTCCAATCCATATACGTTTTCTTATTGATTTTAATTCAATACATTCGCATGTGTAAACAAAATATTTTTGACAGTTCAAATAATACAACAAAAAATCCAGAAGAATGAAAATCGTTTTTTAATTCAAAAAAGGAAAATAAAAACACCGGTGCGCAGTGACGTAACGCATCACGCCATCATGACAATACCGATTTTGATTGGTTGAAAACGTAGAAAAAAACAGAACATTGAAAAAAACAACATGAAATAGAGCTAGAGATGAACAACCCTATGACAAAAACATGAATGTGGATATCATATCGAGTTGGTTAAAACAAGATCAGCATAGTGGTATAATATTATCCGTCTATTTTTAACACACTACTACGCATACAAAAAAATATAAGAAAATCGAAATAAAAAAATAAATTATTTTAGTAATGTTATGTTTCGTTCGGTTAATCCGCATTACAGAAAAGTTAAAGAAAAATAAATTGTAATTTTCAATTTAATATTAATAATAATAATTAATAATTAAAAAATACTTAAGTTTAAAATGTATTCTAAATAATTGTAAACTAGAAAAATATAACTAAAATTCTGAATTATTGTGCACAAAAGAAGTAACAGTCATTTTTCGATTAGAACAAAAACTAAAAATTGTAACCTGATTTCTCGTGTGTTTTTTTTAACTCGTTCTCGTTATTTACAGTTAAATTGTTGATTTTTTTTTTATCACGTCAAATAATTAAAAAATTATTTATTAATTTCATAATTATTAAAGTGTTTTGATTGTTCGGTTGTCCTGAAATTTACATTTTGTACCTACGTCTAATAATTTATTTTGTGAGATACCTAACTTTTGTAACAAAATTGTGAAGTGAAATTTTGTCCAATCTTAGAAAAAATATTACGTGTACACGTAATTTAAATTACGTTATTTATTTATATAATTAAAAAGGTAAACGTTTTATTTATTTTAATATAAAATATTTTTGTATAACGTGTATAATAAGAACGAAAAAATTATGTGACATAACCTTACTTTTCCTACAAAAATATTTATACGATTCGGTCACAATAAGTGATTTGTTATTTGTTTGTTAATGTTAACTAAAATTCAAAACGCATGATTATTCGATTATAATTTATTGCATTGCAATTAGGTATCGTTTATTTAACATTTTTATATATTTTTGAAATATAAAAATTATTTTTGCATGTGGCTTTGTTTGCGCAGGTCCTGAATCAATTTGAAGGCTATCGTGTGATATTTTCTGTTATGTATACATCTGCTTTATATACATAGGTACATATCAATAATAAAACATAGTGCATGTTATTATGAATCAATAAGTTTACTGTAAATTTTTATACCGTTAACTTAGAGATTATAAGCACAAATTCACGTTTTTGTATTTTGTTCTTATTATTTTCTATCTAACTTTCTAATTGCACATTAAAAAGCAAACAAAAAATAGTGTGCAATGTGTGCTTTCTAATTTTGTTGTAATTGCGGGTAATATTAGGGTGAGGTGCTCTTTAAAAATATTTGTTATTGTATGATGGTGTGGTTTTAGTGATTATTACCCGCTATAAGCAAGGAATACACGCATGTTTTTCTAGTTATTAATTTATTCATCATTCATTAGTTCGTAAAGACTTTTTCGATATTATTATTCCGCAAAGACATAAATAACCATGATGTTATACATCCCAATTATGGCGGTGAAACACCTTTTCGATTTGATCAATCCATTTACAACACATAAAAACTTTCTCATAAACATAATTTAGATTTCTTTTGCTTACATTTTCTAGTCGTCTCTAATGGATGACATCAATTCAACTCGCTCCATCATCAAAGCAATTACACAATGATCAGCTAAAGAACCTAGCTAGATATTGTTCAATTGAAGTTTTTTTGTAAAATCTCACACAACCGTTTTTCCCTTCTTATCATAAGACATCCTAAGATTTATCACAAAGTACTATACATATGCTTTTCTAGTGAATTTAAAATGTTAAATACCTTTTTGTCAGTTATTATAGTATTATTATATACTACCAATATTTAATCACAAATAAGTACATATGTATTAACTTGGCTTCGCCCCTCAAATTTTTTTTATCGAATTTTCCATTACACAAAACAACCAGAGTTGTTCGGAAAAGTTTTACAATATGTTAGTAGATTCCATTACTACATCAAATCAATTGTTATTTAGTTAGATTTTGTTTCAAATTGTACTATGTATTTTCCATTTGAAAAGTTGATTCCACTGAAGCGGTTAAAATGGTGTGATTTAAAGCTAAATGAAAACAAATGATCAAATCTTAATACATATATTTATTTCTTATGTTTCGCTACTTCTCTTCTGCAAGTCGTATGTTTCTCTTTAATAAATGTTATAATTACCCGAAATATTATGGAAAATAATTGTTTAGAACATCCATTGATGTTTCTTTTCACTTTCCGAAAAACTAATTAGTTGCTCAACATTACAGCAATGATATCGATAACCATCGCGTTCCAAAAATGTTTATTTATGTAAGAAAGTATGTTGAACTTAGTAGTTACATGATGTCTACCCGATTTAGCAAAACTTTATCAAATACCCTAGGAAATAAAATGCAAATCAGTTTGGCCACACCATGAAACATTTGCAAATCTACTAGCTCGAGTTTTTTCATAGGGCATTTGATGGAGTTTTCTTGTTTGATGCAAGGTCATTCTGCTACTTTATGTTACATCAATGGCATATCTAGTATAGATGCTTGCTTAGACTATAAACATTTTTTATACGGGTATGAAGTTTCGGCAAAATGAAAAAATTAACAAAAAATTCGGTAAAGTTTTGCCTAATAAATAGCAAAATCGCTAAAACTTTAAAAACGCAATGATTTTAATTTGAATATATAGAAAATAATTCAATCAATAATTTTGATAAATACTATACTAAATAAACGAATAAATTGAAAGCGATGGCCGAAACCCATTTGCTCATGTGGTTCGAAGTTGTCCCTTCTCATATGATTAATATGAAATTGGGAGCACACTTTATCGGTGATTAGATTCCTGATATACCTGACAGGTTCGCTATATACATATGAATATTTAATTAGGATTAGTCTAGTTTGATTACGTCGGCCGATACCCCCCATTTGTTAAAGAGGTTAAAAATCGCCAACTCGGTCTACGGTATTTAACTTGGGCTTTTTAGATTAAAGCTCTTATATTGAGCTAACTATTCATAAACGCGAAATCTTACAGATATCGCTGAAATCCGGCCAATCACCGCTGCAGTGAAACCCAAAATTTCATATTAGTTACATATTGATCTTAAGGGAACGGACATATTCAACCGCGTTTCAATTACGTTTCGTTGAATTATTTTCTATATCCATGTTAAAATTATTGCGATTTTGAAATTTAGTGAGTGTATCACAAAAACATCCATATTTTTTGATTATTTCGGCAAAATTTCTTATTAAATTTTTGTTTTGTTATATTTTGGTTTTGTCTAAAACTTCATATCTATTTTATGTGTGTTTTAAAAAATTGTTTTCAACTAAACTTATAAGTTTGAAGGCATTGTCAGTCAGTTCTAAAGTAAGAGCTAAAGTTGCACTCAGATTGTGAAAAAGGAGATTTCAATCTTAAGTTGGTTAAAAATATTAAAGAAAATTGTTCAAACAGAGTGGAAGTTAAGCTCTTACTGACGCGTTTAACGTTAAATTGTTTTGATTTTCTAAAGGTATTCACGCATGGTTTCTTAGTTATTTCTGTCAAAATTCGAGCAAGTGTATTCAATATTCGCTGATAGAGCTGCAATTGTTTGATTCGTCTCTGACTCCTTCTGTCTCTGATTTGTCTTCCTCTGACTCCCGTATCAAGTTTCAAACATTTCAATACAAAAGATTTATCAAACTTTCCCACTTGTTCCATTTAGAAAAGGAGATTATACTGTGAATGTATTTCAAACAATAAGACATAATATTTTTCAAGTCAAATGTTTAAAAACCAAGAATACATATAAAATCTTATGATTTTAGATGGATTTTTGAGTCCAGTGTCAAGATTGTTTTCGAAATTTAATGACATTCGATATATGATTAGAGAAATTATAAAGCTAACCAAATAATTAGGTTATGATATTAATAATGTTTTAGTAGATAAGTAATTGTAACTTACAAGTTTACGAATCAATAACGATCATTTGAACATTTCAAATGGTTCCCCGAAAATTCTGTAAAAAATAATGAGTACAAAAACAACGCATACACAATCGAATATTACAAAAAAAATGATTACAAAAATAACCCATACATAAACTTCTGTACCACATGAATTCTATTACTAAAACAATTGGTACAAAAATGTTTTTGGACCAACTCAAGCCATTCAATATAAATAAAACAAAATTGAATCTTATTACACCGTATAGAAATTGAATTTGTGTTGATCAACAGATAGAATTGCGATAAAACAAACAGAGAATATGATATGGCGGCGATACGAATGATTCTTATTAGGTTTTATTTTTATAAATCAATTAGATTTTTTTTATTATAAATAATTTTATAAATATGCATAATAAAATTAATATTATTTTATACTTAATATTTTTTTTAATTAAATAAAAAATTATTAATAAAAAAATATTTAATAATTTTATCCATCTCTATATTTGTTCTTATCTTACTATCAATAATAAAATTGTTGTTATCAAATAAATCTATAAACAACACTGTATGTAAAATTTCATTATTCAATAATACATAATCCATGTAGTACATTGATTGCAAAATTAAAATCCTACGATCTCCATCCTAGTAAAATAATCGTCACACAAAAGTTGCTTTGGTACAAATTGATCCAGCAAAGCAACTTATGTGACTCTTTTGTACCAATCGTTATTTGTATTAATTTTCTGGTCACAAGGCATTTTTATATGAAGAATTTAGAATTGGTACAAAACGCGATTGTTACAAAATAAAAAAGTTGCTTTGGTACGATCGCTATACCAAAATAAAAGTCATACAAAATTTCGTTTGATGCAAAATATCGATATTAAATATATTATTACCTAATCAGATTATTGTCGTTGGGTGCATAATTTACAAGAAACAAATGGAATTGCTGTAATAAGTCTAAACTGTTGAGTAAAATTTGGTTTTTTAATTATTTATTATGACGGATTCCAGTTCGTGTAAAAACCTGAATCTTAAGCTATAACACACTATACATATGTATGTCGCAAAAATTATAATCCTGGGTTAAATTTCTTTGAAATAATATAACGTATCACGCGTCGGTCCGGTCGCCCATTTTTAAAAAATCACTGTATATCCCAGGTGACTCGCATACATATGTTATGCTAAACAGATATGCTATGGTCCTTTCTGTATCTAGAACAGCAAACCGTTTGACGAAATTTTAACCAGGAGCTGAGATATAATTTTTGTCGCCAGGTAATGCTCTAACACCGATACACAGTATAGTTCCCTAAACAAATGGCCGACTTCCAAAACTACTTCAATCTTCATATAAATTCTCATGCATATTCTCTACTCGATGCTGAGCAATTACGTAGAACATCATCACAAATCCTATTGGATGAATTCGATGGTGATATCCCGGGTACAAATACCAATCTCCCAAAATTACCTGGAGTTGGTCTGAAAATGGCACACATTTGTATAAAAGAGGCATGGAATAAAATTACGAGGAGTGGAGTTGATACATACACTAGAAAAATGGATACCTTTTGAGTTATGGGATAAAACTAATACGATGCGATTCCTGTTTGAATAATGATATTTACCCATTCAGAGTACAAAATAAAATAGCCAAAGTAAGTTCTGGTTCTTTCAGTGTAAATTTATTAATAAATCTTACATCTTAGTTTATAAGAAATATAAAAATTTTAAAATATTTTACTTCGCGGGATCTCTTCTTCATTCTATTTATCTTCAATGTACTCGTCATCGTCTGGCAACTGTTCATCATCCTCGTTTTGGGATATTATACAAGTAGCCTACAAAACACCATAACAACAAAATATCTAATTCCTCCTTGTTCCTTCAAGCCAACTTTCAGGCCAATATATTTAGTAATCTAAAGTAAAACGAGATTGTTATTAGTTAAAAACTTTACGATTTTTTTTTATTGAGACTTACTTGTATTCATAAAACGCCATTCGATCGTGCCATCAAATCATGACAAATCCTACACAGGCAATGCATGGAATCCGGATCAAATAAAAATTGATAGGTACAGTTGAGCACAAATTGTATACCATTGATGTCATTCAACATTTTCTAAATTTTAATTAGAGTTGTCCGTTTGATATCATCCAAATAATTCATTGTATTAAACTTTTCTCCTGAATGCGAATCACCCTCTTCCAGATCACTGCTATTATTGTCCGGTTTCGCCGCAGGAATTTGTCATCCATTTTAAGCAACGACAACGAGTTCAATAAGTACGTTGTAAATATTTGAATATTTGATGATAAATTTTCATTATCTATGCGATCGCAATGTAAAATCAATACGTTTAGAAGTGTGATTGTGCTACGCAGCAGCTACATGGTGAAATATTCGTTCGTGTACTCCAGATAAACGCACTGCACACAAATAATGGGATATTAATAAACCGTGCCATAATTAATTTAATAAAAACATCTTACCAAAAAAACTACACGAATAAATTGTAAATTATTACTGGCCGCACTCTTGAGGAATTTATTATCCATTTTCAGCAACGACAACGAGTACAATGAATAAGAAAGTTGTAAATATTTGACTGGACTCGACCGACTGGTTCGTTTTTATTAGGATTTTGTTTATGAGGTTAAAAAATCTGACAGCTAAGTTTACATTCGTGCAAACTTTTTAGCTGGACAATATACATTTTGATTACCACACAATACAAACTGTTCGTCTCTTCGTCATAACCATCCAACTCATCTAACAAATATTGCACGAATGTGAAGATAATGCTAATCTTTTGCTAGTTTCATTAATTGTGATTGTGTTAGTGATATTACCTGAGTAAGGCGGAACATTATCGAAGATTAGAGTTTTCTTAGATGTATTTATTAAATCCTATTAAAATTAATTGAACAATAATAATTAACCGCTTTATTTCGACTAGTTACTTAAATTTTTGATTTGATTCAAAGATATACGTATTTAAAATTCTCAAGATGCTCATATTTAGACATCAAAAATAAATAGTGTTCATAATTCTAACCAACAAGTTATACAATATAGTAGATAAAACAATCTTTTAAGAATTCTTGAATAGAAGTATCGTAGAGATTTAACAAAACCTCAGATATATAAGGTGCAAGCTTGAACCCATGTCAGTTAGGCAAAAAAATAATCAGAAGCTAGACATTTAGCGGTGGAGACAATTTATACAATTTAATATTATGACCAAATATAATAAAAATTGATAGGACAACTGAGATATCCCCACAGACCTTAACACAACCTCAGGTATATGGGATGTTAGTTGGGAACCATGTCAGTTAGAAAAAATTATCAGGAGCCTCCCATCCAGGGATGGGAACAGTTTAGAGGTTTTTGTATTATGATCAAATATAACAAGAATTCTTAAACCATATGTTATATCCCTAGAGATCTTAACACAAGCTCAGGTATATTGTCAGGTATTTATTGTCAACAAAATTTGCTGATCGCATAATTTCAAGATATTGTAAAATTCCTTGGCCACCAAGAAGCGCGGAATTGACATCACTTGAATATTTGTTGTGGGGTTATTTGAAAGGTAAGGTCCATCCAAAAACAATTCAACAACTTAAAAAAACATTCGGGCTGAAATTGAGGTGATTGGTCCGCTTTTATTAGAAAAACTCACCAAAATTTTGATGTTCGGATGCAGGCATGTAGACGAAGCCGTGGTGGGCATATGAACGATATTGTTTTTTATACATAAATGTATCAATAAAAAATTTTGCCTTTTCATCCCAAAATGTGTTTTATTTACAAATGAAAAAAGGACTAACAGATGTTGCACCAAATATAGAGGCTGTTTGTTTTGACCTTAAGATTTGTATCGTTTGATCAGAATCGGTCCTATTTCATAAAATCCCATTTAGTTATTAAAAATGATGGGTTTATAGGTTAAAAAATGAAAAATTTATTTCAAATTAGCCATAGAACATTTTCCTAATCATTAAATATTTGGTAGTCACCTTGCATATTCAGAAAGAACTACATTTTTATCACAATTTACTGTTTTGAAAAATTTCCTCTATTTTATAAATTGAAATTATTATTCACTAGATGATCCGGTGAACTTCGTACCACGTAAAATTGATTTGGTTGTGTCTCTTCATAAGCGGTTATGAGTTCCAATCAACCTTCCAACTCATTGAGCCAAATTCATTGAGTGTGGCAATATTGGCCGCACTGTGTACGGCTTGAGTTTCATTTGGTGAGTAAATGAAATTCGTTCGTAATTCAAATGAATTCAATGTCTTTTATTTACATGGAAAATAAATGAGGTTAACATTCAATACAAAGCGATTTTTTAAAATAAATATAGACAAATTTAAATAAATTATTCTATTTGCAATCAATTTGATTAAAATTGTAAACCATACACTTCTTCTGTATCTCCTGGATGTGGATTATTCTAGTTATTAATGTCGTTTTCTCGACAGAGATTTGATGTGTTTTCTTGCGGTACCTCAAATTTAAACTTTGTATTATGTTCAAATATATTGAGAATTCTTCGACCAACTGAAATATGTCTAGAGATCTAAACACATGCTCAAGTGTATGCATTATTTCTTGGATTATTATTTCTATCTCAAACAATCCATAACTCTTTATTCCTGTGCTCTCAGATCATCAGGGATATATCAGTTTGCTTAAGAATTTTTATATCTTTATAATAATATATATATAATTTATATATATATATATATATATATATATATATATATATATATATATATATATATATATATATATATATATATATATATATATATATATATATATATATATATATATATATATATATATATATATATATATATATATATAAATATAATGGTAATGAACATTTTACTAAATGTTACTAAGTGACGTCATTTTTATTTAGTAATGTTTCAGTAAAAACTTCATTCGTGTATATAGGCGATGGAAGTATATATTTACTAAACCTTACTAATTTTTTTGTAGATTGAATTTGTCGTAAATTTTTTGTTTGTGTGACACCGAGTTAGAATCCAATCTATTCATATCCGATCAATTTAGTCGCTGTTACACTACAATACAATTTAGCCGTCCACGAATGGATACATTTGAATGAGTATGATGATCAAATTATTTACCTGGCAAGTTTTAGAAATTTGTCACATCCGTGGCCTGACATAGATAAACGGTTTTGACGTACTGAAAAGTTTGAGAAATTTCTCATAATTGTGGCCTGATATAGAGAGGTGGTTTTGATTGATGCCCCAATTGTTTAGACTTGAACTATTTCATCGCTTACTAAACTGCTATAAACTAAGTTTGACCACTTTCTCATACTTGTAGCCTAATATTGAGGGGTGGTTTTGATTGATGCTCAAACCGTTTAGATTTGAACTATTTAATCGCTTACTAAACTGCTATAAACTATTTGCCCGTTCACAAACGAATGAGGTTTGTTAAGAGAGATGACCAACTAAACTAATAGAGAAGTTTGATCACTTTCTCATTCTTGTGGCCTGATATAGAGAGGTGTGATTACCTTGTTAAAGGTAGCCAAAAGTTGCTAGCCGATAGTGAACAAATCGATAATGCAGATAGTGTCTTGACTACTTCAGCCGAAAGTTAATCAAACTATATATTAAACTGGAATACCCTAGTCGAAAGTGACTAACCTACTTAACCAGCCGAAAACATTTGTTTCATAGCAAACAACAACTAAATTTACAATTTAACCGATAATAATTTATTGTTTCATGTGTTTATAGCAGCATACGTCAAATTTCAAAAATTTATGACTTAACGTTAAAAGTATTATGATTGGAAAAGTCTCATTTAAAGAGATTTGTAAGGGCAATAAATTGAGAAAGTATAGTAATAAAAAGGGTGTCATATCTGTTTCATACAGCCGAAAACTGCTGTTAAAGAAGTTTAAAAATTATCAAGCTTTAAATGGTTCATAATTGTCGTTAAAGTGGTTTGCCATTCAAGACTATGCCAGACATACACCGATCTGACTACGTCAATTCGATGGGCCGTGACCATAGGTAGATTTTTTTCATAGATTAGGGATAAATCTGGTGAGGTTGTAGGTGTGAAATGCCATTTATGTTTTATACAGCCGACAACTGTCGATAATGAATTTTATATATATATTTTATATATATATATATACATATATATATAAAATATATCGGTGATGTGAATTTATTTTTTTTTGAATTTTTTTCTAAGTGACATGGTTCCCAACTAACACGCCATATACCTGAGCTCACAGTTGGCCTTAGAATTGTTATTATATTTGGCCATAATACAAAATGCTCTAAACTGTTCCAACACCTGGATGGAGAGCTCTCTTAATCTTTCCTGACATAGTACTCATCGAATACCCTCTATATCTGAGATTGTGTTAAGATCTCTAGAGATATCTCATAATAGTTGACCTAATATTTATTAAATGCTTTAAATCTGGACCGACCAAATTAGCCCGCCTCAATTAAACCCGTACCATAATTTGTTGCACATTCATTACAATTTATTACAACAAATCCCGGTTTTATTACAGATACCGTTTTCGAGGAACGAGTGGTCGGTCTAGCTTACAATTAAACTTACCCCGCCAAAATTGTAACTGTTGATGTAGCTATGATATCGAGATGGTTCTTGAACCAGAAATTATTTTAAATTAATTACATTGAATTAGTTATTTGAACACCATCCCTGTAACTTGCCTAAAGGTAAATTTCATACCAATCGATTATTTATTACAAAAAAATCAATTTGACCAACTTAAATAATTTATTACATAAGCGGTTATTACACAAGAATGCCACCAGATTTTGCGCCACATTGTGCACTGAAAGTCTTGTCAAGAGTAGGTCAATCTTATCCAGGTGCGTAATAAAATAATTTTTGTTATATCAGACGGAATTGGCATCAGAAGATGTAGGTTTCATATTACGATACAAAGGTTTTTTTGACACATTTAATAATTTATTACACCAGACCGCCAAAAGATTTTGGGTCAAATGTTACTCCGTGGACGTAGTAGAGGCTAGGTCAACCTTATCCAGGTGTGTTATAAATTATTTTTGTGTCAAATTACCGGAATTGGCTTCAAACGTTAAGGGCATCAAATGTGTTCTTGTGTAATAAATTATTAAATGTGCAGAATCGTTAAAGATCGATTTTACCACATTTAATAATTTATTACACCAGACCGCTACACGATATTAAATCGAATATTACTCCATGGACCTTGTGAATGGCAGACTAACCTTATCCAGGTCTATAATAATTTATTATAGTCAGATTACCCAGAATTACATCCAAGGAGAAACATATCAATATTGGGTAGCGGTGCCACACCACTACACATGGAATGCATCATCGTAGTCGTTTCAGTGTCGGAAACAAGGAACCCGAGTCGAAGGACATCCAAATGTATTTGCTTCAGATGCTTTGTGTCGCATTTACACTGTGCATCCAAATAACGACATATGTTATTACTATCTTCGATTGTTGTTGGTGAATGTTCGTGCTCCGACATCAACACCTGAGAACCGTTAATGGACATTTATGTGTGACTTACCATATGAGGCGTGACAACTCTTACAGTTGCTCAAGAAAGATTTGCATTGGGAAATACGCTGAAAGACTCCGTCATATCTTCATCGCCACTTCATCGCGTTCGGGACGAATGCACGATGGCCCACAAAAGTTCACTGGAGGCGCTGAACAGAATGTGGAAAAATCTTCGTGGCAATAAAAACATTTTTGGTGGAACCATGGTTCATGCATGCAGAATCATGCATGGTTCGTGCAAATCATGCATGATTCTGTTATCTGGTAATTTTCGTCAGACTTTTCCTGTTATTCCACGTTGAACTGCAGCTGACGATCTAAACTCGTGCAAAAAATCTCAAAATTGAGATGGTATATGAAAATCCTTCGATTGACGACTAACATGCTAGTGTTTTTGCAACAAATCGAACTTCAGCTTGTGCATTCGAAGCAATTGTTGCACATTGGTAATGGGAAAGGCAGACCTCATTCGTCGTGTTTTTCCGAACATAATGCAAAACTTAGAAAACCATAATTGGCTGAGTAAACGAGCCATATTGGCGTCTTGTGGTATCTGAGATCTTGTGGTATCTGAGGTGTTCATTGTGAGGTGTTTAAGTGTGAAGTGGAATATGTTACGTAAATTGATAAAACATGTTCATCTAATTTACAGCGGACCTTCCAACTTCAAATTATATAACAGTTTCAACATTTGCAGATGATACATCAATATTAGCGACACATAAAAACCCTCAAATAGCATCAAGAGTCCTGCGAGAACACATTTTTACTAAACATCGTTTTTGACAATTTGAGTAACATAGCCTTAAACCACGTATTTCGAATTTCAAGCTTTATCTTTTGCTGCTAAACTTTTTGCTAATTTGTGTATATACACTTTTTGAGTCTACATTTTTCGTTAAAATGTGTAGCTACACTTTTCATTAACGTTAAGTACTTCACACCGGTGCTAATGTAACTAACAAACATTGTAACTAAAATACAATTTGCATTACATTTAATTGTAATATTTAATATAATTCATGAAATATGGTTTATAACCATATCATTGAAAAAAGTTAATCATATTGGTCTGATAGCTCCAGAGTTGTCATTTCAGTTTGGGTGACCCTATCTGACATTGCCAACTCCTTCGTAGCTATACGCAAGCCACTCCGCCACGTCAAGGCTATGATTATGGAGTGGTGGGGTAAGGAAAGGAAAAGGAAGAAAGGATTAAAGGAAAGGGATAAGGATTTTCTGTAGCCTTCCGTTTAACTGTTCCGTCTAACATACCTTCAAAGTAATTCGTCAAAGTAAATGTTCAAAAAATTTATGATTGTAAAAACCTATCCCACTAAAGAAAAAATATAATTATTCTTTCTGATTTCAAACAAATAAACCGAAAGAAAGAATTAATTATTTGATTCGTAACTATATTCAAAACGTCATTATTTTACTATTTACAACAAGAAACTATCACATTTACAAAATATATTTGAACAGAAGAAGATCGATATTTCAATTTTGCTCATATTATTTTACAGGTTAAATTCTATCGCGATATGAAAGGAAACTCAAATTCCAATAGATTTGATATTCTCCGAAATTAGAAGTAAACTCCTTCATCAATAATTTTGGAAACAAAATGTAAGGCTTGCCAAAACTTATTTTAAAATAAATTTTTTATCACAAAGTATTCCAGACAACAAGAAAATGCTTTCCTATATAATACAACGATATGGTTTATTCCATTATAAACTTTAAACAAATTATAATTCAGATATTAAGGTTGTTCTTCTAGAAAAATCAATGACTTTAACCAGTTGCAAATAATGTTATTAATATATATTGATTCCCGTAAAAATTCCTAATAGTGAAGTAATGTCAACTTGTTATAGGCATATAATTTGAAAATTTCCATAAAATAAAATTTTATGTAATCTTTTACAAAATATGACACCTATAAAATGTTACACGCCGTAACGCAATCCAATACGTGCCACCGTAAATAACTAGTTGAAGTAAGGCATAATGTTTTATTAAACTTGAAGCCATCAACACCCAAACATCTTGAACCAATCTACAAATAAAAACGCATGCACAAATAAATGCTGCCTTAATCATTTTCATTCTATTCTAGTTATCAATTGTAAAATAGTTCAAAATTATTCTAACTCAACATTATAATAATGGAATCAGATAAATTTTTCATTACTATTTTTACAAAAGATGATTAAAATAGAATGAAAATGACCAAAGGTTTACAATGAAATATTCACCGCCACATTTCTTAAATACTCAACTTTATTTGTGCTTGCAAAATATTTTGCAGTAACATTTTGCAGTCTCAAATTTAAGTCGCGATATTTTTTTTTTGGCGGTGGCATTTCACTTCCAGCATTTATCTGCTCAATTGTAATTTCATTTGCAGATTGCTCCAACTGAAGTTTCGTAAGAAACTTCCATATATCTGGATGTTGACAACCCACAAGTTTTCTAAATGCACTATGCCAACCTTCAACATAATTATTTGTGCGTGGCGCATTGTTTTGCGTAGAATTAAAATGATTCCAAGCGTGAATAGCATATCGAGGATTACGTCTGTGTGGAAACTCTTTGATACGATCATCGAGTGATCCAACATACGTATCCTCAAAATATGCTACCACATTACATGCACTAGAAGGAATTTCGCCAGAGGCTTTCAACGCATCAAATACGTCAATAACATCATTTGCTGGAACAAATGCTAAGGCCATTAGCATTTTCATTCGAAGAGCAAACTCAGGATCTGAATCATAGTTTGTTTTAAGCCCTTCGGACGCAATCTTACGATAAAGATTTTGTCCGAAATGAAATAAACAATAACGTTGTGTTATGATAGGGAACGCATTTCTTGCAGCATTCGTAATAGCTTGTTCAAAATCACTCATTATAGAATAAGGATTTAAGCAAGGTCTTATATTTTTAAGCTCCTCAAAAACATTGATGTAGGTGTTTTCCAACTTATTTGGTAGAAGAGCAAATACTAATGGAATTGATTTTTTCTCTTTCATACCGTGGATAGTAAATAACTGGTAAAATAATAGTGGAACAACACTGAATGTACCATCAACATAACACTCAGATACATCTTGTAAACATGATAAATTTCGATCTGTTGTAAATATTAAAATTCGATTTTGAATACAGCCAGAATCAAAAAATAAAAACTTTTCTCCCCGGTTCGTAAGTTTAAATACATCAGGAATAATCATACTTTCTCTGGATAATGGTAAAGGCATTTTAGAATTACGAACATTTTGAACAGTTCTTGTCATTGAACTAGTTGAAGGCATGGAAGCGGCAACAGATAAAGGAATGGCTACGGAATTTAGGGCTACTAACTCTTTGGAAGGAAGGGTGGATACTGAGGCAAGCTGTTTCAATGCGTTCATTGACCGAATTGCCTCATTTTCTGCCGCATTGGGGGTATGACGCATGTGTTCCTCCGTAAGGGTGGCTTCACCATTTTCGGTGTGCACCCGTCCAGTACAATTTTTTTTATTGAACAGGACACATCGCCAATAAGTTTTTTGATTGTAGGAGACGTGCCTGTAATAACGAAACCCTTGAAATAATAGGATATCCCTATTTTTCTCGGATTTGAGAATTTCGAAACTCATCACAACACAATCGAAAGGGTGTTTTATTTCAAACACCAATTATAAATACTGAAACGAACACTAAATCACTGAAATAAATTCCTAAAATGGCTTTATCAGAATCGCTGATCAAAATACTTAAATAAGTAAACGAGCCGGTAATATAATACAACCTATTGAATACCTTAAGTAAATACATTACATGCACGAAGTAAAAATAATAACCGTTGAAACAAAATATTATATACACCCTGTATATTGTATATAGACAAAATAACGGTTTGCCTCGAACAAATATATATTTGTATTCGAGTATCCTTAGACCTTAAGCAAAGGGGCGTGCTTTGCTTTAACATGTGTGGAATGGAAAGTTTATATAAAACAAATATTTTTCTGGTAATCCAACAACAAATATGCCTTTTGTTGTTGTTTTACTAGATAATGAAACAATAGGCATCTAGCGGGCATGTGAGCGAGATTAATTTTTAGAGAGATAAAAAATATTTGATCATTTCCAGTTTTGCATTTATACAAAATAAAAACATTAAAATACACGCACACAAAATTTTGTTCTTAAAATGCTACGGATTTTTTTTATTTTGCGCTCATTTTGTCTTTTCGCACCACTACATAGATGATTCTTTCCACTTCCACTAGAAAACAGAAAAATTTTAAAATTTTTTTACTGAGAATGTGACAAAGACAAGAATATAAATTTACATTAAAGCGACTGAGATACAACTTTTCCTAAAAAAACGAGAAATTTATTCAGCATGATGATAATATCACTGCCTATGGATGTGTATACGGCCGTCTTTCAATATATTGGTTTTGCATGTATGCAGGCCCAAATAACGTAAACAGGAAAAAACCCTTTCATACGATTGCTATGGAAATTTTCTTAATTCAACGAATGAAATTTAGTCATTCTTATTTTAAAACGATGTTCGTGATTATCACCGTCGACCGTTGTAGTGTGTATTGATATTTAGTGGCACTACCTTGTAGAATGGTTTCTACCTATTAAATTTTTTAAAATCTTCAGTGGCACTATTCTGGTAATACCCCGGGAATAGGGAACTGGGGAAAGAATTTACATATATGTAATTTTTATTTAAAGAATTTTTTTCTGGCATACTGAGGTAAAAAGTTAGTGTTAATTTTTTAGAAAACAAAATTAATTTGGGAATAATTTTCCCTGCCAATTTAGGTATGGAAAAATTGTTCCCAATTTATAAATCTTTACATCAAACTTTACTCCTCAGTAGGCCGGAAAAAATATATTTGAACAGAAATTACATATAAATTCTTTCCCCAGTTCCCTATTCCCGGGGAATTACCAGAATAGTGCTACAGGAACTCAAGGAGAGTCTACTCTCAGTGGTACTATAGTTCCATGGTACAAATGGAGGAGATATCCCAATTCGCAATTCCACTCTGCTGATCTGGCAAACCGCATAAGCTTGAACCATACAGGAAGAACAACTGACGAAATTCAAAGCTCTATATTTTAGACAAACTGGAATCGACCTGCTTCGAAAACTGAACAACTTGAAGTACGATGAATGCACTCATCTGCATCCTTTAAAGTAGTCTTCGCACAAAATTTTTTAAACAAGATATATTCTTAAATAGAGTTTAAAACGCCAGTAAGAATAACAATTAGTTGTACATAGTTCTTAATAGCATTCATACTATTATTAACGGTCAAAAGTGCTACAGGTCCTAGTGTTTCAGTTAACTATTAATGGGTTCCAACCCGTATAATGGAACATATTGGCGAGAGAAGCCGAGAAATACAACGATCGAAAATTTTGTACGGGTTTGTATATCGCAAACTCGCAATAGAAAGTCTCATCCTTTTTAGTTAGAAGACATTGTACATATAAATTAAGAAAAAGTCAACTTTCATAAAACTAAATTTTAGCTTTGAAAGTAAAATATTTCCTTTCCTATGTCGTCCACATATAAAATATTTAAATTATGGAAATACCAATAATAATTTCCCAATGGAAAATTAAGGCAAATGAGAAGAAATCAGTAAATATTTCTTGTCATCCTCCGTAAACAAACCTGTCTTTCGGTTAAGCTAAATAACATCAATTTAGAATCTAGATAGTAGATTGACATGGAAACAAGAAACAATCGAAACAAACCACCATATTTTTGCTCTAACAAAATTCTAAAAATTTCAAGTTTTTTTGGTTTCACATTTATTTATCGAGTTCAATAAATTAAGATTCCATGCTGAAACTAAGGAATCTAAAATAATTAATGTGTAAATTTTAACGATTTATTTGATGGTGATGTACGTTCTGCAGCAATACATTATAATATCGATTCAGCGCCCCACTTGACACAAAATGAAGCTGTGTCACCGCCTCCAAGAATGGAACGCCATTCAAAAATGATTTTCTAAAACGATAAAAACGAACGGTTTTCAATAAAGTAATGGAGCCTAGTACTGGATCGCGACAAACTCAACTTCATTAACGCAATCGTGCAAAAATTGTACATCACAGCTGAGTAAATGTGTTAATTCATGGGCTACTGGTTCCATAGTGTATTCAAAAATGACCGAAATGAGACATCATAACCTGAAATACACAAAACTAATTAAACATCGAATTCTTTTTCGGAAACACGGGTAATATTCTTGGACACGTACAATTGATGTTGCACCTTTATCCAACGCGTATTTAATGGTTCCCAATACAGCCACAATACGTTTAATACTTTGGATTTTTCCTTCCTTGGCTGGTTCAATCAACTGTAATGAACCACAAAAATAAAACTTATTTAATGCAAAACATGAATTTTGGCAGCGGTACATAATATACCACATCCATATAAAATTTATCAATAACAGTTTATTTTAATATTGATTAAATCAATAATTTCTTACCTGTGTACTAATTAATTTAAATAAACTATATTAGATAACTAGACTATATAACTAGACTGTCATTAAATTAAACTACTTTGACATCCAATTATTTTTTTGGTCACTGAACTACTTTGTTCAATTTTGATGTTGATTACTCTTCTCGCAAACACACAAACTTTGCTTCGTCTGCATACGACGTTCAACAAACAAAATGCATCATACCGGAAAATGGTAAAATACTAAATGAAAACTACCTTAAAAATAAAAAACAGTTTTTTGAAATGAATGATAAATAAACAAAGTTCATGCTCAGGAGAATGAAAATTTGATTTTCTGCCGCAATTACGAGGTAAAGCTAAATAAAGTCAAAAAAAAAATATTGAAAAGAAAATTTCCATAGCAATCGTATGAAAGGGTTTTTTCCTGTTTACGTTATTTGGGCCTGCATACATATAAACCGGATTTTTTATATTTTTCTTTAACATGGCCGTATACATATACGCAGTGACCGCACATAAAGATCGAGAAAACAGGACAAATAAAATATAAAAATATTATTTTGTTGGTTTGTAATTTTTACTTTGATTTCTTTTGCTGATTTATTTATTTAGTAAAAAAATATGTGTTGCGGCGGAAGGGTGTATATTATGTCGAATTTAAACAAAAAAAACTTTAAGAATCAAATTGAATTAAAATTTCACTAATTAAATTTATTGAATTTACGAAAATGCGTTTTAATAGATTTAATATAATATTTCAATTGTTCATAAACTAAAAGATTAGTATTTTATAGTATAAATTGAAAAAAATACTTACACTAGTTAAATGTAAACATGAGTACAGTAAGGAGAAAAAAAACGGAACTGATTGAATGTTTATCCAATTTGTTTTTATGTGTAAAGCAGTTCAATAAATTTATATTATCTATCGTTTTGATTTTGAAAATGAATTTGTGAAAAATTGCTTGGAATAAATTTTCACTACAATTTTGTTGCGGGGAAAAAATTGCCGATTTTTATAGAGCGACTTTTAAATAACAGTCAGCACATGAAATCCGGTTGAATCCAATTTTTTATTGAGATGGAATTTGTGTGCTAAAGTCCGGTACATAATCAAGGTAGTAGTGGAGAATTTATTACCATTAAGTTAGATAATTTAGCTTTACAAATCTTAATTACATAAAAAATGAAAATATGTGCTTGCTAAATTGCTTAATAATCTCAAATATGTGTTTAAATCAATCGTACTAGTTGTAAAAATTTCAACCCTACTGAAAACAACTTTCGTTGCTAAGTTAAGGGTAATGATCCCTCGACTACAGAAATGAAACACGTGTGGCAAACAAACGCATGAACGACAGATAATATATGTACATCCGTATTATTGTACTTTAAATTTAAAAGTTTTCCAAAACAAACAAAAAACACGACTGAACGATTTAATTACCGATTATAGTTTAATGCATTTATTCCACGATATTAAAAAAAATAACAATCATTTTAATTCGATAATACACAAGATACAACTTTAATATTTATATTTTCACAATTATAATTTGTTCTAATTGATTTTACTAATAAAATTTAATTAAATATTGCACAGAAGTTACGTAAATTGTTATCCCGTCAACTAAATTGTCTTTTATATTATTCCGTTACAATATACTCGTACATATAATGCAGTGCACAGAAATAACTATACCTATGTAAACGAATTATTTTGTACAGTAAACTACCGAAATATTTGTACTTAGTGGTAAACGGTGTGAATTTTATTCCATAATCAAAGCATGGATACATAATTTTCATAGATAGAATATAAATATTTTCATTACAATTATTTAAATTAATATAAAGGGTGTTTTTTTAGGAGGTTTGTTTTTCCGATAGATGTCGTTTTATTTTATGACAGTTGTTTTGACAGCTCAAAGTGGCATTTCTACTCAGTATTGTTTGGCAAATCATTATGAATAGGTTAACTCCAGAACAACGTTTTCAAATCGTGGAAATTTATTTTCAAAATCAGTGTTCAATTAAAAATGTTTATAGAGCACTTCGTGAATTTTATGGTGCACATAATCGTCCGTCAGAGACCACCATAAAGAACGTAATTACCAAATTTCGGTCTACATTCACTCTTTTGGATGCCAAGCCACCGACAAGAATGAGAAGAGTTCGTACAGAAGAAAATATTGCTGTCGTTGAGGCCAGTGTCGAAGAAAACGACAATTTATCGATTCGTCGTCGTGCTCAGCAAATTGGACTTTGTCCATCGACTTTATGGAAAATTTTACGTAAAGATTTGGGTTTGGTGCCATACAAAATTCAATTGGTGCAAGAATTAAAGCCACACGACCATCGTTTGCGCCGTGAATTCAGTGATTGGTCGTTAAATCAATTGAACGAAGATCCATTTTTTTACCGTAAAATTCTCTTCAGTGATGAGGCGCATTTTTGGTTAAATGGATACGTCAACAAACAAAATTGTCGCATTTGGAGCAAAGATAATCCACACGCCGTTCTAGAATTACCAATGCATCCTGATAAATGTACTGTTTGGTGCGGTCTATGGGCTGGTGGGATCATCGGTCCATATTTCTTTAAAAATGAGGAAGGACGACGCGTTACCGTGAATGGAAATCGATACAGAACCATGTTAAATGAGTTTTTGTTGTCAAATCTTGAAGATATGGATATGAATGAAATGTGGTTTCAACAAGATGGTGCCACTTGCCATACAGCACGTGAAACAATCGACTTATTGAAAGAAACTTTCAACGACAACATTATTTCGAGAAATGGTCCGGTGAATTGGCCTCCGCGTTCGTGCGATTTGACGCCACTCGATTACTTTTTGTGGGGATACGTGAAGTCATTGGTTTATGTGGATAAACCTCAATCGATTGACGCTTTGGAAACCAATATTCAACGTGTCATTGCTGACATACGCCCTCAAATGCTTGAAAAAGTGCTGGAAAATTGGACCTCCAGAATGACATTTGTGAAAAATAGTCGTGGTAGCCATATGCCAGAAATTGTGTTTAAATGTTAAATGCCAAAAAATTATCTACCAAATAAAAAAAAAATTTGGTCATTTCATAATTTTATATGTGTTTTATTCAAAAAAAAAATCGGCAACCTCTTAAAAAAACACCCTTTATTAATTACATAACACAACATATTGTATAAATAATTAATATATATCGTAAACTACATAATTACAAAATTTAAATAAATATTATTTTACAACAGTTGTTACGGTTGTCTTTCCCCACACTGTAGCGCAATGTTTAAAACAAAAAAACAACAACCAAAGAAAAATGTACCACAAATAAAATAAATTTTTTTGTTTTTGTAAAGAGCACGTGGTTTATGGAAAATGGGATGTTGTTCTATTTGGAAAATTAATGAATAAAAAGCTTCTAAACAAGATTTTTTTTTTGTTTATAAATGTTACTAAAGGAGCTAAGATTAGAGAGAAAGGAGCAATAGTTCACATTTCTAGCGCATTTAAAAGATATAAACGATTTAGTGGACGTAAACAAGAATTTAAAGTTTTTTCATAATAAATATTTTCATTTGTATGCCGCAAAGTTAATTTTTCAAATATTACTCATACTAACTCAGATTTTTTTTTTATTTATATAAATCGGCCTGTATGCCTGTATGATTAGGTAATAATATATTTAATATCGATATTTTGCATCAAACGAAATTTTGTATGACTTTTATTTTGGTATAGCGATCGTACCAAAGCAACTTTTTTATTTTGTAACAATCGCGTTTTGTACCAATTCTAAATTCTTCATATAAAAATGCTTTGTGACCAGAAAATTAATACAAAACGATTGGTACAAAAGAGTCACATAAGTTGCTTTGCTAGATCGATTTGTACCAAAGCAACTTTTTTATTTTGTAACAATCGCGTTTTGTACCAATTCTAAATTCTTCATATAAAAATGCTTTGTGACCAGAAAATTAATACAAATAACGATTGGTACAAAAGAGTCACACAAGTTGCTTTGCTAGATCGATTTGTACCAAAGCAACTTTTTTATTTTGTAACAATCGCGTTTTGTACCAATTCTAAATTCTTCATATAAAAATGCCTTGTGACCAGAAAATTAATACAAATAACGATTGGTACAAAAGAGTCACATAAGTTGCTTTGCTGGATCAATTTGTACCAAAGCAACTTTTGTGTGACGATTATTTTACTAGGATGGAGATCGTAGGATTTTAATTTTGCAATCAATGTACTACATGGATTATGTATTATTGAATAATGAAATTTTACATACAGTGTTGTTTATAGATTTATTTGATAACAACAATTTTATTATTGATAGTAAGATAAGAACAAATATAGAGATGGATAAAATTATTAAATATTTTTTTATTAATAATTTTTTATTTAATTAAAAAAAATATTAAGTATAAAATAATATTAATTTTATTATGCATATTTATAAAATTATTTATAATAAAAAAAATCTAATTGATTTATAAAAATAAAACCTAATAAGAATCATTCGTATCGCCGCCATATCATATTCTCTGTTTGTTTTATCGCAATTCTATCTGTTGATCAACACAAATTCAATTTCTATACGGTGTAATAAGATTCAATTTTGTTTTATTTATATTGAATGGCTTGAGTTGGTCCAAAAACATTTTTGTACCAATTGTTTTAGTAATAGAATTCATGTGGTACAGAAGTTTATGTATGGGTTATTTTTGTAATGGTTTTGTTGTATTAATTACGTATGTATGATTTATGAATAGTAACTAAAATATGTGACATAATTTTCAGGTCACCATTTCAAATAGAATGTTTTCATTATATTGTATTATATTTTTATGTTTACTTTAAATGTTCGTAAATAGGATTCAAGGGACTGGTCACTCTTTAATCTTAAGGACCTCGTGGATGTGGTAAAATTCCTTATGTTAAGAAAGTTTGAATAAAGTAAAACCGTCTCAATCAGATAACCTCCCATGTGCAAAGAGGAAACAGTCCTACAATGAATGGTATGCAATAAAACAGGTAATTGAAATAAATTTTGATGATCACAATTACTTAATCCACCAATTGAAATTTAGCCTATTATAGATCTGTATACTTCTATCCGATATACTTAGTCCGATATACCGCCTCCGAAAAGTTGCTTTTATCTCGTGGTTAAACTTCAATTGGCTCTAACATGGAACGAATAGCTTCCTTTCAAAAGTAGATAGCATTCTATAGCCAATAGAGCTCAGAGTTAAGTTCTCGTTTCCGAAAGCCAACACATGTCATGATTGTTGTTAGAAAGTGCAAGTTTGCATATCTGCGATAGATGTTTAGATCGTGGGCTATTGATTGGGTGTAGAAAACTCGGTGTCTGGCAGAAATTTGGATTTTTTTTTATTTATACCTACATATCATTTCACGATTTTTACTGTCCCGAGGTATTTAAAGCTGATTCCGAGATTTGCCATAGGGATGCTCCTGAGTGTTGATACAAGTTTTCTTTTACTGGTGTTCTTTTCTAAACCAAGTCTTCTTGCGTACCGATCGAGCTGCATCGAACTGTGCTTAATATTCCCTAGGTCTTCGGCTAAGAAGCATCATATCATCTGCATTCAATTTGGCCTGATTTATTATACAGCGCGAAGTTTTAATGGTGCTTTTCATTACTACTATATGCTCGAGCGCTAAATTGAACAACACTTACACGAGTCTCTCTCTGTCGAATATCAGATGTTGTTTCAAAGGTGTCTAATACATTAGATGTTATTACAAAGGTTCCTTCGATTGCGATTCTACATACAGACTCAGATGTTGTTAATTTACACAGAGAAACAAGTTTCTATGGAATTCCAAGGAAAATCCGCGCGGTCGTTAGGTTGTCGCGGTTGATACTGTCATATGCTTCTCGGAAGTCTATATATAGTTGATGGTTGGGTTGGTTATTTTTATGTATACTATGTTAGTGATGACTACTTCCAACTCGACAAAGAATAGATCCTTGACGTGATCTGGTTTATCTTCGGTGGGTATATGTACATTAACGATCGTTATATTAAATTTCTTAGTGCTTAGTCACACTGGCCGCTGTAATGAAGAGTGTAACCAATGATGGTGCTATGGATACCCCTCCCAGACCCAGGTGTTGTAGTGCAAGTAGTGGTTCGAAAGGTTTTGGAGATCTCCTGGTCCTAAGAGGCTAAGTACGTTCCATGTTCTCCTTTTTAAAGCGTTGTCCGAGTACAATTTCTGAGGAGTTTGTATAGCGCTCATGACTGTTCTTTTTATGAGAGAAGGTTGTTAGCTTGCCGCTCACTCACTTATTACGTGTGTGGGTTACGTACTGATGAAGGATCTTATAGCAGCCAGTCCTCCCTTGAACCCGTTTATACAGCGAACCATTTAATACAAGACAAACGCCCGCTTCTACCGCCCCCAACCTAAACAGACGCTGATTAAATATCGGTTTTACGGCGCCAACAACTCGTTGTGACATGTAGTTCAATGACTAATCGGAATTTCCACTGCATCGCCACCACTACCCCGCCTGATTTATTTAGAGTTACTCAGAGAATATCACGAGGAGGTATGAATCTCGAACTTCGCTCTCTACTAGAGTACACTAAAATAGGTAATAAAATAATGTAATAATAACAAAAAATTAGTGTTTAGTCGGCCCACAGAATTAAAGAAGTTTGGCATTTTGCGGTGGTATGGGTCATCCAAAGAATTTCGACATTTTTCCATACTTCCATGTTATTTTTTGGTGTTGTATTACCTCAGTTCGAGTTTACCATCTTTCCATAAGTGTTCACTCGAATTTATGTCCGATGATGGAGCTGGCGTTAGTACTGTTTTTCTTGAACCAATCTATTATAATCTTTGCTGCACCATGTGTTATGATTTGGGCAGTAATAAAGCTAACATGTGAAGTAGTAATTTGATTTATCCATAATTTTTTAACGTTATGTGAAAAACTATGAAATATTTGACGGTTATTTTTCAACAGAGAAACTTAATGAATAAAGCTAAAGTTATAGGAAAATGTTATTTCTAGTTATTCTAAATACAGGAAAATGTATTTGCAACACAATTGGAAAACATTCTTTGTTCAGAAATTATTTTAAAATAAGATCACCTTTTCAATCTCATGGAACTTTAAACTCCCAATAATTGATCAATCGTTTTAATTAAAGCACTGTACGGAATTAATCCAGAAGGTAACTGCTTAAGCAATACCATTGAGGAAATTGGCTTCTGAACCACTTCTTTCGTTATTTCTTGTTAATTTTGATTTTAGTTCGTTTGAAGTTCACATACATCCTAGGGTATCCATTTAGTTTTTTGTTTTAATTAAATTTTGTTTGACTTTTTGTAATTTTGTCATTCAATTAACATAAAATATTGTATTGTACATCATTAATAATAATAATAAATTGAAACAGGTGAATTTAGAAACATTTTGAGACAACCTGTAGACTGACAAAAATATAAGGTCATCGTAGGCGCTAGGTAGTTAGGTTTTATTTAATTTAAACAGTTTATGGAGCAGTCGTAATAACTGCTGTATAGTTTCCTCTGTTTCTAGTACAGTATTAGTCTAATTAACGAGACTAATTATCTGAGCCTCATAACGTTTTTATTTTCAAATTAAATCTTTATCGGGAATAACATGATTTAATTGCAACGTTTTATTTGGTTTAGAAAATAGTAACATGTAAAGATAATCAGTCTTCTATATCATGGTCACCGGAAACAGTGTAAACTATTTAAATTTGTAATTCATCCATAACCGGATGTGAATAATATGATAAAAGTGATAAGGGAGCCTAATTGAAATACATATTCAAATGTATAAAAATTGTTGTCTTAATAACTACAACTTGTAACACGCTCAACACGTTGCGCTAGTTTACTGAAAGATTGTTACAATATAAGTGACTTATAAATTGACCAGTTGTTAGGCATTAATTTATTATTAGTCGAAATAAACGTACTGCACCACAACAATATTGTGGTATAGGGCTGCATCATTCGAAGTACTCCTGTATATTATAGAAAAACATACATCGAATTCCACTTTGATTTACAATTGCAACATGCTGCAAGTACTTTTTTATGTAAAAAGTAAAATTAATTTTCTCGTCATCTTATAATTTTTAAACTTTTCCGGTTAATGCATTCATATTATTATGTTTTTATTTTTTCTTGTAGTTTCATTTGGGTTAAAAATAGCACAATAAATATGCAAATAGATAGCGTGACTCGTCACAGTGGCGTAGTTAATACATAAAATAAACATGAACGGGTAATTAGTTTTCTATAAGAACGAATGTTTCAATTAATATTATATTTTATCAGCTTTCCATGGAGCTTATCAATAGAAATATGCATGTGTATTTGAATTATAAAATAAGTTACATTAATTAATTTATAGACAGACAGAATTTCGCGCGTGTTTTAATTTTTTAACTAGATTGTATGAAGACTTCTATGCTTTGATTTCTTTTGATTGGAAATTCGATTTTGTATGAATTAGACACATGAATGAGAGTATGTTGGTTTGAAATTAAATCAAGTAAAACCCCGTGGGAAATCTTATTCAACATCATCGAGACTATTAAAATTAAGATATGTACGCTTTTATAAGACCATCATTTTTGCCCTATTTTTATAATTGTTCTTTCTTTTTCTAAACGCAATCAAAGTTTAAATTCTCATGTTTATAATCCGCACACACTTGATGACAATATAAATAGATTTATATTTTCATTTAATGTGAATATATCAAGGATTTTGAATATTGTAAATATTATGTTAATTACGTCAATTTTGTAACTTTACGTAGATAAAAAAATATAGACTAATATTATGTGGGCAAGTTTTTGGCTATTTAAACCGGAAGCATTCTGTAATATGTACCTACACTGAAAACGTTAAAAGCCCATGTAAATACATATAGGAATTTTGTGTATGTTTAAAAGTACTTTTCTACATATGTCTCAAGGCTTACATTTCGGCAATTTAAAATAAATACACATGTTTTTCGGCTTAACAATTCGATTGTAACATTTTTGCTACATATGGTACATGCATATAATGCTCAATAGGGGGCGGTTATTGTAATTAAAAGACGTTTTTTCATAATTTTTTTCGACGGTTAATTATTTAACGTTTTAACGTTACAACCGTAAAGATTATGCCTACATCTTTCACGTCTTCCGTACATGTTTTATAATTATCTAAGTATATAGCCCAGCTAAGTTTAAGATTTTTGTGTTTTTTTAATTGGCTAAGGAAATTTTTGTCACCATTAATACTCGAACATATTTCTTATTACAGTAGCTTCCAATTAAACATGACGTTTTTATCTGCATTAATATACGGTTGATAAACACTGACCTACTCCAAAAAAAAATTATTTGTATTTACAAAATACGGAAGAATTTTTTATGAAATCCAGATCGCTGAGCTGCTAAAAGAACCCAACAACACGTAAATATTATGCGTTTTTTAATAAACTTTACAATCAAAACAGAAATAGAATTTTGCAAAGTCGGCATTTTATTCATAATATACATTTTTTGTGTGTGTATGTTACTTTGGTATTTTTGGTTTAATGTAAAGCACTTACTTATATAGCAACATAACATATGTAAAGTAAATTAATTACTTTTTTTCGTATATGAAACGATAATTTATAGTTTTTGATAGAACAAATTTTTCGGTCTAATATATAAACGTATGCTGATTGACACACCCTTTTATGTAACAAATTCGTTCGATGTACGAGTATGTAGTTATATGACATTTAGCGCGAGTTAATGAACCATGATAAATGGTTCGAATAATAATTTTTCATCTATTCGTATGAGTTGTTTTGATAACAGATCAGTTAAATTTTATTAAAGAATAATGCTAAAGAATTTGAGTATCTGGAAGATAATCAGACAAAGGTATTTTTGTTTGCGCTTTATCGTTACACAAAAAGAACATTTAAACTGTCGGTCTCATGTTTTTATGCATCACCTTAATCTAAAATACTATTTAGCTCAATTTGAATTTGTTGTGGCAATTGAACAATAAATGTGAGTTAATATGAACCTACTGTACGTGTGTACACATTTGAAAACATCTTCGGATATTTATTGGGGATTTTCGTATTGTGATACATATTAGTTACTATAGTTGATTTTCTAATTGACTTTCTGCACATTATGTACAGATCAGTGATCCCATGTTAAATTTAATGTTCTCATAAATGGGAAAGGAGAAGAGAGAGTTGAGTATCCGAGATCGTTCATCGTCTGAAATCACTATATTTCATAGTATTATGAAAAACGGGATTCTCTCATCAAAACTCATTTCATTGCCGTGGCGTCAAAGTAACATTTTCAATATGTGGTATTCTGTAATTTACCATCACCTTCTAAATGTCTGGTCATGTTTCAACACTACGAAAGTTCTCACCAAATCGATAAATAATAGAAGTACGAGTAGCAGAGATGTCTATTTAACAGGTTTCGCAATTCTAGGGCATTGACCAACATGTTAGATTAGGACAATTATGGTTGCATATAATTAAAATAGAATTTTCAAATCACAAAGATTTGAAACTAGATTTTTTCGCGACAGATTTATTTTGATTTGGTTAATATTTCTGTTGATCAATAATAATAATATATGGATAAGTCTTGTTAATATCATGCGCATTCTACGAATTACGATAAATAGATTAGTGCACTAAACTTGCTTTATTTTCCAGACTGCGCGTGCGAAATTTATTGATTCTCTTCATTGCTAATTCACATCGAAGCAAATAAAATATTATGTTACTTAGAGAAAACGTTTAGAATGTATGGGGTATCTGACCAGACTAAGAAAACAAGAATTTTTGGGTAAAATATCTTTATTTCTCAACATGGGGCTCGTTTTAGCTCGATACACTTCCCACAACGATATTTAATAACTTCGATACTCTGTTTATAGTGAGAACCGTCGAGCTCCTCAAAATAACCACTAACCTCAGACCACATCTTCATTGTAAGCAAATCTTTCCATGTTTTCAAGTTTAGAAAGAGAAAATAATCGGAGAGGTATTCCATTTACACCGAGGTTCTCGATGGTAGCTCATAAATTGTTTTGTTTCACCTTTTAAATATTTTAGTGTAAAGTCACGACCATAGCTAAAGTGCAATGCCGGTTTTCCTCATTCAACATTACTTTCTGTTTCAAGGGTCGAGGAACTGCGTAGTCGTCTGTCTTGAATTCCTGATCCCTTAGCACATGAAGCATGATGCTCGGATTAAGAATTTAGTTTGTGGAATCGCGGTAACGGATGTGTGAACTGGTGCATCGTCTTAATGAAACAATGCTTTCTTTTCCCCCAAATGCGATCGTTTTCCCTTGATTTAATCACTCAAATAATACAATAGTTCCCAAAATATTAGAATTGATAGTGTTTCGTGTTCAAGGATAATCAATGAAAATTATCCCATGTGCATCACAAAAAACTGACGCCATGTCATTGCAGCAGATGAAATTGTATTCGCCTTTGGGGCCAAATCTCCTCTTTGATCTCATTCTTTAAGTTTTCCTTCAACTCTGGTCTGATGTTCATGTTTCATCCATGGGTATAAATAGACAGAAAAACTCGGCCTTATTTCTTTCAGTCGACGGTCATCCAATACCATTTTGCGGATATTCAGCAACTGGCTTGTTTACCTCTTTTGATCGACCATTGCGATGTTCGTCTTGACAGCTCGTATGGCCTTCCTTAAACTTTGCCTCCCAATATTTTATTGTTGTAAGCATAGGAACATATCCCCTTAGAGTTGAATCTTGTTCGGCTTTGATATTGGTTGAACTGAGACCTTTAAAATGAAAGTATTTTATTACATAACGAATTTGCTAACCATAGTAGCACTTCAAACCTTACCTTTATAAGGTTGGTACTAACGCACATTATAATTTTGTCAACTGCCATCTATACGACAAGTCATATAGGAGGGACTGCCTTCGTACTACTACGTACTACTGAATATATAATTAAGTAAACATGAATATTGTCAATGCCCATAAAATAAATAATTAGATGTTCGAAGTAAGCTTCTTGTAGTTTGTGCGATGACTTAATGTATTGATTTAGTTAAATCAACAACTTTTAAGGATCAGTTTGCCCCCGGAATATCACTCTGAAATCCTCGGCTTTTAATATCATTAGTAGATAGTGAATCTGACAAATGATACGATAGGATTATTTTTTACGAATATTAACCGAAAATTGATATCCAGCGAGCCAGAAAACCCTATTGATCAAATTTGCTGGCCTAACAACGATTTTCAACAACTTATCAACCCAATGAACAACAAAATGTGCGCTAATATAAATATTAGTCTTCCCTTGGCTTATCAGAGTTACTCAGACTGCATAACAAAATACACCTTAGACACACAAATACAATCGATCAGCGAATCAACAATTGCCTACCTAATTTAGAATTATCATGTATTTGATAGATAAACAAACAAATTATAATGGTACATGATTCTAATCATAATTGTAATAAATCCATAAAATACTTGAATATTGAGTAGTGTGATTATAATTTGTATATCAAGTAGCTCAATTATCATTATTAAAGTTTATCGATCTACAAGGTACTTCAAAATTAAATTGAATTAAAATTAAATCAACCGAATTTTTCAAGTGGTTTTTGTTAGTTCTAAATAAGTGTAAATATTAAAGACAAAATTATCACATGAGTGTGCGAAATGTACATAATATTAAAATTAAACAATTTTCGCAAATTTTAAAAAAAATGCGGATACTTTTGTAATAAAATTCCGAGATTTTTTTTTAATTCAATTACCGCGTAAATTTTTTTGATTAAAAACAATAGTAATAAAAAAAATAGCGGTTATGTAGTGCGATTTTCTGGGCAGGATATATCTAATTTATATCATTACTTTTAATACACCATGTGTATATAAAATGTACATAATACATTTATAAAAATCTAAAGCACTTGCCTTTGTTTTAAAGCAATATATGGTTATCGTATGATATACAAATGCAATTATATTATTATTACTTTTGGACTTTGCAACATTATATGGTGTGACAATTCTTGAGAGAAATAGATTGTTTGCGGCTAAGCGTAACGTTATGAATTTTGTGCAATATACCGCCGTAATTTTTTATGCAACAAATGATAAATATAAACTATATAATATTACTTAGAACATTTTGTGTGAAATTCTAGGTAATAAAATGTGCATCACGTTATTATAATACAGACAATTTTGTTTATATATAAAAGAATACGATGAACTTTGAATCAAGTCAAGAATGTACATTTTACAAAAATAGTTCATTATTATTATAAGGTCAAGTCAAGATGTAATTGTTACACATATCTACATAAATCAAAATAAAAGAAAACCATGCAGGTATAGTACATCAACAACTCAATGTCACGTTGATACCATTCCAAGCATATCTGAATATCTCACTAAACACATTTTTTCAGTATCAATGTTATTTATGTGTTGAAAATTGTTTTAGTTTGATCGGGCTAAGTAAAACTCGCGAGACTGACGAATAATCATGATCAATATACATAATTACATAAGCTTATATTGAATAATACGTGTTTATTCATACATTCAACGTCATACTACGTTTGCTCCACATTTTCATTTTTACATTGGTTCTAGTGAAGGACAAATATAATTTTGAAGAAGAAAAACAAAACGATCAATAAAATGAAAATTGTGAAAAACCAGACAAAAATAATGTTTTATTTTTAATGCGTTAACCCGCAATTTTTCTTGAATTCTTTAGTGAGATGGAAATATTTGTTGATTTAACCAGTTTATTGAGTAAGAATCACATATTAAGTGAACCGGTAAATAGATTCGTTTCTGAACGATATTGAGATAAATTATGAAGTTCAATTTGATTTAGATCAACTGATTTAGATAAAATGGAGTCATCTGTTCGGTAATCGGATGTCTGTACTTAAATGGTGTGGTTAACTTTTTAAACTTTGGATTAATAAGTTTTCTCGACAAATTGTAATTATAGTTTACCAGCGGTGACATATTATAACATCACATTTGCGATACTTTATCGAAGTTTATTTCTCGTTTTCCTAAATTGAAATGGGCAACTGTTTCATTTAGGAATTATTTCGTTTCTATTGCTTATCACAACCTACTAGTACAAATGCGAACAAGTTGTCTTTCTCTAGTTTCGTTCAAGTATCGAAAACAAATTATTTGGTGATAGAAACGGAGTAGAATATCACTATTTTTTTGAGTCATCTGTTCGTTAATCGAATGTCTGTGTACAAATAATATAATTTCTAAATTGCCTCATTTAAATGGTGTGGTTAACTTTTAAACTTTGGATTACACGGGTCAAATAAGTTTTCTTGACAAATTGTAATTATAGTTTACCAGGTCGATTGTTTCATTTATATCCTAACAGTGGTAGACCATGGTATTGAAAATTTTTTCTCCGAAATAGGGATTCGATTTAAATGGTGTTGGTTGTTTTTCCACTACTACTATTAGAACATATCATTTCTGTTTCCATTAGTACGCTGAGAAGTTTTGTTTCTCGGCTAGGAGTTAGTAATATTTTATTATTTAGTTACCGCTGGTTAATAATGAAATTCAAACGTTAAATTTTTTTCCAAAGCACACATATTTTGCTATCAAATTTTTCTCATAATTGCGGTTGTAAGTACTTTATGAAGTTTTATTCCTATTCGAAATAGGAATGAAATTTGAGTCCAAAGTAGTTGGTACAAAATTTTAATAAAAGCAAACAAAGAATGCTATTTATTTTTATGCCATAAAAAATATTTATGATATCGATTTTACAAATTGTTGGGTCACCTTTTAAAAATTTACGTTGTCCTAACAAATAATTGTCTAAAGTTATTAAAGACAGTAGTAACAGGTGACATCGTCATTATTAATTTCATTATTTTATACATTCTGGACAAGATTGTGTAGCCCTAGCGAATTGTTTTTATACAGGCTCCGTAATTTATTGTTTTACGGTTTATTAAACGTTCCAGCGAAATAAAAAAAATACAATTCGCAAAAATGGTGAAACAGAAACAGCAGAAAGAAAATTTACGGGTCATTGCAATTTGCAGAACAGCAATAGAACTTCAAATGAAATTTTTTTGCCATTGGTCTAATTATTTTTCGTCTACTAAATACAACTAGGAATCTTAACGAAGAAATTTTTGTTTTCTGATTTAATAATTAATGTAATTTATGTTAAATTCTTCGCAGGGTATCCCAAAATAAGGCTTAGCCTAGCCCCAGTTAACTTTCTTATGGAAGAAATCTTTTAATTAAAATTTAACATACATATTTAACTCAAAACTATCTTTTTGGCAGACATGAACGTATGCACTGAAATGACACTCACAGACATCTTAATTGCCACTAGAATGTGGATCGTCGTTTACATGAAGGTACAACGAACTTGCGGTAAACTCGCTTATTGATCTTGGTAAATCATTCTCGATTTCTCGTGTTTGAGCATTTTGCCTCTTGGGCTAAATATTTTTTTCAATTTCACGTTAGATAATGTATATCTTGCAATCACGTTAATTAAAATGACAACTCAAAAGTCAGTTTCCACTTTTCCAGCAATGCTCCAATCTGTGCTAAACAGTATTTTGTGAATTAAGCACCTACCATTGCGATGACCTACTCTTTTAATGAAAATGTCTACTCGTCGTCTCAAAAGTGGTCTATTAACGAAATATAGTTCGTTATTGGTTCGTCGTCATATGTAATATACAATCGTCTTCAGTCGAACAGTCGTTTAACCTTTATTTCCTTAAACCAACAGACAACATCGTCATTTTTATTTTGAGGCTCAATACATTTCAGACTCCTCGTATGCCACTCGATCCTCATAAACATCAATCAAAATAAGTGAATATTCTAAGCTCGTAATTACCAAAAAATAATTGCATTAACTAACACCTTCAACATTCAAAGGCGAAACAATATAATTTTTGAACTTTGTAAGCAACGTGATATTGAAATAACATAATATCGTATGTTATGCAAATTATAATGAAAACACATGATTTTAGTAAGCTTGCAATTATTTTGCGAATTGTGTATATCTACTTGAACAATATGTTTATATATTATTAGTTTAACATTTCGGTACACCACCGCATACAAAATAAAAATCTATTAAATCATCTTTACTTTTTTTATAATTATTTTGTAGACAGAGTAGACATTCTGGTAGATAATTAATCGCGTAATGTTACGCAATAAAATACGATTTTTTTCAGTTCTTTTTTGTATAAGTATATAAGAACAAGGTTCATCTTAAAATAATTGTGGATCTCAAAATTAAAGATTTACTCACACAAATAAAAATAAGAGTTTTCTCAAATACTATTATTAATTTTAAAGAATATTAAAATTAATTGAAAGGTACAAAATACAAATAAACAAAATTGTTCGCGTAGTTTTGTGGTATTCAACTAAATTCAATCGCACATTGATTCAAGAAATAACAAGAATATTGAACTTTGGATTGTTGAAATTCAACAATGTTAATTTCTTGTCCGTATTATGCCGAGTTATTTACATATTGATGGTTTTGAAGATTTGGATGTTTTTGTTTAAATTTTTGATAAAAATTTCCATCACATTATCTTAACCGTTTATTAGTAGTAGTTAATAAAATAATTTTAAATTTTCATTCATTTTCACCTTGCTTTTATGTGTAACACGTAACAAAATGTATTTAGAATGGTTTTGTGTTTTAAATGTGTTGTTTTATGTAATTATAAAAAAATATTATAAATTTATCTCGCCAATTAAATATTATTTGTCTGCTATAAATTCATATTATATTATTTTTGTCTTTTTGTCTGGTTACAGGGAATATTTGTATTCATTGAATCACACACCTTATACCTAGATTTAAATACAGCCATTTAAATATGTTTATTGAAGACGATGCAGAGTAAGTACATTATTTTTCTTAATAATTATAGTTATAACGCTTGATTTGCTTCCTAAATATCATAAACCACATAAATTTTATTTACGTTAAAAAAAATTCATTTACTACACAGTTTATAAGAAATTGAAATATTTAGCCATTCTAGGAATGATAACTTGTTTTTCCCTTATAAATATTATTATACTTGAATCAAGTTTTATTTGACGCACAAAATTAAGTTTAGTCTTAATTGGAGTTTGGAATTATCAACAAACCAGTCTATATTGGAAAGAGTATTTTCAGGTCGACGAGAGTATAGTACATATATACAGGGTGGCGCACGAATCGTGCTACAAAAACAAAACGTAATAACTTTTTTTCTGTGTGACTAATCGGCTTTATTTTTTTTTATTGTATAGATAATTCAATTTTATTTTTATTTAACTAATTAGTTTTGAAAATGATAGACCGTAAATGACCTCCATGCTCATTCACGCATGTGCGACACCTGATCAGAAAATTATTCATTGCGCACTGAAGGGTTGAAGTCGGGATCGCCTCAATTATTGTTGTAATGGACTGCTTCAATTCAGTCAAATTCCTTGGTTTCGTTTTAAACACCTCTTGTTTGACATAACCCCATAAAAAAAAATCTGGTGCAGTGAGGTCAGGTGACCTTGGGGGCCAGCGGAAAGTGGAGTTTCTGGATATTAATTTATTTGGAAATTTTCGTTGGAGCTCCTCCATAACCGGTCTGGCTATATGTGCAGTTGCTCCATCTTGCTGGAACCAAATGCTGTTAAAAGGGATACGTCTTCGCCGCAGTTCTGGGTAAAAAAAATCTTTCAACATGTTTAAATAACGGTCCCCATTTACAGTTACTGTTTCACCGTTTACTTCAAAGAAGTATGGCCCGACAATGCATCTTGATGAAACTGCGCACCACACTGTCACTCGTTCTGGGTGCAGTTCCGTCTCATGGAGTATTTCTGGATTAGTTTCACTCCATATACGACAATTTTGCTTGTTTACATTGCCGTTTAGATCAAAATGGGCCTCATCAGACATAAACAAGCAATTTATGAAGTTGTTGTCTTCTTCGGCCATTTCAATAATTTTCCGGCAAAATTCCAGGCGAATAGGCAAATCCAGAGGTTTTAATTTGCTTGTAATTTGGATTTTGTACGGAAACAAGTTTAAGTCATCATGAATTATCCGTTGTAATGACCGTCTGCTAACTCCAATTTGCGCCGATAACTCTCGAGTCGAAACACTTGGATTTGCCTGAATTGATGATGCTACAGCTGCGATTGTGGCTTCGACCCGAACATAGGGATCTCGATTGTACGGTCTACGTGCGATGCTTCCAGATTCAGCAAACATGCGTACCAACCTCATAATGGTCCATCTACTCGGGGGAGTGCCGCCAAACTCCCGCCTAAATTCCCTCTGGACGGAAATGATGGACTGCAAAGCATGGTAGCGCTGCACTATCCAAATCCTCGTTTCGGTATTCCAAGCATCCATTTTAGTAAATTTAAATAATAATCTGCAAAATAAAAAAAATAAAAAACAGATTAGTCACACAGAAAAATAGTTATTACGTTTTGTTTTTGTAGCACGATTCGTGCGCCACCCGTTATTATTATTTGCGCTTAATTTTAATTGATTTAAATTTTTATCATCTTAAATACATTACTCCATTATTGAATTAAAATTTGTTGCTTTTCTAAATTCTTATAATTCGCCAGATCCCTGAGTACATTTCTAGATATTGATGTTTCCCATATATTCAAAATTAATGAAGTTACACGTGGATTTGGTGAACTGTAAGTAAAATTGTCACAAACTTTGCTTTTAGTGTGATTATTGCTCGTAGTCTAGAAATGAATTAGAATTAATTAGATAATGTTGTGAAAAATAGTTTCGCGAACGGAAGTCGTTCTAGTGTATAGTATCCCGTACGGAAAAGGGGCAATTGCAATACAAATGAAAAAGCTGCATCCACTTATAAACTTTGATAATGCTACTTTTTCTACGATTTTCAAAATAAAAATCGCCTTCAGCAAGGTGTATACCAATTGGCACTATTCTGAGAATTCCCTGGGAATAAGGAATTGGGCAAAGAAAAAATGCATATCCTTTTATGTTTTATCTAATAAGTAAGGCGCATACACGATGTATTGCACAAACATATTTTTCCTTCACGATACATATTGCACGGTCATCATCCATTCCTTATTAAAACGTCTGACATTAACGACTGAAAACACACGAACGACTAAGCAAATTGAACAAACACGATACATTTCTCATGTGTAAATATGAAAATATCAGAAACATTTCAAATCTCACTATCGACATGCGTAGTCATACAACCACTACCTTGCACTGCCAATCAGCATGCACGATGACAAAATTGTTGCATGCAATATTGTGTCATATATCGGTCCTATAATAAACTCCTGTAACAGTATTGACTGTACAGCATTGCGTGGGTTTATTTATATAGGTTATTTTTGCTCAGTCGCCCGTGATTTTTCAGCCGTTTATGACATCATTAAACATTTTCAAAATTACCACTAACTTTTACCTTTATGTTAGCAAAGTTTCCTATTCGAAACTGTCAAAATAGTGTTGTAGGGGCTAAATTCGTTGCTTATCTCAGGTTTGGACATTGGGATTACTGAACAATAAAATGTAAAAACAAAATACACATTACAATGGAAGCACCCAAACAAATAACGTTTTCAAATTTTTATTAGTTAGTCGAATTATTTAGACTCCCATTTATGTATTACGCAGCGAAATTAAGGAGAAATATATGAATATCAGCAATTGATGTGCTTCGTTATTTGCGTATCGTAATTAAAACTGTGATTCAATTTAATCTTTAGTATACTTTGCAGGTACGTATGTGGTTAATTTATTGCATTCTTCTCTCAAAACTAACTTTAGTCCTGAGAAACATCTTTCGACGCTTATTTTATTTTTTGAGTTGTAGTCATTGTTGAACTCGTTCTCCCGGGAGACGTTTTAGCACGAGTTTTTAATTCTATGCTCCCATTATTAGTCACATTTGTATATCACATGGATAAAATCAGGGGCCCTATTCCTGAATACGAATACGAATACGAATATAAAATATACGAATTCGTACAATTGGTATTCCTGAATACGAATACGTATAATTCTAATACGAATACGAAAATGGACGATACGTTCAAAAATTTCCCCTATTCTGTAATACGAATTCGTACAGTTTTTGTACGTGCACGAACGTATTTGTTTTCGATGTCATTTTAGTTAACGACATTGAAAGTAAAACAACGAAAATAAAGATGTAAGTAAAATATTTTTAATTATTTTATAATATTAAGACATTTTATTTAGAAATGAAGTAGAATTTATAATAATCGAAATAATATTCATTAAATATATAAATACAATGTTAAGAAATTGCTAATTGTATGTATATTTTACATCGGATTATATACTATAAAAAAAATACATATGGTGGTCTCATAAGAAAAAACCTAACAAACTAGTTTTTGTTTTTGTTCAAAATTTACAATAAAATTTTATGCTTGAACAATAATGAAATTATTAATTAAAATATTATAAAATGGTTGGTAGATTGTGAGTGTATACAACATATTATAATCAAACACGGTAATCAAACACGGTTACAAAAAGAAAAAACCCAACAACAACCCAAATTCAATTCTTAATTTTTTCTAATTTTTAACTTAAATTAAGGATAATTTTACCACAAATCACTTTCTTCTTAACATAATTTACAATTTATTTTATAAAAACACTTGGTAAACTTTCCGATAGTAAGAAATCCTTTTTGTAATTTTTTACGTAGGTTTTGGCATTAGCAGCTGTTCACAAGACACTTCATTTCAATTTAAAAAAATTATTAACAAATGATACACTACTACACAATCTACCAACCATTTTATAATGTTTTAATTATTTTAATTGATAATTTCATTATTTTTTAAAGCAAAAAATTTTACTGTCAATTTGAACAAAAACAAAAACTCGATTTAGAAGGAAATTTTACAACAAAAAAATTTCCCTCTGTCTACACTGTAAAAATTACAATTTGTGGCACGTTCGTATTCAGGAATACCAATTTATTTTCGTATCGTATTGAATTTTCGTATCGTAAGAAGATACGTATCGTATTCAGGAATAGATCTTTATTTTCGTTGTTTTACTTTCAATGTCGTTAACTAAAATGACATCGAAAACAAATACGTTCGTGCACGTACAAAAACTGTACGAATTCGTATTACAGAATAGGGGAAATTTTTGAACGTATCGTCCATTTTCGTATTCGTATTAGAATTATACGTATTCGTATTCAGGAATACTAATTGTACGAATTCGTATATTTTATATTCGTATTCGTATTCAGGAATAGGGCCCCTGATCTTCAGGTTCTTGTCTTCTGAAGCTGAATTAGCTTCTGAAGCTTCTTGAAGAAATTAATAGTCTTTTTGCAATCGCCAGACTTAAAAGGTCTTTGGTTAAAAATGGTTCTTGCATACTTTATGTAATGCGGCTTCTTGATGGCAGGCTAACCTCATCTAATAAAGAAATTGTCGAATAGTTGCGTTCTGTTCATATTATCGGCGGCGGTATAAATGCTGAGTTTGTTGCCTCCGAGCAAAAAGTACTGTATTCCACCCTCGACATTTTCCACAACCTTGGAACATCAGGAGTAGAGTTGTTTTTATACCGAATGCTGATAAATCGTATTGGTACCCCAATTCATTTCTTCCTATTAGACTTCAACGTCCGTTAAAGCTTTGGAAAGAATTGTTGACGATACATTAGAGACCTCCATTTATCTATCCTTCCACTCAGTGTCACTCGAAGTGTTTGCAGAGTAAGCAAACTGCGTTTTGGTCTGCATAACTGTTTACAATGATTGAAAGATACCTAAGTAAAGTATAAAGGAGTTAAGGAGGCTTTTCTATGTATTGCGTGTGTTTTTGATAGTACATATTTTTCTACCATTACTTAGGCATGCACAAATTATGGTATTGACCACACCATCGTGATATAGGTTGGATCCATGGGTGTAGATCTGGCATTGCTGAACTCGAGCTGGATTCTCTTTATGTTTCTGTTAAAGCTGATTTCATGGAGGTGTTTAGCTTCTTTTCTTGTGGTTATTGGTTATTGGATAAATTAGGTATTTGTTAAACTGCGGCAATCTGGCTTCATCGCTCAGAGCTATGCTGATAACTTAATTGTCGTTTTGGCTGCAAGTAAAGACCTTAATGTACTGTCAAATTTAATGCAACGCGCTCAAGTTGTACACGTATCGTGCTTTGAGAATCGCTTGTACATGTAAGACAAGTATGCTGGTCTTTACTAGGCTTCGAAATATTGGCGAATGATTTGTTCCTTCTCTTTTTGGGGAACGATCGTCAGGTCTGATATCGTAAATCATCTCGGTATTTATTTAGGCAATAAACTTTCATGAAAATTTCACCTTGAAAATAAACTTCATAAAGCCATTGCCATTTTTTGGCAATGTAAAAGAACATTTGGGAAATTCTAACTCCCAAAATGCTGATGTTTATTTACAAATATCTGGTTTTACTTATGCTTTCTTACGCTTCTGTTGTTTGATGGCCTGTCGAACTCCGTTCTTGCGAAAAAACAGCCTACAAGGTATATATAGCTTGTCGTGCTATTACCTGTGCTATGTCTTCGATTGCTATAGTTATGTGCATTACAGACAACATTGTTTCTATCACCACTGTTTTAGCCATTCATCATAGCGAGGCTTGCTCCGCTGCTTTTCGGTGCATTGGAGCATGAAACATTTTGATTGCAGGGCGAATGTATATTTACAATTTATTTAGTTCATCTAAATGAAAGAAATACCAGGCTTGTTCAAGATTCTTTGTGTGACGACTGCCTTGTAGTGGATGATAATTGCATTCATTTTGGTTGTAGATATTCCGCTTTTGAGCTAGCTCCTTCAAGCTTATTCAAGTTTCTCAGAGCAGCTGAGCGCGATTGCAAATTGATGTAACTTTAATAATGGAAAACTTAATTAATTTGTAATCTATTAAATGAATTAGATACAAATTGTTTGTGGTTTTCTAATGAATTTTTTGTAGAGTAGGTTATAAAAGTGTTCTTCAATTTTCAGCCAAAAATGATCTTATGTTCGTGATTCGTTAATTTGTGTACGCTTTTATCCATCATTGATTTTTGAAAATGGTTATACATTTGTTAAATGGTTTCTGCCATCAAATTATTGTTCGTTCTAACATTATCATATACTGCCTGCAATACGAATAGAAACGTACAGTCCCTTACTTAAAATATATTTAAAATAATGTTTATTTGGCTAGTATGTGAATTAAGTTCACAAAAATGACGCGCATTCGAAAAAATACATAAAAATGTAACATACAAACAAAATCTAGAAAGATAAAAATCTCAAAAAAATCCTGATAGAAATCTCAAAAAAACTGATAGTAATTGTGCATGTGCAAATGCATTATAGTCTTATTGATCATGTTTCCATGACCGGTGTGTATATAGCTAAAGCTTTAGTAGGAAGGGCTAAATTTTAGTCTTAGAAATTAATTATATTTTACTTTAAGGAAAAAAATATATTTATGAAGAAAAGCTTGAGATATTTAGAAACATAATACCGTGGACAAGAAATAGTAAGACTTTGTTCATAATTTTAAAATTCTTTATTTATTTCTCCAAATCTATTTCGTCCCCCTCAAAGTAATCCACCCCGGCCTCAATACACTTGCGCCAACGTTTTTTCCAATCCTCGAAACAGTTAGTTGTTAATGTCAATTTCCAGAATAGTCTCCAATGCGCGTAGCGATTCACGTTTAATGTCTTCAATTGACTCAAAACTGTTTCCCCGGAGCGGTCGTTTGAGTTTGCTGAACAGCCAGAAGTCACACGGAGGTAAATCAGACGAATACGGTGTTTGCGGGACGATATGGGTGGAATTTTTGGCGAAAAAATCACGTAAAACTAATGCAGTATGAGAATGTGCATTATCGTGGTGCAAAAACCAAGAGTTGTCGATCCATAATTCCGGCCTCTTTTTACGAATAGCTTCGCGCAAACGACACATAACACTCAAATAGTATTCCTTGTTGTCAGTTTGGCCGGTCGGAAGGAATTCGGAGCACACTTCGATAATCGAAGAAAACTGTCAACATCATCTTGATTTTTGACTTGCTTTGACGTGGTTTTTTCGGCTTCGACTCACCTTTGGCACGATATTCGGCCGATTGATCGTCTATTTCCGGGTCGTAAGCATAGATCTAAGACTCATCGCCAGTTATAATACGTTTCATGACATCCTGGTAGTCGGAAAGCATTGTTTCACAGACGTCAACACAACGCTGTTTTTCCAAAAAATTGAGTGATTTTGGAACCAATCGTGCTTTCACTTTTCTTAGGCCCAAATGATCTTTCAAAATGGTTTTCACTGATCCTTCTGATATTTCAACGATGCCAGTAAGGTCTCTGACTGTTAATCGTCGATTCTCGAGTACCAATTCCTTGATTTTATTAACGGTTGATGTTGATTTTCGACCCTCTCTTTGAACAATTTGTACCAATCAAAAACTTGCTCGCGACATACAATTAACACCGAAGGCCTTTTGCAACATTCTGAACGTTCAGGCACTACAAAATTGATTCCGCACACAAAATGTAATGGAACTTCTTTGTTGAATAATTTCACACATTGTAAAAATCGCCGAATGCACTTTTTGTACTTCAGAAAGACAAGCGTATACTAAACACTAATGATTATTTTGATGTGACATTTGGCACAGATGTCACTGACAGTCATACCAACATAGAAAAAAAATATTTTGACGAATGGTTTTCCGCGCGAAATTTAAATTAAAAAGTCTTACTACTTTTTGCCCACAATGGCTTAAGATATTTAGAAACGTACATATAACACATGACACATTAAAAGCATCAGTCGTAATTTCTTGTCTGGTCACCACCGAGAATCGAACCCTAAACTCTCAAATAAAAGAGCAGTATAGTTAGTATAGTTGTCATAATGAGCCACAAGATTTGAAAGGTATCAACGAGAACTAAAATTTCGGCATGAATATATCAACAAGGAACACAATATTTTAAGAATTTTACATTTTAAGAAATCAGAGCAATTTTAACGAGTTTTTATTCAAAACCAATATACTTAACATTTGATTAAAAATATTATAGATGATAAATAATTCGAATCCAATTAATGTGATTCGTTCGAGATGTTGTTCAATACAGATTTGGTTCTTATTAGGAAAAGTAGAAATAGAATTAAAAAGTGTCAAATATTAAGTTATAAAAATTCACACATGCGGTTCATAACGCACACATACAATTTTCTTTGTAGAAAAATATACACACTGAAAACGCATACCGTGATTAATGTGACCACTGCGAAATACGCACATGAACAATTAATAAAGGTTTTATTTTCATTGTTACTCTCTAAAGCTAACATTTAAAATTTAAATTGAACGATTTTGGCAATTTCGTAAAAATTTCAGGAAAAAAATAGCAATTCAAAGGCTAAAATAGTTAACAGAGTCAAACAGCTCATGGCAATGAGACAGTTCGCCCTCGATAGCAGAGTAAGTAGAGCCCTTTCTCTGATATTCGAGGGCCTCAGGTTTGATTTCCGGTGGTGACCAGACAAAAAATTACAACTGGGTGTTTTTAATGTGTATTTTTGTAACGGGTGGCCCATCTAACATTTGCAATTTAATTGGGCTCTAATTCAAAAACGAATGAATATTTTTCAAAGCGGTTTGTTAGAGATACATTGCCATTAAGTATGGAACACAATTTCATTCAAATGACTTCCACGGCTGGCTTTACAGTACCCCATTTTGTCAACCCAATATTTCAGAACATTTTCGATTGTATGGGTTCTTATCTCACCAACGGCAACTTCGATTTGATCTTTCAAGTCTTGGATAGTCTCCGGATTGTTAGCGTAACACTTATCCATAACGACTCCCCACAAAAAAGTCCAACGAAGTTAAATCGCAGCGCGTGATGTTCAATTTACATCTTCGTTACGGCTAAATATTCGATCCCCGAAGACAGCGTGCAAACAACCGATTGTTGCGTTTGCTATGTGGCAAGTTGCGCCCAAATGAGCTTCGTCGGAAAAGATGATTCTTCGTTAAAAATTCTTATTTTCTTCCAAGCGTTCCACAGCCCAATAACCGAAAACATTGCGGATGCTCATTTTTTTTTCTTTTGAACTGCGTGAAATGTTAAATCCTTGAGCACGATGATGAGTTGATGTTGATGAATGCTCAGACACATTCTGAGTAGCAGCTGCACTTGTTGGTTTATCCAATAACAAACCAGTTTCACGAACTCGCTTCACAAATTAATCCCCAAATTGCCTTATAGGAATTTCATTTCTACTGAATTTTCCACGTAAATTTCTTACAGTTTGGGTACTCACCACTTTGAAAGTAAGTTTTCAATATTTCCCAATTTTGTTCCAAGTGTAAAACGACTCATTTCGTAAATGTCAAACATTAAACTAATTTTCTGTCATAATACGGAAGACGTAAGTCTTGCGAAATGACTGGTAGTTGAAAATTGCAAACGCTAGATGGGCCACCCGTTATGTATGTGTTTCTAAATTTCTCGAGCCATAGTTGTAGGCTTTTCTCCATAAATATCTTTTTTTTTGTTTTTCTAATTAAAGTCCCAGTGTATTTTCCCGTACATTACATTCAGTAGTTTAAATAAACTAATTTAGCTTTCGAGATTGGAGAGGTTGCCTTTATGTATACACCCAAGTGTTTTTTGTGCCTTCTGAGCGCTTATGTCAGACTAAAGTACAAAAAATGTATAGCATTTTCCTCTGCTTTGCAGCTTCTAGAAGTATTTAGGTATTTTGATCCTATTAAATCAATCAATATAGATTTTATAACATTTGTTTTTCATGATTTTATTGTGGTGGCCCCATCAATTTTACCAATAGGGTTCACTATTCTACAATCGCAATGTCTAATTTGTGTACTGTTTAATTGTGGGTCACGTACAGACAAGTTAGTTAAGCCATTATTGAGTCTTTACGATACGTCTGATCGGTTATGATCTTATGTCGACTTAGCAGAAAATATTTGAAGGCCAAAAAACATATTTTTAAAGAGTCTTGATGGCAGTTCCTAAAGAGCATCAATGAACAAGCTGCCGTTATCTAAAATTTTAAACATAACATAATATTTTATCAAAGTTATCAATGGGGTGCAATACTTCTCTTGCACAGCATCCATTTTGGTCTATATCCATTTATAGTTTTAACTATAACTGGCTAACTTATTATTAATTCACCGCTCCACTATTTGGCCGCACTCAATATTGAATATTGATTTTTCACATACTTCCATTTTATTTTATTTTGCTGTTTGCCTAAGCAAATTTAAATACGTAAACATCAGAGTTTTAAAATTTATCACTATCTAATTTAATTTTATGTCAAGGTTTTATGGGGCCCATATAACAAGTTATGTTGGATACAACACGTGTAATTCGCAATTTCAATTACATTTCAATTGTCTGAAATATAAAACACAATTGATTGAACGTTCTAGATCTAGACTTTAATAAGTCGGTTGAATTGTTCACTCACCCTTACGCCGTGTGTTCATAATTTTTAGTTAGCATAAAATATTTAAAGCAAATATTAATATTTTTATTCATTGTCAAATTACTTAGTGTGTACATCAGTTAGTGATAGTTATGTATTCAAATGATTTACGTTTTAACGGGTGCTTTTTAAAATTAAACAAACTGCTAAATAGGTTTGGGATTTGTATCACTAGCACAAATATTTAAACAAAACTAACAGTAAATAATTAAACTTCGTACCGCGTACTTCCACGAATTACGAATACTCCTACGAATTTCCACAATAAAATGAATCAAACGGTTGAAATTATAACCGTTGGTATTTGTTTAACCGCTAAAAATGATGACGCGATATACAAGCAAAATTTGGATACAAAATTACTTAATCATGATCATTAATGATAAGATCTTATCGCACGTGTTAATAATTTTCGGTGTGCTTTTTATTTTATGTCTAACATGAATTCTTGCGGACATTAAATAAACATTTGTACTTTAAATCAAAAGGCTTAGTGATATCTTTATGTACACGGTTCGTAAGACGCACAGGAGCTTAGTCGATGGATTAAAATAATAGAAATTTGATAATCGTGTGCTGTATGTTCTAGTTATGATGCAGTAAAATTTACTATCTTATATAAGAAGATTAATATTATATTGAGAGCTCATATCTAAATCTTACAGGCTTTCCACCCCGGGCGTACTTTAAAAGGGCATAATATAACATTAAATATATATTTTTATATTATTACCAATGAAATTGGTTTTTCTAAGCTATTTTAGATAAGTGTTTTATTGTAAGGTAAATTCATAAATATATTTCGAATTGGTTCATGTTTATTTCTTCATAAAATCACCTCTATCAACTGTGATTATTATTATCATCGCTATTACTGAAAGGAAATGGGTTGTGATTGATTGAAATGGTTAGAAAATTGATAACATATAATTTTAACATACATTTTTGAAAATTCAATTCATTTTAGTCTAGAACTCTCGAGTAATATTATTATAGGTGATATGAAACAATTACAAAGTCTAATATTTTTATCTGGATATCTAGGAAATTGTGATAATTTCTTCCCTAGGTTTATTTAATTATCTATTACATTTTGATAAATTTCAGTTTTCAGCATGGTATTGATGATATATGTCATGTTTTCCCTTCCAGTCTAGACTTTTACAAACCTTGAAAACTTGTTTTAACTTTTAGTTTGTAATTGTTTTTACGCGTACATAAATATTAGTCTCGATTGAGTTACTATTTTTATGTTTCTCTGTCTGTTGTACATTTATGTTGATTTTAAAATAAGCTAACTAACTATATACATTGTAAAGTTTCTGTTTTCCAATATAATGTAAACTGAGTTATTGACCCTTTACTTATCTATGTTATAAAACTATTTTGAAAGATAAGAATTATTAAATGATTGATCGTTACGGATTATATGGGAAATGCTCAACAAATTACGTTGACGTTTCGAGGGATTTTTAATTATCAGTCCCAGAAATAGTTTAATTTGTTTATCGTTCTTTATCTAAAGCTTATCAAAATTTTCTACGGAATTTCCCCTAAATAAATTTTAATACAAAACCTCATTTTATTGTGTTAAATCTTAAACCTATTTAAGAATTCTGATTTATCGAAAAACCTATTATTCTTCAAAAATTGGCCAAAAGTCGACAATGTTTGTTTTTTTTAGTAATTTTTAGTTTATTTTATTTGTTTTTATTATTTTTTTTCGCTGGCGTTATATTCATACATGTAGGGATTTGGCCGCCCCAATGAGATTTTAGTATCAAATTTATTTTCAGATTAATGGTTGATAAGTTCACTGAATACTAGCTTGGTTCCAGGGCTACTGGAAGGGACCTGCCGGGGACGTGAAAGGGAGGATAATCTTGTTTTTCTTTTCATTTTACAATTTTCTTTCATGCTGTTCCCATTCGGTCAACCAAAGTTGTACTAATCCAAGCAACGGTTTCTTGACGTCGATGGTGATGATGTCACATTATCTCCCTATGAAACCCAGTTTCCAATTTTTAGTTAGAAACCAATGAAATGCCTGCAAATTTTAGGTTTCCAAATTTTTTATTATTTAGGTTTCTGGAAATTTTTATCTCGAAGCAACATTTTCCTCCGGTCGATCCACATATGATAATGATAGATCGATCGGGGAAATGAGACTCGAGTAAAAGCAGCAAGACTAATCATCCATTATTCAATCGTTCCTGGACAGATTTTCAGACTTGTGAAAAGTTTAACTATTTTAAAACATCTCACAGTTCAGACGGAAAAATAAATTAATTGCATTTCCATCTATAACTTACTAAAAGCGTAATGATAACGATTCATAGTGTTGTTTACTAAAGTAAGGGAAATATTTCCTTTTAAAATTTCTTTCACTATTTTGGTATTAAATCCATATGGCCCATAATCTCGTGCCTAGTTTTGTTTTCAAATACAGATTTTAAATTATAGAAAAAACTTAACTAAAGAAGGATTACGCATAAATTCCAAATAAAATAATTAAAACTAACTCAGAAAGTTGCCGATAGAGGAATAAAGGTTATGCGGTATGCAAATATTTTTTCCCTATTTTGAAAGTTTGACTATGAGGTATGTTCGAATGGTAAAAAAACATGTATAAATAAACACATTGAAATTTAATTTTTAGGTTATAGAATTAAAAGCGTTCTGTAACGAGAATAGTTGATGAAATATGGATAAGATATTTCTTGTAGACACAATGAATCAAGAAGTTGAAGTGACGCCCTCATTAGGCCTCACGATCAAGTTAATAAGATTTTGTAAATTTGAACTCATATTAAGACCTCACCAGAAAATATTGGTATGTAGCAGAAAAGGTTTTTATCTTAAATTGTATTTGAAAATGTAGTAATCAAATTAATAATCCACAATTAAGACATTTGTGTAAATTTCAAATGCAGGCATCCCAAAACTGAAAAGTATATTTATGTACAATATTGAGTCGCTATAACCTGATGGAATGGCTGCAACATAACTGTTTCAGAATATTGTCTGACCGGACGTAAATATTGCATTAGTTACCAATTTTTGTTGAACATAGATTCAAAACATATTGGTGGACGGAACGGATAATTTCGTTGAATGAGTGATGATATATGATTCCAATATTTTACGCTTTTTTGGAAACACGGTAACGTCGTCTAGCAGAGGACCGGATTATTAAAACACAGAATTTTAAAATTAAATTATGGAGTAAAATCGAGCAAAAATAATTTCTGCCTACCAGAAATCGTCCAAATACAATAAATTTCTAGGTTACGAAGAGGCTAACAATTGCGTAGCGCAACATAATAATTCGCTAAGGCATTGTGATAATGTAAGTTCAAGGTATTTTCAATATTTTTGTAGTGGTACTGCAGTCTGAGACGAACTTTTTAATTTAAAGAATTCAAAGTTTCATTAGTTCGAAACCAAACTTCCAACGACTTGGTAACCTCTCCTCGATGAAAAAATATCTGACTATCACTCAGAATAACTAAAAATTACAAAAATAATAAAATATTTTAAATCAAATCATAAATCTTCCTTTATAATCTTTGATCTTTTCAATTGCAAACGATTTTATAATTCAAAAGTCAATAAATTAACTTCAACATGACACAAGGCATGGACGTACACTGACAAAGAGGCGTAATCGACAGACGAAACATTTTTATAGATGACAATTAGATTAACTATCAAATTAAATTATCTAGTTATGTTATGGACTGTGATATACTGAGCGATACAATTCGATTAAAGTATCAGTGTTTGTTTTTGTAGAAATTTTATTAGCGCTATAAATACGTTGGTTTGTTATAGATATGGGTGATGTTTTCTGCATTTGTTTCGCTTCGAGAAAACTGTAAGAGCTAAGTAGTGTCAATTAGAGTTTGTAATATCGAAGTACCTTAGTGAAAAGAAGGTTTCGCGATTGTGCAGTTTCGCCTTTGAATGTGGTTGAATTTAGGGTAATTTTGGCTCTCTGAAATCGGGTAGAATTACTACTAAAATCTAATTGAAAATCCTAAATCACAAATTTCATAATACACATCATGAATTTAGTGTCTTTTACAGATGACTACGCCATTCTAACAAAATTCGTACAAAACGAAGGAAGGAAATACAATCCTTTAAACAGTACGTGAATTTGTTACGAGAAATTAGTCGTGACTGTGATTTTGAAAATCTCGATTGACAGTTAATCGTTTTGCAACGAGCGTTCGCCATCAATATTCCGAAATTGAACATGATTGATTGGTCAGCCACAATTTAAATACAGACGAGAAATTTCGCCAAATTTAAATATTGTATGTAAACCCATTACACATAAAATCTATTGATTTGGCAAACAACGATTCTAGTGCTTCCAATTCTTCCCTCGTAGTTTGTCGTCGTTGAAACTCAGTGTCCACATTTGTTTGCAAACCGGTAAGACCTTACGTCCTGTACAAATTAAAGCTAAATAAATACAGAAAAATAACCTTAATTTGATTCCCAACTTTTTGCGATTCCATGACGTCTGACCTAAATGGATTAATTTTAAACAAAGTCTAATTTGTGCAATTCCCGCAATTTTGTTAATTCACATCTTCGTTTTTATTTATATTAATTCATAAATATTTTCGAAATCAGAAGCAAATACACAACGTTGTTTATCTAAGATATTTACAAAGTATAAATATTTTTATTTTGTAATTGTTTGCGATCAACTTTCACGTGAATTACAAAAAATCGATTAAAAAAAATAAAAAAATCCACCACGCATACATAAAATTATGTACTTATGAACTATATTTATGTAGTTTAGTTTTCACTTCATAGTTGTATTTAATAATGCTCTAATGTTTTCGTTTAGATTTCGTATTCGCTTATCACATTTTGTTTATAACAGGGTGTAACAAAATGTCTGGCATTCCTTAAATTAAGGTACAAATTTGTAACAATTCATGACTTAGATCCAAATTACGAGTGCACTTCATTTATTAAATGCAGGTTTTAGGTAAAAAATTCAAGATGGCGTAATATCGACCATTCTAGTCCTTTGTTCTAGTTTTGGGTAAATAGACACTGCAAGACATAAAATAGCATAATTATTTTCTGCTCCACCTGGTGGTGTATAATTTAAGATTATAGGTAAGCTTTAAATGAAAGTGGTTTAAAATCAAATGTTAAATGCAATCCCTTTTTAATCTGTTTTAATAGTCATTTTTATTCCGAACGGTTATAAAATTATATTCATTATCATTAAGGAATCTTTCTAAAAATGTCGGTACAACAAGCGCTTCATACATAATCCTGACAATGACCGGTCGATTATTACTAATTAAATTCATTTCATGTGTTGTCAAATAATTATCCTTCACAATTTACACTCCATTAAATCATAAAATATTTATTACGGATTTCATTTTTCGCACGATCGTTTATGATTAAGTTGTGGGTTTTCTAGCGAAAGAGATAAAAACGACTGATAAGATGTTCAATGTCTTCAGCCCGAAAATACATTATAAAAACGCTTTCTTATCACCGCATAATATTTAAAAGAAAAATACCTTTTGTTGTATTTTAGTTGAATGTAATTTTTATGATTTACTTTTAATTTCATTCGTGTGTGATCACTCGTTTTAACCACTTCATTCTGCTGCTGTTTCACAGAAATTACTTGCCATTTTCTACTTTTTTTTACTTACATGTTTTAAATAAAAAGTTGAATTAATTAATTATACCGGAGACTAATTCATTTTAGTGTATGTTGTGCTATTATTACAAATGTTTAGTTTAAACGCTATTTCATTAATAAAGTTGATTAATTTGTGACATTTTATTTATTTATTTATAGAATGGAGAGCCTGTGGGTTCAATCGGCGATTGGTGCCATTAAAATTATAACACTGGTTTGTGATATAATAACATTTCCAGTATATCTAATATTACAAAGGCCCTGGAAACGAAGGGCTGCTGCTAAAAGAATAAAGGTAGGTGGATATATATTACAAAATATTTACTACATATAAAATCTTAGTGTTTCGATTTATGTGATACAATTTTTATCACTCATTTTTGATTTTGACGTGTATTTTAATTTATTTCGCGAACAAATGTGTGATAATTTTTGTATTATTATCTAAAAAAAATGGATTTGGTAGGATTAAGTTAGCTTTAGGATTTTATTTTAGCTTACCGCGAGTAACCATGCAAAATTTTATTATTCGCGATATTTATTATGTGATTTATTGAGACCGTCTTAGACGATAATTTCGAAGTCATAAAACTTGGATATACGGTCCAATAGTTTAATTATCGTAAACATTATTCATAGTAGCGGGTGTTTTTTTAGGAGGTTTGTTTTTCCGATAGATGTCGTTTTATTTTATGACAGTTGTTTTGACAGCTCAAAGTGGCATTTCTACTCAGTATTGTTTGGCAAATCATTATGAATAGGTTAACTCCAGAACAACGTTTTCAAATCGTGGAAATTTATTTTCAAAATCAGTGTTCAATTAAAAATGTTTATAGAGCACTTCGTGAATTTTATGGTGCACATAATCGTCCGTCAGAGACCACCATAAAGAACGTAATTACCAAATTTCGGTCTACATTCACTCTTTTGGATGCCAAGCCAAACTGTTTGGTGCGGTCTATGGGCTGGTGGGATCATCGGTCCATATTTCTTTAAAAATGAGGAAGGACGACGCGTTACCGTGAATGGAAATCGATACAGAACCATGTTAAATGAGTTTTTGTTGTCAAATCTTGAAGATATGGATATGAATGAAATGTGGTTTCAACAAGATGGTGCCACTTGCCATACAGCACGTGAAACAATCGACTTATTGAAAGAAACTTTCAACGACAACATTATTTCGAGAAATGGTCCGGTGAATTGGCCTCCGCGTTCGTGTGATTTGACGCCACTCGATTACTTTTTGTGGGGATACGTGAAGTCATTGGTTTATGTGGATAAACCTCAATCGATTGACGCTTTGGAAACCAATATTCAACGTGTCATTGCTGACATACGCCCTCAAATGCTTGAAAAAGTGCTGGAAAATTGGACCTCCAGAATGACATTTGTGAAAAATAGTCGTGGTAGCCATATGCCAGAAATTGTGTTTAAATGTTAAATGCCAAAAAATTATCTACCAAATAAAAAAAAATTTTGGTCATTTCATAATTTTATATGTGTTTTATTCAAAAAAAAAATCGGCAACCTCTTAAAAAAACACCCTTTATTAATGTCATAGTATTAATGTTTAAATAAGACAACAGTGCATAAGAAATAATGTACACTTGTTTTATGGAAAGGGTCAATGTGTGCATTTTTTGAAATGTTATGGTTTCCAGTTTGTAACATGTCGATGGGTTTTGTGATTAATTATTTTATTTACAACAAGTTCAAGTTTATTAATGCCTACTAGTGTTGGAACAGAAATATGGTTGTCATTGCAGTGAATAGGAAAGAAATAGTAGAGTCGAAGCTCACTTTCTTATTGATAACCTTGTTTTATAACCATATAAAACTAAAATTGGTATACTTTAGTGGAATTTGATTGTTAAAATATGCATAAGTGGTCTGCATCCCCGATAGTACGGTGTAATGTTGGCATTGAGAATGGATGGACGTGCTAATAAAAGTTAGAAAATATTCTTTACCGAAAGTAATTTGTTTATTTTTAGGTTTCCTGATTCTAAATCTACACCTAAGCAGTAGATAATCAAAATCGAGGTATTTTTGGGATGACAATCCCTGAAAATATTTGATTGCCAGAAGGTGAAATGAGTGTTTTCTCAGTTTGACACTAGAATTCAATAAATTGTAGAATTTAAAACTTATTTAAGAAATAAGTTTTGGTTCCAAAATTTCAACATTACATTATGCGTTTTTTTTGCAAATTAAATGGTTTGACCACCACTTTGACGATGTTGATGAATTGACATTTATGTTTTCTATTGGGTATGCGAATATGACTCCGCCCTTTTTTATTAAAATAAAACACATTTGCTTGTTTCGAAAATACAAGAATTATTTATTGGAAGTATGCTTCTTCTGCAGCTACAACTTTCTCCCATCTTTCAGGCAATTTAGGGATTCCCTCTAAAGAAATCCTGATCTTTGGAGGTAATACAATCAATAAGCCAATTTTCGATCTCTGTGCGAGAACTGAACCGTTGTTCAGAAAAAAACGGCTGCATCGACCGCAATAAGTAATAATCTGAAGAAGCTACACATGTGGTGAATACGGCGAGTAGGGTAGAACTTCCCAGTCCTTTTCTTTTAAATAATTTTTCACTGCGTTTGCATCATGTGGTTTTGCAGTTTCATTCTGAAAAATTAATTTGTTGTGTCTATTCTTCTGGTCGTTTTTCGCTGTAGCTCGCTTCCAATGTATTAGTTATCGTCGGTAGACATCGCCATTGATAGTTTCACCACATTCCAGCGGTTCATAATATATCACACCTTTCTGATCCCACCAGATACAGAGGATAGCCTTATTGCAATGAATATCTCGCTTTGGTTGCGATAGACCAGCTTCACTCAAGATGTTTGGCGTTTCGGATTCTCATAAATTCATTTTCCATCTCCAGTAATTATTATTTGCACAAAACCCCTTTTTTGGTGTCTTTGAAGCAGTATTTCACAAATGGTTTTTTCGAATTTCGAGGTCTTTCTTTTAATTGATGTGGAATCCAGTCGCTAGCTTTTGAACCATTCCGATTATTTGTAAACGTTTTGCAACAGTTGTTCGATCAACAATGTATACTACAGCCAATTCTGATTCTGTTTAAGAAGAATCTTCAGCCAATAACGTTTTCAATTCAGCATCTTCAAATTTTTTGGGTGGTTTCCCCATGCTTTTTATCTTCGTTGCCAAAATAATGCCCATCGTAAATTTACTCTAGCAAACGATAAGTGTCCGCTGTACTTTTCTTTGCAATAAAATAATGTAATAAAACTTCTCGAAAATGATGTTTATTTGGAATAAAATTCGATATTTTCTAAGAGTTAAAAATGTTGGTGTGAATGTTAGATATAAATCAACCCTGCTTTTAGTTGGATGAATTTAAATATAGGTAGCTGAATGACAATACCGAATTAAATTTTTTTTTTACAATACCAACGAAATATTTAGGTCATCATATGTATGATTATACTGCCGAGTCATTACGAACGTGAAGTCCCTCGGTTAGATGGTGTTGGATGGGAAGATAGGGAAAAATAAGGTTATAAGCAGTATACGATGAGATGACCCGTAGATGTGAATTAAATAACCTAACCAGTCTATTATGACTGATGCCGAATACATATGATGAATATTAGTATCTTTTACCTCAATCACAACTTACCCAAATTAATAAACTAACAAAGTCTAATCTAGAGTGTGAATATAATTGAGACTAACATTTTAATATATTTAAGTAGTTAGAAAATGATTTGCTGCGGTTCGTCCTAGTTGTTTCTGTGACTAACATCCTTTCCTAAGCAACCTTATTTATTAAGGATGCAGGCCCGCATGATGCTGAAATATTATTCGCATTCAGATATAATTTGTTATTTGATTGTTGATACTTCAGGATTATGGTAACATACCTAGGATCGCCGTTATGGTTGGCCTGTACGCCTCTATCATATCATATTTTCTAGGAGTTAAAAATATTACTTATTTACACTTCAACCAATTGTGGAATATTGCGTTTGACAGCTAACATCAAGTACTATAGAATACCAGTATTGGCCATTTATAATACATCACCTAAGTAGTACTAGTAACGACCCCTATTGGGAAAAGGCGGAGTCATTCACACACCCAATACTGCATTATGACTTCAGTATTTCATAATAAGGCCATCGACATTTTTCTCTCATCTTGTCCTTCAAAAGTTGCTTCTGAAGGCATTATACATACTCTAGATAAGAGTACGGCCAACATTTTACTAGATTTTTTCGTAAAACTGAACTCTCCGTTTTCCTCTCGACATTCACAAAATCACAGGAAGTGTAAATATACGTGTTGTGATTAACGATGTCAATGTTGTGACTTATGAACAATTACTGTCTGCTATCAAATATTATGTGTTCGATTTGTGATTTGATTAAATTACATTTTTTACTTTGAGACTTTCCAAATAAACCTGCTGCACGAATGAACCCCCGAAACGTTGCCACAACTATAGATGACTGTATAGCAAGAGCTCATGAGAGTTGGCAGTCGTTACTCAAGATACTTAAAAACGTTCAGGGGTAAATAAAATTCGTATTAAGTAATTATGTACTTTTATTTACTTTACCACTTGTGGAATATGTGAAACACTTTTCTGAATTATGAAAATATTTACATTTTTTGCAATCATAACACAAATTGATTTTAGTGCCAATGACAACATACTCATGATTTTCAAAATTAACAGGAGCCATTAAAATCATGTGAGTTATGATATAACTGTCTCAACATTATTGGATAAGGTTTTACCTACAATCAAATTTCTAATAAGGTTCAGAGGTGCTAAAATAATAATTTTTTTCGTTCGAGAACACTATCCTCGATTTATGTACGTACATGGATTCCCAAACTTTTACTCTATCGGGTCTAGTTTGAATGACAAAATTTAGGCGACTCCAATACAGGGTGGCTGAGACCAAGTGTTACCAAATGAAAACGCTGTAATTTTTTTAATTTTGATTATTTTTTATTGAAATTTCGTGGAATATGTTGAAAACATATTACATTTTATGAAAAACATGTTACTGCTCGATATGACCTCCTTTGGCTCTGATTATTTGATTCAGTCTTCCATAGAAAGCATTGCATGCTGACCGAACGTGAGCTTGCGGAATTTTATTCAATTCTCGAACAAGAGCTGACTTCAATGCATCAACACTTTCGTATTTTTTAGTGGACACCTTACTCTCCAAAATGGACCATATGGAGAAATCCATGTGATTCAAGTCTGGTGAATATGGTGGCCATTCTTTCGACGAAATCAGCCGCGGAACGCAATTTTGTAAAAATTGCTATGTCGCTCGAGCTTTGTGTGACGGTGCCGAGTCCTGTTGGAATGTCCAACGGTTCGTACCAAAGAGTTTACGTGCCCAAGGTAGCAAAGCATCGTTTAGGATCTTTTGGCGGTACACCTCTTGGTTTACCTTGACTCCATGTTCGATGAAAACCAGAGGAGTGCATCCATCTGCAGTCACTGCAGCCCAAACCATAACATAAGCTGGTGATTGCTTGCGCATGGCAACTCTTGTGTCCGAATTATCGTTGGACTTGTGCTCTAACCAAACACGATCATTTTGTTTATTCACATACTGTTGAACGGTGAAAATTTTCTCATCAGAAAAGACAATTTTTGGAATCTCATCACGTTCGGCCAAGGCCTTCAATGCTCGTGTTCTTTCAAGCCTAACTTTTTTTTTTGTGCCTCCGTAAGATCTTGAACTTTTTGTATCTTGTAGGGCTTCAAGTGTAGTTCATTTTTCAATATAGTTTGAATGCTGTATCGTGAATCATGTAGACGTGCGGCTAATTGATTGGAACTTTGACGAGGAATTCGTTGGATTCGTTTCTTCACATTTCGTATCATTTCTTTTGATGTTGCTGTCTTTTTAGGACCGCCTCTGTTGCGTTTAGCGATGCTACTTGTTTCGTTGTATCGAGTTATGGTTCGTTACACAAACATTTTATTCACATTCCAATGGTGGAGCTGACGAACTATTGCTGTTTGTGAATTTCCACCCAAATACAGTGCAATTACACTATTACGTTTGAATTCCATTACGATTTTTTTATGAAGATATTAATTTAGAACAATTATTTGTTGACCACATGTAAACAACTAACCAAACTTCAATCTGTCAAAAAATTGACGCGCGAAAATGACAACTACACAAATGACAGCAGAGTGAAGTCAGTAACATTTGGTCTCAGCCATCCTCAAGTACTTTGTACTTGGACAGGGTGGGCCATAATTTTTTTATTTTTATTGAAAATCAATAATTTTGATTACAAAAGATAGTTTTAATCGTGAAGAGTTTTAAAAAAAATTAAATTTTAAAAATAATATCTGTTAGATGTCTGCCATCAGCCTCTTCGCAAGCTGCTGCTCTTTGATGTATCTGGTCCATAACTGAAACAAAAATGGATCAATCGCAATAATTTCATTTATTATGTTGTCTTGTGGTTGTTGCAGTCCTTGCGATTTATTTGCGTATACTTGATCTTTCAACTATCCCCACAAAAAGAAATCTGGTGGTGTTAAGTTGCGTGATCGTGATGGTTAATTAACATCTCCAAATCGTGAAACGATACGGTTACCAAAAACCGTTCGCAGCAAATTCATGGTTTCCATTCCAGTATGGGACGTAACTCCGTCTTGTTGAAACCACATTTCTTGAGTATTATCAAGTTCAGGAAACAAGAAATTTTCTAACATAGCTCTGTAACGCTCACCATTTACAGTCAATGCATTGCCATCTTCGTCTTGGAAGAAGTACGAGCCATACATCTTGTCTGCTGAATTTCCGCACCAAACTGTGACTCTAAGTGGATGCAACGGACGCAGTTGAATCACTCTTGGGTTTTCAGTACGCCAGATTCTAATATTTTGCTTATTAATATAACCAGTTAAATGAAAATGCGCTTCATCGATCATTATAATTTTTTTCATAAAATCAGGATCAGCCGTTAATAATTCGGTCAATTTTGCACAAAATCTTAAGCGGGTTGCATAGCCTTGTTGCAAAATTTCATGTACCATTTAGTATCTTGTGCGGAAACATCAATAATTTTTTTTTTTCATTATTCTACGCAGTGTGAAGTTCTGGACATTTGAAGCTGAGTGGCACATTTACGAGTCAATGTGTCAGGGTTCTCATTTACGCTCTTCCGAACTTGCTCGATATTATGTTGGCTTCGTTCTTTAAGCGGTCTTCCTGGCTACTGAATCTCCCGAACGTTCTAATACTGAAAAATTAAAAGAGAAAAAATACAAAATAAATTTTTTTTATCAAAAATACAATCATTTATAATTAGTAGGCGGCCCTAAATAGAAAATAGATTGGCTACATTTTGGGAATCGTTATGATCTATGCGATTGAGAAAAAGTATTCGGATACTTCAAACGGATACCATATGTATGTAAATGGATACAACTCAAGCTATTCGAATAATCTTGTAAACCTTTTTATATTGGCCTTTAAAAAAATAGATTAAAATATTTTGAAACTTCTTTTTGCCGGTCGGATTTCATTATTTTATTTTGTTGGCACAAGTAAGTAATATGTAAAATAATATCAATAAACTTTTTTGTTGGGTATTTAGCATTATTTTCGACAGAAGTGGTCGAATAAATAGAATTAATACAATTCGACGTGGAAGAACAAACAAAGCTGTGAGGCATAAAATCATCAGTCATTAGGTTCAAAAATTCAAATGTGAGAATTGGTTAGAAACTTAAATTTGATCAGAACATAATATTACGATTTTCCAGTTTTATTGTGTGGAGACTTGTTTCAAGAATTTTTAGTGTCCATAATCCTTTAACACAATTTGTAGAGGTATTTACTCATGCTTAAAATTAATCTGGATTCTACTTTTTCCAACCTTGACGAAGAACTTTAGTTCGTTTAATATCTAACACACGCCAAATTATGTAGTAATAAAAATTTTCTGAAATCTTATGTTTTCTATATTTATTTATTTTTATTTTTTAGGCTAAACCAATCAATCAAGATGACACCCAAATCACTTACCGTTGCGTTGATCCGCCGCGAGAAGTACATGTTAAAATGCTGCAAAGTGGTATAAATACGATGGAAAATATGTTCAATACAGTTGTAAAAATTCATACTACAAAACGATGCCTTGGTACAAGGCAAATTCTCAGCGAAGAAGACGAATTACAACCAAATGGTCGCGTTTTCAAAAAGTACAATATGGGCGATTACAAGTGGAAAAATTTCATTGAAGTTGAGCATTTGGCCGCATGTTTTGGCCGTGGACTACGTGAACTGGGTCAAAAAACGTTTCAAAATATTGTTGTATTTGCTGAGACACGAGCAGAATGGATGATCGCAGCACACGGATGTTTCAAACAAAATATGACTATCGTAACAATTTATGCGACACTCGGTGACGATGGTGTTACGCATGGTATTAATGAGACCGAGGTTGATACAGTTATTACTTCTCATGAATTGCTACCAAAATTCAGAACTCTATTGAAAGTGACGCCTAAAGTAAAGACTATTATTTTCATGGAAGACCAGCTAGAGAAAACAGATACCACGGGATTCAAAGAAGGGGTGCAAATTATTCCATTTACTCAAGTTACGACCTTAGGTGCAACCAGTAAATTCGAGAATGTTCCTCCAAAACCAAACGATACCGCAATTATTATGTACACATCCGGATCCACTGGAACTCCAAAAGGTGTACAGTTGTCACATATTGGATGTCTTGCAACCATGAAAAATTTCTGTGATACAGTCAATATTTATCCAGATGATGTGCTCTGTGGATTCCTTCCTTTGGCTCACGTATTCGAACTTCTCGCCGAAAGTGTTTGTTTGTTGACTGGAGTTCCAGTCGGTTATTCAACCCCTCTAACTCTAATTGATTCAAGCAGCAAAATTATGAAAGGTAGTAAGGGTGACGCAAGTGTGTTACAACCTACATGCATGACATCTGTCCCTTTGATCTTAGATCGAATTTCAAAGGGCATAAACGACAAAGTTAACGCTGAGACACCTTTCAAAAAAGCATTATTCAAATTTGCTTATGCCTATAAAGCAAAATGGGTTGAACGTGGTTACTCAACACCTCTCTGGGACAAAATCATTTTCAAGAAAATTTCTAAATTATTGGGCGGTCGTATTCGGTTAGTGTTGTCTGGTGGTGCGCCATTATCGCCTGATACCCATGAACAAATCAAAAATTGCCTCTGCGTTGAAGTTATTCAAGGTTATGGATTGACGGAAACAACAGCTGGTGCTACGGTTATGGATAGTGAGATATTTATTTATTATAAAATACCCATTTAGGTTTAACTAACGTTATTGTTATTTTATTGTAGAATGGGAAATGCAGTATGGCCGAGTCGGACCACCATCAACTATGTGTGATATTCGTTTAATAAATTGGGAGGAAGGTGGTTATCGTGTTACAAATAAACCATTCCCTCAAGGTGAAATTGTAATTGGTGGTGAAAATGTATCGAAAGGATATTATAAGTTACCTGGTAAGACGGAAGAAGACTTTTTTGATGAGGACGGCAAACGATGGTTTAGAACAGGAGACGTAGGAGAAATTCATTATGATGGTGTACTTAAAGTTATAGGTAAAACAACAGTAGACCATTTATTCGAAATGTATTTTACTAATATCACATGTATTTTTGTTTACATAAAGATCGTAAGAAAGATTTAGTTAAATTACAAGCTGGTGAATATGTGTCACTCGGTAAAGTAGAGGCAGAATTTAAGACATGTGGACTTGTAGAAAATGTTTGTGTGTATGCTGATCCTACTAAAAATTACACAGTTGCGCTAATCGTACCTAATCCAAAACACTTAGAAGAAATTGCAGCACGCCATGGTATTCAAAATGTTGAGTTTGAAGAACTGTGCTCGTCACCCGTCATTGAAAAGGCTGTGATTAAAGAGTTGGCAGATCACGCAAAGAAATGTAAGTATCTTGTATTATTATCTATCTTTAGATTTATCGATACATAATTTAAACCGCTGTGTCGGATAAATCATAATTACTTCAGATAAGTTATGAGGGTATCTCGATTTAATTTATATCTTAATTAGTCTAAGGAAATAAATTAAGTATAGATTAAACCCAGATAAATTATCAAAAATCTCATTAAAAATAACAAATTTTATATTTTCGGTTTCCTGTGAATAAAAATTTAATGTTGACAATTTACATTCCGCTTTTATTAAATAAAGCGGTGTATCTATCCGTGAAAAACACTTCATATTAAATTATATTTTGGTTAAGGTAAATATTACGGACCGCCCACATAATTTTATTAGTTTGTTTGTTGCAGTCGTCGAATTTAGCTTGTAATAGAAACTGAATATACATATGAAGCAGTCGTGAAATAATATCGGAAGCAAAGTTCTATTTGGGTATTTGACGCGTTGGACTTAGGGATTTATTAAGGTTCTTGGTAATTTTGAGGGTCAAATTTCTAGCTAATACTCCAAATTTGCTAAACATCGAGATAATTTGCGCAGTTATTCATCAAATTTATTATTGTCTAGTTATTAGATTGAATATACAGTTATTCAAAAACCTCGTTGATACGAGAATGAATTAGAATTTTGTCGTGTAAGCCTGTTATGTCAACAGAAAAGTTGAGTTTTGAATATGTTTATAGGACAGTCCTAGGATGTTCTAACATTACTTTTTCGATACTTTATCCAAGTTTGTATTTCGTTTCATTAGAGCAAAATACAATTCTATCTTCTAAATGTTATAAACATTTGCCAGCTTGCTAGAGTAAAGCATTGTGATATTTATATTCCATTTTTATCACTTCCTCATCCATTTTATATTGTTCCAATATTTTCTAGGGTTGTGACAGCAATAGACAAGAAATAATTTTATAAACGAAACAGTCGTTGATGTTGTTAATCATAGAGCCGTACATAAAAGTTACTTCGCTTTATCGTACTTAGGGGTACTCAATGCCCCAACATTTTCTTGGTGGAAAATGAATGTCCTGTAGAGTAAAATACTCAATCCAACAAACCCCCATGGAGAGAACAGAGCAACGAATTTTTTGTATTTTTTACTAAAACAGTCTTTTTCCAAAAATTCGTTGCTCCGCTCCACATAAAAACCCGTTGGAACAGGTATTTTGAATTCATTTGATTTATTTTTTAAATATATTACATAACTATTATTCCAAAATTTTAACATTTAATTTGGTGAATGCGTTCTTGGTCGCTTTGATGGTGGTTCCAAAGAGGAGGTGGATTGCACAGACAAGTAATTCAAATTACAGTCTTCTTCCTCATCAGCCACTGGATCTGCGCTTGTCGTATAACACTGTTCGCGTACCCTAATATAGTGTTTGGAGCATGGTGCGATGCGACAGACATCACAAACTGCAGTGGTTTTCGTATCAACCTTTTGCTCAATACCTTTGTATTGTAATGTTCGTAATCTCATAACCAATTAACTGCAATGCCGTTTTGATTGACTTGTTTAGTGAACCTTTTGAAATTCTCTTTTGAATATGTGCGTCTGCCACTTCTGTGGCTAGCGATGTTAAAAATACTTTTCGTGTTTCGATGACGTACACAAGGTTGGATTACTCAGTTCAAATATGCGATAGGCAGCAAGGGCACCTACATCCAACATGTTTTTTGTGTTGGTTATGTAATTGGTAAGACACAAGTTATCAGAGAACGCAAAAATAGTAGAATCTCCTTCTCTACGTTTTATTTCGTTCGAATACGTGAACTGTTACGGTAATACCGGTTTATTCGATCGTATTGTGGCCGTCAAAGTTGTTTTGCTTGTATTAACTCTTTTGCTAAAGAAAAATGATCCATGGTTATGTTGAAACCTTTATCGAGATAACGGTCACTAAGATGAAGCACGAGATCGTGAGCAATATTCGAGATATCTGTTCCTCTGGCTGTGTGTCCAAATGTATTCCTTCCTCCTGCTAATGGATAATTCGTAGTAGCATCGACAAGCCAAAAAATGTGTATCCCGTACTTCCCCGGTTTGCTTGAGATGTATATACTCATCAATGGTTATCTCTCTGGACGGAATAAAGTGCTCAAGCTAGGTTGTTTTGAAATAAACTCTACGCATGGCGGAATGCAGCTAGTTTGTCCGACTGCACGCGAGCTGATCTTGTCGTACAATCGTGTGTCGTGTCATCAAATCTAATAAAACGAGTTATTTGTTCAAATCTTGCAAGAGACATCAGAGCTCTGTAGAAAGGCGTGTGCGACTCACTCAAAAGACTTCTGAGAAGAGAAAAGAAAATTTTTTTCTGTGCGATGCCGCGCATTTCTCGATTGGGCTCGACTGTCGGAGCTTCGTTTTGTTGTGCTTCTGGAGGATATTTGGTAAAACTTGTTTGATTTTCAGCTTCACAAAAATCTTCAATCTTCGATTTTTTCAAAACACTAATTTATCATAACACGCGCTAATTACACAAACAACTATCTCTTCTAACGAATTTTCTTTGTTGCAACTTTTAACCGATAAACAAAGAGTGTTGAGAATATTGCGTATGGAAATAAAAACAAAAAAACTTATTCTAGTAAAGTATATAAATTATTTTTGTTTGTGTCGAATGAAAGAAAAACAGAAAATATGAAGGAATTGGCCGTTTTACCTACAAAAAAAGATTGTTAAATGGGAATGCATCGTACATGTGTTATGGTTTGAAAAATAATATTAATCATAAAAAGATTTTTTAACGACCACGGTAACAGAGTCTGTATATTGATTGTAGTCTACTACTATTAGTGGTGCCAAATACTGCTCAGCGTGCTATAAACAGCTATCTTGAAAGTTTGAGTACTCGGGAGGTGGTCGAAGTTACGATGGCAAGTTTTAAAAATTTATGCGGAGAGACAAAGAAATGGATATGAAATCGAGTTTAAGTAAAACGTGGTAAATTAAGTAAAAAAAAATTTATTTCCAGAACTTTTTAAACTAGCTTTATAAAATGAAAAAGGGACGAACCTGTAACCCGTTTCTCGTCTCGTGGAAAAAATATTCGTTGTTCAAATATACAACTACAAGAAATACTACGTAATTAATTAATTTTAGATTAATTCCTATTTTTAAATGCAGTTTAATGACGCTCAAAAACAACTCACATCTATTAAACTAAGAGTCTGTTAGATGGAAATAAACCTGTAAAAACGAAATGTCAACCAAAGTAATTAGGAAATCCCTAAATACAATATCTTTAATTAGATTCTAACTAGTTCATAAAAATATCGCTAATAGCGCTGTTATCAAATAAACTATATAATATCAGTACATATACATATGGCCGTGTCACTTTTTCACACAGTACGTGTGTTTTGTCTGTTCGCATACTACTTTAAAATAGTACAGAACTTCTTGCTTGTGTTTACATTTTTTGCTTTGATTTTATTTCTATAAAAAACGTAAACAAAGGTCTAATTGGTTCACGTGACTAGCGCCGCGCAAACCAAAACGCAGCAAAAACAACACAAAAATCACAAACAATAAAAAATGTCAGATAAATTGGGTAAACTTATGTTTCATTTACATGAATGTTTTCGGATATTGTTTTCGAGGTTGTTTTTCGATTTTAGTTTTTGTTGTTGTTTTTCTCATATAAAAACTTATCGTTATATCGTAAAAAATATATAGTATGTAGATTGACAGTGTACCCAAAACAATGTTCGAAAACATCAAAAATATGTAGCCTATAGGTCTTTTTGGTTGTTTTCGAAAAAAAACATCGATTTATCGGATATATTTTTAATATTTTTCTTTTTATTAATATTTTGAATTGAAATTGGTGTATTTAGTAATTAAAATTGATTTTAATATATATGTTTAATTGTTTTTGGTACTTTTATTAAATAAAAAAATTTAACTTATCGACACATCGATATATTTTTGAAAATGTCAATGTGTCAAAATAAATCATAAACAAAGCGGAATATAGCGGCAAATAAAGCGGGAATTTTTTAAATTTAATTTTTAATCGTAGTATATTTGTAAATTGGTATATTTCAATTTATAATTTGTGATTGTTAAGTGACTCGTGGTTGTTGTTATTATAAAATTTTTGTGGAACATTTTATGGAAAACAGTGAAATAAAAACCAAAAACGTATTTGTTGTGTTGCCGTAAGAAAAGAAAGGTAAACAACAAATATGGCTGAAATCGAAAAACGATCAGTTTAGTTTTTGTTGTTGCTCCACGATAAGCTGAAAACAACTTCGAAAACAATATTCGAAAACATTCGTGTAAATGAAACATTAGAGAAAAAATGAAATTATGAAATAAAAGTTTCTAAATTTGAATTAAGAATACTTTGAAACTGTATTTGGATAAATTATGATTATGTGATTGTAAAATCATAAGAAATACTTAGTATTTAAGGAAATATAAATGAAATTAAACTTGTCTGGCAAAAAATCCCATGTAATAGAATCTTTTTATTATGGAAAAGTATAATCGCAGTTGCCTGTCTGTCACTAACATAACTCAATGATATTGTTTTATGTAGTTATGGCCATTTATATAACGGCAATGATAATATATAAAGGCAATTGCTAAAAAAAATCGAACTATTCTTGCCAGTCACGGAAAACGCGTTGGTAGATGACAAATAGAGTAATTTTCGCCATAATTTTTTAAATGAAATTAATTACGATATATAGTATATATGTAATATACATATAAAAATATATTGATAAACATACTTATAACCATTTCAATCATAAAACTAACAAAAACTAGGAAAACAAATATTTTTCTTGAACATGTTGGTCTTGTCATCTATATCTTCAAATAATTAGTCTTCTGCAATTTTAATGATTCACGAGTTTACATAAAGTTACAACAATCGCTATTATAGTATATATGTTACGGTAAAAGCCCGAAATCGGTAAATGTCAGAATAAAAATTGGAATAAACTGTTTCTTGCTTCGAAATCTATGGAATGAGAATCCTATCTATATTATCGAAATGGTTCACCCTTCATCCCACAGTATTTTTAATGGTATTAGTGCAAATTGGAATTTGGAATAGTAGGGGCGTAACGGGTTTACTAACTCTCACGGGCTCGCGAGTGTTAATTGAGCCCCTCATGATGCTTAGCCCTTTAATGGGGAATAAATGTAATTACGGAGATAATATAAACGGGAAGGTCAACAACCATTTCGTAACCATCGGAACTCTGGACAACCGGTTTTTTCATCAGCTAAACGAATTTACAAAATTAAAATTTCGGACACTTCGGCCTTTAACCGTAACATATATAACTTATTTGTTTGTTATAAAATAAACAAAATTTTATACTAGAAATATTTTTTTTTTGTAATTTTAAACAAATTAGGTTTAAAATAAATTTGACGGAATCAAGTTCTACAATTTATTGTTTAAAACGGCAATTTTAATTTTTTTTTGTTTTCACGAACATAATCATCCGATGCTCTAAGCTGTTATATTAGGTTCAGCGCTTTAACAAGTCATGAAGTTGGTGAAAATTTGATTGCAAAAAATCGTGGACAGACAACACGAAAGCGAGCTAAGTAAAACATGGTAATAATGCCCGTTCTCAAGTGAAACGTTTATTAAATCTTTCCCTACAAAGACCGTTTGGTTAAAATAACGTATACGCCCCGCGACTTTCTAAATTCAGATGGTGTTTCGGGGTCAGAAATTTCAATTCAGCTTGGACACGTGCTGCCATGGACTAAAGAATAGATGTAATATTTTAATCCAAAATGTAAACTCTTCAATTTTAAGATTCAAATTTATTTTTGTGAGGTGATTTTTTTTTTATTAATTTGTGTGTGGTTCAGTCGTCGCGTTTAGCCAATGTGATAATGTGACAAATCATAATAAATAATTTGCATTGAAGATATTTGTTTCAAATCATATTTGCGTAGAAAAGTAAAACGAATGTTTAGGAGTCATTTATGTTTCCTTAGAATGAATGTGCAAAGGAATTAACGAGACCCTCGCTTGTCGCTCTTTATTTTATCAATCATTATAATTGCTCTGAAAACACGAACAATAAACGATTATTATCTTGTTTCAGGTAAACTACATAAACATGAAGTTCCTGCTGCAGTAACGATTTGTAAGGAAGTTTGGTCACCGGACATGGGTCTTGTAACAGCCGCATTTAAACTAAAACGAAAAGATATCCAAGAGAGATATCAACATGATATAAACAGAATGTACGCTTCATGAAATTAAATTAAACATTCGTAATGCCCGTTTATATTTTTAGTTTGGTTTATTTATTAATTTATGTGTAATATAAAGAACAAAATTTATAAAATGTTTAATTTAATATCATTATTACTTATTATAATTATTAATTGTCACAAATTATTATTATGTATTATGGTTTTCACATATCCTTATAAAAAAAATTAAATTTTTATAATTATTAATTTATTTTCGTAAAAATTAAATTTATTTAAAGAAAATTCACGAAAAGCAAATCAAATTATTTACTAATTAAAATACTTGTGTAATTTATATAAAAAAAATGTTTATAATTTTTTGTGAGGATCAAGGATGCTTAATTACATTATAATTATTATTTTAATTATAGGATTGAAATTATTTATAATACGAATAATAAGAAAACAGAAAATGTACTTCTATCAAGAAAACTATCGAGATAAATAATTTTTTAATTTATTTAAAAATCGAAATGTCGAACTAAATTATTATAAGATGCATAAAATAATGTATATACAAAAAAAATATTTTGCTATAAGAAACTATTGTAAAACCAATTTAATTTTCAAAATTAATTAATTTATATTATTATTATTATGTATAATGTAATTCAGCCTCTGGTATATTAATAACTATAATTACATTATATATTTGTATTAACTATACCTAGTAAAAACACAATTATTTTTTAATTAATTTATAGTATTTAATTTATATATAAACACACACACACTATATACAATGCAACACATAAAAATGGCTATTCTAGTCGCGAAAATTACAAAATATACTAAAATTAATTAAATATATGTAATACTATAAATTAATTGAAACTAAATTAAAACAAAAATGTATTAAATTATATCACAAAAAAAGAACAAGTAAATAAATTTAAACCCTAAAAACAGTAGATAAATATATTTGTAATATTTATTTTAAGTCAAAAAAATTGTTTTGTAAAGTTATTATTGTAATTATTATTATATTATTGATTGATTGGTAAGGGCTATGACCTATTAAAAAAACAAATTATATTAATTTATTTTTCAATTAAAAATAAAACATTAAATAAAAATGAAAAATTAAAAAAACACATTTTAAAAAATTATTATTACAGATTGATTGATAAACAAAAATTGCAATTATTTTACAGATACATATTTATGAAAATGAGAGAACAGATTTTTTAGAGTTAAATAAAAACAAAACTTTTAAAATAAATATTTCTTTTCTTAAAAATATTAAAATATATTTATTTTGAATTTGTTTAAAAGAGTTGTGTTTATGTGAGGTATTATTGAAAATAGTTTAGGTAAGTAACCGAAATTCTGGAGGTCTATTAGATAGAAAAAGTATAAACACTATGAAGAAATCCGATTTTGGATTTCTTTCATAATAGGCCCCTGAAAATGCAGATGCGAGTTTTCTCGAATCTAATATAAATTTTATTTAGTAAGTAAAGTTTTTAAACCGTTAAAAGTGAGTTTAGTCGTCAACCGAAGACACTCACTACGACAAAACGGGACACTAAGTACATGGTACGGAACAGGACATGACAACAAATAGTTCATTGCAATAATGGATTATTATTTTTTATCAAGTAAAGCTTTCAGTTAAAATTACTTTGATTGAAGATAACTTGAGAATTTTAAGTTGAAAGTAAAATTTTCACTTAACAGTTACAGAAAATATTTCAACATAAGTCTTGTCCTTTAGTGTACTATATATTGTTTTTTGATATCCTGTTGCGAAATGTGCCGCTCGTATAGGTGGGTCCATTGCTCAATTATTGGAAGAATGTTTTTGGTTATTTTAAATATTAATTAATTTAATCAACACAAAGTTATATTTCTAGCGCACTTTACTAAATTTGTGATTATAAAAAATGAAGAATAATTCTTAGCCAAAACAAATACCTAGGCGAGAATTTAGCTACAATGTTTAGCAAGCATGTTTTCTAATTATATACAGGGTGTCCAACGAAAGATTTCCATTTTTTTCGGCATTTAGGCGAATATTAATATTGACAGTTGTGAAGTAGACACAGAAATAAATCATTAGAAAATATTCGATTGAACAACGCGTTTTAATAGCGAACACCTGTTACACAAGTCAATCATCAATTACATTAACACTAAGAAAATTATTTAAAGGTTTTTCGGCTTTTTATAGACAAAATATTATTTCCAATGACATTCACAATGTTTGCGACTTGTTAGTCAGTGGCCTTCTACTCACAATATAACTATCGCAAAAAGTAGAAAATTATTGGAAACAACAGCCCAACAAATTGGCTTCCATATCAACGAGGCAAAAACCAAAGGCATACGCTAACACTTGGCGAGTTTTTAAAGGGCGACACACAATACGAAAAGGTGAATGAGTTTAAATGCCTGGGATCATAGTAAGTAAATGTGCAAAAATTAGTCTGCATCACGCGTTGCACCTGGTTACCGAGCATTCTACGTTAACATTAACGTTTTAATATTTAAATAATTAATATTTTAAATTAAATATCTACAAAGCTCTGATAAGACCAGAAGTCAGTTTTGGTAGCAAGTTCTGGACACTAACAATATGGGACAGCCAAAGATTGCCGTTTTTGAGTGCAAATTAGTACGTATGATGCATAGAGATCAGATATTATCCAACAACTCTGATATTATATAACTGGAGCAATTAAATCATCAAGACTCTTGGCTCGGACTCATTCTACGTGACTATAAACGTGCCATCAAACAGGCCCTGGAATCGACACCAATGAAGACTTGCTTCAAACTCTTGGTTATCGTGTCTGGCATGCTCTTGTAGTTGATCGAGTTATCTACTCGAGTAATAAATCTAGTACGTCATTAACACACACCTAATTAAAATGTTAGGTTAATTTAAGTGGATTCTACTCAACATTTTCTCCGACTTTGAATCGTTTGATTCCACATCAACCTTGCATAATGCATGCTGCTCGACGAAAAATTGTCTTTGGTTTTACAGATGCTATTCTAACCAGTCCGTCTTCAATCAATTTCTGTATTTGGTTTGGAACATAACCACTTAGTTCTTGCTTGCATCGTCGTAAGGTATTGATGGGTACTAAATCCAATAGATGCCCCTTCACCTTACCTTGAAATGAGTCTGGAGTTCTTCAACGCCAGGCAATTGATTTACTTAAAAGAGAGTTACAAAATTCATTAGTAGTGGTTTTTAAGAATTTAGTAACCTGCTCCTGTAATTGTTTCTCTGCGCCGATGTAATTTGACCCAAAGTCATTGTATATGCGGCAGTGCATACCCACGTCTCGCACAAATCTCTTTAGTGCACCAGATATGCACTTGATGTTTGGCCCGTTGCTAGTTCTATGTGTACTGCTTTTTTAGATATGTAGACAAAGAAGTCCATGCTACCTACCTCTCTTATGAAATAATTTAATTTGTCCAGGAAGGCTTGAATGTGTCCAAAGTCCAAATGTCTGAGGCACGGTGGATGCTGTCTGAATTTGTTCAGGTCTAGTCAAATTTGTTGTTTTCCTCTTCCTAACCAAAATTTTTGCCGTAATATTGGTAACAAGAATTGCAAGCCCGCCTTATATTATGGATGATGATGGCTCTTTATAATTAACTACGCCAGTTTTGATGGTGATACCACGATTGGATGCTTTGTGCCATATTCTGCATTGGAATTTTGGGTTCAGCTTTATTTTAGGTTTCCGGCTTAGTTTATTGCCTAAAATAAGGACCGATTCTCAAACAGAGTTTTGAATACTTTAAAGGTGCTTGGACATTTACCGGATACCTTAATAGCAGCATTTGCCTGTATATGCGAGCACTCCAAAACCACACCCTTTTAAGCTCAGTAACAGGTACTTAATGACCAGGTTTCAAAGAGAGGGGTGGCATCTCATCTTGGGGTCTCTACTCAAAACATATATCTGTTAATATAGCTTTCTCCGTGACTAGTCGTCATGATTCTATTTCTGAACATCTGATCTATCTAGCCTTTTAATGACTCGCCCACCCATCTCCAGCCTAATATTATTAAAAGCTCCCTCTTTATCAAGAAAAATTACATGGATATTTCTTATACTCAACGGAATTCTTAATATGTCAACCAAGCTAACACTGAAGGTTGAGGTCAACCTCACAGGATTCTCCTCCTGTATATTTTAACACTTACAATTCCCGGGACCATAATGAGGCCTTTTATGGCGTGTGGTGTGATTTCGTAGCAATTGGGAAGAAACATACTTCCGTATTTTATTAAAGTCCAGTATGTTCTTTCAGCAGCTCTTTCTTTCTTTTATTTAATGAAGGTTCATGCATATTTGGCGGTTGCTTTGTATTTCTTTCGGGACACATGCCTATAACAATAGCGTTATTTTCAGCATCAGATAGGCATCACTGCATTGATCAGACGGTTTGTATGATCGCAATATAACTACATACATAAGCTTTTTTCATAAATTGGGATATCCCATTGGCAGCTTCCATAGGCGCTTTTTCGTTGTTTACAAATATTTTGAAAAATGTTTCATTTACTAGACAAATGATTATGCACTAAAAGATTCTAAATTAATTTTCCAACAATACCGGTTCAGGTTTGTTTTCCAAAATTTAAGCGGAAATGACGATTTTGGACAAACAACACTTTTTGAACAAAAATTCGTCCCTGAATTTGATCTTCTGACAGCCCAGACGGATTAATTGATCGAAATGAAACTTTATACGTAAGCTTTTTCCAAAAATTGAGCAACCCAGTTGTTTTTGGTCGAAATCGGTCCACCGAGAGTGACAGCTTCAACAGGAGCTTTTCCGTTCTTTGAAAATATTTTGAAAGTTGTATAGCATTTTGGGGAAACGATTAAAAATAAAATGATTGGGAGATCCCAATAACGAATATTAAATATTCAAAAGGTTGACCTTGTTGGTTTTCTCAAATATAACCAGGAGTAATGATTTTTGATTATAAGGCAATTATTGGTACGGTAATAATTTATCACAAATTCGGTAGGTTAAATTGTTCACTTTAGAAATTAAGTGTGGTGTATTCGAGCTCTATATACATTTACCATAAAAGAAAGTCGGGTGTTGGCCTGTTCGCCACAACAATTACACCTCTTCATTTTTACCTCATTCGGGCGATGTATTTTCCTTCACGGTTTATAGCTGTTAGAATATTGCAACCAAATATTTTAATCGTACATATCGCACTCGTAACGAAATAGGTGGCATAACTCTAAATGACCATCCGGTTGTTTTACTACGTGTAAACATAGTAACAAATAAATTTAAATATTAATTACAAATAAAATATTAATTCTATATCGAGTGTCTCCGACGCTGGTTTTTACCGGATAAAAAGTAAAAAATAAAATAAAATTAAGAGTGTAAAAGTTTATGTTTGAGCGGAAAATTAAAACTGATGCGCCACCGTAAATAAATTATAAAAACGTGCGAGTGAAAAACCAAGCCGCCATACCAGTTTAGGGCCAATTTTTACCCCCATCCCATAATGGCGATAGCGCATTATAAAATGCGTGCAAACATCAACGACAACTACACAACAACACCGGCAGCGGCAACAACAACAAAAATAGCGAAACAACTCCACGGCTGCTATCAAAAAATATTTGTAATTCCTTTTGTAAATAATATATTAATTGTGTGTTTTATTCCATTCGAGCATGCAACTTCCATATCCCGTTACTAGTTTCATTTCAAACACCGCGCTGGCACGCATGGTACAGTGAACAATACCAACTTGCATCAGACTCGCTCTGCTTTACCGTCGGCGTCTATCATGCAGCTCCCATGATCCAGCGGCACTTGATATCCACTTTCGTCTTCTTGCGTGGATAATGCAACTCCGATGGTCCACGATTCAGCTACATACATGGTACAGTATATGGTACAGATCAATACCTCTATTTCAATCGATGTATTCGGAACTCCATGATTGACTGGTTTCATGAGTCTCACTAGTTTCAACTTGAAACTAGGGTTTTTAAGCAAACTGAAGTTTTCCACACCAGTTTCTGCATTCGCCCAATCTTGCTGTTTAGTTCAGCCTCAGCTTGAACTAATATTACACTTTTACTCTAAATTCCGAGCTTTCCACTGGTGGGGGCTAATACCGGAATATTTAAATAAAAGCGTGAGTCGTAGTTAAAATTAGAACTGAGTTGTTCATTTGTGTGTGATGGAATGTGATGGAATAACTCTGCAGGCCGGTAAATCACCCATTAGTTGGTTGAGGGTTGCTTGCTTGAATCTAGCACATGTAACACATCTCTGTATAATGTGACGTGTCAGATTTCTACCATTAATTATCCAAAATTTATTACGAACATTTGCCAAAGTTAGTTGTATTCCCCCATGAAGTGTTGTAGTCGTATGCGCATCTTCAATTATTCGCTTGCTGATAGAGCTTTCCTTCGGTAAGATAATGGGTTGCTTTTGATTCATTGCTAGTTGCGAATTCTGTAAAATATACGCTTCAATTTATGAATGTTTGAAATTTTATCAATTAATTCATGCAGCCTGTTGGATTCAGCAGTTATTGTGAAGCAAGTGATATCTTCTGCGCTGTCCTGGTTGTGGTCAGCTTGTGTTTGCGGACCCTTATAGGAGGGTGTTGATGGCCATGCATCTGAGTTTTCCTGCAAAAATGTTGGTCCCGTCCACCAGATCGAGTCTTGTGAGGTGATGGTAGACGCTGCTACTCCTCTTGTTGCTAAATCAGCTGGGTTTTTGTTTGTTGGTACGTAGTTCCATTGTAGCTGAGGTAAATTACCTTTAATCTGAGGTACTCGATTGGCTACAAAGGTTTCTAACTTCGAGACATCAGATCTCAAAGCGTGAGTCGTAGTTTTAATTAGAACTGAGTTGTTCATTTATTTTTTGTCATTTATATACAAATTTGATGTTTCCTTGTTGTTGTATTTTACATTATATTTGGTCATATATCGATTTCAATACTTTATAACATCCAAAAGTGCAGAATTGCATGTAAATTTAATTATTATAGCTAAATTAACATTTAACTACAACGTGATATGCAAAACTGCATATGAGGTTGTTGTTAAATAACCCTGTTCATATTGAACATCTTGCGGCGCGGGTAGTAACGTTCGCTGGTATTGTTTGGTTGCCTGATGTGTTTGCGATTGGAGAAGGTGTCATACAGACCATTGGAAGGACGGATGATTGGTTTCGAGGTTTTCTTCGTATGCGACGAATTATGACCGTTATTCCCACCGCAACTGCTATCCATAGGATAAGATGTATTGCTGTATAATGATGAATATGATGAAAGTGATCGTTGGTTGTGTTCTCTTCTGCCTCTTTCATAGTGGAGATTTGTTCTTCTAAGCCCCTTGTATCTGGAGTGGTTAATAGCTCCTTTTCTTCATAGTTTTGTTTAGGTACTTCTAATGTTAAATCTTTTAAGTGCATCCCCTTTAGGTATGGTGCAATTCCAAAATTTTCTATGGTGGTTTCGAATCTATCAGAGGCCAGCATGCTTATGTGATTGTCTCTTAAGACGCATCCCGAATCTAGCTTTATTATTCCCGACCCTGATAATTGCTTTCTGTTTGTCACTGACCCACATACGACTGTCACAGTTGTTTCCCTTGTCATTATGAACACCCATTGATTTGGTGCGTATAGTTTTATCCAAAGTTTTGATGTAACATTCTGGTATTTTATCTCGCATATGTCTTGTAAGTTGGACCTGTGTTGCAATATTGCGATTTCGCAGCTGGTTCCTTCCCTGACACCCGACAGTATTGTTGGTATCTCGCACAATAGATGATCATCATTGATAATATTGCATTTAGATATATCTCTAGCTGTTAATTGCGTGAAATGTTCATTTTGAAGATCAACGGCGATAAATTCGGTTGTTGGCACTATATGTGCATACCTTTCACCTGCTAATATATTAGGCACAGCTACTACTGAATAAATGTTATAGGACCAGACATATGATAAGGGAATTGAAATCTCGATTATCACATATGCCTTCGTCACTCTAGTCCTGGTTGTCATACTTTTAAATAAGTGGTCTAACTTGCGCAATCCGTGCCCCGGAATTGTAATGGAGACTGGTATTTGGTGTCTGATGGTTGCTATCTGTTCTTCAAGTTGTGATGGGCTCAACAAAAGTGGGTGTAAAATGTTTAGATGTGCATTGTGAATAACCTCTAGTAATGCTTCCTGCACGTCCCGTAAGTTTCCCGTGGCGACGACTAGTTCAAGGGATGTCATCAAAATAGTTAATACTTCTTGTTCCGTTAGACGTGTGTTGTTTACGCTTTGGTCTAGGTGCTGCAACCTCCTCTGAATGTTATTGATTGCCTGTACTGTGGCATTTTGGCTGTGCTTGAATAGTTTTACAGAGTAATCAATTATTGAGGTTTGATTCTTTATTAGCAGTAATAAATGATCTTCATTGGGTTCTATAGTTTGAAAATGTTCCTCATATTGATCTGCTTCTCTCTGTGTTAATATTCCAAATATGTCACCTAACACTAGTCCAGTAGTGTCACCAATTTCACGCTTCGTTCTTGTTACTTCTTTATTGGACGACATCAGTAATTGATTGCCTTCATCTATTCTACTCATTTGAGATCGTAGTTGCTGAATTACTAGTTGACAGTTAAACTTTTCCATAACTATTACTGTATGTATTCTTTTACACATAGTTGCAAGTTCGTCTATAAGGCGGTATGCTTGAGTTGTTTCATCCCAATACGTATTTAAATTATATCGCACAACCAAGGTCCATCTCATGGCAACTAGCTCCATCTTACTGATTTCCTCAAGATATATGCCAGTAGAATGTTTGAAGTTCTCAATCTGCATCGGTTCTTTTGCACTGCTAGTAGAAAAGCAGATGGTCATCAATGCCAAAACTGCCAGATGGAGTTTGATCCCCCCTTTTGCCTGCCTTCCTGGTTGGCGTCTGATTGGATCGTTGATGTTAGACGTTGTTAGCTTTGCACCTGGAGTTTCCTTTGCGTTGGTTGTTTGTTGTGACCATGAATTGTCTTCATTGGTTGGTAGCTTGCACAGTTTAGTGATAGGTCGTTTGTAAACATTCTGGTTGCATTTTATGGACGCAATACGAACCAAGCCATCTGAGCCAGTTTGCACCTCCTGTACTCTCCCCATTTTCCAACGCGCCGGCGGCAGTGCTTCTCCCTTCATTAGAACGACATCTCCTACAACTAAGTTGGGCTGACGTTTCCTCCATTTAGTACGTTGTTGTAACTGCTGCAGGTAGTCGCTAGACCATCTTTTCCAAAAGTCATCTACAATCTTTTGTACTAAATGCCAACGTGTTCTTAGTGCGCAAGTATCGTCCTTACTTTCTGGAACTACTTTTATTGGTCCGCCTATTAGAAAATGCGCAGGTGTTAAAAATTCTAGATTTTCCGGATCGTCGTACAGGGTAGTCAATGGTCGAGAGTTTAAGCATGCCTCTATTTGAGTCGTTATTGTGGTTGCTTCTTCAAATGTCAATGCGGTCTCGCCTATGACTTTTCTCATGTGAGTCTTTACTGACTTTACCCCTGCCTCCCATATTCCACCAAAGTGTGGTGCAGCAGGTGGTATAAAGTGCCAGGTTGTTTCGTCTTGTTAAAATACCCTTGCAATTTCCGGTTCTAGAGTTGCAATCTGCTTGCTTTGTTTTTTCAATACTCGTTCCGCACCAACAAAGTTGGTACCATTATCCGAATAGATTTCTGTACACAACCCCCTGCGAGATGCAAACCTGCGGTAAGCTGCTATAAACGCATCTGTTGTTAATCCGCTGACTACTTCTACATGTATGGCCTTGGTGGTCAGGCATACAAATACCGCAATGTATCCCTTGTACGTAATTTGACTTCTTCCTATCTTGTTCCTTAGTTGAATCGGCCCGGCATAATCAATACCAACCTTGCTGAAAGGACGTGATGGAATAACTCTGCAGGCCGGTAAATCACCCATTAGTTGGTTGAGGGTTGCTTGCTTGAATCTAGCACATGTAACACATCTCTGTATAATGTGACGTGTCAGATTTCTACCATTAATTATCCAAAATTTATTGCGAACATTTGCCAAAGTTAGTTGTATTCCCCCATGAAGTGTTGTAGTCGTATGCGCATCTTCAATTATTCGCTTGCTGATAGAGCTTTCCTTCGGTAAGATAATGGGTTGCTTTTGATTCATTGCTAGTTGCGAATTCTGTAAAATATACGCTTCAATTTATGAATGTTTGAAATTTTATCAATTAATTCATGCAGCCTGTTGGATTCAGCAGTTATTGTGAAGCAAGTGATATCTTCTGCGCTGTCCTGGTTGTGGTCAGCTTGTGTTTGCGGACCCTTATAGGAGGGTGTTGATGGCCATGCATCTGAGTTTTCCTGCAAAAATGTTGGTCCCGTCCACCAGATCGAGTCTTGTGAGGTGATGGTAGACGCTGCTACTCCTCTTGTTGCTAAATCAGCTGGGTTTTTGTTTGTTGGTACGTAGTTCCATTGTAGCTGAGGTAAATTATCTTTAATCTGAGGTACTCGATTGGCTACAAAGGTTTCTAACTTCGAGACATCAGCTCTCGAAGCGTGAGTCGTAGTTTTAATTAGAACTGAGTTGTTCATTTATTTTTTGTCATTTATATACAAATTTGATGTTTCCTTGTTGTTGTATTTTACATTATATTTGGTCATATATCGACTTCAATACTTTATAACATCCAAAAGTGCAGAATTGCATGTAAATTTAATTATTATAGCTAAATTAACATTTAACTACAACGTGATATGCAAAACTGCATATGAGGTTGTTGTTAAATGACCCTGTTCATATTGAACACTTGCGGTTATTCTCGATCGACTGTCTAAACAAATAATTAAGTAGATACCATCGCAAGCGACGGTACCTAATTATTGGACGTATTATTGGACGTTTGCGAACGGTAATGTAAATGAGGGCAACCATATGATATATTGTCGGAGTTTGGAATTGGTGAACCGATTCATCATTCATCTATCGTTCTATAAACCGGCTTGGGGTTATGAAACACGTAGATAAATCATATGTACTCATTTTGGATATTGCGTAAGTTAGGACGTGATAAGCGCTTCGTGACAGAGTTGGGTGTGTTTGGCTCCCAAACAGACAACAAAGTTTAAAATCAAGTATTGGATGAGCCTTGAGTCAATTTTCTATTAAGTTATTACTAAATTATGTTTGTTTATTGAAATTAGGATTCCAAAATGTATGTGTTAGTCGGAATAACACTATGCCAGGACAATTTGTTTGATTAAAAGACAAAATTTAAGCTTTAAGAATTTATAATTTGCTCTATTTCAACTCGGGTTGTAAGACCAAAAATACCAATTTGAATGGACGTGAGCCAATGCAATGATGATATTTTCCAATTTGAATGGAACAAGTTTAGTTCTGGAGAGTTATGAATTTAAAAAAAATTATCAATTTGAAAATTATCAATTTGCATGTAACTAGGCATTTCTCATCCGATGGGCATTAAACTCGGTTTGAATCGTGCATATTGGTCTATCGATTGAACTATGCCATTTATTTTGGTAAGAAAAGAGATTAGAAATTGATTTACATGGCATAAACGTCCATGTTAGTTCTCGCTAAAATTATGTGTTAGATCGATTTAGTGAAATCCAGGTCTACGTGGTTGATCCGATATTTAAATTTTTTCGTAGTTCTGGAATTTGTCGCCATAGATTTTGGCGTGTGCCCACCTGTGTTATAGGTTTGATTTTTGTTTAAAACATATACGTCTCCGTTATTCTCAAAAAAATAAATAAACAACTAATGTAGACCATCGCTCCCCGCGTGAGTTAGGGAGGGATGTATATTTGTGCCGTAAATATTCGAATTTATTTTATGCCACTAATATTCCTGAACCTAAACTTCAAAAATCACTTAACCTGCTAATTTAGTAAATACCTTAAACATGAAGTTTTACTCAAACCTATCAACTGATAGACATGTTTACACTTTAGTCCCAATTGAAAATCTTCTGTGTAGGATCAAAATTAATATGTTTAATCAAATTATTTAAATTTCATAGAACCGTACAAAATATAAATTTTAAAGTGAAGTTAATCTAAAATCAATACTTTTCTTAATATATAAACTCGTCGTATTCTTTGAAGTTGTTTTAAGCTAATTTTTGAATTAAATAAAATAAAAGGCACAAAACTGAATTATCCAGCAGCTACACCTACACTCAGAACATTTTCCAATTCTTCATTTCAACCATCCCAGTCCCACCCAATAAAATGAAATCAAACATCAAATTTACTTTCAATTTAATATTTTGTAATATTCTGATTACTTAAACTGTAATTAAGGATATAAATAAAACTACGAAACCTCAAACTTACTTTTGCGCCTAATATAAAATGGGGCCTTTAATAAAAGCGCGAATAATTTATACGAAACCTAAATTTATTTTTGTTTTATATTTGTGGTGTAAATTTATCGTCCCACACTCAACTCAAACCCAAAATATTTTTTATGTTTTTACTCTTTATTTTAGACAAAATACCGCCTACGTACAAAATGTGACAAAAAATTTAATTAATTTTTGGATTCTGTTTGTCATGTCGCTGAAATAATTATTTGTGACTATGGACCGGGAAATGGTTTATATTGACATATTAATACTTAAAATTGATTTGATTTACAATCGAATATATGAATGATACCTGTTTGGCTACAATGCATAAATTAAATTAGAAATGGTCGTTTGCAATCGTTGCGATTTATGGAATACTCTTATAGTGAAAATAAATTTCAGGAATACCGGAAAAAAATAACCAAACCTTCACCAAAGAGGAACTGAAATACAAATAAATTCAAGCTGAGGCGGAATCTACCAGTTATCCTTTGAGTTGAGGAGGTGTATACTGGCGCAGCTGGCTTGGTTTGGATTGCGCCAATAAAGTGTAACCAGAATATCTATAATCGATCAGTCACCAATCTGTGCAAGCTACCAAATGAATAAGGTAACTCTTTGCCGCAATATATTTATATGCAATACAAACGAAGGTTCAGGTACAAAACTAACAACATCTATAGAAACAACAACAACTCAATCAGACGCCAACCAGGACGACAGGCGAACGGGGCGTTCAAAATTCATCTGGCTTTGCTGGCTTTGATGAGCATCTGCTGTCCCATTGGCAGCGCTATAAAGAACCGAAGCATATTGAGAATTTTATGTCACCGGCATATATCTTGAGGAAATCAGTAAGACCTGACCAGTTTATAGAATTTTAATTGTCAACTGCGGTGATTCAGCAACTATGATCCCAAATGGGTAAAATATATGAAGGGATTGTCTAATAAAGAAGTGACAAGAGCGAAGCGAGGGATTAGTGGCACAACTAGGGCTAGTGTTAGGTAACATAAATTTACTACAATAAATCGCTTACAATTGTTTAGTACTTTGTTTATGGCATTATTCTAATTACTGTTCTTTTCATTTTTTTGGATGGAAGATACTTGTCATAAACAAAATACCAGTTTGACAGAATGGAGTTTTAAGTAAGTAAATTATACAATGCAAATTTAATATATAAATAATCTAAATTTTTCCTTTTATCTCTCAGGTAAATTCCTGCTTCAGTATGATTGAGTATCTTGATTGATGATTTGTTTATAAGAGACAAGTTCGCGATTGTGTCAGGTCATGAACACAGAAGGCATCGCCGAAGATTCAATGGTGTACCAAAATATACAAAGAAGCACGGAAGCTCTTAGCATTCGGCTAGCTAAACAATAGAAATGCCTGGAAGCTCTAAGCAACAGTCGGTCAAGAGGAGAATCTTTGGTGGTTATAAAGGAAAATGTTTAAAGAGGGATTTATGCTAGTGATCACCTTAAAAGTATACATAAATAACATAAAGAATGTGGCTAATCATTAATATATTACCCCCCAATAAACTAGTTAAAGAATACTAATGCACATTACTTAAGTTACTTGGATCAAGTTCCATAATTGGAAGCGAGTTTAATTCAAAAAATACCTACTGGCGATCAAGAGCGGCATCTAAAAAAGGAAGAGAGCTGTTTAGAGCAGAAAGACTATGCAGTTACGAGTTTCATTTGGGAGAACGACCAACTTATTGGTCTACGGATAAAAACAAAATACCCGATCTCGTATACGTCTTTAACACGAAAAGTAAAGGCGAAAACTATATACTCGTATGTATATACCTAGAAAGCAGCGAAGGGATTATGTCGGATCACACACTTGTTATTATGACAATCAGTGCAACAGTGATTGTTAAGAAAACTAGACCACCCTGGCTAACCAATATCAAAACCAGCTGGGAGAAATTCCAGAAACTAGTTGAGGATAATACTAATTTTCAGGTACCAATTAAAAATCCGATACAGCTAGAAGTAGAACGGGAACAACTTAACAACAGAGAAGCAGAGAAGCAAAATGATAACCAAAAAAAGGCCTGGCAAAGAAGTCGAGCGCCAGAATAAAAAACAACTCTTCATTTTTTCCTAATAAACTAAAGTTACTAATTAAAGAAATCAAGAACGAATCCATTAATAATAACCTAAGGAGTTTTACTGGGGAAAAAGATTCCGAGTATTCGTTTATCAAGTAAACATCAAATTCCACCAGTTAAAATAAAATGGAACATGGGTTATAAGTGCAAATCAAAAAGCTTATTTGTTTGTAGCCCATCTCAAAAACACGTCCCTGCTTCTACCTAGACAAACAGCAGATGAAAACATACCACCACTAAATAAAGTGGATAACTACAAAATATCTCCTTTCACATTGCAAGAATTAAAAGAAGAAATCAATCTTAACCTAAGTGCAAAGAAAGATATAACTTAATTACAGGACAAATAATAAAAGCCCTTCCTGAAAAAGGGCTACGGAAACTCCACCAAACAACTGATGCAGTATTCAAACTTAACCAAGTTCCAAAGAAATGGAAGGTCGCTGAAGTAATCATGATAACTCAACCCAGTAACCCATGAATTACTCTCATTTCTCCCCATCAATTTGGCTTCAGAGAAAACCATCCAACAATAAAACAAGTACATTGAATTTCAAACATTATTGAAGATGTACTTGAAATTTAGAAAGTATATGTTCATGTATTTTATGGTATATAGCATATGCCTTTGACAGAGTATGGCATAAAGGCTTGGAATATAAAGTACAAAGCGACTTAACAAAACAGTGATTTTAAGAAGCTTAATGAAATATTAACTAACACCGATTTTAAAACAATTCTCGACAATAATCACAACCTGGAACCCAAATTCTCAATTTTTAACTTTCAACAGTTCATTCCTTATACTGTACGATGAAACAAACTGACAGTTCCACCATGGCACAACAGGAAATTGCGTTCACTGCGTCACCAAAGAAATAAAAACTGGGAAAAAATTTTAAAGACTAGATTGGACTCGGATTACTTAAATTATGTGAATCTTTACAATAAATTTTCGATAGTTCTCATGAACTCTACAATGATTACATTGGTAGTTCCGGAATCGGAAATAACCGTTGGATATCATTCTACGACGAACTTCAGTGATCATTGTTCTGGGGACCCCAAAACCATTGCTAACTTCTTCGATTTTTTTTTAATACGATCTACTCGATCTACGATATTGAGCCCGAGGCGGACTACTTCAGTTACATGAATAACAGCGCTCTAGTATCTCTGGTCTTTATTCAAACTGATCTTCATACTGTGGTAAGGTGCATTAACAAGCTAAACTATAATTTTTCCGCTGGCCCCGATGGTTTGGCCACTTACAATGCTGTTCCATAACTCGATCTCGCATGGAATATTTCCATCAAAATGGAAAGACTCTTTTATAATTCCAACCCAAAAGAGGGGATGTAACTCAGATGTCTCCAATTATAGGCCGAAAATGTAAATTGCCAATTGGTGCTAGTGGTACAAGTGGTAGTGTCTAATATCCGTTACTAACCTCCAACCCTCTCGACAAAACCTCACAAAGAAGTAACATATCAGTTATACGACAAAAATCGAAATGTCGAAGAGGATGTTCACTACTCTTCGAGCAAATTAAGACATGCTAAGCAATAATGCGCGAGCAACCGAACCTTAAATGGGTAGCAAATATTTGCGGAGAGAAAGCAATTTAGAAAATAAAGTAAAACGATAATTTATTTATTTATATTGAAATAAGTCTACAAATTTGACTTGAAAAAATACAAAATAAAGTAAATCCGCATTGGATTTGAAAATTTGAAATATAAAAGTAAATAACAATAAAAATCACTGAGGGGCATAAAATTGCCTTACCCTACTTTTAAAATTATCTTTAGTTAAACAAAAATCAAATAAATAGTTAATTCTATTGAAATTCTTACACATCATCTTCACTGGTTCATTAACGCCATAGTTGGTTCTGAGTCTATCTATGTGGAGGAAGACATGATCTCTTAGTTGTCTATAAGGAACCTTTATTTTAATTGGCTTAAGGACTTCCGGCGCGTCGATTAGGCCTACTAGGAGATTACCAATAAATGTACTTTTTAGCAATTCGCGTCTATTTTCTAGAGTTATCAAGTTGTATGTCTTGCACCCGGTTAGATATGGTGGCATGTTTTCAACGAAAGTAACCCCTAGGTTTTTACTTTCAACTACTACCTGAAGAAGGACACCATTTATCTTGTAGCCTTGTGTAACAGGGTTGGCTTTTCGGTGAAATAATAGAGATTTGCACCTTCCAATATTAAAACTCAGAGAATTAAACTCGCACCATAACGCTAGATTGTCAATATCTTCCTGTAGCTTCCTGTAGTTTATTGACATCGTCGACTGACTCGATGGCTTTGTAGATTTTGAGGTCATCTGCGAAGATCAGGATATAGGAATGCTTTATTACTTAAGTAATACCATTAATGAAGATTGCGAAAATCCAAGGCGGTGTATATTACGTTAACTTGTTTGTTCTTCTCAATTTCTTTAATAGAATAGGTAGTAAATTCTATGAGGTTTGTAGATACTGATCTTTTAGACATAAAACCATGTTGATATTGTGATAAATACCGCGGAAGCACTGCTTTGAATGACTAAACATGACTATAGACATACTAAATAAACGACAATAAAGGGTCTTTCAATAAGGACACTCGATGTTTAAATGTTTATTTGCAAGTTGTGTGTGAGATATCCACTCAAGTTTTTTTATTAGTAAGTTTATCTTATGGCATTAAGTATGTTAGTATATTATTAGTATATTATTATTAGAATATAACGCCATGCAAATGTCCGCTGCGGCTTATGTTGACTTTGAGGCCATCTATTGTTTGCGGTTCATTCGCATAAACCTGCAATTTAAAATCGCGCCAAAGGAGGAAGTAGATCATGTATCGAGACGCATTTAATGTTAGTGGATCACGTCTGAATTGCTACCGCTCTAAATCCGGCAATTTTGCTTCTTCACATACTTATTCATACAAAACGGGTCACGTCACTATAAAGATGATTTTTTGGCGAAATTTGAGTCAACTTCAAACTGCTCCAGAATCCAATCAGTGAATACACGGCATTGTCTAGGATCATTTATCTTTATATGTTCCTGAGTTAGTTGGATTTCATACAGATGCAGACCCAAGTCTCGACGCAGAATTCACCAAGTTGAAGTCACAGAAAGACCAAATTCTTATGAATAACGAGGAATTGACTTCCACAGACGTACAGGTGTTAACTGATTCTTTATCGAACCGCTTAACTCGAATTTTGGCACCAAACGTCGAATAGTCGACTCGGCAGGACGGTTATGTTGAGGATAACATCACGTAATGCGCGGAACGCTTCTCGAACGGAGCATTGAGTTTGAAAATAAAATTTGATGATTTGACAACTGATCAATTCACAACAAATTTGACGGTTGTTGCTTTAACAACTTGGCTGCTGTAACCTAACAAAGACCGTTTACAATATTTTTAAGTAGGACACTTCAGCTTCTAAAAAATGGGGAATCTTTTCAAGATCTTTTTTCAAAAAAAAAGAGTAAATGACTGGACAAATAAGTTCGAACTTTGTGAAGCGTTATTGAAAATGCACGAACTTCTTGTCTCTAATTTGCCTAAACTAAAAAAAACATTTGTTTTATTCCATAAAAACATCTTCAACCATTTCATTGCAATGTTTTGGCATAACAGAAATATTTTTTTTGTCTTTTTTTTACCATAAAATATTACCATTGACCAAATTCTTTCTTTAGCGTGAACCTACGAGTAGATGTATATTTGAGGGATTAATACATGATTATCCAAATAAAATGTTTAGTTTGTCTAAGATTAGGTTTCATTTATCGTTTCTTTGAAACGCACTAATCAATTTTTTCAATATTTTGCCTCTCAACAGCGAACATTTTTGGATCAGGGTGTTAAGAAACATAATATCGGGGGATTAATACATGATTATCAAGAATAGTCTTAAAATGACGTAGAAAATGTAAAATTTATTTTAAAAATATTAAAAATTTCGATTTTTATCGATCGAAAAATTACGTCAAACGATAAGTTTATTCGTTTTTACGCCGCAATGATGATTATTTTGGGAAAATTTACTGTCACTAGATGGCAAATTACGAATTAAAAAGTGGACACATGAGGAAAGTGGAAACGTGGTTACTATTAATTTATTATAATATGCAATGGTTGTAACGACCAGAACCGAGCACTCGGTTATGGGATAATTATTTGTCAACCGGTCGATCAGTTGCAAATTATGTACCTAATTATGGTTGATATTTATACCATAATTCTATGTAATATTAACCACAACACCAAAAACAAAACAAAAAAAGAAAGATAAAAAAGCGCTCGACATGAGGACAGTTAAGTTTTGAGTACGGGCAAATGTACACAGAGTAATAAAAGAAATAAAAAAAAACGAAAAATTTATACGCCTTTAAAAGTTAAAATTGTTTTATATTTTCGTACATATTGCATTTTTTTTGAAAAAAATTCTTTATAAGATTGATTGGGAAATTGCACATTTGTATTGAAAAAATGATGTATATATTATATTTATAGTGATTAAAGAAATAAACGTGATAAATTTGAATAAAATCAAGAAAAAAAAACAAATTAATACGCGCTGGTTAATAAATCATCCGGTTTTATTAAAATCCGCTACTCAAAGTTGATTCATATACAGGAACTGCAGTTTGGATAGTCCGATATAAAAGTGATAATCTGCTAAACAACTTGTGTGAAAATTCCAAACCCTGCATATATGGATGCACAATTTAAAACCTAATGAGTGATAGTAATATTGGGTGGTTACAATTCACCGCAGACGAAAACTTATCAACCCCGGAACGCTGATTAATCACTGTATGAAACGGATTAAAGACCGCTTTCCTTATAACAATCCGCCAACGAAGCTGAATTACTACGAGCCTTGCCAAGGGATACAACGAATGCTGCCAATCAACCTGACTAAGCTATATACGAGTATATGGAAGTAACACGGATGATGACAGGGACACCATCATACTCCACGTAATTTTTATTGGTGATGTATTTAATTAACTTATTAATTATTTTTTAATTTTAAAATTTATTTTGCTAGTGCTTTCTCTTGGTATCTATTCCTTCATTTCCTATGATTATGTAAATAGATTTTGGCTTTATTTTTTTTTCCTTTATTACATTTTTGATTTACTCCGTCAAATCATCATATGACAATTTATTTTTTATTTGCGTTGTTGTGGTAATTGGTGTCAACGTGTGATGTGATTACCGAACAATCGATATCGACATAATTACATTATCATTACATTCAGGTAATTTAATTGAAACACTTCACAAGTTTGTTTGTACATTGGTGATATTATTTCATGTGTGGTAGTCTCAGCCCCCATTAGACCGGAAGAGTTACCCATATCAAGAAGTGTTCCACCACACATTGCCAAGGCAACCAATTGTTACATGGTTAGATCAGCAATAATGAAAAATAATTAATTTTTGCACTTATAAAGAATACTAGTGAAGTTTAGTAAGCAAATTATACAAAATTATGGTACACAAACTTATTAAAGATACAAATTAGTACATACATTAAGGAGCATTTGTATAACTATACTAAAAAATAAATTTGTTTTTCTCAGTACCATACAGCCTTAAGATTACGATATTTACTATAAATTTGTCATTGCTGGTTCTATCTGACAGTGTAGGCCGATATACAATTATGTGTATCCTAAAGCTAATAGCACAGGGTACAAGTTGCTTGGGTTAGTACAACAGCTTTCGGAGACCGCATTGCAATAACACAAAAGAAATTGTAAAATCGAAGGAAACGAGATTATACCACCCCAGCATGCCCGTATGTCTCATCCGGCAAAACTATAGCCCTTCCAGCAGCCCTGAAACCTGGTTACGATTCATTAAACTTACCAATCATTAATCTGAAAATTACCTGATAATGTAACATCAAAAATTAGGCGGCCAAATTAAACACTTTTTTGTACAGCGTGGTAGTGGTACTGATATTGTGTAAATCACAAATCGATAAAAACACTTGCAATTTAGTTGATGATTTCTTTTTTTTTCGAGAAAAAATACTCAAAAATTGCACTTTCAGAAAACTATTTGAAAATATTTAATAAACACAAATATTTCTACACTATTAAGTAGAAAACATTTAATTTTTGTAATAGTTTTAAGTGAATTTTATGAAATTAAATTTTTAAATCAAAATACACTCCAAATCGCACAGAGGTGATCGAAATGGTTCTGAATTAATATTTGACGTATGAAACAAATCTCATTTATCCACATCCTAGGAAATCTCTGAGATTTTTGTTATACGTGAGAGAATATCATTGAGTTTAATATAAAATTCCTAATTATTTGAAATTATTTAAGTACAATTTAATTTTTTAATTTAATTATTTTAAAATAAACAAAAATATTTACGCCCTACCTCACCATGTACTATACCGGGTCAAAAATAACATCGAGAGCGAGTATCAACTCGAATGCGCAAAATCACTATTTTTCGTTTTCAGTTAAAAGTCGCTCAAAAAGGCAACTCGCTGTGCCAAAAATCCTGCCCTCAGTTTGAATATTCATTTAAGTATTTGCACATTATTTGCCATGACTAAAAATGTAAGTGAATAGTCTAATTGTTTGACATTACAGCTCGTTGAACTACAATATCATTCAATTGCAATTTGGATGTATTTATGGCCAAATTTTGTAAATGAAATACTATACGTACATTGCTTCTAGTTAGCTAAAACTACATTAAAAACAGCGAGTTATACCGACTAAAAAAATATTTTATTATTTTCGCCAACTTGTATTAAATCTTGGAATACTTGGAGACTTTAGTAAAAAGTTTTGGAAAAACCCGAAAATTGGAAGTTGTGTTTCGATGGTTATGAAGCAAGATACATAGTAAACTAAAGATAGCGTAAATTGTATAGGTAAAATAAATTGTAAAATTGTATAGGTTTACGCTATTTTCTTTCGATATGTATTAGTGTGAACATTTTAGCTTCATCTGTACATTTTTAGGCTATATATATTATAGGGAACATTAGCCTGTACGCTCATCTGTCTGTCTTTTCTTGATACATTTTAGTGTCAGTGAAATGTCTCATATTTTTGATCCTAATAGTTTTTTCTTTAATGTAGAAATTACTTTTTGGAATACAATAGGTGCAACAAGAGCGTGACAGCTTATATGTACTTAAAACTATAGGAACAAATATGGGCAGGGCTTAAACCGGTTTTCTATTGATTCCTCTTTGACACCTAAAACGAAAATTAGTTTAACTGCAACTGCTTAGCGGATAAGATAGGTATATGAACGAAATGAATGCGATTTATAAAAAACGATTTGAAGCGGTGGTTTTAAGTGTACATCCTAAAGGACCAAAAATGTCGGTTACAAGTGCAGCAAAATTTATAAAAAAGTCGTAAACATTTGTACAGAATGTTGACGATTTGCCAGATAGAGGCAAAACCCGAACCACTACAAAAATGATGACACCATCATACAGTTATTTGATAAAAATTCTTCTACGCATATTGAAATATTTTGGCCAAACCACTGCTAACACAAACACACATTGAAAAGCGAGTACAGTGTTCGAATGAACATAAAAACAAAGATTTGAGGGATGTTATGTTTATCGATGGGTCAACTTTTTAATGTTAAAAGGTGTGTTTGGTCAACTAAGCAAAAAAAAGGATTGACCGAACTGTGAAGCACCCGGCATGATGAGGATGCTTCACTAAGCAAGGGTTTGATAAATTAATGGTTTCCACACGGAACCTTAACGTACATTTCATGAATACAATTTATTCACGAGGTTTGTTACCATCTGTCGGTAAATGGTTTAGAACGGGGAAGTCTAATTGCATCTTGCAAGAAGACAACGATCCAATACACCGTAGCATACTTTGTTCGAAATTTAAACTCAAAAAGCGTATCACAACATTGGATTGACCATCTCAGTCACTTGATGCCAATCTGATCGAAATTTATGGACACTCATGAAGATTAAGCTGAAAATGTACCACATAAAAAATTTGAGCCGTCTAGCGCGAGACGTCCGGAAGATATGGAAAAATTTGTCACCACAATATGCAGAGAATTTAGTTGATAGTAGGGACAAAAGGTGCCAGGCAATTATTAGCAGTAAAGGTGACTTTACTATGTATTAGTTGGTAGCGTCAAAGAAAATACAATAAACAAAAAAATCGTAGTTTTATTTTTACTTAGTTTTTTGCCGAACACGCTCTTGTTGCACCTACATTAGAAGCAAATAACCATAAATTGCAGAAAGCAAAAACATACCAATTTATGGAAACTTTTAAACTTTTCCTTAAACTGGAAACTTTTTGTATATTGTCGTTTTTCTGTCAATACAATACTCTTCAAAACAGTCGCACAAACGAAAATGCTGCTTTTAAACTGCCGGTAGACGATTTTGGTAAAAACTCACTTTGTCCTGCTGTATGAAAAGACTTTAATTCTGTGAGAAAAACTTTAATGTGCGAGAGCACAGTATCTGTGAGACGGCCAACGGAGAACCTTTTGAAAAGTACTTTTTAGAACTTCGGCGGTTAAATCTAACTTTGTAGAAGAAAATAAAACGGTGTGTGTTTAAACTATTTAATTTATTTAGTTAATTAAAAGATGCATTCAAAACAAAATAGGTTCTAATTTAAAGAAATTTTCTTTAGGCTATATCTCAGAAACTAATACTACTAGTATCAACTAATATAAACGAATCAGTGTAAATCTGTTGAGCACACCACCCTTACTCAAAAATTATCATAACAAGTATAATTCATCTACATATACCACTGCTTTCGAAGTAACTATGTGGCAAGTAGACTAATCAGCCTGAAAAAACCAAATGTACTCACTCTAGCCAACAGGCAATTTTGCAAATGTACAAATCTCGACCGTTACTTTAAAAATGAAATGTTTTATGTTGATTGTATACAGTGCTGTCCCTAACATACAATATTAGGTAATGTGTGCGTTACAAGTAAGAGTCTGACCTTTTAGCCTGTAAAGCAGACTGCGTAAAAAACGAGACGCTTATAGTGTTCCAATCGAACGTATAGGGTTTTCCAATAGGAATGATATGATTTTTAAGTGACGTTTCGGCCATTTGTAATATGTCATGATCTATAATTTTTTGTTTCGTTGTATTCAGCAATGTTTACAATTTCATCATGGTGAGATATACGCAATAACAATGTTTACAAATTATTCAGTTTTATTATCAAAATAATCGTTCTCCAATTGCAACTTTTCGTGAGCTTTTGCCATTTTATAGTCGTAATAATCGTCCAAGTGTGCTCGCTATTCGTCGAATTGTTGAAAATTTTGAGCGTACATTTTCTTTACATAATGTTGAAGTGCCAACAAGACAAAGCTTCGCTCGAAGTAATGCAAATATTGCTGCCGTTCATGTAAGTGTTGCTGAAGACCGCAATTTGTCGATTCCAAGACGTTCTCAAGAGTTGGGACTGTCTCAAACCACAACCTGGCGGATTTTGAGAAAGGATTTGGGTTTTCATCCGTATAAAATTATGCGGATACGGAACCACCGTAAACGTCGTGAATTTGCTGATTTTGCCTTGGAACAACTTGAAAACGATAACGATTTTTTTTAAGAAAATCATCTTCTCCGATGAGGCTCACTTTCATATGAGTAGTGCGGTAAATAAACAAAACTGTCGATTTTGGTGCGAAGAAAATTCACAAATTATTCATGAAAAACCATTACATTCACCTAAATTGACAGTTTGGTGTGGTTTTTGGTCTGGTGGAATCATCGGTCCGTATTTTTTTCGAAATGAAGCTGGTAACACCGTTACTGTCAATGGAGATCGGTATAGATCGATGAACACCAACTTTTTATGGCCGAAATTGGAAGAAGTTGATCTTGACAACATTTGGTTCCAACAAGACGGGGGGGGGGGGGGGGGGGGGGCTACGTGCCACACAGCAAGTGCAGAATTATTGCGAGAAAAGTTTGGAGATTCGATTATTTCAAGAAATTGTGATATTGAATGGTCTCCAAGAACTTGTGATTTAACACCATTAGACTATTTCTTGTAGTGTTATTTGAAGTCATTGGTCTTTAGCAATAAACCAAACTTTCTTCAAGCTTTACAAGTCAATACTGAACGTGCTATTCATGACGTACGACTTGATTTAGTGGAAAAAGTGCTCGGAAATTGGGTTCATCGAATTCGTTCCTATAGAAGAAGTCGTGGAGGCCATTTGAATGACGTTTTATTATCGTATCGATTGTACTTCACATTAAATAAAAAACATTTCAATTTCCTTAACAAATAGTGTGTTTTTTTAAAAGAAATCATATCACTCTTATTGGAAAACCCTATAATTAGTGGACTGTATCTTTCTGCTGGTTAATGAAGAAAACGCCCGTAATATAAGTATTTGGTGTTGTGATGGTATCCGAAATTATACAATAGAATACGACTTTACAAATTGTTTATTTAAATATTATATAATTTCGATATTATTCGATGAACTTCAGCTGTTGCACTGATTTATTTACAAATATGTTTTTAGCGATCGACTTCTTTGTTTGCACAGATAATTAAATTAGGAATAAATGCGATCGTTCTATTTCTGAATTAACAATGGATGAATTTTTGCAAGATGACATTTACATTTTCTTCGCGATGATCACAAGCGCATAAATATTATAGGTGTTAAATTTACAATCCGTGTGAAGTTAGTTTTGTATCCTTCTCATCTTGCTATATTCAAACATAAATAAAATCACATAATGGAATCGACTATACATAGTTATTTGGAAATGTAAACAACAACCGATTGTTGTGGTTTGTCAAAATATATACTATTTAGGTTAATAGGTTGTAAGCAATTTGTGTTAAACTTAATATAACACAATAATGGGAGTAATTAATTAATTTACGTAATTTTAGGCGATGAAATGAAATGACATACGCCGATCCATAGTGTCCGGGATAAATAGCCGATATACAAACCGAAAGCTCAGTATTGTTATTATTGGATTATAGGGATAAAAATTAATATGATATTTTTGTTTCCGAATAGATCGACCGACTTGGACATTAGGAATTGGCGTATATATTTTAATAAAATGTGAAATGATGCTTTGTAACTTTTATTTAATTGGTGAATGGGGTACGTCTCGAACATATAGCCCTATTATGGTTCTCGCCTCACCATCGCCACACCTCTCTTTCGCCGTGACAGTATGATTCGTCTGAGCAGTATTTTAGTATTATGGTTATTACCTTTATTCATTGGCGAGTGAGAGTATGCGTCGCCGCATTATTTTTTGTTGTTATTTGTACTTGTTAAGTTGGTTTGTTAGCAGTTTTGTCAGTATTACGTGAGTGTTTTAACAATTCGTTCTGAAAACTTCTAAACAATTTCTGTTTACAAACTAATAAAATTAAGAATATACTAATCAATATCAATTCATTAATAATGATCAGTAAGTAGTACGAGTATTGATTTATTTTGTCGTGATGAGAATGAGGAACAAAATATGGGAAATTTGGCAAGTATATTGTAATGAATTAACTACATCAATGTACACCGCTTCTAAAATTACCCTTACACATTTTAGATTTATAAGTATTTTCCAGACCAACAAAAATTGTCTTCCATATTTACTAAACGAATTCAATGATAAATTTACACAATCTTATCGGACATCTAGTATCCCCCAATATTAAAAATATGTGCAATCTTACATTTATTTGCTTCTGGGAGCTACCAGCAAAACATAGAGGATGATTTTGACATTGGCATGGGCCAACCAACAATGTCCCAATGTATTAAGGAAGTAATAGCAATGGTGGAAAAATATCTTTGCGAGAAATGGATTAATCTTGAGACCAAAAAATTAAATTGCAAAGTTTCGTTTAAGGCAAAGAATGGTTTTCCAAGAGTGATTAGGTGTGTGGATTGCAACCACATTAAAATAATTACCCCTAGAAAAAGAACGACATCTTTACTATAATAGAAAAGACTATTATAGCCTAAATGCAATGATAGTAAGTATGAATCATATCACCTGATCATATTATAATACAATACATAATTTTTTGGTATTTTACAGATCTGTGATCACAATTTAATTACAAAGTACATCGATTTATTCCAAAAAACAAACCGTGCGGGGCTACAAAAATACCTAGAATCCATCAACTGGAGCAAACAACTCTCAATTGTTGATACATTTAATAACATTATGCAGCAAGGCTTCGAACTGTATGTACCTATGTGCTGTAAACCACAAAATGCTCAGCCTCAGTGGTTCAATGATAGACTAGTTAATTTAAAAAATCGGAAGTCGAAAGCGTACGCCAAAATGTTGAAAAGCGGGTTAGAAGCGGACAAAACAATGTTTCTAGAACAAAGTAACGAATTTGAAATTTATTTCAAATCAAAATACAGGTCGTACCTCACCTTACCAAGTAAGCGATACTAGTGGATTGTACGAACAACCCAGCAATAATAACGTAAGATAACATTTTATCGGTTTAAAGGGATTTGGAGACGGTTGCGGTCTTGACAATATACCCTTTTCTATTCTGAAGGAGTACGCTGACATTTTAGCAATTCTATTATGGTACCTATTCAACCTGTTCAAACACCGGCGTGTTTCCCGAAAAATGGAAAATTTCAAAAATTACACCAATTTTTAAATCGGACAAACGAGATGACGTTACATGCTACAGAGGAATATTAATTACATCATCAATTCCAAAATTGTTTGAATTAGTTTAATGCAACAACTTTAAAACCAAAATTGCACATCATATATCAATAAACCAGCATGGGTTTATGCATGGCCGATCCACATCAACTAATCTGGTTGAATTCACCAGCAAAATAATTAATGAGATAGAAAACCATCATCAAGTTGATGTAGCGTACACGGATTTCAGTAAAGCATTTGATTCCATCTGCCATCAAAAAGCACTTCAGAGTTTATTCGCATTTGGGTTTATTCGCATTTGGTTCAAGTCTTATCTATCAAACCGGCGACAATTTGTAACAATGAGAAATGAGAAATCAAACGTTATTAAAGTTAGGTCTGGTGTTTCCCAAGTATCTCACATCGGGCCGTGGATATTTATTGTTTGCATAGATCAAATGACCGAGATAATCAAAAACTCAAACGTGCTCATATTTGCTGATGACGTGAACATTTTTCGAACTGTTAATGGAATGCTAGGTACGAAGAAACTTCAAGAAGACATCGATAGATTAAGTGAGTGGTGTCTATATCGGTCTGGAATTCATACTATGCTGTACACATTAAAAGAATTGAAAGCATTCAAAAGAAGTTTCTGATTTTCTTGTTAAAAAAGTGACTGGAATTACGACCACAATTTACCATTCCATGAAAATGTGGCTCGGTTACCTCCGTACTCAACAAGATGCACGGATTACAAAATATGCACTCTTGATAATAGACGACTTGTGTGTGTGCCTGGCAGAACATTTCGAAACCATGAGTTTTTAGCACTAGAACACTATTCCACAAACTATGGAGAAAATAACTCCATTAGTAGGTTGTCTAAATCATTCAACATCGTCGGCGACCTATTTGACTTTAAAGGTATAAACAGAACCAGAGATACAGCGACAAGATACATCGACCAAATACATTTGTCTGCTGGCGATGTTGCTTTGGTAAACACAACACGCGCGTCAGCGTTGAAAAAACGAAACAAGAAAAATAATAACAAATTAACCCTAAAATAGTTCATTTATCTTTTTATCTACTCTATTTACATTTTTTGAATTGAAACATTAAGTACAACATTCAGATTTAGCTGAAATTCATTTAAAAACAGTTCTATAAAATGTTTACCAACATAATAATCTGAAAGTTATATTGTTAGTACTGCAGCGCCGACGACAAAATTAGAATAGATTCTAAAAATAATTCAGCGACAATGTCGTCGTCGCCAGCGACATTGGTTGCGTTAGCATCCTACAGTTTATGTGTACTTTAATTTGACAGGCGTTGTATTTTGTCGCTGTATTTCTGGTTCTGTTTATACCATAACTTATCAAAGGACAACTTCAAAAATATCCTAAAGATAAATTTTTTAAATTTTTAATTGTTAAATCAAAATTTGATTTATATTTTTATTTGTTTTTAAGTTTTTTGTTTGAATTGTTTTATTTAATATAATTTTTGTTTTAACTTAAATTATCTGAAATCATACATGTAAATCAAAGAACAGATTTCTTGAAATAAATAAATAAATAAAATATAGGTATCCCGGATCAAATTATAACTCGTTTGTGTGGAATAATAGTGACATCAATAAGGTTTTGGCTGAGAAATATGCAAATGGGACCGCAACAGCTGGCTTCTTGGTAATAAACTTATAACACATTGTGGTTGCAAATGTATATTATTGTGAGTTATGTTTCAGGTGATTCAGGTTATCGATTGTGGCCGTACTTAATTATACCATGTAAAATGGCTTCACCCGAAAGTCGACAAGCGAAGTTCAATAAAATCCACTCTTCTGCCAGGAATATTGTAGAGAGAACGATCGGGGTACTTAAATTGCGGTTTCAATGTTTAATTGGAGCGGGAGCGCATCACTATAGTGCCGGATAAGGCCAAACAGATCATTAATACATGTTATGTACTACACAACTTTTGTAGATTTAATAATGTTGAACATTACATAATGTAGTTTACCCAAACTAATCCAAAAAATACAACAACAACAAAGTTATTGTAATACTATTGAGTAAGTAAACATTCGGGCGAATTTATTTAGAGTAATTTAGAGGAGATGTGATTTTTTCATAGACCTTAGGTACATTCCAAAGTCATTCTAAGTATTTTCTAAGCATTTATCATGAAGTTCAGTGATACTAATGTACTAATGAAACAAATAGGAGTGTCCCAAGCAAGTTATATGATTTTCTAATGGATCTGACAGGGTGTTTCATGAGATTTAATAATATGATTTTTTTAATAATCCTTAGATACATTCCAAAGTCATTCTAAGTATTTTCTAAGCATTTAGCATGAACTTCAGTGATACTGGTGGGCTACTGAAACAAAAGAAGTGCCCCAAGCAAGTTATATGATTTTCAAATGGGTTTGACAGGGCGGTCCATGAGATTTAAAAATACGATTTTTTTAATAATCCTTAGGTACATTCCAAAGTCATTCTCAGTATTTTTTAAGCATTTAGCATGAACTTCAGTGATACTGGTAGACTACTGACACAAAAAGGAGTGTCCCAAGCAAGTTATATGATTTTCAAATTGGTTTAACAGAGTGTTCCATGAGATTTAATAATATGATTTTTCTAATAATCCTTAGGTACATTCCAAAGTCATTCTAAGTATTTTCTAAGCATTTAGCATGAACTTCAGTAATACTGATGGACTACTGAAACCAAAATGAGTGTCCAAAGCAAGTTGTATGATTTTCTAATGGGTTTGACAGGGTGTCCCATGAGATTTAAAAATGTAATTTGTTTAATGGGCCTTAGGTACATCCCAAAGTCATTCTAAGTATTTTCTAAGCATTTATCATGAACTTCAGTGATACTGGTACACTACTGACACAAAAAGGAGTGTCCCAAGCACGTTATATGATTTTCTAACGAGTAGAAAGACAAACGTATACTAAACACTACTAATCACTAATGATTATTTTGATGTGACATTTGGCACAGATGTCACTGACAGTCATACATCTTTTTGCCCACAGTTAAATTCAGTAGTAGAATAAATTTGTTGGTTGAATCGCCACATTATCCTTCCCCCAGTGATTAAACAAGAACGATACACTTTGTGAACTTGTTGGAGGAATTACTGAAACTTCGGCACCCATATCGACTAAGAATTGTAATTTATTTTGATGATCGGTAATTATGAAACGAATGCTAGAATTTAGACTCCCGACGCCCATCGTAAAAAGCGTTGAGTATAATGGTTTTCCAATTTCGACATTACCGTATTTAACCGATCGAAATTACACGGTTTTATGCACTTCTTCGCATGAATACTCGTACCATATCTGGTATCAAAATAAATAAATAATTCTGCTTTGGAAATTTGTTGACCTGTTTATTTGGTTCGAGATAAACTGATGTCGTTTGTTACTCTTTGACCGTGGGAATGGTGGCCTGTGGTTTATTGATCGTGAATCTCTCGTATCAACTTGTTTTAATAATTCTATAACTTTTTGAGTTAGTGCTTGGATTTGATAATGTACATCGATTTGTTGCTTATTATCAATGTTTTTGAGAGTATTTACACTGTATAAGTTAATTGGTTTTTTATTTCCACAATTTTATCGGCAGTCTTTGCTAATTGAACCAAATAAGGTTCATCCATACTAGACAATATCTCTTTAGCATGGTTTGGTAGAAGTTGAATCCACAAATTTCTTAAAACCGATTGAGTAACCTGATCGGGGATAAACACTCCATCTCCCGTAATAATTGAGATGGGTTTTTGTCACTCAACTGCAATCCCGAAAGAAGGCGATCGAGATTTATTTTTGGCCATTCACTTAATCTTTCCATAATTATAGCCTTTAATGTATCATATCTGTTATTATTTGGTAGTTTAAGTATTTGATCACGAATGCACTTGACCGGTTGAGGATCAAGAGCCGCGATCAAATAACCGCATTTAGTGGGATCAGAAGTAATACCCCCTATTATAAATTGTGCTTCAAGTTGAGTGAACCATATTTCAGGGTCATCTCGATTGAAGGGTGCATATTTAATAGATAACTTGTATACATTTGTCGTAACACCAACATTGTGTTCGATTTCGTGGTCACTACCTGAGTCAGACATTGTGGTGTTTCAATCATGTAACAAAATTGACAAATGAATTCAATAAAGTTTAGTTTTATATCACGATTAATAAAATAACGTGTGTCCTGAAATATTTCGCTGATGGATGAATAAATGCCAGTAAAATAAGGTAATTTTGAGATAACCGATACGGTAAATGGAAAATTTATAATAATGAGATTTCGCTTACCTGTACAATTTACTCTTTTAAACACAATAATGGTAACTTTCTCCTTGTTTGATTTTGGTTGATTATGTTTACCGCAGTATAATCGGGCGGTGTCCACTGGTGAGGGCTTGACTCCGATTGTATAGACCTTGGTAAATTGAAAACGATATAAAATCCTTTTGGCACTTCTGTAACGGAATTCCACCTAATTCCGTTACTAACCTATCCCAACATTCTATATTTTAGCATTACTCATTAACATGACCACTTTGAGATTAACCTCTCCAAAAATATTAACATTCCAAATATAAAATTCTCCGTCATGTTAAACTTCAACATTTCTGTGTTATGGCGATCAAATTACGGTATGAATACAAATTCATATTGTGGTTGAACGATAATACACTTAAATGTAATTTGATCATTTTGTTTGCAATAAATGTTAGTTTTTTTAGGTAAATGACATAGGTGAACTATGTATTGACCGAGGGAAATTGCACTTATTAATTTGTCTTTCCTCAGCATTTTTTTTGTTTCAAATTTTTCGCGTGGCCAAGAATAAGCAAAATTCATGGCACGTTTTCGTACACCACCATGGCATTTTGTGATGAATTCACAAAATTTTCGAAAAATTGTTTTGATGCATGGTGTGTGGCGGGTAGTTAGTTTTTGGACAGACCGGCGTTCAGGTCCAATTTAAGTATAAGTTTTTTTTTTTTTGTTTTGATAAAGTTTTTTTTTGGTAGTGTAGTATTTTGTATTTTTTTTGGTGAATGTCATTTTACCCATTATAATAGTGTATAGTAGTCGATGTGTAAAAACAATTTTTTTTTTTTTTTTGGGCATTCCGTCAATTTCAAGTGGCAACATTTTGTATGATGATTGCATATGTGCATTCGTGTTTGTGTATACATATATTTCGTAAATTAATTAAGTAATTTTTGATTGTGAATGTAAGATCAGTTTTTATTTGGTATTAGTGTATTAGCGTTATACTAAGTTGTTTTTACACCTGTGACGTGGTTTGAAGTTGTTAAGGCAGCAAGGAAATACATAAAAAAAATTTATTTTATAACTTCTTTGGTTTTGTATTGTGTGTATGTATTTGTGTGGTAAACACAAGTAATTACATTTTGGGAGAGAGATTGAGATCAACCGGCAAGGTAAGTGGATAAAACTGTGTTATTATAAAATGTCTGGCTAGAAAGTCAGACAATACAACCACAGTAGCGTTTGGCCTACTTCCCTAAATGGGCTGCTAGCCTAATTAACTGTTCAGGGGTCCGGTGTTCCCACCCAATCCCCGTAATAAGTTTATTTTAACCGCAGGCGGTAATCTAGGCCGCTACCCTAGCCTCCCTATCCCCACGGCCAAATTAACCTTTTCCGCTGAGCTAGCGGGTTAATGCCGCCTCATGGGGGGCGTAATAGGGTAGAGGCAATTAAATGTAATTGGGTTTGCCCTATAAATAATAGCGGCTTACCCGTTACAAATGGCGCCCAAATGGAATAGGGCCAAATTAAATTACATCAGGTCCGATATAAGTGATTTATTATGTAGGCATTATTTATTCAAAATCGTGTTCAACATGGACCACAAATTGGCCCAAATAATTGGTATAAATTACCACAACTTTCAAAAATTTCGAGAAAATTGAGGATTTCCTCACAAATTCCAAAACTATTTAGATATTTAAGCGTAGCCTTGTATATGCTCAACGTTTCTCTTAGGTAAGTACTGATGCAAGGGGTACAGTTCCTATCAATTCAAATATAAAATTCCAACCGGTATGAGTATGGCTGCGGTCATGCCGAAAGGCATGCCTGACCGGATTCATCGTTGGGTCATACATGTACTGGTAAGAATTATAAACTGTTAAGTTGCAATGCTGGATCCCCGAATGGATGATTTATCTGTGGCAAGTCCCAACCCGCACTCCGGGGGATAAATCGACTTTTGTGGTAGCACTTGGAATTTAGAAGTGTCGGTTTCTACTTTTGCAATAAGTTGTAAGGTTTTCATTGCCTCGTAGTACAACAATCAACTTCGCAAGTCGTTACTGGCAAGGGTGAATGGTGCGATCCCTGAAGTAATGAGCATATCTCTTTCCTGCCAAGCGACGATCTTGGGTGGTATAAAGGGCTGCTCATTCTCAGGTAAATTGACACATCATTCCGCATCCCAGCTGGAATTGTAAAGTTGAACCCCTAACCATCCCCTGTTTAGTGGCAACAATTTGGCTTGTGGCTAGAATTTACCACAGGTTAAGTTTTGTCATATTTTAAATTAGATAAAAATGGAATTTCCAATCTATAACTTTATATTTAAGAGTCGCGTTTTATTCACTTCTGTTGTTAAAATTTTAAATATCATCCCTCGGGATGGGGTCGCCAGTCCTCTCATTGTTAGGTTAGTTGCATCCAGAGTACAACGTGATTGGTTGGTCATACTTAGGAGTCTGCAAGTGGATGTGCATCGAATACAAGTTGGCCATAAACCAGTCGAGTTAGTATCACAAAGTTATGGAAATTCACAATAGCAACCGGCGTGTTGTTGTTCCTATTTGAGTGAACGATTCGGCTTGCCACTCACACAGTCATACTCATCCAAGGGGATTTAGAATGATGACTGTGAGATAAGAGGGCAAGAGGATTGTTTCAATCAACTAGGTAAATTAGTGGGATACGAGATGACTTCACCAAGGCAATGAGAATCACTTGCGATATGATCGAAGTTACGAATGCCATTGCTGATCTGGGTTGTCGTTTGGTATTCCATTCCAAATTAATTCAAATTCCTTTTCCTTTCCTTGTTTGACCCTAATAGTGATTAAGTTAGATCATTCCCATGGCGAATGAGGTCGAACGATACTGTGGTTGTATGTAAATTTTAAGAGTACTGAATTTCAATAGTTGTTTTAAGTTTGTTCTTTTTGTAGTTTTGTTGTCAGTTGCGAGTTTAATTTTTATTGTGTTAGCCAAGTTAGATTAGTTAATAGAAACCGTGAACATGGAGTTCAATATAGACATGCTTAGTGAGGAGGAACTGCGGATAGAGTTTGAGGTGCGCGACCTGGTAGACAAGGCAGACCAGGACGTTACCCAAACCCTGAAGGAGGCGTTGGTCCGCAAACTAGAAGAAGAGCGCGATGACTCTTTCTTAGCGCCAAGAAAGGCACATGTAGCTGCGCAAAAACAACCACAGCGCGAAATAGAGACATGTACCAAAATGATCATAGAGCTGTGCCAAGACATGGTACAGAATCTGAAAAATAAGGTAAAAGTTGGCGATTGGTTGCCTGGGGCAATGGCCAAGCTAGTACACATACAGGGCAGGGCCAACCGAGTAAGCAAATCCCCGAAATTTGTCAAGATGTCTGAGAGTTTGAAGGAAGCGATCGCAGAAAGCGGCAGGATAATAGCCTTGGTGAAAAGAGGTAAAATGACGTTTGGTCAAGCCCAAGGTGAATTGGAGGGGCTGTCTATGCCGGTAAATGAGCAGGAGCCCAAGGTGGTAGTACCAACTAGTGCCGATCTAGGAGAACCTGGTCCCAGTAACGGCATACCACAGGTCAAAACACCAGTCTTGAAGATCCAAGATATCGGAGAAGACCCGTTTGAGGATTTCGAGTCAGATTTCGGTCGGTTGGATATGAGAAATGACTCACCTCCAATAGTTCCAAATACAACCTTACCCCAACAGACACCTTTCAACTCCACTCAGCTTCCTCAGGCACCAAGGTGGAACAACACGAAGTTGAGACAAGAAGTGAAAACCTGGAAGGTGAGATTCCAAGGTCTCCACAGCGATCTGACCATCCAGCGTTTCTTAGCTCGAATGGAATGGCATGCCTCAATGTCGGTTGTACCAGTTGACCACTTGATAAGAGTTTTGGACTTATGCCTAGAGGACGAGGCATTAGATTGGTTTTGGAGTTCAGTAGACCGAAACCCAAACATAAAGTGGAACGAGCTGAAGCAGGTGATGGCTGTCAGGTTTACTACAAGCACCACCGATGATGACATTAGGCGGTTGCTGAACAACCGAAGGCAGCGGCATCCGAAGGAAACCATTCAGGAATTTTATCAAGCAATTCAAAAGATTGCAACAATGTCTAACAAACCAGTGACTGACGCCACACTATACCTAATCCTAAGGCGCAATATGAGGCCAGGATTACAAATGGCTTTACATGACGAGCAGCAGTTTGATAATCTGCCTGCATTCATCCGTAAATGCGGTTCCCTAGAAGCGATGTGGAGAAGGTTTGGGCACGTTCCTGAGGCCGGTCTAACGTTATCAGGTCAGTTCGGGAATTCGTCACACGGGACGGAAAGCTACCGACCAAGGCCACACGTCAAATTTGATCAACGCCCACCTCGCGTTAGTGAACTGGAAAGTCAATACTTACCAGAATCGGAGGATGAGCAAGTGGAACCCATGAGTCGGGAAGAGGACTGCGGGTATTACCAACAGGTGTGTGCCATAAACCAGCATCTCCGGCAACGGTCCGAGCAGACCACGGTGAATCGCCCAAGAGACCCCAGTCCCACAGCTTCCAGTAACAGAAATTTCAGCTGTTGGAACTGTGGGGATAAGTCACATTCCTTCACGGATTGTAGAAAGAGAGTCACAGGGATATTCTGTTTTGGTTGTGGTGCCAAGAATGTCCTAAAGCCCGATTGTACTCGGTGTAGACAAGCGGAAAACTGGAGGTCCGAGGTGAGGTATGCTCGGAGGTCTCATCTCGGCCCAGGAGAACCGAGTCGCTTACCACATGGGGCAACGGAGGAGGCCGCGAGCAACACCGATCCGGAGTTGTACGCCCGGCATCCACGTTAACAAAACCAACATCTGAGGAAACTCTTCATTCAACCCTTTGTCAAACGGATAACAGACACTTGGTTCGAATGATAAGTTATTTCTACGAGCGCAGGAAAAGGCGCAATCACATTATTTCGACAGTTATCCAATCAGGGCCAGACAATCGGCCGTACGCTAGAATTACGGTAAATGGAAGAAACTTCCTTAGATTATTAGACTCAGGGGCGAATATCAGTGTGTTAGGAAAAGCGAGCGAGAGATTTTTGTTGGACCAGGGGCTAGTATACCATCCATACAGATCACAGGTACAAACCGCCAGTGGCACAGCGGAACAAATCTTAGGCTACGTGTATCTCCCTGTCAGTTTCAACGGACTAACGAAGACGGTTTGCTTGTACATCGCCCCGTCGTTGACACAAGAATTATACCTGGGCACAGATTTTTGGAAAGCATTCAACCTCCAAATTTCAGTATCCGAGATAAGTTTGAAGGCCCAAAACAAAGAGCCAACTCTGACCATTGAGCCTCCCACTCAAAACCAACACATCCTATCTAGAGAACAGCAAGACCTTCTAGATAAGGTCAAGGCCAAGTTTCCCTCATCAGAGCGGTTGGGCCTAGGGCGGACCCGTTTTGTAGAACATGATATTGATACCGGTGATGCGAAGCCCGTAAAACAGCGGTACTATGCCATTTCCCCAGCCGTACAGAAAGATATGGACGCGGAAATTGAGCGGATGCTCAAGCTGGGTGTAATCGAAGAATCTTGCAGTCCATGGAGTTCACCAATGGCAATAGTGCGTAAAAGTAATGGCAAAACACGGTTATGCCTAGACGCTAGAAAGCTAAACGCAGTAACATTGAAAGACGCGTATCCGTTACCCATAATAGACGGACTCCTTAGTCGTTTAGACAAGACAAAATTCATCTCTAGCCTCGATCTCAAAGATGCATTTTGGCAGATTCCGTTAAACCAATCAGCCAGGGCCAAGACAGCGTTTACTGTTCCCGGTAGACCTCTTTACCAATTCACGGTAATGCCTTTCGGGTTATGCAATGCTGCGCAAACAATGTGTCGGCTCATGCATAAAGTGATTCCGCATGAGCTACATGACCGTGTGTTCGTCTATTTAGATGACCTCCTAGTTACGTCCCCCACATTTGATGAACATGTCCAATTACTGGGACTGGTGGCGAGACAGCTGAGCGAGGCAGGGCTCACTATCAACATGGAGAAATCTAAATTCCTTTTAAAACGGCTAAAATATCTGGGACATATTATCGAGGATGGGAGCATTAAAGTGGACCCGGATAAGGTCACGGCTGTCCAAAATTTCCCAATCCCCAAAACAGTCAAACACATCCGACAATTCCTTGGAATGAGTGGATGGTACCGGAAATTCATTCCAAACTATTCATCTATCGCGTCCCCGCTCACTGACCTTCTAAAATCCAAAGGAAGTATCAAGTGGAGTGAACCGGCTCAGGAATCTTTTGACCAGCTAAAATCCCTTCTGTCTGAAGCACCAGTACTAGTGCACCCTGATTATGCACGTACGTTCTATATTCAAGTAGATGCGTCAAAAACAGGAGTAGGCGGTGTCCTCTTTCAGAAGGATGATGAAGATGAAGAACATCCAATCTCTTTCTTTTCACATAAGCTGAATGGTGCACAAAAGAACTACAGTGTCACCGAGCTCGAATGCTTAGCTGCTGTTCTCAGTATTAAGAAATTTCGAGCATATGTAGAAGGATATGAGTTTGTGTTGATAACAGACCATGCCAGCTTGCAATGGCTAATGAAGCAAACCGAACTCTCTGGGCGATTAGCACGTTGGAGCCTTAAACTCCAGGGCTTTAAGTTCCGTATAGAGTACCGTAAGGGGGCACGAAACGTAGTCCCAGACGCCTTGTCCCGCGTACACTCGGATGAGGTGGCTGCTTTGGATTCAGTTGAAATGTCATCAGCAGTGGACTTGCAGTCACCAGAGTTCACCAGTCCTGACTATTTGCAATTAATGGACACCCTGGCGAACATGAACCCTATGCCAGAGAATGTCCGGGTCACGGATGGCAAGCTGTTGTTCTACCAGCCAGTGAAAGATCAAGATCTGAAGACCGATATTCCGGGTTGGAAGCTATGGATTCCCTACGGCCTAATCCCCAAGGTCCTAGCACAGGCTCACGAACCACCAACAGCAGCACATATGGGAACAGGGAAGATGCTGGAACTAATTCGTAGGCATTTCTATTGGCCAACACTGGTCGAAAACACCAAGGAATATGTGCGCAAATGTGAAATGTGCAAACTAACCAAGGCCACTAACACCATATTGAGGCCAAAAATGGGAGAGTACAGGGAGTATGACAGGCCATTTCAAAAATTGTACTTAGACTTTTTAGGCCCATATCCCAGGTCAAAGAATGGGAATACCTTCATTTTTATTGTCCTAGACCATTACTCTAAGTTCGTGCTGTTAAAGCCTCTACGTGATGCCACTGCTAGTAGGGTGGTGGATTATCTAGAGAAAGAAGTATTCTCGGTATATTCTGTGCCGGAAATTATACACACTGACAATGGCAGGCAATTCAAGTCGCATCTCTTTGAGAATTGTTTAGCCAAGCTCGGAATCAAGCACTTGTTTACTCCAGTTTATTCCCCGCAAGCTAATGCATCAGAACGCGTGAATAGGTCAGTACTGGCCGCTATCCGTGCATACGTTAAGGAGGATCAGCGGACATGGGATGAACATCTGAATCAGATAGGCAGTGCTTTGCGTAATACGTCACACTCCTCCACGGAATACTCACCGTCTTATCTAGTGTTTGGGCAACACACGATCCAACATGGCTCTCAGTACGAGCTGCTTCGACTATTGGGAAATCAAAGTTTGGCAACCTTCACGGTGCAAGCCAAAGGTGACCGACTAAAGTTGGCTAGAGAAATTGTACTCGCACATTTACGCCAAGCACATGGACAATCAGCTCAACGGTATAACCTGCGGTCAGCGAGCCGTGTGATTGCTGCAGGAGATAAAGTCTATGTGCGGAATTTCGCCCAGAGTAATGCCATGCAAAACTACTCGGCGAAGTTGGATAGGAAATTTGTGCCCGCCAAGGTCCTCCGGCGAGTCGGTCAAGTGGCATATGAACTAGTAGATGAGGAGGGTAAACTTCTGGGTGTATACCACGCCAAAGATATCAGGACCACCTCCAGCGAGACCACTAAGCTGGAGTAGAAGGTAACAGGGAGTAAGCCTGTGAGGTTTTTCTTTTCATTTTAGGGATTCAATTGTTCATGCCTGAAGTAGAAGGAACTGAGATAGAGAAGGGAAAGAAGCACACCTCTGTAGTGGAATATTGGAGCAGGAGGCCACTAACAATCTTGCCACATTATGAGCCAGAGAGTGAAGCGCCCAGGTTTCGAGAGGGCGAAAAGACTAAATTAAAAGAAGGCCTACAGGAAGAGGACCGTATCTCAGGTTGTTGTAGTGTGCCGGAGGATAAGAGGAAGACAGAGGAAAGGACGGAAGGCCTCCGATTAAAACTCAATGAGTGGCGACGCAACCGAAGGAAGAAGATGCGGGAGGAGGAAGCAAAGAAATTAGCAATGGGAGATGATATAAGTAATCACGAATTAGTCCGTGGCCAAGTTCGCGAACCATTCCTGTCGTTACACTATCGACACTACACTAGGTGTCTGTGTGGGTAATGTAATGACAGGATGAAGATTGGTACCGCCAACACCAATAATAGTTTTAACCTTAGGATAATATGTTACATGTAGGGTAGGCCGAAGTACAGTAGAAAGATGTGTAGGCAGGGGAAGAGGTATTAGGTGTTAGGTAGTGTAAAGTAGCTGTTAGAATAGAATAGGATATCTTTAATGAATTGTTAGTTATAAGAGTTTATGTTTTCTCCTCCTCTTAAGAAACCAACGGAAGAACCTACGGACGCAGCATGGAGTGGATGAGAGTGTGGGCTTGGTGCAGTTTGCTCACACAGGTATCGGCAGGAGGAGGTTTGTTTGAGCCGTTTACTAGCCAGCCGGGGATATATTTGGAGCAGGTCGGGCATGCCTACCTAACGCACGAAAGTTGGAAGCTAATTTTACATTACAACTTAACTAACTATTGGCAAGAATGGGCCCGTATCAATGCAACAGTGACGCAGTTAGCCACCTGGTGTGCCAGGAGTGACTGGAGACAATGGAACGTCACACTGACCAACGATATGGTCAATAAGGTAGAAGGTTGTGGGGTTTTGATACTATCAATAAGGCATGTAATGGAGGAGATGGCAGATCGCAACCGCATATTGAGGGACCCTAGCAGAAAAAAGAGAGCTCCTTTTGAATTTATGGGCACTTTAATGGGAGACCTGTTTGGGGTGTTGGACCAGAGGGACGCTGATAGTTACGCCCGGCAAATAGGGGAGCTGCAGGCCGGGAACATCCAAATGAGAGATCTGATAGACAAGCAAACCCACGTTTTGGATGTTACCTCAAATGTCATCCGCAAGCAACAAGAACTGATTACCGCACAATATCACGCAACCCAACAAGATATATTGGCTCTCTCCCAACATAGCGACTTTGTGGATGCTGCTTTACAACTCACAATTAATATCAATATTTTCAAAGAGATGCAGGAGGCGTTAATTGATGTGATGGTAGATTTGCACCAGGGCCATATGAACACACAGCTAATAACGCCCTCACAACTTAGGGAGCAACTGGAGAAATTGCGCCTGTGGACGTCCGAGCATGTACAGGTCCCTGATTACGAGCACCATTGGGCTCAGTTATATCAGATATTGCGAGTCAGGTCACGGCTAGTAGGAGAACAAGCCATATTCGAGCTAAATATACCATTGCTGGGCCCGACGATGTTCCAAGTATTTCGGGTTCACCCAGTGCCCACTGTACATAAAGATCGGATGATGTACATTCAACCCACCTTTACGATTTTCCTGGTGGACCTTCAACGAGTGTGGTACTATCCAATTTCACCAGAGGAGATGAGCCAGTGTCAGCCATGGGCGCAGTCACAAGTGATATGCCACCAACATAATGCAATATACACCGTGCAAGGAGACCAGCAGCCCTGTGAGCTACGGTTGTTACAACATCAAAAGCAGACCCTGGAAAACTGCCAAATACAGACCATCTTGTCAAATACAGTGATAATCCCATTGAGTACCACCAACCAGTGGATTGTATCGATACCAGGTACAGAAACATATGATGTGATTTGTAAAAACACCGTTGAACCGATATCGATCCAGGGGAGTGGGGTCCTACATTTATCACCCGGTTGTCAAATTAAGACCAGCCATTTCCTGCTAAGGAGCCGAAAAAGCTATGAGTCAAGGGGCAATGTGTCATTCCTGCCTACTTTCAACCTCACTCAACAATTAAGCCCCGAAAAATTGCCGTTGCTCATAAACGGACTGGATGAGGACATGGAGAGACTATCATCCGCAGTGAAGGATCTACACTCCAGGGAGGTGTGGACCGCCATAAGTCTCCATGATATACCCCACTATGCGACATCAACAATTGTTTTCCTGTTGGCCATCGTTGTAGGAGTGATTTGGTGGAGACGCCGAGGATTAAGCAAACTGTTATACCAGCTCCAAGGTAGTCGACGATCAGTACCGCCGCAGCAGCCATCAACGCAATTGGGTTGTAGGAGGAGGACTAGTGTTTAGGTATAATAATATAATTATAATTTAATAAAATAAAATAAATAAAAATTTAGTATGTAAGCCTTAAAAATAATAATAATAATAATTTCAGTTAGTTTAGTTAGTTTTTATTAGTTTAGTTAGGCTATGTGCCTCGTAGAATTTATTAAGCTAGATTAGAATATACTTTTTTTTTTTTTTTAAGTAGGATCATATTTGCCCAGCTTTGAGACTAACTCAGGGTGTGGGGCGTCCGCCACGTTGGGCTGTTCAAAAAGTAACTTGGTTTCTTGAAACCACGTCCCTCCTAAACAGAGCATGAGATCTCTATTCCATCTCAGGGATTGGGTTTTCCCCACGCTGTAACGGAATTCCACCTAATTCCGTTACTAACCTATCCCCACATTCTATATTTTAGCATTACTCATTAACATGACCACTTTGAGATTAACCTCTCCAAAAATATTAACATTCCAAATATAAAATTCTCCGTCATGTTAAACTTCAACATTTCTGTGTTATGGCGATCAAATTACGGTATGAATACAAATTCATATTGTGGTTGAACGATAATACACTTAAATGTAATTTGATCATTTTGTTTGCAATAAATGTTAGTTTTTTTAGGTAAATGACATAGGTGAACTATGTATTGACCGAGGGAAATTGCACTTATTAATTTGTCTTTCCTCAGCATTTTTTTTGTTTCAAATTTTTCGCGTGGCCAAGAATAAGCAAAATTCATGGCACGTTTTCGTACACCACCATGGCATTTTGTGATGAATTCACAAAATTTTCGAAAAATTGTTTTGATGCATGGTGTGTGGCGGGTAGTTAGTTTTTGGACAGACCGGCGTTCAGGTCCAATTTAAGTATAAGTTTTTTTTTTTTTGTTTTGATAAAGTTTTTTTTTGGTAGTGTAGTATTTTGTATTTTTTTTGGTGAATGTCATTTTACCCATTATAATAGTGTATAGTAGTCGATGTGTAAAAACAATTTTTTTTTTTTTTTGGGCATTCCGTCAATTTCAAGTGGCAACATTTTGTATGATGATTGCATATGTGCATTCGTGTTTGTGTATACATATATTTCGTAAATTAATTAAGTAATTTTTGATTGTGAATGTAAGATCAGTTTTTATTTGGTATTAGTGTATTAGCGTTATACTAAGTTGTTTTTACACCTGTGACGTGGTTTGAAGTTGTTAAGGCAGCAAGGAAATACATAAAAAAAATTTATTTTATAACTTCTTTGGTTTTGTATTGTGTGTATGTATTTGTGTGGTAAACACAAGTAATTACATTTTGGGAGAGAGATTGAGATCAACCGGCAAGGTAAGTGGATAAAACTGTGTTATTATAAAATGTCTGGCTAGAAAGTCAGACAATACAACCACAGTAGCGTTTGGCCTACTTCCCTAAATGGGCTGCTAGCCTAATTAACTGTTCAGGGGTCCGGTGTTCCCACCCAATCCCCGTAATAAGTTTATTTTAACCGCAGGCGGTAATCTAGGCCGCTACCCTAGCCTCCCTATCCCCACGGCCAAATTAACCTTTTCCGCTGAGCTAGCGGGTTAATGCCGCCTCATGGGGGGCGTAATAGGGTAGAGGCAATTAAATGTAATTGGGTTTGCCCTATAAATAATAGCGGCTTACCCGTTACACTTCCTTCTGGATTGATTGAAAGTTAATTCGGTTTACCGCTAGCTAGCTAGCTGGCGATATTATGTTGGATTGAGGTGTGCAGACTAGTTGTATTATATTTGACTGGGCTGTGTGGATACTATCTTTAGTCCTTTTCACCCCCTTATTTTGTTATTTAGTTAACTGCTGCTGCTCCGTAGAAGCGTTGCTCCGAGATTATAATTTCGTGTTGGAAGTGTTTATGGATCGTGTTCTGTGATCACGTCGGGGTCACAAATTTATGGGTTAATTATTCAACAAATATTTTTATAAACTTGTTATATTTATATAGTTTATTTTATATTTTATTTACTACGTTTGATTATATAATATTTAACGCACGTCTTTTGAGTTGGAGAGGCAGCTAAAATCGGATTCTTAATTTTTTCATTCCTACGATTTTGTTTTTCTCAACGGATTTCATGGCACTTTGTTTTACTCATTAAATCCAATAATTCTAGAAACACACTTAGTTTTAGGAATTGCTACTTTGATAAATACATATCGTAACATAAATTCACAAGTAGAATAAATTTGTTGGTAGATTACGTTATTGTATTAAACTGGTATGGTTATGAATTGGATGTTGTTGACAGATGTCAAAAGAGAACAATAATCCGATTAAGTAGTTTGTCGAAAGGTACATTGACAGGTGGCGCCATTTATTGGTAAATTCCGGTTTCATATTTACACACCTGGTAGTTTACACATTTTAATATAAAACTAATGCCTCAACCAGCGAACACTTAGGAGCTTAACTTGCATGTTGCTAGTATCATTTCGGCTAGTGCCACAGTCACCAAAATTGTATATCACAAATAAACAATAGACCTCTAAAATTTTGGTGGTCGTATCGCTCCCCTACATGGTCCAAACGGAGCACAACTTAAGCTCTTAAGTTATCGCTGGTTGAGGATTAACCCTTCTTCATTCTAATTGCTGATTTTTCTACATTTGGAAATCCCCGAGCTATATCTTTATTTTCGCCCATAATTTCAACCAGTTTTACGAATTGGTTGTTAATTGTTATTTTCTTTGACTGCGGATCTAATAATACAACAATATACATACACAATATATATATATATATATATATATATATATATATATATATATATATATATATATATATATATATATATATATATATGTATATATATATATATATATATATATATATATATATATATATATATATATATATATATATATATAGTAGATATATATGTATATACATATATAAAATGGTTCGGATGCTTAAAACTGGAAAACGACTGGGTCAAACTGGATACTTCTTTCTGCGGGTTTGTTCGTAATTGTTACGCGACGGTTTAGGAAAAAAGAAAATTCAGAAAAAACTCAAAAGAAAACCGGAAAATGGAAAAAACCGAAAAATCGAACAAAATATGAAAATCAAAATTTGCATTTTGTATGCAGATTTTTACTGGGCAAGTGGTGAAATGGTTAAAGCTTCGGCAGTTGGACCCGGAGGTACTGGGATAGATTTCTTCCAATTTTTTATTTTATCTTTTTGTTCTCTCTTTCTATCTTCTATCTACATCTACTCGTATATATATAAAAATTGATCGTGGTTTGTTCGGATGCTTAAAACTTGATTTTGTTCTATGTCAAGGTAAATAATCATGAATAACGCAAACTATTTATTTTCTATTTATAAACAAAAAACAGCTGATGAACCAGTTTGATATACTTTAAAATAAAATCAAAACAAGTATGTCGAGTACATGATAACAAAAATGTAATAAATTAGTATATTCAGCATAATGAGTTGATTTTATACAATTTTGATTGAGCGTGATTTTAATGCGCGGAATATGGGAGTGAGAGTTGACAATTGAGTCATGGAGAATTTAAATCCGAAAGGGCAAATTTCATGACTTGCTATTTTTGAAAGCTAAATTCGGTCTATTTAGGCGACTACACACGGGTGAGCATCAGAGTTTACAAAGGCAGAAATATTAAAATATATATTTAAGCGATATTGGCGGATTTTTCTGGAAAATTAAGGTACATTTAAAATATAAAACGACTGAACCAATTATCTATTTCTAAGTGATATAATGGTAAATTAATGATTAGTGAAATCTTTTTGTGTCATTTATACAAAGTGATGATCATTTACAGTTCGATATTTGATACGATGCCAAGAAGAGGTCATGGTAACATTGGTCCGAGTGCTCAGAATGCAACGCGACACTCAGCACGTCGAACCGAAGAGGAGCGTGCTATTGAAAGGGAATCAGCTCGAATTAGAATGATTGAAAATCATGCGCGACTTTCAGAAAAGATCAATGAAGCTTACAATGAGCAACAACGATTGAGAACAAAAGATGTTCGTGCTCGGCAAAGTGATGAAGCAAGATCACAACGTGCTACTATTGAACGACAATGTCGACAACAACAAATTCCGGTGAACATTGAACGTGCAGCCTTTCGATATGAGCCAAACATTCAATACAGTGTGCATGCATCAGTTCAATTCGGTGAGGAAGATGTCTGTCGTTTGTCAGCATTGCAATGCAGTAAAATTTGAGAAAGAACCGCCTGGATTGTGTTGCGCGAACGGCAAGGTGAGATTTCCAGAGTTGCTTCCACCACTAGAGCCATTGCGCACACTGCTGTTCGGTGAATCTCCTAATTCGAACCATTTCTTGCAACTCATCAAGATGTACAACGATTGTTTTCAAATGACGTCGTTTGGTGGTGAAATTGTAAATGAACGAAATTATAATCCAACATTCTAGGTAATTTCACCAAATTCAGCCATGAATGCTAATATACCAACACTAACACTACAAAATACACTAATACACTACACACAATACACGATACATACGATATAACACAAACTAACACATATCTTGCCAAGAAAAGACAAAAATTACATAATTTTCCTCCAACTATACAGATTCATGGGCAAATTTTCCATCTTGCTGGATCGCTGTTGCCGCATCTAGATCAAGAACACAAATATCTGCAAATATACTTTCTTGAAGATTCATATGATGAAATAAATCGGCGTTGTGTTATCTTTAATAAAACGAAAAGAGAAATAGTCCAGCAATTGCAGCAAATGTTACATGAACACATTGAGCTCATCAAACTGTTTAACGACTTCGTTGGAACAGATGCCATCCAATGATCACAGCATTGTTATAAAAGCGGACAAACGACCAGCAAGAACTCATGAACGACAATACAATGCACCTACAGTTAGTAAAATATCAATTACTGTTGTTGGCGAACATTTGGAATAGCGTGATATAATCATCAAACGCCGAGCTGAAAACGCACTACTGCGAATAAGTGTGACACATCGATCGTATGGCACACTGCAATATCCGTTTATGTTCTGCCGTGGTGAAGATGGATATCATTTGAGATACAACATGATAAATCCGGCCAATGGTTAGTACAAAAAAAACATTTTTGATTGCCACTTCATAAATTGTCTATCTTTAGGGGTCGAGACAAATAATAAGGTCAGTTCAATGATCTTTTACGCATATCGAATGATGATTCGCCAAAACATTGACAACCACTTAATGAGGTATCGCCGTTTGTTTCAACAATATGCAGTTGATATGTACGTTAAGGTTGAGACAGAACGACTAAATTACATTCGATTCAATCAGGCTAAGTTGCGATCTGAAGAATATATTCACTTGCGAGATAGCGACGCAGATATTACAGATGTTGGCCGACTCACAATTTTGCCATCGACATACATTGGCAGTCCGAGACACATGCCCGAGTACTCCCAGGCCGCGATGACTTACGTGCGCAATTATGAACGATTGGATTTGTTTATGACGTTTACTTGCAATCCAAAATGGCCAGAGATTACGCAGTTATTGCATCCCGGTTAATAACCAAGCGATCGTCACGACGTTACAGCACGAGTGTTCAAACAAAAACTGAGATGTTTAATGGACTTTAATGCGAATCAACGTGTATACGGTATTGTTCGATGTTGGATGTAAGTATTCAGTTGAGTGGCAGAAAAGAGGTTTGCCGAACGCACACATTCTTTTTTGGATGGTGGACAAAATTACGCCAGACCAAATTAATGACATCATTTCCTCCGAAATTCTTGATTCTGAGATAGATCCAGAGTTGCACGAAGTGGTGAAGACCAATATGCTCCACGGACCATGCATACAACACAATCCCACTTCGGTTTGCATGTCCGACAATAAATTTACAAAACGATATCCACGTTCTTATATTTCTGAAACTCAAACTGGAAACGATGGATATCCACTCTATCGGCGCCGCTCACCAGATGACAATTGCAGAACACTCATCACTCAATTAAAAGGAGCGGATATCGTGATATATAAATATTGTGCCAATATTGTGTAAGACATTTAAAACACATATCAATGTTGAGTATTGCAGTTCGGTGAAATCGATTAAGTGTGTTTGCAAATACGCCACCAAAGGAAGCGACATGCCGGTTATTGGTGTTGAACGAGATGAAATCAGCAAGTTTCAAATGGGCCGATATGTGAACTGCAACGAAGCACTCTGGAGAATATTTTCATTTGCGATTCATGAACGTCATCCGACTGTTGTGCATCTGGAAGTTCATTTGGAGAATGGCCAAAGAGTGTGTTTCAACGCAGAGAACGCAGCACAGCGAGTGAAAAGACCGCCAGCAATAACGTTAACGAGTTTCTTTTCAACTTGATCCATTTGCGAGAACATTGCTTTACTCGGATATGTCTCGATATTACACATGGAATGCATCATCGAAGAAATGGTTCGCAGAAAGCAAGGCAAACCAGTAAATGGATATCCAGGTGTGTTTTCAAGGGATGCATGAGGACGAATTTACACAATACATCCAAAGAATGACGATTGCTTCTACCTTCGGTTGCTTTTGGTTAATGTGCGCGGTTCAACTTCATTTGAGTCATTGTGGACTGTGAATGGTACGGTGTGTGCAACATTTCGAGAAGCATGTCAACAGTTCCAATTGCTTGAACACGACCATCACTGGAATAAAACGCTAGTTTTATCAAGTTTGTACACTTTTCCCTATGATCATTTCGACATGTCAGCCTTCAAACACACGTCAATTATGAGATACGTACAAAGATGACATTGCAGAAGACATTTTGCATCGCTTTGGAGTCGCGACAGGAAATTTCAAATTGCAAATGAATGATGATATCTACAATGAAGCGTTAGTGCTGATTGAAGTTTTGTGTTTGCTTATGAGTGGTAAACTTTTGACTGAAATTCTTATGCCAGCGCCAAGTCGTCAAACTAGAGATATATTAAATCGTGTATTGGAATGCGAGCATGCTTACGACACGACAACTTTGCAACAACAAGTACGAACAAATGTTCCACCGTTGAATGAACAGCAAAAGACTGTGTATGATCAACTGATGAAGGCTGTCGATGATGGAAACGGTGGACTGTTTTTCCTTGATCCGCCCGGCGGAACTCAGAAAACGTTCCTGATATCATTGATATTAACAGCAATACGTGCTGAAAGTGGCATTGCATTAGCTCTCGCATCTACCGGAATTGCTGCAACACTGTTGGAAGGTGGAAGAACGGCGCCTTTAGCACTGAAGCTTCCGTTAAACCAACGCCGTTCCGGCAAATCAACGAGAATCTTGTTTGCAATATTTCAAAGCAATCATCCATGGCAGTAGTATTAAAAGATTGTAAATTGATCATATGGGATGAGTGCATGGCGCTTTAGTGGCGTGATGATACTGTTGGCGGGCGACTTCTGACAAACACTTCCAGTGATTCCGAAATCAACAGCGGCGGATGAATTAAGCGCATGTCTCAAGTCATCGTATTTATGGCGATATGTGAAAACAATTCCATTGAGTATGAATATGCGAGTGTTCTTGCAACAGGATAGAACCGCGGAAGTTCTCTCCAAAGAACTGCTGAGAATCGGAAATGAACACATTCCTGTAGATACTTCAAGTGGTTTAATATCGATTCCATCTGAAATATGCCAATTAACTTCAACGAAAGATGAACTCTTCACTAATGTATATCCGAACATTGGTCAAAATTATCGTAACTACGATTGGTTGAGCGCTTACCAATTGAATTGGACGATTCAAAATCAAATTCCAAAAACGAAGACGAAGTCGTCAATTATCCAGTGGAATTCCTAAATTCTTTGGATTTGCCAGGCATGTCGCCTCATCATTTGCGTCTTAAAGTTGGATCTGTCATCAGTATGTTACGAAATCTTCATGCCCCGAAACTGTGCAATAGAACCCGACTAATTGTGACGAAGCTAATGAACAATGTGAGAGTGGCAAGGATTTTGAAAGGGTTGTTCAAGGGAGAAGAATGCCTAATTCCGTGAATTCCCCTGACTTCAACCGATTTGCCGTTCCAGTTCAAACGCATTCAGTTCCCAGTGAAACATGTATTTGCGATGACCATAAATAAGTCACAAGGGACAGTCGCTGGAAGTGTGCGGCATAAATCTGGAAATGTCATGCTTTTCACACGGCCAGCTATATGTGGCATGTTCCCGAGTTGGGAAACCATCCTCACTCTTCGTTTACGCTCCAGAACAGAAAACAAAAAATGTAGTGTATCATACAGCCTTAAATTGAATACAATCATTGTTAAATTTTTTTTAGATTTCAATAAAACGAATAGAATTCAATGAAATTAATACTTGATTTTATTCTATTTTCGCCAAATATTGGACTGAACGATGTCCGCCGGGTCAGCTTTCCCTATAAATATATATATATATAAATATATATATATATATATATATATATATATATATATATATATATATATATATATATATATATATATATAATTCAATTAAACTCGAAAAATGTTTCATTCAATTTATAATTGAAATTATATAGTTGCGTCATCTGCTAATTATCGATAATTTTCGATCAAAAAACAAATTTCGGGTGGACTCATGAATGCTCGAAATTAAATCAATCAAAAAATATATTTTGGGCAAAACGAAGTTTGCCGGGCAAGCTAGTAATATATATATATATATATATATATATATATATATATATATATATATATATATATATATATATATATATATATATATATATATATATATATATATATATATATATATATATATATATATATAAAAATTGGTATCGCCGGTTTGAGATCACACATTTTTAACTTTGTTATGTTGCACCTAGCTCGTACACAATTTTTATGCGGCAGCCTTTACGGCGAGAATACTACCAAAATATAAATGCGTTGGTGAAACCCATAATAGGGTTTGGTCATAAGGATAGAAATATCTGATCACAAGAAACTTAGAAACAAACAAACAAACCATAATAGAGGTATTAATGTAGACAAATTTTAAATTCCTGTGATATCAAAACATATACCAAATTTCGTAATTTTAGCAAAACCCATCTATTTTAGATCCATTAAAATTTCTTATCACATACGATTTTTAATCTTTTATTTAAAAAATATCCCCAATAATAATACGATATATTTATATTAAAAATATAAAATATCAATCAAATATAATAACCATAAATTTTCAAACATAAAAATAAAAATTATGCTATTCGTTCCAAACATATTACATACTGGGATGTCGGGCACATACGAGTATATAATACCCTAAAAAATGTTATAACTTAATGGCAAATTATTATGATTCAACTCCGAAGGAGCATACACTCGTATACTCGTAACTCACACCTTATTTATTTATTTATTAATAAAAAAAAAATCCAACATACATACTAATACATATACATGATAATACATAATATAAATCATTAAATTTATGTAAAATTTATTCTCATTACATTAAAAATAATATTTATATCGGTTAAAGAAATCTGTAAAACATTTTCATATTGCTGGCATTTCGGCTGCTTGTTTTCTGTTCAGTTTGGTTTATGAAAATGTGCCCTTAAAACTTTCCCAACGTAAACAACACAAATAATATTACGGTCTCATCGAAGAAAAAATTGAATTCAAACACCCATCCTTCCTGCATATAACATGATGGGCTGTGTCTCATCCTCCGCCTGAAAAACTGAAACATAACAAAAATGTTTAAAGCAGAAATAAAATTAGTATGGAAGCAACAATATCGGAAGGATTATGAAGAAAAAAATGAAAATTGTCACAAAACATAAAACATTATGTTGTAAAAAGGGGTTTGTGTTTTATTTATTTCTCTGGTTAGTTTTACCCAAAATAAGCCGGAAATGAGAATACACACAGCACCGCAATACAAAAAGTTGATACGTAATAACAAACCCCGAAAGATTAATTCAATTCCATTAACAACCAAACTGACAACTACCTACGACTATATACACTCAAAACCAAAAGTAACAGAGTGAAGAGACGCAAGGCTACTTGACTACACACTGTAATACCACTGGATAAATAATCCACACAAAATATACTTAGTTTCTACTTTTTTCGGAATTAATATTCATTATGTACTGAGTATGGTTTCATGTGATATCTTAATGACAACTGATTTACATTGAGTATGGTCTTAACAGGTACCCACGATGTGGGAAAATGACGTAGGCGTTTTCTGGAGTATATTTGCTCAAGAGATTTCGCCGCCGCCTTATCGATTTACCTTCATCATTTTAATGTTTATGTGGCCTGTTTGAATAATGTTATATATTAAAAATTTGTTATTTGTTAAAAATAGTTTAATATAAGTTCGTTATTATGCGTACTTCATTTTATTAAATATTAAAAGAAAGAAAGGTTAACAGGAACCTAAGAAATATTTATATAAAAAATGTACGTTTGTTTTTTATTATTATTACATAAAAATTGTGTGCAACCAGTTAGAAAATAAATTTAAATAAATTTAAATTAGATTGATAATTTAAAACAACAGTGTGTTTTTATATATTTGTGTATTGTGAAAATCAAGAAAAAAGTATATTGTATAATTAGGAGGAAAAGTAATGCATTCCCGGACGATAGTGGAAATTGGCGGACGAGGATATAGCCGAGTCCGGCAACCACGGGAGCCCGGGAATGCACTTTTCCTCCGAATTGTACATACTATTTTTTCTCCGATCGGACTTTAAAACGAATATAAACCCAAAATATTTTTTAGTATTATTCATTAATTATCATATTAAGAAATCAAAACAAACTAAAAAATCGAAAATAATATAAAATTATTGCTTAGTTAGCCACGACATCATAAGACATAAATACATTTTGTTTTTTTTTTTCAAAAGTTGTCAAGTTTGTGTACCTATTTGATTTATAAAAGACGTGTGAACGAAATTTAAGGGATATAGACAGTGAAAGCGAATTATCCTTATTTTGTATCCCGCCGGATATAGTGGAAGTAGCTAATTCAGCAATTAAACAATTAAAAATCCATACGGGAATATATTCCTGATCTAGGCCAGAAAAAATATTCTCGTACTACTATTACTTGTTGCTTAGCAACAAATACAACATACTGGAATCATGAGCTTTTCGTTTCGAAAAAACAACGGAAAGATATATTTTTTCCTACGATCGGAGAAAAACAATATTGTTAGTAAATATGGAAGAGATGCAATTAACATGTTGGCACACTGGTAAGATCTCAAAATACCAAACATATACTATATCCCATATACATATATATTTGTGGTGCAAACGCAACCACAAAACTAAATTACAAACAACATAAAACCATTTGTGGTGCAAACGCAACCACAAAGTTAAATCAACGAACTGCAAAAAATTAAACTCCAACGCAAATCAACATTTGGTCCTTCGAGCTGGATACAACACTTAATAATTACAAGCAGCCAGATGCAACATTTGGTCTTCATAAACAGCCGGATTCAACAATTATTGATTAAGCAGCCTGATCCAACAGTTAAGTAATCTCGAGCGTCCGGATACAACATTATAATCACCAAGCAGCGGTTTCATCGCAAATACCAATTGGATGGCAAACGTCATCATCAAAAACAATTTTGTAAGTTTTTATTATTAAAATTAAAAATTTAACTGAAATCATTAATTTAAAGTAAAAATAATTTAATTATAATAAAATCAAAGTTGTTAACGCACAACAACAAACAAACGTTTTTAAACAAATCAGTTTTCGTCAATTGTACTACATCTGTATGTTAAATTGTTGCTTCTTGGGTATTTACATTGAGGTTCTTTAGTTGGGAATTAACTTAACATTCTATTAAATTTCATAAACATTAATTAGATAGGGAAATTTGAGAATTTCTATTTAACGTTTTTACTTCACCATGGATATCGCGGCGGAGAAACTTCACTTTAGTAAACGGTTTGGTACAGTTAAACGGCGATTAACATCTGTTCAAAAGTTTCTAGATGAAACTAAACTCTAGACTCCGGGGAGTTGAAAACTATAGATTAGAATTTATTGAAAAGGCATATTTAGAATTCGAAAAGATTACAAACAAAATAATTGATTATATTTCTGAAGATGATTTGACTGAAAATTATCAAATGGATTTTGACTTATTTGATGAAAGGTATCAACAAATAAAATCCAACATTTTCTCTTGTATGGAAACTGTATTGAAAGCGAATAATTGTCATGCAATTTCAACACAAGATTTATCAACGCTAAAGGTTACTAAACCTATAATTAAATTGCCACAATTAAACATTCCACATTTTAACAGTGATCCTTTAAAGTGGGTAACATTTACAGACATCTTCGAAGCTGTAATAAATAACAATTCAACTTTAACAGATGTTGTAAAATTTAGATATCTTCAAAACAGCTTAGAAGGTGAAGCAAAACAATCTCTACAAACAAGCCTGGGCAGAACTCATACAGCGTTTCGATAATCCAAGAATAATTATAGAAAAACATATTGATGAATTAATCGATTTAAAGCAAATTAATAATAATCCTAATGCTTTCGAAATGAGAAAATTCGCAAACACCATATTATCGCATGTAACAGCACTTGAAGCTTGCGATGTGGAGTTTGATGAATGTCCGGAAATTGTAGTGATAAGACTTGTAATTTGGGAATTAGATAGAGAATACATAAAGGAGTGGGAAAAGGAAAACACTTCTAAGGAAAAACCTCCATGGGCACAATTTCGTGAATTTCTTGAAAATAGATGTCGAATCTTGGAATCAATTTCAATTTCTAATTATAATACCAATAATAAACCAACATCGGGTGGTAATTTTCAACAAAACAAGGAAGCATCATTTAATAAATCAAAGCACTCTTTCATGTCTCAGAAATTAAACATGAACGAGCCACAGTTTTCCAATTGAAAATTTGCAATGGTGTTTCACATCCCTATTTTCGATGCCCGTCACTTTTAGATTTAATTCCAATTAAAAGATTTAATAAAATAAAGGATATTCGAGCTTGCATAAATTATCTAAACCCCCCCCCCCCCCCTCTACAGGTTGCAAATTATGCAATCAAAAATATCCTACACTTGTGCATCTCGATCAACGTATAAAAAATATTGAAGATAGCAAAATCCAAGCGGATCAATCCAGTAGTAAACAAACGTTAACTACTATGCCAACAATTTAACATATTGAAGACTGCCAAAGCTATTCGATTCAAAAAGGACTTCGAGGCATGGAAACAGTAATATTACCAACAGCAATCATATTGTTAAAACATCCAAACGAAAGTTATATGGAGTGCAGTGCATTACTAGATTCGGGTAGCCAATCAAACAAATTTAAAACAAATGAGGTGAATAGCATTGACATTACGGGAATTGACACAGTGTCAACAAAGGTAAATGAATTAATTTCAACCGAAATCATATCTTTATACAAAAATTATATATTTAATTTAAATCTTTTTGTAATTAATAAAATAGCAAACAATTTGTCTCAAACCAGTTTTTGTAATAATCGATGGTATGTTCCCTCCAATTTAAAATTACCAGATTCACAATTTAATGAATCACGCCAAATTAACATTTTAATCGGTACAGAATTCTTTCCAAACAGTTTACTACCTAACAATATCGAAGTGGAGCAGCAATTGGCCATTCTACAAAAAACTATATTTGAGTGGTTGATATTTGGCAAAGCAAATATTTTAATTAAACCAAAAACTACACATTACACACGTCATTTGTTCAAGAGGAAGATACAATTTCACCACTTATAACAAGATTTTGGGAAATTGAAAATAAACCAAGAAAACGATTTTTGTCTGTTGAAGAAAATGAGTGAGAACAACATTTTAAGACTACGCATTACAGAAATGCTGAAGGTCAATACACTATTTTTTACCTCTACGCAAATCAGTTACATTAGGAGAATCAAAACCAATGGCAGTTAAACGATTTTTAAACCTCGAACGCAAATTGGAAAATAACCCGGAAATAAAAACAGAATATGTACATATCCTTCATAAAAGAATACCTTTCAATATGAAAAAGTTCAATGATTTTGAGCAAGATGATAATGAAAGTTATTACATTCCGCATCATGCAATTTTGCGTCCAGATAGCTCATCCACTAAATTATGAGTGGTGTTTGATGCTTCGGCAAAGAGTTCAAACGGGAATTCATTAAATGATAAAATGATGGTTGGGCCAACTGTTCAATCCGAACTTTTCAACATAATCTTGCGTTTTCGTAAATATCAGTATGCTTTAACATCTGACATAACGAAAATGTACAGGCAAATTAATGTTGATCCTAGTCAAACCAGATTTCAACGTATTATATCGCGTGACTATTCAAAAGAACCTTTAAAAACATTCAAACTAACTACAGGTACGAGTACATATGGTACTGCGTCAGCTCCATTTTGGCAACGCAATCTCTTAAACAATTAGCTCTAGTGAAAGTTTAAAATTTACACTTGCTCACAAGCATTACTCACGAATACTTACGTCGATGATATAGTAACAGGTGCAGACACACTATTCAATGCATTGCAACTCCAATCACAACTTTGTGAATTAACTAAAAATGGTTGTTTTCATTTACACAAATGGTGTACAAACGATATCAATTTGTCGAATGAATTTCCAGAAAAGGATCATGAAATCATTAAAATTAATGAATTTAGTAAAGACAAATATATTAAAGCACTTGGTCTATTTTGGCAACCAAATGAAGACCATTTTATATTTAATAAGCCAACAATAGAAAATGAAATAACATTAACAAAAAGGAACATATTACGAGCAATTGCTAAACTTTTTGATCCAATTGGTTTATTAGCACCTGTAATCGTAACTGCACAGCTTTTAATGTAACGTTTATTGAAAGAAAATTTAGGTTGGGATGACGAAGTTCCTCAACATATTTCAAAGGACTAGATTTTATTTCGAAACAGTTTAGAAGCTATAACACAAATAAAATTGCCTAGATGCATATTTATGAAAGGGTCAATCATACAACGAATTGAATTGCATGGATTCGCAGATGCATCGGAAATGGCTTATGGTGCATGTTTATACGTCAGAACAATAGATATAAATGTGCAATGTAAATGTAAATTTATTGTGCAGTAAATCTCGAGTAGCTCCATTAAAAACCATAACATTACCACATTTGGAGTTATGTGCTGCACATTTATTATCAAAACTTGTAACAACAACAATTAAATCAATGGGTTTAAACTTTCAAGAAGTTGTATTATGGACTGATTCAACGATAACTCTACACTGGATTGCAACACTGCCTTACAAATAAAAAATATTTGTAGTCAATAGGGTTAACGAAATATATACAACAACATACAATATATTTTACTTGGCGTCATGTTGTATCACAGTATAACCCTGCAGACATTGCTTCCCGAGGAGTAATGCCACAACAACTCTGTGAACTGGAATTATGGTGGAAAGGTCCACTGCATTCAAGGGAAATAATCATTAAGTCAAATAGATTGATCATTGATGAATCTCTAGTAGGTCTTGAATTAAAACCAGAAAAAACTATTATTAGTTTAATAACGTCTAACAATATAAATACCAATTCTACACAATTCACAATTTTTAAACAATTTAGTTCATATACAAAATTAATTCGCATTACAGCTTATTGTTTGCGATTTAAGAATAAATGTCAACGAATTCTATCCAATCATGGCGAATTAACAGTTTTCGAACTTGAGGCAGCTCTAACACATTTAGTTAAGAGTTTCCAAAATTGTTCATTCAATTTAGAGACAAAAGACAAAATTATTGTCATTGGAAAAAGAGTTACCAATAAATAATCATCTAAAATATCTCAATCCATTTTTGGATAAAAGCAACGTATTACGGACTAAGTACATTTTAATCCAATTCAATTCTACATTTCTTTTTTTTTTTTTTTAGGTCGGCGATTGAACATCGTAAAGGAAAGACGTGATTTTTGTCTCTCCTTTAAATAAATAAATAAATAGTTTAAATATGTGTTAATAAATGATTAATTATAATATATATTAATCATAATATTATTTATTAATATATGTCTTATGAAATAAATAAATAATAATATTAATAATAATTTGTGTGTAAAGAAGTAATAAGTAAATTGAAAAGTTATACGTATTGTGTTAATATATTAATTTGTGTGCGGTGCGCTTGCAATGGTGTAGGATATGTATATAACAATTTCGTTTATATGTTTTTCGACACCGTTGTTTGAATGCATCGACGCATTGTATGTTAATATTCAATTTGTAGGACTTTTTTGATTACAAAGGATGCTTAAGATAAGTGTTATTTTTATTACTTTATTTTACATTATACATTATATTTTATTACATAATAATCAATGAATCGTAGTTATTTGTGTTGTTGTGGTATGAAACAGTTTGTGACGACAATTGCTAGCATTCATTCTACGTAATCTGTTTCTATGAAAAATACTGTCGTGGTCTTTAATTTTTATAATTTTGTTTTTTCTCTCGCATACGTATTGTTTATAGTTTTTTATGTACACAGTGATTTTGTTGAATTTCGTTATATGAGTAGATGGTATTTTCTTGGAAAAGTTGAACAAATCACGACCAAAAAGCTAATTTAAAATTTGGATATCAAGTCTTTATTGCATGTTGTACTGAAATCCTTATTTCTATTAATTTTTTTATTTAAGGATATACATATAAGTGAAAATATGGTATATGGGATGCGCAAAATATAAACAAAATGATTGTATAATATTCTCTGCTCTCTCACGGTTGTATTTATATTTTTGTAGTGGATTACACTAAGACTTCGTATTACGTTGTCTAAATGGGCGAATTTCTTTGGATTTGCACTAAATGTTCTTGAATGTGGATGATTCAATTTGTGAATTGGGAAAGTCGATTAGACTTTAATTGTTCATAATTTGTTGATTTGTTATATGTATAATAATTTAGACTTTTGTTAACTTTGTGAGATTTTTTGCCGTCGTTGTGGAGAGGCGGCTGACGTTGACCTCTCCTTGTCGACCTGGGTTGGAGTCATCGGCAAGGAGTGGATGTTGTCGCAGGTCGAGATCGCGCAAAATGAATATTGTACATATAAAGGAATGTATATTTTTGGCGATTGGGAGGGGGTTATACTTTTTCTCTGTGGTGCGAAAACTGGATTAGATTTTGACGAGTGGTGTATGTGTGTGATTGGTTTACACAGGATGTGCGGCGAGGATGTGCTGCAGCTGTATTGCAGTGAATCTTTTTTGATATTTGGAGTGATTTGAATGGGTTTCGTTCATGGTGAGTAATGGCTCGGTGTCTGCGGTTTGCGGTGGTTGTTCGTTGAACGTTGTGTTTCTCAACTTGCGGAGAGTTGTGTTCATGTGTGTTCTGTCGTAACCTGTATTTATAAGGTATTTTTGACTGTTTTGAGTTGTTTTGTTTAGGACTTGAGGTAGTTCTCATTTGTTAGTGAATGAGGGCGGATTTGCAGTTTTGTATTGAATCATTGCCTGAATGTTGGATTTGTATGTCCAAATTGGTTTCTTTGCTGAATGCTTCGGGTGTTTTCGCTTGGTGGATGGTAGTGGTTTCATGGTGGGAAGATTCATGCCGTCTGTTGGGATCGTTTCGAGGTAATTTTAGCTGCTGGATGGACATTGCATAATTCTCTTTGTACATTTTACTACGATTGTTTGTAGAGGTGGTTTCTTCCACGCTTTGATTTCGGAGATTTTCGGAGAGAGCTATTTTGGTGATGTTCCTTCATCCTATTATTCAGCGTTTGTGTAATAAATTGTTATATTTTTATTTTGGTTTGATTAGCGATAGAATTTTCCGTTTCCGTATTTCTTCTGTGTATTGAGAATATAGTGTAGGTAATTTATGATTAGCTGTTTTCTATATTGTATTTCCTTCATAATCCATCATTTGTGCAAGATTAATTGCAACTATGTTGGAGTTGGTAACGAATCCTATTATTTACCGCAAAATTGCCTTTTTGTGACACTCAATGGGTTACTAGAATTTTCTCACAGCTTATTAGCGATATTTTTGCTTTATAAAAAGAAATATTATTTCAATGGATTTGGGATTTTAACAATCTTAACCTAAAGAATTGTTTATCGGCAACTTCGTTATATCTATGTAACTGAAAAGCTAGAAATATTTGATATAATTAATATAATTATTCAAAAGAAAGAGAAGGTTTGTATACTTCAATACACCAACGACTGGATGTTTGTCATAAAATGCAACGTTGCCAATCTTGACTGTTTTAGTACAAGAATTATAATTATTAATTCTCAATTTCAAATCAACCCTAAATATTAATCTACATGTACAGTGCCGAGCTATTATATTAAAATTATTCGGTTCTCAGGAAATCTCATTCAAATATATTTAATATACGAGTACATATTATCCCTCTTTTAAGATACTGGTACGATTTATATTTAATTATAAAAATTATACAATAAACTTATTTATCATTCATTTTAGAATAATTTTTTCAAATTTTATCTAGTTGCCTTTACTTAAATACTACCTTCCAGCAAGAAAGCATTGACGACACACTAATTACTAATTTACGTTTGTTACCAGTCTGAGATGAATCGTTTATGACAAGTCTAATACGAGGTGACAAGTCATAGACGAGTCGCATGTGTCATGTCTGAGATTAATTGTATGTAATATATCCCCAGCAAACGTAGAAGAAGTTCCAGAACTAGTGCAAAAGTAGTGATAAAAGTATTTGTTTCCTTGTGAAAAAGGATGGGCGTCGGGAAAAATTCATAAGTTTTATAAAAAAATTTTAGTAAACATACGAAATTTTTGCGAATTCTAAATTATTTAGGATATTTTAATGGATGGATATTTTAAGGAATATTTGAATGCAATCCGGTAGTTAATCTAGTTAATCTGTTTTTTTTTTGCTATTTCGTGTTGGCCCAATTCAACGGTTAAATATTAATGAATTTTAGAGTTATTTTGAATATAGTTCAAATAACTTTGGTTTCAGGAAATTCTACTGTAAGTTGCGGAGTTGCCGAATGATTAATTAAATGTTTCAATTATTTAGGAAGCCGGAAAATATGAATTTAGAATAAAATTTCAGGAAATTTACAGATGCTTGTGAATTAATGCTTCATTGTAATTGCTGATTGTGTAGTTTAGAATTGTGTTGTCATTTTATTACTAACGACTTTACATAGGTGTCTGTAACGGGTCGAGTCAACCAATTTTGGTTAGGAAGCCGAAAAGTATTAATAGAATTAAATTTCAGGAAAATTCCAGATGCATGTGAAATAATAATATTTTTTCTTAGGTTGCCGTTTTAAAGAAGCAATTGTTGAAGACCAATACCATCGTTATCCATTAACCTATTAATCCTTTATCCTTCATCTAGTAGATTAGAATTGTGTTGTCTTTGTGTTACTAACTATCGGCTATACCTAGGTGTCTGTAACCGGGCCGATTCTGTCCCACTTAACTAACCTATCCAATCCTTCGGTTTTGTTATGTGTAAAAAAGGGTGTACGGTGGACCCGGCGTCATCCGGGAACTCAAGCCTAAGAACTTGGTCGTACATTCAAAATCAATCAATCAATCAATCAATTCAATTCTACATTTCTTTTTAATTTCTATTTTTTATTGTTTACCTTTCTACGGAAAAACAAAAACCTTTTCTTTTTTCACAGCCTGTTCTAACCAGCGCACACTCCAATATTTTACCAAGAGTTGATTTATACCCAACTAACCATTCAGGTGCTAGTCAATTTTAATTAATTTATATGATGAATTTCGATACAAGGTGTGAAAACGCCATAAATGAAATAGGTTTAATCGTGGTATGCTGAATAGCAATTAGTTACGTCTAAATATCACTATAATTAAATGAGTTCTGTTTTATGATTGTCCACGTGAAATTCAATTTTACCAACCTCGCTAAATTGATTGCTTAATTGGACTGTAAGACCAAGTACTGAACAAGTGGGCCGCATAACGACTGTCCTATTCCTATAACACACATAACAGATGGTCGCAGATACCTAGCGATCGTACGGCACAAGACAGCACAATTCTAAATGTTACATGCATCATCAGATTTCGTGAAATTTAATTCTAAACTAATAGTTTTCGGTTTCCTAAACGGTATTAAAATCTATTAATTTAATCTTTTATGAACTACTGAAATCAAATCAAATCAAATATTTACTATATAATTCCAATTCGCACAGGACGAGCTTACTAATAAACTAATTAATTGAGATTAACATAGATAGAAGGATTTCCAACTCCTATCATCGAGGTTTAATATTTCAACGTTGAACTCTTTTTAACTACTTTTTGATTATAAAAAAACTTCTTAATTATAGGTGTTGGCTTAGCACACAATACATAGTGAGAATTTACAGAAGCTTCTGATTTGGTGATATAATTTGCCAAATCGATAAGTTCTTGCTTTATACTATAGGCACAAAGCAAGAGTTGGTTTATAGTGTTTGAAGTTTGGTCGTTGCAACCTGATGAGTAGACCAACTTTTTATCAGTACGAAACCAAGCTATCAAGAAGGGAGAGACCTAAGGAAGTTCTCATTTTTGTAAGGGTTTGTGCAGAATCTACTTAAATATAAGTGCTGCTAACTCCACACATATGAAATAAACAATAACTAACTAAAGATATATTGGTAATTTTTTTCTATAGTAATTTTTTAAAAATAACTAAGTATAAATGCATTGGTGCAGAATCAAACAAAAAATGAAAAACAAAATCAAATTTACGTTGGATTGTTAGTGTAGCCAACACAATCTTGAGTAGTTATTTTTATATAGGTATCTGTCAATGCGAGTTAGAGCAGGACTTATATTTAAGTAGATTCTTTTATATTGTGTATCTTTACACCAGAACCCTGGGAGGGCAGTGAATTTTTCTACTTTTTGTGTTGAGGGTTGTGGTAGATATATCGTGAGTAAATGGCCTTTTTGTTTTTCTATGACTAGAAAAGTCTTAAACATTGTATGTATGCCATTAAAAATAATATTTTGTCCGAAAGCCGAAAAATATCTTAAACATTTTTGTATTTTGGGCTGAGATTAATAAAACGTCGTGATATACGATTTTTTTGGGCTGACAGTTCATTCGTGACAGAAATTATAGTTTGCGTGTGGTCACTGCGTTTTTTGGGGCTGACAATTGGGCCAACTTCACATACATTGAGATGTGCTGCAACTTGGCTTGAGCAAGCGGTTTATGGCTGTGCGCATGTGGACTGATTGAATAGCTTATTTATTTTTTAATTTAATAAATTTATCGTCGTTCTTCTTTGATTCGTGTTGATGCGTTTATTCTGTTTGGACGTACAGAGTGATGAGTTTGCGAGATGTTATATTTGCGATATGTACAACTAGAATATTGCAACCATTTTAACCGCTACATCATCACCTCGCCCCAGATGAGTCACAGCGAAGAAAATGATTGCGCGTATCGTTGTGATTGATTGGTTCAGATACCGAAATATATCCGTTCTTCAAAACATTTATCTTTTCGGTAGTGATCAGTTTGTTTGCTAGTGTTAGGCAGTAGTTCTTATTCAGTGTGAGCTTAAGAGGCTCATAAACTCAGTGAATAGCTTCGAATTATGTGCCTAATCGGTCGTTTAGTTGACCGATAATCTGAATCCTACATGTAGTTTTCGGAGTGTAAGTAGGAGTTTGCCGATCGCAAGTGATTGTTTCCCAGCATAATTGTTAAAATGTTGATCATGGCTAGTTGTTAAGATCTGGCGAGTTGTTGTTATAGTAGCTATTGTTATCGCAGTAGTTGTCCCGCTGTCGTTGTTGTAGCAGCTTTTGTCGTCGCCGCTGATTTTCTAGATGTTGTTGTTGTTACCGCAGTCCGGCTCCCTCGTAGAGTGCTATTCTCATTGTGGGGGCAAAAGTGGTCCCAAAACTGATGTGACGGTTTTTATGCGCTCGCCTGTTTGTTGTTGATGCCGGCACGTGATTGATGGCATGTTTATTATCGTGGAACACAGTCGCCATTGTGGGCGCGAATAATATTTTATTGTTGCCGTGTGACTTTATATGCGCTGGTATAGATTTATATACTTTAGTTTTTGTTTGTGCAGCGGCTTTATTTTAAGTCACCACAACGTGAATGCATAATAACCTCCCAACCAAGCTCCCGGAGCTTCTGGCGGATCATCATAGAAGTGTGAGGCCAATCTGTTTGGTACAATTTTTGAAGTTTCTTTATTCTTGGGCGAGAAATTTTGCTGTTTTAATTGACAGCTAAAATTTAACGAAGGTTCGTTAAATTTCTTAAGTTAAAACTAAGTTTCCATGGGTACAACACATCATAAGTAACCATAATAATGTTTTTTGTTGTATTTGAATCTTTGCAATCTGTTCTGGAACCGAAGAACTCCCAACTCTTGTTTGCTTTTCACGTCCTACCTTAAGCATTGCCTGTCAAATCGAGGACGCACGGCTATAAGTCCGATTTACGTAGAACCATTTGCACATTGCTTTGATCCATGCTAGCCTATAGTACTGGCATGGGAGATGGGTCAGCTCGTGAGTTGTGCACTTCGACTCCTGAACTATCTACCCCTTCATAGTTACCATAATAAGTTTCCATGGGAAAATCCGATGTCAAAAAAACAAATTGTATATTGCATTATGCCAACTAGTAAAAATAAAAGTATTGAATAAGATTGTTCTTGTGGTGAACATTAAAACTAAAGCCGTTTACTTTAAATCGTCTTAAATCTAAATTTACTGGCGCAGCTCGAAACTTAAATTAAAATATATCATTTACTCTAACTTACAAGACAATGTAATAAATTCTTTGTTTATTAAAGGTTTAATAAACAAAGAACAACAACTTAAAGGTTGTCCACAAATTGTTTAATTTGGTTGCTTATTATTTTGTTTTGGCCATCTCCATAACGCTTATGTAAAGTTATCTAATCTAATTTATCTAATATATTAATACGGGTACGAAATATACGATGTATATTTATATACAGGGTGTCCCAGAATTGGACGATCAAACGAAGCTGGGTGATAGGGGACCTCATTTCCAACAAAACCAGCCAAGTAATGTTTTTCGAATTATTGATTGTGCAAAAGTTATTCCACTTTTAGTGTTTTTTAGAGAAATCGCATACGCACCCATCAAAAAATTAATTGATAAAACAAGAGTTATTTTGTTTAACTTTTTAAGAAGAAATATGTTATTAGAAAGGCTCAGAAAAGTGAGCCTTTCTAATAACATATTTTTGTACGCTATCCCTCTGAACTTGGCGAGTCAAAAACGAATCGAGGAAAGCGATTCGTTAGTATTTCGTTTGACTATGAAAATTAAAATGTTTTAGAATCAGAAACGAAATGCTGGATGATATGAAAACGTATCACTAGCGAACTGCTTTGAATCATGTAGTTACTTCGTTCAAAACATTAATTTTAAAAGTAATTGTAAATAATTAAATAAAATTATATTATATTATTTATATTTATATCCATGATTTATTTTATTTAAAATATCACAATGATTTATACATCGAGAATCTCTGTCCAGAAACAAATATCGTAAATATACTTATTATACATAATTTAATGCAGTGTGTAACGTTTTGGGGTTATTTTGCAAAGGCGGCAGTAAACTTTAGAAAAAAAAAGCTTTTCCGTGTTTTATCGCTATTTTTAGGGTTTTGTTTCCGAAAATAGTTATGTGATTTTACTTTTAAAAGCTTTGTTGTTTTAGGGTAATTTTCCGAAAACAGGTTTTCATATGTTTCCAACAGCAAAATTTAGTTGGTTACTGGAAACTTTAATTCAGAACTGAACATTAAATTAATTTTGCTTAGCAAAAATTAAAATGACTAAAGCACCAACTCAGTTGACAGATGAACAGTTTCAAAGATTGTTGAACGTAATTCAAAAGAATGAGGTACCGAGAGCTGTTCGACTACAACAGGTAGAAATTAGAAGTTTTGCAGATTGCACTACCAGATTTAATGCAAAAAGCTCAAGTGTTTTGATGCGTTTCTCTGCGCAATAAATGCGCAATTTACAAAGTGTGCAAAAACATTTCAAATGAAAATGTATTCAAAGTTTTACCGATGCTACTCGAAGGAACCGCCGCTACATGGTGGGAAGGCAACCGTAAATAACTACGATGATGCTACGGTTTTATTGATTTCGGTTTACGGAAAAAGGAAAAAACCGTATACAATTTACCGGGAAATTTTTTCAAATCCTCAACCGGAAGATATTAAAACAGACTTATTTGTTTGTAACATTCGTGCTCTTTTTGCACAACTACCTGAAAAGGATTTAAGTGAAAAAGTGCAATTGGACATGGTATATGGCTTACTATCGTTAAAAGTTCGCGAGAAAGTGAAACGCGATCATTTCACATCATTTGATGAATTGTTAAAAGCACCTAGAGAGGAGGAGGAGCTGATTGAGTAGGAAAATCAGATAATGAAACCCGTATATTCTCTAAAGGTTAACACGTTTTGTAAAGGTTGTAAAAAGTCCGGTCACAAAACTGAAGATTGTCGGAAAAATAGGCCTCGTTCGTTTGAACTAGTCTAAACTAGATTGTAAAACTAATATTGAAAAGCACGGACTAAAATGTTATACACGTGGATTGGCAGGGTTCGTATAAAGTAATTAATCAAAATGCAACCCAAGACCATCTACATCAAACCCAGACTAGGGCAAATATCACTTCGATTAATTTTATTAATCGCTGAGTGCTGAATTTGATTATATGTCGGTGGATGATTCAGTTGCATCAACTGAAAATAAAACAGCTAATTTAAAACCTATGTGTCGACCTTTATTTAATATCAATATTCTTGGGTCTTACGGTACTGGTATTGTTGACACCGCTGCTAAAATGAGTATGGCCTCACCAGCTTTATATAAATTGTTGGCTGAGAAAGGACAACAATTTATTTCAACACAGCTGTCGATTGTTTTAGCTGATGGCTCAGCTTAGGCTGGAGAACATTTTTTATACCTCAGTAAATGTTTTGTTATACGGGCAAGTCATTCCTACAACGTTAGTTGTTTTGCAAAACGCGGTCAATAAAAGAACTCTTTTGGGAATTGATTTTATACGAGATTCCAAAATTGTATTAAATTTTGCGAAACATACATGGAAGTTCCATGACATGATGACAATACGGTATGGTATATTCAATCCATTACGAAAGTGAAAATCCTTGTACTTTAGTTATGTTTTCAATAAATTTATTAAGGGTAGAAGAAGGGTCTAAGTTAAAATCGATTGAGGGGCAAAGTCAACAATTTCCTTAAAAAAAAAAAGATAGTTTCGCTCTAGGGGGAGACCCGACAACTACGGCAATTCATACGAGACATACAGGTAATCATACCCCAATAGCGAGTCCCGCTTATAAAATGTCACTAGAAAAACGACTAAATCTTCGTCGTGAAATCGACAAAATGCTCAATGACAATATAATAGAGGAGTACGAGTCCCCGTGGACAGCACCTGTAGTGATGGTAAAGAAACCAAACGATTTTTATAGAATATGCGTGGATTATAGAAAGTTCAATTCTATAACAGTTTCTGATAAATACCCCATGCCTCGCATCGATGAGTTACTCCATCTAGCAAAACGTACTTTATTCATGACAGCCTTAGACTTACGTGCTGGGTATTGGCAAGTTCCGGTTCACATAGATGACCGCGACAAAACCGCTTTTGTATGTCCTTTCGGTTTATTTAGCTTCAATCGCATAAGATTCGGACTTAAGAATGCTCCTGCCACGTTTCAGCGATTGGTCTACCGGTTAAAATCACGTGTACAGGATATCACTTCTTTCGCTTATTTGGACGACATTGTTATGTTATCGGAATCATTTGAACAACATTAGATTGATTTAGGGTTAGTATTTTATAGGCTAAAACAATTTAATTTGCGAGTTAATCGAGAAAAATGAACATTTTTACCTAACCGAACATTTTAACCTTTTTACGTCATATTATCGACCAAAGTGGTATTCGAATTAATCCAGAGAAAGTTTTGGCTGTTGCGCAAGTGATCTGATCATCCTTTTTTCATGGTCAGCAGGTAAAAGGTCTTGTACACGTTGCACATGGTGAGGGTGCAACTGACTTCTTTTTAAAATACGATGCAACGTGGACCGTGCAACTCCCGAACGTTTTGATGAACAACGAAAACTTAAAGATGAGTCATCTGTTCCAATTACTCTATCTTCGTCTATATTAAGTTGACCGGTTGTATCATATCGCCTCGGACGAACAGGGACCTCGCCTTCACTGTACATTTGATGTACATTTTTAAATACTCTGTAATCCGGAAAGAGTTCCCGATATGGTTATCGTCTCTGGTAATCTCTTGCTGCTCCTCAGGCGTCATTACATAAGCCATAAATGAAATGCATTTCTGCATATTCAGGTTGGGAATAAGCTGATTGGCATTTTATTTATAATTAGATTACCATTATGTTCATCATTTTGTGTTGCGGAATTCCCGCTGACGTCACTTAAACATCAACAAACATTTTTGAGGAACAAAAAGACATTACATAACCATTGTTTTATTTGGCAGAAGATAATACAGCTTGTAAAAATGATGTTATTCGAAAGCACACTCTTCTAGAATATTAAAACGAACCAAAAGAACTCTTGTTTCTTTTAAATTAATTTTTTTGGAGGTGTGCATGCGATTTCACTAAAATAAACTAAAAGTGAAATAACTTTTGCACCATCAACAATTCGAAAAAACTTTACTTGGCTGCTTTTGTTGGAAATGAGCTCTGCCATTACCTTGCTTTGTTTGATCGTCCAATTCTGGGACACCCTGTATACAGTATGTTTCATAACTACATATCCAATCGTTTTTTGATTTAATATAACTGATAACAAATTAAAAATTTTAATACCAATAATTAACTAAGTTCGGACATACTGATTTATGAAACAAGACTCGTTACTTACGTATACTTCAATCATTTATCGCGAAAAATAGATATTAGATGTGCAAGTAGAAACTCTGATTTTTTTTGGTCAAATTCAACTTTAATGAAAATATAATTGTTACAAATATTAATTATCGGAATATTCGTGTTTACTACCTACGGTCTTTTGCCATTTATCAGGTACCTATCTTCGCGATAGAAACTTGGTGGTTTCTCGAAGCAAAATTGTCATCGAGCCAATTTTGCACATCTTCAACTTTCGTGAACCCCTGGTCTTTCAAATATGATGACATCGATCTGAATAAGTATGGTAATCAGAAGGAGCCAAGTCTGGAGAATACGCCGCATGCTGTAAAACTTACCGGCCTAAAGAGAAGATGAGTTCCTGGGTTGATTTTGCTGTATGTAGACGAGCATTGTCATGCAGCAAGATCACCTTTGGCATGTAAATGATCTTTTAACCTCCAGAGTATCACTTAATTTGATCAATTGGGCCTGATAACATTCAGCTGTAATAGTTTGACCAGGTTCAAGAAGCTCAAAGTAACTGACTCCTTCCCAAATCAGATACCAGACACACAGTAACATTTTCTTGGCATGACGATTCATTTTTATAACTGATGTTGACTAAAAATGATTATAATGATTTCGGTCAGTTTATGAAGAACTTTATTTCCTTTCTTCTGTGTTTTTCCATTGCATGCAATCGAAGTGATATTGCTTGGTGAGTAACTTCTAACTGTTCTGTAAGCTCTTTCTGAGTTTGACACGGATTTTCATCGAGCAAAACTTTACATTCTTCGTCTTCAAATTGTTTACTGCACCTGGACGTGGATCGTCCTAACGACTAAAATTGCCTGCACGAAATCTTGCAAACCACTTTTTTACTGTGACTCACAGAATATTCACTCAAAGTCGAATTAAGCAATTCCATAGCTTGAGGAGCATTTTTTTTTCATTTGAAAACAGAATAAAATGCAATGACGTAAATGTTGCTTATCGACATCCATCTCGTAAAATTGATGCACACGGAACAGCAATTACAAGCTGAAAATGAACTGAAACTTATGTCATAAAAACAGCAATGATTAAGCTAAATATCTCCAAAATGGCGGGCGATTAGAATGCGTTCAAGCATATTTTAATACAACCAACTTCAGAGCCGAGTTTCTACTTGCACACCTAAATAGTTCAGATCATTTTTTAAATTATACCGGAAATGGGGTTGACCTTGTTGCTTTTCTGAAATTTATGCAGGAATAATGTTTTTTTGATTATTATACAAGACAGTTTTGCCAAAAGTTCGATAAGTTTAATTTTTCGGTTTCGGAATCAAGTATGATGTATTTGAAATCTATCTATATACATTCGTTGTAAAAGAATGTCGGGTGTTGGTCTCAACATATTCACAACTTCAATTTTTATGGATTATTTTTATAATTTCGATTTGCATATTCGTGATTTTCATTATCAGTTTTTCCTTTTGGTTTCATTTTCTATCCTGTTTTCTTTTGATAAATTCAACAATTACTAAACTAACGGAGTGGGGGGGGGGAGTTAGGGATCTAATTTTTCTTCGTGTTGAAGTACAACATCGCTACAGGCTCCTAGGATCGTCACACAATCGGAGTGATTGGTTCAGAATATTTATTTTTCATTCGGAGAAGGCTGTAAAAACTATAAGGGGTCTTCTCTCCTTGACATTCTAGCAATGCAAACTGTGTGTGTGGGGTAAAATGTGGGAAATGTTGTTAGTGATCTTTCCGAGTAATCGGGCTGTGTTTGTTGGAGAGATCATTACCATCTGTGGCAGGCACACGACATCGGCTTTGTACTTAAGTACGTGCTGACACGTAAGGACATTCGCCAACATTTGCGGGTCTCGTCAGGAGACATGTTACTTGTCAGTTAGGGAGATCCGGCTGAGTGGGATACACCTGCAAACCTCCCGACTATGCTCGTGAGAGCTTTAGTCGACTGATTATAACTGCTCAGATATCTGATGTTGTGCGTATTTGCGGCAATGAAGCCTTCGAGTTTCGTTACAGATACTAACCAGACCGACCGACCAAACATCGGTCCACATATTTACGGTGGAATTTTTTTGTTTTAATTCCTGCAATCTGTTCTGGGGCCGAAGCACTCCTAACTCTTTCGCGGTTTATTTTTCCCATAGTACCTTACAGCTATAAGTCTGAATTACGTTACCATATATGCATTGCATAGCTCCATGCTGGCCTATGGTACTGGATATGGAAGATTGGTCGGCCCATGAGTTTTGCACGCCGTTAGGGGGTCGTAGTTGTGTTCCTTTTAATCACAGATCGTGATTTGTTGATGAAAATTGCCTTTTGTATCCTGCCCTTATCGGGAATCGAACCCGGTACCTCCCGATCCAAACGCCAAAGCTTTAACCACTGTGCCATTTGGTCGGTGGTGGTAATATTAGCATGTACTCATATAACGGAGGCATAGGAAAACAACGTATAATAGCTGCCCTATGTTGTAAATTATCCAACTTATCAATCTAATCTAAACAAAATATAAAATTGGACGTGTTAAATGAAATTTACATTTATTTCCGAAAAATATAACTTTGGAAATGTTAGCCTATTAGTAAACTTTCATCTTAAATTTTTATATAGGGCGGGCCAAATAAATTATTTTTTTAAAAATGCAATAAAACAAAAAGTTCTCAATATTTTTTCAAATTTATTTTTTCATTGTAAAGAACAGTCCTTCCGATTAATTATGGAATACTATTTCATGCATATGACTGCCTGGTGTATCGGCGTAACACTTATCTTTGACGGCACCCCAAAGATAATAGTCCAACGGCCTGAAATCACAGCTTCGAGGTGGCCAAGTCACATCAGCATTTCGGCTGATAATTCGATCTTCGAAGACAGTGCGCAAAATATTAATTGAAACGTGTGCTGTGTGGCAAGGAGCGCCGTTTTGTTGAAACCAAATGTTGCATATGTCCTCCTCTTTAAGAGCGGTAGCGCTCACCATTGACAGTAACGGCGGCTCCTTGCTCATTTTCAAAGAAAAATGGCCCAATGATGCCACCGGACCAAAATCCGCACCAAACAGTCACTCGTTGAGGATGCATCGGCTTCTCTACGATCACGTGCGAGTTTTCCCTGCCCCAAACGCGACAATTCTGCTTCTTTACATAGCCGCCAAGATGGAAATGCGCCTCATCCTGAAAGATGATTTTTTGCCAAAATCGGCATCTTCTTCAAGTCGATCGCAAGCCCACTCAGCGAACCGAAAACGCAATGGGTGGTCTCTTTGCTTCAATTCCTGAACCAATTGAACTTTATACGGTGTCATACCAAGATCTTTATGCAGAATTCGTCGCAATGTTGTGCGTGAAATGTTCAATTCCTGAGCACGATGACGAATTGACTTTCCCGGCGACTCACGCATATTCTCGGTTACAGCATCAACATTTTCGGGTGTACGCTTGGTTGGCTGCTTGGTTCGTATTGGTTTATTAATTAGCAAGCCTGTTTCTTTAACTTTATTCACAAAATAACGCACATATGGAGCTCCCGGCGCTTCGTTTCTTCCGAAAACCGTACGCAATTTTCGCACACATTCTGCAACAATACCATGATTTTCGAAGTAATGTTTCAATATTTCTCAGCGTTGTTCAAGCGAATACACAACTATTTTCGTTCAGCGAAAGGATAAAACAAACTTTCTGTCAAATCAGCAGTGACATAACCCATACCATACTCAAAATAACCGCTAGTTCAAAAAAAAGTTAGATGGCCCACCCTGTACATTCAATTTTTTCTAGACAATTTCGAAATACATATAATAATAAAATTAGCTTAAAACTACTTTGTTCAGGATAATTAATATTGGGCAGCTGACAGACTGAGAACAGTATATTTACAGCTTCATTCAATGTTCAATAACAATATAATATTGTAATTAATTCATACCTTGAGGGTTTACCCTTATCCTATATAGACATTTTTTCTGCAACATGTATTTGCCTTAGTCAGTCAATTAGAAATGTTGTAACAAAAAACTTATACCAATATATATGCAAATTTGTTATGTACATAAAGACAAGGGGAAATTGAGTACGTCAGAAGGAAACCATAGATATTTTATAATATGTTTTAGTATGTTTTTGTTGTTCTCCAGTGTAATAAATTAGGGATTTTCGACTGAGCTGGTAAATTTTTTTAATCAATTGTAAGGTACTTTAACTGCGCTGGTGATCAGATTACCTTCAAAACCATTGTTGAGTACAGGCAACACCTCTATAATTGTCTTTGTAAAAAGTGAAACTTTTGATAAAGGATTGGTTCTAGAAGGTAGTTGTATAAGGGAGATAATAGCCGTGATTTTTTATTAGCGCCCGATAGCTGTATCCGGAGCACGAAATTTTCTATATCAAAACTTATATTTAGCGCGCTAAACTAAGATTTGTCATTCAACTTTTTAGTTAAAAATCGATAAAAAAATACCTTGCTCTACCTATATATCGGGAGCTGCTATCGGGAGCACTGTCCATTTCAAAGGGAAATTTTAAATTTCCTTTGTTTTGTACAACCCTTAAACCATTAGAATCTTAATCTTACAACAAAAATTTAAAACGCAGCAAGATGAATATTTTTTATAACGTCATGCCAAAATAAATGTTAATTGGTATGTTTCAGGTCGTTAAATGTTTGTTTTATGGATGAATTTATTTATTCATTTTTATGGTATAGCTACACCAGTTCAACAGTTTCAGTAGAAATTTCCCTTCGGCGCCGGATAGTGCTCCAATATTAAAATACGGCTTAGATAATAATTATTTCAGCTAAAAATAAAATAATAATAAACCCGGGGCCCACCAGACAAGCCCTTATACTATTTTTCCTGAAACAGGATACATCACAATCGGATACAGTAAAACGCAAAAATCGCCAGAATATTCTATGCGATCCGATTTTCCAGCGCGTTAACAAATGGGAATATCTCGTAATTTTTTGATGAGGCCAATTTTATTTCAAAGACCTCTTATGCCATCATTCGATATACTTTTATGCAACTGGTTTTGATTGCTATGCCAATATCCATATAACTGAATATTTAATAGTGTATATTTCAATTTATTAACATTATTAAATTACATAAAATGTTTTGTCTTACTTATGTTAATATTTTTAAATTGTAAATTTATTTATTTTATTTCAATCAAAATTAAGTTTTGATTATTTAAAGAAAATAGTTAAAATTAAAAGAAATCCGTCTGTTGTCAGGTTTCCATTGTTAACATTGCTTTTACCGACTGTTTGTTTTTGTTAATTTAACAAATTTGATTTTTGTTAATTTTGTGGTTTTGTTAAGAACTTCACATCCGTAATTTTTATTGAACTGTGGTACTGATTATTTTAGGTTTAGATTGTTTCTTGCATTTGAATTCGTACTGGATTCATTTGTTCTAGATTTAATATTCTTAATTTTTCCGTTAAGAAATTATTTAACCGTTCCACATCTGCGTTTCCCGTGTGGCTATTTGGTTCAGCTAAGTGTAATTCAATATTTTGTTCATTTAAAAATTCTTTAATATTAAAGTGCTTGAACTCATTGTTGGCTATGATTTTTAATGGTTTTTTGTGATTAAAGTACATTTTAAGCTTTTCTATTATCTCAATATGGGTTCTGTTTTCTAAAAGATTCGCTGTCGCGAATTTTGTGAATTTATCTATAAATATTAAAAATGACTGTTTCCTATTAACATACGTGTCTACGTGAATAATTTGATTATTGTCGGTCGTTTTAAATTTTGGCTTAATCGGGTTTCTGTCATATTTTGCTCTACAACAAATTTCGCAATTATTAGTTATTTTGTTTATAGCAATTTTTATGTTTTTATTGTAAATTTGGAGTTTTAGGTCTCCGTAAAACGCTGTCATCCCTGGATGTCCCTGGTCTTTAGGTTGTTTTGATATTACTCGTATTAACTCATCTTCATTTTCTATATCTTGAACAAACTTAATAAACACATTAAAACACTTGTTTATTATTTCGCACAAAACTTTTTTTTTTTCCTTTTTCAAAAATGTTTAAAAAATTACTCGATTAATTTCGACTTGTTAAGTCATCATCAGAAGTATCTACTGATTGGTAAAAATAAAAATTTAGTTATATATAGTAGAAATAAGTAAAATAAAATAAAAGAAGGAGGGACAAAAAATAGGCAGTAAAAATTAATCTATTGATCGTTCCAACCATCTGTTGTTTACACGGAAAAATTACAAATAAAAAGGGGGGGGGGGGGGTGGAATATCAGGTAAGCGATTAGTTATCGGTTGAGTAACAAAATTCTAAAGTGACTCTGACTCACTTGAAGTGCATTTAATTACCCGACGTATTAGTCATATTATTAAATATGACGGGCGGGATCTGTAATTGGTGAGAAACGGATTTCTCTCTGTTCGTTAAGGATATTTTGGTTAAGGAATATGGATTTTCGAATTTCGTAAGATTCTAAGGTATCTAAACGTCTGCTTTTAGGTTGTATATGTAATATGTCTAAATTGTTTAAGCTAGCTGTATGATTTTCTAAAGTTAAATGATTATGGAACGTTGATTGATTGCAACCAGATAAATGTTCTTTAGCTCTAGCTCCAAAATTGCGCCCAGTCTGTCCAATATATGAGAAACTACAATCATTGCAATTAATCCTATAAACACCAGACTTGGAAAGGCGATCAACTCTAGGTTTATTGTTAAAAAACATTTTCTTTATTGTGTTATTATTATAAAAAGCAAAACTAATATTGGTATAATCGGACACGATGTTGCTAATCCGTTGGCTAGTTTTTCCTATATACTCTAAGCGACGCCAATTTTCCTGCGTTGGATTATCCGGTGGATAAATACCCGTTAGAGCTTTGCGCTTTAGCTTTTTATTTAATAACTTTAATATAGTCTTAGTTGCATATCCGTTATTCGTTGCTATTTGTAGAATTATATGAAGCTCTATGTCATAATTTGAATTTGTCAAAGCTGAACATTTTAATATTATGGGGATGGTTTGAAGAACTAGGGATAATAGCGTCTGTATACGTAGGTTTCCGATAAATTTTGAAGTCTAAGGAAGAATTAATCCTGGTTATTGTTATATCTAGAAAATTAATACATTTATTTTCTTCCCTTTCCAACGTAAAATCAATGGTGGGATACTGAGAATTTAACCAAGTAAGGAATGAGTTTAACAGTCTATCAGTTCCATTCCATAGACATAGTATGTCATCAACATATCTATACCAAAAGATTATATGACGAAAATAAGGATTGTTGTTTTATAAAATCGTTTGTTCGAAGAAATTCATGAAAATTTCAGCTAACAAAGGTGACAGAGGGGGGCCCATGGGTAGACCATCAGCGAATTTGAAATATGTATTATCAAAGCAGTAATAGTTTTGTTTAATACAAGTCTCAAAGACCAACTTCAGTTCACGACGTAGGCCCTCATCTACAACATCCCTATCTAAGTAATTACAAACTATTTGAGATAAAGTTTTAATTGGAATTGAAGTGAAAAGACTGACAACGTCAAACGAAACTAGTTTTGAATGTAGTGGAATGTCGACGTCTTGAATTTTGCTAATCAATTCTACCGAGTTCTTAACCGAGTAAGCCGAAAAGAAATTGAAACCCTTACATAGCTTGTAGGCAGGAGCATTGCAATACGCAACTATTGGTCTAATCGGGATGCCCTCCTTATGGATTTTTGGTAAACCGTAAAGAATCGGAGCAGATGGATTCATGATAGAGTATGTACTTCCAACCAGTTCCATTAAACAACTGTTGGTCAGTTACTTCGGTACATCCGTTTGGGTAATCAATGTCTGTGAAGAGAATTATATATGTTCCGTAAAGTTGAATATCTTTAGATATTCATTTTTTAGATCGACGGTCGCTTCAAAAGGTTTCAAAAAGTTGATGCTATTATGGCATCGTATTTCCTGCTCTTTAGAGGGAATATGTTTAAATTTGAATTTTTGGCGCGCTGTCAAAGTATTCAGTTCCTTCAGGGAAACAATTGTTGGGCATTAAAAATTAAAATTTTATTATTTTTATTTTAAAATAATGGTTGTTTATTGTAAAATCCGTTTATATAATACAATATTTACATAAAAAGCTAAGAAAAGTATAAAGTAAAATAAAATTCAAACAAAAAATTACATCAGCATTCGTACAACACTACATTACTTTTGTGTTTCCAATAAATGGCTGACCAAATTAAATGTGTGTCCTGAAAAAGCGCAATTAGCGAGATTCACCAAGGAATTAAGTGCACCAGATGTCATAATACGTTCCATTCACGCTGTGTTGGCTTCTCTGGTAAAAACAGGCAGGAAATTCAAAAGATCGCCACCATTTGGAACTGCTGTCAACCAAGCTCCCTAGTAAGTGTCAGCCCTAGAAACAACTCCGATTTAAAGAAGCAGGCTCCTGTTGATGGTACGCCTCCAACATCTCAAACACCACAAACATCACATATTTTGAAATCATCAGTCGATATCAATCAACAAAGCTTTCAAAGACTTGAGCACCTAATCCTGGATGTGAAAAAATCTCTCCTTGACCAACTATCGGTGCTTCGTGACCAAATAGTAAATTTATCAGCTGAAAATACGGAACTGAAAAACAGGGTCCAGGTTGCACAGGAAATCAACGAAGAGCTCCATCACACTATTAATCGCCTGGAAACGGAAGTTGAATATCTGAAAGAAAAAGACAATCTAAGCAACATTGTGATTTCTGGAATACCGGATAGATCGATTGATCCTCTTACCTTAACTGCAAACATTCTTAAAACAATCAAATCCAACGTATCCAGTGACTGTATAACCAGTGCACAATATATCGGGAGAGAACTCGTGTTACCATCCACCAGCACACCACCCAAAACGCCTAATCATTTTCTCCTGGTCAAGCTTAAATCCATCACCATCAAGCAAGAAATAATAAAAAAATAAGAAAGTATATAAAAATCTATTTTCGGATCAAATTGGATTCAAAACTGAAAATATCAAACAAATATTTGTTCGAGATCATCTTACCGCTAATAAACTCCAACTATTTCGTGCTGCTCGGCAATTTAAAATAGCTAACCAATTCCAATTTCTCTGGACCACCAACAATCGGATTTTACTGAAAAAAGCACCACAGAGTAACACTATTCACATAAAAAGTTCAAACGATTTAGACAAAATTAAAAATTTGATTAATTAACTCAAATAGACTAGTTTATCGCTTCACATAGAATTATTTTCATATCGATTTATTGATTACTAAACACTAAACACTATTATATTATATTTATTATTATATTTATTTATTTTTAGTTAAAAACTTAAAATTGCACTATAAAATATCAACAAACAAAAACATAAACAAACGAGTCAGCTGTTTCGATTTATGACAGATAGAAATACACACATAAATACAAATGGCATTTCTCAAATAGCGGATTTAGTTGACAGCGTGAACTATGAACTCGGATTTAAGTACGGTCGTAAAAAATTGGAAACGGGTTATGTAAATATTGTATATTTCAATATCAGGGGTTTGAAGTCGAAGATTCATGAGGTGGAAAATTTCTTATCGTTGTGTAATTATGGGACCGAAATCATTGTACTAGTTGAATCATGGATACAATCTGATGAGGTATGTTTAATTAATTTTCATGGTTATAATACGTATCATAGTTGTCGTACGGGTAAAGGAGGTGGAATATGTGTTTTAGTTAAAGAGAATATTAAATGCTCTGTAATTTTTGAAAAAGATGAGCTGAAAAACAATTTTCTAGTTTTAAAATTGCTTAAGCAAAATATGCATTTAATCAGATAGATGCCTGGGATCAAATGTTGATAATTTTTTAGAGTCCTTTCAAACAATTTTAGAGAAATTTCCGAGAGCGATTGTAGTAGGGGATTTTAATTTAAATATTTTAGATCCAAGAAACCCAAAAATTAGTAAATACATATTTAGATTTACTATCTGTAAATGGCTTCATGCTCATTAACAAATTAGCATAAAAATTTGCCACAAGAATATGCAACAGTACTTCCACTATTATAGATCATGCATTGACTGATCAATTCGGATTAGTACACAGTTTTGCATTGGAGGATGTATCATTCTCTGACCACAGAGCAATTCCAATTAGTCTTAGAAACCGTCGAAACTCTGGACGATCTGGTAAGCGGGCTCGAGAATGTCGTGAAGGATTGCATGCAATATAAGCGTAACACACGACGAGTCGGGCCGGAAACAACCGTGGATGACCTTAGATTTATACCGGGATATCAAAACTAGGGAAAAATTATTTAAACTAACTGTAAAATACCCTGAGTGTGAACATTTAAAAGTTAAGTTCAATCTAATAAAATCCTCGATTGTAACCAGAGTACGGAAAACTAAAAGAGATTTTTACGTAACTAGACTAGAAAATTGCATTGGAAGTTCCAAACAATTTTGGAATCTATTAAAGTTGGCCATTTATAATAAGACACGTGAAACTAAACCAAAAAATATTTCGGTAATGTTAAATGGCTTAGTTAGCGAGGACCCAAGGGAAGTTGCCAACGCATTCAATGCTTGTTTCATACATGCATGCGATTTTCCGTGGCCAAATGTAGTCGTAATTATGCCAGAATATCATATAGATTTTAAATTTGATATAACCAATGTGAGTGAAGAGGAAGTTAGTAGTCATTCAATGTTTGAAAACAGCTGCAGCCACGGGGCGGGACGGCATATCAGGCAAGTTCCTTCAATTTTTTCAAGAAAAATTGAAGAGAGCGCTAACTAGCTTGATTAACAATCGTTGCTTGAAGGCAAGTTTCCGGAAAAACTAAAAATGGCAAGAGTTATACCGGTATTTAAGGATGGGGATGCACTAGAGCCAACCAACTATAGATCAATATCTATTTTAGGCTCAGTCTCAAAAGTTTTCGAAAGAATAGTGAATAACCGGTTAATGCAATTTTTGAAGGCGAATAATATTTTAGCAGGAGAGCAGTATGGGTTTACGGAAGGCTCTAGTACACAAACAGTATGCCTTGAGTTAACTAGTTTCATTTCGGAAAATGTTGACAAGAAACGGATTGTAGCGTGCTTATTTTTGGATCTACGGAAAGCGTTTGATTCGGTAGACCATGATATATTGCTCGCCAAACTTCAGGGACTGAAGTTTGAGCCGATGCATTTGTCGTGGTTCCGATCATATCGTAAAGCTCGTCCTCAGGTTGTAGTTGTTAATCAAACAGAAAGTGATATGATGTGTCTCGCAAGGGGTGTACCGCAAGGATCCATTCTTGGGCCGGTCCTTTTTAACATTTACATTAACGACATATGCAGACAAAACTTTAAGGGCACATTTCAGCTATATGCTGATGATGCTGTTATAAAGTATGAAAATACAAATCTTAAATATCTTTTTGAAGATATGCAGATGGATTTGACGTTGCTAAACCTGTGGCTCAATGAAAACAAACTTCAATTAAATGCCAAAAAGACTAAGTATATAATATTTACAAATAAAAAAATATCAGAGGAAGTTATAAGCGAGTACAGGATTAGTTATGCGGGAATTCAGATAGAGCGTACGGATCAATTTAAGTACCTGGGTCTACTGGATAGATGGAAACTGAAGCATGTTTTGCCGCAAAGTTCCCTGTTACTAATCTACAATTCCCTTATCTTACCACAATTAATATATTTAAACCCAGTGTGGAGTGGATGCGCTGGTTTCCGTTGTGATGAGATCTCAATTCTACAAAAAAAACCTAAAAAACATATACCGCCTGCTACTAAGATTTTCAACAATCGAACTTTTTAAAAATATATCTCAATTCAGTTTCCATAAGATAATTGATTTCGAACTCATAATGACAATATTTAAAATTCGAAGAGGTTTAATTAAATTTCACCGACCTCTGATTCATGCGTGTGATATTCATTCATATGGTACGAGACAGCGAGCCAACTTCCACTTGCAATTTTTTGCAAGAAACTAAAAAACAACAATATACTGTACAAAGGTCTGAAAATGTACAACACTATACCAACCGAACTAAAAGAAATTGAAAGTATTAACTTGTTTAAGAAATGCCTAAATATGTATTTAAGAACAACCTAAAATAAACAATCGGACTGAAAATGTCTAAATAAATAATCATTAAAATCTTTACGGTGCTAATTTTAATTTTGATTTTAATTTTATTTTATGGTGCTTTTTTGCTTTTTCTGCAATATTTGTGCTCTTTATTGTTTAACGTAAATTTTTCTTTAGTAGTAAAATAATATATAAATAATTTTTTTTTAGTAGTAAAATAATATATATAAAGTAGTTATATAATATATTATAAATTTTTTTTTCAATCATAGTCTATTTAATTTTTAACTTCCCTTTTTTTATATAAGTATGTATATATTTTAAAATTATAAAACATAAAACAGCGCGCTGCTTAATTAAGTATGTTCCTTTGTTACCTACAACACTAAGTGTTTGGTAACCAAATTAATTATTGTATCTAATTTTTAAGTAAAAAAAAGTAAAAAAGTTAAAAAAAAAATGTTTGATTTCATCAGACTCAGGGGAGTTGATTGTCGGAGGCTGCTCTGTAAAATTTACTTCCCCGTTAATGGTACTGTCTCTATTGATATTGTCCACTTCCATCGGTTCTAATTGTTTGGAAGAATTGTTTGGTTCTATTCTATTGAACGTATTCCTATACTGACCCGATCTATTATTGTTAAAATTCACTGATCCGCTAACATTTTGTCGGTTGTATAGTAAGTGTTATTATGATTATATCTAAAATTTGGTGGGTTATAACGATTTGAATGCGTATGATTATTACTATTATTATTTTGGTTTACATTCTTATTTTGTGACATATTATTTGAAATTTTATAATTTTGATTCCTATTTCTGTTTAGTTTATATTCAATTTTGATGATATCTTCTGCCAAGTATATCTCGGACTAGCAGAAAATATTATCTAGTTCGAAAAGTGATTTGTTAGTATCGACCTGTAACTGCACGACGGGAATTATTTTTCATTTTAGAATTTGCACGAGTTCGCGGTCGTTTGAATGATAAGTAAAATTGTCCACGTTGTCGAAGTCACTGATTTCACTACATTCACTTTTTATTTTATTTAACTTATTGAACATATCTTTTAAATTAATTACCGTTATTTCCTTGGCTTGGAAGAGTAGCTGGTGTATGGTGTTTTTCGGGCGATACTTCAAACGTAGCTGTTGAATCACGTTAGTCCACGTTCGTTGTTCTTAGACAAATAGACAAATAGACAAAATAGACGACTTCTCTCAGGTGCGGCTTTCATTGGTAACGTTTTGCTTGGTCACATTGATTTTGTAAAACATATCAATTCATGTGCCTTGCAGAACATTTCGAAACCATGAGTTTTTAGCACTAGAACACCATTCCACAAACTATGGAGAAAATAACCCCATTAATAGGTTGCCTAAATCATTCACCATCGTCGATGAACTTTTTGACTTTAATTTATCAAAGGACAACTTCAAAAATATCCTTAAGAATTACTTTTGAAATTTTTAATTGTTAAATCAAAATTTGATTTATATCTCTGTGTTTTAAAGTTCTTTATTTGAATTTTTAATATTTATGTTTTAAATTAAATTCTGAAATCATACATACTTAAATCACAGAATGGATTTCTTTAAATAAATAAATAATAAATAATAAACAAAGGAAACATTGTTTCGCAATTTTTTAATTGCGGTGACGGAACAATTGTTATTATTTATAGTTAAATCACAAATAATCATATACAGATGAGTATTTACCAAGGCACGCCGATGTGCACTAAATAAAGTCGATAAATTTGTAGGGGAAAAATTGTTTAGCCAAAATGAAAAGATGAGCTATAATATTTACGTTGCTCGATATTTTCTCTTTCTGCCGTCCAGTATTTCCAATATGATCGAGTAGAAGTTTATAACAAAAATATTTTATTTCTTTGTACAGTATAAAACACAAATTATTCTTCAAAATTGGCTTTTCATTATTCTATGAAAGTAGTGTATGGTGGTGTTTACTGTAAGCAAAAAAAAACAAACGAATACAATGAGCAAATCCAATCCATTTATTATTTTCGTTTGAAAATATCGCTCTCTACGCATCATTTATATTTAATAAAACAGAATGAAACGAAAACTCAAACGCACATATTATGTATATACACTCGTATATGCATACTATTTAAAATAATATGTGTACATGATCGAGTGTTCCTTCTCATTTTAGATATATCAAAATTAAACACGTGACATGAAAAGAAAGATGATCTGTTTAGGTGGATTTAGCTACATTGAATGTAATACATATTTTATGTTGGTGTGTTAATGAAATATAAATCAAAAAATGGGAAAAAATATTTGGAGGATTTTGATACGGTAAAAATCAAAAACTTATCAATGAAAAGGAAAAAATGAATGTTATGTATATCGGTTTTTAATGGTCGCAGTAAACAACTATTATACATACATATACATATTTGTATTTTGTATATATTATGTGTTTCCTATATATACTGATTTGTCCAAATTATTGAGTTTTTCTATGTGTTGTACTATACGGATGATATGTGATTTGAATTCAATAATATTAAAATACCTAACAATTTTAGAAATTAGTATTTTTTGGAGAAAATGAATGAAATAAGCTTACAACGGAAAGGGGACATTTGGAAAATATACTATGTAGTATGTATTTAGATTTGTTTCCAAAACTTGATCAAGCATGATATTAGTTAATTTGTTTCGACTATTAATTGATATTGACTTGTTATTGATTTTAACAATATTTACAAACAAAATTAATATTTCGCTGTTGTTCGAGGTGTATAGAATTATGAGTATACACAATAATGTGCAGTTCCATTTCTGAACTACTAACATTAAGCGTTAAAACCACCTTAAGGTTTTCCAATGGCAATAAATAAATATTTTGTTGTTGGTTGTGGCCAGTCGATTGAAAATTTCGATAATAGATATTTCAATATCGAATAAGGGATATCGATTTATAGGCCTCACCAGAAGTGCAATTCAATTTTCGAATTATTACTTTTAGGCATAAAATCCAATTTATTTATTATTATTCAATTTATTTGGCCACGCACTTTACTTAATTAATTCTCTGCCTAACTGGACGTCTCAAAATTTTTGGTCTGCGGAGTTTGAGATCTCATATAACGGCGTTGGGTTTATTTGCTATTTATCAATGTTTATAGAGATCAGCTCAACACGACCAAATTTCACGAGCATCACACTTTTTCGAAACTTGTCGCAGGAGGCGATTCAAAGATTTGCCCCGAGGCTAATAACTTGTACCTGTGAAAACATTAAGCTTTTCACGATTACTAACAACAAAATGTTCGGATACCGCACATGTTTAATATATAATATATAATATTTAATATATAATATTAAATTATTGAATTCAAATCACATATCATCCGTATAGTACAACACATAGAAAAACTCAATAATTTGGACAAATCAGTATATATAGGAAACACATAATATATACTAAATACAAATATGTATATGTATGTATAATAGTTGTTTACTGCGACCATTAAAAACCGATATACATAACATTCATTTTTTCCTTTTCATTGATAAGTTTTTGATTTTTACCGTATCAAAATCCTCCAAATATTTTTTCCCATTTTTTGATTTATATTTCATTAACACACCAACATAAAATATGTATTACATTCAATGTAGCTAAATCCACCTAAACAGATCATCTTTCTTTTCATGTCACGTGTTTAATTTTGATATATCTAAAATGAGAAGGAACACTCGATCATGTACACATATTATTTTAAATAGTATGCATATACGAGTGTATATACATAATATGTGCGTTTGAGTTTTCGTTTCATTCTGTTTTATTAAATATAAATGATGCGTAGAGAGCGATATTTTCAAACGAAAATAATAAATGGATTGGATTTGCTCATTGTATTCGTTTGTTTTTTTTTGCTTACAGTAAACACCACCATACACTACTTTCATAGAATAATGAAAAGCCAATTTTGAAGAATAATTTGTGTTTTATACTGTACAAAGAAATAAAATATTTTTGTTATAAACTTCTACTCGATCATATTGGAAATACTGGACGGCAGAAAGAGAAAATATCGAGCAACGTAAATATTATAGCTCATCTTTTCATTTTGGCTAAACAATTTTTCCCCTACAAATTTATCGACTTTATTTAGTGCACATCGGCGTGCCTTGGTAAATACTCATCTGTATATGATTATTTGTGGTTAAATAATAAAAAAATTGTACTTTATTTGTTTCCAATGCAATCGTGCTTTTAGAAAGAGAATGAAAAGAGACCGATATTGTGATTTGAAACGATCACGTAAACAACAACAACAGATATAAAAGCTCAGTATTTACTCATTTTCCAAGTTGGTTTTCATACAGTTTTAAAAGTTTTTTTGAATCCTCTTTTGTACTAATTAAAGATTGAACTTTTCTTTATTTTTCTGTATAAAAACATTAAAAAAGCTCATGGTTCAAATATACATAAACTGACAAATAAAATTGGCTGTTTTCATTATTTTTAATGGGAAATATAAATTTGTTTACCCAATATTTTCAGTTTAGCGGAAAAAAGCTTGAACAGAGAGGCTCTATTAATCTAGATGGCTCTGGTATAGTAAATTCTATCTTCACTATTAAAGTCTCTCTACAATATTTACTAATAAATTAATCAATTAAGGCTAATAATTTTAATATGAATGCTGATTAAAATGGATAATAAGTGTCTCCTTGCTCAAAATTTGCACTATTTAACTTAGACTTTAATCTATTATTTATCTAATATTAAATTTACTATCAGGAAAAATCTAAATCGTCTTATTACCTATTACAAATTTATTTGGGTTATATACGTACACATATTACTCAGCAAATAATTATCACAAATATATACATCAATTCACTTGCTAGACTCGGATCTTATATGCTTGTGGACCAGTACATCACTATTAAATTTTCAACTTATTATCTATAAATCAAAAGCACACAATACAAATACAATACAATTATGTTTAAAAATATTTTAAATAATTTTCCTCTATATACCTGTGTAAAGTACCAAAACTTGGGAGAAATGTTTGAATCAAAATAAAATTATTTACTGATAACAAAATATATCTTATAGAGTTGTTAGTATGTATTAGTTTTTAAATTGCTTCTGAGAAACTGCTTGTGATTTTATGATAACGAATTATTTAAATTATTTTTCTGGAATAAATGTTGCTATTATACGTCGAGTATTATTGAATTTTTATGATTTATTGTTCTTACCTCGATTTGTCTGGAAAAATTAAAATGTTTTGGGATTTAAAATTTTTCTTTTCATCGTCGTTTTAGATAAAGAGACGTGTGTCGTATTCATAAATATACTTGTGAAAATGTTTTATTGATCCTGTGTTATGTATTTTAGGGAGTAAAATAGTTTATTGGCGTCAGTATAATTATTTGTAGTTATATATTGATAACGACTTAATTGGGAAAAGGCACATGCACTTAATAAATTCACACGAGTATAATAAAATATTCAGGTAATGCACAAGTTATGCCTTTCTGCTAAAATTTAAAATTTGTAACAGAGTCTCACATTACGTAAAGCATATGTCAAAACTAAAGCAGGTAGCTGTTAGGAATGTCGGTGATTCTCATGCTACATGATCAGCGAGAGGTGTTCAATAATGACGATAGATCTACATGTATGAAATAACGGTTACAGACTTTTTTTATTTTGTGGTTTCTTTTAAGTGTGTCGACAAATAAATTTCATGCAAATTAATTGTTTTATTTAATTTCTGTGGGGGATTTAATTAACATGTGTTTTGAAAATTTTTAAAGTATAAACTATTGAAATCATGTTGTGATTTTAATTTGTAAGATAAACGTGATCTTATGCCCAACGACTGTAGATTACTATCTTTATTTGAGAGAAAAGTCATTCGATCCATTTATAGTTTAGATAAGGTTGGGAACAACAAATAATCGCATTCCAATGAATCACGAAATTAAGCGACAGTTTGGAAACTGCTATATTATCGGATTCATTTAATCCAACCGGATTAGATGATTGGCCACGTTGAATGATCTCTATCAAACCGTATGAGAGAGTTCGCTGGCGTGACAACCTCTAACAAGGTCTACGAGCAATCGAGAGAGACAGAGATAGAGAGAGAGGTAGACAAAATAGAGGAAAAAATAAAACATTTCTGCTACTGTTATTTCATATAGATTTACCGAACTTACATATTAAACACCATTCTTAAATTTCTCCACTAAGAAAATAACTTGGATTTCATTTTTGTTCCGCATTACTTTCGGTATTATGAAGTATAAGTACGAAGTTTCATCCAAATCAGTTAATCCGTCTGGGTTGTAGAGATAACACACACACACAAACACACAGACACCATCAAACTTCGAACTTCGGCAGCATACTTATAGCGATTGCTAAATCTGCAAATATTTCGAGGTTGAAAATTTCCATGATTACTATATTTACTTTGTAAAAGAAAGTAATAATTACGCAACACTTGGTCAATCAGCGGTTCTATTTAATTTAAAGAGCCCATGATTTTCTTTCAATATCCAATTTAATATTTTCAAAGTACCAACCGAGTTCGATACTATTCGTTTGAGAAAAGTCGTCGTTCCATCAAATTTACGCTTTTTTCAAAATCACATCCGGAGCTCAATTTGGAATCCTTCCCAATGTTTAACATACAAAGCGAGTTATATCTCAGTAGGTTAAGAAGTGGTTGTGGTTAATTTAAATTAACAATTTTCCAGAGGTATATTCTAAATTTTTATTAGATTCCCATTTTCATCATTAACCCGAGCTTCATTCCCTCCGATTGAGAAATGAAATAATTCTGTTGTGGCTCTAGAGGTAACTAACCGACTAAACCGAACACCTCTAAGCAACCGAAAACCCTTCTTACCTATTTCTATAAAAATCGTTCGATCCAAATCCCAAGACCCAACATGAAGGACAGGAACATGACGCAATAAGGTATTAAAACGCGTAACATGGTATACATAACGCAACATCTAGCAACATCGCACACCATGACGAAACATCAACAAAAAAGGTGAAACGCCCGGACGCAATATCCCATAACATAGTGCTACATTGCACAATTTGGTGTAACATAACGCAACATTATATAACATCACAAAAACATTATATAACAACATGACGGCCCATCCGGAGGACTCCTAAATGAATTATCCAAAAATCAGAACTCTTTGCTATCGTTTCCTTGCACTCGAGAACTCTGTTCCAAGAAATTTTTTCAAAATCGTTGAAGCAAACTAAAATGTTAAAAGAAGTTGGGCCCCACCAAAAACCCTCATGAATAAGAACCCATCAGAATCAATTCCTGGCACTAAAACACCACCATCACCAATTTTTACCAACATTTAAAAAAATGGGACCCCGGCCCTATCGAAGGTCCTGCTTAACGGATTTTGCTGAAGTTTTTCGAAAATGCTTCACCAGTAATTTTATGGAAATCATCCGCGCCGAAGAAAAATTCAAAAAAATCGACCCGAGCCCCAACGGAAGCCTCTCTGGACGGATTTCTCCGAAATCTGAACCAATCGAAATCGATTCATGGCAATTGAAAATCCCCATTAAATAAGTTTTATCAAAATCGTGCGAGGCAAAATAAAAAAAACGGCACCCATCTTCCAACCGAATTTTGGCCGAAATCAGGACCCATCGCAATCGATTCCTGGTATTCGTTAACCTGACTTTAACAATTTTCACCAAAGTCCTTTTGATTGAAAAAAATTAAAAAAAGGAATACGTATACGATACAATTATTCCTCATATTATTATATTAGATTAGATTAGATGTAAAATATGACCAACGCGTACTTTTAATATCTTTACGATGTCAGCTACCTTCTGCTGCTTCAGTTTACGGACACTTAAAATAATTTTGTGGATTTTTATTACGTTTTCTGAGCCGTAAGCATCATTAGACCGACCAAATGGCACAGTGGTTAAAGCTTTGGCGTTTGGATCGGGAGGTACCGGGTTCGAATCCCGATAGGGGCAGGATGCAAAGGGAATTTTCATCAACAAATTACGATTTGTGATGGAATGGAACACATCTATGACCCCTTGTCGGAGTGCAAAACTCATGAACCGACCCATCTTCCATGCCAGTATAGGCTGACATGGAGCTATGCAATGTGCAGATGGTGATAAAATCGGACCTATATCCGTACATCCTCGAATTGGCCTACACTGGCGAAAAATTAAGGACGTAAATAAGCAAACCGCGAAAGAGTTGGGAGAGCCTTGGCCCAAGAACAGATAGCAGGGATAAATAAAAAAAAAAAAAAAAAAAAAAAAGCATCATTAGTGTTCGCACAGTACCGTTTAAATTAATAATAATACCAGTATTTTCTGACCAGAGTCCCGTAGCTCGACTCAAACCTTCAGCGCTCACAGAAAGGCGAATCTTTTAAAACGGCTTAACCGATTTTAACAAGACATTCTTTTTTTGATATTACTTTAAAATGACACTATATTTTCATGGAAATTGGTTCAGTATTTTTTTTATAATGAATATTGAATGAAGATGTAACCGAAATTGATGATTATATGAAAAAAATGGTAGGGGTATTTAAATTTAAATTACAACAAAAAATTGAAGCAAAACAAAACAATTTTATTGGTTAATACTTGGTATTGCCATTCCCTTGTGTCTACAACGGTTTGCATGCGGTTGAAAATTAACCTAACTCAATCTTGAGGTCACTGATATTTGATGGAACCGAATTTCTAGCTTCGACCTTCCATTTTAGTTCGTTCCATAAATGCTCAATTGGATTCATGTCTGTATGAAGGCTGGCTACTTAATCGTCACCAGCCCCACCTCATCCATGAACTGCCGAGTGGTTCGAGCTGTGTGACACCGGGCATCTTCATGTACAAATATGTAAGCTTCTCCTATATATCCTGCACTACATTATCCAAGCGAATGTCCTCGATATATCTTTCAGCGGTCAGAACTTGTGCGGATTTTTCTGGAATAGCATCCATAATTTAGAGGAAACATTTGATTGATTTAATTTAAAAAGTACTGCATACATTTGAATGATAAAGGTGTCCTTGTAAAGATAGAATAGTCGAAAGAATAGAAACGAACAGATAGAATAGATAACGAAAATCAGTTAAGCCATTTTAAAAAATACGCGTTTTTATACGCGCGGAGGTTTGAGTCGATTTAGTTGCTCGCGAGTGCATATTTTATCAACACATGAAATTCGCTTTTTTTCTTCGTTTCGAAAATATTAAAAGTAGCGTCTCTAAAACTACTGTAACTCAATGAATACTGGTCATTGATTTAAAGAGACGCCATCAATGGGTTAGGCGGGCACTTTTAACCAATGATTGTATTTTCGTTTGTGAAAAAACTTAAATATAACAATCAGCTAATTTGAATAGTGATAACTCTCGGTGATGATTAATTAAATTCACCTCAGTTAATTTATAGCAATAGAATTTAGATGTCTCTTCAGGTAGTAAAAGGGAAAATAATATTTTGTACGATCTGGCCTATTGGCTTGGTAGATATCAATTCTGTGCCGATTGATCACTTTGGTGGGATATTAACGCTGCATATTACCCTTAACGCTAAATTGTTAAGTTAAGAGTATTATAATTAACGACAGTTGGTGAAATTAATGACATCTAAATTTAAGCACTATAAGTAGTATTTGGAAAGGGTAACTGATATTATAAAAACGAAGTCATATTCGCGCGGTCATATTGAGCGGTAACATTTAAATTGATAAACTAATAATAAACTAATAAAATAATAAATTAATATTCTAATAAACTAATAAATTAATATATTAATCAATTAATAAATAATTAAATTAATAAATAATTAAATTAATAAATTAATAAAATAATAAATTAAAAAACTAATAAATTAATAAATTAATAAATTAGTAAATTAATAAATTAATAAATTAATAAATTAATAAATTAATAAATTAATAAATTAATAAATTAATAAATTAATAAATTAATAAATTAATAAATTAATAAATTAATAAATTAATAAATTAATAAATTAATAAATTAATAAATTAATAAATTAATAAATTAATAAATTAATAAATTAACAAATTAATAAACTAATAAATTAATAAACTAATAAATTAATAAACTAATAAATTAATAAATTAATAAATTAAAAAATTAATAAAATAATAAATTAATAAATTAATAAATTAATAAATTAATAAATTAATAAATTAATAAATTAATAAATTAATAAATTAATAAATTAATAAATTAATAAATTAATAAATTAATAAATTAATAAATTAATAAATTAATAAATTAATAAATTAATAAATTAATAAATTAATAAATTAATAAATTAATAAATTAATAAATTAATAAATTAATAAATTAATAAATTAATAAATTAATAAATTAATAAATTAATAAATTAATAAATTAATAAATTAATAAATTAATAAATTAATAAATTAATAAATTAATAAATTAATATAATAAATTAATAAGTTAATAAATTAATAAATTAATAAATTAATAAATTAATAAATTAATAAATTAAAAAATTGATAAATTAATAAATTAATAAATTAATAAATTAATAAACTAATAAATTAATAAATTAATAAATTAATAAATTAATAAATTAATAAATTAATAAATTAATAAAGTAATAAATTAATAAATTAATAAATTAATAAATTAATAAATTAATAAATTAATAAATTAATAAATTAATAAATTAATAAATTAATAAATTAATAAATTAATAAATTAATAAATTAATAAATTAATAAATTAATAAATTAATAAATTAATAAATTAATAAATTAATAAATTAATAAATTAATAAATTAATAAATTAATAAATTAATAAATTAATAAATTAATAAATTAATAAATTAATAAATTCATAAGTTAATAAATTAATAAATTAATAAATTAATAAATTAATAAATTAATAAATTAATAAATTAATAAATTAATAAATTAATAAATTAATAAATTAATAAATTAATAAATTAATAAATTAATAAATTAATAAATTAATAAATTAATAAATTAATAAATTAATAAATTAATAAATTAATAAATTAATAAATTAATAAATTAATAAATTAATAAATTAATAAATTAATAAATTAATAAATTAATAAATTAATAAATTGATAAATTAATAAATTGATAAATTAATAAATTAATAAATTAATAAATTAATAAATTAATAAACTAATAAATTAATAAATTAATAAATTAATAAATTAATAAATTAATAAATTAATAAATTAATAAATTAATAAATTAATAAATTAATAAATTAATAAATTAATATAATAAATATAATAAATTAATAAATTAATAAATTAATAAGTTAATAAATTAATAAATTAATAAATTAATAAATTAATAAATTAATAAATTAATAAATTAATAAATTAATAAATTAATAAATTAATAAATTAATAAATTAATAAATTAATAAATTAATAAATTAATAAATTAATAAATTATTAAATTAATAAATTATTAAATTAATAATTTAATAAATTAATAAATTAATAAATTAATATAATAAATTAATAAGTTAATAAATTAATAAATTAATAAATTAATAAATTAATAAATTAATAAATTAATAAATTAATAAATTAATAAATTAATAAATTAATAAATTAATAAATTAATAAATTAATAAATTAATAAATTAATAAATTAATAAATTAATAAATTAATAAATTAATAAATTAATAAATTAATAAATTAATAAATTAATAAATTAATAAATTAATAAATTCATAAATTAATAAATTAATAAATTAATAAATTAATAAATTAATAAATTAATAAATTAATAAATTAATAAATTAATAAATTAATAAATTAATAAATTAATAAATTAATAAATTAATAAATTAATAAATTAATAAATTAATAAATTAATAAATTAATAAATTAATAAATTAATAAATTAATAAATTAATAATTTAATAAATTAATAAATTAATAAATTAATAAATTAATAAATTAATAAATTAATAAATTAATAAATTAATAAATTAATAAATTAATAAATTAATAAATTAATAAATTAATAAATTAATAAATTAATAAATTAATCAATTAATAAATTAATAAATTAATAAATTAATAAATTAATAAATTAATAAATTAATAAATTAATAAATTAATAAATTAATAAATTAATAAATTAATAAATTAATAAATTAATAAATTAATAAATTAATAAATTAATAAATTAATAAATTAATAAGTTAATAAATTAATAAATTAATAAATTAATAAGTTAATAAATTAATAAATTAATAAATTAATAAATTAATAAATTAATAAATTAATAAATTAATAAATTAATAAATTAATAAATTAATAAATTAATAAATTAATAAATTAATAAATTAATAAATTAATAAATTAATAAATTAACAAATTAATAAATTAATAAATTAATAAATTAACAAATTAATAAATTAATAAATTAATAAATTAATAAATTAATAAATTAATAAATTAATAAATTAATAAATTAATAAATTAATAAATTAATAAATTAATAAATTAATAAATTAATAAATTAATAAATTAATAAATTAATAAATTAATAAATTAATAAATTAATAAATTAATAAATTAATAAATTAATGAATTAATAAATTAATAAATTAATAAATTTATAGCTTGAAAATTACTGTGGTAATATTGCTGGAATTTTCAGGAATATTCCAGTAGTGGTAAGTGTTCTGTAAATATTAGGAAATATAATATTAGGAATTATTCAGAGATTATTTTTGTTATATTCCGGAATCGATGTAAATTACTCGAATTGGCGTAACCGTCAAATTCAACTACGGTAGTCACAATCTAGTGATAGAAACCTGATTTTGAATTATAATAATTTATGAATATCAAAAGCATTTATAAACATGAAAATTAATTTTTTTTTATATTTTTTAGATACACTGAATAAAGCCCAAGATCGCGGCAACAGCGAAGATACATACAGCAAACAACAGGAATTTTATTTATAAATTAAAAATAAGTAATTAAAAAGTTTTGTGTACGGGAAACAAAATAATTAATAATAAAAAATCAATATTTCATAAAAAATTTTATGGAATTATAAAATAGTTTTATATAGATAAAGTATAAGTAAAAAAAATCTAAAATTAGGAAGCAACTAAATAAAAGTATTTTCTTCTCGAAAACATTATCTTACTCGTATACTCGTATATACCGCATTTGTTACTTGGTTCTCTTATAAACCTTTCTATATTATATTACAAGCATCTTGATATATTTTTGCCGGGAATAAGAATTTATCTTTCTTCATCCTCTTTGACTTGAGATAACAATCTTTCGGATTCTAGAAGCTTTTCAACTATTTAAAACTTTATATCGATATAGTTTATCGGTTTTCTTGGAATAAATACTGTTGGTATTCAGGTAAACGTATCAAGTATCTACATATTAGGTGTGCAAATAGAAACTCGGCTCTGAAGTTGGTTGCATTAAAATATACTTGAAAGCATCCAAATCGCCCGAAATTTTGGATATATTTAGCTTAGGCATTGCTGTCGTTCCGTGTACATCAATTTTAAGATATGAATGTCGATGCATTTACGTCATTCAATTCTATTAATTCTGTTTTGAAATGAAAAAAATGCTGCTCAAGCAATGGGATTGATTAATTCAACTATAAGTGAACACTCTGTGAGTCACTCAACAGTAAAAAAGTGGTTTGCAAGATTTCGTGATGGTAATTTTAGCCTTGAGGACGATGCACGTCCTGGTGCAGTAAAACAATTTGAAGGTGTTGAAGGTGTTACTGGATGTCGTGTCAAACTCAAAAAGAGCTAGCAGAACAGTTAGGAGTTACTCACCAAGTAATATCACTTCGATTGCATGCAATGTAAAAAATACAGAAGGAAGGACAATGGTTTCCTCCAGCATGAATTTGCTTTCGCGGTACAAAAGAAAGCATTTTTTGCACAAAATTGTTACGGGTGATGAAAAGTGTATTTTGTACATTAACCCTATACGCAGAAAACCATGGGTTGATCTAGGCTAGCGCCATCAACATCAGTTGCAAAAATAAATATTCATGCCAAGAAAGTGTTACTATGTGTCTGGTGAGATTGGAAAGGAGTCATTTACTACGAGATTCTGGAACCTGGCGAAACTGTAACAGCTGGACGTTACCAGGTTCAATTGATCAAATTATGTGATGCTCTGGAGGAAAAATGACCATTTACGTCCACATATAGCAAAACCAGGCTCCCTCTGATTACCACTTGAAAGCCCAGCAGTTCACGAAAGATCAACATGTGCAAAAATAGATCTATGACCATTTTGTTTCAAAGCCACCAAGTTTCGCGAAGGCATTCACGATCTACCTGATAAATGGCAAAAGACCAACGATAATTAATCTTTGTAACAAGTATATTTTCAATAAAGTTGAATTTGACCAACAAAATCAGTGTTTCTACTTGCATAATTATACACTGAGAAAAAAGTGTGTTGACTGTATGCATACAGTAGATGAGTTTCTGTTTGGACTATAATTGTTAAGTTTTTAGAATTCTCCGTTATTATTGACCTCAATTCCTAGCTGCCTTCAAAATTTTGTGTTGATATCATGACTGGAATACCTAATTTATTCTTCCGAACTAGCGTTTATTGAGTTTCGATCGTTTATACGACACAATCCATTCGGCATGCCTATAAAGTCTAGATAACAAAGATATTGGAGGTCATTCAATATTTGTAGTTATTTTTACAGTACAAAATAATTAATTCGGTGATATTTCTATAGTTTATAGCTTAGCTCCCATCTTCTATTTGATAACACGAATAATTTTTCAGGAACTAAATGATCTAGATTTAACTCATATATACTATTGGTATTCAATCGGATTAATATTGTCGGCTCGGCCCATTTATAAATCTCACCAATTGTCCAGTGGAATATACCTGTATTTTTGGCGTGACTTCCATCTCATATATTAAAACTTGATATTGTTACTCGTCCTGGCATTTAACGCTTAGTTTGATTTTATTAGTCAGTCGTGTGTAGAGGTATTTAGTATTTAGTCTCCAAAATTTCAGTTAAATATTTTTTAAGTAATGTTGAATGATTTAACTGAAAATTAAAACTAAAATAGTGATAATTGGTATACTTATTGAAAATGTTGAAACTAAGCATCATTAGGAGATACAAAGATATAATTTGCATTCCGGTTACGAAATCCAATACATTCCTCAAAATGTAGACTCAGGTGATTAGAAAAAAGAAATTATGTACGAGTATATATATATAGGGTGGACTAAATAATTTTTTTTTAAATGCAATAAAACAAAAAGTTTTTTTATTTTTTTTTATTTTTTTTTTATTTGGCACTAGTTCCAAAAATTTGGTGCCATATGGCCTGTTTCAAAATTTTTTGATGGTCGGCGATTGAACGTCGTAAAGGAAAGACGTGATTTTTGTCTCTCCTTTAAATAAATAAATAAATAGTTTAAATATGTGTTAATAATTGATTAATTATAATATTAATCATAATATTGTTTATTAATATATGTCTTATGAAATAAATAAATAATAATATTAATAATAATTTGTGTGTAAAGAAGTAATAAGTAAAGTGAAAAGTTATACGTATTGTGTTAATATATATATTAATTTGTGTGCGGTGCGCTTGCAATGGTGTAGGATATGTATATAACAATTTCGTTTATATGTTTTTCGACACCGTTGTTTGAATGCATCGTACGCATTGTGCTAATCCACACTAGAGTAACTAATTACCAGTAACTTTTGTGGCTTACACCCTTTACGTCCGGACACATTTTATTTGAATCCCGGTAACTTTTATAATTTTCTATGTGTTAGTGTAAAATGCTAACAAAAAAATTCATTGTTGTAAATTTTATTTTATTTTTTAAACGACCTTTTACCACAATTAAACATTTTTCTAATGAGCTGTGTATCAAAAACAAAATTAAACTAAAAAAATACAAAAAAATGTCCTTGAATTGTTTTTTATTTCATTTTTGCTTGTGTTGGTGTGTTGAAATTTTTGAATCTACAAAAATTTAAGTTTAAAAAGTGAATCCAGGAAAAACCCGGTTTTGTAGGTAAAGGGGAAAAGAAAAGGTGTAAGCCATAAAAGTTACTGGTATCAGTTACTCTAGTGTGGATTGGGTCATTGTATGTTAATATTCAATTTGTAGGACTTTTTTGATTACAAAGGATGCTTAAGATAAGTGTTATTTTTATTAGTTTATTTTACATTATACATTATATTTTATTACATAATAAATTAATAATCAATGAATCGTATGGATGAGTTATTTGTGTTGTTGTGGTATGAAACAGTTTGTGACGACAGTTGCTAGCATTCATTCTATGTAATCTGTTTCTATGAAAAATACTGTTGTGGTCTCTAATTTTTATAATTTTGTTTTTTCTCTCGCATACGTATTGTTTATAGTTTTTTATGTACACAGTGATTATGTTGAATTTCGTTATATGAGTAGATGGTATTTTCTTGGAAAAGTTGAACAAATCACGACCAAAAAGCTAATTTAAAATTTGGATATCAAGTCTTTATTGCATGTTGTACTGAAATCCTTATTTCTTTTAATTTTTTTATTTAAGGATATACATATAAGTGAAAATATGGTATATGGGATGCGCAAAATATAAACAAAATGATCGTATAATATTCTCTGCTCTCTCACGGTTGTATTTATATTTTTGTAGTGGGTTACACTAAGACTTCGTATTACGTTGTCTAAATGGGCGAATTTTTTTGGATTTGCACTAAATGTTCTTGAATGTGGATGATTCAATTTGTGAATTGGGAAAGTCGATTAGACTTTAATTGTTCATAATTTGTTGATTTGTTATATGTATAATAATTTAGACTTTTGTTAACTTTGTGAGATTTTTTGCCGTCGTTGTGGAGAGGCGGCTGACGTTGACCTCTCCTTGTCGACCTGGGTTGGCGTCATCGGCAAGAGGTGGATGTTGTCGCAGGTCGAGATCGCGTAAAATGAATATTGTACATATAAAGGAATGTATATTTTTGGCGATTGGGTGGGGGTTATACTTTTTCTCTGTGGTGCGAAAACTGGATTAGATTTTGACGAGTGGTGTATGTGTGTGATTGGTTTACACAGGATGTGCGGCGAGGATGTGCTGCAGCTGTATTGCAGTGAATCTTTTTTGATATTTGGAGTGATTTGAATGGGTTTCGTTCATGGTGAGTAATGGCTCGGTGTCTGCGGTTTGTGGTGGTTGTTCGTTGAACGTTGTGTTTCTCAACTTGCGGAGAGTTGTGTTCATGTGAGTTCTGTCGTTACCTGTATTTATAAGGTATTTTTGACTGTTTTGAGTTGTTTTGTATAGGACTTGAGGTAGTTCTCATTTGTTAGTGTATGAGGGCGGATTTGCAGTTTTGTATTGAATCATTGCCTGAATGTTGGATTTGTATGTCCAAATTGGTTTCTTTGCTGAATGCTTCGGGTGTTTTTGTTGGAGTTTGCCGTCGATTTGGCGGGGGCTATATGATTTTGGGAGTTTTGGTATGATCGGTCGTACGCTGAAGTTTTTGGGCTGTAGGGTTGCCATGGTTCGTTTGTGATCTGTCATGGATTCGTCACGGCTTTGTGAAGCGTGGTTTTTGTTGAATGGTGGTGTTGGCAGGAGGTCGCTTGGTGGATGGTAGTGGTTTCATGGTGGGAAGATTCATGCCGTCTGTTGGGATCGTTTCGAGGTAATTTTAGCTCCTGGATGGATATTGCATCTCTTGGTACATTTTACTACGATTGTTTGTAGAGGTGGTTTCTTCCACGCTTTGATTTCGGAGATTTTCGGAGAGAGCTATTTTGGTGATGTTCCTTCATCCTATTATTCAGCGTTTGTGTAATAAATTGTTATATTTTTATTTTGGTTTGATTAGCGATAGAATTTTCCGTTTCCGTATTTCTTCTGTGCATTGAGAATATAGTGTAGGTAATTTATGATTAGCTATTTTCTATATTATATTTCCTTCATAATCCATCATTTTTGCAAGATTAATTGCAACTATGTTGGAGTTGGTAACGAATCCTATTATTTACCGCAAAATTGCCTTTTTGTGACACTCAATGGGTTACTAGTATTTTCTCACAGCTTATTAGCGATATTTTTGCTTTATAAAAAGATATATTATTTGCATTGGATTTGGGATTTTAACAATCTCAACATAAAGAATTGTTTATCGGCAACTTCGTTATATCTATATAACCGAAAAGCTTGAAATATTTGATATAATTAATATAATTATTCAAAAGAAAGAGAAGGTTTGTATACTTCAATACACCAACGACTGGATGTTTGTCATAAAATGCAACGTACAAGAATTATAATTATTAATTCCCAATTTCAAATCAACCCTAAATATTAATCTACATGTACAGTGCCGAGCTATTATATTAAAATTATTCGGTTCTCAGGAAATCTCATTCAAATATATTTAATATACGAGTACATATTATCCCTCTTTTAAGATACTGGTACGATTTATATTTAATTATAAAAATTATAAAATAAACTTATTTATCATTCATTTTAGAATAATTTTTTCAAATTTTATCTAGTTGCCTTTACTTAAATATTACCTTCCAGCAGGAAAGCCATTGACGACACACTAATTACTAATTTACGTTTGTTACCAGTCTGAGATGAATCGTTTATGACAAGTCTAATACGAGGTGACAAGTCGTAGACGAGTCGCATGTGTCATGTCTGAGATTAATTGTATGTGAAATATCCCCAGCAAACGTAGAAGAAGTTCCAGAACTAGTGCAAAAGTAGTGATAAAAGTATTTGTTTCCTTGTGACAAAGGATGGGCGTCGGGAAAAATTCATCAGTTTTATAAAATTTTTTGCGAATTCTAAATTATTTAGGATATTTTAATGGATGGATATTTTAAGGGATATTTGAATGCAATCCGGTAGTTAATCTAGTTAATCTGTTTTTTTTTTTTTGCTATTTCGTGTTCGCCCAATTCAACGGTTAAATACTAATGAATTTTATTTAGAGTTATTTTGAATATAGTTCAAATAACTTTGGTTTCAGGAAATTCTACTGTAAGTTGCGCGGAGTTGCAGAATGATTAAATTAATAAATGTTTCAATTATTTAGGAAGCCGGAAAATATGAATTTAGAATTAAATTTCAGGAAATTTACAGATGCTTGTGAATTAATGCTTCATTGTAATTGCTGATTGTGTAGTTTAAAATTGTGTTGTCATTTTATTACTAACGACTTTACATAGGTGTCTGTAACGGGTCGAGACAACCAATTTTGGTTAGGAAGCCGAAAAGTATTAATAGAATTAAATTTCAGGAAAATTCCAGATGCATGTGAAATAATAATATTTTTTCTTAGGTTGCCGTTTTAAAGAAGCAATTGTTGAAGACCAATACCATCGTTATCCATTAACCTATTAAGCCTTTATCCTTCATCTAGTAGATTAGAATTGTGTTGTATTTGTGTTACTAACTATCAGCTATACCTAGGTGTCTGTAACCGGGCCGATTCTGTCCCACTTAACTAACCTATCCAATCCTTCGGTTTTGTTATGTGTAAAAAAGGGTGTACGGTGGACCCGGCGTCATCCGGGAACTCAAGCCTAAGAACTTGGTCGTACATTCAAAATCAATCAATCAATCAATCAAATATGGCCTGTTTCAAAATTTACAATTTTTAATTTTTTACATTTTTAACCATAATAATAATAATTTAATTTTAATTTTTTTTCATTCACCTATAGCGCACATCGGTCCCCTTTCACACTTCTATCTGATTTGTCCTAATAAATTCATACATATTCTTATATACGTTCATTCCCATTCTTAATAGTTCAGTTAAACTACTTGCACTCAATAGAACATCGAACATTTGTCTGCTCTGGTTAAATGCAGAACATTTCAGAATCAAATGTTCGATGTCCTCCACAACCAAACAGCTTTCACATAATTCACACACAACCAAATTGCGTTTCTTCAAACATTCTTTCCAATTTCTATGATTCAATCTCACTCGTTCCATAGTTCGTAACATTCTAGTATCTCCGTTGAGCACCTTAAAGAACGGTTGCCTCAGAGGAGACCTAACCAACTCAAAGTACTTCTTACCTTTCACCTGACATTTTTCAACAAACTCTCTCTCCCATTTTCTCCACAGATTCATCTGAAACATGCGAAGTACGTCTCTGGCATCCATGAATTCATATTCATTTACATCCTCAATCAAACAACCCCGTTTCGCAAGCATATCTGCTCTTTCATTACCTTCAATCTGTAGGTGTGAAGGTATCCATTGAAGGATGACCTCCCTCCCATAAGATTGAAGATACTTATATAGCATTTCCACATACACATTGCCATGAGTTCCCCCACCCTTACTAATTAATTCCAACCCACTCCGGGAGTCAGAGAATAACACTATTCTCCTTCTCCCTTGTGTCATTGCCAACTTGATCCCTTCCATAATCGCTATCAATTTTGCATTCATTATACAGATACTGTCATGCACTCTTACCATTTTCTCTTTCCTCATTGAAGGAATATAAATTCCCACACCTACGCGATCATCATTTACACTAGCATCTGTATACACTTCCGCATGTGCAACATAATTCATTCGCATTTTGCAAAATTCGCTTTTAACCGATAACTCATTCATCATTGCTTTTGTTGTGTCACCAAACTTCAACCGCACTATTAGATTGCTCGGAGGGACTTTCGGATTTGCCGGACGAATCTTGGAGAATATGTTAATATTTTCCAAGATTACCAGTGATCTTGTTGTCTTTTTGTAAACCGTCCCTCTTTGCAATCTCTCTTTCATTTCATTCACTAATTTATTGTCCTTAGTTAACATTCGCACAGTCTCTCGCACGGTGATCCATTCCCTTTTAAAATTAAGATGCGAATCACCCAATTCAGACCACAGAGTGTGTATTGGTGTTGAATTGATCGCTCCCAATACCACTCTAGCACACGCATTCTCCACAAGCATCAACTTTTTAAACCCAACCTTGGACCCATCACCATATATACTCATTCCATACGCAATTTTAGTTGACACTAGCGCCTTTCGTAACATATCAGTCACACCCGGATGAGCTCCCCATTTTGGTTTGCTCACCCTTTTAATCACGTTCAATCTACTTTTACAATTATCGGCCAATTTTTCCATATGCACTTTGAAACTTATTCTTCTGTCAATCCAGATTCCCAAATACCTAGTCAATTTCACACACTCAATTCTCTCATTATATATTCGCACATCAACCATCCGATTCGTTCTAAAAGCCATACTACAACATTTACTCGAATTTACTCTCAAATTCAGTTCACTCAAACATTCGGTTACCTGATTCACACATTCTTGAGCCCGACTCAAGGCCTCCTCGATGGTACTCCCCTTGCCCATCAGGACAAAGTCATCTGAAAATTGCAAAATGACTTTGCCCGAGGAGTTACACCTATGTATCGAGCTCGTATACAGGTTGAAGAGAGTCGGTGAGATTTTACTGCCTTGGGAGAGGCCGATAGTCACCGCTCCTTCCAACCTATACCCTCTACCACATAAAACTAACTTTCTCTCATTCATGAATTCATACACCCATTTGCAAATTTTCCAAGGAAACCCCAAGTCCATAAGGATCTGATAAAGTTTCCCTGGAACCACGTAATCATATGCCCTTTCTATATCCAAAAATACCGCCACAACATACTTATTTTCCTTTTGTATTTCCCACACAAACTTTTCTACACACTCATTAGCAGAGTGGTTGTGACGAAACCCAAAGGTGGTTTCCGGCAACAAATTTCCCTCATTCACAAATTTATCGATACGACCTTTCATCATACCATTCACAATTTTAACAAATACATTCAACATACATATTCCCCTGTAATTTGTTGCCAGATTCTTTTCCCGATCCCTTTTAGGAATAGGTACCACTCTGCTTTCCTTCCATTTTTCCGGTATCTGAATACTCATCCATACTTGATTGAGAATTCGAAGCAAGGCCGCCTTGGATTCGAATTCTAATATACTAATCATTGTATAACTCACTCTGTTGGTTCAGGGGGTAGTAGATTTGGATGTTTCTAAAGCCCCTCGGAACTCTTCCCATTCAAACTCCTTACACATATCGTTCATAAATTCATTTTCATTATTAGGTAGCAAAACTTCATACCTATCACTCAAATTGTTATGTACGTCCGTAATCATTTGTAAAAAGACACCTCCATTCTCTCTGTCATCTAACACTGCATTTCTGCCTTGCGCTCTATATCCTCTCACTCTATTAAATTTATCCCATACATCCTTAGTTGTAAATAGTTCTATGTGTCATTTTTGATACATAGTCCCGCCAACTTTTCCTTTTCGCTCTACGGATAGCCTTTTTCAATTTTGCATTCATTCTTCCATAATTTATTCTGCATTCATGACATATACACCTACTGAACTCTCTCAATGCTATCCGTTTCCTTTCATACCAATACTGGATTTCATTGTTCCACCAACCATTCACCTTGTATTCATTCCCTCTGATATTTATAGTGCACATTTCATTCACTCTCTCTATTTCATCCTCAAGTTGGTTAACCTCATTTACTTCTTTCATTATGAGAGTCTCATTCATACGTTCGACCCATTTCTTACCATTCATAATGACCTTACGGTCTATGTCAACATTTATACCACCTAAGCATGCCCTGATCAAATAATGATCACTACCCAAATTCTCATCTGTGACATTCCAAGTGACTTGGCCCGCCAGCCCGCTAGATATTAAGGTTAAATCTATCGCGCTGGCTGTCGACCCCACTCTCGGCATTCTAGTCGACCCACCATCATTCAGGACTACGAGGTCGGAATCCAGAATGAGGCGGGTCAACCAGTTACCTCTAGCATCAGTTCTTTCACTCCCCCATATTCTCGAATGCGCATTCATATCACCCGCTAGAATCACGTCACTTTTGCCTTCCACCCATTCAAACGAAATTTGAAAATCTCGTTGGCTTCTCTCTCTGTCAGACGTAGACAACACTGGAGTTGCATAGATACTAACAAATAACAAGTTTCTGTCCAGATTCCGAGTTTTGGCCGCGATGACTTCAATGTGCTCGAAGCGCGGTATGTCACAAAGGACCAGGCTGATATTGGCACGTGCCAATATCGCCACCCCGCCGAAGCCATCAGCCTTCGTTCTGGACATATAATTGTATCCTTTCACCCGAAACGTCTTACCCTCCCGCTCCCAAGTTTCACACAAAATCATCACATTCACATCATTATTGGTCAGATAATTCCGCAACATATCGCTATTGGCATATATACTGCGAATATTTATCTGACCCATTTTCATGCATTCATTGGATCTCAGCATTCGCTGTACCATTCAAAGAAATGAAGAAAGGATAGGGCATTTATAAACGCCAAAGCGTTCTCTCTCCTCCTTCCCTCATTCATCATCAATCATACTTACATGGTTATTTCCAAATAGTGTTAATTTTTTTGGAGTTAAATTAGAATGTCTCATTGCTAGCCATGCTTCATTTTTTTTATTGTCTCTATGTCCATTGCTGTATTACAAGTTGTTTGTTGATTTGATTGCGGTTGTTGTTGTAATCTTTCTTGTTGTCGTTGTACTTGCTGTATTTGTTGTTGTAGTTTGTTCGTTTCTAGTAGTTGTTGCGGCTGTTGTTGGTTTTGTTGTTGTTGTACTTGATCTTTTTGTTGTTGTTGTTGTTGTGGTTGGTTTGTGTCTGTTGTTGCCTTGAAGTTGAAATAGTTTTTGGTTATGATTGTGGTTTTGTCTGTTCTAGTTGGTTTTCTTTGTTTTGCGGCTTTTGTGGTGTGTTTGGTGGGTTAAAGGAGGTTTAGTGTATCTGCATATGTTGTCTGGTTAGCTGGTGTGGTGTTTGCAAATAATCGAAAATATTTGGCTTTCGCTTCGGGAAATGTTAATCTATCTACAGTTTTAATTTTCACTATTTCTACTTCTCGTTTATATACTCGACATTCCTTACTGTTGCTGGTGTGTGCCTCTCCACAATTTATGCATTTTAGTGTAGTGCACGGCTGGTTGTGTGGTGTACTTCACTACATTTGTAGCACTTCGGATCACTTGTGCATCTCTTTTTGGTGTGACCAAATTTGTGGCATTCGGTGCATTTCAACGGATTTGGAATGTACAATCGAATGCTTAGTTGTATAAAGCCTGCCCTCACATATTCCGGTAATATTGGTGAATTAAAAGTCAGGATAATTGCTGCTGTGTCCGTTAATTTATTTTCCACCCATTTCTTTATTTTGTATACCTCTATGACGCCTTGGTCCTTAAGCCCTTCTTTGATTTCCTCCTCAGTTAAACTTTTTAGGTCGTGGCAGAAAATGATACCTTTGGAACTGTTTAATATGGAGTGTTCCGTCACTTTTATTTTGGCCAATTGTCCCAGAGATGTTGCCTTCAGTAATGCATCCGTCGCTGCCTGATTTTTTGTCAGAACCAAGAGTTCCCCAGCTCTCGAACGTTGCGTTTTAATGATACCTTTGGTTATCATATCCAGCGCTTTTTGTATTCTAAAAGGTGAAAAATTTGACAGGTTTTGTCCCTCCTGCTCGTGCTTGATTATTAGATATTTTTCATTTACTCCATTGCAATCCATTATATCTACACCGCCAACGAATCCTAATTTCTTTGTTCGCATTTCTTCGATCTTTTTCCTTTTGGAGGGTTGGGTATTATTTCCCAACATCCTCAACGGTGCGAATCTATTTCGGCTTTCAAACATCGCCCCTTTTAAGGGCCAAAGGCCTCCTTTTGTCCACACCTGACTTTACTTACTGTCTAAAAACACGCCGCTTAAATATAAACAAACACTTGTTGTTGTTGCCACCAAACAATAATCCACTTAAACAATATATGTTTGCGTCCACCACCTTTTTAATATTATAAAATTGTTCGTACACCACTATAAAACTATTTTAACTTCCCAAAACCACTTTAATTAACTATTTATTAAATGAAAACTAAATTTTACACCGAGCTGTCAATTTTTATATGTACGCTTGATGTCGATTCACAAGAAGAAGTGAAACAAAAAGTTCTCAATATTTTTTTAAATTTATTTCTTCATGGTAAAGAACAATCCTTCCGATTAATATGGAATACTATTTCATTCATATGGCTGCCTCGGCTGGCCTTGACGTACCCCATACGGTCGGTCCAATTTTTGAGCACATTTTCGATGATATGCGGTATTATGTCTTCAATGGCAATGCGAATATTGTTCTTGAGAGCGTCAATCGTTGCTGGTTTATCGGCGTAACACTTATCTTTGACGGCACCCCAAAGATAATAGTCCAACGGCGTCAAATCACAGCTCCGAGGCGACCAAATCACATCAGCATTTCGGCTGATAATTCGATCTTCGAAGACAGTGCGCAAAATATCGATTGAAACGTGTGCTGTGTGGCACGGAGCGCCGTCTTGTTGAAACCAAATGTTGCCTATGTCCTCCTCTTCAAGTGCCGGGAACAAAAAATTGTTTATCATGGCGCAATAGCGCTCACCATTAACAACGGCGACTCCTTGCACATTTTCAAAGAAAAATGGCCCAATGATGCCACCGGACCAAAATCCGCACCAAACAGTCACTCGTTGAGGATGCATCGGCTTCTTTACGATCACGTGTGGGTTCTCCGTGCCACAATTCTGCTTGTTTACATAGCCGCCAAGATGGAAATGTGCCTCATCCGAAACGATGATTTTTTTGCCAATATTTTCGAATAAATGTTTCAATATTTCCCAGCGTTGTTCAAGCGAATACACAACCATTTTCGTTCAGCGGAAGGATGAAACTAACTTTCTGTCAAATCTGAAGTGACACAACCCTTACTATACTCAAAAAAATCGCTAGTTAAAAAAAAATTAATTTGGCCCACCCATACACACAATAATAGATTTATGTTTGTTATTTAATTGTTCCCAAGGTAGAAAAAATTCAAGTAATGATCCTGAATTATGGAAACAAGGATAACCAATTTTGATACTAAATTTTAAAGTAATAAGCAATTTATTAAAATTTGTGAAAATAAATCTAAATACAAAATTGTTTGTGCTAATGTTATTAAAATTTGTATATTGTTTGATGTTTTAATTTTGCTAAAAAAAATTTACTTTGCAATAAAATACGCAAAATGCGTTAAATTTTGGTTTTTATTAGTGAAATTATACATGTACATATATGTACATGCATCAGTGGAAATATTTCCAAATGTAAGGGTAATATTCCCAATTGGTGGAAAATTATAGCTACCCATCGAAATTGTAAAAGAAACACTCAAAAATTATGGGAATTTGACCGAAATATTATAGCTGGTTTACTACCAAAATTATCTGGAATCCAATACTAATCGGAAAACATGCTGTATAAGATAGCGGAAATTTCTCAGCGGAAAATAAGAGATTTCGCTACTCGCCACAAGTGGCAGCACAATCACAAAAAAGAATTTATTTTGTTATATAATTACCAGCGGAAATTTATTATTCATTTTGTATATCATTTTTCACTAAATAAAACACCCCAGCGGAATAAAATATTAAAAGTGATCCTTAAAATGACAAATTGATTGATCTCCGAAGTAAAGGAACTCGGTAAATCAAATCTTGAAATTTAACAATATTCCTTCTTTCCGCTATACTAAAAGAATGACGATGAAATTTGGAAAAAAGTATTGATCAGGAGTCCAAAACTTAGGAAAAAATTCTAGGATCTGTTTATGCTGGACTAAACTAGGCCATTTCATAACCAATCCTTTTGAAAATTTAATTTTTTTTATCAATTTATTATCAGTTTTTGGCCAGTATCTCAAAAACTTCCACTAGTAACCAATACTTTCGGTTGTTTATCTAATAGCTTAGGTCATACTGAGACTACCAGGAAAATTTGGGGAAAATTGATGGATTAGAATTTTCACTATAATTTTTTGATATTCTGCGGCCATATAAGTTATTTTCTGTTTTTGGCCGATATCTCAAAAATTTCCACTAGTAACCAATACTTTCGGTTGTTTTTCTAATAGCTTAGGTCATACTGAGACTACCAGGAAATTTGGGGAAAATTGATGGATTAGAATTTTCACTATAATTTTTTGATTTTCTGCGGCCATATAAGTTATTTTCAGTTTTTGGCCGATATCTCAAAAACTTCCACTAGTAACCAATACTTTCGGTTGTTTATCTAATAGCTTAGGTCATACTGAGACTACGAGGAAAATTTGGGGAAAATTGATAGATTAGAATTTTCACTATAATTTTTTGATATTCTGCGGCCATACAAGTTATTTTCTGTTTTTGGCCGATATCTCAAAAACTTCCACTAGTAACCAATACTTTCGGTTGTTTATCTAATAGCTTAGGTCATACTGAGACTACGAGGTAAGTTTGGGGAAAATTGATGGATTAGAATTTTCACTATAACTTTTTGATTTTCTGCGGCCATACAAGTTATTTTCAGCTTTTGGCCGATATCTCAAAAACTTCCACTAGTAACCAATACTTTCGGTTGTTTATCTAATAGCTTAGGTCATACTGAGACTATCAGGAAAATTTGGGGAAAATTGATGGATTAGAATTTTCACTATAATTTTTTGATATTCTGCGGCCATACAAGTTATTTTCAGTTTTTGGCCGATATCTCAAAAACTTCTACTAGTAACCAATACTTTCGGTTGTTTATCTAATAGCTTAGGTCATACTGAGACTACGAGGTAAATTTGGGGAAAATTGATGGATTAGAATTTTCACTATAATTTTTTGATTTTCTGCGGCCATACAAGTTATTTTCAGCTTTTGGCCGATATCTCAAAAACTTCCACTAGTAACCAATACTTTCGGTTGTTTATTTAATAGCCTGAGACTACCAGGAAAGTTTGGGGAAAATTGATAGATGAGAATTTTCACTATAATTTTTTGATATTCTGCGGCCATACAAGTTATTTTCTGTTTTTGGCCGATATCTCAAAAACTTCTACTAGTAACCAATACTTTCGGTTGTTTATCTAATAGCTTAGGTCATACTGAGACTACGAGGTAAATTTGGGGAAAATTGATGGATTAGAATTTTCACTATAATTTTTTGATTTTCTGCGGCCATACAAGTTATTTTCAGCTTTTGGCCGATATCTCAAAAACTTCCACTAGTAACCAATACTTTCGGTTGTTTATCTAATAGCTTAGGTCATACTAAGAGTACGAGGAAAATTTGGGGAAAATTGATGAATTAGAATTTTCACTATAATTTTTTGATATTCTGCGGCCATACAAGTTATTTTCAGTTTTTGGCCGATATCTCAAAAACTTCTACTAGTAACCAATACTTTCGGTTGTTTATTTAATAGCCTGAGACTACCAGGAAAGTTTGGGGAAAATTGATAGATGAGAATTTTCACTATAATTTTTTGATATTCTGCGGCCATACAAGTTATTTTCAGTTTTTGGCCTATGTTTCAAAAACTTCCACTAGTAACCAATACTTTCGGTTATTTTTCTAATAGCTTAGGTCATACTGAGACTAAGAGGAAAATTTGGGGAAAATTGATGGATTAGAATTTTCACTATAATTTTTTGATTTTCTGCGGCCATATAAGTTATTTTCAGTTTTTGGCCGATATCTCAAAAACTTCCACTAGTAACCAATACTTTCGGTTGTTTATCTAATAGCTTAGGTTATACTGAGACTACCAGGAAAATTTGGGGAAAATTGATGGATTAGAATTTTCACTATAATTTTTTGATTTTCTGCGGCCATACAAGTTATTTTCAGTTTTGGCCGATATCTCAAAAACTTCCATTAGTAACCAATACTTTCGGTTGTTTATCTAATAGCTTAGGTCATACTGAGACTACCAGGAAAATTTGGGGAAAATTGATGGATTAGAATTTTCACTATAATTTTTTGATTTTCTGCGGCCATATAAGTTATTTTAAGTTTTTGGCCGATATCTCAAAAACTTCCACTAGTAACCAATACTTTCGGTTGTTTATCTATCTAGCTTAGGTCATACTGAGACTACCAGGAAAATTTGGGGAAAATTGATAGATTAGAATTTTCACTATAATTTTTTGATATTCTGCGACCATACAAGTTATTTTCAGTTTTTGGCCGATATCTCAAAAACTTCTACTAGTAACCAATACTTTTGGTTGTTTATCTAATAGCTTAGGTCATACTGAGACTACGAGAAAAATTTGGGGAAAATTGATGGATTAGAATTTTCACTATAATTTTTTGATATTCTGCGGCCATACAAGTTATTTTCAGTTTTTGGCCGATATCTCAAAAACTTCCACTAGTAACCAATACTTTTGGTTGTTTTTCTAATAGCTTAGGTCATACTGAGACTACCAGGAAAATTTGGGGAAAATTGATGGATTAAAATAACTTATATGGCCGCAGAAAATCAAAAAAATATAGTGAAAATTCTAATGTATCAATTTTCCCCAAATTTTCCTGGTAGTCTCAGTATGACTAAGCTATTAGAAAAACAACCGAAAGTATTGGTTACTAGTGGAAGTTTTTGAGATATCGGCCAAAAAAAAACTGAAAATAACTTATATGGCCGCAGAAAATCAAAAAATTATAGTGAACATTCTAATCCATCAAGTTTCCCCAAGTTTTCCTGGTAGTCTCAGTATGACCTAAGCTATTAGATAAACAACCGAAAGTATTGGTTACTAGTGGAAGTTTTTGAGATATCGGCCATAAACTGAAAATAACTTATATGGCCGCAGAAAATCAAAAAATTATAGTGAAAATTCTAATCTATCAATTTTCCCCAAATTTGCCTGGTAGTCTCAGTATGACCTAAGCTAGATAGATAAACCATATGGCCATTTTTCCACGGTTAAGTGGAATGAAAATAAAAGAAGGTTGATGTTTGAATATATTCGAATCTAAGTTTTGATCAAATGAAATTTCATTTTCATATTTTTTATTACAGGAATACTTAATTGACCAAATACTCCTCGAAAATGCTCTCAGTGAACGAGAGCTCATGGCATGGAAATGTGTAAAAGAGGTTATTAAGAATGTTCTCGGAATTAATCGATCCGATTATTGGCGTAAATATATTGAAAACATGCTGACCGCTTTTCATAATATAAACGTTCGAATGTCATTGCAAATACATTTTTTGCATTGTCATGTGTAAAAATGCGCCGAACAATCATCAGCCGGATCCGATGAGCACGGCGAGCGTTTCCACCAAGTGACTGCAAGGCTCGAACATTGGTACAGCGCCAAAAAGCTACGTGTACTCTTGGGTGACATTTGTTGGAATTTGCAAGAGGAAGAAGATCTCGAAGACGAGACGAACGATTTTCGTCGAAATGAAAAGAAAAAAATAACACAAAAATGTAGATGTAAATGTGGTTTTTCGGTCCTGATATGTTCGGCAAAGTTGTTTGTCTTGGCTTGCACAACAACTTTGCTGAAGAAAGCAAAACGAAAATCTTGATGGTTCAAGAGCTATCAACGTGAAAATGAGTGTATATTTTGACAAATTTTTGACTCAGTGCCAAAACATGTCGAAAGCAATATCTCATAAATGGTGCTAAATTTGAAATGGGACTAGCACCATTGAATTCAGCATGCTTGAATTAGGTTTACCTCCTGGGTGCCCAGCTTGTTACAAATAAAAATAGTTTGCGATTCAAGCACAGTGAGATTAATACGACGAGTGGCTGCATTTTGTAAGACGTATGTGGCAGAAATGATAGCTTTATGATGCCATTTTCAAGACCATATATAACATCACGTGATTATCCATCAGTATTAGAATTGTCGTGTCAACTGTGCATTTTGTAAAATTTTTAATATTAATATTAACAAAAATTTTAGGTTTATCCATTGGCTGTACGAATTAAGGGCTACTGATTAAAAGCCGTTTTTTATATTATCCACGGGCGGTAGATGATTTCGCACAGCATTTATAATTCCCACGAATGTCATTAGAGATCGCCGTTCTGCCGACACGGCTTGGGACACGCTTCGCCGACCTTTTTTTATAATACTCTATAAATATGTCTATAAAGACGAAAATCAGTTTTTAAACGATTAAAATCACAAGATTTAAATGAATTTACCTTTTGGGGATCCACAACTGTGCTAATTCCAGTTTCGTCAACGTTGAAGATATCATTTGCAGTGAAAGAAAGCTTAGATAAAACTTAAGACTAGTCAAGGCACTTCTTTTAAATCCTCTGAGTCGAGCGACACTGGTTCACCCAGGAAAGAATTCCTTTGAATAAAGCCTACCAGCCAGCCTATTCCAGCTTATATATACAGTGTGATTCATAACCACATATATAACCACTCGTTTTTCCGAATTTCTTTTAAATAAAAAATAAAATAATAATAATAGTAATGCAAAATGGAGGACGGTCACGAAGTACACTTAAAAATAAAAACATTCACTTCGATTTGTCCTCGTACAAAAAATGCATATATTAAAAAATTTTTATATGCCCTAACTATATAACCAGTATTTATTAGACGTTCAAACTTTATGAGTTTTATTGAACAAATAAAAATTTTAAAAAAATATGCCGTCGACCCCCTTTGTTCTCGGCCAACGCCAGAATTATGTTAGACATACGTACTTAACAATCAACGAATCAATGGTTTCGCGCGATAATTCGTTCCAGCTTAGTACTTAGACTTAAGTAATAAAAATATTTTTTTTATTTTGCATTATAAATAAGTTTTCTTTTTGTTTTCCTTATTCATTTTATTTCGTAATTTGAAATGTCAATGTTTTTTCTGATTTTGATAAAATTTCTGGTGGACACGAAAAGGAAATATATTCGTCGTTAAAAAAATTAGATTAATTAGATCACTCAATTATAATAAGTTCTTCTGAATTTTCTCGTTTTTCCTAACCAACAAGTATAAATTAGTATTAGTTATTTCCAAGTTCTGTATACAATGCGATTTTTATTTTCAATAGTTATGGAGTATTGTTTGATTCACAACTTTTCTTTTCACACTTTTTGGAATGAGGAGAAATGGTTAAGATATAGGTAAAGCTCTGTGTGTCTTAAATAACAAATCATCGAAATAACGGTTGTGAAGCATTTTCGGAAACCGAATTTATGTAATCTAACAAGCAGAGATTCATATTCGAAATTCCCCACTCACACCACTGAGCCTTAGTCGCTGACGACTGCGACCAAATCAAAGCTCTGAATTATCAACCATTATTGATTTCTCTAGCAATATACTTCTTTAAACATGTTCATGTCTAACAAGAATTTGTTACACTTGGTCAAGAACGAGTGTAGCTCAAAATTAATTTTTAATGGAGCATTTGATTAGGCCATAATGAGCCTAAAATTATTTATTTGTATGTCAATTGGTCTTGTTTCGCGTTTTATTAGGTGTGCAAGTAAACACGGCAAAGAAACTCGGTTTTTGATCTAATTCAACTTTATTGAAAATATAATTGTTGCAAAGATTAATTATCCAAATATCCGCCATTACTATATGTTGACATTTATGAGGTGAAGAATGTTTCGCGATAGAAACTTGGTGGTTTCGAAGCAAAATAGTCATCGAACCATTTTTGCACATCTTTAACTTTCGTGAACCACTGGATTTTCTAATATGATGACAGCGAATTGAATAATTGGTAATCAGAGGAAGCAAGTCTGGAGAATACGCCGCATGCTGTAAAGCTTCCCAGTCTAAGGAGAGTTGAGTTCTTGGGTTGGTTTTGCTGTATGTGGTCGAGCGTTGTCATGCAGCAATATCAAATTCTGTCTTTTTGGTAAACTATATTTTTTCCAGAATTAGGTGATAATTTGAGTCAATTGGACCTGGTAACGTTCAGCTTTAACAGTTTGACCAGGTTCCAAAAGCTCAGTTTGACCAGGTTTCAACTCCCACCAGACAGTAATACTTTCTTTTCATGGATATTAATTTTTGCAACTGATGTTGGTGGATGGCCCGGATCAACCCATAGTGTTCTGCGTTTAGGGTTATCGTACAAAATCCACTTTTCATCACCAGAAGAATTGGTTTTTGTTTTTTTCATTGCATGCAATCGAAGTAATAGTGTTTGGTGAATAACTCCTAACTGTTCTGCAAACTCTTTTTGAGGTTGACACGAATTTTCATCGAGTAAAACTTTTAGTTCTTCGCCTCCAAATTGTTTTACTGCATCTGGGCGTGGAACGTCCTCAAGACTAAAATTACCATCACGAAACTTGCAAACAAATTTTTTACTGTTGAATGACTCACAAAGTGTTCACTCAAAGCCGAATTAATCAATTTCATAGCTTGAGCAGCATTTTGTTTCATTTGGAAATTTAATAAAATGCGATGGCGTAAACGTATGTTGCATTATTTTGGTAAACTTTAATTAGGTTAAAAATATAAAATTATTGGGTGTACAAATGTATTTCCGACCTTTTTATAGAGGTGTCGTTAGTATCACAGCCAGCATATTATTCAATCGAGCAATACATTTTTTTTTTTGGAGGTTAGATGTCAAGCTTGAATAATTACTCGTGACATTTGTTCAAAGCGTAAACAACAATTACTTTCAAAAACAGCATTTGCGGGAAGTTTTACTCTATTATTATTTTTGAAGAAAAGTGCAGCGGAAACAAATCGTTTGCTTGTGGAAGTTTACGGTGAACATGCTCCGTGGTTTCAACGATTAAAAATTGGTGATTTTGACGTAAGAGACAAAGAACGTGAAGGTGGACCAAGAAAATTTGAAGATACGGAATTCGCAGAATTGCTTGTTGGACCCTTGTCAGACCAAAAAACAATTGGCAGAATAATTGAATATTACCCAACAATGTTCGCAACGTATACATGCAATGGGATTGGTTCAGAAGCTGGGAAATTGGGTGCCAAACAAATTGAAAGAACGGGACATGGAACGTTGGAAAACCAAGTGCGAATTGTTGCTTCAACGACAGCAAAGGAAGGGGTTTTTGCATCGGATGATCACTGGGGATGAAAAGTGGATCCATTATGATAATCTAAAGCGCAAACCAGCGTGGGCCAAGCCAGGTGAACCAGGCCCGTCGACGCCAAAAGCATATATCCATGGTTCGAAGGTGATGCTTTGTATTTGGTGGGATACGAAGGGTGTCGTTTATTATGAGCTACTGAACGAGCGTGAAACCATTCGGGACAAGTTTATCGACCACAACTGATGGTTTTAAAGCAAGTTCTAGCTGCGGGGCACGATAAGATTATTTTGCAACATGACAACGCTAGGTCACTTGTTGCTATACCTGTCAAAAACTACTTGGACAGGCAGAACCGGGAAATTCTAAAGCCGTTTTCACCAGACATTTCTTCCTCTGATTATCACTTTTTCCGGTCGATGCAATCAGCCCTGGAACAGCAGCACTTCACCTCATCTGAAAACGTCAAAAAATGGGTTGATGACTGTAATAACATAACTTGTATAAAACATTCTTTCATTTTATACACAAACTAATGACTTTTTTCACTAAAAAACGTCGGAAATACATTTGTACACCCAATATAAGATTCCCAATGTAATGAATAATCATTTTATAGCGACCAACGTGGGAAACAACATCAAAGGCCAAGGAGAAACACAGAGAAGGAATACAACATCATCAGAATCATCATCACAATTCGTCAACACCGTGCCAGAAAATAGATGATCCTAATTTTCTACTAGATTTGAAAAAATGGCGTTTAGTACTATTTTAGGAAAAATTTCACAAGCTTATATAGAGATGAAGTTTATACTAAATAAAAACATACCAAAAAAAGTGAGAAAGTATTAGTGAATTGCAAACATTTAGGCGATTCTAAAAAATAAATACTATCTAATATTTGCGAACAACTGAGTATTTGTATGACATGCTTGAATAGCCAGTTTCAATAGTTCTAATAAACTGGAAAAATACTCTTTCAAATTTAGATTAGAATAAAAATGCCCCTCTCTCACTAACAATTGAAAAATACTACACACAGATCCACATTGTTCTTTTGTTTTCCCGATAACTATTAGCAAATGTAACTTCTGTTCACCCAAGCCGAATGATGAAGTTCTAATAAAATTAACACCCTCAAATTTGGCCTAGATCGCATGTACTCCCTAATTTTGTTCGATCACTCACATCGGTTTCCTTGATAGCAAAATTAGATAATGGTAATATCTGTTCACTCAAGCCGAATCATGAAGTTCTAATAAAATCTACACCCTCAAATTTGGCCTGGATCGCATCTACCCCATAATTTTGTTCGATCACTCACATTTAGCGTAATACTAAACACATTGCCAGGTTTTTATCATCGGTTTCCTTGATAGCACAATTAGATAATGGTAATATCTGTTCACTCAAGCCGAATCATGAAGTTCTAATAAAATCTACACCCTCAAATTTGGCCTGGATCGCATCTACCCCCTAATTTTGTTCGATCACTCACATTTAGCGTAATACTTCATGAATCGGCTTGAGTGAACAGATATTACCATTATCTAATTGTGCTATCAAGGAAACCAATGATAAAAACCTGGAAATGTGTTTAGTATTATGCTAAATGTAAGGGAACAAACATAATTAGGGGTAGGTACAATCCAAGACAAATATTACATTAGTAACGTTTTAAAATTCAGTAATCATTGGAATAAAATAGTTAAACAATTTATAGTTAAAAATTGCAGCTTTGATTATAAAATTAAAGTTTTTTATAATGGTATTTTTGCAGTTTGTATTCAACTATATTTTTAAATAAAAACGCCTAAATGTCAATTCATAAATATGTTGTTTTTGTAGTTTTAGGATAAATTTAGTATAAACTTCATATCGGTGTAATTCATTTAAATTGCATTTGGAATTTTAAAATAGTTTACGCGTCACATAATAATGTAGATGTACTAAAAGCGGGCGATTTGGATGCGTTCAAGTATATTTTAATGCAACCAACTTCAGAGCCGAGTTTCTACTTGCACACCCAATAGTTTAGGTTTTAGTCCGGTTTTCGATCTGGGTTCTGCTAGCTTTAAATTAAATGACCTTTAGCTTGGGCACGATCGCAAGAACGAGTGGGGCGCATTATAGGCCATAATGATCCTGAAATTATTTGTACATCAATAGATATTGTTTTGCATTCTAATTTCGGTTCTGGTCCGATTTTCGATTTGGGTTCTGCTAGTTTTAAAATAAATGGTGAAGATCAAGTGGAGCCCAAAAATGTTTAATTGGCCATTTTTCGATTCGGCCATAATGAACCTAAAATTATCTGTATATCAAGTATATCAACAGATCGTTCTGGTTTTGGTTTGATTTTCGATTTGGATTCAGCTAGCTTTAAATTTAATGGCCTATACATATAGCTGGGTCAAAAACGAGAGGAACGAGAGAAATTTTAATTGAAGTTTTAATTAGTCAAAAATTAGCCTTTAGTTTTCCAATTATTTTGCAACTATTTTTTGATTGGGGTTCCGCTAACTTTTTCTAAATCTAGCAGAACCCATCGTTTTAGTTGAAAGGGATGAAGTCCATAATTTTTTAATATAGCATATATTTATCCAAAGTATCTCTTGTATAATGTTCTGCTAAATGGGTTCTGCTACCTTTAGGGATGATATTCTGTGTTATTTTGAAATATAATCTTCTTTTTTTGTAAAGTTAGTAAATGAAATGGGTTGTAACTTCTTCTATAGAAAAGCGATGATAAATTTTTTTTGTGATTTAAAGTAATCTAATCACTGAGAAAACACTTCAGTTGTGGCAACCGAATTTTATGCCTACCGAATTAAGCGGTTGTGAGAACCGCGATGAGATAGTTGTTGTTACACATATTTTCAGTTAACCGTACCAGTTTGAAATTACTACAAATGAAAATTTTGTTCCCTCTAAATAAAATGTATTGTGGCAAATTATTTATTTGTATAACTGCAAATGTGTAATTCAACCTTTGAAGTAAAACAACTTTGTAATAATTAAATCTAATTTACAGTAACCATAACGATTATTGTGTCTACTATCTTTCAGTTCTAACAACCGTATGGTTTTAAATTACGTTATTGGTAATAAAAGATTTTCTATTGGCAGAACTGAAAGTTATTTGATTTAAACGATCTTTTTGCCGCCCTAAACGATATATAAATAACAGCAATCGATTTATCATGGGACTTTACCATTTATTTTTTGATTCAAATTATTAAATCGTTATTGCAAGGGACCACTTCAATTAGCGTAACCAATGAGTTATATTCTATTTTTTTATTGTAAACAAACCTCCTGTAACCTGTAATTTAATAAAAACTATGTACAAAAAATAAAACATATTTTAATTAGTTTAAATAAATGTTTATTCCAAAATTTTGTTGTACACATTCAGATCTGCAATAATCTTGTTACAATATTTTAAAATTATAAATTAATAATCCCATATTACATAATTTGCATCATTAACGCATTTACTAATGTAAGATGTATGGTCACATTTCAAAGATTCCAAATCGCGTATAATATTAGTACCTAGTACTTTTATATTATAAGCGAAGTAATAAATATCGAAAAATAGTCTCTCAATAGATTTTAAACACACATAGTATTTTGCAGCGTTCTTTACAACAAGTTTTATAAGTCCAAATATTGGCTCACTATTATTATCAATGTCTATACAAACAATCATACCCTTCTTTAGTAAAAGATTATTAAATTGAATCCAAGACATTTGTATTGTATTTACATTTAAACCGAATTTCAATATATAGTACTAACAGGTTTCTCGGGTCCATGGGTAATACAAGTTTCAAAGTTTTCTATATTGTTGAGAACAAGATTTGCAATTTTTAGTGGATTTTTAATATGCAGTGTTTTTAGTATATTGACTCTGTTATTCGAAATATAGGAAGTCTTTTTATAAATTTGATGTTTTGCTTCGAATCTCATTGCACTTATTGCAACTAGTGGGCCTATTTTTTCCATAATACTTGCATAATGCAGTAGAAAGTGAAATTTCGGTTTTAAATGACTTTTAGAAATTTCTATGTATAACTTATTATGACGAAATATTATAAATCTTAAATAATTAAATGAATTTGAATAGAATTTTTTCCTGAATACTATAAAGATAATTTCTCTTAAAAGAAGAAATAATTCCCATTCTTGTGAATATTTGGGTACAAGGTCCCCGATAAGTATTATTGAGAAGTAGGTTACTATGACTTTCATTTCGGAAATGAAATAAAAAGAGTTAAATGATTCCGTAAAACCCAGTACTGAGTTGACGCCTAAATTGTCACCCACTACAACACAAGGAATTAATTTGATTAAGTAATCATTAAACTTAATACCTTCACTTTGTATGTAAAGGGTGATTTTTTTGTGGTTAGGATTTTCATGCATTAGTATTTGACAGATCACGCGGGATTTCAGACAAGGTGTCAAAGAGAAAGATGCTCAGTATGCTTTGACATTTCATAATGAATAGACTTACTAACGAGCAACGCTTGCAAATAATTGAATTATATTACAAAAATCAGTGTTCGGTTCGAAAAGTGTTTCGCGATTTACGTCCGATTTATGGTCTACATAATCGACCAAGTGAGCAAACAATTAATGCGATTGTGACCAAGTTTCGCACTCAGTTTACTTTATTGGACATTAAACCAACCACACGAATGCGTACAGTGCGTACAGAAGAGAATATTGCGTCTGTTTCTGAGAGTGTTGCTGAAGACCGTGAAATGTCGATTCGTCGCCGTTCGCAGCAATTGGGTTTGTGTTATTCGACGACATGGAAGATTTTACGCAAAGATCTTGGTGTAAAACCGTATAAAATACAGCTCCTGCAAGAACTGAAGCCGAACGATCTGCCACAACGTCGAATTTTCAGTGAATGGGCCCTAGAAAAGTTGGCAGAAAATCCGCTTTTTTATCGACAAATTTTGTTCAGCGATGAGGCTCATTTCTGGTTGAATGGCTACGTAAATAAGCAAAATTGCCGCATTTGGAGTGAAGAGCAACCAGAAGCCGTTCAAGAACTGCCCATGCATCCCGAAAAATGCACTGTTTGGTGTGGTTTGTACGCTGGTGGAATCATTGGACCGTATTTTTTCAAAGATGCTGTTGGACGCAACGTTACGGTGAATGGCGATCGCTATCGTTCGATGCTAACAAACTTTTTGTTGCCAAAAATGGAAGAACTGAACTTAGTTGACATGTGGTTTCAACAAGATGGCGCTACATGCCACACAGCTCGCGATTCTATGGCCATTTTGAGGGAAAACTTCGGAGAACAATTCATCTCAAGAAATGGCCCGGTAAGTTGGGCACCAAGATCATGCGATTTGACGCCTTTAGACTATTTTTTGTGGGGCTACGTCAAGTCTAAAGTCTACAGAAATAAGCCAGCAACTATTCCAGTTTTGGAAGACAACATTTCCGAAGAAATTCGGGCTATTCCGGCCGAAATGCTCGAAAAAGTTGCCCAAAATTGGACTTTCCGAATGGACCACCTAAGACGCAGCCGCGGTCAACATTTAAATGAAATTATCTTCAAAAAGTAAATGTCATGGACCAATCTAACGTTTCAAATAAAGAACCGATGAGATTTTGCAAATTTTATGCGTTTTTTTTTAAAAAAAAGTTCTCAAGCTCTTAAAAAATCACCCGTTATTTTATTTGTTCAATTAATGGGTCGGCGATTGAACGTCGTAAAGGAAAGACGTGTTTTTTGTCTCTCCTTTAAATAAATAAATAAATAGTTTAAATATGTGTTAATAATTGATTAATTATAATATTAATCATAATATTATTTATTAATATATGTCTTATGAAATAAATAAATAATAATATTAATAATAATTTGTGTGTAAAGAAGTAATAAGTAAAGTGAAAAGTTATACGTATTGTGTTAATATATATATTAATTTGTGTGCGGTGCGCTTGCAATGGTGTAGGATATGCATATAACAATTTCGTTTATATGTTTTTCGACACCGTTGTTTGAATGCATCGTACGCGTTGTATGTTAATATTCAATTTGTAGGACTTTTTTGATTAGAAAGGATGCTTAAGATAAGTGTTATTTTTATTATTTTATTTTACATTTTACATTATACATTATATTTTATTACATAATAATCAATGAATCGTATGGATGAGTTATTTGTGTTGTTGTGGTATGAAACAGTTTGTGACGACAGTTGCTAGCATTCATTCTATGTAATCTGTTTCTATGAAAAATACTGTCGTGGTCTCTAATTTTTATAATTTTGTTTTTTCTCTCGCATACGTATTGTTTATAGTTTTTTATGTACACAGTGATTTTGTTGAATTTCGTTATATGAGTAGATGGTATTTTCTTGGAAAAGTTGAACAAATCACGACCAAAAAGCTAATTTAAAATTTGGATATCAAGTCTTTATTGCATGTTGTACTGAAATCCTTATTTCTTTTAATTTTTTTATTTAAGGATATACATATAAGTGAAAATATGGTATATGGGATGCGCAAAATATAAACAAAATGATCGTATAATATTCTCTGCTCTCTCACGGTTGTATTTATATTTTTGTAGTGGGTTACACTAAGACTTCGTATTACGTTGTCTAAATGGGCGAATTTCTTTGGATTTGCACTAAATGTTCTTGAATGTGGATGATTCAATTTGTGAATTGGGAAAGTCGATTAGACTTTAATTGTTCATAATTTGTTGATTTGTTATATGTATAATAATTTAGACTTTTGTTAACTTTGTGAGATTTTTTGCCGTCGTTGTGGAGAGGCGGCTGACGTTGACCTCTCCTTGTCGACCTGGGTTGGCGTCATCGGCAAGGGGTGGATGTTGTCGCAGGTCGAGATCGCGTAAAATGAATATTGTACATATAAAGGAATGTATATTTTTGGCGATTGGGAGGGGGTTATACTTTTTCTCTGTGGTGCGAAAACTGGATTAGATTTTGACGAGTGGTGTATGTGTGTGATTGGTTTACACAGGATGTGTGGCGAGGATGTGCTGCAGCTGTATTGCAGTGAATCTTTTTTGATATTTGGAGTGATTTGAATGGGTTTCGTTCATGGTGAGTAATGGCTCGGTGTCTGCGGTTTGTGGTGGTTGTTCGTTGAACGTTGTGTTTCTCAACTTGCGGAGAGTTGTGTTCATGTGTGTTCTGTCATTACCTGTATTTATAAGGTATTTTTGACTGTTTTGAGTTGTTTTGTTTAGGACTTGAGGTAGTTCTCATTTGTTAGTGTATGAGGGCGGATTTGCAGTTTTGTATTGAATCATTGCCTGAATGTTGGATTTGTATGTCCAAATTGGTTTCTTTGCTGAATGCTTCGGGTGTTTTTGTTGGAGTTTGCCGTCGATTTGGCGGGGCTATATGAATTTGGGAGTTTTGGTATGATCGGTCGTACGCTGAAGTTTTTGGGCTGTAGGGTTGCCATGGTTCGTTTGTGATCTGTCATGGATTCGTCACGGCTTTGTGAAGCGTGGTTTTTGTTGAATGGTGGTGTTGGCAGGAGGTCGCTTGGTGGATGGTAGTGGTTTCATGGTGGGAAGATTCATGTCGTCTGTTGGGATCGTTTCGAGGTAATTTTAGCTCCTGGATGGACATTGCATAATTCTCTTGGTACATTTTACTACGATTGTTTGTAGAGGTGGTTTCTTCCACGCTTTGATTTCGGAGATTTTCGGAGAGAGCTATTTTGGTGATGTTCCTTCATCCTATTATTCAGCGTTTGTGTAATAAATTGTTATATTTTTATTTTGGTTTGATTAGCGATAGAATTTTCCGTTTCCGTATTTCTTCTGTGCATTGAGAATATAGTGTAGGTAATTTATGATTAGCTGTATTCTATATTGTATTTCCTTCATAATCCATCATTTTTGCAAGATTAATTGCAACTATGTTGGAGTTGGTAACGAATCCTATTATTTACCGCAAAATTGCCTTTTTGTGACACTCAATGGGTTACTAGTATTTTCTCACAGCTTATTAGCGATATTTTTGCTTTATAAAAAGAAATATTATTTGCATTGAATTTGGGATTTTAACAATCTTAACATAAAGAATTGTTTATTGGCAACTTCGTTATATCTATGTAACTGAAAAGCTAGAAATATTTGATATAATTAATATAATTATTCAAAAGAAAGAGAAGGTTTGTATACTTCAATACACCAACGACTGGATGTTTGTCATAAAATGCAACGTTGCCAATCTTGACTGTTTTAGTACAAGAATTATAATTATTAATTCCCAATTTCAAATCAACCCTAAATATTAATCTACATGTACAGTGCCGAGCTATTATATTAAAATTATTCGGTTCTCAGGAAATCTCATTCAAATATATTTAATATACGAGTACATATTATCCCTCTTTTAAGATACTGGTACGATTTATATTTAATTATAAAAATTATAAAATAAACTTATTTATCATTCATTTTAGAATAATTTTTTCAAATTTTATCTAGTTGCCTTTACTTAAATATTACCTTCCAGCAGGAAAGCCATTGACGACACATTAATTACTAATTTACGTTTGTTACCGGTCTGAGATGAATCGTTTATGACAAATCTAATACGAGGTGACAAGTCATAGACGAGTCGCATGTCTGAGATTAATTGTATGTGATATATCCTCAGCAAACGTAGATGAAGTTCCAGAACTAGTGCAAAAGTAGTAATAAAAGTATTTGTTTCCTTGTGAAAAAGGATGGGCGTCGGGAAAAGTTCATAAGTTTTATAATAAATTTTTAGTAAACATACGAAATTTTTGCGAATTCTAAATTATGTAGGATATTTATATTTTAATGGATGGATATTTTAAGGGATATTTGAATGCAATCCGGTAGTTAATCTAGTTAATCTGTTTTTTTTTTTTTGCTATTTCGTGTTCGCACAATTCAACGGTTAAATACTAATGAATTTTAGAGTTATTTTGAATATACTTCAAATAATTTTGGTTTCAGGAAATTCTACGGTAAGTTGCGGAGTTGCAGAATGATTAAATTAATAAATGTTTCAATTATTTAGGAAGCCGGAAAATATGAATTTAGAATTAAATTTCAGGAAATTTATAGATGCTTGTGAATTATTGCTTCATTGTAATTGCTGATTGTGTAGTTTAGAATTGTGTTGTCATTTTATTACTAACGACTTTACATAGGTGTCTGTAACGGGTCGAGTCAACCAATTTTGGTTAGGAAGCCGAAAAGTATTAATAGAATTAAATTTCAGGAAAATTCCAGATGCATGTGAAATAATAATATTTTTTCTTAGGTTGCCGTTTTAAAGAAGCAATTGTTGAAGACCAATACCATCGTTATCCATTAACCTATTAAGCCTTTATCCTTCATCTAGTAGATTAGAATTGTGTTGTCTTTGTGTTACTAACTATCGTCTATACCTAGGTGTCTGTAACCGGACCGATTCTGTCCCACTTAACTAACCTATCCAATCCTTCGGTTTTGTTATGTGTAAAAAAGGGTGTACGGTGGACTCGGCGTCATCCGGGAACTCAAGCCTAAGAACTTGGTCGTACATTCAAAATCAATCAATCAATCAATCAATTTTATTTGTTCAATTAATGGTTTAAATATTTGATCATTTCCAAACTTTTTTCTGTCCTCCGTAAAAAAAAGCATCGCCAAAAGGATTGTCTGTAACTTGGAGGATATGTAATCTGGAAGAGATGATATTTTAATGTAAACTGTTCCAATTTTTTGAATGCCACTGTGAGAACCCAATGGATTAAGGCATTCGAAATCATCAAAATAAATTGAAATTGGAATACAAATCGTATTAATTTCATTTGTTGGATTCATTTCCCGGACTTTTGCCTTCCAAAATACGGTTTGCATTATATTGCAAACTGTTAAATCTAAATTTTCAGTATAGTTGTTATATTCTCTGATTAAATTAAGTATTGAAGTTTTGTTAAATAAAATCCAGAAAAGTTGTTTTAGATTAACTATAAAAGAATAATAATTATACTCGTCATTTGTGATATTATTCGTGTTTGTATAACCTTGTTTATATTCTGTTCCTAGTTTTACGTTTTCAAATTCTTCTAGAATATTCATTTTCTTTAACTGATTAAGAATTAAGAATTTGGAATTAAGATAACCAGGACTAATAAGCGATTGCAGAATTATAGATATTTCTTCTAAATTACTAAAATGTTCATTATTTTGACTTATTAATTCCAAAGCCATTTGAATATGTGTGTTATAAAATGAGAAAATATTTTTAAATATCTTTAAAGCCGTGGTTCTAGGGACTCGATCATCACTTAGGGTTTCCAATATAATTTTCAATAAGTTGATGCCTAATTTAACGGCGTCACCTCCACTAGAAATGGAGCCCGGCATAAAATTTGTAACCAGTGAATCGTTAAGTATGGGATTTTGAATTTTCAATTCAACGTTATTACGGAAACCGTTCAGTAAAGCATTATTTCTCACGTCTTCAGAGTTTTCACTGGTATCTGTACAATGTTTATGATCTCTTCTAATGTGCTACAAGTGTTTGTTTACGTTTGAATACACTCTTTGACAATTTGAATCGTCGCAACAAAACCGAATGAGTGAACAATTTTTAAATGATCGCCGTATTCCTTCAAAGAAATTCGTATTTTTTCAAAATAATCTTAAATCATCTTATTCGTTTTGACACGTTTCTGTAATATTATTTTAGTTTATGGAGTTTATACTTATAATTTACCTAAATTTGAAATTGACGAATTTGAGTCCAATTGCTTAGAGTATGACCTCCTCTTTATAATACCTGCAGCACACAGTTGGCTTCTGTAGTTGGAAAACGCGTCGTATAATTTCCCTGAAGCTTTTTCACCATTTACTGCACTTGTATAGTAAACCTCTATAATTTCATGCTGAAACACTTGACAGATAATGCGGGACAAATAAATGAAATCTGTTCGGGTTAATCTATACAAAAAGAAATTAATAAAAAATTATTATAAATTAATAACTAATGATATTTAATGATAATAAATAAATAATGAATAATAAATAATGATAAACATAATTGTTAGATTTACATACTCAATCTCAAAGTCATGTTCCAAAATGCATTTAACAATAATTTTGGCCAATTTTGTTTGCTGGACATTCGTTAATATTTGTTTCTTTAAATTGTATTGCCCGAAAAGAATTGTAAAATCAAGATCTTTCAAAGAAGCAAGTTTCTGGAAATAAAAATATTAAGTTAGTTTACTGTAATCCATTTTGTAAATTTTGGTTTATTATTGACCTCGGCTGACACTATATTATTTAATTTTGCTTGGGTGGCGAATTCAACCGGTCCAATAAAAGACTCCGTTCGAATTGGAGGTTGGTCCGCTCCGTAAACTCGGAAATTTCAATTATATTATTTTGAGCAACGGGCTCATTTTCATTTATTGTATTTTGTTCAATGAACCTCTGATGATTTTGGGGCTGTGATGAAAGTTGATTGTCAATGTCAACTGGAAAAATATATTAACTTTTAAGTTAGATTTCAATATAAAGACGTTTTATGCTTATTTGTTACATATACATATATGCTAATTTAATATAATAATATAATATATAATATAATAACCTTTAACCCCTAATTAAATTAGAACCACGATTCAAACCACATGCAACAAAAAAAAATATATAAAATGAACCTGTTTTAACATCAATAGCTCCTAGGGACCAGCCAGGAGAGCTACAATATTGCTTAATATAGTTTACCAATATTTCATCGGGTATCACGCACGATGTTTTGTTGTCATATAGATTTATTGGATTAGTTATTTTAAAAAAGTTTTTGACTATAAGCATAAATAATAAAATTGATAAATGCAATTATAAACTTGATGTAGCTGTATTGTAATAAATTATAAGATTTGGCAAGTATACCAGCTATGTAAACGTCATCCACCACTAAAGCATCACCGCTTGGAATTACTGAAATAATTCCTGTTATGTTGTTATGTCGTTGTATGTTACACCTATGAAAGTTGCCATTCTAAATAAAAAAAAAATTGGACACAACATGTTTAATAGTATTCATTGATTAAATAAATTCTTCACAACGTTATGTACACATTTATCTGGAACTATTTTAAACGAATTAAGCTAAACTGCTAGTTTTAACACTATAAAAATACACACGGAAAATAAAATTAAAATGGTGGTTCAAAATATGGTCTTGAAAATATTTTACTTAACGCACTATGAAACTTATCACAAAAATCAAAGCCGATTATAACAATATAATCATTTTTGTTTATAAATAACACTAATTATACTTACGTATATTATTTCTATAATATTATTGAACAAATTGTACTGTAAACAACTGCACAAACTATAAAAACTTTATATCAAATTGAAACTCGCGTCCTTCCACTTTAAAATTTATTCACATTATGCGTAAATTTTAGTAAATTTTTTTGACCCGTTACATTATGCAAGGAAGCACAAACGAATGAAAATTGGGACAAACAAATTATTGTTATCGTAAATAAATTCGGTTGAGACAAAAGATTATTGGTTGTAGGAACATATAACTAATGTTGGGTTATAATGTTAAGAACATTGATTCCTATTGGTTGTTGCAAATGCGAGATAAAATTATAACAAAAGGAATACTGAAAATTGTATGAATTAGTTACATCAAACTCTGAAGGGTCATGGAAGCAAATTTTCCAAAACTAGAATAGTTCATTATTTGTGTCAAATGTATTTCATTTATGGCTAATATAAATCTATTGTGATAAACCAATCACAGTTTATTCAACCGTAGGCCAACAAATTATTTTTCTCAGTGATAAAATTCGCACTTTCGTATAATTGATTAAAAAATTTGAAACATTAAGCTTTCGCCACTTCTTTGTGTGACAATTTATTTTATGATCAGCGATTGCTGTAACATGCAAATTACAATCAAATACAGATTCTTTATTAGCCACTCATACTGGTCAATAATGTACCACTAATCATACGCGTACGGCGAGCATAATCTGCACCATTTTCGATTTGAGGATCTTCAACAAATGAAGCCAGCGACATCTGAAAGGTAAAACCGATGTTTATTTGTTCTCGACTCTACAAAATATAATATATTCGTACCTGAATTAACATCATCCCGATGACGGATAGGATCGTATTAAGTTTCATTTTTAGAAAATTTAATCTTAATTGGAAAACGTTTAAGACAGAACTAATGCCAGCTCGAAACTTTTTTAAAGTTTTTATAGTCAACTTTTATTTAGATAAATGCGCATTTTGCAATAGTAGCGAATGTAAATATTGACGATTTCGTATGCATTATAGACATCTTGAAAAATTCGTGTGGCAAGTGCATATAACATGACAATTGCGTAATTTATAAAAAAAAATAATTGGTGTTGTTTACTTAAGTGCCACTCGTTTATTTATTAAAATATTCGCCCCAAAATATTAAACATTTACGTAGTAATTTATTTATAAAGCTGTTTCATTAAATTAAAGTAATTTTATGATAGTCTTGTTGGTAAGTAAGCTTATAAATGATATGCGAATCAAAATTTTGATGTTCACCCTTGCACCCTAATGTAATACTTTGTTACCATCACCTCCCTTAAAACTTTGAAGAGTTATTGTAAAATTGCACACTAAAAATCTTTTTACATATTTCAAATTTGTCCATCGTTCTCTATCATTCGCTGCATTTCCTGACGCGGTTCATTTCATGTCTTGTGAAAGAACAAAATGGCCGCTTGCTTACTAAACTTCGAATCAAATTTTGTGATCCAGAACTAAATTTGGATGAAGCTCTTAAGTTTTTCAGCAATTAATAACTATTTCTTGAAATCCTTTAAGCCCCCCAGAAACAACAAACCTTCCTACGCATGCGAGAACTATCAATAATCTCGACTAGGCGAACTCTGTATCCGGCAGCGATTTAGGCTTTGATGTCGACCTGATATTGACCCGAAATATACTTAAATTAGTCGACGTAAGTTTTTAACTGCCTCTGGTTTTATTCTTGGATCTTTCCCATCTTGAAAAACCCACAAGACGTTTTCAAATCTTATAAGCTATCTAGCTAACCTGTAAGAGTTGTTATGGCAGCTCGAGTTGAAATGCAAAAAGAATTATTATTTATTTTATGTATTCCAAATATTTTGTAAATTAAATATTTATTTGGAATATTTATAATATAATAAAATATAACACAATTTTAGAGTGAAATTAATTAGTGACTGATATTAAATTTTTTAAAATAAAACTAAATTTTAAGCAAATGAAATAAATTTTGTGTTCGTATTGTAGTTTAATCGTGAACAATGTTTTTGGTTTCAACATTTTCTACATAAATGGGATCATTGCTATACGGGGTTCCAAAACGTCTTCTACTTTAAATTTATCATTTTTGATTATTTATTCGACCATTAATGATTCCATGATGGTTTTTATAACTAATCGCCTGCTGAGGCGCCACACCTTTGTAATGTTCCTCAATAAAATTAATGGTGAGTCAGTTTTAATTGTACAATGTGGTGGTACACTTGGTTAAACGAGGAAATTTAAATACTGTTGGAAAATTTACAGTTTCGATTCCGTCGACCTCATTATCAATTGACTTGAATGAAATTTGTCCACGGAATGTTAGTTTCTTTTACGTAGTTATATAAAGTACCAACCAAATGGCACAGTGTTTCTTTAACAGTTTACGAACTGTGATTGAAAGGAACACCACTACGACCCCCTATCGGCGTGCAAAACTCATGGGGCGACCCACCTTCCATGTACAGTATACTTACTATAGGCTGGCATGGAGCTGTGCAGTGCGCTGATGGTAACTTAAATCGGTCCGATAGCCATACGTCTTCGATTTGGCAGTAATTGCGTAAAGTAAGAAAATGAACCGCGAAAGAGCAGGGAGTGAGTGCTTCGGCCCCAAAAAAGATAGCATGGGTTAAAAAAAAGTTATATGCATATAAGGTATTATAGTAATCATGAAAAATTTTGACCTCGATACATTTGCAGTATACCATTCGCTCTGTGGGTTTTTTTTCTTCGTGAGTGTGTGTGATGTGGTGCATACTTATTATATGTTGTCTGATCGGGATGAAACTTCATACTTTAATTTTTTAATTAATTTGTGATTGTTTTTTGCCCGAAATCGGTTTACCGGAAGAGGTAGCTTCCATAGGAGCATTTTAATTTTATGAACTAACACATTCTAAATTAATTTTGCTACAACACGGGTTCAGATCAGTTTTCCAAAATAGAAGCGGAAATTACGATTTTTGTGGAAAAACAGTTTTTCAGTAGAAATTTGATCCTTTTACGTCCCATACTGATGATTAGTTGATCGGAATGAAACTTCATACTTAAGCTTTTTTCATAGATTTCATGCGAAATGTGGTAGATATCTGTGTAGCAGAAGCGTCACCTTCCGTAGAAGCTTTCTACATTTTTGCTACGTAGATTTAATTTTTAACAAGGGTAGTAGAGATTATAAGTTTTCTGAAATTAATGCAAGGATATTGATTTTTGATTATGCAAGACAATTTTTATCACAAATCCGGTAGGCTCAATTTTTTACTTTAGAAAGTAAGTGTGGTTTATTCGACATCTATGTACATTTGTCGTAAAAGAAAGTCGGATGCCGGCCGCACCAATTATACCCCCCTTTTCCCATTTTTTATGGACCGTCCGAGACGTAGGTGGTGGAGATGATAGCAATGTGATCCCATTTTTACGACCATACATCATCGACTGGATGGGGCAATGCGATATCCATCAATAATAAAATTTTCCTTATCTAAAATGAAAACAAACCGTTTTTAGACGATTAAAAGCCTAAAATTTAAATGAATTTACCTTTGGAGGATCCACAACTATGCCAATTCCAGTTTTGTTAACGTTAAAGATATCATCCAACGCCAGTCGGTCGAACTATGTAATTGTTTTTTTAAGTCTGGAGTTCAGTGTGGACCTTTTAATTTTGTATTTCAACGAAGCACTTGTCAGTGTTTCGATTTGTTTCAGGGCATCTGAAATCGCTTTCTTAACATCTTCCTTGACATCCGTCAAGGATTGAAGAATTCAAAATCATTTTATTTTATATTTAGGGCGCATTCGACAGTCACCAAAACAATTACTAAACCAGACATTAATTTTAATTATATTTGTTTGATTAACTCACGTAGTAACAGTTCAAATATAACTAATTTATCTATAGTTTCACTGAAACACTCAGTACAATTATAAAATCTTACGTTACGTATACGAAACATTGCAGAAATCTGGGAGAGAAACGCATTTATAAGTCTATTTTCGACACGTTTCCAGTGATGACTATCAAACTTCAGCGAGACGTTTGATTTAATATCGGCGTGTCAGTACTTTTTCCAGATTTTGTGAACGTTGTGTAGGTAGCTGAACACAGTTTGGCGAAACTTCTCCGATGACGAAACTGCCTCACTTTATCTACATTTTTTGTTTTTCTACGTAAAAGAAAGTAATTATCCTAATGGATATTTCATAATTTGAGACAGGGATTGTGATGTTAATTTTTTACCACATGATAAAAATAAATAATTTTTTCGGATAAAATAGAATTCACACCGCATGTTTTTTGTGTAAGATCTTTTCCAACTTTATTGAAGTATCGGGAATGAAAACATTCTTTATCTCGTTTTCATTCTATCTCTTGCTCTTGCGCTATTGCTTCCTACTTCATTATAAATCATGTTCGGTCTGAGTCTTAGTCGGCTACGTAATAAAGCTTTGCGACTTGTTAATTTACTGGTAACCCTAACCCTCACAGGTATAGGCGACACTCTCTTCCAAACAACACCATGAGATGTACATTTCCAGACATTTTATGAACTGCACTGCAATAACCGATATATAGTTTTCAGTTATCTGCTCGATGTTCTCCTAGTGTCTGGTTAAACCTCTTTACCATTCCGCCTGATTGTGGATGTAATGATTTGGTTGATGATTTCTACCTTACTCTAGGCGTAGTTCTAGCGGTACTGCGAACCTACAAACCCAATTGTTTTGAAATGTGTTTTCTACTATTCGGGCTGTTTGATTCACAATGAGATAGGGTTCTGCTCACTTGCTGTAGTAACTTATACTCTCCAGTATGTATCGATTACCATCCTCTATTTGAGAAATTGAGCCCCTGATATCCATGTTTCTCAAAGATTGTATTGCTGTATTCTCCCTTTGATTCGTAAAAACCCCGAAAAGTAAAACAACGCACATAAAGCAATCATGAAAATTTTTGACCTCGAAATATTGGCTGGTTTATCATTTGCTAGGTTGTCGATAGTCCGAAAAATGATTTTCGAAACTTTTCTGGGTGTGCCTGGGTACCATGCAGAATAAATTTGTAAGTCTTTCCTACAGCGCAGGCAGATCATTTAGTTGATTGGGGTAAACATTTAAGCTTGAAAAAAATAATTAAATCTTAAATCTCTATGTATATTCTAAAATACATTTTCTAAAAGCCCGTTTTCTGAAATTTTAGCGGAAACGATGATTTTTGATTAAATCAGTTTTATGCCAAAAAACTATTATTAGTGTAAGTTTAATTTTTCTATTTAGAAACGATGAGCGGTTTATTCTCGATTTACGCACATTTGTGGTAAAAGGAAATCAAATGTTGGCCACAACAAAAGCACTTCTCGTGTATAGTAAGCCTTTTTGTTTTATTTTGCATAATTTCCTTTTTTGTAAAGTAAAATGGGTAATGAGTAATGAAATGGGTTGTTACTTCCTCTATAGCAAAATAAAGATTTAAAAGAATTTTTTGTTTGTTTTTAAGTAATCTAGAAAGTTTTCGTATATCCGTGGCTAAGGGAGTAGGGGGTTATAGTGCTGCTCTCACTATCGTATTATTGATTAAAAAACTTGAAACATTAAGCTTTCGCCACTTTTTTGTGTAACAATTTATGTAATGATTAGCGATCGCTGTATCATTATGCAATTACAATCAAATACAGATTCTCTATTAGCCACCCAAAACACTCTTTGCCGCTGTATCACTAATCATACGGGAACGGCGAGCATAATCTGCGCCATTTTCGATTTGTCCCCTCAGCCTAGGGTACTCAGAGGGCTTCGGCTGTCTCTGTGTACACCTAGGTAACACCAAGGTAGCCGCGTCCTCGTCGCGGGGGGCGGGTACTGCTTCGACAGTAGCAAAGTGCTACCGGGGACCAAATGCCAGTGGTATAAATTGGCTAAAACAAACAATGAATGCAACAAACACGGAATGTAATACCCCAGGTGGTACAGCAGCAGATATGCTGCCAAATCCACACTCTTCGGAGGCAGGCCCAACAGATTCTGGGGTGGGTCAATCATTGTTTAACCCATTTGGACGAAGTTCCAAATTATCAAGATCACCAAGATCTTCAACTGGAAATATATTTCAGTACGAGAAGGAAAATGCCGAACTCCGTGAACAACTAAGAGAAATAAAAGAATTTACTACTAAATTGAAAGAAGAATTTACAATTTTAAAGAAAGAAAATGAAGAACTCAAAAAAGCAGTTGAAACACGTGCAGAACTTGGGACGACACCTAGCCCAACAGTCGATGATGGCATTAATTCATTCCATACGGATGAAGAAGAATTAGAAAGAGAAACAAATTGGATGTTGAACCGGAATAAAAGACCAAGTAAGAAAAGGAAAGCGCAACATTCACCAGAAATGGCGGAGACTTTACCATCAACTTCAAAAGAGGTTGCCAGAAATCAGTTAATCATCAAGAAACAACTAGCTCTAGAACAACAACCAGCTAAACCGAAAGAAAAATCACCTCCACCAATAAATGTCGTCGGGATATCAAATTTCTTCACTATACAATCGATTATGAAATCGATTACGATAGCCGAGTACAAACTCGTACCTCTAAACAACGGCGTCTGAAAAATTAATGTTGTAGACTCTGAAACTTATAGAGCTGTGGCTACTAAGCTTAATTCCGAGGGGCATCAGTGGTTTACCTATGAGGATAAGAATGATCGCCCAATTAAAGTTATGGCTAGAGGTCTTCACCCAACCTGTGCAGAAGAGGAAATTATTGAGGATCTCAAGCAAAAGGGTTATCAAATATAAAATGCCGTAAACATAATTAAGAAAGAAAAAATCGGAACTGAACAAGGAGTTCAAGTTAACAAAAGAGGGCTTCCACTATTTATGCTCACTTTTAATAACAAACAAAAAGTGGAAGATGTGTATAATATCAAGGCAATACTTAGCATGAGAGTTAAAATAGAGCCATTGAAAAAGAATAACGGATTAATACCGCAGTGCAAAAAATGTCAAGGTTTTAATCATACGCAGAAATATTGCCAAAGAGAAATTAGATGCGTGAAATGTGCCGGAAAGCATCATGCCCAGGTATGCCCGGTTAGTAAAAATATTGCTGCAAAATGTGTCAATTGCAATAAGTCAGATCCCGCAAACTACCGGGGATGTGAAATAGCTAAGGAGCTACAACGAATAAGAAATAAAACGCGAAAACAAAGTCCAGGAGTATCGGTAAAAAATTATCAAACTTCCACCAAAGAGGAACCTAAACCTCATGCTAGTAAAACGGGAGAACCAAAACCAAAACTGTACTCGCAAGTAGTCATGACAAAACCAATTATTTACTGAAGGTACAGCAGTGCTCCAAAAGATACTAAGAAGCATGGAAGCTCTTAACATTCGTCTAGCTAAACAAGAGAAATGCCTTCAAGCTCTAAGCAACAGGTTAGATAAGCAAGACTCTCTAAATGAAATGAAATCCATGCTCTATTAAAATGATGCAAACAACAACAAATAAAACATTAAGAATAGTAACCTGGAATGCAAATGGGCTAATGCAACATATTCCAGAATTAGAAATTTTCCTAAATACTGAAAAAATAGATATATGCCTAGTATCGGAAACCCATTTTACTTCAACTTCATATCTTAAAATATATGGATACAATTGTTACCACGCCATTCATCCAGCAGGGAGGGCAAGGGGAGGATCGTCGGTGGTTATAAAAGAAAACATCAAACACTTTATAGATCTTAAAATTGAAGAGGAATTTATGCAAGTAGTCACCTTAAAAGTATTTATAAATAACAACAAAGAATATAGTGTATCGTCAATATATTGCCCCCCAAGATATAATTTAATTAAACAAGACTATTGCACGTTATTTAAATCACTTGGATCAAGTTTCATAATCGGAGGTGATTTTAATGAAAAAAACACCTACTGGGGATCAAGAGTAACCTCTAAAAAAGGAAGAGAGCTGTTTGCAGCCGGAAGACTATGCAATTGCGATTTTCATTCTGGAGATCAACCAACTTATTGGCCTACGGATAGAAACAAAATACCCGATATCATTGACTTCTTTATCACCAAAGGTATAGACGAAAACTACATATACCTAGAAAGCAGCGAGGGGATTATGTCGGATCATACGCCTGTTATTATGACAATCAGTGCAACGATTATTAAAAAAACTAGTCCACCCTCGCTAACGAACAAAAAAACCTGCTGGGAGAAATTCCAGAAACTTATTGAGGATAATATTGATCTTCAGGTGCCAATTAAAAACCCGATAGAGCTAGAAGAAGAACTAGAACAACTCAACAACAGTATACAAGAAGCGGCGTGGAGTAGTACCCCCTCAAGTTCAAAGGAAATGCGCCGAAATGCTACTTATCCTCTAGAAGTTAGGGAACTGGTTGCAGCAAAACGAAAAGCAAGAAAGGCCTGGCAAAGAAGTCGAGCGCCAGAATATAAAACAACTCTTAATTTTTTATCCAATAAACTAAAGTTGCTAATTAAAGAAATCAAAAACGAATCCATCGAGTTGCCTTACTGGGGAAAAGATACCGAGTACTCCCTTTGGAAAGCGACAAAATGTTTAAAACGACCTAAACTACAAATCCCACCAGTAAAAAATGAAGATGGTACATGGGCTATAAGTGCAAAGCAAAAAGCTTTGTTGTTTGCAACCCACCTCGAGAACACGTTTCAGCCACTACCTAGACAAACTGCAGAGGAAAACATACCACCAGTATATAAAATGGATAACTGCAATATATCTCCTGTCACACTACAAGAATTAAAAGAGGAAATCAATCTCAACCTAAATACAAAGAAATCTCCAGGATATGACTTAATTACAGGACAAATAGTAAAAGCTCTTCCTGAAAAAGGTCTGCGTAAACTACTCCAAATAATTAATGCAGTGTTCAGACTTAAACACGTTCCAAGTCAATGGAAAGTAGCAGAAGTAATTATGATACCTAAACCAAACAAACCACTTAATGACAAAAATTCGTATAGGCCGATTTCCTTACTCCCAATAATTTCAAAATTATTCGAGAAACTACTCCGAAAGAGACTAAAACCAATAATAGCAGAAAGAAATCTTGTTCCTCCACATCAATTTGGCTTCAGAGAAAATCATTCAATAATAGAACAAGTACACCGAATTACAAACATAATTGAAGACGTACTTGAAAAAAAGAAAGTATGTTCAAGCGTCTTCTTGGATGTAGCACAGGCCTTTGACAGAGTATGGCATAAAGGTTTGGAATATAAATTACAAAGAGACTTACCAAAGCAGTTTTATGAAATTCTAAAATATTACATATCTAACCGACACTTTCGAGTTAAATTAGATGGCGAATACTCAGAATTAAAGAAAATATCAGCAGGGGTACCACAAACTAGCGTTCTGGGACCAACTTTATATGTTCTATACACCTCGGACCTGCCAACGATAGAGGATACTAACATAGCGACGTTTGCGGATGATACGGCCATCTTAGCAGTTGCTAATTGCATAGAAGAATCTACAAGCAAATTGCAAAGAGCTATTAATATTGTCAGTACCTGGACCAAGAGATGGCGAATAAAACTTAATGAAACAAAATCTGTTCACGTAAACTTTACCAACAAGAAGGTCAACTGGATACCAGTAGAACTGAACTCCCAGCAAATTCCCTATGCAAATACGGCAAAATATCTAGGCATGACTCTAGACGCGAAACTAAAATGGAAAGAGCATGTGAAAAAGAAAAAAGAAGAGTTAAACATCAAATACAGAAAGATGGATTGGCTCTTAGGAAGAAATTCTGAGCTAACTCTACATAATAAATTGCTACTATACCGGCAAATCCTAAAACCTGTGTGGGCTTACGGTATTCAGCTCTGGGGCTGTACAAAGAAAACCAATGTCAATATCATCCAGTCATTCCAAAGCAAAGTCCTTCGTGGAATAGTTAATGCACCGTGGTACATAAGAAATGACAACCTCCATAGAGATCTGAAGATGGATTTCGTTAGTGAAGAAATAAGCAAACACGCGAGAAAACACATGCAACGTATTAGTCTACACCAAAATGCTGAGATACGTCGTATGTTGGATGATTCAAACCTAGTAAGACGGCTGCGAAGGAAGAAACCGCATGATCTACAAGATCCAATCAGGATCGACTAAAAATATAATAAAATTGTAAAGGGGACTAGCCAAAGGGCTACAACCCTCCAAACAACAATATAAATTATGAAAGATAAATTACTAGATGATTTGTAAATCAGTTGTAATAAATAAATATATAAAAAAAAAAAAAAAATTTTTCGATTTGTGGATCTTCAACAAATGAAGCGAGCGACATCTGAAATATAAAACCGATGTTTATTTGTTCTCTAATCTACAAAATATAATATATTCGTACCTGAATTAACATCATCCCGATAATGAATAGGATCGTATTAAGTTTCATTTTTTGAAATTTTAATTCTAATTGGAAAATGTTTAAGACAGAACTAATGCCAATTCGAAACTTTTTTAAAGTTTTTGTAGCGAATTTAAATATTGACGATTATAGACACCTTGAGAATTACGTGTGGCAAGTGTATTACGAGAATTGCCCAATTTCAGCAAAACATTTATTGGTGATGTTTACACAAGTACCGCTCGTTTATTTATTAAAATATTTGCTACAAAAAATAAACAATGACATAGTAATTTATTTATTTAACTGTTTTATTAAATGTTAGTCATTTTATGATACTCATAGGTATGCAAGCCCAAAAATAATACGTACATCAAAATTGGGATGTACACACTTGCAGATTGTACCATTACCTTCCTTAAAACATTGAAGAGTTATTGTAATATTGTTATGGTTACATTAAAAATCTTTTTACATATTTTAAATTTGTCTTTCGTTTCCTATCATTCGCTGCATTTCTTGACGCATGATCTGATCTGGTTCCTTTCATGTTTCGTGAAAGAACAAAATGGTCGCTAACTAAACTTCAAATCAAATTTTGTGATCCAGAACTAAATTTGGATGAAGTTTTCCATCTACATGTTGAAATGATCTGGATCAATGTGAGTCATGAAATGCAGTAATTAGTAACTATTTCTTGAAATTCTTTAAGTCACCCAGAAACAACAAACCTTCATACGCATGCGAGAACTTTCAATAAATTGACTGATTGAATTGATGTCGAACTGAAATATACCTCAATTCCTCGACGCAAGTTTTTAACCGCCTCTGGTTTTATTCTTGGATCTTTCCCATCTTGAAAAACCCACAAGACGTTTTCAAAGCTTATAAGCTATATCTAGCTAACCTGTAAGAGTTGTTATGGCAGCTCGAGTTGAAATGAAAAAAGAATTATTATTTATTTTATGTATTCCAAATATTTTGTAAATTAAATATTTATTTGGAATATTTAAAATGAAATATAACACAAGTTTAGAGTGAAATTGACTAGTGATTGATATTAAATTTTTTAAACTAAAACTAAATTTTAAGTAAATGAAATACATTTTGCTTTCGTATTGTAATTTAATCGTGAACAATGTTTTTGGTTTCAACATTTTCTGCATAAATGGGATCATTTATCATTTTTGATTATTTATTCGATTACGATGGTTTTTACAGCTAATCACCTTCTGTAGCCGCCAAGACTTTGCAATGTCCTCGATTTGGCAGTAATTGCGTAAAGTAAGAAAATGAACTGCGAAAGATCAGGGAGTACTTCGGCCCCAGAACATATGGCATGGGTTCATGAACAATTTTGACCTCGATATATTTGCAGTCTACCATTTGCTATATCGCAAAAGAAGTCAAAAATAGTGGTTGTAAAAAGATTCTCTGTGGGCTTGTATCTGCGTGAGTGTGTGTGGTGCAGACTTATTATATGTTGTCTGATCGGGATGAAACTTCCTACTTGTGATTTTTTGGTTAATTTGGGGATCCCAGTGATTGTTTTTAGCCCGAGATCGGTTTACCGGAAAAAGTAGCTTCCATAGGAGCTTTTTAATTTTATGAACATTCTAAATTAATTTTGATACAACACCGGTTCAGATCAGTATATGAGCGGAATATGAGCGGAAATTACGATTTTTGTGGAAAAACAGTTTTTCAGTAAACATTTGATCCTTTTACGTCCCATACTGATTGGTTGATCGGAATAAAACTTCATACTTAAACTTTTTTCATAGATTTCATGCGAAATCTGGTAGATATCTTTGTATCAGAAGTGGCACCTTCCGTGGAAGTTTTTTAAATTATGACAATTACTTGAAATCCACACCAGTTGCGATTATAAGATCCACATATTTTGAACTTCTGTTTCCGGAGATTTTATTTAACGGTAGTTATTATTCCTACAAAATATATTTCCAAGTAGCTTATACTGTGTGTTTCACACCAATTTTTTCGACTAAATTACTGATTAAACTAAACTTCCATTGGTTTATACTAGTGATTTGATAGTTGTCACTTTATCTATAATACGTACTGCACCTATTATTTAATACTAATTTGCGTACTTAATTGTTAATTTACCACCATCGATAAAAAACTTTTCGCCAATTGATAAACCTCAAATTATATTTGCGAATTAGATTAGAATGAAGTTTAAATTAGTTTTGTCAGTAATTTAGTTGAAAAAATTGTATCAAACACACAGTATTAGAGGTTTTACACGGTATTCCTGACGATGATTATTTTGTCTAAATTTAACCATAACCATCAAGTTAGTTAGCCAAATATGAGACAAATATTCCGGCGTGGCGAACACGACACTAATCGTTAATTTAAAACTTATTCTCTGTGCCTGACACCAAGCTAGTTAATTAGTGCATACCAGTTATTGACAGATGTCAATAATGTCACCAAAATGTGCTTGACATTTACTTTTAAACTGAAAACTTAAGTCAGATTTATCAATCGCCGATTAGAGTTATAATAGTGAATGAATAATTTTGTTTTATTTTAAAATTGTTAATTATACATCAGGCAAAATTTTCATTGTGCCATCTATGTACGACTTGAGTACCCTCAATTTAGTTATTGGGAAATTTAGAAGGCTAAGCTGTGTCAGGTAGTGAAAGTATATTTATACTGAAATTTTCGATAGAAGTCGTATCTATAAAAATTGTGGTAGAAATTCGAATCATATATATTTTGCTGACGTCTTCTGAAATTTGGTCAAGCTAAAAATAATATGAAGTAGGATTATAAATATTTTGTTCGCTGAACTGACATGCATTCCATGTATAAATTAATTTAGCGCTTTAGTCAAATGTCAAAACATTAACAGAAAAAATCCTTAATTTGAGCTAATTAAATGTGTACCAGATTCATTAGGTAGGTGACCAAACCGGATGATGGGAATGGACGCATAATTAAATCGGGGCAGCTAGAAAGTATATATGAATTCATTTTCATCGCTGATTGCAGATGTGATTGCGACATGCGATGAGGGTATTGTACAGGTAGAGCATATACTTACTATAACGACACGTTTAATGACAATTTTACTTTTAAATCTAACCTGCAGAATGGGGATGTTGTCCAGGTTGTTAAAATACTCACTATAATGACACGTTTAACAGGATTTTTATTTTAATTTTGTTCATTTATACCCAAGAAGAAGTTAATTTTGTGCTCGGAGCAACTGACGACCGCCGTTTCAGCGCAGACCCATTATTTTCACGTGCCGTTGTGCGAATTACCATATGTCTCCAGAATTCGGGACCAATCCGGTTAATTGTTTTAACTTAAAGAATTAAACACAATATGACCCAAATAACAGTTATATTAATTGTCTTTACACTCTTTTACAGGTTCATCTTACAAATCAACTTTTAAGCCGCTTTAGTTACTCCATTTACTCTGTACATTTGCTTTATGCACGGTGGCTTACCACTTATTAAAGTTAGCCGAAAGACAAAAAATCGATAATGCACGTAGTGTCTTCGCTATCCCATCCAAAAGAAAACAACATGGCGAATGAAAAATAAAAATATAAATAAATACATAAATTAATAAATATAAATATATATGAGTCATTCCATGGTATTTCAGCAGTGGGTCCAAAGTCGACCTCACCGATTTCTTTTTTTATTTTCTTTCGTGTTTCTTGAACTAAAAAAGTAGACACGTATTTTTTGTTAAGTTTTATCACCTTCAGTTGTCCTGTTACACGGTTTTGAAATTGTGACGTTTTTTACATTTTCGGATTTTTTTTATTGGTCACGTAAAACTTTTTTATTATGAGTTCTGTATTACACATTAACAAGAATTATACCATTATAGAACTCGATCATTCGATCATTGAAATTGAAAACAAAAAATTAAATTTTTATGAAAAATATACTCTGGCAAATCTCAGTATACTCTGGCAAATCATCATGAATACTCACGCTCGAACAACGCTACGAAATTATTAAAATTTACTTTGAAAATCAGGCCGGGGATCGCGTTACAGTCAATGGAGATCGTTACCGCACATGATCAATGATTTTTTGTTTGAAAATATGGATGATATTGATCCGGACGAGATGTGCTTTCAACAGGATGGCGCTACGTGCCATACGGCGACCGCAACTACCGACTTAAATAATCAAAAATCAAAATGCGAGAAATGGATCTGCCAATTGGCCTCCAAGGTCGTGCGATTTGACACCTCTAAGTTATTTCCTGTGGGGCTATGTGAAGTCACTAGTTTATGTTGATAAACCAGCAACAATTGACGCCTTGGAGGCCAGCATTGTTCGTGTTATTCGTGACATACGGCCAGCAGTGCTCGAAAAAGTGGATCAAAATTGGACGTCCAGAATACGTTTCGCCAAGAACAGCCACGGTGCCCATAAATACCGTTAATGACGTTTGTGTTGACGAACGAATACTGCCAATTATTTTTACCTGTAGAGGGCGCAGCTACCGTTCCATAAACAATTTTGATATACCATTGTAAAGGAAAATGTTCAGCCTTTTGAGCAAGTATAAATTTATGAATGCACAGTGTTTAATTTTGCCGCTACGAGGCTTTAAAGTTGAAAAATGAGTTTTTTACAATTTTTCTTATACAAAAGTTGAGTACAGTAAGTGAAATTGTCAAAATATGTGATGGTTGGTGGTAAGAGTTGTTAGATAAAAATCTAGCTTTTAATAAAAAATACCGCTTTGTAAATGGACAAGGCTTACGTTCATTCGGTTCATAGTTTCAAACTTTAAATTAACGTTTCTACTAGTTTTTCGCACTAAAACTAAACTAAAATGAGAATGAAATTCTCAAGTTTTTCCGCTATTAATAACTATTTCTTGAAATTCTTAAAGTCACCCAGAAACAACAAACCTTCATACGTATGCGAGAACTTTCAATAATCTCGACTGGGCGAACTCTTTATCCGGCAGTGATTTAGGCCTTGATGTCGACCTGATATTGCCCCGAGATATATTTAAATTCTTCGACGCAAGTTTTTAACTGCCTCTGGTTTTATTCTTGAATCTTTCACATCTTGTAAAGCCCACAAAGCGTTTTCAAATCTTATAAGCTATCTAGACCTATGAAGAATTTTTATGGTAGCGCAATGAACAATGCTTTTGGTTTCAACATTTTCTGCATACTATAAATGGGATCATTGATACGCGTGGTACCAAAACGTCTTCTACTGTAAATTTATCACTTTTGATTATTTATTTGGCCATTTATGATTCCATGATGGTTTTTACAACTAGTCGCCTTCTGTAGCCGCCACGACTTTGCAATGTTTCTCAACAAAATTAATGGTGAGTCAGTTTTAATTGTAAATTGTGGTGGTAGACTTGGTAAAACGAGGAAATTTAAAATTCTGTTGGAAAATATACAGTTTCGATTCCGTCGACCACAGTGTCTTTTGACTTGAATGCAATTTGTTCACCGATAAAATAAATTAGAGTAATCATGGAAAATGTTGACACCAAAATTTTTGCAGATTTGCGATTCACTATATCGCCGTAGTCATAAAAACTTCTTTTAAAAAGAGCTCTGTGTGTGCGTGTGTGCGGGTAGTCTAAACGTCTGTGTCCTTCCTATAGCTCAAACGATTTGTCTGATGGTACTGAATCTTCATACAAAAGCATTTTCATAAATTTAAGAGATCCCAGTGATTTTTGGTCTATATTGCTTTACTGGAAGTGGTAGCTTCCATGGGAGCTTTTTCGTTTTTTGAAAATATTTTGAAAAGTACATGCATTTGCAAGAAAATGATTAAAACCGAAATATTGTAAATTAATTTTCAGACAAAATTAGTTCGGATCATATTTTAAATTTTACCGGAAATCACGAATTTTGATAAAAAAAAAGTTTATTTCACAAAAATTCGACATTTATACAGACTAGGAGGATTGACATTTCGAATTGAAACTGTATATTAAAGCTTTGTCCATAAAATAGGGGAGCTATGCAAAATGTAGTGGATATCTGCGTTCCAGAAGTGGCAGGTTCCGTTGGAGCTTATTCAATTTTTGCAAGGAAGATTAAATTTTTAACAAGGGTTGATATGACCCGGTATGAAGTTTCTAACGTAAAAAAAGTGTAGGTACACAAAAAAGTGGCAAATTATGACGTTAAAAATTGTAGGCTTGGAAAAATTAACATCAAACAACAATTTATGATAAATTATACAACACTACTTGAACAAAAGTAACTAGTACAATTAGTATAATTTATGTTAAAATATAAAGTTCGGCAATAATCGGCGGGAGTAATGCTACACCATGGCAAATATTGCAAAATTTCGATATTTGTGCTCGTATGGTGACTATGTGGTAATCAAAAGGCAAGGGAATGAAGTTGGCTATCTAAATATGTTTGTGCCATACATTTTCTAAAATATTATGTTTACGTCTAAATTCAGCGGATGCAATGCTACGCTATGGAAGTTCTCGCAAAATCTGTAGATATGCTCGCATGGTGACTAAACATGTTTGTGCCATTTCCTTAAATATAGGCTATGGGTCTTTTATCAGGCAGACGAATCGGATTTACAAGGGATGGAGTACTAAATTTTCACAATCTTCGTGAGTGGCTACGATTTAGTGGTAATGTATGGTGTGGTATAATTGAAAATAATATGTTCGTGCTAATTTTACTACCTGAAAGATTGAAATTATAAAACTATCTTCAATTTTTGAACGAAACAGGTCCCATTGTGCTAGCTTCAGTTTCACTCATCATGAGAAACACTTTCTTCTATCAACAAGATGGAGCTCCTGCATACTGTGGAACAGAAGTTCGTGATTGCTTGATATATATGCTTGTCAAGATCTCCAGATTTATCACCACTAGATTTTTATGTATAGGAATATTTGAAAGGAGAGATCTATGCAACAAACATTCAGACTAGGGAGCAGTTGGTTGCTCGAATCAATAATGCCGGCAACAAAATAGAACGAAATTTAGGAAATTTCAATATGATTGCTACAATTAGAAGACTTCACCAACTAAGCTTGTTACAAAATGGAAATCATTTTGAACGTTGTTTGTGAACAATATTTTTTTTTTCAACAAGTACAACATTGAATTGTTAATATCCAAAAACTATGCGATTAGTTAAAAAACGGAGCAAGCATTTTTTAGCAATTCGTCTGATAAATTTAAATTTAAAATAAAAAACAAAAATTACTAAGTGATTTTTTGAGCCTTTTCCTGAATTAATTTCCGTAGCTAAATGCCGAAAGTGTACTCATATGCTCACCTTAGAAGATTTATTGTTTCTGAGAAATTAATGTAATATTGAGAGTATTCATTAATTATGATTCTATGCAGCTATTCACCATAAAGTGTCAATATTTTTTTAGAAATAAAACATTAATTCCATAATTTAATGGGTAAATATGTTGATAAATAATCATGCAGCACTTGTGACAACTTTACCAATACCAAAATTGTTTAAACGTTATTCAACACGATGCACACAGGTTGCCAAGCGAATTTCTGAATGTGACCGGTATATGCCAGTTTCGCAATATTGCATTTCAATATTATTTGTAATTTGAAAACGTTTTATGTAAACAAAATATGACTATAAAACTAGCAAACGTTTTAAAATTGGCATTAGTTACACCTTAACGTTTCTCAAGTAAGATTTAAAACTACAAAAATATGAAATTTAGCGCGATCGTATTCACTATCGGGATGATGTTGATTCAGGTACGCATATATTATATTGGGTTGAGTCGAGAAAATATTAAACTTGGTTTCACATTTTAGATGTCGTTGGCTTCATTTGTGGAAGATCCCCAAATCGGCAATGGCGCAGATCATGGTCGCAGAGCCCGCATGATTGATTCTGCTCTTTTCGGCAGCCTTATCGGAGGCGGTGTTTAATAAAGAAGCCGCTATTGCAATTTAAAATAATGTTATAGCGAGCGCTATATTTATTATTAAATAAATAGTCACATAGAATAGTGGCGAAAACTAAATGTTTCCAATTTTTTATTTAACCAGCACAAAGGTGATGTAAATCTTGCCCAACTTTAACCTCTCAATTGTCAACCAAAATTCATGCACATCATTTTTGAAATTTGGTCAACGATTTATAATACAGTTGATTAATATGTTTGTCATTGGTTATAAACCAGATCGCATTTTTTCTAGGCAAGGTTCAGTAACGCCCCTAAAGCTAGAAAAACCCATATCGAGATTGGAACGCATATTAAGATAAATTGACATCCAAACTATTTTATGCTCATTATGACCCCATCAAAGTTTCCATTAAAAATTTTTTGGCTCCACTAGTTCTTGACCAAACTTCGGGTGATTTAATTTAAAGCTATACAGAAATGCTCAAACTAGAAAATATTGGGCGCCACTCGTTCTTCATTAAAGTTCAAGTCTGATCAATCGGCATTTAAATAATTTTAGGCTCATTATAGCCTAATCAAATGCTCCATTAAACAATTTTGGACTCCACTCGTTCTTGACCAAACTCCAGGTCATTTAATTTAAAGCTAGCAGAACCCAAATCGAGAACAGAAATTAAAACGCAAAACAAGATCAATCGCTTTAAATTAAATGACCTGAAATTTGGTCAAGAATGAGTGGAGTAAGTTTTAAATGGGCCACTTGATTAGGCCAGAGTAAACCTAAAATTATTTGTATGTCGATCTTGTTTTGCTTTATAATTTTGGTTTTGGTCCGTTATTTTGATTTGTTCTGCTGGCTTTTAATTAAATGAGCTTATGTTTGATCAAGAATGAGTGGAGGCAAAGATTGTTAATGGGTCATTTGATTAGGACATACGAGTAATAAGAGTTGGGTGTTTACGCACCATCTACTCATTTTTACGTGATTGTAACGACGCGTCGTCGATAACGTCGACTTCTCGTAGACAACGTTTATAACTTGTAAACAATGTCGACTACTTGTAGATAACATCTACTACTCGTAGACAACGTCGACAATTACTTGTAATCAACACCAGTTGCGATTATATATGTTCCACATATTTTGAACTTCTGTTTCCGGAGATTTTATTTAACGGAAGTTATTATTCCTACAAAATATATTTCCAAGTAGCTTGTACTGTGTATTTCACGCCAATTTTTTCGACTAAATTACTGATTAAACTAAACTTCCATTGGTTTATACTAGTGATTTGATAGTTGTCACTATATCTATAATACGTACTGCACCTATTATTTAATACTAATTTGCGTACTTAATTGTTAATTTACCACCATCGATAAAAAACTTTTCGACAATTGATAAACCTCAAATTATATTTGCGAATTAGATTAGAACGAAGTTTAAATTAGTTCTGTCAGTAATTTAGTTGAAAAAATTGTTATCAAGCACACAGTATTAGAGTTTTTACACGGTATTCCTGACGATGATTATTTTGTCTAAATTTCCTAGTCGGTAATTAAATTGGTGTTGATGTTGAATTGAAATTTTTTAAAATTTGTTAAATAAATTAGAATTTGGATAATTAAATATCAGGATCATTTTGTTTATGAACATTAGAGACATCTATCAATAACTGGTACGAACTAACCATCAAGTTAGTTAGCCAAATATGAGACAAATATGTCGCGTGGGGCACACTACACTAATCGTTAATTTAAAACTTATTCTCTGTGCCTGACACCAAGTTAATTAATTATTTCATACCAGTTATTGACAGATGTCACTAATGTTCATATACCAAAATGTGCTTGACATTTACTTTTAAACTGAAAACTTAAATCAGATTTATCAATCGCCGATTAGAGTTATAATAGTGATTGAATAATTTTGTTTTATTTTAAAATTGTTAATTATACATCAGGCAAAATTTTCATTGTGCCATCTATGTACGACTTGAGTACCCTCAATTTAGTTATTGGGAAATTTAGAAGGCTAAGCTGTGTCAGGTAGTGAAAGTATATTTATACTGAAATTTTCGATAGAAGTCGCATCTATAAAAATTGTGGTAGAAATTCGAATCATATATATTTTGCTGACGTCTTCTGAAATTTGGTCAAGCTAAAAATAATATGAAGTAGGATTATAAATGTTTTGTTCGCTGAACTGACATGCATTCCATGTATAAATTAATTCTACGGTTTAGTCAAATGTCAAAACATTAACAGAAAAAATACATTTTGTCAAATTTATTCTTTCTTCAACTGATGTATTTTTTTCTTAAATGTGGTGAGCTAATTAAATGTGAACCAGGTTCATTAGGTAGGTGACCAAACCGGATGATGGGAATGGACGCATAATTAAAACGGGGCAGCTAGAAAGTATATATGAATTCATTTTCATCGCTGATTGTTTCTAGAACATTGAACACCACGACATTGAACAACATTGAATTGTTAATATCTCATAAACTATGCGTTCAATAGCAATAATTCTTTTAATTTCACCATTGTTTTCTTGATGGAAACACAATGGATGGAAATTATCATTAGCGAGAAGAAAGAAGAATTCTGTGCCTTTAAGATTATAGAAAAACTTTTGGGTTATTTTAATTGTTAGAAGAAATATTGGCATTTACATGATTTAAGGTAATCCGCTGTTCTAAAAAATTTAAAATGCAATTTAAGTGGGTAACGGTTCACTTCCCGACATATGCGTAGTAGACTTTTCTTCAAGACATTGACCCAGCTACACGCCTCACTTGTTTAGACTCGTCCCAATTGAATACCATTTTCGAAAAATAGCATTTTCGAAAAAAACAATTAAAATCTAGACGATTATAGAAATTAAGATTTAAACAACATTTTTTAGATCCGTTTTTAAACACTTTTTTAAAAAAAAACTTATTTCACCAGCATTCCGCATCTCTACATTCCAGGCAAATGTGGTGAATTTTTATTTACAAGAACTTCCAGCTTACTCCTACATATCAATTTTATCAATGTTTGCAATGATGTTGAAAAGTATAGCAATACAAAAACGATAAATAATTGGAAACTTCAAAAAAATCTAAAGATTTAATTTTCAAATTTTCTTATTTTTAAATGAACCCGTCCGAGCTTGGAGTGAATCATCAATTTTTCTGAATGAGGAGGGTTTCCTCGTACAGATAAAGGTGTATATCCGATTATTAATTTTCGATAATGATAAATAACAAAACTTTTAACTAAAAAATGAAATAAAAAGGTTATATTTTATGTTTAGTGAATTAATATTTAATTTAATAAAGAACTCATTCTGCGAAAAAGAATTTTGCGAATTACGACAGCACTATCGTACTCCTCAATATCTTCATAGTCATGAACTCGCTTTCATACGAGTAGTTTTATCTCCATCCGGCCGTAGTAGCTCGATCATTTGCAGCTTGTTTATCACACATACATTTTACAAAACTACGTAAACATTCAGTATTTTTATGATCCTTACTGCCACATATCGCAGCTACCGCTCTCCCAATAGACACCGAAAAGTGAAGAACACTTTTTTTGCCATTGGGGTTTCAATACGATGTCATTAAATAATTTTCTAATAGATAACACATATAAAAGGTGTTTTTTTAAGAGGTTGCCGATTTTTTTTTTGAATAAAACACATATAAAATTATGAAATGACCAAAATTTTTTTTTATTTGGTAGATAATTTTTTGGCATTTAACATTTAAACACAATTTCTGGCATATGGCTACCACGACTATTTTTCACAAATGTCATTCTGGAGGTCCAATTTTCCAGCACTTTTTCAAGCATTTGAGGGCGTATGTCAGCAATGACACGTTGAATATTGGTTTCCAAAGCGTCAATCGATTGAGGTTTATCCACATAAACCAATGACTTCACGTATCCCCACAAAAAGTAATCGAGTGGCGTCAAATCGCACGAACGCGGAGGCCAATTCACCGGACCATTTCTCGAAATAATGTTGTCGTTGAAAGTTTCTTTCAATAAGTCGATTGTTTCACGTGCTGTATGGCAAGTGGCACCATCTTGTTGAAACCACATTTCATTCATATCCATATCTTCAAGATTTGACAACAAAAACTCATTTAACATGGTTCTGTATCGATTTCCATTCACGGTAACGCGTCGTCCTTCCTCATTTTTAAAGAAATATGGACCGATGATCCCACCAGCCCATAGACCGCACCAAACAGTACATTTATCAGGATGCATTGGTAATTCTAGAACGGCGTGTGGATTATCTTTGCTCCAAATGCGACAATTTTGTTTGTTGACGTATCCATTTAACCAAAAATGCGCCTCATCACTGAAGAGAATTTTACGGTAAAAAAATGGATCTTCGTTCAATTGATTTAACGACCAATCACTGAATTCACGGCGCAAACGATGGTCGTGTGGCTTTAATTCTTGCACCAATTGAATTTTGTATGGCACCAAACCCAAATCTTTACGTAAAATTTTCCATAAAGTCGATGGACAAAGTCCAATTTGCTGAGCACGACGACGAATCGATAAATTGTCGTTTTCTTCGACACTGGCCTCAACGACAGCAATATTTTCTTCTGTACGAACTCTTCTCATTCTTGTCGGTGGCTTGGCATCCAAAAGAGTGAATGTAGACCGAAATTTGGTAATTACGTTCTTAATGGTGGTCTCTGACGGACGATTATGTGCACCATAAAATTCACGAAGTGCTCTATAAACATTTTTAATTGAACACTGATTTTGAAAATAAATTTCCACGATTTGAAAACGTTGTTCTGGAGTTAACCTATTCATAATGATTTGCCAAACAATACTGAGTAGAAATACCACTTTGAGCTGTCAAAACAACTGTCATAAAATAAAACGACATCTATCGGAAAAACAAACCTCCTAAAAAAACACCCTTTATATCGCATCGCCAAGGAGTCATGTATTTCATTCTCCATACTCATATGCTGGAGTCTTCTTTTATTTTTGTGCTTCTTCTTTGACTGCACGACACGTGATCAGCCCAGGAAACTCTAGTAAATTTAGTAAATTTATTTATTATTAATGCAGATCAATAAATTGTAGTTAATAATGGTATTACTCACTAATTGGACATTCATTGAGTTGTTTCCACGCCGATCTTCAAAAATATGTTCATGTTCGCGCGGGGCAAGAATATTTATGTTCGTGCCAATGACGACAGAATGACTATTTTTTTCATAAAGTCGTTGCTTGTATAGAACCTTCGCACGATCGTCTGGAAATTTAAGATACATTCTGCATATAGTTTTATCTAAAGCTTCAGTGATTTCTGATAAGCAATGAGATGACATGGGTTGATTCATATTGTGAAATATACCTTCGCCATCAGTGTTTTGGTAAGATACAGTCGCGTAAAAATTAAGGATAGCTGCTAGTGTCACTTCCACTGGTGTTTTAATATTTCTTGCTTCGCAAGAATACGGGATTTTAATTCAATTACCAGGGGGTAAATTCCTATTCCGCGAAAATATTAAAAGGAAAAGTTTTTTCAGTGGTAATCGTAGGTTTGAATTGCCTATAAGAAATTTAAATTTCACATAGTAGAATTTAAAATTACGTGCTAATAATGAAAAACTACTAGATTGCCAATGAATTTAAGTTACCATCTGCGCATTGCATAGCTCCATGGCAGCCTATAGTACTGGACATGGAAGATAGGTCGACCCATGAGTTTTGCACGCCAATAAGGTCGTAGTTGTGTTCCTTTTAATCACAGATCGTAATCTTGTGATGCAAATTTCCTTTTGTATCCTGCCCCTATCGGGATTCGAACCCGGTACCTCCCGATCCAAACGCCAAAGCTTTAACCACTGTGCCATTTGGTCGGTACCTCCAGAAATTTAAAAATATCTTTTGAGGCATGAACATATTCCAAGAACCTAAAATAAAACAACAACAACGGTACAACACGATATAACAACAGTATATGAATCATTTACATTCAAATATTGGACTAGACTGGTCCAAAATATTGCACCGGTTTCTTAAAAATCGCCGCTCTAAATAATAATTAATGTTGGAGTCGTTTCAGCGGGATTCTCTATTGAAATATGATACAAATAAAATTACCAATCCAATATTCTTCGTTTTACTTTATTGTTTCAATATTACACAAGAAAATATAATAACTAAATAAACCAGTTAATTGAAAATATTCCATAAGCAAAACTTTATTATTGAACATTTTTGAAATACTTTTTTTTAAAAATGTTATGTTATGCTCGAAAAGGGTTTCCATCATACCGACTTTCTAACTTTTCGATTTGAATATCACTTTCGATAAATAGCGAAGTGATGTAACAACTGGAATTGCAATTGTATTACAACATATAGGATTTTATTCGGGTTCGTTAGCCTCTTGCAGAAATAGTTTAGCTTCATTCTAAGCTTTACCTCGCGATTTTCAACAAAATAGCTGACATCTGGCGAAAAAACGTGATTCGCAGTTTGGTATGAAGCAAGAGAGATCAAAACTTTCATAACAACAGATATGGATTTGGCAATTCTCGTCTTCCTCCTTCCTTCCTTCCTTTCTTCAAAATCAAGCCTATGTTATAATTGCATTTGTTAGGAAAATATGTAACTGACAGTACAACTAATACCTCAAAATTACAGTAAATTTACCAAATATTTTGAAAATATGCAAAAAAAAGTTATAAAGGAATATTGAAAAACTTTAAGATTTTCACAATATTTTTTAGTGTGAAGAATAATTATTATCAATTTACCTTTTCATTTGCTTGAAAAAATTTAAAGAGAGTTTTCCAATTACCAGTAATCAATTGCGATTCGTCCAGTTTTCTGGAAAATTCATTCACGGGGTCGAACTTTTATTTCGCTCGCTCGAATTTTATAAAAAGTTTTCGAGTGGCAGAAAATCTGTTCGAGAGTAGTCCAGTGAGGACCGGGTCCCTTTTTTAATTTTAGTCGGCTCGCATGATTTTTATAAAAATCGCTGGGGCAGCGTTTTCGATTACCAAAGACTGATTTCAATGAGTGCCTACTTTGGGAAAATTAATTTAGTGGATCATCTCGTGAAGGCTGGGGCGCTTGGAACCCTTTTAAATATTTTATTGATAGTATTTGGTGGCGCATGTTGTGGGATGTTGCAACATGGTGTTACTTGATGTTGCATCTTGATGTTGCATCAGAGTCTTCGAATGCAAGGAAATGATTACAATGGGGTCTGAATACTTGATAATTCAATTAAGCGATCCCCGGATGAGAGGAATCAAATGCCAGGAATCATTTTCGATAGGTGTTAATTTCGGGAAAACTCTTTTAAGAGGTCCTTCGGTGGGGCCAGGGAACCTTTTTAATTTTTATCCGCTCGAACGATTTAAATATAAATTGCGGTAATAAATGTTTTCTAATGCCAGGAATTGATTGCGATGAGTCCTAATTTTTGAATGAGTAATGAGTAATAATTTAATGAGTTCTAAATTCGAAAAATTTGTTTAGAGGGTTCTGAAATAAAAAAATATCGACTCGAACGATCTTGATCAAAAATTTGAGAAAGGAAATTTTCGAATGTCAGAAAATGATTGCAATGGATGATGATTTTGGGAAACTTGTTAAGAAGTGTTTCTGGTTAGGCCGCTACGTTGCGTATTGCTCTACAATATGCCCACTGTGTTATCTCAATCGTTGCGAATGTAACTCAGATTAACGATGAAAATGGGGATCTAATATACATTTTGGGCATGCCTAAATTGAGCCTAAGCCATTTCTTAACCGATTTAATACACAATTTTTTTTTATGTTAAACACACAATAGGATTACAAAATGAGTTCCAATGCGTAAATTGGACGGAACGGAAAAAGAATAGTATGAAACTCAGTTGGCACTATGAAAATATCTAATTTGATTGAAACAAAACCGCGAAAATAAAATAAAATTTTGATAATATCCTTTTTATAAGATGTTTACGTTGTTTGCCAAGGCAAAACCATTTTAAATTAAATTGGCAGCAAAATTGGTCCATATCATTTTACTAAAAACTTAATCGAAATGACGATTTTAGATTAAACATTTTTTTTTACCAACATTCGGCTATGTTTTCGTTTTATTTTTAGAAAAATTTGTTTTCGTACACATTTTGTGTAATTTTACAGAAAATTCGACGACTACGCTTGAGATTTACGAAATATACACACAGGTGCAACTAATGACACATTTGACATTACATCTAGGTGAGGTGAGGTTATCAAGACGTTGGCAGTTTGGTATCGAACTAATGAAACTTGAGAATTTTTTAATTTAAAAAATTCGGTCGTCTCATCAGACTGCAGTGACCAAAGACCAAACTACAAAAATATTGAAAATACTTTGCACTTACATGCAAAGTATCATCACAATGCTTTAGCGAATTATTATGTTTCGTTACGCAATTGTCCTCTTCGTAGTAACCTCGAATTTTATTGTATTTGACACATACATGAGATTTCTATATGAAATCATATAGAAATCGCATGTATGCGTCAAATACAATGAAATTAGAGGTTACGAAGAGGTTGACAATAGCGTGGCGAGACATAATAATTCGCTAAGGTATTGTGGTTATACTTTGTATGTAAGTGCAAAGTATTTTCAATATTTTTGTAGTTTGGTGATTTGGTCACTGCACTGCAGTCTGATGAGACGACCGAATTTTTTAAATTAAAAAATTCTCAAGCTTCATTAGTTCGAAACCAAACAAACTCCCAACGACTTAGTATTTAGTAACCCCACCTAGATGTAAAACAATATCTGGCTATCACCCAGAATAACCCAAATTTCTCATGACACATTGATTTTTGGAATGAACTAACCGAAAGATGATTAAGATTGTTTTCTCCACAGCTAAAGTGAACAAAGGAAACGACGCGACATCAAAAATATGTCGACTTCCATACTTTTGATATCGCGTCTTTGAATGATGAATATAATTTTTCCATATGAGCTCATGAGAATCAAATTCCACAAGAAAGGGTGTTGGCCACAACGTATGTATGCACCGCTCCATTTTTTATTAATTGCTGTTAAAAAAACTTTTTTAATAATACAACCTACGTGAAGGCATCTAGTGGTTTAGATCCGGCAAACTACACACAGCGGCTTAATTAAGGGAACACAAGTAACACTCGATTAAGAAAAAAACAAAAGAACATGCAATAATTTTGTTATGTTTTGTTTTTCTAATTTATAATATTTAAAGGTACAGCTGTGTTTTTCAATATTTTAATTCCAAATTTAAATTATTAACAATTAACAGAATATCTAACACTATTAGTGGTAAAGTATTTTTTTTTTATTTAATTGTATTTAATATGAAGTAATTGTATAATGTATGCATATCAATTCATTCGCCATTAGAATTTGAAGAAAAAGAGTTATTAATTCTAAATGAGCGACATGGCACCCACTGATGTCACCAGGGCGGTGACAATGGCTACACTTACCGCCACGTGGCCAGGAGTTTCGGTATGCTCACGTCTATCATTTATCGGTTTATTCAACGATACAGACAAACGGATTCTTGCGAGAGAAGACGAGGCCAAGGCCGAAAACGTTGTACTGGTTCCAGAGATGAACGTTTCATTGTCCATGAAACTGTGAGAAACAGGGGTCAAACAGCAACTCAAACCCGTAAAGCTTTAGAAGAAGTTCGAGGACTTAGTGAACGTAGACGAAGGCTTAAATAAATTGTTTTAATATCATATATTCCAGCCAAGAAACCACCGAGATCACATATTCCAGCTAACTGTTGAGAAATTACCGAGCAAGTTTGAGTTTTGCTCAAGAACACCGATTTTGGGCTTTGAACCAGTGGGGTCATATTTTATTCACAAACGGGAGTCGTTTCTTAGTGAACTCGATCGATGGAAGGCAAAGAGTATGGAGACCTCACCAGGTGAGCGGTGTTTTCAATATAACATTATGACAACCTTCGCTTATGGTGGAGGCTCAATTATGGTTTGGGCCGATATTTGTTTAGATACCCCTATAGAATTAGTGATTATTGATGGCGTATTCCTTACAAGTGATCGACATGTTAGCGATATTCTGCTATAACACGTGATACCAATTGCCCCATTCATCGGATAAAATTTTGTTTTAATGCACGATAATGCCGGCGCCGCATACTGCTGGCTCTATAACGATCTTTTTGTATCAGGTTACACTGAAAAAAATATGTACACATATAAACTGAAAACCTACATTAACACTATGAATAGTTTATAAAAACTCCTCCGATGCAAGTTTTCGTTAATCTAATGAATCGTGATGCATTAATATTATGAATATTTAAATTTAATAAAATCCCGTTGAATATGAAACCGACATAATATTAAAGAAATGAAACAGTATGTATATGCAGTAATTAATACTATTAACTAAACAAGTTATTATGCCGATGAACAAATTAGCGAATTTTGAAGAATTATTACATTAATACAATTAAATCTTGGCAACATTTTCATAAATATTAACAAAAGAGCGAAAACAGTTTAAAGTAACAATGCATATTATTAATGCATAATATCTTTTGAGATATGAAGAATTAGAGAATATTTATGAAACCATTAATAATTTTCATGCAAATTTTGCATCATGCCAATGAACGAATTTCTAAAGCTGATGTAGTTTTTATTAAACAAGGAAACAAATATATATATATATATATATATATATATATATATATATATATATATATATATATATATATATATATATATATATATATATATATATATATATATATATATATGTATATATATCGAGAACGATAGAAAAATAGTTAAAATAAAAACGATTTCGTATTACAAATATATTTTTTAATTGTGTCTTAATAATTCAAGTTTAGCTAACTGTACAATAAATTTTACATATTTACATGGCCTTAAGCTCCTCAAGCATGAAACTAACTTTTGGAGATTTAGGTTTTACAGTTTTTACTGATTTGTAAAAGTACGTTTGAACAAAATTCCAAAAAAATTCGGCCTCTTTCGGATATTCTAAATTATATAAAAAAAATGACTTGTAACAAATATCTAAAGCTCGTAAAAAGTTATTAAATGGTAATTTGATATCGTCTACAAAAATAAAATATTTTTCGATGGATTGTATGTCCCCAATTGCTAGAATGAATGGCTGAATGCATTCTAGTTTCTGCTTTAAAAAATGTATGTGGTCCTCAGCCTGCTGAGTGTTCCCGATGAAGACCATAGATTCTTGTGCATCTTTGATTGTTACTTTAGACACAACTTTTTTCCCAACATTGTCTTTTTTGACCACTTTATGGGTAGGTACAAGGTAACCGTGAATGCACCAAAACAGCTGTAGAGTTGCAATATCTGCAGAAAATAAAATTATAAAAGAAGAAAGTTAATCCAATTTATTTGGCAAACGTAAAAGTTTCAATAAGTCACCTTTATGGAAATCTCCCTCTTTAATTTCATCTAAAATTAGTTTTATTTCCGGCGATTTAATTTTTCCGGATTTTAAAAACTTTAATATTTTTTTAAAATTCATCTCCCAATCTGTCATCACATCCGAACTAAAAGGATGAACAGCCTTAAAATCTATGTCAATCTAAAGAAACAAAACACAAGTTCAATATTAATAAACAAAAATTTTAAATTAAAATATATAAGAAAGCAATATAATTTTAACAATAACAATTAGTTTAAAAAAAATCAGGATAATTCTGATAATAATGTAGCATATCTAAGCTGTATGAAAGTAAACGTATTTTCAATTTAAGACAACATAACGGAAAAAACATAAACTGTTGATTTGACTGTTATAACTTAAATTATTCGCGTTCGTAATTCTTACCCAACGCAAATTCTGCCTACTACTTCCTAATATCTTATTTCTAGAATATTATTAAGGAGCGAGGACAAAAACATTTTAATCTATGAAAACCATTTGTAAGCAAGTCGCGATGCACGTATACTTCAGTTAAAACAGGCCGCAAATTTGATTTAAGTATACTTACTAGGTGGTACCCGTTTGGTTTCTTATACTCCGGCCATTTATTAAAAGTTTCTTGTAGTGAACCAACTAGGTTTTGAATTTGATTTATTCGATAACCACTACAAGCTTGCCAGAGACTGTGGAAATCTTCTGCACTAAGATTATCGAACTTCAAGCTTTTAATGCATGATTCGGCGTCTACTTCGACATCTTTAATTAAAAGAATTAAATTATAAAAAAAACACGGATATACACCTACTTCGATCACAACTTACTGATTTTATTATTTTCGTGTTTTGCTTCCGAGCTTATTTTCGATTTTAATAAATTGGTTTTCTGCTTTAAGTTTCCAAATTTAGCATATATTCTACCCCGTTGGCCAGTGCGATAAAATTCTTTTTTTTCTCCAGGGAACCGTTCTATGATTTCTGCTTCTATTCTTCGACTCGTTGCTAAATCTAAATGAATATTATTTTCTTCAAAGTACGTTGCGACAATATTAACAAGCATAGTTCTGTGTACCGGTTCCAATTTATTAAAATTTTTAAAATATTCTGCAATCAAATTTCCTTGAGGCTTTGTATATAGGATATGTGCAAACGACGAACCTACTGGTTTCTTTTTGAATTTATCGACGTTTTCATTCGGTGGTGAAACGCACGCTGATTCTCGATCTTGATTATTCTCAGAATTTTGTGAAGGGTTAAGAATCTGAGGTTTTTGGTTAGCCATAAGATTTTCCTCATTCAAGTACAGAGGAAGTCCGATATTTCTTCTCCAAATTGAAAGGTTGTGTTCAAACCAAATTGTGTCACCCATCTTGCAGATTTTCAAAACGTTAGTGATGTGATGAACTTTTATTATTTTTAATGTTTCTACGTCAATTTTCTCTTCTGCAATGATAAAATAATTATTGTTAACATTATTATAGACAAGTATATATGCACTGTTTTTAAATTACCTTTCAGAATACTTAACAGGTGAATTTGTCCCCAACTGTTTAATATAGATATTAGTGATTCATCATTTGGTTCAATTATGTGTAAAACCGTATTATGTTGATTCTCAAGAATAGTGATTGGAGTAGAAACATTTGGAGCGGTGAGAAATGTGTAGGTTGTATAATCATCATTAGCTTGATTGTTCATATTGGCGCTTTCTTCTTCATAATTAAAAGACATATTTACTTGCAAATAATAAAATAATATTAATAATAGAAACTAAAAAATCTGATTTTATTCGAATTCAAAATACCAAAATTTATGAATTTATGCATTTTTCTAAGAAATGCTTTAATAGTTCATTTACATAAGTCATCCCAAAAAATTGAAAAGCAATTACCCAATATTTGAGTGTAAAAATACTAACGTTGGTATACGTTAAACAACTCATTGAAAATAAAACATTTAATTCATTTTATTGAAAATTGAAATTTGAAATTGCCTTAAAAAAATTTGAGATCACAAAATAAAATTTGAAATTGTAAAGCAATGACACCTATATACGAATATAAAACTAATGTTGTTCTTCGATGAATGAATTAATGAAATAATTTTCATCTCAGACAATATAATCTTAATCTAGCACATTAAAGTATTCTTTTAATCTTAGCATGTTCCTACCTTTCGCAGTTTTTATTATTGTTATTGGTGGGCCGATAAGATCATCAAATTTAAGAATATGAAACGTGCCTAAGAGAGTTGGATCAATTTCATATGCAACGAAATGTCCATTATATAGAATATTTCTTACCTCTTGGCAAAATAAAAACACGTCTTTATTTATTTTGGTGATATGTAGAATATAGTATACAGTATAATCATGCGTAAATTTTGCAACATAATAACCTTTTTGGAACAAAATTCCGTTATATTCAATTTTATTGAACAATTGGACCCGATTTTCCTGTTCAATGTTTAATTTGATGCAGATTATACTCTTAAAATTGCTATTTGTCTCCTCTTTAGATTTTATTTCAAAAGCGTTAAAAACATGTTTGAAATTCATTATTTGGTGAGCAAATTTTAGTTGGTATTTTTTGGCAATGGTTAAACAAATATTTTTACGTGAAGTTATACTGTGTGAATATATTTTAAATTGTTTGTGTTTAGCTTCAAATCTAAAAGACCAAAATTTTCGCAGTGGCCCGCATTTTTTAAGCACTGTTGGGTAATGTGTCAAAATATGAAATTTTCGTTTTAGGGTATCTTGGAAAAGTTGTATATACTGTGAGTTATGAAATTTAATTTTTTCTGCTAATGCTAAAATCAAAGAGTCTGTTATTTTAAACGACAAAATCAAATCTATAATATCTATTAAAGATAAAAGAAATTCCCAAACATTATCACGTGATGGTACGAGATCGCCTATCATTAGAGGCAGATACATAACAAAAGTCAGCATCTCACGTGCAGACATTTTAAAATGTTGATTTTTAAGATGAGCCAGTTTAACTTCAGTTGAGTGATTACCAATTTCAGTCGGACCATACTCAAAGTTTTGCTTTCTTAAGTTAAGCATTTCTAAAGAAAAATATTTCATATTCTGTATGAAATAAGTCAAAATATGTGATAAATCATAATGACAAATGCCTTCAAATAAATCATGCATAACATCCACAGGACAGTTTTGGGTCACATGAAATGAAGGAATATTATTAAAATAACAGCAAAGCAAATAAAACAATGCATTATGGATAACCTATTGCTTTTTAATTTGTTTCAAATTTCCAAAACTCTAAATAATAATGAAAATTGAAAACATTTCTCAAAATTAATAGACTCGTAAGTTTAACTTTGGCAAAATACCAATAATAATTTTTGTATTATATTTGGACTTCGCACTTATATACAATTTACATGCAAATTAAAATTTAATTTAAGCAACGTTTTCCATTAGACTTTTTCTGCTGTGGAATTTTCATAGTAGCAGAAAATCACGCGAATTCGCTATCACAATAATATCATTGGTAAGAAAGTTTAAAGGGTTAATATAACATGTCATGGAAACTAGTGCGATAAATTAAACAATAATATTTAGAATGTCACTCTTGATAAATCTACGCAAGATTGGGTATACTACAATTATTTATAATGATTACAACATTCTCTATTTCAACAGGAAGACAAATATTCTTTGAAAATGCTAATTTCGTATTAATAGTAAAAGGAATTAAGAATATTTCCATCAAAATTTGTTAAAATAACAATTTAATCTACCAAAATCTACTTCAATACATACACACACCGTTTCATTTATACCGTTATTCTATAAGTATCACATGATAGAAAAAATACAAATCTAAGGCTTTTGTTTGTGGAAAACAAAAAAGTTAATTTAAATTTATATTAAACTACACAAACTTATCATAAATTACAGGTTATTGCACATTATACATTTTACTTTAAAATCAGACAAATTTTACACGGCCAAATTATTTGCAATGCAATACTTATAAAAACGCGTGTTTATCCAAAATTCACTTATCAAAGTTAATTGCACACATCACACACACACAAATACATAATTAAATACATACCTGTAATCAAGTAGCGCACAATATTTTTTTAATATTTAATAAATTTTTATTATTAAATCTTTTTATTTTTCAATTATAATTTTGTTGTACTACAACACATCGAAAATATCGACCGTTCTAATTAAATTTCAAGCACATAATGAGCAGGCTGCCCACTGCCGATTTATTTCTATTCTCGGTATTACCGTTATTGTTTTAACAATTCATAAATATTATGGAAAAAATCTTGCACCTGCGAATTCGATCGTACATTTGATGAACAATTTCATTCATTTACAAAACGATTGTCAAATTAATAAATAATACGAACTTTTTCATGGATTTTATGAAAAAAAAAATATTTGTTCTTCAATAAGATGAACATTTACTATATACTATGAAGTTAATGAAAATGATGACAGGGTTGCCAGTTGATCTCTTAGCACAAAAAAACCCGAACTAATTTATATTATGAATTGTTCATGTATTTTATGAATTATTCATCAAAAGGATGAATATTTTCTGTTTGTAATTAAAATAATGGTACCGGGTTGCCAATTTGGCGCCAAAACAAAGGGAAATATTATATATTATGTAGCTTTGCATATATTTTATGACCAACATGATTTTTTCACAAATGTATGATATTTGTCCTGTTTATTATATGAAATTAGAAAAATGGTGTGAAACTAAATTAAAAGATCCATGTTTTCAAATTTAAAGTAGAATAGAGATCTCTAAATAGTTTTACCAACTCTGGCAGTTAGAAATATTGGCCCGATTTATGACAACCATAAAATATATACGTAATGCACAGCAAAGATTTATATACCGTATAAAACATGCCAAGTATTAAAGTATTTATTTATTAGCAATTTTGAAATAAAAAATATGTGAGTAACATCATTACTTCATCACATCATAAGAACCTCTTGAAATTGAGTCTGAAAATTTTCTAACTGTTGAACACTCGATGATATTTCCTACATAGGCTTCCGCTCTTAAATTACATAAAACCGTCATTAGATAAACCGCGTTTGTTAAGTTGTTGCACGATTGTAGTTAATTATAAACAAATATAAAACCAAGTATTGACTCACATTTTGAACTATCCTGCTAATTAAATTTATTTCAGAAATGATGATTGATGATCGATGAATGTTTTAAAATAGCATGTTGTAGGCGGTTATAGGTCAAGCGGAATCATTTTGGTAGTCAAGTGGATCCGTCAAAGCCATTCGTATCCGCTTGTGAGTTGAATATTTGTATTTATAAATGCAACCTATTATTTATATCGTATATGGCTTACGATTACTAGTAACTGAGGATAACTACGATTATTTAAAATTATAAATTGAAGTTCAGTTCAATACGGATAACAAAAAATAATTTAATATTAAACTAGATAACAGTATTTAATTTACAGCCAGAAGAAGGTTAATACGGATTAACTATAGCTTTGATCGCAAATGCATATTTGTTGACATCTACGGATAAGCAAAGCATATAGCAACGTTCGGAAGGAAGCTATAATTTTGTCATCAGCATTAAGTAATGAAAATTGTTTTGGGTTGTGCCGCAGAACACACGCAAAAATATCGATCAGCTGTTCGTAGTTTTTTTTTAAATTACATTAGGTCAAGGTGAACCTTATAATAATATTTTTGTTTTCCAATACAAAAACATCGTAGGTTGGATAGTACTCCAAGTAAAATATGGTTATTATAATTTAAAATATAAAACGTTTATTAAACAATAAATATAAATAGGTAAATCTGTTTTTTTACATTTACTTCTTTTTGAAAAATGAAATTTTTGTCTTGAAGTCAAAAACAAGTGACTACAATTCAAAAAGAAAGATTGTTTAGATAACAAAATTTTTTCTAAAATTACAATTATACATAAGGAAGAATCTACGCACTATGCAAAAATTCTAATTGTACATCAATATTATGTTAATTTGTCCTTAAATATGAATCTTTACTATTCATAATTTCCATAATTTGAACATTAATTGTATGAATTGAAGATTATTGATTACTAGATACTAATATTTATAAAGGTTGTGAGTGTATTGTGCTACTATGATATAAGAACCTAAACTTTCAATTTTAATGAACTTGAATTCATAATATTAAAGTCACAAATATTATCTTTCAAAATGTAAAATTCATGTTTTACTTAAATAACACGATTTATACATTAATATGATGATTTTGGATTAATGAATGCTGTTCATTAATAAAACGACAAATATTTTTTTCAGTGTAGAATAAACAAGCTGAACACGAGCAGATTTGAACCCGATAGAGCATGTCTGGGATATGTTAGAGAGACAGGTCCGAGCTCGAAATTCAGCAGTTCGAAACACAGAAGAACTTCGAAATGCACTCTTGGACGAAAGGGAAAATTTATCACAAGACAGTGTTATCGCAAGCATGGCAAGGCGAATGGAAGCAGTTGTGAAAGCTCCTGGGGATAACACCTGTTACTGAGGAAACCGTTTGGTTACACAAATTGGTTGTTATTTTGTTTTATTGGATTATCTCAATCAAAGGTAATCCTTTCAAAAAAGTAGCATACGCTATGAAATACGAGTATTATAATTTTTTCTTGTATTTGGATGTTCATTCGATCATCTATCTGAATTATTCATACATCAACTTCTAATTAATTTTAAACAACTTTATTTTAACTTTTATTTTGTTCCCATAATAGTGCCGCTGTGTGTAGTTCGAAGGAATAACAACTCAGTACAGCACATAAAATGGTGGTCAATGAAAATAAAAAAATGTGTTATCACAATACTATTTTATAGCTTCAGTAGTATTCAGAATTAAATAAGCATCTGATACTTATTCGACTTTGTGTAATGTATTGTCCCGACATTTTCACGGTATTACAATTAAAATCAACGCCCCGTTTTGCAATGTATATACTTAATGGCACAAAGAAATTAAATTTAAGGAAATTCAATTCACTCAAGCATCTGTGACCGAGCAAGGCTCGTTGCTCCAGGAACTATATTTTAAGTATTGAATTTTATGACAGTTTATATAGTTTAGAGTTAGTTGTGTGTTATAAAACTATTGTACTGGTTATCTATCCCAAGTTAAAGAAAATCAAAATGCTGTACTTAGACTAACGACTTTAAAATCAAATCATTCTAACATGAAAATTTATGAAGTTGAACTCATCATTATAACGTAGTAAAACAAATAAAGAGGTAATGTATGACATTGTATATAAGCAACTATTTGTAGGCTGAGAGAAGGTGAAATACTAATTTTTAACAAAAAATTTAAATTCCTCATTTCTAGCCTAAGCCAACCACACCTCATTGACATTTGCAAATTTTTAATAAAAACTGAAGAAACCAACATTAAATATAAGAAACATAATTTTCTTTCGTTTTACATTTATGCAAATAGTAGATCTTGTTGGTATGATTATGTACAATGTACATACATGATAGATAGATGAATGTTTGCATACACAAATGATATAGAATATAGATAATTCTTAATTTAGTTACATATAAAATTATTGCATTTGATTTAAATTTTATAAATTGTTTTTTGGTGATTAAATTGGGTTGAGTATAAGATTTTATTTAACTTAACTTTGTGTATTATGGAACGAATAAAAATGAATTAAATCAAAATTAAAGACATTACAATATTACCTTAAGGTTTGTGTGTAATCAAACCCAACGAGAACTTTGTAACCACGAACGCATGTGGTTGAACTTTCAAAATGCAGTGCAGATTCGAGTGCTAACCATTAAGCCATAGAATCGCTTGATGTTTAATAAAACGTGATCAAAGTTCTAAATTGTAGACCATAATTTGAAAAATCATCAAAAAATGCAACAGCAATGTTACAGCTCGAAATTAATTGTGTGGAATAATTGTAAAACAAACGCCTCAATGTATAGATAATTACAATTTCATACGTGGTGAAATAACATAAGAAACTTGTAAAACGAATCTTATAAATGTTTAATTTGGTTTTAAGCGGTTTTATTGGCAATAACGAGAAAAGAAATGTCCGAGAATTGGAATTCATGCTTGAACTCGTCTCTCGTTTTACAAATTAGTTCTCTATGCTTACTTAATCGACACCTGAATATTTTTGGATGCCTGCTTACAGCAAATATTACTCTCGTACTGTGACCTAAAAATTGTGTCACATTTAATAGTTACTATTCATAAATCAGCCATACGTAATTAATACAACAAAACGCTTACAAAAATAGCAAATCCATAAACTACTGTACGGTACCAGATGAATTCTATTACTAAAACAATTGGTACAAAAATGTTTTTGTACCAACTCAATGTACTCAATATAAATAAAAAAATTGAATTTGTGTTGATCAACAGATAGAATTGCGATAACGCAAACATAAAATGTGATATGGCGGCGATACGAATGATTCTTATTAGGTTTTATTTTTATAAATCAATTATGTTTTTTTATTATAAATAATTTTATTAATATGTATAATAAAATTAATATTGTTTTATAGATAATATTTTTGTTTAATTAAAATAAAAATTTGCAATCAAAAAAATATTTAATAATTTTATCCATCTCTAAATCTGTTCTTCTCTCACTATCAATGTAAATTATTTGTTTTATTGTTATCAAATAAATCTATAAACAACACTGTATGTACAATTTCATACTCAATAATACATAATATATTTAAAGGGTAGTTACATTTTAAGGGCCGATGTTGATTTTGAATAAAACACAAATTATTTAGGAAATTATTGTCAATTCTTTTTATTATGATAATATGGCGCGACCTCGGCGGCACACCTCCACCCGATAGTCCAAATTTTCGATGACGCTTCGGCATAATTGAGGTTCTATGCCGTTAATGTGCCGAATTATCTCATCCTTTAGCTCTTGAATTGTTGCTGGATTATCGACGTACTCCTTTTCTTTCAAATAACCCCAAAGAAAGAAGTCCAACGGTGTCAAATCACATGATATTTGCGGCCAATTGACATCGCCACCACGTGAGATAACACGGCCATTGCATTTGTCGCGCAAAAGAGCCATTGTTTCGTTAGCTGTGTGGAAACCACATATCGTCCACATCCATATCTTCCAATTCGGGCCATAAAAAGTTCGTTATCATCTCACGATAGCGAACACCATTCACAGTAACTGCCTGACCGGCCTCATTTTGGAAAAAATACGGCCCGATGATGCCGCCAGCTCATAAACCGTACCAAACAGTCACTCTTTGTGGGTGCATTTGTATTTCGACAATCACACTTGGATTATGATTTGCCCAAATGCGGCAATTCTGCTTATTGACGAATCCACTGAGGTGAAAATGTGCCTCATCACTGAAGATGATTTTCTTCGAAAATTGATCATCCGCTGTTGCCATTTCTTGCCACCATTTTGACCATTGACGACCATTGGAATGGTCAACAGGCTTTAGTTCTTGAGTCAATTGCACCTTATAAGCGTGGAAATGCAAGTCTTTATGCATAATGTTCATCAACGACGAGCGTGAGAGGTGCAATTGTTGGGCACGACGACGAGTTAAGGTGGACGGCTCTTCAGCCACACTATCGCGAACAGCAGCAATATTTTCTGCTGTACGAGCTGTACGAGCATGCACTGGTGTTTTAAAATCTCCTTCAGACCCGGTTTGCTCAAATTTTTGCACGATTTTTCCGATCAAGTTGAGATAGTCTGAAATTGAGAAATGTCAAATTAAATGCAGAAAAAACTTGACGTTTAGGTGTGGTTCACATTCAACGTCGGCCCTTAAAATTTAACCACCCTTTATATAAGCAACTATTTGTAGATTGAGAGAAGGTGAAATACTAATTTTTAACAAAAAATTTAAATTCCTCATTTCTAGCCTAAGCCAACCACACCTCATTGACATTTTCAAATTTTTAATAAAAACTGAAGAAACCAACATTAAATATAAGCAATATAATTTTCTTGCGTTTTACATTTATGCAAATAGTGGTTGGCATGATTATATACAATGTACATACATGATAGAGAGATGAATGTTTGCATACACAAATGATATAGAATATAGATAATTCTTAATTTAGTTACATCAAACAATTTGATTTAAATTTTATAAATTGTTTTTTGGTTATTAAATTGGGTTGAGTATAAGATTTTATTTAATCTAACATTGTGCATTGGTATGAGACGAATATAAATGAATTTAATCAAAATTAAAAACATTACAATATTACCTTACGGTTTGTGTGTAATTTAACTCGACGAGAACTTTATAAACACCAACGCATTCGCCACAAGCGCATGTGGTTGAACTTTCAAAATGCAGTGCAGATTCGAGTGCTATCCATTAAGCCATAGAACTGCTTGATGTTTAATAAAACGTGATCAAAGTTCTAAATTGTAGACCATAATTTGAAAACTCATGAAAAAATGCAACAGCAATGTTACAGCTCAAAATTAATTGTGTGGAATAATTGTAAAACAAACGCCTCAATGTATAGATAATGACAATTTCATACGTGAGAAATAACATAAGAAATGCGTGAGACGAACCTTATAAATGTTTAATTTGGTTTTAAGCGGTCTTATTGGCAATAACGAGAAATGAAATGTTCGAGAATTGGAATTCATGCCTGAACTCATCTTTCGTTGTATAAATTAGTTTTTATCCGGTACACACCAATATTTATTTTGACAAGCGAGAATAATATGCTTACTTAATCGACACCTGAATATTTTTGTATATCTGCTTACAGCAAATTTTATTCTCGAACGAACATCTCACATAAAGTGAGATTGTTTAGACCGTTATGCTTCATATGGTTGATATGAACTGCTGAAGTTCATCGTGCTAAAGTATCTCATTAAGCAAATAATCACCCCATAGAAGCTCAATTCGATTTACCATTTTTCTAAAGATTTTTGTTGCTGTGGCGGCTCCTCCGTGGAATAAATACTAGATTTCGACGCTAATACGACTCTACTAAATCGATATACCTTCATGTTGCAGATGGTTGTTCCATCTGAATTTCAAAACAGCCCTATATTTTAGGAGAGGGTCGTATCTGAATATAATGGCTAAAATAATTTAAGTAAATTATTTTGGTTAAAAATCGTTGCTTATTAAGAAATTCGAATAAACTATTTGGCAATAAATGAGAATTTTTTCGATAACTTTGTTTTAAAAACTCGGCAATTTCTGAACCAATTTTGAATACATTAATTGACTAATATAAATGGTTGGCAAAATTTTCAAAATTGTAAACCGTTTTTTATCGAAATTGACACTCTAAATTTGAACGAGGTTTACGTCACCAACTTAAATAAAAGATTGGAAATATATATTTTTCACCTCTGTTGTGAATGACTATTTATTTAATAATCAGCGATCACTGTTACATTATTGTTAATTACATAAAACAGTTTCTTTATTTAAAAAAAGTCTTAAGTCTTGGGTTGTAGCCCCCAAAAAATTGGAATCATGCGGCGTCCACGACCGAGAGCTTCTCCATCGCCGATTTGGAGATCTTCAACATATGTAGCCATCGCCATCTAAAATGTAAAAACAATTTTTATTTGTGCTACAATATAATTTATTCATACCTGGATTAACATCATCCCGATGGTAAACACGATCGCGGTAACATTCATTTTTTTGCAGTTTTAAATCTTTCTTGAGGAACGTTATATTGGAACTAATGACAATTTTAAAAATTTTCTAAGTTTTATAGTAATATTTTGTTTACACAAATGTGCAAAATGTAAAGTAGAGAGAAACTAGCATACACAGAAACCTTTGTTGAGTATACACATTATAAACAAAAATTTAGGGCAATGTTGTCGCAAGTGCCACAAAATTATGTATTTATCAAAATATTTGCTCAACAATTATAGAATTATAAATTTATTTCAGCAGAATTATTTTATTAAAATTACTTTATGATAATTGTACAGGGTCCTAAACAGTACACAAATCACAAATGGGATGTTTACATATTGCTAGCAACATGCAGTGTGGCGTTGTGATAAACTTGTTCCGTATAAACTTGTGTAATAAATTTTAACTAGTTTAGGATACATTTAGTAAAATTAGAACTTAAAAATAAGCCGCCTTTGGTAAATTTTACTCTCTCAAGAATGGAATGAAATTTTGTGTCCAAAGTAAGAGCCGAGAATAATTATTTTTTTATCCGCTTTGCCTGTCGCGTGATTTTAAATGTAAGATTATTTTTATGTTTTGTTTTTTATTAAATTAAAATGAAAAATGAAATTAAAAAAAATGATTAGATGAAATAAATAAACAGAACTACAACAGACAATGACATAAATTGACATATAACGCAAAACTATAAAATATTTGCATACTAAAATGATACTCGTGTCAGCATTATAGACTACGTCTATAGTAGGTAGGTGGTAAAATTGACACCGCCTTCCTCCATCACTTAATATAATCAGTACCACTGCAATTGACACCCACATTGGCGTTGATATTATAGATGACCACCAAAAATGGCATCGCCCCCATCAGGCCTTGCATAAAACAAAATTTATCCATCTCAGATCTTAAACCGGATGCCATATTCCTAATTTGCACTCCCGTAAACCAAGTAAATAACATCATTGGAGAAAACCCAAATCACGAGCCAAATTTTTGATGAAAAACAGTTTCTTATCAATATCCGTCAGTCACGCTTGGATTTTAAAAACCGATTCATGTTCAACATCGGTCCATGTCGTTTGCAAAATTAATTTAGAATCTTTTTGTTATCAGTATAGTTTCTCTTGTAAATGACATACTTTTCAATATAATTGCAAAAATCGAAAAGCTCACATGGAACCTGCCACTTCCCGTGGACCGTTTTCGGCCCTTAACCACTGAGATCTTCCTATTTGTGGAAAAAGTATGAAGTTACACCCAGATCAGTCAATCCGTCTGGGCTGTAGGAAACCGACAATATTTACTCTGCACGATACCTCACAAGCATGAGGTCAAAATGCTATTCATAGAAAAACAGTTTTTGTAAAAAAAACATTTTTTGTCGTAATTTTCGCTTAAGTTTTGAAAAATTAGTTTGGACCGTTATTGTCGAAAATTAAATTTTCAAACTATTTGCAAAAAACGAAAAAGCTCGAAAACGCTGTCACTTCCGATGAACCAATTCCAACCAAAATTCACTGGGATCTAATAATTTGTGGAAAAACCTTATGAGGTTTCATCCCGAACAATCAGTTCATCTGAGCAGTACGCAGGGCCGAATTTTTGTTGAAAAATGTTTTCGGCGTTAAACGTTATTTACGCTTAAATTTTGGAGAATTGATGCGGACCGATATTGTTGAAAATTTAATTTAGAATCTTTTAGTTCTAATTCGTTTTTCTTGAAAATGGTATGCTTTTAAAATATTTGCAAAAATTATAAAGCTCCCTAGGAAGCAGCCACTTCCGGTAGAAAGATTTCGGCAAAACATCCCTAAGAACTCCCAATTTATTGAAAATTTATGGAAAATTGTTAAGTACAGAAGTTTCACCCCGATCAGTCAATTCGTCTAGGCTGTACAGTGCCAACTGACATTTAGTCTGCACGCGTATATACGCACTGTGGTCTTCGGCGATATAGCGAATGGTGCATCTGCAAAAACCTCGGGGTCAAAATTATTCATGATTACTATACTTTTTAGTACGTAAAAGAAAGTAAAAACAGTTTTCGTCGTTGTGCAGCAAAAATTTGGTCAAACTTAATTTTTTTTTCAAAAATTGGGGATCCTTAGGAGCTTTATCGTTTTGTGCAAATGTTTTGAAAATTATATAGCATTACCGAAAAAATGAGTAAAATAAAAAGATTGTAAATTAAATTTCAATCAAACTACGAGTAGTTCCGATTATTTTTTAAATTTAACCGGAAATGACAAGTTTTGATAAAAAAAACTTCTTTTTACCAGAATTCGGCATCTATACAGACCGGACGGATTGACTATTCGGAATAAAACTTCATACTAAAGCTTTTTCCATAAAATTTGAGTTTCATGCAAAATGTAGTGAGCATGTGTGTGTTAGAAGTGACAGCTTCCGTAAAAGATATTTCAATTTTCGCAATGAAGATTGAATTGTAACAAGGGTTTACCTTGTTGGTTTGCAGGAATAATAATTTTTGATTATATTTACAAAACAAGTTTTATCAAAAATCAGGTAGGTGTATTTGAGATCTATTTGTCGTAAAATAAAGTCAAATCTCTGTTTGTTTTGAACAATATTACGATTTAATATTGTACATTAAACCCAATCTCGTTTTTCAGCCAAAATCCGTGGACTGATTATAAAAATGTTTTGAAGATTCATGTTTTCAAGTTCATTCAAATTATGTGATATTGATTGATGAAATTTTTTGTTCGGCGAAAATTTACTGTTTTTTTCTTTATTTTATTAATTCACATTTTAACAATTAAACTATAAATACATAAATAGTGATCAGCACTTATTTAAGGCTGAATATATTACAAAAACTGCTTTGATTCATATAAAATCGTAGTGCAGAATTATTTTTAAGGTTAGTCAGAGCGCTTTAATCAAAATAGTTTATAAACTCAATTAATAAATAATATACAAGTCGTCATATCTTTTTTACTTTAATTTTTTTTTAAAACTAGCTGTTTTAATTGGAAAAGTGTAGTCAGAATATTTTATCAAACGGAGCAGTTGTGCTGAATTAATGGAAAAATAGTTTTTTTTATGTACACAATAATATACGCATGCTTTACATCACAGTTGCACTACATGACTTACCGCGAGACGTTTGAATAATTGTACACTGGTTTTATGTCTTATAGTTGGTGGCAATTGGTTATATAGTAAGAGATCACGATAAAATACGTTATTATTGGAGGCAAAAGTTGTAAACTGTGGACCCCGAAAAAAAGAACGACGCCTAACATCATAATCGTGAACATCTCAGGTTCTAACTGCTAGAAAATTATGTTTGATTAGGTTGTTTATAACTTTGTAGCTTAAGACAATCAACCCTTTTTTAATTATTTTATATAGTGACACAAAATCAGTGAATATTATTGTGCAAGGGGTCCTTATCGGAACATTTAATACAAATTTTATGGCCCTTTTCTGCAGAATGAAAATCTCTTGTAATATTGTGTTAGTTACCAAACCGCTCCATTTTATGGTATCAACATGAAAGTTCCATTTTAATTTTGTGTCTATAACTAAACCTAAATATGTATAAGTCCTTACTCGCTCTATTACATCTCCATTATAGGTTAGCGTATTATTAACTATTATGCTTTCGTCTAAGTTTCTATTTTCAAATATTATGTATTTTATTTATTTGACATTCAGCAACATCATATCTATTTTAAGCCAGTCATTCAATGAATCTAAATCTGCCTGTGCATCATCCAATAAACTCTGTAAATCCTGATTTTTATAAAATATGGCAATATCATCTGCATACATTTGTACATTTCCACAAAAATCGATCATCATTAAATCATTTATAAAAATGTTAGAAAGGGTCGGACCTAATACCGATCCTTGTGGGACACCTAAACTGACAGTTTCTATATTGCCTTGAATTCCATTAACTTCTACTAATTGTTTCCTGTTAGATAAGTAAATTTCAAAAAAACTTTATTTCATTATCAGTCATGTTTAATTTTCTCAATTTTAATAACAAATTTTTATGATTTATGGAATCAAACGCTTTACTTAAGTCCAAGAATAAGACGGACACAAAATTGTTTTTTTCGATACTCAAACTTACGTTATTTGTAAGGTGTAGGCACGCTGCGGTTGTATTTGAATTTTTGGTAAAGCCAAATTGGCATGATGAAATTACATTGTTAGTATCTAAAAAAACTTGTAATCGCGAATTGATCACATTTTCAAAATTTTTTGTCGTTGAATTTAGGATGGAGACTGGCCTGTAATTAGGCAATTTTACAACAGAACCACTTTTATAAATCGGCAATACTTTAGCACATTTTAGACTCTCAGGAAAACTTTGCTTACTCACATTTTTGTTAATTAGTTGAGCTAATATGTTTGTTAACCTATCGGCATTTCTAATAATAAACCGGTTCGAAATACTATCAAATATTTTATTTCATCCTTGATTTCCTCAGGTGTTATATTTTCTAGAGAAAAAGGTTGGCTAATATTGTTATGAATATAATCAAAAAGTGTTACATCTGAAAATTGTAAATTCCTAAATAGATCGGACACATTATTAATAAAAAAATTATTGAATAATGTAGCAATTTCGATATCCTTTCTAACAATTTTGTCTTTCACTATCACTATCACTGTTCACTGTATATCACTATTCACTGTTAACTTCAATAACATGAAATTTTCGGCTAATATCAACAGAATTTTATACTACCACCTGATACGAAATATGTCGATAATGCACGTTTTTTCGGCTGAAATTTTCGGCTAACTTCAGTAGCATGTTTTCCTCCTACTTGTTTTTAGAATAAAAGGCGGTTTATAATTTTTTTTAAATGGACCAGTGGTCATGTTGTTTCTAAATTTATGTCAGGCTGATGCAATGATGTTGTGGTTTCTCACTTGAAGATATTACGTCTGCCTGTTTAAGAGTAACGATAAATTATTTCGACACACTGTTTGAACTGTGTTTATATCCATTCGTAACTCAGAATTGTTACGTATTCCGCTGTTACCTTAATGGAAGTCAGTATCGGTTTCTTTCATTGTTCGCTGTTCGGTATATGTATACCTCTTTAACTCGGAATTTCCATTTTAAGCACTTGTCGTTTGTGTCATTTGATTTGATATTGTTACCATCGATTTCATTATGTTCCACAGTCCGGGTAACTTAATTATTCATTGATTGCACTTCCACAGATTGATTTAATGTCCAATGGTATGTTGGCACAATTGTGGTTCCATCTCACCAATAACACGCATAATTTCATCCTTTTGTTTAAGAATCGATTGTGGATTGTTTTTATAGACTCGACTTTAGACGTAACCCCATCGAAGACTATTCAATGGTGACAAATCACATGATCGGTCATCAACCAACAAGAAAAATTGTAAATCGAATTTTGTTTCAATGCGGTGTAATTATTTGCTTTAATTAACCATATGACGCATAACGGTCTAAACAATTTCATTTGAATACACAATTTCGTTAAAGCGTGTTGATATACATAAGCTGAGAAATATTTTTAATTGCTTAAAAAATATGGCGAACTAAATTTTATATGATACAGTACGAGAATAATATTTGCTGTAAGCAGATATACAAAAATATTCAGGTGTCGTTTCAGTAAGCATATTATTCTCGTTTGTCAAAATAAATATTGATGTGTACCAGATAGAAAACTAATTTATAAAACGAGAGTCGAGTTCAAGCATGAATTCCAATTCTCGTATATTTATTTTCTCGTTATTACCAATAAAACCGCTTAAAACCAAATTAGTAAACATTTATAAGGTTCGATTTACGAATTTATTAACGGCAACGGCGTAAAAGAACAAATTGCAAATGTAAAACGAAAGAAAATTGTTTCTTTATATTTTTAATGTTTGTTTCTCCAGTTTCTATTAAAAATTTAGAAATATCGATGAGGTGTGGCAGCCGTAGGCCAGGAATGAGGTGTTTGTTAATTTATTAGTATTTTACCTTCTCTCAGCCTACAAATAGTTGTTTACATAGGTATACTAGCTCCTTATTTGTTTAACTACTTTATAAAGATCTAAATTAAAGTTATCAGTATTTAGCTCAATTTTAAAAACTAACTTTATTATTTCTTTAGCTTTCGGAACCTTTTCGGTTCCATTCTCAAAAGAATAATAAAACAATTTTACAAAAAAAATATTTTCTATACAAAAGAAAAGAAATTTTATTTTATTAAGCTAAAGAAATAATAAAGTTAATTTTTAAAATTGAGCTAAATACTAATAACTTTAATTTATAATAAAAAGCTCATTAAACAATTTTAAATTATAAAGATCTGTTCAACCTCATACATTTTCATTTTAGAATGGTTAGATTTTAAAGTCGTTAATCTAAGGACAACACTTTCATTTTATTAACACCTTGAATAGATAACCAGCACAATAGTTTTGTAACATACAACTACCTCCAAACCACATAAAAAGTCATAAAATGCAATACAGAAAAAGTAGTTCCTAGAGCAACGAGCATTGCTCGGTCACAGATGCTTGAATTTGAAGTTCCTTGTGCGATTAAGTACAGTAAACGCCCGATTTAACGGTTAACGGACGCTCGATTTAACGGACCATTTTTTATTTTCCATTTTTCGGTTACCGATTATGATGGGATTGGATATGTTGGATGGAAATGGGATTCTTAAATGATTTTGGGAAAAAATTCTGGAATATGGCTACCTGGGACGGAACTCAGCCATTTATAACCGATTATGATGGGATTGAGTATACTGGATAGAAATGGGATTCTTAAATTATTTTGGGAAGAAGTTCTGGGATATGGCCACCTGGGACGGAACTCAGCCATTTCTTAACCGATTATGATCGGATTGGGTATGTTGGATGTAAATGGGGCTCTTAAATAATTTTGGGAAGAAATTCTGAATATGGCTACCTGGGACGGAACTCACCCATTTCTTAACCGAATATGATGGGATTAGGTATACTGGATAGAAATGGGATTCTTAAATGATTTTGGGAAGAAGTTCTGGAATATGGCCATCTGGGACGGAACTCAGCCATTTCTCAACTGATTATGATGGAATTTAGGTGTACTTGATGGAAATGAGATTCCTAAATGATTTTGGGAAGGAATTCTTAAATATGGCCACCTGGGACGGAACTTAGCCAATTATTAACCAATTATGATCGGATTGGATATGTTTGATGGAAATGGGACCCTTAAATGATTGTTGGAAGAAGTTCCCATGGGAATATCCCATTATTTGAATTGTAGGTCAATTTAATCGAATTGATCATTAGTGACTTAAGACTTATAGAGGCGCTGATATGGACAAGGAAACTGTTCGCTAGAATATCAATCCACTTATAATTGAAAACTTGCTGCAAAGATACCTGACTTATTTTCTCTGAACATCTAGACCAGTACAATGAAAACCATGAAACTCCGCCCAACATCCATGAGCATTTACTAGCTATCTTCGCAGCGATAAATTGGAAGAAGGCCACCAAGAGAACGGAATGCTTGGTTCGACGATCAGTGCCGGCAAATCGTTGATAAAGAAAGTTGCGTGAAAAATGGTTATGCGACCTTGAAGAACTGTATCGAAAACATCAAACGGAAACTTAAGACACTTCTTTGCCAAGAACAGAGTCACCACGGCCATCAAAGAAACGAATGAAGATTTTAGAACTAGCGTAGCTGATGTTATCTGAGTATGGCAATCTTACTTCCATACTCTTCTAAATCGGAAAGACGTTGTGTCTCTTATTTGAGCTATAGCTCGACCAGTCGAGGACGTACTTGGCTCGTATCCTTCAGATTGAAAAATGGAAATGGTATTGACGGAACACCAGGAGAAGTATTAAATGAGGGATGAGCTACTCTTGCATCGCAATATTTGCGAATCATCCCCCTTGTCGAAAACATTATCGACGACTACCAATATGGTTTTTAAATGAACTAGCCAACTACTGCCTAGTATTTCACCTTGAGAATGATCTTGAAGAAATGTTGGGAGTACAACTTAACCGTTCATTAACTCTGTAAAGACTTTCAACAAGCATATGACAGCATTATCTGCGAAAACCTCTAGAGCAGCTAACAACATCTGGCTCGCTGTGTGTAATTGTAGTGAAAGGAACTGCATTTGATCTTTTCGAAAAAATATCAGGTGTGCGCTTAGAAGTTGCACTCGCACTTATCGTGTTTAGTCTGGCGCTCGAGCACGTGGAAAAAAAACCAAAATAAAAATTGTGTATTTTCTCTGTATTTTCAAATATTTGTAAATAATACTATTTACTGCTAGTACATATTGGTACCAACATACTTGTTTCTACTGAAGAAAATACGAATTGATTAAACAGCAAAATTTATCAATTGCTTGGGAAAGAGGCCATTCATTTCTGTGTTAAAATATTAATTTCTTCTTTTTTACAATCAAATGATTCTGAATGAACCGCATTGGTAATCTTCTGGAGTTTGCTCGTTGCATCAGCGACATTACTTCCAATGGCCATGATTGCTGTGTCATCTGCGAAGGTGGCTATGGTTCCGTTATCTGTTGTTGGAATATCCCTTGTATATAATAAATACAGGATTGGTCCTAAGATACACCACTGTGGGGCACCGGCATAGATTTTCTTTAGTTAGAAGTATTCATCCTCATATTTCACACGAAAATGTCTATAAATACACAAATAAGATCTTAGTATGGCATAGAATTGCCTCGGCAGTGCAGCTTGTATTCCAGTCCACTGTGCCAGACTTTATCGAATGCTTGGGCGACGTCCAGAAATATGCTGAAGCATACTTTTTTACGTTCTAACGTTCTTTCAATAATGTTGGTGATTCTATGCATGCACCAGTTCAATTGCGGAGCGCTTTTCCCTGAATCCAAATTGATGTGGAGGAATTAGTTGTCGGTTCTCAATTATTGGTTTAAGTCTTGTTAGTAATAATTTTTCAAAGATTTGATATAATTGGCAGCAATGAAATTGGCCTGTATGATTTTTTTATCGTTAGGTGGTTTACCAGGTTTTGCTATCATGATTACTTCTGCTACTTTCCATTGCCACGGAACATATTTTTACAGAAAGCTTGCATTGATTATGTGTAATAGCTTACGATATCCTTTTCTTGCTAGAGCCTTGATTATTTGGCAAGAAATCAAGTCATGTCCTGAGTTTTTTTAATATTCATGTTGCTTTTCACTTCTTCTTTTAATTCTTTGAGAGTTACTGGGCGTCTATCAAAATCATCTAGCTTTTGGACTGACATAGTGGTTGGAAGGTATCCTCGAGATACTCCGCAAACAGATCAGCCTTCTCTTTAGGACCTCTTGCCCAGGTTCCATCCTCCTTTTTAAGTGGAGGCACTTGCACTTTGGGTCTTTTGAGTCCCTTTGTCGCCTTCCACAGAGAAATTGGATTTTTGGAAATTGGAAATTGGAAATCAGATTTTTTTTCATCGGTTAGGCGAACTAGATATCTGTTCATTGATGCATTTTTAACTTCTTTAAGTAAAGATTTGAGACTGTTACCTAAATTGTTAGGAATTGTTTTGTTCTCCGGTGTTCTAGTTATTTGCCAGGTTTTACGTGCCCGTTGTTTTTGTTTTACCAACTTTCTAACTTCCATTGGGTAGGATATTTTAATCGTGTTCTTATTTTGTGTAATGGGGGTACTTGTCAAAGCAGCATAGTGAATTGCTTCATTGAGTTGTTCTAATTCATTTTCCAACAGGTGGGATTCTTGGGTGGGATTTTTCTTATCGGTACCTGAAGGTTGATTTTTTCCTCCAATACTTCACGAAAGAGATTCCAGTTTGTTTTTGAATTTATTAATCTGGGTGTACTCTCCCATTGAATTACCATTTCACTGGCTGTCATGATAACCGGGGAATGATCCCATACTAGAGAATTACTGTCTTCAATGTGAATGTAATTCTGGGATATACCTCTTGCTACATAAAAGTCTATTAGGTCAGGTATCATCGTTTCGTCACTGGGCCAGTATGTTGGGGAACCACCAGAGTAAAATTCACAATTTTGATGTCTGCCCTGCTTGAAGCAATTCTTTACCTTTTGACGTCGTAAGCCTAGATCCCCAATAGGTGTTTTTCGCATTAAAGTCACCTCCAATAATCGAATCACGTCCAAGCGATTTAAATAGTATAAGATAGTCCTCTCTTTTCAAGTTATGCCGGGGAGGACAATATATTGCAGAGACAGTAAGCTGTCTGTGTTTAATTTGGATCCTTACAGTAGTGTTTTACATTGTTTCTTCTTCGACATTTGATTCTAAATGGTGTTTTATATTTTCTTTTATTAGTAATTCCAAACCACTTCTTGCTCTTTCCGCTGGAAAAATTGAGTGATATAAGTATATAACTAGATGGCTTTCAGATATTAAGAAAATGTCGATTTTTTCTGAATTTAAAAATATTTCTATTTCTGGAATATGTTGCATAATCCCATTTGCATTACAGATTGCTATTTTGAAAGTTGTGTTCTTACTTAACATTTTTTTTGGATTGCGTTGAGGGAGTTGCATCTTCTTCAGTTGATCAAGTATCATGTTGTTCAGATTACTTTGGTCATCTAGCCGCTTTGTAATAGCTGCAATGCTGTTCATAATGTTTTCCTTAATTTGGTTACTTTCAGAGCCCATATGTATGGTTGAACCTAAACCGTTCACTACCTGGGCATATATTCTTCTTTGCCCTGTGTTGCGTGGTTGTGGGTTTTGATCCATCTGATTTGATATTTGAACCCTTTCGATTTTCATGATTTTGCGAATGATTTCTTGTTTTTTCTCTTAATTTTTGTAGCTGTTTAGCAACCTCACAGCCTCGATAATTAGCGGGATGTTGGCTCTTACAATTTGTACACTTGGCTGGAACGTCTCTCCCTATTGTACATGCCTGGGTAAAATTATTTCCTGAGAATTTTACACATCTTGGATCTCGGCCGCAATATCTTTGGGTGTGAAATGACTAACATTTCTTGCATTGGGGTATGCGTGTTGACGTTCTCCTCATTGGTTCGGTTTCCACCTTCATGTGTAGAATTTTGTGTCTTCCAAGATTTCTTTGCTTGAGCAAGTGTGATGCAAACCTCATGCCATGAATTTTATAGGTCGGGCCTGTTCGTTCTCGTAAGTGAATCACTGATACTTTTCAGCATTCAATTTCATATATACGGTTCTATATAAGTATCTGAGTCCAGAGTATTAATTTTCCAAACGTCATTATTTAACGCTGTTACCTTATAGTCTTTGTCAGTAACCGATTTCATCAGTGACTGAATTTCTGGGTAACTGGGTGTAATCCCACAATATTTATTGTTGGGGGTGACTTTTCTTTCGGTTGCACCAAATGTGGTATAATGTTCTTGGTAGATTTACTACCTTTTGGTTGATTGGCTTTGGGTAGAGCATCTTTTGAATCTGGACTAGATTGTCCCCTACAATTTAATTGCTCAGCCTCAGGTGACGATTCAGTTTTTCTGTTCTTACTCTTCCTGGACATTTTTTCTTCTTTAGGATCCAGTCCGTCTCTCTTTGTAATTCATCTTTTATTTATTTTATTTATTTATTTATTTATTTATTTATTTATTTAAAGAAATCTATTCTGTGATTTACATGTATGATTTCAGAATTTAATTTAAAACAAAAATATTAAAAAAAATAAAATAAAGAAAATTAAAACACAGAAATATATAAATTAGATCTTGATTTAACAATTGAAAATTTGAAAAATAATTCTTAAGTATATTTTTGAACTTGTCCTTTGATAAATTAAAGTCAAATAGGTCGTCGACGATGTTGAACGATTTAGACGACCTATTAATGGGGTTATTTTCTCCATAGTTTGTGGAATGGTGTTCGAGTGCTAAAAATTTATGGTTTCGAAATGTTCTGCAAGGCACATGAATTGATGTTTTCCAAAATGTATGCTGAATCAATGTGACCAAGCAAAACGTTACCAATGAATGCCGCACCTAAGAGAAGTCGTTTATTTTCAAGCGTGCATATTTTGTAATCCGTGCATCTTATTGAGTATGGAGGTAACCGAGCCACATTTTCATGGAATGATAAACTGTGGTCGCAATCCCAGTCACTTTTTCTTAACAAGAAAATCAGAAACTTCTTTTGAATGCTTTCAATTCTTTTAATGTGTACAGCATAGTATGGATTCCAGACCGGTACAGCGTATACCAGTTGAGATCGAACATAAGCGAAATAGAGTGAACATAAGGTTTGAATATATTTAAATTCACCTGTCCACCTTTTAACAAATCCAAACATGGCATTAGCTCTCGCAATACAATTTTCAATATGCTTATTGAAACTAGCATTCTCGACAAATGTAACACCTAGATCTATGATCTCATTAACTCGTTGCAATACTTCGTTGTTGACTTTGTAGGAAGTAGTTAGCGGATTTCTCTTACGATGGAAAGTCATGATCTTGCATTTCTTAATATTTAAGTAAAGCGAGTTTCGATCACACCACTCACTTAATCTATCGATGTCCTCTTGAAGTTTCTTCGTATCTAGCATTCCATTAACAGTTCGAAAAAATTTCACGTCATCAGTAAATATGTATAAGCACGTTTGAGATTTGGATTATCTCGGTTATTTGATCTATAAAAACAATAAATATCCACGGCCCGATGTGCTATCCTTGGGGAACACCAGACGTAACTTTAATAACGTTTGATTTCTCATTTCCCATTAATACAAATTGTCGCCGGTTTGATACTGGTAGATAAGACTTGAACCAATTTATGTAATCGAGTGAAAACCCAAATGCGAATAAACTGCGGAGTGCTTTATGATGGCAGATGGAATCAAATGCTTTACTGAAATCCGTGTACGCTACATCAACTTGATGATGGTTTTCTATCTCATTAATTATTTTACTGGTGAATTCAACCAGATTAGTTGATGTGGATCGGCCATGCATAAACCCATGCTGGTTTGGTGATATATGACGTGCAATTGTGGATTTAAAGTTGTTGCATACAACTAATTCAAACAATTTTGGAATTGATGATGTAGTTAATATTCCTCTGTAGTATGTAACGTCATCTCAGCCGATTTAAAAATTGGTGTAATTTTTGAAATTTTCCATTTTTCGGGAAATACCCCGGTGCTCAAGGAGTGGTTGAATAGGTAACATAATGGAATTGCTAAAATGTCAGCGTACTCCTTCAGAATAGAAGAGGGAATATTGTCAAGGCCACAACCGTCTCCAAATCCCTTTAGAGCCGATAATATGTTATCTTCATATATAACAGGAGGAGTTATTGTTACGTTGGTATTGCTGGGTTGTTCTTACAATCCACTAGTAACGCTTGGTTTATAGACTGATTGGAAAAACTTCGCGAACATGTCAGCTATATCTTTGGAGTTTGAGGAGCTGGTATTGTTGTAGGTTATATTTGCAGGGTATCCGTCAATTTCGCGTTTATTCCTAAAGTATTTCCAAAAATGTTTTGGATTTTCTTTGATTTTTTCTTGAATTTGATCGAGATACGACCTGTATTTTGATTTGAAGTAAATTTCAAATTCGTTACTATGTTGTAGAAACATTGTTTTGTCGGCTTCTAACCCGCTTTTCAACATTTTGATTTACAGCACATAGGTACATAAAGTTCAAAGCCTTGCTGCATAATGTCATTAAATTTATCAACATTTTCGTTTATTTCATTGGAATTGCGAGTTGTTTGCCAGTTGATGGATTCTAGATAACTTTGTAGCCCCGCACGATTTGTCTTTTTGAAGATGTATTTGATTGGTTGTAGGTGTTCCGAACTCGCCATTAAATTAGTTGAGTCAAATACAATATCTAAAGACTTGTGATTGATATCGTTAATTACAAAAGGTAATACGGATTCTGAAATTTTGAAAGTGTCAATGTCGTTGCTGAAGGCAAGATCCAGTAATCTATCACGATTATTAGTAATTGTGTTTATCTGGTTCAAATTATAACCAAGTATGGCGTCCACAAATAAAGATTCAGCATCTGTTGTTATATTGTTGGGAAAAATACAATTTAGTTCCGGGTCCAGATTCCATATTATATTTGGAAGGTTAAAATCACCAAGCACAAGAACTAAATCTGACGAGTTTGCTGTATTAATAATGTGTAATGATCACTATTTGACTGAGGTGTTATATACGCTGCGTAAATGAATAGATTGGTTTGGTTAATTTTGATTTTTACACCAATTTGTTCGACTCTCGATGGGGCTAAAGTTACTGGAGCATTCCAGAGTTTAGAATGTACTGCTATCAGTACGCCACCACCCGATTTCTTTGAGCTAGTTTCGGGAGACCGATCGCATCTGTGGACAACGTAATCATGGCCAAAAAATTCACTGCTCATTATGCCGGGTTTTAATGAAGTTTCATAAATTACATAGATTAGGTAGTTTGATTTTAAAACGAGGTTATAGAACTTAGATGCTTTTGATGCCATTTTGTTGACGTTTTGATAGTAAATTGCATATTTCTCATAAACCAACCTTTTCTTGAATTTTATGGATTGATTTACTTTTAGAGTAGTAGTGTAGGCTCGAGCTCTCATTAAAAGCGAGTGTAGTCTATCATTAGCCACTGGTGAAAAATATCTAAATGATTGAGTGTGTCTTGAAATTGCAACTATGGCATGGGGTACATTATCGAACAGCCCAAGTGGTTGAGAATTGATTCTTATACATATCACATTTGGTGAGGTTAATCCTTGTGCTTCGTGGTTAGTCATGACTTTACTAGATTCTGGTATCTTAAGCTGGGAGATTAATTGTTTATCAGCTTTGGTAAAGGTTAAATAGAAAGTGTTATCCAACAGAGGTATCGACATCAAAGTTGACGGCAGGTTTATAAATTTGGCTGAAATTTGCACGGTATTCTTACTACTAATGTTAGGGTAGTATTCCGTTAGAGCAGATGTAACATCAGCTGGGCATCTATACGTCACATTCAAGTATTCCGTCTTTGTTACGAATGCGCTTGCATCGGAAAACTGCATGTTGACATGATGTAATCTGTCAATATATGGTATTTGGTTTTTATCACCCAGAAGATATAGTTTAGAACATTTACTAAGGATAACCACGAGTCCTATATATCCAGCATGCACCATCATGTACTCATCAATAAAAACTGTATCGTAGGTCCGATTTCCATTGATTAGATATGAAGCAATCGTTTTGTAATTTAATTTTATTTTATTAAAATCAGTGTTTTCGTGCTCACAACGAGGTGTTACCTATAATTTAATATCAGCAAGTGTTTCTTTTGTAGCACATAAAACAAGATCACTGCCAAGTTTATGCTTGTTTATAATCCAGGTTGATTTACCGCATCCAGGTACACCCTGAATATTTGTAATATCCGGCATCTTTATGTTTTGCTTAAGATAGATATTGTTTAACGAGTTGTATGTCTGGTGATCCAACATAATTTCCGTACCCGATGAACAAAAAATATATCTGTTTTGGGTAATAAATGTGTTAGTGTCTTCACACAGTTGCACCAGTTTATTCCCATCAAAACCAAAGTGATGTTTTATGGATGGTTCTTCAAGATATTGTTAATATGTTCAATTGTCGTAACGCAGAAGCAGAGAAAAACAGTAGATGAATGTTCTTGATGTAATGGTCCTTTAAGTGGCTTTTAATTAGGCTGTCTGAGTATTTAAGGTAAAACATTAATTCCATGATCGAATTTTTATAGCTGGACTCTGCGGACAACACTTTGTAAAATGCCGTAGATGTAGTTGGGAAATTCGCACAGTTACTATGTGAAAATTTCGAGGGATCACCAGTAATCCACCGAGAAGATAGCGCTCTTTCATACTGGGTTGACATATTGAATGGAATGTTTAAAATCCATTTGATGTTGTTAGATGGATAGTTGTAATGTAATCCAACACCGACATCAGTTTGTTGACATGGTGGTTAACATCTAAAGTTATTGTGAAGGGCTCATCTTTACGTTGTTGCAAGTAACCTGTTAAAGTTTCTAGAGCGTAGATTAGATCACTACAATCAGTTTTAGATTGATGATTAATCACAATAACGTATTTACCCTCAATTTTATAAACTTTTGTAACTGCTTTGACGGATTTAATGTAGAAGTTTTGTAGTTTAAGTCCGTTTCGCGACAAGTGTTTCTTAAGATTACAAGAGATTCCTCTTCATCAGAGGAATAGATGAGTTTGTCTGGTTCAATGCTTCCTACATCGCAATCTTCTTTTGAACCCCGATTCATTTTTAGGTTTTCATTTTCTTGCTTTAGATACTCAATTTCTTCGCTTAGCTTGGCATTGCTCCATATGCTCTAGCCTCGCCAAGAGATTCATATTCTCCTTTTTTAGGTCAATAGTTGTTTTAGATTCGGCTATTTGCAAAGTAAAATTTCCGGAGGCATCACTTATTTCGTGTAATGTTTGTCCAGTTCATCTAGGTATAGCGTTAGAAAAAGTATCGGCTTGGTCAGCACCGAGTTGCTTGTATTTTTCTTTATCGGTGATCTTTGTAAATTTGATCTTCTCTGAAACGGAATTGATGTTCCCTTATAACTAAGGATTTGAGTTCCCTAACTAAGTTAGTGATTTAACAAAAAAAAAATATTATTTTATAAAACAGTGTAATAGTTGAAAGATAATTTCGTTCCAATAAAGTGAAAGTAAAGTAGTAAAGTTATTTACTTTTTTAATTTGTTAGGTAGATTGGTATTGTGATTAATCTTGATATGTATGAAGGAAAGTCAGAAAATACTAACTTAAAAAACGCTCGATTAATAAAGATGAGTCATATCTGCCTGATTAGAGGCGCAAGTCATAATAGCGCTTCCCGCGAGCTTACCTTCTGTTGACAAAACTTTATTAATCAAAAAAATATTCGTACTACTGGGTCCGAAGTACCCAAATCTCCACCTACCTTTCTCTTGATGGCATTATGCCGTCACATAACAGTCCCAAGTGCGGCAATCTGTGAAACAGATTAGTGTTCAGGCTTTTTCTGTTTCACGGGTTCAGCAAATGTTTTTTCGATATTTGAATTTTCGATCAACTATATACTGTGACATTTGACATTGAGTTTGACTTTGGTGCTTGTCATTGTCACATTTGGCGAAAGAGGCGGCACTTTTCGTGAGATTGACAGTAGTCCTGACAGTAGTGTTTATTCATATGTATAGAGTTTTCCAATAGGAATGATATGATTTTTAAGTGACGTTTCGGCCATTTGTAATATGTCATGATCTATCATTTTTTGTTTCATTGTATTCAGTAATGTTTACAATTTCATTACTTTACTACTTTTTCATTACTCATTTTGCCTTGGAACAACTTGAAAACGATAACGATTTTTTTAAGAAAATCATCTTCTCCGATGAGGCTCACTTTCATCTTAGTGGTGCGGTAAATAAACAAAACTGTCGATTCTGGTGCGAAGAAAAGCCACAAATTATTCATGAAAAACCATTACATCCATCTAAATTTACAGTTTGGTGTGGTTTTTGGTCTGGTGGGATCATCGGTCCGTATTTTTTTTTTGGAAATGAAGCTGGTAACACCGTTACTGTCAATGGAGATCGGTATAGATCGATGATAACCAACTTTTTATGGCCGAAATTGGAAGAAGTTGATCTTGACAATATTTGGTTCCAACAAGACGGGGCTACGTGCCACACAGCAAGTGCAACAGTTGAATTATTGCGAGAAAAGTTTGCATCATATCACTCTTATTGGAAACCCGATATTAGCTGTGTGGAAAAGACTTAGTGGAACTCGGTTGGTCCGTGAGCTCATAATGGATCTACAGGCGACTGGAGATGTGACAACTCATGAAAATGGACGCTTCTGCCCTGTATATTCACTGAACGGTATGTGCATCGAAGATGGACTGCGGGTAGCGGAGGAATGTGATGCCTTACCATATGTTAATATGATGCAAATTTGGGCGATTTTCATTTTTGTTAAATAATAGCAAACAAAGAAAATACTCACATCATTTCCATGACAGTCATATTCTTGTTAATGTAAAATAGGTAAAGTATCGAAATAAATGTTGAATTTTGAAACTGAAAACAATAATGTTTGTTTTGTTTGTATCTCAATGCGAGTTGATGAACAATGTTTTTCGTCAATCCCTGGTATAGAAATGAACAAACTTGATGGTCCAACACACAAATGGGCAATATTTGGCCATGTGATATATTAATAGTCATCGCGAATGCCAAGCGAGTTGGAAATTGCAGGCGTCTGAACGGAATGGGCAATTCTGAAGGGACCATTGGGATCGGTGACAGGAACTTCAAACTTGCTGTTCAAAATGGCAGCTTCAAGAACACTGCCCGTGCATTTGTTTATGACCAATCGCGTGTCACACCAAGCATAGCTTCAGTGCATTTAAATTACGAAGCAAAATGATTGAAGAACAGTGAATTCAAGAATTCAACAGGATAGTTGACTGATTCATCAGAATCGACAACAGTGTCGATCGGTTTGAACAACATCTCATTGCCAGGCAATGACTGTTGAATTTCAAAATTATTAGCGCTAACATCGATACTTTTTGCGACCAAAAGAGCTCGTTCACGAAGCCACGCATGATTAATGTAAATAACGCGCACATCTGGGAATATGCTTGCAAAGCATCTTTCGTGGCTATCATGTTGCAAAAATTATCTGGCAGTTTGATGTATTGTGTATTTCAATGCAAATGAATTTTTCCATTGCCAATGTTGAGCAATTGTTCGGAGAATGATAGTGCCAATGGATTGTTTTGCAGTTGAACACGCATGTTTATGTTATATCATCTATTATGGACATCATCGCCATAGGTAGCGCGTGGAATGATCGGCAATACTTGGCAACAGTAGAACGCCAAAGAAAAATCTGGTATTATCATTGCGATATTTCATCGTTCTACAGCTATGACGCAAGTGACTTGCGCTTGTATTGGTGCGTACGTCAAATACCACAGAATTCGACAACCGCGCCACCTATGATACACAAACATAACTATGAATTATTCTCAGGGTTATACTGAGTGAAATTTTAGGGTTATACTATGTTCTGATCTAATCTTAAAAAATAAACAACAAATTTCGTGAAAAAATAAAACATTTAATTTCCTAGAACCCAATCGAAGCGCCACCTACCGAGTCCAAATATGAATCTAACCCGTTGAGGGACCCACTCAAACACACACAAAAAATTTCATCAAAATCGGTCCAGCCGTTTAAGAGGAGTTCAGTGACATGCACACGTTCAGAAAAATTATATATAACTATAAAGATAACCCCGGTTATGAGTTCATAAATCCTTAATCCTAACTACCAGGAGCCCCGCTTTCTAGAAAATTTGTACGATTTTCCGATCACACGGCTATAGACCTACTCAAATCTATTTTTCGCTAGTGGTTCCGTCGTTTAATAGTGTCGGAATACCGGGAAAACCCGAATTTATATTTAATAACCCGGTAATGGTATTTGTTCAAATACGAGTATGTCTAATTCATAATTTTTGAAAATTGTCTTAATTTCATGATCTGCAATAATCCTACTCAAATTAACTAGCCTGAACGGCTAGTAATATTAAATACTGAATATTATTGCAGATCATGATTTTAATTATTTACCCGTTTATATGAAGTTATTAAATTTATTCACACACATTGTTGCTTGTTTTAGGGATAACTTCTTTTTTAGGAAAATATTGAAAACTTTACCAAATCACCAGAAATGTATATCTTTTGTCCACAAATTTATATGGAATAAGTTTATCGCAATGCCACACTGCATGTTGCTAGCAATATGCAAACATCCCATTTGTGAGTTGAGTACTATTTAGGACTCTGTACACCTTTATCATAAAATAACTTTAATAAAATAATTCTGCTGAAATGAATTTGTAATTCTATACTATAATTGTTTGAGCAAATATTTTGATAAATTTCTAATTTTGCGGCACGTGCGAAAACATTACAAAAATGCGCTTACTCAACACGTTGCAAATACGTGTAGCTGCTAAGCAAATTTCTAAATGTTTCTCGTATATGCTAGTTCCTCTCTATTTCATATTTTGCACATTTGTGTAAACAAAATATTACTATAAAACTTGGAAAATTTTTCAAATTGGCATTAGTTCGAATATAACGTTCCTCAAGAAAGATTTAAAACTGCAAAAAAATGAAACTTGCCGCGATCGTGTTTATCATCGGGATGATGTTGATTCAGGTATGAATATATAGTATTATATTGTCTTAAGTCGAGCACAAATAAAAATTGTTTTTACATTTTAGATGTCGATGGCTACATATGTTGATGATCTTCAAATCGGCGATGAAGAAGCTCTCGGTCGTGTACCCCGCATGGCTCCAGGTTTTATGCGACTACGTTTTTTGTAATTAACAATAATGCAACAGCGATCGCTGATTATTAAATAAATATTCACTCACCAGTGGTAAACAATATAAATTTCCAATCTTTTGTTTTAGATGGTGACGTAAACCTCGATGAAATTTAGATACTAAATTTCGACAAAAGTCGGTTCATAATTGTAAAAGTTTTGCTAACCATTTATATTAGCCAATTAATCTATACAAAATTGGTTCAGAAATTGCCGAGTTTTTTCAATAAGAGCATACTCAATGATTTCATGCTAAGTTCAATTCCGAACATTATCAATAGAAATCCTGCAAATCAGATTTAATCGTAATTGTTTCAAAAGTAACGGCCATTCTAATATATCATAATTCAATTTCTTTTTGCTAAACACGAGTTCTGTGACTTCGGAGGGTAAGCAATTTGGCGATTGAAGGAAATGCTTTAGCAATTAATTATAAAGGAATGATTTAAAAAGTGAGTTACGAAAATAGTAAAAATGAAATAAAAATTAATTCCGCTGGTAAATTCGCTTTTGTGATAGTGTGCTGTCTCTGATGACTACAGTACATTACAATTTTCAGCGGGTCAATTTCCAACTTTGTACAGCAGCAAAGCAAATCACGATATGTTTTACTTCGGAATGGTACTGATTTATGTTAATTGGTGGTGTTGAGTTGAGGCATAATGTCAATAATTTGACCTCGATGTCATTTCAATTCATTATAACCAAATTTTAGGGTGTGGGCTGTAATAAATTCGATTTTGACATTTACTACATTTTGTATTTAAATATTTGCTTGAAAGAAATGCAATTTTTTAAATCATTTGTTTTTCCCAAATAACCGACTTAGGGTGGTTGTAACGCGTGAGTTAAGTTAATTTGATTCATTATACCACCATTTTTAAGGTGTTGGCCGTTGTAGTAATTTTGAGGTAAATTCATTCGATTTGAACAGATTTTTGAGCCATTGTATAATACCCATGAGGATCGATGTTGCAATTCGATGTTTCATCTTGTTGAGAGATGTTGTTTGTTGGCTTGAACGATTTTGTTAAGATTTGGCGGGGCAGAGTTTTCGAATGCAAGGAAATGAATACACTAATTTCTTGATAATTAATTTAAGAGTTCCCTAGGTGGGAGGAATACTAGGAATCGTCGATGCGTGCTAATTTCGGGAAACCACTTTTATGATGTCTTGTCTCGGTGGTGCCCGGGAACCTTCTTTAATTTTTATCCGCTCGAACGATTTAGATAAAAATTGCGTTGATATAGGTTTTCTAATGCTAGAAATGGATTGCGATGAGTCCTAATTTTGAGAAAATTCATTCAAGGGCTTTCGGGTCGAACGTGTTTTTTAAGAAACGGGTAAGATGGGTTTTCGAGTGGTATGAATCGATTATGATGAGCTTTAAGTTTAAAAAAAATTCTGAAGAGGGTTCTGAAATGGGATTCGGATCCCTATTTAAATAAAGATCGGCTCGAACGGTTTTGATAAAAAATTGAGTACAATATGTACATGACCAATCGTAGATAATGTAACTCAGATTAATGATGAAAATGGGAATCTAATATTAATCGAAATGCCACTGGAAATTTTTCAATTTAATGAACCATTAAAATGGCAGGTTCTTAACAATTGGTTAGATACAACTTGAACGGAGACCTTACTCAAACGAATCGTATCGAACTCGATTGGTACTATGAAAATATCCAATTTGATTGAATCAAAACCGCGGGTTCATTAAATTGAATAGAGAGAGCTAAATGTATGTAGCATCTGCGAAAAAATCTAATAAAAACAAACGGATCCTAAATTAAATTTGTAACAAAATTGGTTAAAATCATTTCTCCAAAATTAAAACTGTTATTTCTTCATAATTCTTCGGCCACTTTACAGCCCAAACAGGTTGAGTGGTCGGCACACAACTTCATAGTTAAGGTTTTCTGATAAATTTGGCAGATTCGGAAGATAAATCTGGAAATGAACATTTTGATAAAACCCTTTTTTATACGATATTTTCGTTGTTTGCAAATATTTTGAATGATATAGCAGTTACGAGAAAACTAATAAAGGCAAAATGATTTTAAATTAAATTGGCAACAAAATTGGTCCATGTCATTTTACTAAAACTTAATCGAAATGATGAGTTTTGATTAAAAACATTTGTTTTACCAACATTCGGCTATGTTTTCGTTTTATTTTTTAGAAAATTTGGTTTTTGAACTAATTTTGTGGTATTTCACAGAAAATTCAACGGCTACGGCTTGAGATTATCAAATTACGAAATATACACACAGGTGCAACTCGTGACACATTAATTTTTGGAATGAGCTAACCGGAAGATGATTAAAAATGGTTTGTTCACAGCTAAAGTGAACAAAGGAAACGACGTGATATCAAAAATATGTGAACTTCCATCCTTTTCATATCGCGTCATTGAGTGATGAATATAATTTTTACATATGAGCAGAAAGTCGAGTGTTGGCCACAACGTATGCACTGCTCCATTTTTTATTAAATGCTGCTAAGAAAACTTATTTAATAATATGTACATCTACGTGAAGGTATCGAGTGGTTGAGATCCGGCAAACTACACACAGCGACTTAATTAACATCTGACCTCTGGACAACCGATTCTTAATCGTGTAAACGAATTTAAAAAAGTAAAATTTCGGACATTTACCTATTTTGGACTTTTACCGTAACATATGCATATCAATTCATTCGCCATTAGAATTTGAAGAAAAAGGGTTATTAATTCTAAATGAGCGACATGGAACCCACTGATGTCGCCAGGGCGGTGACAATGATTGATAATAGCTACACTTACCACAAACAGGTTCTTGCTGGAGATTGGGGGAGACTGGTGAATTTAAAGATTATCAAACCTTATGTTCACTTTATTTCGCTTATGTTCGATCTGAACTAGAATTTACTGTAACGGTCTGGAATCCATACTATGCTGTGCACATAAAATGAATTGAAAGCATTTAAAAGAAGTTTTTAATTTTTTTGTTAAAGAAAAGTGACTGGGATTACGACCAAAATTTATCATTCCATGAAAATGTGGCTTGGTTACCTCCGTACTCAACAAGATGCACGGATTACAAAATATGCACGCTTGAAAATGGACGCCTTCTCTTGGGCTCGGATTTTATTGGTAACGGTTTGCTTGGTCACGTTGATTCAGCTTACATCTTGGAACACATATAAATTCTTGTACCACGCAGAACATTTCGAAACCATAAGTTTTTAGTACTTGAACGCAATTCTACAAATTATGGAGAAATCAACTCCATTATGATGGAGAATGATTTTTACATTTCTAAATATTAATCAAAATTTGGTTTCAGTTTTTTGTAATTTTTTTGATTAATTTTTATTTTGTTTTAATTTAATTTTTGTTTGAATCTGAATGTTGAATGTTCGGTTTATAATCTGAAATCATACATGTAACTCACCGAATAGATTTCTTTATACGCAAGACAGTTCTTGCTACGCAAGAAGTGAACACCAGCAAAACACGATTGTTATAAACACCCAGGTGCATCTCAATAGCAAATCTCGGGATTGCCGACCATTAGACTTGTATCTTAGAAAACTTTAAATTAAAGTCAGTAATAACATCGTTAAATACGATACTGGCAGAAATAAAAGCCCGAATTGCTGCCGGAAAAACAGATTTCTTTCAGTTCAAAACTGCCAAAACAAAACAAAATTATGACACATCAATCAGCCGCTAATGTTTACATTGAGTAGTAGGAACAACAATGTCGCACTGAAACTATGCAAAACTAAACTCTTCTAAGAGTATAATTATGAGTTATACTATATTCAAAGCTGGAACTAGCAGCCCACACAATAACATCGGAAATAATTAACAGTCTACGTTAAGTACTGCAACGCAAGAATTAATAGATACAAGAACCTATGCTTAGTAGAATATGCTTAATAGAATCTATGCTTATGAAGAGCCACATCCAGCCTACCACACATATTAAGTATATTAGGTTGCCGGAGATAAGCAAAGAAATTTTAATCAGGATCATAAAGGAAAGATTAGATCCAACTAAAATAAACAGAATAGAAATTCCTGAGGTCTACATCTAACTTCTACAAGGAAAAATAAGAACAACGAGCGCACTGAAATCACCTGGAAACCAAAAAACGAATTCTACGAAAAATGAAACGCAAATAAATACGATGGACATTAACCGTGTTGGAATTCAGGAAAAAGCTATTAAACTTGCAGGGGATAAAATCAACAAAGCGCTGCATTATTTCACCGTACCTAGAATCGTGACGGACAGTGAAAGAAGCTTTACAAGTCCCATAATGGATATTTAAAAACTTTGGGCATTCAGATTTATAATAACCGTTAACATGAAATTACAATGAAGGATAATTAAAGGGTTTTAGACTTAAATAATTAATGAATTTAACATCAGATTGAACATTCGGCTTACACTGGTTTGTCAACAATGACATAATGATATGTGTTTTGGGGGAATGCAACGAATTAATTATCAAAATCTTGCTGAGTTCCAAAATAAAATAAACGAGAACTAGAGATAGAAAAAAATTGGAAAAACTCAAAAAATTAAAACCACTAGAGAAAATCTTAAGAGATAAACCTAAAACATAAGAACTCACCGGGTTGTTAACCTACATAAATCGTGATTAAACAAGATCAAGGAATAGACATTACAGAATTTCAATATGAGTCTATGGCAAAAGACTGCAGTCTCGCACTAATACAACTACATCCGGGAAATGAAAGCAAAAACCCCACTTGAGGGGGATTAACAACGTCCTTGAGCATATAAGTACAACACCCAAACGTAACCTTGAAACAAGGAGGAAGAATAAAAAATGAAAGTTTCAAACTGATTCACGTAATCAACTTGACCAACTATACGAATTAATCGATCGAACAACACCAACAATCAATCACATTCACCGTGAAAGCACATTCTAACCGTAATTTCTTCAACAGAAAAAAGCAGATCACGTTCAATTAACGAAAACGAAAATAGTCAACATCAATTTATAGCATAAAGGAGAATATAATCGTTTCGTCATAGAAAAACAAACCCCACAATTCTCAAATAAAATAGGGCCAATTAAATCTATGCAGAACCTATGATGATTGTAAAAGATTCAACAATCCTCTACGAAATATCAATGGCGAACATAAGCCATAAGAACTACCATCACATCATCATATATTCAACTGTCAATCAACAAACTAAAACAACTAACAAGAGATAACTGCATGAAATAACTTCTAGAATGGTTAAACTCGCACCCGGTGCTAGTATCGGATTTACAAAAAATACATCATTGAAACCCTAAATGACAGTAAAAATCAACAATTCAAAGTAAGTGTCGTATCTGAATAACATTGAACAATTACAGGAACTGTTGACCGATCTAGAAGACACGACCCTTTTTGGTTTATACATAATAGTCGTAATTTTTAGGATTTTTTCCATTTTTCGTATCAAAAAAGTGAGAGTCTGGTCTCAGAAGAGGATGCTGTTTATTCAAAAGCCTTCCTTAAGTGAACTCGTAATAAACGCGTTAATTTACATGCCGGGAATATTTAATCAGTAGTGAGAGATTCGTTGTTTTTAGAACAATTTATGTCAAAAATTTGTTCATTCAAACATCTTTGTTGTTTCATGGAATTGTTGTTTCAGAAATTGTTAGCTAGTTTTATATTTAAATAAAGATTGTATTTTAAATTGTAAAACATCCTTAAAAATTGGATAAAATGCGAGAAATTGGCTCTTATGCTCACATTAATATTTAACGTTAATATCCAAAGGTATTATAACGCCAATAAAAAATCTATTCAAATGAATCCAAGTGCCAACCTTCAAATAATGACGAGTTTCTACCTCAAATACACGTAAAGGCTAGTACACGTAATGGCAATGAACATATTTTAGCAGACCACAATCCCCTTAAATAGGATTGAATTGCTTTCCAGCACACGTCATTCATGCTCGAATTTACTACAAAAGCCCACACCTTACAAATGGTGGTACCGTGAATCCAACTAATTTAACTTACACGTAACAACTACCTAGGAATTTATTCTGCAGCAAATATCATTACAAAACGGTTGTTTTGAGAAGAATTGATTTAAAAAACTACATTTCTTTCAAGCAAATATTTAAATATCAAATGTAATAAATGTTCAAATGTGACGACGTCCTCGAATTTATTACAGCTCACACCCAAAAACTGGATTGTAATGAAACCAAATTCACAATATGTCACTCACCGCTACCAATTACAAAATTGTGATTTAACCAGATGAAAATTGTAGATTACTCACTACTCACCATCAGAGACAGCACACTATCGCAAATTAAAATTTAGCAGCGGAATTAATTTTTATTTCATTTTTACTATTTTCGAAACTCCGTCACTTTTGAACCAATTAATTGATTCAAACTGGATTTTAACGTGTATTTTGGATTCTGAAATTTATCGATAAGGTTCGGAACTGATCTTAGCATGAAACCATTGAAACTCGGCAATTTCTGAAACAATTTTGAATACATTAATTGACTAATATAAATGGTTGGCAACATTTTCAAAATTATGAACCGACTTTGGTCGAAACTGACACTAAATTTGAACTAGGTTTACGTCACCAACTTAAATAAAAGATTGGTAATATATATTTTTCACCACTGTTTTGAATGACTATTTATTTAATAATCAGCGATCACTGTTACATTATTGTTAATTACATAAAGGAGTTTCTTTATTAAAAAAGCCTTAAGTCCTAGGCCCCCAAAAAATTGGAATCATGTGGCGTCCACGACCGAGAGCTTCTCCATCGCCGATTTGGAGATCTTCAACATATGTAGCCATCGCCATCTAAAATGGAAAAACAATTTTTATTTGTGCTCGACTTAAGACAATATAATACTATATATTCATACCTGAATGAACATCATCCCGATGGCAAACACGATCGCAGTAAGTTTCATTTTTTTGCAGTTCTAAATCTTTCTTGCGGAACGTTATATTGGAACTAATGTCAATTTGAAAAATTTTCCAAGTTTTATAGTAATATTTTGTTTAGATAAACGTGCAAAATGTGAAGTAAAGAGAAACTAACTAACTTTTGATGAGTATACACATTATAAACAAAATTTTAGGGCAATGTTGTCACAAGTGCCGCAAAATTATGTATTTGTCAAAATATTTGCTCAAACAATTATAGAATTATAAATTCATTTTAGCAGAACTATTTCATTAAAATTACTTTATGATAGGTGTACAGGGTCCTAAACAGTACACAAATCACAAATGTTTGCATATTGCTGGCAACATGCAGTGTAATACTGTTGGATAAACTTGTTCCGTATAAACTTGTGTAATAAATTTTAACTGGTTTAGGATACATTGGGCGCATTCAGGGCACCCAACAGTTGGGAACATGTTGAGTAAAATCAAAGCCAACGTTATGAAAATGTTTAGTACTATGAAGTTTTGAAATCAAATTGGCGATGTTTTCACTAATCATGATGCCAACAGTTGGCGGTCCTGAACGCGCCCATTTAGTAAAATTAAAACTTAAAAATAAGCCGCCTTTGGTAATTTCACTCTCTCAAGAATGGAATGAAATTTTGTGCCCAAAGTAAGAGCCGAGAATAATTATTTTTTTATCCGTTTTGCCGGTGGCGTGATTTTAAATGTAAGATTATTTTTATGTTTTGTTTTTTATTAAATTAAAATGAAAAATGAAATTAAAAAAAATGATTAAATGAAATAAATAAACAGAACTACAACAGACAATGAAATAAATTGACATATAACGCAAAACTATAAAATATTTGCATACTAAAATGATACTCGTGTCAGCATTATAGATTACGTCTATAGTAGGTAGGTGGTAAAATTGACACCGCCTTCCTCCATCACTTTGCGAAAATCAAACATGAGTAATATGATCAGTATCCCCTGCAATTAACATCCACATTGGTGTTAATAGTATAGGTGACCACCAAAAAAGATGTCGCTCCCCATCTCGAATTCAGAAAAACAAAAGTCGGTAGCACCCCGGAAACCGCGAAAATGATACACATATCGGCATTAGTAGTGTAGATATTACTAGGTACCAACAATGACATCGCCCTAATCACGCCTTGCATAAAACAAAATTTCTCCATTCAGATCTCAAACCGGATGCCATATTCTTAATTAGCAATACCGTAAACTACGAAAACGACATCATTGGAGAAAATCAAAACCACGAGCCGTATTTTTGTTGAAAAATAGTTTCTTATCAAAAATCGTCATTTCCGATTGAATTTTAAAAAACCGATTCATGTTCAACACCGGTCCATGCATGCAAAATGAATTTAGAATCTTCTTGTTCTTAGTATAGTTTCTCTTGTAAATGACATACTTTTCAATATAATTGCAAAAATCGAAAAGCTCATATGGAACCTGCCACTTCCGGTGGACCGTTTTCGGCCAAAAACCACTGAGATCTTGCAATTTGTGGAAAAAGTTTTAGTATGAAGTTACACCCAGATCAGTTAATTCATCGGGACTGTAGGGAACCGACAATATTTACTCTGTACGATACCTCACAAGCACGAGGTCAAAATGCTATACAAAGAAAAACAGTTTTTTGTAATAAAACATTTTTTGTCGTACTTTTCAGTTTTCGTCGTTGTGCAGCAAACATTTGGTCCCTGTACAGCCCATACGGGTTGATTGAGCGGGATGAAACTTCATACTTAAAGTTTTTCTCATAAATTGGGCGACCCAAGTGGTTTTTGGTCAAAATCGGCCCACCGAAAGTGTTTGCTTTCTTAGGAGCTTTTCATTCATTAGGAGCTTTATCATTTTTTGCAAATGTTTTGATAAGTTAATTTTCCGCAATAACGGTCCAAACCAATTTTTCAAAATTTAGGAAGTTACGACAAAAAATGTTTTATTACAATAAACTGTTTTTATATGTATAGCATTTTGACCTCGTGCTTGTGAGGTAAAAATGAGTAAAATAAAATATATAAATTAAATTTCAATCAAAATTAGTTCCGATCATTTTTTAAATTTAACCGGCACGGTTAACAAGTTTTGATAAAAAAAACTTCTTTTTACCAGAATTTGGCATCTATACAAACCGGGCGGACTATTCGGAATAAACCTTCATTCTAAAGCTTTTTCCATAAAATGGGAGATCCATGCAAAATGTAGTGGACATCTGTGTGTCAGAAGTGACAGCTTCCGTAAAAGATATTGCAATTTTCGCAATGAAGATTGAATTTTGTAAAAAGGGTTAACCTTGTTGTTTTGCAGAAGTAATACTTTTTGATTATATTTACTAGACAATTTTTATTAAAAATCAGGTAGGTTCAATTTTTCGCTTTAGAAATTTTAGAAATTTGTCGTAAATTAAAGTCAATTCTCGGTTTGTACACATTCGAATTATGTGATTTTTTTCGCCGAAAATTTGCTGTTAACTTCAATAACATGTAGTTTTCGGCTAATATCATCAGAATTTTGTACTACCACCCGATACGAAATATGTCGATAATGCAGATTTTTTTCGGCTAACATCAGTAGCATGTTTTCCTCATACTTGTTTTTAGAATAAAAGGCGGTTTATAACTTTTTTTAAATGGACCAGTGGTCATGTTGTTTCTAAATTTATGTCAGGCTGATGCAATGATGTTGTGGTTTCTCACTTGACGATATTACGCCTGTCTGTTTAAGAGTGACGATAAATTATTTCGACACACTGTTAGAACTGTGTTTATATCCATTCGTAACTCTCAGAATTGTTACGTATTCCGCTGTTACGTGGATGGAAGTCAGTATCGATTTCTTTCATTGTTGGCCGTTCGGTATATGTATATCTCTTTAACTCGAAATTCCCTTTTTAAGCACTTGTCGTTTGTGTCATTTGATTTGATATTTTTACCACCGATTTCATTATGTTCCACAGTCCGGATAACATAATGATTCATTGATTGAGTATTAAAACGTTAGATTCGTTGGAATCGGATATTATAATCAGGTCTTTTAAATGGCGCGGTTTTTTTACGCCAAATGGCCACCTGTTGCACTTCTACAGATTGATGAAATGTCCAATGACCTGTTGGTATAATTGTGGTTTTGTCTCACCAATAACACGCATAATTTCATCCTTTCGCTCAAGTTTCGATTGTGGATTGTTTTTATAGACTTGATTTTTCACGTAACCCCAACGAAAACTATTCAATGGTGACAAATCACATGATCTTGATGACCAATTGACATCACCATTTCTTAAAATAAGTCAACCATTAAATTTTAATTCCAATAATTCAATTGTTACATTTGCAAAATAAGATGTAGCGCCATCCTATTGACACCACCTGTTTTTTCAATTATCATCTCACGATATCGATTACCATTCGCAGTTTCAGTTTCACCAGCAGCATTGTCAATAAAATACGGGCCAATTAACCACCACACCATAATGCACACCAAACAGTGACTCGTTTTGAATGTAAAGTTTTTTCATGAATTATTCATGGATTTTTCTCACTCCAAATACGTCATAGTTATTAACTTATCCACCCACCAATTTCAAAATGTGCTTCATCAGAACATATGATTTTTTGAGAAAATTGACGTCATGTTGATGCAATTGGCAAATGCCCGACGTTTTGAATAATCCGATGACTTTAATTCCTGTGTTATTTGAACCGTATAAGCCTATAGTGCGAACTCATTTCGTAAATTACGCATAACATGGCGTAAGCTGGCACATGGCATTTCAGTAAGCCCAACTTGAAGTGAAGGTCGGCCAATACATATTTCAAGGTCTTCAGGAACGCGTTCACGATTTAAATCAAAATGTCCTTGTGAATGACCGCTGCGACTGTATCTTTTTACTATTTTATCCTCCACTAAACCAGTCTGTCGAAATCTATCGACAATTCGATCAAACGTGCTTCCAAATGCACGAATATGTCGACCGTAAATATTACGTAATTTTCTATAAACAATTCTCACTGAATGCCTATTTTCATAGTATAATTAAGCAATTTGAACACGTCATTGTATTGCATACGACGCCATTTTTACAAATGTCATAAATGAAACTTCCTAAATGTGACAAAACTTCAGCAAATTCGTAATGCCGTCTGCGTTTTATGAAAGATTAAAAAATCGCGAAATTTGAAAGACCCGTTACATTGTCCGTGGAGGATAGGTGTACCACATATTTTGCAGCTATCTGAAAGTAGACCAAATTAATGTTGGGGCCGCGATTGGTCTTCAAATCTTTGATGTTAGAAAATGTCATTTGGGCCTAAGGATTTAATTGAATTACAACTCCATCACTTGAGTATCATATGACTTATGGATTCGCTTATGTTGGAAGATTGTGCTGGCTTCCACCAGAATATACAAAAAACTATCTCGATGGTTTGCATCCCGCTATTATTCGGTGAAAGGCGTAGGGAGTATGGCCGATGGTTCCACTATCAATATACACTGCATTACCGATTTGAACGTCGTTGAAGTCACCAAAAACAATATTTTTATAGTGTTAGGGAATTTTGTTTGAAACACTTTTGAGGTCATCGTCGAAAGTGTCTTTAACGAGTTTTGATTTCAAAACCTTTATTGGAGCATGTAAGCTCACAAATAAAATGTTTAAGTTAATGGGTTTGAAATCCATTGACAAAGTTAAACCGTTACTTAAATCGATTTAAGTTTCATTGTGTAATTATTTGCTTTAATGAGTCACTTCATCAACCATATGACCCATAATGGTCTAAACAATTTCATTTGAATACGTCGTTAAGGCGTGTTGATATAAGCTGAGAAATATTTTTAATTGCTTAAAAAATATAGCGAACAATTTTTTTACGTGATATGTACGTACGAGAATAATATTTGCTGTAAGCAGATATACAAAAATATTCAGGTGTTGATTAAGTAAGCATATTATTCTCGTTTGTCAAACTAAATATTGATGTGTACCAGATAGAAAACTAATTTATAAAACGAGAGACGAGTTCAAGCATGAATTCCAATTCTCGAATATTTATTTTCTCGTTATTGCCAATAAAACCGCTTAAAACCAAATTAAACATTTATAAGGTTCGATTTACGCATTTAATAACGGCAACGGCGTAAAAGAACAAATTGCAAATGTAAAACGAAAGAAAATTGTTTTTTTGTATTTTTAATGTTGGTTTCTCCAGCTATTAAAAATTTACAAATATCAATGAGGTGTGGCAGCCGTAGGCTAGGATTGAGGTGTTTGTTAAACTATTAGTATTTGTTTTGTTCAACTATTAGTATTTTACCTTCTCTCAGCCTACAAATAGTTGTTTACATACATATACTAGCTCCTTATTTGTTTAACTACTTTATAAAGATGTGTTCAATCTCATACATTTTCATTTTAGAATGATTAGATTTTAAAGTCGTTAATCTAAGGACAACACTTTCATTTTGTTAACACCTTGGATAGATCACCAGCACAATAGTTTTGTAACATACAACTACCTCCAAGCCACGTAAAAAATCATAAAATGCAATACATAAAATATAGTTAATGGAGCAACGAGCCTTGCTCGGTCACTGATGCTTGAATTTGAAGTTCTTTGTGCGATTAAGTACAGTAAACGCTCGATTTAACGGAAATTTTCATTTTTATTTTTCGGTTACCGATTATGATGGGAATGGGTATACTGGATGGATAATAGGATTCTTAATTGATTTTGGAAAGAAATTTTGGAATGTGGTCATCCCCGATGGAACTCGATCAATTTTTAACTGATTATGTTTGGATTGGGTATGTTGGATGTAAATGGGATTCTTAAATGATTTTGGGAAGGAATTCTGAAATATGGCCACCTGGGTCGGTATTCAGCCATTTCTTAACCGATTTTGATGGGATTGGATATACTTAATGGAAATGAGATTCTTAAATGATTTTGGGAAGAAGTTCTTGAATATGGCCATCTGGAACGGAACTCAGCCATTTATTAACCGATTATGATCGGATTGGGTGTGTTGGATGGAAATGGGACTCTTAAATAATTTTGAGAATAAATTCTGAAATATGGCCACCTGGGACGGAACTCCGCCATTTCTTAACAGATTATGATGGGATTGGGTATACTGGATGTAAATGAGATTCTTTAATGATTTTGGAAATAAGTTCTGGAATATGGCTATCTGGGACGGCACTCCGCCATTTCTTATCCGATTATGATGGGATTTGGTATACTGGATGGAAATGGGATTCTTAAATGATTTTGGGAAGGAATTCTTAAATATGGCCACCTTGGACGGAACTCAGCCATTTATTAATAAATTATGATCGGATTGGATTTGTTGGCTGAAAATGGGATTCTTAAATGATTTTGGGAAGAAGTTCTGGAATATGGCCACGAAACTCGGTATTATGCAGGCATTTTTCTTGAAATAAGAGGCCTATAATGCTAACAAGTTTCTGGTAATGCTGAACATCTATCACCAGTACGTAACCACTCGAACACCCACCACTCATGTAATTGGTAGGTTGAGCGGCAGGCCAATTTCATACTCTCACATAAAATTACGTTATGAACCTTACACAAAGAGCTCCGATAAATTTATAGTATTCTTATCAACAACGACCTCGAAAACTGTTCACGGGAACATGGAATATGATGCCTTCTAAGACCATGAAATCTTCAGAACCTTTTGAACCAAGCGAAAATTTACACCATTGAGGTACATGCAATACAAGAACTTAATACATATGGCCATATTCCAGAACTTTTTTGCCTAAGTTCCGTCCCAGATGGTCATATTTCAGAACTTCTTCCAAAACCTGTTTATGAATCTCAGTTCCATCCAATAAACAAAATCATAGTAGGTTTGGAATTGGTCGCGTTCCGTTCCAGGTAGTCTAATTCCAGAACTTCTTCCCAAAATCAATTAAGAATCCCATTTCCATCCAGCATAACCAATCCGATCATAATCGATTAAGAAATGGCTGAGTTACGTCCCATGTGACCATATTTCAGAATTTCTTCCCAAAATCATTTAAGAGTTAAATTTCCATCCAACATACCCAATCCGATCATAATCGGTTAAGAAATGGCTGAGTGCCGTCCCAGGTGGCCATATTCCAGAACTTCTTCCTAAAATCAATTAAGAATCCCATTTCCATCCAGTATAAACATTCCCAACATAATCGGCTAAGTAATGCCTGACTTTCCCAGATTACACTCGATCGAATCGATTAAATTAAAAAACATTCGGATTTAACAGACATTCGGATTTAACGGGCACCCCCAAAATGTCCGTTAAATCGAGCGTTTACTGTATAAACATTTCAAAATTGGTACGTTAATTTTTATTTATAACACCGTGAAAAATTCGAGACTGTACATTACACAAAGTCAACATAAATATGAGTTACTTATTTAATTCTGGGTTTGTAACATTCGTTCCATTTAATTCACCGTGCTGTGAAGTAATTTCAGATTTCCTACTGTATATTGGAATAAATCGATAATATTCAGAATTACCTAAATGTTTGCTACCTATTTGCTTCACCGTATAGTGCGGGATCAAATTTTAATTTTCTTTTGATGGATGTAGTATTTTTTTGCTTTGGGCTGTTTGGCGGGGAAAATGGATGGATACAGTTAAATCCAGTAGATACAGTTTGTTTGTAGATTGTTTTTTGGTGTTGTTTGAAAAAAAGACGAATTTCGTTATGTTACATCAAGTGAGGCACAATTATATTCGGTGATAACCAAAACAGTTAAAAATTATAAATTAGCAAAATTAAAAAAAAATTTAAAATACTGAAGTGAAAAATTAAATAAAGAGTTAAAATATAAAAAAGTCGATCGATAGTGAAATTATATAAAAGTGTAGTTTGTTTCACGGACTTGTAGTGCCTTGTCCAGTACGTTTTGAGTGTGTACGGTGTACACTCTGCAGTGTTGAAGAACTTACAGTTGAAGGGTGTGGTTTGACTCCTTGGCGTGGCGCTAGTCGGACGGCAGTTGCGGCATATTGATCAGAAATATTGCTGCATTCGCGAGCGCCGACATAATGAACGAATGGTCCGTGAAAGCCTGAATATCACCCGACCAGGTAAGTACTAAGCCGCTACAGTAGGAATCGTTTATTTCTTTGTCCTTCTAGTTTTATAATTTTGTTTAAATTATTCCTTGAATTTTTCTTTAAATTTCCTTGCTTAGTTTATTAACTTTTCGAGTTTATTTTCATGTTCTTTAGATGAACCAAATTAATTATTAGTTATCTTTCGATTCTAATGTTATTACCAATTACATTTTTTTTTTTTTTTTTTTTTTTTTATTTTCCAAAAAAAAAACAATAGAACTATACAGGAAAATATTACAATATAAGGTTAAATAAGATGGCAAAAAAAAAAAAATTTTTTTTTTTTTTTTTAAGTAATGCAACTAATGCATAGCTAAGTTGTTAAACAACCAACAACAAACTTCATCAATTCCAAGAACAATATCAGTGGTAAAGGTTATAATATTCTATAAATTTGTCAAACAGTGACTTTTTCAAGTATTGCTTAAGCTTTGAAATCCTATCATCTTTCAAGTCATCAACCAATGCATTAAATAATTTGACACCTTTATAAAAAATACTGTTTTGAGTCGTCGTGAATTTGTAATTACGAAGGCGATAGTTCAACGAGGTTCGTGTTAGTTTAGCTGTAACAGAAAAATTAGTGAAAAACTCAGTATTAAGCCTCAATAAACCGTGCCTAATCTTATAGATTGTCAAAATATAATGATAGTCAACTAGTGATAGAATAGGAAGATTTTTTTCATTATAAAGAATTTTACTGGGAGTCAAAACTGGTAAATTTTGAATCGCTTTTAGCCCTTTGTTCTGAATAATTTGTAAGTCATTCAGATGAACATCACTTGAGGAACCCCAGATTTCAATTAAATATGTTAAGCGAGAATGAATAAAACTATAGTAAATACTGTATTTTAGAGAATCTGGAATAAACCGCCCAACACGCCGCAGGGCACCAACGATAGGGGATATTTTCCGTTTAATTCCATTGATGTGATTAACCCAAGAGAGCTGCAAATTAATTTGCAATCCAAGATACATAGCACAGTTACTTTTTTGATTACAAAGGATGCTTAAGATAAGTGTTATTTTTATTACTTTATTTTACATTATACATTATATTTTATTACATAATAATCAATGAATCGTATGGATGAGTTATTTGTGTTGTTGTGGTATGAAACAGTTTGTGACGACAGTTGCTAGCATTCATTCTATGTAATCTGTTTCTATGAAAAATACTGTCGTGGTCTCTAATTTTTATAATTTTGTTTTTTCTCTCGGATACGTATTGTTTATAGTTTTTTATGTACACAGTGATTTTGTTGAATTTCGTTATATGAGTAGATGGTATTTTCTTGGAAAAGTTGGACAAATCACGACCAAAAAGCTAATTTAAAATTTGGATATCAAGTCTTTATTGCATGTTGTACTGAAATCCTTATTTCTTTTAATTTTTTTATTTAAGGATATACATATTAGTGAAAATATGGTATATGGGATGCGCAAAATATAAACAAAATGATCGTATAATATTCCCTGCTCTCTCACGGTTGTATTTATATTTGTGTAGTGGATTACACTAAGACTTCGTATTACGTTGTCTAAATGGGCGAATTTCTTTGGATTTGCACTAAATGTTCTTGAATGTGGATGATTCAATTTGTGAATTGGGAAAGTCTATTAGACTTTAATTGTTCATAATTTGTTGATTTGTTATATGTATAATAATTTAGACTTTTGTTAACTTTGAGAGATTTTTTGCCGTCGTTGTGGAGAGGCGGCTGACGTTGACCTCTCCTTGTCGACCTGGGTTGGCGTCATCGGCAAGGGGTGGATGTTGTCGCAGATCGAGATCGCGCAAAATGAATATTGTACATATAAAGGAATGTATATTTTTGGCGATTGGGAGGGGGTTATACTTTTTCTCTGTGGTGCGAAAACTGGATTAGATTTTGACGAGTGGTGTATGTGTGTGATTGGTTTACACAGGATGTGCGGCGAGGATGTGCTGCAGCTGTATTGCAGTGAATCTTTTTTGATATTTGGAGTGATTTGAATGGGTTTCGTTCGTGGTGAGTAATGGCTCGGTGTCTGCGGTTTGTGGTGGTAGTTCGTTGAACGTTGTGTTTCTCAACTTGCGGAGAGTTGTGTTCATGTGTGTTCTGTCGTTACCTGTGTTTATAAGGTATTTTTGACTGTTTTGAGTTGTTTTGTTTAGGACTTGAGGTAGTTCTCATTTGTTAGTGTATGAGGGCGGAGTTGCAGTTTTGTATTGAATCATTGCCTGAATGTTGGATTTGTATGTCCAAATTGGTTTCTTTGCTGAATGCTTCGGGTGTTTTTGTTGGAGTTTGCCGTCGATTTGGCGGGGGCTGAATCATTTTGGGAGTTTTGGTATGATCGGTCGTACGCTGAAGTTTTTGGGCTGTAGGGTTGCCATGGTTCGTTTGTGATCTGTCATGGATTCGTCACGGCTTTGTGAAGCGTGGTTTTTGTTGAATGGTGGTGTTGGCAGGAGGTCGCTTGGTGGATGGTAGTGGTTTCATGGTGGGAAGATTCATGCCGTCTGTTGGGATCGTTTCGAGGTAATTTTAGCTCCTGGATGGACATTGCATAATTCTCTTGGTACATTTTACTACGATTGTTTGTAGAGGTGGTTTCTTCCACGCTTTGATTTCGGAGATTTTCGGAGAGAGCTATTTTGGTGATGTTCCTTCATCCTATTATTCAGCGTTTGTGTAATAAATTGTTATATTTTTATTTTGGTTTGATTAGCGATAGAATTTTCCGTTTCCGTATTTCTTCTGTGCATTGAGAATATAGTGTAGGTAATTTATGATTAGCTGTTTTCTATATTGTATTTCCTTCATAATCCATCATTTTTGCAAGATTAATTGCAACTATGTTGGAGTTGGTAATGGGTCACTCAATGGGTTACTAGTATTTTCTCACAGCTTATTAGCGATATTTTTGCTTTATAAAAAGAAATATTATTTGCATTGGATTTGGGAGTTTAACAATCTTAACATAAAGAATTGTTTATCGGCAACTTCGTTATATCTATGTAACTGAAAAGCTAGAAATATTTGATATAATTAATATAATTATTCAAAAGAAAGAGAAGGTTTGTATACTTCAATACACCAACGACTGGATGTTTGTCATAAAATGCAACGTTGCCAATCTTGACTGTTTTAGTACAAGAATTATAATTATTAATTCCCAATTTCAAATCAACCCTAAATATTAATCTACATGTACAGTGCCGAGCTATTATATTAAAATTATTCGGTTCTCAGGAAATCTCATTCAAATATATTTAATATACGAGTACATATTATCCCTCTTTTAAGATACTGGTACGATTTATATTTAATTATAAAAATTATAAAATAAACTTATTTATCATTCATTTTAGAATATTTTTTTCAAATTTTATCTAGTTGCCTTTACTTAAATATTACCTTCCAGCAGGAAAGCCATTGACGACACACTAATTACTAATTTACGTTTGTTACCAGTCTGAGATGAATCGTTTATGACAAGTCTAATACGAGGTGATAAGTCATAGACGAGTCGCATGTGTCATGTCTGAGATTAATTGTATGTGATATATCCCCAGCAAACGTAGAAGAAGTTCCAGAACTAGTGCAAAAGTAGTGATAAAAGTTTTTGTTTCCTTGTGAAAAAGGATGGGCGTCGGGAAAAATTCATCAGTTTTATAAAAAAATTTTAGTAAACATACGAAATTTTTGCGAATTCTAAATTATTTAGGATATTTTAATGGATGGATATTTTAAGGAATATTTGAATGCATTCCGGTAGTTAATCTAGTTAATCTGATTTTTTTTTTTGCTATTTCGTGTTCGCCCACTTCAACGGTTAAATACTAATGAATTTTAGAGTTCAAATAACTTTGGTTTCAGGAAATTCTACTGTAAGTTGCGGAGTTGCAGAATGAAGGAAGCCGGAAAATATGAATTTAGAATTAAATTTCAGGAAATTTACAGATGCTTGTGAATTAATGCTTCATTGTAATTGCTGATTGTGTAGTTTAGAATTGTGTTGTCATTTTATTACTAACGACTTTACATAGGTGTCTGTAACGGGTCGAGTGAACCAATTTTGGTTAGGAAGCCGAAAAGAATTAATAGAATTAAATTTCAGGAAAATTCCAGATGCATGTGAAATAATAATATGTTTTCTTAGGTTGCCGTTTTAAAGAAGCAATTGTTGAAGACCAATACCATCGTTATCCATTAACCTATTAAGCCTTTATCCTTCATCTAGTAGATTAGAATTGTGTTGTCTTTGTGTTACTAACTATCGGCTATACCTAGGTGTCTGTAACCGGGCCGATTCTGTCCCACTTAACTAACCTATCCAATCCTTCGGTTTTGCTATGTGTAAAAAAGGGTGTACGGTGGACCCGGCGTCATCCGGGAACTCAAGCCTAAGAACTTGGTCGTACATTCAAAATCAATCAATCAATCAATCAATCCAAGATACATAGCACAGTCAACATGTTTAATTTTCTCATTTTTAAATTTAATGTCACCAAAAATTTGTGATGGTTTATGTTTTAAGTAAAAAACAATGAAATTGGATTTAGTGGCATTTAATACTAGTTTATTATCATTTAGCCAGTCATTAATAATGGCCAAATCACTTTCCATATCGTGTTGGAGCTGGTCATATGTCTTAGAACTGTAAATAAGTGCGGCATCATCAGCAAACAGTTGGATCTTTCCTTTCAAATTTAGATTGGAAATGTCGTTTACATAAATCAAAAACAGAATTGGGCCCAAAATCGACCCATGTGGAACTCCAACCGAGATATCAATAGTTGAAGATTCATGATCGCCAATACGAACAGTTTGTTTCCTATCACTAAGATAACTTTGTAATAACCTTAAGGCACATCCAGAGATTCCAAAACTTATAAGTTTTTTAATTAATATGGCATGGTTGACACAATCAAACGCCTTCCTAAAATCAAGAAATAAACATGACGTTGCATATTTGTTTTCGAGCGATGAATAAACTAATTCTACAAGATTTAGTGCGGCAGAAGCAGTGCTACAACGGGTTCTAAATCCATACTGATTAATGTTGATAAGTTGATTAAAATCTAGATGATCCGCTAGGGCTGTGTGAATTACTCGTTCAAAAATTTTAGAAAAAACTGAAAGAATAGAAATTGGTCGGTAATTGTTAAGAGACAAAGGATCACCAGATTTCAGAATAGGGGTAACACGAGCAATTTTAAGAAATAGTGGAAATACACCTTCATTGATCCATGCATTTAACGCTTTGGTTAATAAAGGAGAAATGATATGCACAAGCTTTTTAACCAAATGCACAGTAACATAATCATAGCCAGGGGAAGACGAAGATTTTAGGTTATCTATTATGTTATTAATATCAACTTCAACTAATGATCCAAGGGCTGTTAGTTGTCTTTTAACGGAAGTGGTGTAGGTGTAGGAAGATTAATGTTAGATGATGATGAACTAGAAATGTTTTTTCCAATTGTAGCAAAAAATTTATTAAACTCATTTACAATTATTAGATGATCAGTTACTATGGTATCATTAATGTTCAGTTCTATAGAAATATGTTCATTATTACGCCTCTGAGAAGTTACATTATTGGTAAGAATTTCATTTATAACATTCCACATTCCCTTCGAATTATTAATGTTACCATTTAACTTAGTAGTGTAGGATATCTTGGCATTTATGATTGATTTTTTGAATTCTTTATTTAATCTTTTAAAATTTTCTTCAAAATATGTATTTAGTGGATAATCCTTATGTAATTTATAATATTTATCCCGAAGGACCGCTTGCTTGGAGAGCTTAGCACTAAACCACGGCTTTTTATATGCAGATATTTTAACTTTAGTGGTAGAAGTTGTAGTATTATGATTGATTGAACCAAGGATATATTTATAAAATGAAACGAAATCAGAAGCAGATGATGATGAGTATTTATCTGTAATGTCAGTTAGTACTTTATCGTAATCAATGATATTTCTAGTTTGGGTTGAATAAATTGATTTTTTGGTAACACAAATTTGGTAAACAAAAACCGATGGTCGCTTAGGCTCGTATCACCATAGAACATAAAGAATTTTTCTTTATGGTCAGATAATATGTGATCAATTATCGTTCTTGTGGACGCTTGGATTCTCGTAGCATATAATGCGTCTATTGCATTGATGATGAAGTAATTATTTAAAAGTAAGGTGGAAAAATAATTACATATGTGCGATTTTGAACTGTCTAAGACATTATGATTCAGATCACCTATAATGATTTGGTTTTTGTGAATGGACATAAGATTATCCAAAAATGATAAAAAAGTTTGATGACACGTGTGAGGTGGTTTATAGATGCCCGTTATAAATAAATTTAGGATTTTAGAGTAAGTGACAACGCATTGGTTTTCTAAGAAGGAATGAATCTTAACCAAGGTAAAGTCAAGGTCTCGATGAATATACATGGCAACGCCACCACCAATTCGAGAGTCGCGAGTATTATGATATGATATATAGTTAGTTAAATTAAAATATTTGGTTTCAGATTCAAGCAAAAAGGTTTCAGTAAGTATGGTCATGTCAACTCTCTGCTTGAACGAAGATAATAAAACTTCAAGCCCACTTAACTTATACTCAAGTCTGTTGATATTAACATATAAAATATTTAAAAATAAGAAAGCATTTGATTCCAGATTAAAATCCCTAAAATTGATGAAATGTTTGTTGCTGTTGATGTTTGACTGAAAATTATTGTATAACATATTATTGTATGCAAAAACAGAAAAAAAAATGTTATTGAAAAAATTATAATTTGCATAAAATTTAGTTATTTCAATAGAATATATTAGCAGAAAAGTAAACCTAAAAAGAAATAAACAAAAAAAAGATAATGTAAAATAAAATAATAAAATTAAAAAGAGAAAAAAAGTAAAGAAGTGAATAATAATAATAATAATATGATGATAATAAAGGTAATTCTAATTACATTACATTACATGCAGTTATTTAATTTTCGCAACGTCATTGATTGACCATATGATTTTGGGTTGATCAGCATCGGTTTTTTTATGTATAAATTGTTATGACGAAACCAGCAATATTTTATGGTGTTGTTTTTCTTTAGAACAAGAAGTTGTTTCATAATTGTGTTGTTTGTAGGAGTAAGTTTGTCCCGCAGATTTATAGTAATTTCACCGTTTGATGACATTGGGTATAATTGTTTTAATTTCAGTGGTCCATTACTTCTAACTCGTTCCATAATTTTATTTTTAGAGTCCATGCTGCTTAGTTTTAAGATGAGTAGGTTATAAGCCCCTTTACCACTACGACTACTGCGTGTAGATGTATTTGTTTTAATATAGGATGACTCAATGTTTTCAATACCAAAATTGTATATATTATTTAACTTTGTGATGACATCATTCTTATCGTTGATATTGATTGGAAATCCAGTAACTAAAACTTCTCGTTGCATAACCGTTTGTTTCAAATAATTAACTTCTGATTGAAGTTCGGCCACGAATTGGTAACATGAATTTTTTCGTCCAAATCATCTATTTTACAGTAAATTTTATTGATTTCGCCCTTAATTTCGCGCACAGAATTTTCAAGAATTTTTTTAGTTTCAGTGGTGTTTAAGGTTAGTTCCTTATGATTACACGTATTAAATTCTAGCAGCTTAGCAATAGCCTGCATAATGTGCGCATTAGACGGAGCACTAATGTTCAGAATTTCATCAAGATCCATTTTGGTGAATTTATTTACACTACTTAGCAATATAGGTATTACATTACAACTGATTCTCACTAAGTAGGAATTTGCACAATTAATCACAACTTTATTATTAGTATCCAAATTGTTAACACTGGATTGCAATGATGCACACCATAAGAATATGAGTCCAAATCACAATTTTATTAACAGAACACAAAATGGAACCATGCACATTTGTGCGCAACAAGCTTGTTTAATTCTAGCTGTACATGTACAGTATATTAACACATTTACAATAGAAAAAGAATTTTTTAATGATTCTATATCAGCTATAAGCTATAATTTGAAGTCAATATTATAGAAATTTATAAAAATGCGAAAATATCGAATTTAATTTATAATAATTTAATTTTATTTTTAATTTTCCTTTCCTTTCCACTTTTTTAATATGATAATTGAAATATTAAGAAACTAATTTTCTCATAACACTTTTTAACTTCCTTACTCTTTCGCCATTTTTTAATTAATTAATTAATATTACATAATATTTACTTTATTTTCTCTTAGAATTATTTTCTTTCGGAAACCGGTTGCAGTGCCAAGGTCGTTGGAAGCGCTTCTACGTCTATGGATACTACAAGGTAACCGTTTATTCATTTTTTTGTTGTTTCCAGTTGCGAAACATTCAATAAATATTACTTAACGTACAGTTTAATCGGTTGTTTTATAAAAATTTAGTAACATTCGAATAAGATTTAATAAATTATATTATTGGTAGTTGTTCTTTTTCTTTTGGTTCAAGATAAATAAATATTGGGTTAGGGAAAAAGTTCGTAGCCTTTTTTGTGTGCTCAGCCAAGCTACTCAGTTTCTGCCGGGTCATCAATGATGTGTGTGGTCTAGTGTTATCATGATGGAACACAATGCCCTTTCTGCTGATTAATTCTGGACGTTTTAACTGAATTGGTTGCCTTTAATGCGTTAGTTGCTGACAGTAAAGATTAGAATCAATCGTTTGGCTCGGTGGCAGTACCTCACAATATACGATTCTTTTCCAATTCCACCAAACACACAACATTACCTTTCTTGGCGTCAATCCTGGCTTTGATACCGTTTGGGAAGTTTCACCTCGTTTCGTCCATGATCTTTTTCACACAACGTTGTCGTATCTTATCCACTTTTCATCACCAGTAACGATTCGCTTTAAAAATAGCTCGATTTCGTTCCATTGCAGCAGCGTTTCGCAAATAGAAGTCCGGTCCATTAAATTTTTAACTGTTAATTCATGTGGCACCCAAACGTCAAGCTTTTTTTCTATCCAGCCATTTTTAAATGGTTTAAAACTGTTTTGTGGTCCATATTTAGTTCTTTACCAATTGCATGGCTGCTTATATGCCGGTCTTCTACAATTTTCTGCATGATTTCGTCGACTTTTCCAGTGGTTGGTCGACCAGAGCGAGGTACATCTTTGAGATTGATATTTCCAGAACGAAAGCGCTTGAGCCATTTCTTTGCTGGTGATTTTGATAAAACACCTTCTCCATAAACAGCACAAATTTTTCGCAAGCCTGAGCCGCGTTTTTACCTTTGTCGTAATAAAATTGTAAAATATATCGAATTTTTTCATTATTTATCTCCATGTTTTAAATGTTGTAACTTTTTATTCATTTCACCGAGTTTAATGTTTTGTATGTCACAGTACAACTAAAAATGTCACCTTTCAAACACACAAGAATTGCCCGATACCATTAATGGTTACTGAGATATATGAATGTAAAGCCATCTACCGGGGAAAAGGCCACGAACTTATTCCCCTACCGTTTATTTTTGTTATTTTCATTTGCAAAATTTATTTAATGAAGTTTATAATAAATTTATATTTTTTCAATATGTGGAACTTTAAATATATTTCTTTTAATTATTAATCATGCGTAGTTGCGAAGACTGGCCATAAAAAGTTATGTGAATCGGGTAAGTCATCTGAGTGAGCATAAATTTGATTTCCTTGCCATAAGTTGTGATCTATTGCCAGAGTATAAAACTCTCGACCAGTGAGCTAGCGGTAAATTATGACATACTCTCGGACTCGCATTTCTTTTTGTTAACGTTAGCCGACGTCAAAGGCTAGCGTTACAGGTTGGGAAAAATAAATCCATTATTTTTCGCTATTTGGCTTTAGTGGTATATATCTTGTGATGTATTTGTCGCAGTAGACCATGCTTATACTCGTTGGAAAGGGGGATTCATGTAAAAAAAAATCCTCTCACCAGGACAACATCAGGCAACAAGCGATAATCTGATAGTTATAAACCGTTAGTTTTATAGTTGCAACTTGGTATGTACTGTACGTAACGGGGTCAGCAAAAGTTCAACAAAAGAAAATATTCTGAGTATATACACTGCTCGTCTTGAATTATTAAAGCATGACAATGCCAGTTCCCACTTTCCAAATGTTGTCAATAATTATTTGGTTGAGGTGGGAATTGATCGAATTGTTTGGCCCGCTCGTAGCCTTGAATTTAAGCCCATTGAGCACGTGGGGGATATGCTAGGGCTTCGTTTAAGGTTAAGGGAAATCGGCCCAGAAAATTTAGATCATCTTCAATCAGCTGTGCAGGAAGAATGGGAAATGTTACCTCAGGAGTTAATTGCAAACCTAGTGCACAGTATGCGAAAATAATGCTGTGGTTACTGTTATTAAACAAAACCTTGTTCTGTTAGTGCTTTTGGCGCATATTATATTATTTCGTACAACCATAACTCGAATAATGTGAATAGTTACCGTAAACAAAAATATTTACTGTAGTATCCGGAATTTTTTGAAAAGTAGTGTAGTTTTCTTTACTAAAATTTAAATCTAATGCAAACCGGTTCTATCTGAGTCGTAAACGAGGCAAAAAACTCGTAAAATAATTTTAGAAGATAAATTTATCCCAGAATGTAGATAATTTGCAAGATAATTTTATCCCAGAATGTAGCACACATACGAGACTCACTTTCGATATCTTGCGTTTAATTCATGCCTATTTCGGCCGTATAAAGCTGATAGTTCTGTTGGTATCTTCACAACAGGGCCTTTTGTCTCATTGAGATTACTTACTCTATCTCTTACAATAATGCATTGCATTTGACAGTATTTTACTATTTATTAAAGATCATCAATATACTTAAAAAACCGACAAATTTTGACACCATCTAAAATGTTTCCCTTGAAAAGCTAATTAAGAAGTGTAAGAATGAAAATAGTTGATCCGGACTTTCAACGGACGTTCAGGGGGTTATTTATCAATTTGAGTTAAGCATTCCAGGAGCAAGATACGAAATTATCCACATCACGGTTTGAATTACCACACAATTCCCGAGCTGAGTCAAGATTTGCATTCCGAGTGATGAGGAAGGTTGTGCGAGATTTCGACTTGGTACCACAAATCCCGATAAAGAAGATCATAAAATAGAGAAGCCGGAAAATACTCCGAAAATTCGAGGTAAAAATATATTGATTTGGAAGACGATTGCAGGTCCTGTCACGACCAAGTACACCTAGCGTCCGAAGCAAACTGTGCTTCAAATCACCCAGTCATCGGAAAACTAGAGAGTATACCGAGCTAATGTGCACTAACTGGTGAACATAAGACTTTGAACTGGAATATTGCACATTTGAGTTCATACTTGACAAACAGATATTTCATGCTCTATGAATATGTGGCACCAAAGTTTCATCGAGCTGAAGAATGGAAGAATCCAGATAAGTTGTGAGTGGATGCACGACTAGATCCAAAAACAGTGATTTTTCTGTTAAGAGCGACGTGATAAGCAATAATTTCTACACAATATCGGCTTCGTGGAGCGTTTCGACGTGATATTGGATTGGTATCTCCTACTACCTTCTGCGGAGGAGTCTGAATTAATTATAAGAAGGACCGTGTCCGTTAATTATAAGAAGAACAACTTCCGGGAACCTTATTAAATTTGTTAGAGATGAGCCGAACTTACTTAGAATAAGAGCACAGCGTGCGCCTGTGGCAGCTATACTGCATGATTATCAAGGCGTGTTCGCTGTTCATTTATCTGTTTTGGGCGTATCAATGCAGCTTAACAGATCTGAAAACGGTTATTGGCAGGTAAGGCTGGGTAAGGGAAATCGACTTTACTGGAGAAGGGCTGTGGCATGAACCAAATTTGGAGGAAGCATTAGATAACTTGCGTATGGTGCTATTTTAAGTGTTATCAAGCTGTTTGAAAACATGAGAATACAGATGTTCTCTTTATAGGACCTTGAAGAAATATGTAACGATTATAATAACACGAGTTCATTTGGTTGGATTTATTGTAGTTACTCGTACACTCACTTTGTTGATCTTGCTGAAAGAGGTACAATTTAATTATCCTCATTACGACAGAGATAGATCCTCCAGTCCAACGACAACGATCTGCAATTACGAAACATATTGTCGATTTCAACATCCCGAGGTCGAAAGCAAATGTACATTTTAAAGATGAAACTAGTGAAGTTCAATTATCAGATGTATATATCGAAGTATGTCGGGTTAAATTGAATTAACCGCTTTAAGTTGAAACAATTTTACGGATGGATACCTCTGGCGGTATATGGTAAACTGCACCATGCCAGGAAAGATATAGGTATAAAAGAAGATACATGACTAAAGAACGAATTATTACGAATTTTCGTATTATTACGAATCAACTGTAAAATTCACAATAGCTTGTATTGCTCGTATTGTCTTCACTGAAAAATAATTAAGCAGAGAAAAAAAGTTTTTCGAAAAACAAAAATAAACAATTAAAGGGTTAAATGTGTAATTATAGCGAGTACTTGAGTAACATCCTTATCGTGCAGGGTAAGTATGATGAACATTCCCCCACAAACCCGCAAATTATTACCAATCACATCCTGTTAAACTTGAATTAATTTCAATCGTCAAATTCAGTTTCAATGTACGTGGTTCAAATTTAATTAGCTCACCATATTTAGGGAAAACATAAGTCACATCATAGCTGACGCAGAATCAATTTCACAAAATGTACTATTTTTCTGTGAATGGTTTGACTTTTAACTGCACTGTTAAATTAATTTAGGCGTGAAAGAAATATTTTTTTTAGTTTGATCAAATGTCATTAGATGTCAGTAAAATTTATATGATTCGGTTATTTTACCATTCGCTATATCGCCGAACTCAAAAAGAGGTTTTTAAAAAATCTCCGTTCGTGCGTACATGTGGTTCCGTGTAGACTAAGTGTCTGTTGGTTCTTTACGCGCAGACCGATTGATTGATCGGGATGAGACCTCAGATTTAAGTTTTTCTCATTAAAATAGGAATCTCTATGATTTTTGCTTGAACTCGGTCCAACGGAAGTGGCAGCGCCTATAGGAGCTATTGGAAAATTACTATACACTAAAAGATAATAAATTAAATTTGCAACCAAACCGGTTCGGATAGTTAATGTGATATTTTGCTGAAATCTGTGCACCGGAAGTGATAGTTATAAGCTTTTTCTTTTATTGCAAATACATAATTTGAAAGTATGTATATAGATAGCATTTACAAAAACGATTAAGACAAAAAAATTCTGGATTAAGTTATAAAACTTTATTTCACCAAAATTCGGCATCTCAACAGTCCAGACCAAAACAAACTTGATACTTAAGTTTTCCCATAAATTGGGAGGTCCAGGCGGAATGTGATGGATATCTGGGTACCGGAAGTTGCAGCTTCCGTTGTAGCCTTTTCAATTTTTACAGTGCAGATTACATTTTAGACAAGGGTTGACCTTGTTGGTTTTCTGAAACAACAGAAATACATAATGATTTATGTATTTTATGATCAATTTCTCAATCTAGAAACTAAGTGTGATGTATTCGAGATTTATGTCCGGGCATAACAGATAAAGATGCGATTGATGCTTTTAGATTGTATATGAACGAACAAATTGTAGTGGATATTGTTAAACACACAAATATTGTAGCAACTTGCGTTTACCAGCAGAACAACTATACAACAAAGTGGAAACTTGTGGATTTTATAGAAATGGAGAAATTTTTTGGGTTGCTCTTAGCGGCTGGTCATTTAAAAATGAGCAAAGTAAGTACTAAACGCTTATGGAATTATGTTTATGGTTCGCCAATATTCAGAGCAACTATGAGCCATGATCGTTTTATGCAATTATTGAGATTTATAAGATTTGACGATAAATCTACTCAATCTCAAAGAAGGAAACAGGATAAACTCGCTCCAATTCGTGATGTTTGGGAATCAATTAACAGACATTTGAAAAAATATTATATGCCTGGCAAATTAATCGAAATGTAACATGCGACAATTTTTTTACAACGATGCAACTAGCACTAAGATTAAAAAATGGTGGTCTTACAACTGTTGGAACGTTGCGTAAAAAAGCCATATATCCCAAAAAATTTCCTTCCAAATAGAACGCACCCGCAATATTCGTCAGTGTTTGGGTTCACAAAACTTTTGACGTTAATATCATATACTCCACGAGTAGGAAAATCGGTCACTTTGCTTTATAATAAAGTAGTCGTTTCGGAAAATGATAACAAGCCGGACAAAATATTATTCTATAACTCGATAAAAGGTAGAACAGATTTGATGGATCAAATGGTGGGAAATTATTCATGTAAGCGTCGCAGTAACAGATGGCCAAATGGATGTTTCATGAACTTGATAGACGTTTGTGGACTAGCATCATATATCGCATTTACCAAATTTTATCGTAATTGGGAAATTAAAAAGAAAGGTAGAAGAAATAATTTTCTTCAGCAAATTAGCGAAAGTTTGGTAAAAGCCCAGTTGTACAGAAGAGCTACATCGGCACGAAACAAGCAGTTCAGCAAAAGTATTCTGCAAGTTCAAACACATAGGGGAAATTCAACGTCATCGTCGTCAATAGAACCCGCTCGCAAGAAAGCGAACCGTGCACAATCTCATCTTTGTAATACAAAAAGACAAATTTTTCAAGTTTGTGATAATTGCGAAAGAAATGCTTGCAGGGAACACGTAAAAATTATTTGCAATACATGTAACCAATAGTAGTTTTAAGAATAATTCTTATATGAATTAAAGTTATTCCTTCAGTTTACTTTATATAAATATTTTATAACTTTTTAAATATGTAAATGAATGTTATCTGATTTTATATCAATTTTTATTTGCAATAAATGAATTAAACGAAAACAGTTTGTTCAATTTTCTATAATTACATAGAATTTATACTAGCGCTCCAGCGGCGCAAGTTAAGTGTCTGTGTAACAAAAATCATCACAGTGGTTAAGGGTAATGCAGACGGTTATCGAACGACGGAATAAAAATTTAGTTGGTTTAGTAAAATATTTAAATGATACAAAAAATTATCAATACCCATCGGACATAGATTCGGTAATGACATTGTCTTCTAAATCTGCATTTAATTCTACAGCTAAGAAATTATTTGCTAAATTTTTTATTTCGGATGCTGGTTGCAGGAAGTCCTTCTGATATTGAAGAAATAGTTAATAGTAGTGATGATGAGGCTGGCGCTTCAATGTTGGAAGAGCCAATTAACTCAACTACGTCTTCTAAATGTAACCTAAAACAGAAATTGGATGTTGCAATTTTGAATGTAACGCGAATCGAGAGTGAAGAAGACATTTCTTATGATTTTGAAAACATCATAAAAGAAATGAATATTTTCGAAATAACCAAAAAGCGCACGATTAATTTAGACATCCCATCGGCATTCGTTGAATCTGAAAGAGCTTTTTCTGCTAATTATTTGTTATTTTTAAAAAACTTTTTTAAAAATAATTAATTAAAATAATTATCCATTTATTATCCTGAAAGGGACCTTCATGAAGTTTATTTTTGTTTTGTTTATTTGTTTTTGTGAATTGTGTTTATGTTTTTTTAGTTAAAACTGATTTTTTTGTTTGAAAACAGATGGTACATTATTTTTCTGTTTATAAGATAATTTTTTTAATTTGTGCTTATAAAAAAATTCCGGGATCCCGGGATACTGGGAATATTAAGTTTTTTTTCCCGGAATCCCGGGGTTTGAAAATTGCGGGAATTGAGAAGCCATAGTGCAAACCACTTGAGAAAAGTAAACCTTTGAGAAAGATACTAATAAATTTATAAGCGTCACTTAAAAAATTGAAAATTAATTAAAACAACAATAAGATACTTAAAATAATTTCATTGTCAAAATAACTTTTATTGTAAAGTCATTCTGGCCAGATGAAAGACAAAACCAAATTCAAAGTCATGTCTGTCTTGTTGTTTTCGAACCATGGATTTATAAGACGACTCCAGCTCGTGTGCGTACAGGAGCGGCTTGGTAATAATATTTACTAACTATATTTATCACTTAGGTAGGACGCTATTTACTACATTTTAAGAAACTGAAAAATTCATGAGTTAGTAATGACACAATCCTGCCCAAATGTAGTGCTTTTGAAAATTATATTAACTACTAAAAAATTTAAAGTGCACATCTAAGGAATAGTAATTTTGAAGGGATATTAGAGTTGATTGGGTTTACTAAATTCGTCATATTTAAACCAAAAATATAATGTTAAGTTTTCGGCTTCATTCAACACGAATTATAATTTTGCTCCCGAATGAATTTTATGGAATATGAACAATTGTTTTGCATTTTGTGAGGAGTAATATCATTTTCAAATATCAAATGAACACAACGATGTACACCAATAAAATAATTTCTATAAATTATTTGTTTTACCAGTAAGAAGATAATGCAAATTAATGTTTTATCAACGATTTTATTTTGATTAATCGATTATGTTGTGAGTTATAGCGTGTCAAGGATGGAAGTAAACAAAGAGAAATTTCGCTATATTTTACAATTTTGCTTTAATAAAGGCGAAAACGCAAAAGTGGCTGAAATTCTGAATGCTGTATACGACCCGATACTTAGGTTTCAGTGGTTGCTTACTGCACACTTAGGCCAATTTTTAGGCCCATTGTGATACCACTCATTCACTCCACATCATTAACCCACCTACTTCACCTACTCACACAACTACAATATACCACCTGCACATTGCAAGCTCCATGTCAACCTGTACATTGCCATGGAAGGTGGGTCGGTGCGTGACACGGAATTCTGCACTCCATCAGAGGATCTTAGTTGTATTTATTAGCATCACCGATCGTAATCGATGATGAAAATTCGATTTGCATCTAGCCTCTGATGGGATTCGAACCCAGCACCTCCCGATCCAAGTGCCGAAGCTTTAACCACTGCACCACTTGTCCGGTAAAACGACCCGATACTATCACACATACTATCAATCATGCGCAATATTGGTTTCGTCGATTACTTTCCGGTTATTTCGATATCAAAGATGCACCATGAACTGGAAACTATTGATGTAGACCGGCATGCGAGCTGTCGTACCATCACTAAGGAGCTAAAGATCGACCACAAAATAGTTTTAATCTATTTGCATAACACTGGCTTCAAAATGAACCTCGATGTTAAGGTGCTGCACGAGATGACGCAATAAAACTTGATGAACCGTGTTTCCATCTGCGACTCCTTGGCCAAACGGAACGAAATCGAGGCATTTTTCAAGCGGATGGTGACTGGCGACGAGAAATGGGTCACATACGACAATGTCAAGCAGAAACGATAATGGTCGAAGGCCGGCAAAGCGGCCCAAACGATGATTAAGACAGGATTGACGGCCAGGAAGGTTTTGCTGTGTGTTTGGTGGGATTGGAAGAGAATCATCAACTATGCTGCTCAACTGCTGCCGAACGAGCAAACGCTCAATTCTGACCTCAACTGCCAGCCATTGGACCGACTGAAGGCAGCAATAGACCAGAAGCGGCCAGAATTAGCCAATAGAAGACGCATCGTATTCCACCAGGACAACATCAGGCAACAAGCGATTATCATTTTTTGTCCATAGCAAACGCTCTGGTTTAGTAAAAATGGCCACGAGAGTGGCTTGTAAAAATTGGCTATCTTAGTTTTTTGCTAATAGGAGCAAGACGTTTTAGAAAAGCGACATAATTTAATTGCCTTCTAATGGTAAAGAGCTATCGAAAAAACGGCACATATTTGAGCCAAAATAAATTATTGTAGAATAAATAAAGCCCCGAAATAAACGTAAAAATAATAGATTTCTTTTTCTCCAATTATCTTTAACCCACATAAACTATTATAAAATTCAGCACATAAAATATAGTTCCTGGAGCAACGAGTCTTCCTCGGTGACATACGAGTATGCTTGAATTTGAAGTTCTTTGTGCCATTAAGTATAAAAATTTCAAAACTAGTACGTTAATTTCTATTTGTAATACTGTGAAAAGGTCGAGACCACACATTGCACAAAGTCGAATAAATATCAGTTCCTTATTTTATTCTGAATATAAAACTATAAAATAATCTTATGATGAATTTGCATAAATATGGAGGGTTGTATACGTTCCAAACGGCACAGTGGTTAATTTTTGGCGTTTGGATCAAGAGATACTGGGTTTGAGTCCCGATACAGGCAGGATGTAAAAGAGAATTTTCATCAACAGATTACAATCTGTGATAAATTGGAACACAATTATGATTCCCTGTCGGAGTGCAAAACGCATGGGCCGACCCATCTTCCAAGTCAGTAATAGGCTGGCATGTAACTATGCAATGTGCAGATGGTGGTAAAATCGGAACTATAGCCGTAAGTCCTCGATTTGGCAAGCGACTGCATAAGGTAAGGACGTGAAAAGTGAACTGCGAAAGAGTTGGGAGTGTTTCGGGCCCAGAACAGATTGCAAAAATTAAATAATATAAAAAAAATAAAAATTTGTTCGAAAACAAATTTTTCTAAAAATAAAACGAAAACATAGCCAAATATTGGTAATTTTTTTATCAAAAATCCTCATTTTGTTTAAGTTTTAGTAAAATAATAAGGAACAGTTTCGTTGCCAAATCAATTTAAAATCAGTTTGGCTTTAATAGTTTAGTTGTATATTATTTAAAATATTTGCAAACAATGAAAAGATCTTATAAAATAGGATTTTGTCAAAATTTGTCATTTCTAAATCTATTTTTCGAATCAGCCAAATTTATCAGAAAACTTTAACTATACGAAGTTAATAGGCAATCGGCATTTCCGGTGGACCGGTTTCCGCTAAATTTCATTAGGACCTCCCAATTTATGAAAAAAATTTAAAGTATGAAGTTTCATCCAAATCAGTAAAACCTCCTGAGCTGTAGAGAGACTCACACAGAGAGACTCCACCCCGAAAACCACTTCTTCGGACTTCGGCAGCATAGCGAATGGTAAATCTGCAAAAATGTTTGTGTCAAAAATCTCCATGTACTTACTGTTACTTTGTATAAGCAATGCAAATTTGTTTAATTTAAAAAACCCGCGGTTTTGTTTCAATCAAATTGCATATTTTCAGAGTACCAACCAAGTTCCATTCTATTCGTTTGAGAAAGGTCTTCGTTCCATCCAATTTACCCATTTTTCAAAGTCACACCCGGAACTCATTTTATAATCTTTCTAGATTCCTAATTTCATCATTAATCTGAGTTACATTCCCTACGGTTGAGTTGACATAGTGGACATATTCTGGAACAAGACGCCACGTAGCGGCTTAACCGGAGCACCTCTAAACAAATTTCCCAAAATCATAATCCCGTGTAATCATTTTTTGTCATTCGAAAATATCCTTTCTCAAAACTTATATAAAAATCGTTCGAGCCGATCTTTTTTAAATAGGGATCCGGATCCCATTTCACAACCCTCTAAACAAATTTTCTCGAATTTAGAACACTCAACAATCTATTCATATACTCGAAAAACCACCTCACCCATTTTTAATAAAAGATGTTGGATTCGAAAACCCCTGAATGAATTTTCCCAAAATTAGGACTCATGGCAATCCATTTCTAGTAATATAAAACCTTTATCACTGCAATTTTTATCGAAATCGTTCGAGCCGATAAAATTAAAACAGGTTTTCAGGCCTTACAGAAGAACCTCTGGAAAGAGTTTTCTCGAAATTAACACCCAACGAAATGGATTTCCGGCAAATGTGGGAACCACTCCATAAATGTCCAATTAGTAAGTAATACCATTATTGATTACAATTTATTGATTTGCATTAAAAATAAATAAATGTACTAAATTTACCAAACTTTCCCAGGTTGATACATGAAGTAGCCATTTGGAAGATGAGCAAACTTAAAAGAAGCCTCCAGCATATGAGAATGGAGAACGAAATACATGAATCGTTGGTGATGCGTGATATCCATTAGATAGATATTTACTGACATCGAATTTAAACCCCAATAGCAAAAAGGGCTGTTCACTTTTCGGTGTTAATTGGGAGAGCGGTAGCTGCGATATGAGCCAATAAGGGTCGTAAGAATACTGAATGTTTGCGTAGTTTTGTAAAATGTATGTGTGATAAACAAGCAGCAAATGATCGAGTTTCAATCATATGAAGGCGAGTTTGACTATGAAGATTTTGAGAAGGAAAACAGTGCTGCGTCGCAATTCGCAAAATTCTTTTTCGCAGAATAGGTTCTTTCTTAAATTAAAAATGAATTCATTCAACATAAAATATAACTTTTTCATTTTACTACTTTAGTTAAAAATTTCGTTCCCCCGCACTGTGTGAAGAATTATCGATGTTCACGCTTATCAAAAAGTGTACCACATACCGGTTTTATCGAAGTCAGTGATATTTTTTCGATTTTCGAATTTTTCAAAGTTGCAACATCCCAATGCTAAATTGATACAAAGTGACTTGTAAACAAACTAAAATGTTTACATAACAACCCTCGCATGTCTCAACAAGGCATTTTGATTGTCCAAATTTATTATGAAAATAATCGTTCAAAAACAACAACATTTCGTAAATTACGTGAGAGTTTTGGCCGACATGAGTCCTACTGAGTCATGGGTCCTACTGAGCGTGCAATTGGCAAAATTATTGATCGTTTTGAAGAAACTGGTTCAGTTTGAGGTCGTAGACCGTTTCAACCAGTTCGTACTCCTTATGCAGTGGCAGCTGTTAGTGAAAGTGTTCGTAATGAAAAGGGCTGTAATGAAAATTCAACTATCTTAAAAATTGAAGCCACCAGATCATTTAAATCGTCGCCGTTTTGTTAATTAGATGCTTGAACGAAATGAAGGTTTTTCATCAAAAAACATCTTTAGCGCTACAACTCATTTTCATCTGGGTGCGTCAATAAGTAAAATTGTAAAATTTGGGGAGCAGAGAATCCTCATGTTATTCACGAAGCAGAAATTCATCATCTGAATCAGCCGTTTTTCGTCGAAAACGAACAGGAAAATGCCTTTACATTGAATGGGGAACGTTATCGAAACATGTTAACTGGTTTATTGTGGCCCAAATTGAATGAAATGCGTCTCAACGATCTTTGCTTTCAACAAAACGGAGCGACATGCCACACAAGTCGTGGAATAGTCCATTTATTGTCAACAAAACTTGCTAATCGCATAATTTCAAGAAATTGTGAAGTTCCTTGATTATTTTTTGTAGAGTTATTTGAAAGGTAAAGTGTATGTTAAGCAAACAATTCAACACAAAAAATAACATTCGAGCTGAAATCGAAAAAGTCATCTAAAATTTTAGAGGAAGCCGTGGTGGACAAAGGAACAATATTGTTTTTCATACATAAACGGCATAGAACCACCTTTGTTCATCAATAAACAATTTTGACTTTGCATCCCAAAATGTGTGTTTTAGTTACAAATGAAGAAAAGGAATGATGCTAACACAGCACAACATCTTATCAAAAACATTATCACAGAATTCGACTAGCACCTTGAAAACAATTTAATGAAGGGAAAAATTGTTCACGTTAGTTTCAAATATTTGTGCTAGATAATATGTATCACGCAAATCGGACACAGTACGAATGTCATTAATGTGTTTTATTTTAGCATTTATTGTTGTCGAATTCATTCTTCTATATGATCTAGCTCTGCCCAATATGTTGTCAGGTTGATGCTATTAGGTTCGATTCGCCATTTATCAGATTGCTTTGGCGAATTTTGCCGAAGTAGATATCTGGATATGGGATGTGAAGCTTGACATGTTTTACTTCGATGTTGTTTCTGATAACACCATTCCCAATATACAGAGTATTAATGGCGCGTAAAAAGTATGATTTATTGCCTCCTCTGGATACTGGCCTCTATTGTGGCTGTCTGTTGTTAATCGTCGCGGCTTGGCGACTGGTAAAACGGAAATTTTGGTAATTGCTCTGTTATAGAGAATTTGTATAACGGGCATTAAATAACTACGCGCACCAAAAAATGTGCTCCCGGGTGGGTTTGAACTATCCTACCTCTTACGCATTTTGTGGGAGGAAAATTGTCTCCAATTAAAGGTACAAGATTTCCAATTTTAAGTTATGGCCATGGCTGGAGCCATTTTGGTCGTTGTTGTAATCTTCGTAGATATTCGTTACGCTATTTATTCCAAAAGTCTTGTTTCAGTTTTTGTAACATTTCTCATCTTAATATAAGCGATGCATGTTTTTACGTACTAGATTTTCTTCTGGTATCGCATTTAGTAATGAGCTAATTAAAAAATGGCCAAGTGTTAGAACTGCTAGCTCTGGTACATCATTGAAAATTGGACATAGTGTCCATTTAGAAAGACCTCTATTTGATTTAGCATTGTTAATTCCGTAGGTACGGGTTGAGTTTCGTATGATTTTTTAAGGTCGGTTTTAACTGATTTTATACCATCTTCCCATAACCCACCAAAGTGGGATGATGCATATGATGAGATATGTATGTTACTACTTTCACATAGTTGATAGGCACACAAAAACTGTGATGTATTTCTTATAAGTTTTGCATCCTTCTCTTTTAGTTGTTTTTATTTGGGAACGGGTCCGGCATAATCCACTCCCATATGCGGTCTTGCTGACTGAACTCTTGCCGAGGTCATTGATGTAACGCATTGTGCCCGATTTCTTCAGGCATCATTTTCAAATGTGCATAGCTGATTAAAGTTCTACTCAATTGATGATGTGTAGGAAGTGTAAATGAATGTTTCTTTTTAAAGCTTAATAATGAGTTTTCCAGTCCGCCTCCTACTCGTAGAATTCCCTCTGGATCCAGAAACGGATTCAGTGGCAGTAGCTTGCTATTTTTAGGTATAGAATTATTTTTCTTTAACTGAGTAGCTCCATTTTGAAATAACTGTGTTTTGTGTGCTTCATGATAAACTTCTCAACTTCAATTAAATCGTATTTATTTATTTATAACAATTTTTACAATCCTATTTAATTTAGTGAAAGTGGATCTTTTATTTATTATGTAAATTATCCTATCGTCCTCTCCTCCGGTAGTGGTAGTAAAATTGATATTTTTTATTCCTGTTGTTTCTAGTTCCTCCTTTGGTACAGAGCAGTTTTGTGTGTCAGACGAGTTGTCATAGTTTGTTTTGAGTCAATGAGGTCTTGACTACCAGAGTTTATGATTGTTTAATTCAACCGTTATTCCGCGGCTGGCACAATCAGCTGGATTATTTCCTGATTTGATGTGTCGCGATTGTGCTGTGGTTCAGTAAGATTCCAGTGAGCATTGGTATATCTATACTAAACTCAAATACATCTACATGAGGCTTCCAAAAAAGTCCATGAGCTTTTGCGTTTTGGTCGATTTCAGTTACTCGTATATGCGATTCTGTAAATAGTTTTTCGTTGATTTTCTTAAATTGAAGCCTCCTCTTTGAGGAAGTTTCAGTTGGTTTTGAATGGTTAGCGCTTATTTGATTGTATCGCAGCTTGTCATGATATCATCGACGTAAAAGTGTGTTTGTAGCACTTTGGAGGCCTTTGGAAATGTATCTCCACGTCCTTTTACTGCAAGATAATACTCTAGAATATCATAATATTTTTTCTATGTCAGCTGTGAAGTCGAACTTATGCCTTCACCATCTCATCACAAAATACCAAAGATCTGGCGGACGCGTCACATAATACTCTTGACTTTGTTGTAGTATTTGAGGGAATGAGGAAAGCGTGATGAGGCATGTAGAGTTTTCCATCGTTTGACTTTGTTGGATGCATGTTCTTCATGTGCCCGAAACTTTCACACTGTCGCATAAATTATTTATATTGTTTGACCCCAATTCATCGTCCTTCGTAAGTTGCTTTTCTAGTTGGAGAAATCTTAGAGTTGCTATCTTTTTGGAGTCTTTGAGGTTCGATTGCTGTTGACATGAAATTGTAAGGTTGTATCTACCATCTGATTCTCGTTTGTGAGAACTCTTAAAATGTTGTTCATTCGTCAGAAGTGTGTTTTCTTGGTAGATGTAGTTCCTCTGTTCCCAGAATTTCTTAAGAATTTTTTCAATTTCCTCTATTCAATTTTTCTTGGTTGAGATTGCACATAAATAATGTAAATAATGATTAATTACGGTATAAAATTGTAATAAGTGCAAAAAATGTATTTAATTAGTGACATTTGCATGAAAATACTTAAATTAGTAAAATTAGTAAAACCATTATAAGCAGCTACATCTATTGAATTTTTTAAATTAATTTAGTATAGATTATTTTGTGGGCCTGCTAATTAATGGCACTACTACAATAGTTTAATGTACAAATTATTACATAAATATTCATTTGTATCAATATTTTTAATAAATATCAATGCACTTTTCTATAACGTTGCATACTCTGTTACTTAAAAGCGTAATTGATATTTGGATAAGGATAAGAAGCAGATCCATCTATGGTTCAAAGGAAGAAATAAATTGTGAATAGCTCATGTAATCACCTTAGGCTGAAATAAAAATCTCAGGGACACAGGGAGCTTATACAAATTTGATTGGATTTCGGCAAGCTTAAAAAAAGCTTAAAAAAACTAAGAATCACCCAATTAAAACCCGGATTTACAAGTATTGGTACGCAAGGGAACTTTGAAACACAAAAAATTATTTTAGCCAACAATGAAAATAAAATTCAAATGTCAAAATTTCAATAGATTTACCTATATTACGGAAATTAAAATTCGTTATAGCGAGACTTTAACTACCTAATACATTCTCACGAGAAAAAGTTAGGACACATTTAGGACATAGTTCACACCCGTGGTGAAATAAGTGCAAATTTAAGAGAAAAATGGCCAAAAATTAGTGTTTCAGAAGCGAATTTTTAAAAAAATCTAGAGGTGGCCACTTAGATGAAAACATTTTTAAATACAAATGTCATGAACCAATGTCTAAAATAAATCAAAAAGTCTATTGATATCTTATACCATTTGATCTTTATTCAAATTAAAAATACATTGCTCTTATTTGGTCACTCTTTACAATAAATATTATTTCAGAATGCAAGAGTGTAGTAGTTGCAGTATAGTAGTTGATGCAGTATAGTAGTCAATTGGACAGATGATAATGGGAGTATTGGAGCATAAATATGAATAAATAGTTTTATTTTCAAAATTTACATTTTAAATATATAAAAAAACTTTTCAATATGTAATGATTTATGGGGCATTCTAGTAAAATATTATTATTTTGTCTTGTGCTATCGCTAGGCTTCGGCGGCCAGGTCGTTCCCCTCTATACAAAACTGCCTTTCCTTTCCTTCCCCCTTGTCTGTGTAAATAGGCTGAAGGAATAGGGATGTCGATATCAGGCACAGTTTGTCCAGTATTTGGTCCTACAGTGCAATCAAACAATCAATTGGGCCGTTTATTTTGAAAGGGGCTTGTCACTTTTTTGTAAATCGAGATACCGTTAAATTGGCGTTTTAATATGTTTAAAAATATTTATTCCAACTTTCGAGAATATTTACTTGTATTTGTTATCTCAGGATACTTTTATTATTGATTGGATTTTTTTTTAAATGACTATCTCTTGGTAGCGTATTGTAACTAATGTTATCATTAATTTGATTTTTTGAAAAAGTGATTTATGCCACTTTCAAAATAAACGACTTAATTCTATTTTTCTGTCCTAGTGGTCGAACCAGTTTGGTGTAAATTTTCTTTCTTTATTAATTACAACTAAGACTGTGCTCATCTAGCACTTTATCTTATAAATTTACAAATTTTACATTTCTTAAATAATTCTGATTTGTTGGGGGTGAAACCCAATGGTTAGTCCCAAAACTAATTAAACCTATTTAAAATATTAATTTTAATTTGGTATGTTTACTAGGTCAAGTAGTCTCTTACTTTGAAGTTTTCTTTCAATGACAGGGTTATCTATCATATGGCGAATATAGGGGTTTCCATGTTACTGGAGCCTTATTTCGGCGGTATGTTATTTTATTTCATCTTTGATGTATTCCATCTGTAAGTTCCTGTGAAGGTCTTCATTTCTTGTGTAGTGTTTAGAACCTTATTTTGAAACGTCTGTAACATTTTGGCGTTTGTTTGCTTAGTACATCACCAGAGTTGAATACCGTAGGTCGATATCGGTATTTGTCGATATAGCAGCAGCTTGTTGTGTGTTGTAAGCTCAGAGCATCTACCTATGAGCCAATACATTTTTCTGAACTACATATTAAATTCTTATTTTTTCTTTTTTACATGCTGTCTCCACTTGGGCTTGGCATCGAGTGTCATGCCAAGATATTTAGCTTTGTTTGTATATGGCACCGGTCGTTAGTTAATTTCTATCGGTAAATGGGAAGTCTTTTGGCATGTAAAGTTGATATGCGTGTATTTCGTCTCATTAAGCTTGATACTCCAGCGCTTAGTCAAGTTACAAACCGCGTTGGTAATCTTCTGGAGTTTGCTCATTGCATTAGCAACATTACTTCCAATCGCCATGATTGCTGTGCCATCTGCAAAGGTGGCTATGATTCCTTCATCTGTTGTTGGAATATCCCTTGTATACAAGAAATACAGGATTGGTCCTAAGATACTCTACTGTGGGGCACCGGCAGAGATTTTCTTTAGTTCGGAGTATTCATCCTCATATTTCACACGAAAATGTCTATACACAAATAAGATCTTAGTGTGCAGCTTGAATTCCAGTCTATTGTGCCAGACTTTATCGAATGCTTGGGCGACGTCCAGAAATATGCTGGAGGATACTTTTTTACGTTCTAACGTTCTTTCAATAATGTTGGTGATTCTATGCACCTGTTCAATTATGGAGTGCTTTTCGCTGATTCCAAATTGATGTGGAGGAATTAGTTGTTGGTCCTCAATTATTGGTTTAAGTCTTTTTAGTAATAATTTTTGAAAGAGTTTTGCCATAATTGGCCTGTACGATTTTTTATCGTTGGGAGGTAGTTTATCAGGTTTTACTATCATGATTACTTCTGCTACTTTCCATTGCCACGGAACATATTTTATCCGAAAGCTTGCATTGATTATGTGGAATACCTTACGAAACCCGTTACCTTATAGAGCCTTGATTATTTGGCAAGTAATCAAGTCATATCCTGGGACTTTTTTAACATCATGTTGATTTTTAGTTCTTCTTTTAATTCTTTGAGAGTTACTGGGCGTCTATCAAAATCATCTAGCTTGTGGATTGACATTATATTTTCATTGGCCGTTTGATTTTGGGTCTTTTGAGTACCTTCGACGCCTTCCACAGAGAATAATCAAAATTTTTTTCATTGGTTAGGCTAACTAGATTTCTGTTGAATGATGCATTTTTAACTTCTTTAAGAAGAGATTTGAGACTTTTGCCTAAATTGTTAAGAATTGTTTTGTTCTCCGGTGTTCTAAAGGGTGTTTTTTTAGGAGGTTTGTTTTTCCGATAGATGTCGTTTTATTTTATGACAGTTGTTTTGACAGCTCAAAGTGGCATTTCTACTCAGTATGGTTTGGCAAATCATTATGAATAGGTTAACTCCAGAACAACGTTTTCAAATCGTGGAAATTTATTTTCAAAATCAGTGTTCAATTAAAAATGTTTATAGAGCACTTCGTGAATTTTATGGTGCACATAATCGTCCGTCAGAGACCACCATAAAGAACGTAATTACCAAATTTCGGTCTACATTCACTCTTTTGGATGCCAAGCCACCGACAAGAATGAGAAGAGTTCGTACAGAAGAAAATATTGCTGTCGTTGAGGCCAGTGTCGAAGAAAACGACAATTTATCGATTCGTCGTCGTGCTCAGCAAATTGGACTTTGTCCATCGACTTTATGGAAAATTTTACGTAAAGATTTGGGTTTGGTGCCATACAAAATTCAATTGGTGCAAGAATTAAAGCCACACGACCATCGTTTGCGCCGTGAATTCAGTGATTGGTCGTTAAATCAATTGAACGAAGATCCATTTTTTTACCGTAAAATTCTCTTCAGTGATGAGGCGCATTTTTGGTTAAATGGATACGTCAACAAACAAAATTGTCGCATTTGGAGCAAAGATAATCCACACGCCGTTCTAGAATTACCAATGCATCCTGATAAATGTACTGTTTGGTGCGGTCTATGGGCTGGTGGGATCATCGGTCCATATTTCTTTAAAAATGAGGAAGGACGACGCGTTACCGTGAATGGAAATCGATACAGAACCATGTTAAATGAGTTTTTGTTGTCAAATCTTGAAGATATGGATATGAATGAAATGTGGTTTCAACAAGATGGTGCCACTTGCCATACAGCACGTGAAACAATCGACTTATTGAAAGAAACTTTCAACGACAACATTATTTCGAGAAATGGTCCGGTGAATTGGCCTCCGCGTTCGTGCGATTTGACGCCACTCGATTACTTTTTGTGGGGATACGTGAAGTCATTGGTTTATGTGGATAAACCTCAATCGATTGACGCTTTGGAAACCAATATTCAACGTGTCATTGCTGACATACGCCCTCAAATGCTTGAAAAAGTGCTGGAAAATTGGACCTCCAGAATGACATTTGTGAAAAATAGTCGTGGTAGCCATATGCCAGAAATTGTGTTTAAATGTTAAATGCCAAAAAATTATCTACCAAATAAAAAAAAATTTTGGTCATTTCATAATTTTATATGTGTTTTATTCAAAAAAAAAATCGGCAACCTCTTAAAAAAACACCCTTTAGTTATTTGTCAGGTTTTACGTGCCCGTCGTTTTTGTTTTACCAACTCTCTAACTTCCATTGTGTAGTATATGTTAAGCTTCTTCTTATTTTGTATAAAGGGGGCATTTGCCAAAGCAGCATAGCGAATTGCTTCATTGAGTTGTTCTAAGTTTGTTTTTGAATTTGTTAATCTGGGTGCACTCTCCCATTGATTTACCATTTCACTGACTGTCATAATAACCGGGGAATGATCCGATACTAGAGAATTACGGTCTTCAATGTGAATGTAGTTCTGGGATATACCTCTTGCTACATAAAAGTCTTTTAGGTCAGGTATCTTCGTTACGTCACTGGGCCAGTATCTTGGGGAACCACAAGAGTACAATTTACATTTTGATGTCTGTTCTGCTTGAAGCAATTCTTTACCTTTTGAAGTCGTAAATCTAGATCTCGAATAGGTGTTTTTTGCATTAAAGTCATCTCCAATAACAAAATCACGTCGAAGCGATTTATATAGTTTAAGGTAGTCCTCCCTTTTCAAGTTATGTCGGGGACGACGATATGATGCAGAGCCAGTAAGCTGTCTGTGTTTAATTTGGATCCTTGCAGTAGTGACTTGCATTGTTTCTTCTTCGGTATTGGATTCTAAATGGTGTTTTATATTTTCTTTTATTAGTAATGCCGAACCACCTCTTACTCTTTCCGCTGGATGAATAGAGTGATATAAGTTATAACCCCGTATTTTAACAACGAAGCTTTAACTAGATGGCTTTCAGATATTAAGAAAATGTCGATTTTTTCTGAATTTAAAAATATTTCTATTTCTGGAATATGTTGCATAATCCCATTCGCATTCCAGATTGCTATTTTGAAAGTTGTGTTCTTACTTAACAATTTTTTTTGGATTGCGTTGAGGGAGTTGCATTTTCTTCAGTTGGTCAAGTATTTTGTTGTTCAGATTACTTTGGTTATTTAGCCGCTTTGTAATAGCTGCAATGCTGTTCATAATATTTTCCATAATTTGGTTATTTTCATAGCCCATATGTTTGGTTGAACCCAAACCTTTCCACTACCTTGGCAAATGAACTTCTTTGCCCGGTGTTGCGTGGTTGTGGGTTTTGATCCATCTGATTTGATATTTCAACCCTTCGATTTTCGTGATTTTGCGATTGATTTCTTGTAGTTGTTTAGCAACCTCACAGCCTCGATAATTAGCCGGATGTTGGCCCTTACAATTTATACACTTGGCTGACACATCTCTCCCTATTGTACATGCCTGGGTAAAATTATTACCTGAGCATTTTACACATCTTGAATCCCGGCCGCAATATCTTTGGGTATGATTAAATGGCTGCCTGACATTTCTTGCATTGTGGTATGCGTGTTGTGGTTCTCCTAATTGGTTCGATTTTTACCTTCCTGTGAAGGCTTCCTTTTATTCCATAAATGTTTTGAACATTCTCTTTGTTGTCAAATACCAGCATAAAAAGAGGGAGTCCCCGTTTACTGATAATTTGGTTTCCTTCCTGGATTTCTGCTCTTTGTCTTTTTACCAATATTCACAGCATCTAGTATGTTTAGACCTTTATTTTGTAAGTCTTCCATTATTTCTTTGCTTGAGCAAGTGTGATGCAAACCTCTTGCCTTGACTTTTATAGGTCGGGCCTGTTTGTTCTCGTAAGTGAACCACTGATACTTTTCAGCATTCAATTTCAAAGATAGGGTTCTATAAGTATCTGAGTCCAGAGTATTAATTTTCCAAACGTCATTGTTTAACGCTGTTACCTTATAGTCTTTGTCGGTAACCGATTTCATCGGTGACTGAATTTCTGGGTACCTGGTTACAACCACAATTTTTATTGTTGGGGGTGACTTTTCTTTCGGTTGCACCAAATTTGGTGTAATGTTCTTGGTAGATTTACTACCTTTTGGTTGATTGGCTTTGGGTAGAGCATCTTTTGAATCTGGACTAGATTGTCCCCTACCATTTAATTGCTCAGCCTCAGGTGACGATTCAGTTTTTCTTTTCTTACACTTCCTGGACTGTTTTTTCTTTTTTAGGATCCACTCCGTTTTTCTTTGTAATTCATCTTCATCAGTGGAATAGATGAGTTTGTCTGGTTCAATGCTTCCTACATTGCAATCTTCTTTTGAATCCCGATTCATTTTTAGGTTTTCATTTTCTCGCTTTATATACTCAATTTCTTCGCTTAGCTTGGCAAATAATTGTTCCAAATGCTCTAGCCTCGCCAAGAGATCTATATTCTTCAATAGTTGTTTTACTAGATTCGGCTATTTGCAAAGTCAAATTTCCGGTGGCATCACTTATCCCTTGTAATGTTTGTCCAGTACATCTAGGTATAGCGTTAGAAAAAGTATCGGCTTGGTCAGGTACCGAGTTGCCTCTATTTATCTTTATCGGTGATCTTTGTAAATTTGATCTTCTTTGAAACGGATTTGATGTTCCCTGATAATGCAATAGATATCCCTGCCCAGAATCCATAGGGCCAGTCTCCACAGATAGTGGATTTACCAATGTTGATATTGGTGTACCACCTGGGGCATTATTTCCTTTTGTTAGTACCATTGCATAGTTTTGATTGACTAATTAGCTATTCTGCTTCACTACTACGAAGGGATTGGGTACCGCAATCTTTCGTTCTACAGAACATTGCTCAGAGTACGTCCGTATCCATTTATGAATACTTCGTGGAGGCTGTCAATCCCGTACTCCGTAAATATTTTTGAAGATTTTATGGAATAAAACTTTCTCAATTAACTTTATTTCGAAAATAGCTTCACTAAACTAATTCCATCAGTAAACCAAAAATATATAGTTTAGACAAAAATGCTATTAAAATATTTTTTCCTTTTCCATACTCCAAGGGAAAGTCGGAATTGTCGGAAACCTTTTTCCATAAAATGTGAGATCCTTGTGAAATGTGGTGGAATTCTATATACTGATAGCGACAGCTTCCTTCAGAGATTTTCAATGTGTCCAATGAATTTGAAATGCATAGCATTTACAAAAAACAAAAACAATTAAAAGGTTTAAATAAATTTAAAGATTAAATTTTCTACAGGGTTCACCTGCTTGTTTTCTGAAATTTAATTTGGAATAATGAGTTTTGTTTATTCCGGACAGTTTTTATCAAAAATTTGGTAGGTCTAATTTTTCACCGTAGAAATCAAGTATGGTGTATTTAAAGTCGAGTATTGACCACAACATAATCACGACTAAAACATCTCTTTCAAGAAAGAAATTTATTTATTTTTTAGAAAAATTTGTTTCCATAACAAAGAATTTTTGGATGGTTTATTTATGAAGTTATATATAAACATAATTTGTTCGAAAATCCAATCAAGATTAAGTTTAGAATTGTTACCATCGATCTTAAATGCAGCCTAAAATTTTTAATTTACCATTTTCCGTGATCTGCTTGCTCTTTCCCCCCCCCCCCCCCTTCCCTTCCTGTCCCTTTTATCCCATCGTAGCATTTTGATGAACAGGAAACTAAATCTTTTGACATCTCATCTTGTTGGTTTGATTGAAATAATTTAAAATTTATCCCTATACAGTAATCTATTATGTCAACAAGATAAATTTTATTGTAAAACTTACTTCCTTCTGCAAAATTCTTTAGGTATTATACGAAAATAAGATAAATCTTTTCTATAATATACGAACACATACAGAGCGCACACGAACATATTTTATGTTGAAAATTATTACATACATTTATAGAAGAAGATTGATTTAACAAGTTGAATCATTTTACATTTTTATGTGTCAACCAAAATTTTAACGAGTTCATCCGATTTATGGTTTTTAATTTCATGGCATATAAATTTTATGAGTGGTCAAATAATTTAATTGAAGTCGGCGCGACAACTCGTTCATAACCCTTACAAATGTTTTGTATAGCAATGAACTTGTTTAGTTTTGAACTTTATTGCAATTTTAGGATTGTAACATTTTGAAATAAATATTTATCCTACGGAATTTTAACAGAGGCTCATAATAATTAATAACACTTAGAAACACATGCAGTACTTACATATGTTAAATATTGCACTCGTACAAAGTCTTCAAAGTATTGGTCATTACTATAGGTCATAGTTTTGTGCTCGTAGTTACATAACTTTTTTTGGAAACATCACGACATTTGGTTCAAAAGTAATTAACGTGAAAAGCTTATTAATTCCAACAGCAACAGCCACAACTACAGAACGAGTTTAAAGTTAGACCTATAACTTAATCCTAAACCAACAAAAATAAACGAACATTTGTACGGGTGAAAAAGTGAAACAAGAATGTCATTTTGGCGAAATATTGAATTTGTGAACTAATTCCAATTTCAATTTATAATAAATAATTAGGTTCAACATTTATTAGGATTGAGTATAAGAATTTAGGATTTTCTTATGAAACTGAATTTCTAGAGACCTAATATGTTTATCAAGAATGTTATTATGCTTTTCTGATAGGTCTAGCTTAGGACTATTTATATTCGAAGCCATTTGAAAAGCTAAAAATTAAAAAAAAATCCAAATGGCTTGGAATATAGGTAGTCCTAATCTAGACCGGTCAGAAAAACACTATAACATTCTTGATAAACATATTTGGATTCGAGATATTCAGTTTCTTAAGAAAATCCTAAATAAAATCTTTAAATATCACATAAATGTCTATTGTTAATCCGCCTAAATGTCATTGTTTGATTTATTTACCAATACATATACACTTGTTTTTTATTTGTATTCGTTTAGGGTTAATTTAGTTCTAACTAAACTACAAACGCGTGTACAAACGTGTTTAGTTTGTGCTAAACTAGTAATAAAATTAGTTCTCTACATGTTAGGTCAAACTTCACATGCATAACTACAAAACGAACTGTTGTGTGCATAAATTAATGATGTATTAATTTATCATTCTTGTTGTGGGGTGATGGGCGATGGCCGTATAAAAATCCAGGAGCTGTATTTATGTGCCCCACGTACACTAGTATATAATTCAAAATGAAACAACACCGTTAATATTATTTTGCCGATTTAGAGGTTATACAGCTGTGTGTGTGTGTGCCGGCTTTTCAACTCCAGTGTTATTTTCTTTTTACCTTGGTATTTAAAAAAAACATTCTTATATACTGAAACCTAATTCTCGTGTTATTTTGCCGTATGGACTAAAGTTTTCGCATGAACCTGCAAAAATTCATGATGAAAAGGAATTCTGTTCGATCCCACGCGATATGAAATCAAAGTAAATTATGTTTGATTCATCAGTACCTTACCCAAAGGACAATTGAAGTCTTTGAAATTGGTTATCAGATTATAATTCTTGTTTTATACAAGAAGTAAAAATTCTATAGCTTACTAAATAAAAGAGCTAATTTTATGTTACGTGATGCGATTTCTTCAAATTTTATATTTTTGTATTTTGGCTTAAATAATGTTAGGGTGTACTTGTTCATCTTTATTAAACTAATTTTGATTTTTGTTATTATTTTAGAGAGTGGGAGTTACAGTATATGGTTTGAAAATTTTTCTTGACTACTACCCGTCAAATAAATTTAATTTTAAGGTAAATTACTACCAAGCTATTTTACTGCTTCAAATGATGCTGTTAATTTTTCTAGGTCTTATAGTTTGCTGTTCCACAATCAATTATACATTTATCAATTATACATCAATTATACACTTACTTCGCCAGCTTTTGCAGTAGATGTCACAGAGGCGTTGGGGATGTTACTACTACCGTTGGGCTGGTCAATAAATTTATACATTGGTGCAGATTATTTAATGTATACATACTATATAAATTATTGTAGCGGCTATGGCTGCTTTGTGGTGATGATAGATTGCATACTTTTTTTTTAAAGAAAGTCCACCAGAATTTTTTATTTAAAAGATCAAATCCGAGGTTGCTTGCGTTGCCAAGTTGAGTTAGCATGTTATGTACATGCAGTGATTCAGACAATTGAAACAATGATAATTATTTCCAATAGGTTTTCTCAAGTCTCCTATTAGTAGCTTCTCAAACACACAATCATCGACTCGGTTGGTATTGAGTAAAAACTACGCTTTGTATTTCAGTGTAAGGTGGATTTTCAATCATCGTGCGAAATTCAAAGTTTTCTAATGTGGCTATACATTTCAAGTGGATGATATATCCAGTTCATGTAGCAACAACATGTACGTATCAAGTGAAGAGGTCTCACAAATTTATTTTCTATATTACCATTATCACCACTGTTTATTCTATTTCCTATAGATTCAGCTCCACAGCAAACAGGTTTAGATCGTTCATATATAATTTTTTTTAAAGAAGACTGTAAAAGAAACTAAAAGCTTAGATGCAGGTTATTGCATCACCTAGTGCGTCGTACACAGCTGGTTCAGAATATTTGCTACTATTGCTAAGATAGGCACTAGATCCCGCGCCAAAATAGTGAATTTATATGTAAGTCAAAACAACCGTATTTGCTGGCGATTTTTGGGGATCATTTCACATTGCAGGTACCCAACCCCTTTGACAAACAGATCCCAAAATTTTTTCAATTCTTCGTAATAATAAGGTGAAACGATTATAGAGAATATATTCAAATTGTCCAATTCATTTTCGGATATCTAACGGCGCAGTCAGACGTTCAAAAGCACAAATAATTCATTTTGCTGCTTTTGACTCACGTCGAACTTCGAAACGCAAACGAAAAATATTATTGGACGAAACGTTGGCACTGTAGCAGTTAATTTTAATTATAAACTTAATTCCAGGGGGAAAACATTGAAATATAAAGAATTTTGGACCTGTTCATTTCTTTTACGTAGTAAAATAAAGTATAGTAATCGTGAAAAATTTTGACTTCTGCGGGTGTTAGTGGGTGTGTGGCAAACATGGGTGTGTCATCGCATGGTCATGTAAACTAAATGTCAATTAGTTCTCTACAGCCCAGACGGATTGACTGTTACTTCAACATTTGCCATAAATTGGAGAACTCCAGTGATTTTTGGCTGAATTCGGGTGAAGTAGAAGCTTCCATAGGAGCTTCTTCGATATGTGGGTAATATCCTGGCTGTTTGCATAAATTGGAATTTTTTTCGTTGTTTGCAAATATTTTGAAAAGTATTGTACATAATTTACGAGAAAACGAGTATAAATGGTGTTTTACCAATACCAGTCCAGATCTGTTTTTCAAAGTTTAAGCGTAAATTATGATTTTTGATAAAATAACTGTTTTTCAATAAAAACCCCGTCCTTGGTACAGCGCAGACGCATTGAGTGATCAGGATCAAACTTCATATTATAGTTTTTTGCATGAATTGGCATGCCTTAATATCGATTTGGACGAAATCAGTACACCAAAAGTGCCTGCTTGCTTGATAAACCATCGGTTTTGGAAATAGTTTGAAAATTATGTCATTTACAAGACAAACGATTATAAACTACAAAATTCTAAATTAATTTTTCAATAATATCGGTCACCATCAGTTTTCCAAATTTTAACGGAAATGAATAAAACTTCATTCGAAATTTACACTGTTGACAACTCATTTATCAATGGCATCCTTTAAGGACCCTGCTAAATATGACGTTTCTCTAGGTGTTAAATTAAATGTATTAGTCGCTCTAAAATTACCTAAAAAAGGTCCTATAACAAATTAAAATAATATAGCCTACATTCCGCTGATTTTAGAATCCGGTCAGGTGTTTGGAAAACGGCATACATAACATAAATTTTCCACCACACAGATCCAAACTTGATCCTTTCTTGCATTGAGAAAATGCCAAAACTGGGTCGTTTATTTTCCCATTTTCCGGAAGATTTTTCCATAAATTGGGAGATCCTAGTCAGTTTTGACAGAAATCGGTCCACCGGAAACGACAGCTCCCATAGGAGCTTTACGTTTCTTGCAAATACTTTGAAAAGTACAGTAAAACCTCTATTTAACGGACTAATTGGACTTCCCCGTTAAATCCGATTGTCCATTAAACCCGATTGTCCGTTAAATCCGAATGTTTTTAAATTTAGTCGTCTATAGGTTTTGTACTTGTTCTGGAATATCGCCACCTAGGACATAAGTCGTTCATTTCTTAACCGATTATGATGGGATTTTGTTTGTTGGATGGAAATGAGATTCATAAACAGTTTTTGGAAGAAGTTATGGAATTAGGCTACCCATTAGGATGGGATTGGGTATGCTGGATGGAAATGTGATTCTTAAATGATTTTGGGAAGAAATTGTGGAATATGGTCACCTGAGATTAGATGGATTACGATGGGATTGGATCCATCCCTAGGGGAGTCGCCCCCTCCAGAGGAGTTATCTAGAACGAGATACGGCTATTACTTAACGATAATGATAGAATTCGGTATGTTGATACCCGCCAGAGGATGAAAAACAGCATCCTAATTTTCCTCGTTTCTGATTATTGCTGTAGTGGAGAGTGTAATTATTGGATGTATTATGGAATTAACTATCAGACCATTTATGCTCTTGTATTGCAAGTACATCAAAAGTGTAAATCTCCGCTTGGCTCGAAAGGTTCTGAAGTTGTCAAGGTCTTAGAAGACATCATATTCCATGTTCCCGTGAACAGTTTTCGAGGTCGTTGTTGTTAAGAATAGTATAAATTTATCCGAGCCCTTTGTGTAGGGTTGACAACATCATTTTTGTGAGAATGGGGAAGTTGGCCTGTCACTCATCCCACTAGTTCTGTTAACATCACTAGCCGCTTGCTTCAAGAAAGACCTAGTTCCGTCCTAGTTTAAATTACCAAGTTTAGTCCCAGGTGGCCATATTCCAGAACTTCTACCAACAATCATATAAGAATTCCATTTCCATCCAATATACCCAATTCTATCATAAAAGGTTAAGAAATTACCGAGTTCCGTCAGAGGTGGCCATATTCCAGAATTGTTTTGATAAATTATTTGAGAATACCATTTCCATCCAACATACCCATTTCCATTAATGTCGGTTCAGAAATGAGCGAGTTCCGTCTCAGGTAGTCATATTTCAGAAGTTTTTCCAAAATCATTTAAGAATCCCATTTCCATCCAACGTTCTCAATCCTACCATAATCCGTTAAGAAATGGCCGAATTCTGTCCTAGGTGGCCATAATCCAGAACATCCTTCCAAAATCATTTAATAACCTTATTTACCTCCAACATATCCAATCCGATCATAATCGGTTAAGAATTGATCGAATTCCGTCTCAGGTAGCCACATTCCAGAATTTCTTCCAAAAATCATTTAACAATCCCATTTCCATCCAGCATATTCAATCCCATCATAATCGGTTAAGAATTAGTCGAGTTCCGTTCAAAGTGGCCTAATTTCAGAACTTCTTCCAAAAATCATTTAAGAATCCTATTTCCATCCAACATACCCGATCCCATTATAATCGTTAACCGAAAATTGGAAAATAAAAAATTGTCCGTTAAATAGAGCGTCCGTTAAATCGGGGTCCGTTAAATCGAGGGTTTACTGTATATCATTTACGAGAAAAACGACCATCAACTAAAAGATTCTAAATAAATTTTGCAATAATATAAGGCCGAGTATCTTAAAATTATTCCTGTTCCTAAAATTAGCAATCCTTCTGCGCTTTCCCATTTCCGACCTATTAGTATTTTAAGTTCTCTGTCCAAGGCTTTTGAATTGGTAGTAAAAAACCAAATTCAATCTCATATTGATAGCTTTAATTTGCATAGTATTTTTCAATCGGGTTTTAGAAGATTCCACGGTACTACCACTGCTTTACTGAATGTTTGTGATGATATTCGTCGTAGTATGAGTAAAAGAGAAATGACTTGCCTTACTTTGTTGGATTTTTCGAAAGCGTTCGATTCAATTAATCACCAAATTTTGTTCAATAAGCTTATTTCGAACTTTAATTTTTCTCTCTCTGCTGCTAAATTAATTTTAGACTATATTTCGGGTCGCTTTCAGGCAGTCTTTTTTGACAATTCGTTTTCTGACTTCTTAGCTGTCTCTTCTGGCGTTTCTCAGGGGTCGGTTCTTGGTTCTTTACTATTCTCAATGTACATTAATGACGTTGCATGTTCGATTCGCCATTCTTCATTTCATATTTTTGCTGATGATGTACAAATTTATAGGAGTAGTAGCTTAGATAATGATTCCATTAACTCTAATATTTCTCTTATTAATGAAGATTTGGTAAGAATTTATAATTGGTCACTATCTAACCGGCTCGCTCTTAATGTTAATAAATCTTAGTCTATTATAATTTATAAAAAATCTATAGATACTTCCCCTTTCCCTGGAATTTTTCTCGGTGATTCTTTAATTCCATTCTCTAATACAGTTAGAAATTTAGGGTTAATTTTCAATAAAACTCTAACTTGGGGTGATCATTTGATTAAGGTTAGCAAAACGGTTTTTGGAATGCTTAGTTGTTTGTATAAAGCTGTTGTTTTTTCTGATAGTAATTTTAAAAAGCGTATGTTCCTCTCGCACCTTCTTCCACATTTTCTATTTGGGGATGTTGTTTTGTTTGGTATGCTTCAGGAGAGTATGAATGTTCTCCAAAGATGTTTCAATGCTTGTACTCGTTTCGTTTTTAGTATTAGGAAATATGATCACATTTCGCCCTTTTTGAATTCGATTTTGGGTTGTAATTTAGTTGATTTTTATGAAGTTCGCGTTTGTCTTTTTATTTTTAAGCTTCTCAGGACAAAGCAACCTCCCTATTTATTTAATAAGTTATTGTTCAGTAGGTCTTATTCTTCAAATTTACGTTTACTTCCCCCTATAAACTTGTGTAGGTCTCTAAATACTTCGTTTTTTGTTAGAGGTATTTCTCTTTGGAACTCTATTCCATTAGATATTAAGAGATCGGCGTCGCTTAGATCTTTTAAAACGAGTTATTTAGCGTGGCGCGCTTTAATGACAATACATTTGTATAATAATATTTTTATATTTATTTATATTGTTTTTGTATGTAGTTTGTAAGCATTAACTTCTTGCAGTATCCTCCGTAACAAATGAGCTTGAGCTCAACATGGAGGGTATTAGCATGGAGTGGATTTGTTTTTTGAAAAAATCTGAGGTTTTTATGCCTAATGGAAGTATTTTTTTTTGTTGATGTTCATTTATTATGCTTCCATATGAGCTTTTCCTCTACTAAAATTGTTATGTCAATCTATCAATCTATTCAGCGGATTGTATGATCGGGATGAAAATTATATTTAAACTTTTAACTTTAGTTGGTAGATCCTCGATCCAATCCCTTAACCACGAAATTTGGTCAAATTTCAGATATTTTTGGTTTGATGTCATTATGAGGATGGGTTTCTAGGATTTTCCGACAAAACTTAGGGAAACAGTACAAACAATTTATGGAGGGTAGATACCAATTTCGCTGTCCATAAACAGACGGAACCCCAATTTGGTCCAAATTTAAGTATTTTTCTAATTTGTGTGGCCTAGTAAGATCGTAACATATAAGTTTTAGACGTCGGGTTCATAGGATTTTCTCAGAAAATTTAAAAACACCATATAAGTGTTTACAGAGAGTCGAAAACAATTTTAGTGTCCTAAACACCCTTAACCGAAATATTGTTAACATTAAGAAGACTTTCGGTTTGATGTGGTCTAGTTGGTCCAAAATATATGTTATTTCGGTGTTGGATTTTAGGAATTACCCAGAATATTTATGTTTTTGAATTAATTAATTGAATTGAATTAATTAATTTTGAATTAATTAATTTTGAATTAATTAGTCGACTCATAAAGTTGTTTCAATTTTCGTTTATCTGTGTCTGGTGATGGTCAATTTTGGTAAAACTTGTGCACATTATGTTCATCGGTTCGTGGTAACCATAATTTGTTTATTTACCTGAAGAAACTCAAAATGTCTTAAGGTTCTGTGCGGTGCATTTATTCCAATAGCCTTGGGCTTGGTTTTTGGATCGACGTTATCCAGTAACATGTTTCCGTTAAATGAACACTTCGAAAGCTTCCATCTATTTTTCCCTAGGTTTGCAGGTTGTTCTACATTTAGTGATGTATGGTGATAGTCCTTGCAGATTAACGTGATACTTTAACTTTTTGTCATATTTTCAGCCTTCCAAGTTAAGTAGCGTATAAACTTCTTTTGAATTCTCTCTAGATGAATATGTTCGTTGTAGAAGGGACACTGGATATTAACAACACACTCAAGTTGGAATCTGCGAAATACAATATCGTAGTACGCGAAATAATATATCTTTAATGTCTCAATATTTCCAATATCACCAGCCCACCGTTTAATAAAGCCAAACATAAAGTTAGCACTAGCTGTGCATTGCTCGATGTGACTAGAGAAACTCATATTTTGAACGAAAGCAACCCCTAGGTTTTTAAATTCAGTACTTTTTGTAGAGTGGTACCATTTATACGGTATTTTTGAACAACATGATTAGTTTTTCGATGAAAAGATATGGTATTACACTTATTGATGTTGAGACTGAGCAGATTGGAATAACACAAAGTCACTAGATTGTTAATATCTTATTGTAATTTTTGGGTGTCGTTGATACTGCGGTGATTTGTTAATGAAAATGGTGAAGATCCAAGGGTCAATATGGGAGCCCTAACTCACGCCGGAAGTGGCTGAAATTGATTCAGACGTTTTGTTTCACATTTCGATGTAGTTAGAGGAGTGGCTCAAACCGGGTTACAAATGGAATGATTGATTGATTGTAGTTGTAGTTTTTGGCATAAAACCATGTTGACTTAGTGGTATGTATCGTGGTACTCCGGTAACTTCTCATTCCGTGTTCCAGTTTTGAATATTGGTTATACTCTTGTTATTTTCCACTTCTGAGCAACCATGACTTGTTTCAATGATTAATTGAAAAGAATGCACAGAGGAATTAGCTAATTTTTGAAGTCTTTTATAATGAGACTAGTATATACCTCAGGACCGCATCCATTTTTAAACATTTTTAGAGCGTTATGTTTGTCTTCCGCTGCAATTTGTGGAAATTGTTTGGATACATTGTTGTTTGGATACATTATGCACTGGGTCAAAAAGTTAGGCGAACCTGTTAGATTACAAGATGTTTCCTCTTTAAAGGTAATATTTTCCGAGTAACAGCAGGTCTCACGCTTTGTTTAACAGTTGGTTAAAATTGAAATTCGTTTCGTACTAGAATTGCGTAGAGTTGATTGCGTGTAGTGAATTTAAATTTGGTCGCCTCGGAGTAACCTTTTATTTTGTCTTTGTAACCCTTGTTATGTTTATTTTTTACGTTTATTAGTTTTTCATCGTACCATGGATGATAATGAGTAAGTTTAGTGCCAGCTGTTTAATGAGAGCATTGTGTGGAATTTGTCTACGTTTAGGTCAACGGTGTTGCTGTTTAATTGGTAGTCCCAGTTGACGTTGAAAGTATAAACGCAAGTTCATTGTGTTTGTTTTTCTGTAGTTGTAGTAATATGGCCTTTGGCTCCGGCCTTTTAATCTGGTCTTGCTCTTCAGAACTATTTCGATATCTTTGTGATTATCGTGACCATCGTTAATGTCGGATGGCGATATGATTCGTATATATTAAACCACGTGCATTAGTAAAGTAGTAGGTAGAATTTCGCCAATTTCATCATCATAGGTCCAATTACTTGATGATAAATTAAAATTAGAATAGTGTCGGATGGATTGACTTTTTTGTTGATTTTGTTGTGGCATATATGCAACATAGATAAATAATGACATTTTGTTCGTTGCTATAACACATTCTTGATTGATGTATAAGTTGGATAAATTAACCCAGTAATTAGTAATTGATTTGTCAATTGCTATTGGTACACCTTCATCTGATTTTTTGTTGCTTGTTAGTATGGCGAGCGATCGCATCTATACACCACGTATTGAGATGGACAAAATTCGAGGCTGCGTAGCACTTCGTCAAGTTTCACATAGTATGTATACCGAAAACCAAGTTTTAGACAAAATTTTCAAATTGTGATGTTTGTGAAGACATTCTGTTTATATTACGGAAGTAGATTTTCAGATTATTATCGTTATTATTGTTAATACAGTTACAGAGTAGAATTAGAGTAAAATTAATAGGGTTGGCCGGCCACTGGTACGTTGTAACAAAATTTGTGAGTAAGTTTCGTATGCCACTAGTAGGATTAGACTTTGTGCTCCATGTATAATAATTTACTTGAATCTGGTAACTTCAATTTGAATGCTAACTGTTTTTGTCGGTTTTCGTAAATGTTAAATACAGCGCATTCGGTAATAGTTGAATATTAGCGATTCATAAATTTTATTGGAAACTGATAGAGTTTGTGGAGATGTTGGTTGTAAATAACTCATCGTATATCGGCTGTAATACGTACTCGTAGATAGCATCATCCGGACATCTAAAGGTTGTATTAAGATTTTTGGTATTGGTTGTAAATTTATTTGAATCAAAATAGCACATGTTGACCAAGTTTAGTCTATCGATATAGGGTCTTTTGTTCTGATCCTCCAGAATAAACATTTTACAACACTCACTTAGGAGATCTACCAGCGGTTACAGTTCCGCATGAACCATTATACATATTCATCAATATAAGCAGTGCCATATTTTTTGAGGCCGTTTAAAATATATGAGACCATCGTGCGAATTGGTTGTTAATCATTGTTAATCACAGTATCTATACATTAAAACGCAACTTTGCATTTTATCTCACTGATGCCATGTTTTGTATAACCACCGATCATCTCCTTTCCAATACGGTGTGAATTTAGAATCCTTGTAGATTTCCCGCAGATACTCCTTGGATTGATATAATGTCCGTTTTCTGTTTTTCCATTAGTAAGAACGGCGAATTAATTAATTCAAAACAATTTTGGCCCGACATTGCTTCTGTGGCATTAGCGCAGAAAATGCACATTTTAGGCGTATTGAAGCGATTGTTATCTACTCTGAGTGCTAATAATGAGCTTGCGGAGTATGGCAGTATATACCAACTGTTTTGCAATAAAACTTTGACAACTCATCAACAATAAAGGTGTTTCAAAACTTCATAAAGTGATGGATTTCTTTCTTTGGATTATTTTAGGAGCAATCGGGTTCCTCCTCTAAGTATTAATTAAATGCTGGAAGAGTGACGGCCTGTGATCTTTCCGTGATTACTCATTACTTAAGATATTGGTGTATCTACAATCCATCGCGATAATAAGGCTTTGATTTTTTACTGAATTTACTGATTTCCTTTTAATTAGGATGTTTGAAATGAAGATAAATACTTTCCCAGACGATTAACATTGCATGAGGCATCCAGAGTAAGCTGGAATTTTTGTGGATATTAATGTGAATATTCGGATTTGATAGATTAAGTCACTTCTGCTTATTTTATTTTGATTACTGATTATCGCAATGTGTATATTTGCAATACCATATTACAATTTCGATACAAAATTGTCTTCATATATTGTCTACTGATGCCAATCTTGCTTTTCTTTAGAAACGTTTTCAGCATGCATTCGTCTGATTTGTCATACATGACTACGGCGATCAGCAGAGACACGTCCGGTAGAGCTTTGGTTTTATCCATATTGTTACTTCTGGGACAGCTTGTCTATAAAACTTAAAAGAGATGAAATCTAAAAATTGGAAACAATTACCACAAGTTTTTATCATTGAAGTAGCAGCAGATTTATACAATTTGGTCGAAAGTCTTCTAACTAATGATGAAGAAGGGAGATGACGGGAGATGTATGCAAGTAGAACCTGAATGTCAGTTTCGCCATTGATATTCGATAATCTTTTACTTTCAATCAAATCCCAGCAATCAAATAATGCAATAAGAGGGCGTCATTTTTGTGGCCAATAGCCGATGTTCCTTTACGACTTCCTTTCATAGATCTCGAATACACCACACTTAAATTCTAAATCGAAAAATTGAACCTAATTGACTTGTGTTAAAAATTGTTTTGTATAATCAACAATTATTATTCCTACTTAAATTTCATATAACCAAGTAGGTCGACTTTTGTTAAAAACTTAATCTGCAATAAAGCTAAAATTGATCTTTCGGAAACTGTCACTGCTGGTACACAGATGTTCGCCACGTTCCGCATTGCTCTCCCAATTTATGGTAAAATCTTTATTAAAAAGTTTTATTCCGAATAGTTAATCCGTCTGGTCTCTAGAGATCCATTTATTGGTGAAAAAATGTTTTTTAAATCCAAACTCGTCATTTCAGGTAAAAATTAAAATATGATCTGAACTATTGTAATTTTATCTGAAATTTAATTTACAATCCTTTTATTTTAATCGTTTTTTTCGTAAATGCTGTATACTTTTCAAAATATTTGCAAACAACGAAAAACTCCTGTTCGTTTCGTAGTGGACTGTAATTATTTGATTTTATTTATTTTAATAACAAAAACGTTGATGTTTTTAGATTATACACCAATTTTTATTTAAGGTTGTTTTACAAATGAACGCGTTTGTGAATACTGAAATTGTTAAGGAAGCAAGTTTTTTATTCCATAGTCAACTACGTTAATTAGAATTCATGTTTGTTCTACCAACCAATTCTATATAATGGGCACACCAATTGTATATAGGTCAGATTACTGACAGAATTTAATTTTATAAGTATTAATTTCTACAATGATTTCAATTGATTTCAAACATACATCCCGCTTTGCAACGATTAATCGTTTTCGACGGTTTCTTTTTAAATTCAAATACTAATCAGTAAATTTATAAAAATTAATCAATATTTTTTATTGGAAGCTTGGCCAATTTAGTGGTTCTTCTCTTAATTACTCCATTTTGAGTTCGAATTTGCGCACATTTCACTTTACCATCTGCTCCTTCATATATCTGTTCGACATGTTATCATCCATGATAATGACTAAATCATTGACTTCTGCTTCATTGAATTGGGGTGAGATGATGGCGAATTTGCCGCGCTGTTGTAATGAATTTACATATTCCAAATGAAGCCTTTTCCAATACTGTTGCATCATTTGAGTGTTTTGTTGCCATTGTGACCATCGGTTTGAAGGCATTTCACTAATATCTGGTTCCGGAATTGTATTAATTGCTTTCCCAGTCAAAAAATGACATGGTGGTAATGGATTCAAATCATTTGGATCAGAAGACACTTCAGATATTGGCCTTGAATTCATTACACCTTCAATCTGAACCACATTCTGTACCTTCAAAGTGTACAAAAACTCCAATATCATCACCCTAGGATCAATTACACGTTTCATATGTGTTTTAATGGTCTTTACTCCAGATTCCCACAATCCGCCGAAATAAGGCGTTCTTGGTTGAATCCATTGTATACTCTGATTCACGCGAATATTTTTAATTTTGTTGGATGTTGTAATTTGGTGTGGGCACCTTTGAAATTAGTACCATTATCAGTCCATATAGTTGAGCGCTATTTCCTAGCATCTTCGACAACATCTAAATGTACAGCATTTCTTGTAAAACAAACAAAAATGTATATATAATGGGTTTTCCAATAGGAATAATATGATTTTTAAGTGACGTTGTGACGGCTATTTGTAATATGTCATGATCTGTCATTTTTAATTTCATTGTATTCAGTAATGTTTACAATTTCAGGATCGACTGATCGTCGTAGAGGAAAGACGTGTTTTTGTCTCTCCTTTAAATAAATTATTATTAATATTTTAATTCAAATCAGTTTAGGAATGTGTAGTGTGAGAGTGATGTGCTATTTTTGAGTGAGTTTTGTTCTTTAGAAGTTCACCTGTTAATACAGGTGAATTGAGACAGTTATTATGAAAATTACGTTCAACACATATACAATCAGAGAAGTATCTTTTTATTCTAATTTTCATTCTAATTATATAAAAGTTAATTATTTATTATTGTTATTGTTATTATAACTATTTACATATATGTGAACGGTAATTTATAATCGTATACATAGAAACTGACATTTCAAGGGCATTCCCTTTGTATGTACTTAAGTACATAAAATATTGGAACCCGAGAAACCAAAATTTGAAATTACAACAGATCGAATTGTAACTTACCCAATAAGCGAAAATTTGTATACTCAAAATGGGTTGCCACCGTATTGTGATAAAAATGACTTTTTATGGAATAATATAAATTGATAAATATATAAAATGTTAATGAAAGGAGGAAACAGTTTTCTGCACGGGAAATTTATCATATGAGCTGAAATATGTTGGATTGTGTTATCCATTTGGGTTTTTATTTAAATTTAAATAAAATTAAATTTAATTACATTTTCATAACTTATTTTAATAGTTTTCACTTACTTTAAACAATTCTATAAATTGAAATTTTGTCGAAAGTCCTGATTTAAAACAATAAAGTTGTCGGCAAATATAATTCAATTTATTTTTATTATTATTTAAAATTTATTATTTATTTATTTTTTCTACATACCGGAAGGTCAGGGAAGATTGTGATTGCAACATTCTTGATCAGAGGGTCTATTTAATTACTTACGCTTTGAGCATAAGCTCAATACAATCAAATATGTTAACGATCCAAAGACTTTTTGCTATGGAATGTTGTTTTTCGACGATCTTTCTGGTTGAATTCAGTTTATGTTTTAGTGAAGTTGTGTGAATGTTAGATATAAATTAACCCTGCTTTTAGTTGGATGAATTTAAATATAGGTAGCTGAATGACAATACCGTATCAAAATTTATTTTTATTTTTTTATTTTGACATTATTGACGGAATATTTAGGTTATCATATGTATGTTAATACTGCCGTGTCATTACGAACGTGAAGTCCCTCGGTTAGATGGTGTTGGATGGGAAGATAGGGCAAAATAAGGTTACAAGCAGTATGTGATGAGATGACCCATAGATGTGAATCTAATAACCTAACCAGTTTAGTAGGACTGATGCCGAATACATATGATTAATATTAGTATCCTTTACCTCAAACACAACTAACTTACATTAATTAATTAACAAACTCCTATCTAGAGTGTGAATTTAATTGAGACTAACATTCTAATATATTTAAGTAGTTAGAATATGACTTTGCTGCGGTTCGCCCTAGTCGTTTCTGTGACTAACATCCTTTCCTAACTAACCTTATCTGTTAAGGATGCAGGCAGGGCCTGGGCCCTCATGATGCTGAAATATTATTCGCATTCAGATATAATTTGTTATTTGATTGTTGATATTTCAGGATTATGGTAACGTACCTACGATCGCCGTTATGGCTGGCCTGTACGCCGCTATCATACCATACCATATCATATCATTCAGTAATGTTTACAATTTCATCATACAATTTCATTCAACGTCGTGAATTTTCTGATTTTGCCTTGGAACATCTTGAAAACGATAACGATTTTTTTTAAGAAAATCATCTTCTCCGATAAGGCTCACTTTGATCTGAGTGGTGCGGTAAATAAACAAAACTGTCGCTGATCTGAATCATATCACTGTTATTGGAAAACCCTATACCTTGGTGTACGTTTCTTTTCTTTGATTTCGATATCGAACCAAAAACGGACCACAATAATCAATTCAATACATGCGTCAATGCGGCTTGCCGGTAAATTACCCATCAATTGATTTAATAACCTTGGTTTCAAGCGAAAACAAGGTAAACATCGATATATTCTTTTTTACTAAATTTTTACCATTTAAAATCCAGTATTTTTGACGAATAGTGGACTCTGAGTAACCCATCATTGCCGATAAAACATGATTTTTGTTGACTGTTTTTCTTGATTTGAAAATTCGCCTATAGTGAATATATTTCATTCTTAAATTCTGACTGTTGAACTACACCGATTAAATATTTATTTGCTTGAGTCAATTCTGTGACAGTTAGAGGACCAATCTTCCTTTTGGTTTTGTTTTTTAAATTATGAATGTTACGTTTCCAATTTGCAACATGTCGCATTAACTTCGTTATAGAAGAATATTTCTGAATCAGAAAAATTCTATCAATTGATGTAGCATTCAGATACACTAATTTTTCCGTTTTAATTTCTGGCAATTTTAATTCCGATTTGTCATGTGGAGGCCATTCGTTCTCTGATCGATGTAAAAACATCATAAGAATCAATTTCCCAAAACTTTTGGATTAAATAATCAATCTTGTTTTCTTCATTTGATGTCAATTCCGTTGACATAAAGAAATTGTAAGATTCTTCGATTTTACCTCCTACAATCCAACCAAATCTGGTATTAACTAATATAGGGATATCTTTCGAAATCAGGTATTAATCTTGAATAATAATCTTGTAAAACACTTCCGCTCCTAAAACAAATGGATTTTTCCCGGAACGTTAAAAGTTGGATCAGCGAGTTTACGTGTTTTTGGTATGCATCTTAGTTGATGCGAGTTTACATGTTTTTGGTAGCTACTTGAGACACAACCAAAAAATCCAAATCAAAAAACTGTGTCGATAGTAATTTAATTGATGCGTTGATTTTGTGCTTAATATTTATTTTAATATTATTTATGCCAGCAAAAGATGCGTCCTCGCTTTCAAATTGATAAGGCAGTTTATTTGCTAGTTCTGCAGCTATGAAATTGCTTTGTGAAGCCTAGTCCAATAATGCTCTACATGAATGGAAATTACTATTACTATCGGATATTAAAACTGTTGCAGTTGACAACAAACCTTGATTTTGAATTCCATTTCCATTGCATACATAAGTTGCTCCTCAACCTATTCTCCTCAACTTCTTGATTCAAATTTCGGTTTTCATTTGGACATGTTTTTTTAAATTCATCGACATGAACTAATCCATTGTGTCTGCCATTACAATTTGTACATCTTTCTTTGATTTTACTAGTGAAACTTTTGTGACGACCTTTTAAACAATTTTGACACAATCCTAATTTTCTCGACTTTTCCATTCTTTGCTTTGGTGTCATAGCCAAAAATTCGGCACAATTCGTTATGAAATGTGATTGTTTACATAACAAGCATGAATAATTGTTTGGTGCACTATGATCAAATAATGCTACGGCACGACATATTTTGTGTAAAAACATAACCATTTCGTGGCAAGTTGCTTGTACATCTAATGTATGCTCATTTTCCCATAATTTCCTAGTTTCTTGATCAAAACGCTGCTTGACCGTAAATACTATCACCGCGTCGCTTAATTTTTCGCCTAACTTTTCAAGCCCACGCACATGTGTCTGACTATCATCCAATAACCGCGAAATTCCCGAACGGCTCTCATCATTATTTGATTTTAAATTAAAAAAATTATGTAAATGATTTTCTAGTATTTCCCGTTCATCATTATAATGAAAAGATAAGCGATTCTCATGCTAAAAGAAATCCCTTTGGCGTAAATTCAATATTTTTAATAGTTGTCTTTGCTCTGTCACCAAGTGATCCAATCAAATAATGATAACGTTTAATATCTAATATTGCGGTGTTGTTAATCACCATATAGATAATCACCATATAGATAAATGAATCTCTAACCAATCATCTACGTCACCATCAAAAAACGATAATTTTATCTGCGGTAATTTTATAGATCTTTCAAAATTACCATCATTATCTGAACACGAATTAAACGTATGCCTCAAATTTACCAATTTTAAAATTTAAATTCAATTCGATTTCGCTACTTTCAGGAATTATATTTTAACTACTTTCCGTTTGTTCACTAGCTTTTTGAATTCTAACACTTGTATACCAATACTTTTGTATACCAACACTTTTAATTGTGCGGCATCCATTTTTTTACAACACCAGTTTTATTTTATTAATTTTCACAATAATAATTGATAATAAATGTGCGGTAAATATCCGGGTTGAAGGACCAAATGTCTCTTTCGTAGTGGACTGTAATTATTTGATTTTCTTTATTTTTATAAAAAAACTTTGATGTTTTTAGATTATACACCAATTTTTATTTTATGTTGTTTTACAAGTTAACGCGTTTGCGAATACTGAATTTGTTAAGGAAGTAAGTTTCTTTTTATTCCATAGTTAACTACGTTAATTAGAATTCATGTTTGTTCTATCAACCATGCAATTCTATACATTGGGCACACCAATTGTATATAGGTCAGATTACTGACAGAATTCCATTTTATTAGTATTAAATTGTACAATAATTTCAATTGATTTCAAACAACTCCTATGGAAGCTGTCACCTTCGGTGGAAAAAGCTTAATTATGAAGTTTTATCCTGATCAATTAATCCGTCTGGCTGTGCATGGTCTAATATTTGTTGAACAACAGCTTTTTGCCAAAAATCGTCGTTCCCTATTAAATTTTGGAAAAATAATCTGGGCCAATATTGCTTGAAAATAATGAAAAAAGCTTAAGTATGAAGTTTTTTCTTCAGGAAAGGACACATACATATAGTTTGAACGTACACACACACACACACGCACGCAAACACACACACACACACACCGAGATTTTGTAGAAAGTATTTTTATTGACTTCCGCGATAAAAAATCTCAGATCGCGAATGGTAAATCTACATACAAAAACTTCGAGGCCAACATTCCTCATGATGACTATACTTAGAAAGTAAAATTTTGTTCTAAGTCATTAATTTTCTGCAAACACGTATTAATTTTAAAGTATACTAAATTTCCAAGAAGAAACTGCTTTAATAAAAAATATTAACTTAAATTAAAATGTTATTAAAATTGCGTTTGCAGATAGGATTTTGTAATAACAGACAGGTCAATTAAATTGTTTCATTTAACATTGGACATTTTTCTGATGTCATTGTTGTTGCTTTGTGCGTCGATTTTAATAACATTCTAATATCGTTGCTATAACCAGATTTGATTGATTTGAATGCTGTCAATGACAAAAATAAAATTGAAAAATTTTTATTAAAAAAATATAAAATCGAATAAATGCAAATAAAAATTACAACAACTACAGTGTTTGCAGATTGTATAAATGAGTTCAAAAGTTCAGCCGAGTAGAAATTTATTTAGAAAATATTCAACTTTTATTTTGGGGGGGGGGGGCGGGGGGGGGGCGGGGGGGGGGGTGAGACCTATTTTCTTTTCTCGTAAAGCTGAACTTGAAATCTGTAATATTTGTGTAGGTTGTTGTCTTTAATAAAACGTATTGTTAAGAAGATTTTTATTGAATGAGTTGTTTTTAATTCTAAATTATTTATTATTATACTTTGACTAGATATCAATTATCTGTCTTGAGTATTTTTGCAGATAGGTGTCAATAATCCAAATACAAGAAAGATGAGAGAATATGAGCAGGCACATTACGGGTCGTCAGTATTGAACCATATTATACTGCGTTTTATAGTGTAATCTAACAAAATAACTAATTCTTGTTTTATGATCAACGGAGTGCCTATTACAACGTCTCCCGTACCATTATTACCTTATGTGTTCTTCAGAAACTAGATACCACATTCCAACTACTTTCGTTAGAAAGACAAACGCACGTTTCAGTTCTGAAGGTATCACAGATTTGTACTAAAACCTTACTGTTGCAGAAGCAAACAATGCCGTTTATTCCAACAACCAACGAATTTCTCAAAATACAGGAGGTGCCATAGAAATGGTGTCACGATTTAAATTTTACTTTTGTTTACTAATAATGAGACTTTTCGAAATCGCGTTTCTTGCAGTTGTGCGATTCGCTATATCGCATGTCAAAAAAAGTATATTTTTAGAAAATCTCTGAGTGTGTGATCTGTGCAGACTAAATGTATGTGACGTCTCTACAGCCCAGACGGAGCGACTGATCGGTCTATCGGAAGTGGCGGCTTCCAGAGGAGTTTCTTCGTTTTCTACAAATATTTATGATAAAAACGGTTATGAACTAAACGATTTTAGAAGTGGCCCCTTCTAACGAAAACTTTCTCGTTTTTATAGTTTTCCCACTTATTTTAAAAGAAAACAAACATTTTCTAAATAAACTTTGTTACGAAATTCGTTCAAAATTTAAGCGCAAATATTTCTTCAGCTGAATTGACTGATTGCTATTAAACTTTATAACGAGATTATATGAAATTTGTCGAAAAACACTCTACCGGAAGTGGAAACTTTCGTAAAAGGTTTCGTAATTTTTGCTCTGTTGTTGACCGGTGCGAAATTTCTAACGTAGTAGAAAGTGTAGTAAAGTAAGTTTAACAAATTAACAAAAAAGTGTAACGTACACAAACAATATTATACGAGGGTTGTCTGAAAAGATTTCGACCTAACATAGATGCAAGACATTTTTTATTCAAATTTATTTGTATTTTTCTACATAGTCTCCTTGTAGGTCTATATACTTCTCCTAGCGATGCTCCCATATCTTCAACCCGGCCAAATAGTACTCGGCGTCTTTCTCTGCAAAATAGATGTTTACGAAGGTGACGGCCTCCTCTTCGAAGCAAATCTCTGTCCTCTTAGCACAACTTTTAGCTTAGGGAGCAAACAAAAAGTAATTTGAGTTTCATTTGGGGCAAGATAACTTCATGACTGTACCAGAAAGGCTTTGCCTTTTTTGGAGCCGATTCCATCTATTTTTGATTTAATTTTTGATTGTATGTTTGATTCTGGAGTGTAATGGTGTATCCAAGTTTCATCAACAATAATTAGCACTTATCTGCGTCGTGGTCAAGGAACAAAAGCGTAAAACCACCGATTAGCACAGGCTGAGACGATCACTGTATGGCAGAGAAGATCGAGTGAGTCGACGAATGGTAGATGGACCCATCGCCTGATACCCTACAACGAGCCGTGGCTAAACAGGCGACACGGTGAAGTGGAATACCATCTGACGCAGTTTCTGACGGGTCATGGTTGCTTTAGATCATGTTCAAATTCAAACACGAAGAGTCACCAGATTGCCCTTTATGCATCGATTTTACCGACTTTAATAATTTATTACACCAGACCGCTACCAGATATTGAGTCAAATGTTTCTCCATGAACCTTGTAGAGGGCAGGTCAACCTTATACAAGTATGCAATAAATTATTTTTGTGTCGGGTTACACGGAATTGGCCTCAAATGGTAAAGGCTTCAACTATGAAATTTAAAAATCGATTTTACCAATTTAAATAATCTATTACACCAGAACGCCGCCACATATTGAGTCAAATGTTACTCCTTGGACATTGTGGAGAGTAGGTCAATCTTATCTAGATGTGTAATAAATCATTTTTGTGTCAGATTTTACAGAATTTGCTCCAAACGATAAAGGCTTCAAATGTGTAGTTTAAAGGTCGATTTTTCCACCTATAATAATTTATTACACCAGACCGTTGGGTCTAACGTATTTCTAATTCTAATATATTACACAGCTCGATAAGGTTGACCTGGCCTCCACAAGGTCCATGGAGTAACATTTGACTCAATATCTGGTGGCGGTCCGTCATAGTAAATTATTCAATATGGTAAAATCGACCTTTAAACTAGACATTTGAAGCCTTTTCCGTTTGGAGCCAATTCCGTCTAACCTGATACAAAAATAATTTATTAGACACGTGAATAAGGTTGACCTGGCTCCAACAAGGCCCAAGGAGTAACATTTGACTCAATATCTGGTGGCGGTCTGGTGTAATAAATTATTAAAGGTGCAAACTCGACCTTTAAACTACACATTTGAAGCCTTTTCCGTTTGGAACCAATTTCGCGTAACCTGGCTCAAAAATAGATTATTACACACCTGAATAAAACTTTTAGAGCAATATTTGGCCTAAAATCTGTTGTCAGTCTGGTGTAGAAAAATATTAAGGGTGATAAAATCGACGTTTTTGTTATAAATAATCGTTTGGGGTGAAGTTTACCCTTAGGCAAGTTGTATGGTTGGTATTGAACTAATTAATCAATGTATTTAGTTTGTAATAAATTCTGGTCCAGAAACCATCCAGATATTACAGCTACATCAAAAGTTACAATTTTGGTGGTGCAGGTTTAATTATAAGCTAAACCAACCACTCGTTCCTCGAAAACGGCAACTGTAATGAGATCGGGATTTTGTAATATATACATTGTAATAAATGTGTAATAAATTATAGTATGGGTTTCATATAGGCGGGCTAATTTGGTCGGTGCAGGTTTAAAGCCCTCATTTAATGTCCTGTACATATATAATGAAACTTGATAATCATTCAATGCATAACGGCAAAATTCCTTTGGGTTCAATTTCATATAATTCCAATGATGGAAATCGTAAAGGAAGGAAGCTTCGAGATAGCTTTCACACTTTTGTTTTGCATGATTTGAAGAGGTTTTAATTTGCCCCGACTTGCCGTTCCGTAAGCAATAATCCCATAAAGAATTCTGGGATCAATAAATGCAACATACACAAGTCTCAATACATAATTAGGCACAAAATACAAGAGTTTTCTTACCACTATTACACTATAAAATTTATTGTCTTTCTCATATGTACCTAAACTAAACCTAAAGATGTCAGTAATCGTTTTTTAGAGCTTGTTTAAGACAAACACAGATGGCAGTGTAGATACATAAACGAATTTCTTCTTGTGATTGTAGATAACTAAAGGTCTAAAATAATTATGATTGACCGCCTAAATGAACTGTTTGATTGATATTTATGATTCGTATTTTAATATTTTCAGTTATTTTTCAGAGTTTTCACGTTTTTTTACAAATTTTTATGTAATATACGTTATTTACATAAAAATGTTGATAACGTTTTTTACATGTAAAATGCCCAACACTGCTTTCAATGACAATTTAGAGGTAGTTTTTAGTTTTGATGTTGAAAACCGGTATGGCTGATGTGTTTTGTGAATAGCATACGTTTGTTTGCCCCCAGGACCCTGTCTACAGCGCCAATGTTGTGCGGAGCGGTTTGAGGATTAGGTATTTTAAACTTCATCTTCATTATTGCGTATTACATTTTATTAACATTTTTAATGGTTGATAGATTGAGGTTGCAAGGTTGCATTTTCATATTTTGAACGCAATTATGTTTATTTTGTTAAAATTTAATGACCTTACTGAACAATAAGGAAAACAAATAAATGAATCGATCCGGTATATTACACAACAATCTATAAAAAAAATCTAAGAGCAATTAAAAAAAACTTAAAGGCTATCAATCTACCCTGCGTGTGTACTAATTTATAAAACTTATAACACAAAGTAGTGAATGTGTTGGCGTTATACTCGTAATATCTCTAAAAAATAGTTTTGTAGAACACTTTAATTTCGTCGAGGCACAAAATGTCCCATGTTCTGCTAGATGATACTAGATGTATAGTACGTAATCAATAATTCTCCACAACTATTAAACTCGCGGTATTGAGTTATTTTTGCTAATTTATAATTGACCGGTTTCAGAGCCATTTTTATAGGCAGTTTCGCTAAATTTTTGTTAGAAATGTTAGGTAGGTGTAAAGGAGGTACATTGAAATATTTCAGCAAATTTGCGTGCTCTTACTCATTGTAATTTGTGATGTATACGAATAAGTTAAATCGAGAAATACAAGAATAAAAAGTTTTTAATTAAAATTGTATGAATTCAAAAGTCAGGCAAAATAGAAGAAAAATTAAATTTTAAATGATGAAAAATTAGCTTCAGTTTTAACTTTTGTAATAAATATTTTGGTAGCTTGGACCTTTTATAAGTTTTTTGTTGTTGCTAATTGTTGTTTTTTTATTATTGCTTTTATTATACATCTAAAATCTAATTTTTCATTAAAAATGTTTTAATTTGTTAAAATTTCAATTTTCGTTGTTGTTGTTATTATTTGAATTCTTGTGTGTTCCTTCGCTGCGTTTGCTTTACATTGTTTGTTGTTACTGCCAGGTTGGTATACGATTTTGTGATAAGATGAGGGGAGCTAAAGCAAAAAAGGTTGTGATTTATAAATAAGAAATTTATGAATGTCATTTTGTTGAACTGAATCTTTTTGTCTTTTTATGTTTTATTGGGCAAACTTTTATGAATATTTAACTCTTTGTGTATCTTTTATATTACACAGACTAAAGACGTAACTAAATAAAGGACATATATATATATATATATATATTTGCGCATCAAACAATAAAGATTATCGATCATTTCGTGACTGACCGGAAAATATAATAAATAAAAGCTTGTTCTTATCAAAGTCTAAATTCAATTAATCAAAATATTTCTAAACTTTAATTTAAATAAATTTAATCTGATAATAAAATCTATTGCCTAAGTTTATATATAATATACCATAATAAAGTACAATTTTTAATTAAATTTGGAAACTCTTTATGTAGATTTAATATAAACCAAATAAATCCATCACAATTCGAGTATTATTCCAATCCTCCCTAATCTGTATCCATATGTACAATGTACATACGTAATATTCTTCAGATCATAGCTTTAACTTCATATTATAATTATTTTGCCCACGTACTACTAAATTCAACTAACAACAACAACAACAATATTATATAAATGAATCCTTCTTATATCCATTTAAAATAGTTCAACACACAAAAGAGTAGAAAATAATAAAACAAAACAAAATATCAGAAGTAAGGATGCTGCTATTGAATATTAATATGACGATGGATACGAAAAATGGAAAAACCTTTTCTTTTTCTTTGGGGGGAGGGAAACAAAAAAAAATATTATATTTGGAAAATATTTCAAATATATTTAGTGTTTTGTGAAACTTTATCACTCAGTCTCGCTGTATGGAAACCATGGATCATACTATGTAAACATACATAAATACATACAAACATGGGATGAAGATACTTTTGTTTGATTTTAACAAAACATTTTTTTTTTAAATATTCAAAAATCTGGAATTTGGTATTTTTGTTAAGAGTGGAAATATTTTTGAACCAGGGACCTCATTTTTTTTTGAAAATTTATTTTGTTTTGTAAATATTATTAAATTTCCATAAATTTATTGTGTATACAGACATTATAATATTTATATTAAAATATATAGTCGCTGAATAGAACACAACAATAAAACAAGATCGATAGGGTTTCTGGAACTAGAATAATCATCGATGGTAAATTATCTTAATGCGAACATTTACGAATTTTGGGCGTTCGATTCGATATGGATTCGTACACGATTTTGTAAATAAACCGCTCAGCGATTTGAGTTTCAAACACTTTCCTTCAATTTTTACAGCAAATTCCCTTATTTTCGTTTACTGCTTCATTAATTTGCTTTTACTTTTTTTTTGTTTTTTAATTCTTTGCAATCTTTTTCTGGGGCCGAAGCGCTCCCAACTCTTTCGCAGTTTGCTTATTTACGCCCTTACTTTACGCAGTTGTCTGTCAAATCGAGGACGTACGGATATAGAGGTTCGATTTTGTTACCTCATCTGCACATTGCATAGCTCCATGCCAGCCTAATACTGGCATGGAAGATGGGTTGGCCCATGAGTTCTGCACTCGGACAGGGGGTCATAGTTGTGTTACATTCCATCCCATATCGTAATCTGCTTTTGTATCCTGCCGCTATCGGGATTCGAACCCGGCACCTCCCGATCCAAACGCCAAAGCTTTAACCACTGTGCCATTTGGTCGGTATGGGCTTCTACACTTTTACGGGCTTTTACTCTTTCTTGTTCACTACTTTTTACTTTTCGACTTGTTAAATTACAACTGTGTCTGGGTCCGAAATTGCTCGCGCTTCTTACATTTGTCTATCGCTGTTCGATATTATTATTTTTATTGCATCTGGCGGATGTATGTGTATTGCAATTCTAAATAGCTTTCGTGCAGTTGTTCGTGAATATTTCACGCATCATTTCCCCTGTCTGTTTCAGTAGTTTCGATGATAATTATCGCCGCCGTTTACAATTGCTTTCGTTATCTCCATATACCACTCTACTTAGAATGGCATTCTAAAATCCAAATCCCAATCAGTATTGAAGAAATACTTGATCCGGTAACATCGATGGTGTTAAGAATAATAATCGCTTAATAAAATTATAGCCTCCATACTGGGTTCAAAACTCGTAATGTTTGGGATGATAACACTGAGTGGTGTACACCTTTACCACTCGACCACCAAGTCTAGAGTAGAATTCGTAACAATAATTTGAGTATGTTTGTACCTAATTTGTGTAGTTGCATACTTATGCTTTATTTTAATATATGATGTGTCAGAGGCGTGTTGTGGACTGTAGGACCAAGTACTGGACAAGTGTCCCGGTTAACGCCGGGCCTATTCCTACAGCCTGTTTACACATAACAATAGGAAGGATAGGAAAGGTATTTTTGGGATGGAACGACCCGGTACGACACCTAGCGATCGTAAGGTACAACACAATTTTAATCTACTTCTAATCTACTAGAGGAAGGATAAATGCTTAATGGATAACGATGCTATTGGTCTTCAACAATTGCTTCTCTAAATCAGCACTTTGAGAAAAAAATATTATTATTTCACGTACATCTGGAAATTTCCTGAAGTTTAATTCTAAATTAACACTTTCCAGCTCAATAAAAAAAATTGATTGATTGAGTCGGCCCGGTTGCAGGCACCAAGATAAAATCAATAGTTAGTAACACAATGACAACACAGTTTTAATCAACACAATCAATAATTAATATTTCAAAGAAATATTATTTCACATGCATCTGTAGACCTCCTGAAATTTAATTCTAAATTAATATTTTTCTAAATAATGTAAACATTTATTAATTTAATGCTCTTGCAATTCCACAACTTACAATCGAATTTTCTGAAACCTTAGTTATTTAAATTATATGTCAAATTACTCTAAAATCCATTAGTATTTAACCCATGAATTGGCAACCACGAAATATTTTTCAAAAAATTGCAAACAATATGTGAGACACCCCAAAGGTAATGATTCCCGGAAAACTATCAATGTTATTCAATGCCACATTAACTACCGGATTGGATATTTCAAATAAATTTGGCTTATTTCGCAAAAATTTTAAATGTTTTATTAATTTTGATCACCAAAGAATATTCGTTTAATTACCAGGTATAATTATACTGCACAGGACAAATTATGCAATGCTCAATGGAACTTTACCTCTCTTCAAACAATTACAGTCAAATATGGTATGCAGAATTGGATTGGCACTCTAACATAATTCTCAATGAAACTAGGCTATCTCTCAACAGAGGATGGTCAAATTTGGTGTGCAAAACCGAATTTGACGAAATTTTGGGATTCGGCTATAATGAATGAAACCAGGCCGTTTCCCAACCGGTAACTTTCCAATTTAGTTTGTAGAGCTGGGCTAGGATTCTAATAAAAAAGTCAGTTTGTATTGAGATTTTAACGTGTCTTTTTCATGAAGTTCTACAATTCGAACATCCTGAATGGAACTTGACCATATCCCCAAAAAAAATAGTTATTGTCAAATCAGATATTCAGAATTGAAGAGGGATTTAAAAATGAATTTTAGAGGAAGTTCTGGAGTTCGGCCGTGCCAAAGAATAAAGTTCAGGATTTTTCTACAAAATAAATCTGAAAATAATCGGCCAAAGAATTATCCAGCTCCTCCATTCACTATAGCCGAACCAAACTTGGATTTAACCCGCTAAGAGCTGACACAGTCAAAACCAGCTTCCCCAAAATTAAAATCTGCTAGAATTCCAATCCAATCCAAGTCGTTCCCAAAAATTAATTTATGCATCTTCCGCAGTACACTGTATAGAAACAGATTACTGAGATAATTTCGCACATCTCAGTCAATCAAAAAAGATCAATGTTTACTTGAGGCGACGGGACGAATGAAAGATAGGACCACGTGGACGGCTTCTTACGTAATTGGTGCATGATCAAGTCACTGAAAATTATTTATAACTCAAATCAATCGATATTCGTGTCTGACGTTTCCATGCAATTGCAAAGCTGTTTCGAGAAATATTGTTGAGCCAGATAAATTATTTTATAGAAAATAGCGGTAGCAGTAAGCAATCTAAAATATAGTCAATATTAAAAGGTCGAGGGATATGACATCAAAGACTTACTTATCGTTACAAACGAAAATAAAAATTAATAACCATTTGCCCTTTGCCATGGCGTAATACATATGAGGTCTCACCCCTTTACCCCCGCCCGTCTGCAAAAATATGTTATTTATATTATTTGGAATTGGAAATTTTCACCATGCATTATTAATAGTTAGAGAGAAAATTAATTAAAAAATTAATTAAATTATAAACCATACATGGATTAAATTATATTGGGCGAATCCACACGAAGATTCCTTTGAGACCGGTTTCTGGTCTCAAAATACCATTCGCATCTACACACAAGTCTCATGAGTCCGGACTATTCCCGCTCACATGTTCACTCCAAATTGGTGTTGAAATCAACAACGCCGCATTATTTTTGGATTTACGCGGGCCCAATAGTGCAAACTAATGATATTGAATATCCTCTCCCTTTTAAAACATGTTTCGTCACTCCACAAAATGGTGTTAAAAATTCCGAACTTTTTGGCATCGACGCCGCATTTCTTGACAGAATTGCACCTTTCTTCATGGTAAGCAGGTAAATGGTCTTGAACACATTGCACATGGTGAGGGTGCAACTTATTTGTTTTTAAAATACGATGCAACATGAACCGTAGTACTCCCGAACCTAACAATCATAAACAATGGTGTTCGCACTTATAGATGGGTCGTCTGTCACCATTCCAATTACTCAATCTTCGTTTATATCAAGTTGACCGGCTATTTTATTTTCGGATGACCAGGGACATCGCCTTCACTGTACATCGTCTCCGATATTCTCTTGCTGCAGCTCGGACGTTGCCAGTAAATAAACCATAAATGAAATGCATTTCTGTACATTCGCGGTGGGAATAAGCCACATGGCTTATTGACATTCTAATTATAAACGTTCGAGTATGTATGGAACTACTAAGATGAATTACAAAATGTTTTTTCCTTTTATACCACAAATTTTGTTTCATTCGGGCTACTAGATTTTCTTAAAAAATTTGGCATACTTTAGTTTACCATTGTATTCATCATTTTGTTTTATTTCTGACAAATTTAGTTAATGTTTCATTAGTTAAAGCAAAATTTAGTTAATGTTTCATTTACACGAATGTTTTCGAAGTTGTTTGCAGCTTATCGTGGAGCAACAACAAAAACTAAACTGATCGTTTTTCGATTTCAGCCATATTTGTTGTTTACCTTTCTTTTCTTACGGCAACACAACAAATATGTTTTTGGTTTTTATTTCAGTGTTTTCCATTTGTTCAATACTCACAATATCGTCAATATCACCTTGAAACGTATCGTCTAAATATTCAGCTTCATAGTCTGAATCCATTTTCATCTTTTTTCAATTATATTCACTATCACAAAAATTTTATAATAACAATAACCACGAGTCACTTAACAATCACAAATTATAAATTGAAATATACCAATTTACAAATATACTACGATTAAAAATTAAATTAAAAAATTTCCCGCTTTATTTGCCGCTATATTCCGCTTTGTTTATGATTTATTTTGACACATTGACATTTTCAAAAATATATCGATGTGTCGATAAGTTTAATTTTTTTATTTAATAAAAGTACCAAAAACAATTAAACATATATATTAAAATCAATTTTAATTACTAAATACATCAATTTCAATTCAAAATATTAATAAAAAGCAAAATATTAAAAATATATCCGATAAATCGATAAGTTTTTTTTCGAAAACAACCAAAAAAACCTATATGCTACATATTTTTGTTGTTTTCGAACATTGTTTTGGGTACACTACACTGTCAATCTACATACTTTATATTTCTTACGATATAACGATAAGTTTTTATATGAGAAAAACAACAACAAAACGTAAAATCGAAAAACAACCTCGAAAACAATATCCGAAAACATTCATGTAAATGAACATAAGTGTATTTTTTAATAAACACGACTTACTTTGGTAAATTGATAAAAAACATTCGGTCTTATATTTTTCTGACAGTGGGTCAACTTTCTGTAGCATATACATTGTTTGCCCGCTGGCGTCATTAAAATATTAACAAAAATTTTTGAGAAACAAAAAGAATTTACAAACCCATTGTTTTATTTGAAAGAAGATAATACAACTTTTAAAGATGATTTTATTGGAAAATTGGAAAGGTACATTCTTCTAGATTGTATAAAAGAAAGTTAAACAAAAGAACTCTTAGGTTTATTAAATATATTTTTTGGTGGGTGCGCAAGCGATTTCACTAAAAGCACTAAAATTGGAATAATTTTTGCACCAACAATTCGAAAAATCTTTACTTGGCTGTTTTTGTTGGAAATTAACTCCCCTATAACTCTGCTTGCGAGTATATATTGTATATCAATAATAGTCTCATATTAGGAACTATGGCCGGTACGACTAAAATGCCATTACTATTCCACATCAGAATAGTAATTCTACTTTCTCGATTTTGATGAAATTTTGGAAAGCTTAGTAGACAATCAATTCGCACATTAATATGGACTTGAAGTCATTTGGTCATTTACCACCAATCGTGGTAAACATTTGCCATTTTCGTAATACCATTAAAGTTAACTGATAGTTTCCAGCCGAAAGTGAAAAAAATCAATAATGCAGATAGCGTCATTGCTATCTCAGCCGAAAATATTATAGGTTATGTCGTACATGACCATGTTCCAGTCGAAAGGTAACAGTTTTTCAGTTGAGAAATTAATTAATTTTTTTATACCCAAAAGTTTTTTTATTTTGCGTGACCTCAAATTCTTTATCGATGTCTGGTTGTAAAATGTCCACAGCACCCATCACAGATGAATTATATCGCCTAATTGTGAAACGGGATGGTTGTCAACATGATCCGATTCGTCAATGTGTATAGGCTCTTCACTCAAATATTCCAGCTTGCTGTTGAAATCACTGTTCTATTTCTTCATAAGATACATCAATGTATTCGAGTGTACACTGCAAGTTGGATGAACCAGCCCCTCACTTACACGTTATGCTGTGCCACAAGCAAGCCACAATCAACCACACAAGCTTTTATACCAGGATCAGCTCTCTTTCCCTTTCCGCCGCATGAATGTCAGTCAGTAAAGTAATATTTGTTTAAGCACTTCATGACCGCAAAGGATTTTTATTCTGATGTCAGGATGTCGACAATTGTTTTTAGAGATAAAGGAAAGACTGGAGAACAATTAAGATAACGTGCACCAGAAAATATTGATGTAGTAAGATATAATGTTGTTGAACGTCGAGGCACCTGTTATCAACGCCGTGCACAAGAATTGGGAATGCCTCCTTCATGTTTGCTAAAAATTCTCAAAGAAGATAAACCGTATAAAATTCAACTGAAACAAGAGCTGTGAAAATGACCAGGGGCGGCGGCGAGATTGGGATGCTGGAGTTTTACAGCTCGGTATAAACGACCACCATTTATGGTAAAGCTCATTATGAGCAACGAAGCACATTTCGACTTAGCAACAGTAGCAACAGTAAAACTATTACTTTATTTTCCTTGGACTTTTTCAACTATTATTATTGGAGATTGGACACCTAGAATTCGACGAATTAGAACATGATTGTCAAGTACTAAATATCGATTGTAACTCAGAAAATGAAAAATTTCCTAATGTTAAGGAAAGATTAGAGTTGGAGAAGAAACATGTGTGTCTTCTTTTTACAGACCTCATCTCAGTTGGAAATTTGCAATGGCATTTTAATTATTTTTTTACGAAAAACATACGTTTCTATTTCTTACTCTTTTTCTAAATGTGTATGAAAAAGAAAAAAGTTTATTTCTGGTCGCTTTTCGATGGTATATATATTGACTAAATGACTAATTTATGACCAGTCACATTTGTTTCTCGAATGATGCATTCAATGTCTTTTGACGATCGAAGATTAGTCTGAGGCATGCTATGTACATAGCTTCTTTCATGACAATGTCTATATGGCGAGGTTCCGTTGTTTCCTATTCTATCAGGATCTTTTGAAAATGGTGTAGGTAAACAATCTGTCGCCGTCGCAATAAATGTTCTCTGTATGTGTATATATTTTTTGTGTATATATGTAATGATGGAAAAGCTTAATATTATATTTGTCAAATGGTTAGTAAATCTTTTGTAATCATAGTGAATAAAAGTTTTAAATTTAAATTTATTTATAATAATTTATTTTACAGTTAAAAAATTTCATGTACAATTCATCTCAAGCATAATATACGTCTATGAATTACCATAGCATTACCACACATGTTTCTCACATACGATTCATCTCAGGCATGTCAAACCCGATTAATGCAATTCATTTCAAACATATCATGTACGATTCATCTCAGACTTGACACACACACGAAAATTAATGCCATTTGCTGCTGAATATCTTTATACGTATTATGCTTGATTGTCGCTGATGTGTCATTTGTGCATCGCCGCAATGACTTCCCGCTGGGATGAGGCTGCTAAAAGAAACCGAAATAAGAACTTCTTAAACTTTCAGCAAAATTATCGGATCTTTTTGAATTAATTCAAACGGTAGTTAAAGGTAATAATGGGTTGGGGAAAAAGAAATTCATTATTTGTTCGCTAGACGGCTTTAGCGCCGTATATCTCTTGCTCAATTTGTCGCAGTGGGCAATACTTATATATATATATACTTGTTGGAAAAGGAATTTATGTAAAATATCTCGTTTGCTGGTCGATTCAGTTATGAGTTAAAGCGTGTCAAGGATGGAGGCAAACAAAGAGAAAATTCGCAATATTTTATAATTTTCCTTCGATAAAGGCGAAAACGCTTAACTTGTCAATGATGTCTACCCCTCTCTCCCCGCCTTAGCCCTCCTCTATGGAGCCATTTCTGATGGTAACTGGCGCCGATAAATGGGTACTATCATGGTCGAAGGCCGGCGAAGTGGCCTAAACGGTGGCAAAATCAGGAGTGACGGCCAGGAAGGTTTTGCTTCGTGTTTGGTGAGATTAGAAGGCAGTTATCAATAGCCAAACGCTCAATTCGGACCTCTACTACCGGAATTTGGACCGACTAAAGATAGCAGTCGACCAAACGCTGTCAGAGTTAGCCAATAGCAGGCGTCGTGCTCCACCAGGGCAACGTCAGACTTCATACATCTATCATGACTCGCCAGAGGCTCCGGGAGCTTGGTTTGGAGGTTATTATGCATCCATCATATAGTTCGAACTTGGCACCTAGCGATTAGCACTTTTTGTTCATGACAAATGCTCTAGGTGGTGTAAAAATGACCTGAAAAGAGGCTTGTGAAAACTGGCTGTCTCAGTTTTTTGCTAATAGGGACAAGACGTTTTGGAAAAACGGCATAATGAAATTGCTTGCTAAATGGCAACGAGTTTTCGGTGCTTATTTGATCCAAAACAAACGATTGTAGCCATGTTAAACAAAGCCGCGAAATAAACGTAAAAATAATGGATTCCTTTTTCTCCAACTTTATAATAGTAATGATTTACTGAAATTTAGCTCTCGATTGTTATATGCCCTAGCTCGTTTAACTCGGTTGAGTAAATCGAAAGTATAGATAGTTGGAAATGCTTTTTAAATTCTGATTCAAATTCAAGACAAGGACATTTCTTAGCCTGAACTTAAATTATAATTTGGAAAGCGTTTCCAAGATTGTTGATCTAATTTCGATATTCCATATCAGATTGAGTGTAGGAAACAAAAACCAAAAATATTATGAGTTCTACGCCGATATTTTATCATTATCTGTGCAACTAGAAGCTCCACTGACGGATGATGACATGGTTCGAATATTGAGTCATAACCGAAAATAAAATTTGTCCTTCAGGTCTTCGTGTAAGTAGTCAGGTATTTTGATGACACTGTATGTTGCCCGGATAGCATCTTTTCGACCATATCTCACAGACTTTAGCACCGACTATGTTGATAGCTTTCAAGACGTCTTTTTTATAAGATGATTGATTTTTCTTCAGCTCTCCTTTTTCTCATTTTTTGTGCATTTACTTTCTGCTTTTCAGTACGTTGATAAGCTGTTTTTTTCTCCCTTTAGGGCTTATGTTCTCGGTGTCATTATACAATTTTCGCATTCTTCTTCAGATTCCGATGATTTTGAAATTCTGTTTCTTTCGTTAATAGCCCGTAAACAAGTCATATGCCGATCATCAATTTCTTGTTTTTTGAGGTTTCTCAGGTATCTTTAGTTGATTTTTGTTTGTTGAAATTGCTTTTGCCTCAAAAGTTTCTTAACTTTTACGTAGTAAAATAAAGTACCTCGAGATATTCGCAAATTTATCGTTCGGTTATATCGGCGAGATCAAAATAAATAATTTTTAAAATCTTCATCGGAAATGACGTTTTTTGACCAAAAAAACTGTTTTTAACAAAAATTTTGTGCCCGTACAGCAGCTCATACCGATTGGTTGATTAGGATGAAATTTCATGCTTAAGCTTTTTTCATAAATTGGGAGAGCCCAGTGATTTTTACCCGACATTGTTCTACCGGACGTGGCAGCTTCCAAACTAGTTTTTTCGTGTTTTGCAAATATTTTGACAATTACTTGCAATTTTGAAAAAAAACGATTAATAAGAAAAAATTGTAAATACAATTTCAAACAAAATTAGTTAAAATATGTTTAAATTTTACCGGAAATTACAAGTTTTGATCAACAAAACTTTATTTCACCAAAAAAATCGCCATCCGTACTGTAAGGCATTCGGAATCAAACTTCATACTTAAACTTTTCCATAAATTGGGAGATTCTTGCGATTTTTAATGGAAATCTGTGTACCAGAAGTGGCAGCTTTTCCAATTTTTGCAAGTATATTGAAAAGCTTAGCATTTACAAAAAACGGCAAAGAATTAAAAAAATGAAATAAATTTAAAAATTAATTATCAACAAGGCCTTGTTGGTTTTCTGAAATTTAAGCAGGAATGATGATTTTATAATTATACAAGACAGTTTTACAAAAAGTCCGGTAATGTGGTGTATTCGATTCTGTAAAAGATAGTCGAGTTATGATTTAAATTTTATTTTTTATCACTTAAAAATTTGAGTGTCAAAATTAAACTGAGATTGTTGAGCAATATTTATTTAAATTATTGTATTATTGTTTTGAGATTAATCTTTTGAGATCACTTAGTAACCTCTACCTGCAATGTTTTGTTATATTTACTATTTGCGCAACACAAACATACAAACAAAAGTTTGGTTACTTCTCTCATATACAACATGTTCTTTGTTTATTAAGAAAGTTTGTACGATTAAAATTACACACAGTAAATGTCTTAAGAAAAGCGTTGAAAAGCAGTTTATGAGGTAAATCATGAATCATTTCGGGAAAATATGAGTCCTATTTCATAGACTATTAGGAGCAATAAAACAGTTTTTTTAAAAGATTTTATTCTAATATTTGCCAATTTATGGTGAGGCAAGCTACTGCGACCTACACCAATTATCTTGTGATCCGATAAATTCCCTCACTTTCTGGTAATAAAACGTATATACTCGTACCAAAAGCTTTCAAATTCACCAAATCAAATTTAATAACGATTAATAATAAATCGTAAGATTACAAAAGAACAAATTTGGTTTTTGAATTTCCGCTTCTTATCGTTTTCTTATATAATTACTAAATATAAAACTATAATCAGTTTTTATTAATTTAATTGATATTTATTCGAGCACATTTTTTGTTAATAAGATATCGATTTAACATTATGGTGACTATTTATCACTTGTGCTGGGACAATATCACCAAGATATAAATAATTAAGATTATTAATTATCTTGGTATTTTACATTGCACTACAACACAAACCACCCACACTCATACTATACATACGTACATATTTAAATTATTACCGAAACTAAAGATTAATTATAAATTTGCATAACAATAAGATAGCAAAAATGAGATTTTATTATGGAAGAAGTTTTAAATATAATTTAAGAGAAATAAGTAAAGGGTGTTTTTTTAAGAGGTTGCCGATTTTTTTTTTGAATAAAACACATATAAAATTATGAAATGACCAAAATTTTTTTTTATTTGGTAGATAATTTTTTGGCATTTAACATTTAAACACAATTTCTGGCATATGGCTACCACGACTATTTTTCACAAATGTCATTCTGGAGGTCCAATTTTCCAGCACTTTTTCAAGCATTTGAGGGCGTATGTCAGCAATGACACGTTGAATATTGGTTTCCAAAGCGTCAATCGATTGAGGTTTATCCACATAAACCAATGACTTCACGTATCCCCACAAAAAGTAATCGAGTGGCGTCAAATCGCACGAACGCGGAGGCCAATTCACCGGACCATTTCTCGAAATAATGTTGTCGTTGAAAGTTTCTTTCAATAAGTCGATTGTTTCACGTGCTGTATGGCAAGTGGCACCATCTTGTTGAAACCACATTTCATCCATATCCATATCTTCAAGATTTGACAACAAAAACTCATTTAACATGGTTCTGTATCGATTTCCATTCACGGTAACGCGTCGTCCTTCCTCATTTTTAAAGAAATATGGACCGATGATCCCACCAGCCCATAGACCGCACCAAACAGTACATTTATCAGGATGCATTGGTAATTCTTGAACGGCGTGTGGATTATCTTTGCTCCAAATGCGACAATTTTGTTTGTTGACGTATCCATTTAACCAAAAATGCGCCTCACCACTGAAGAGAATTTTACGGTAAAAAAATGGATCTTCGTTCAATTGATTTAACGACCAATCACTGAATTCACGGCGCAAACGATGGTCGTGTGGCTTTAATTCTTGCACCAATTGAATTTTGTATGGCACCAAACCCAAATCTTTACGTAAAATTTTCCATAAAGTCGATGGACAAAGTCCAATTTGCTGAGCACGACGACGAATCGATAAATTGTCGTTTTCTTCGACACTGGCCTCAACGACAGCAATATTTTCTTCTGTACGAACTCTTCTCATTCTTGTCGGTGGCTTGGCATCCAAAAGAGTGAATGTAGACCGAAATTTGGTAATTACGTTCTTTATGGTGGTCTCTGACGGACGATTATGTGCACCATAAAATTCACGAAGTGCTCTATAAACATTTTTAATTGAACACTGATTTTGAAAATAAATTTCCACGATTTGAAAACGTTGTTCTGGAGTTAACCTATTCATAATGATTTGCCAAACAATACTGAGTAGAAATGCCACTTTGAGCTGTCAAAACAACTGTCATAAAATAAAACGACATCTATCGGAAAAACAAACCTCCTAAAAAAACACCCTTTACATAGATTTGCTTTCCTTTGTACTTTCCATGTAAGTAATCTCTATTGTTTTGTAATTACATCATAAGGTTTAAGCTTCCAAAAATATGTGCATGAAAAATCAATTAAATGCAAAACAATAAGTATGTAATGGACATAAGATGTATATCAATCTTTCGTGTGTTCATAGCTTTATGTAAAGTTTAATGACTTTGAAATTATAAATGCAGAAAGCATCGTTCAAGTCTAGAGAAATAAATTTAGTAAATTAGTTATAGATTTATGTAGTAGAATTTAGTTTTACTGAACATTTAATCAATTACCGACCAAATGGCACAGTGGTTTAAGCTTTGGGAATTGAAAGTGCTTCGGCACCAAAACACAATGCACAGATTAAATAAATAAAATAAAAAGTTAATCAATTATGACTATATGCACGTAGCTGCACTGAGAGACCTCGCCTGGTGGTAAAACATCGTTTGTCGGTGTTTTTTGCTCTTTTGTGGCACGATCAGGCTAATTTAAGGTGGTTGTCCTAAAGAACAGGCATTGACACAATCAGGTCCGTAGCCGTGCCACATTGTTTTCTTCCCTCACCTACTCACCGTGGCTCTCAACGAAGCGTAGGATATTCTTGACTTTCATTTTATTGAGGTTCCTCAAGCCATTTAAGAGAGAAGCTCCCACGAATTTCAGTCAGCTAAGCACTAGGCGGGGACAGTTTTTTCCTCCTCTTCGTCTTTGCAACTTCAACAGTAATCATGTGAAGAAACTTCCATTCTGTTCGCACGCTTACCTTGCGATAGTACCCCGTAATAGTACCCACCACTATATCAGTAGCGATACCAGCTGTCTGGATTTGGACAGATCTAGTTTTGACCAAATCTGTCTAGTTATAACTATTGGACCATCTGACGTTCGTTGTTCTTGTAGCTTCTTCTTGAAGTAGTAATTTGCACGTCGCATAGCGAGCGGTATATCACCCTGCTACGTGAAAGAATGCAGGTTGTGCCTTGTCGAGCGAATGTGCCTTGCTCTGCCATATCGTTGAGAAATAAGACACAATTCTGGTTCAATTTCGACGTAAAAAATATAATTTGAGTGTCTTTGCGGATATTGTATTACTCGTATATCTCAACCAGTCCACGGCTTTCCTTATCGAGATTAGCTCAGCTTTTATCATTTGTGTAGGTTGGGTGAAGAGCTCTAGCCATAACTTTGATTGGGCGATCATTTTTATCCTCATAGTTAAACCACTAAAGCCCCTCGGAATTAAGCTCTTTAGGTTTCGGAGTCTACAACATTAATTTTCCAGACGCCATTGTATAGAGATACGAGTTTGTACTCGGCTACCGTAATCGATTTCATAATCGATTGTATAGTGGAGAAATTTGATATCCCGACGACATTTATTGGTGGAGGTGATTTTTCTTTTGGTTTAGTTGGTTGCTGTTCTAGAGCTAGTTGTTTCTTGATGAATAACTGATTTCTAGAAACCTCGTTTGAAGTTGGTGGTAAAGTTACTGCCACTTCTGGTGAGTGTTACGCTTTTCTTTTCTTACTTGGTGTTTTATTCCGGTTCAACATCCAATTTGTTTCTCTTTCTAATTCTTCTTCATCCGTATCGAATGGATTAATGTTATCATCGACTGCAGGGCTAGGGGTCGTCCCAAGTTCTGCTCGTGTTTCAACTGCTTTTTGAGTTCTTCATTATCTTTCTTTAAAATTGTAATCTTCTTTCAATTTAGTTGCAAATTCCTTTATTTCTCTTAGTTGTTCACGGAGTTCGGCATTTTCCTTCTCGTACTGAAATACTCGTATATCTCCAGTTGAAGATCTTGGTGATCTAGATAATTTGGAACTTCGTCCAAATGGGTTAAACAATGATTGACCCACCCCTGAATCTGTTGGGTCTGTCTCCAAAGAGCGTGGATTTGACAGCATATCTGCTTCTGTACCACCTAGGGTATTACATTCCGTATTTGTTGTACTCATTGTTTGTTTTAGCCAATTCATAGCACTGGCATTTGGTCCCCGATAGCACTTTTCTACTGTCGAAGCAGTATCCGCCCCCCGCGACGAGGGCGCGGCTATCTTGGTGTTACGTAGGTGTACACAGAGACAGCGGAAGCCCTCTGAGTACCCAAGACCCTACAAATGATTTCACCTTTACGGAAACTTTTTTGAAACTTATAATATTATTATTTGTAATTTCATAGAAGAATTAACTGTAGGATAATTAAATTATTAATAATTTCAAAACCATGTATAATGCAGTTTTTTAAAACTGAAATTTAAATTAGTTAACCAATTATTTCTAAATTAATTGTTGTTTAGTGGTTTATTAGAAATACAACCTGTAGTAATTGATGATTGTGAAACACATCCGAAAAATTTACACTTTAACATTTAAAAAATATTTCAATTGGATTTGTTTTGTAGTGAAATTGGAACATTTTTAGATAATCTTTAACATTTATATTAGACAACTCCCTAATAGTGTTGCTGTAAAGATCAAACAATTTTCTATCAATTTGAGATAAACACGAGAAAATTGTGGTACAATTTACAAACGTTTTTTTAATTCTAAAGAAGGCTATTATAGACAATGTTTCTATTTCTACATCTCCGATCCTAGAAATGTTCACGGGTTCTCCAACTTGGTCAGATAGAGCAGTCATAACCCTATGAGTGTAGTGAACAGGATCTAATATAATGATTTTTAACTTGTCTAGAGACATTTTTACGTTTACGGTTATATCGCCTATCTCATAAATGTTGACGGTATCTCTTTCAAATATTCGATTAGGTTAGAAAATTTTCTATCAATATTGTGAAAACGGGACACGAATGATCATTTTCATTTTGAATTTTATTCTCAATTTGAAATTTGGTATACTTTCACCAATAAGAATTTTACCCAACTGACATCCCCAAATGAGCTAGGAACCCGATTTATTGTAAAAACAATCAAAAAACAGAAATGCTAGAGATATTCATAGGGTCCGATAATACGTTTTGGATAGTTCAAAGTTTTGGCTTTCGATAGTTCTGAACAGGGTTCGGTTATGATGATATTTACTATGTCATACACGACTTAGAAGTTTCATGAATTTGAACAAATTTTTAAATTTTATTTCACCGAACCTAGATATGTTCACGGGGTCCCACCTACTTGGTCAGATAAATCAGTTAAAACCCTAGAAACATTTCTACGTTTACGGTTATATCCTCTATCCCAGAAATGTTCACGGGATATCTTTTATATTTTCGAATAGGTTAGAAAATTTTCTATCAATATTGTGAAAATGGGACACGAATGATTATTTTCACCAAGGTTTGCAAAGTATTAAACTTGTTACTTTTCGATTTTATTCTCAATTGGAAATTTTGGTGCAATATTTTCGAATATTGCAATTTTACGAAGTTAGACATTACATTACACATTAGTTTAAAGTTTCTGCTTTCTATAGTTCTGAACAGGATTCTGTTATGATGATATTTACTGTGCCATAGACGTCTTAAAAGTTTTGTCACATTTAAATATGACGGAATCTAGATAGTAGGATAATACTAGTCCACTTATTGCGAAACTCATTAACTAAAAATAAAATCATCATCTATCTTTCAACATAGAAAAATCATAATAATAGACTAGGTGCTAGTCAACGGTATAATCATAGCTCTGAACTTTTCAAAAGTATAAACGTGACCCCTCGTAGCTTATTTGGGAATGTCAATCAAAATTCCGATTGTCAAATATAAAGGGTGGTTAAATTTTAAGGGCCGATGTTGATTTTGAATAAAACACAAATTATTTAAGAAATTATTGTCAATTCTTTTTATTATGATAATATGGTATGGTTCACTTATGTATGGAATAAAATATCGGCCAAATGGCCGCCGCGACTTCGGCGGCACACCACCAGCCGATGGCCCAAATTTTCGATGACGCTTAGGCATAATTGAGGTTCTATGCCGTTAATGTGCCGAATTATCTCATCCTTTAGGTTTTGAGTTGTTGCTGGCTTATCGACGTACACCTTTTCTTTCAAATAACCCCAAAGAAAGAAGTCCAACTGTGTCAAATCACATGATCTTGGCGGCCAATTGACATCACCACCACGTGAGATAACACGGCCATTGAATTTGTCGCGCAAAAGAGCCATTGTTTCGTTAGCTGTGTGGTAAGTGGCACCATCCTGTTGAAACCACATATCGTCCACATCCATATCTTCCAATTCGGGCCATAAAAAGTTCGTTATCATCTCACGATAGCGAACACTATTCACAGTAACTGCCTGACCGGCATCATTTTGGAAAAAATACGGCCCGATGATGCCGCCAGTCCATAAACCGCACCAAACAGCCAGTCTTTGTGGGTGCATAGGGTTTTCGACAATCACTCTTGGATTATGATTCGCCCAAATGCGGCAATTCTGCTTATTGACGAATCCACTGAGGTGAAAATGTGCCTCATCACTGAAGATGATTTTCTTCGAAAATTGATCATCCACTGTTGCCATTTCTTGCCACCATTCTAACCATTGACGACGTTTGGAATGGTCAAGAGGCTTTAGTTCTTGAGTCAATTGCACCTTATAAGCGTGGAAATGCAAGTCTTTATGCATAATGTTCATCAACGACGAGCGTGAGATGTGCAATTGTTGGGCACGACGACGAGTTGAGGTGGACGGCTCTTCAGCCACACTATCGCGAACAGCAGCAATATTTTCGGCTGTACGCGCTGTACGAGCATGCACTGGTGTTTTAAAATCTCCTACAGACCCGGTTTGCTCAAATTTTTGCACGATTTTTCCGATTGTACGCACATTTGGACGATTAAATTGACCGAAAAAATCACGAAGTGCGCGATATGCATTTTGATTTGAACGCCCATCTTCATAATATGCCTGAATAACTTTAACGCGTTGCTCGATTGTGTATCTTTCCATGGTTCAAATTGAGTTAGTCTGAAATTGAGAAATGTCAAATTAAATGCAGAAAAAAACTTGACGTTTAGGTGTGGTTCACATTCAACGTCGGCCCTTAAAATTTAACCACCCTTTAATTACACAAGTCATCGAATTTTTTCCATTTGCATTTCCTATTCCATAGCAAATACGAGTATAGTGACCTTTCGGTACTTTTGAGTACTTTACTGTGAATAAAACTAATAATAGACGTTATTTCATACTTGGCATTACCCAGCGTGATGGTGTCCTGTACTTCAGATAGTTTCACCGAATTGTTAGTAATTGTTTCAGTATCTATACACACTATTTGGCCAAAGGATTCTAGGTTACGATTCATTGTGTAAAAACAGAATTTGCATGTTTTATGTGGAATTTCTTGCACGCATTTTCAATATTGAAACACCTAAATTTTCAAATTTATCGAAGTTTAATTAAAGAAGTGGTCGATTTTCTAATAAACAATTTTTGTTGTTACATTCCAAAGTAACTTTTATACTGGGAAATTCGTGAAAGACCCTCTTACAGACATTGTACAGTTCTATGGTACAATCGGGATTAAACCCTGACATTTCTCCTAATATTTCTTTTCTCAATTTGTACACATGTGGTAAGTCTTTTTTTAACAACGATTACAATAATGGTTTAGATTGGTGATTTTCTATATTTTGTAAAACATATGCACAGCAGTAATATTTTGATCTTTGTTTGTTGAATTAGAATAGTAATTTACGAAATTAAAATCGAAACTCGTTTTCTTCTTTTTGCCGCATACTGGTGAAGAGTATACAGTTTTTCGTTTCAAAATAGATTCGCTATTTTGAAGATTGAAAAGACTCTGTTTACTATCTTTAGGTGGCGCTTGAGTTGCTGATACTGTAAATGTTGTAGATGAGGGCCTACGTCGTGAACTGAAGTTGATCTTTGAGACTTGTATTAAACAAAACTATTTCTGCTTTGATAATACATATTTCAAATTCGCTGATGGTCTACCCATGGGCTCCCCTCTGTCACCTTTGTTAGCTGAAATTTTCATGAATTTCTTCGAACAAACGATTTTATCAAACAACAATCCTTATTTTCGTCATATAATCTTTTGGTATAGATATGTTGATGACATACTATGTCTATGGAATGGAACTGATAGACTGTTAAACTCATTCCTTACATGGTTAAATTCTCAATATCCCACCATTGATTTTACGTTGGAAAGGGAAGAAAATAAATGTATTAATTTTCTAGATATAACAATAACCAGGATTAATTCTTCCTTAGACTTCAAAATTTATCGTAAACCTACGTATACAGACGCTATTATCCCTAGTTCTTCAAACCATCCCCATAATATTAAAATGTCAGCTTTCCACTCACTTATAGATAGACTAATAAACATCCCTTTGACAAATTCAAATTACGACATAGAGCTTAATATAATTCTACAAATAGCAACGAATAACGGATATGCAACTAAGACTATAGTAAAGTTATTAAATAAAAAGCTAAAGCGCAAAGCTCTAGCGGGTATTTATCCACCGGATAATCCAACGCAGGAAAATTGGCGTCGCTTAGAGTATATAGGAAAAACTAGCCAACGGATTAGCAACATCGTGTCCGATTATACCAATATTAGTTTTGCTTTTTATAATAATAACACAATAAAGAAAATGGTTTTTAACAATAAACCTAGAGTTGATCGCCTTTCCAAGTCTGGTGTTTATAGGATTAATTGCAATGATTGTAGTTTCTCATATATTGGACAGACTGGGCGCAATTTTGGAGTTAGAGCTAAAGAACATTTATCTGGTTGCAATCAATCAACGTTCCATAATCATTTAACTTTAGAAAATCATACAGCTAGCTTAAACAATTTAGACATATTACATATACAACCTAAAAGCAGACGTTTAGATACCTTAGAATCTTACGAAATTCGAAAATCCATATTCCTTAACCAAGATATCCTTAACGAACAGAGGGAAATCCGTTTCTCACCAATTACAGATCCCGCCCTGTTTTATTCTCACGCTCTTAATAATATGACTAATACGTCGGGTAATTAAATGCACTTCAATATACCTTGAATTTTGTTAGATGGTTGGAACGATCAATAGATTAATTTTTATTGCCTATTTTTTGTCCCTCCTTCTTTGATTTTATTTTGCTTATTTGTACTATATATAACTAAATTTTTATTTTTACCAATCAGTAGATACTCCTGATGATGACCTAACAAGTCGAAATTAATCGAGTAATTTTTTAAACATTTTTGAAAAAAAAAAAAAAAAAAAGTTTTGTGCGAAATAATAAACAAGTGTTTTAATGTGTTTATTAAGTGTTAATGTGTTTCGCCAAGTACCAACGGCGCATAGTGTTAAAAGTACAAAATGGATTTTTACCTATTTGTTGGATGTAGGCTTCATCTTTATTGAGATCAGTTGTTTCTTTCTCTAAATGAACATCCTCGATGTCATCAGAATGATTGTCATTGTATTGGAGATTTTCAGATCTTATTTTATTTAAGACTCGTCTGTTTTTAATAGTAGAAAAGTATTTGTTTTCTTAAAAAAATTCAAATCTTCTTCATTGGTGAGATTTTCCGAAACTATTTCAGTAGTATTGTGAACTAATTTTTCTTTAAATAAATTTCTTTCATTTTTTGAAGATTGATAGAATTTTTTGAAAGGATGGTAAATCGGCTCCGATGTACTATAAACATCAAAAATTTCAAGTCTGAATTTACCAACTTGTAGGTTCTGCATCTCTGAGACTCATCTTTATGTCCACAGTAGGCTCTTAAATAAGCAGCCAGTTAGTTGTAATGGTTGGTTAGAAACATGATTAGTATAGTTAAAGAATCTAGTTTCTTTTCAGATAAGTTGAATAATCTTTTCCAAACTTCCTGAGGAATTTCTACCCGATAACTCATTAATTAGAATTTTGTTTTATTGATTTTATGAAAAATATTAGGACTTTGTATTGTTTTGATAATATTACAAGTATTTTTTAACTCATTTAGAGGGTTGTGATTAGTATGCATTCTCTCAAACTTCACCACTGTCAACATCTGCGTGCGGTACTGGCAATATAACGTCATTTTTCGTGATATCAGAAAAATTAGGGTCCGTAGGTGGTGTATCCGCATCAAAATTTTCGATGATTTTGTTATTTATGTTTATCAAGGTTTGATTAATTTTCGCCCCGTAATCGGTGATTTGGTTTGATTGAAACACAAAATGTTCGCTAATAGATAAGTTAATGATTGGATAGGGTTTTAAAATTTCGATTGCAATTACTTTTATGCGTTCAGAATTTTGTGTTCTTGAACTCACTTGATTTTCAGAGTTTCCACTTAATACCAAATTGGACATTTTATCTTTTTTTTTTTTTTTTTTTTTTATTTATTTGGCACTAGCTCCAAAAATTTGGTGCCATATGGCCCGTTTCAAAATTTACAATTTTTAATTTTTGACATTTTTTACCATAATAATAATAATTTAATTTTAATTTCTTTTCATTCACCTAGCCTCCACACATCGATCCCCTTTCACACTTCTATCTGATTTGTTCTAATAAATTCATACATATTCTTATATACGTCCATTCCCATTCGTAATAATTCAGTTAAACTACTTGCACTCAATAGAACATCGAACATTTGTCTGCTCTGGTTAAATGCAGAACATTTCAGAATCAAATGTTCGATGTCCTCCACACCCAAACAGCTTTCACATAATTCACACACAACCAAATTGCGTTTCTTCAAACATTCTTTTCAATTTCCATGATTCAATCTCACTCGTTCCATAGTTCGTAACATTCTAGTATCTCCTTTGAGTACCTTAAAGAACGGTTGCCTCAAAGGAGACCTAACCAACTCAAAGTACTTCTTACCTTTCACCTGACATTTTTCAACAAAGTCTCTCTCCCATTTTCTCCACAGATTCATCTGAAACATGCGAAGTACGTCTCTGGCATCCATGAATTCATATTCATTTACATCCTCAATCAAACAACCCCGTTTCGCAAGCATATCTGCTCTTTCATTACCTTCAATCTGTAGGTGTGAAGGTATCCATTGAAGGATGACCTCCCTCCCATAAGATTGAAGATACTTATATAGCATTTCCACATACACATTGCCATGAGTTCCCCCACCCTTACTAATTAATTCCAACCCACTCCGGGAGTCAGAGAATAACACTATTCTCCTTCTCCCTTGTGTCATTGCCAACTTGATCCCTTCCATAATCGCTATCAATTCTGCATTCATTATACAGATACTGTCATGCACTCTTACCATTTTCTCTTTCCTCATTGAAGGAATATAAATTCCCACACCTACGCGATCATCATTTACACTAGCATCTGTATACACTTCCACATGTGCAACATAATTCTTTCGCATTTTGCAAAATTCGCTCTTAACCGATAACTCATTCATCATTGCTTTTGTTGTGTCACCAAACTTCAACCGCACTATTAGATTGCTCGGAGGGACTTTCGAATTTGCCGGACGAATCTTGGAGAATATGTTAATATTTTCCAAGATTACCAGTGATCTTGTTGTCTTTTTGTAAACCGACCCTCTTTGCAATCTCTCTTTCATTTCATTCACTAATTTATTGTCCTTAGTTAACATTCGCACAGTCTCTCGCACGGTGATCCATTCCCTCTTAAAATTAAGAGGCGAATCACCCAATTCATACCACAGAGTATGTATTGGTGTCGAATTGATCGCTCCCAATACCACTCTAGCACACGCATTCTCCACAAGCAGCAACTTTCTAAACCCAACCTTGGACCCATCACCATATATACTAATTCCATACGCAATTTTAGTTGACACTAGCGCCTTTCGTAACATATCAGTCACACCCGGATGAGCTCCCCATTTTGGTTTGCTCACCCTTTTAATCACGTTCAATCTACTCTTACAATTATCGGCCAATTTTTCCATATGCACTTTGAAACTTATTCTTCTGTCAATCCAGATTCCCAAATACCTAGTCAATTTCACACACTCAATTCTCTCATTATATATTCGCACATCAACCATCCGATTCGTTCTAAAAGCCATACTACAACATTTACTCGAATTTACTCTCAAATTCAGTTCACTCAAACATTCGGTTACCTCATTCACACATTCTTGAGCCCGACTCAAGCCCTCCTCGAAGGTACTCCCCTTGCCCATCAGGACAAAGTCATCTGCAAATTGCAAAATGACTTTGCCCGAGGAGTTACACCTATGTATCGAGCTCGTATATAGGTTGAAGAGAGTCGGTGAGATTTTACTGCCTTGGGGGAGGCCGATAGTCACCGCTCCTTCCAACCTATACCCTCTACCACATAAAACTAACTTTCTCTCATTCATGAACTCATACACCCATTTGCAAATTTTCCAAGGAAACCCCAAGTCCATAAGGATCTGATAAAGTTTCCCTGGAACCACGTAATCATATGCCCTTTCTATATCCAAAAATACCACCACAACATACTTATTTTCCTTTTGTACTTCCCACACAAACTTTTCTACACACTCATTAGCAGAGTGGTTGTGACGAAACCCAAAGGTGGTTTCCGGCAACAAATTTCCCTCATTCACAAATTTATCTATACGACCTTTCATCATACCATTCACAATTTTAACAAATACATTCAACATACATATTCCCCTGTAATTTGTTGCCAGATTCCTATCCCGATCCCTTTTAGGAATAGGTACCACTCTGCTTTCCTTCCATTTTTCCGGTATCTGAATACTCATCCATACTTGATTGAGAATTCGAAGCAAGGCCGCCTTGGCTTCGAATTCTAATCTACTAATCATTTTATAACTCACTCTGTTGGTTCCGGGGGTAGTAGATTTGGATGTTTCTAAAACCCCTCGGAACTCTTCCCATTCAAACTCCTTACACATATCGTTCATAAATTCATTTTCATTATCAGGTAGCAAAACTTCATACTTATCACTCAAATTGTTACGTACGTCCGTAATCATTTGTAAAAAGACACCTCCATTCTCTCTGTCATCTAACACTGCATTTCTGCCTTGCGCTCTATATCCTCTCACTCTATTAAATTTATCCCATACATCCTTAGTTGTTGTTCTATGTGTCATTTTTGATACATAGTCCCGCCAACTTTTCCGTTTCGCTCTACGGATAGCCTTTTTCAATTTTGCATTCATTCTTCCATAATTTATTCTGCATTCATGACATATACACCTACTGAACTCTCTCAATGCTATCCGTTTCCTTTCATACCAATACTGGATTTCATTGTTCCACCAACCATTCACCTTGTATTCATTCCCTCTGATATTTATAGTGCACATTTCATTCACTCTCTCTATTTCATCCTCAAGTTGGTTAACCTCATTTACTTCTTTCATTGTGAGAATCTCATTCATACGTTCGACCCATTTCTTACCATTCATAATGACCTTATGGTCTATGTCAACATTTATACCACCTAAGCATGCCCTGATCAAATAATGATCACTACCCAAATTCTCATCTGTGACATTCCAAGTGACTTGGCCCGCCAGCCCGCTAGATATTAAAGTTAAATCTATCGCGCTGGCTGTCGACCCCACTCTCGGCATTCTAGTCGACCCACCATCATTCAGGACTACGAGGTCGGAATCCAGAATGAGGCGGGTCAACCAGTTACCTCTAGCATCAGTTCTTTCACTCCCCCATATTCTCGAATGCGCATTCATATCACCCGCTAGAATCACGTCACTTTTGCCTTCCACCCATTCAAACAAAATTTGAAAATCTCGTTGGCTTCTCTCTCTGTCAGACGTAGACAACACTGGAGTTGCATAGATACTAACAAATAACAAGTTTCTGTCCAGATTCCGAGTTTTGGCCGCGATGACTTCAATGTGCTCGAAGCGTGGTATGTCACAAAGGACCAGGCTGATATTGGCACGTGCCAATATCGCCACCCCGCCGAAGCCATCAGCCATCGGTCTGGATAGATAATTGTATCCTTTCACCCGAAACGTCTTACCCTCACGCTCCCAAGTTTCACACAAAATCATCACATTCACATCATTATTGGTCAGATAATTCCGCAACATATCGCCATTGGCATATATACTGCGAATATTTATCTGACCAATTTTCATGCATTCATTGGATCTCAGCATTCGCTCTACCATTCAAAGAAATGAAGAAAGGATAGGGCATTTATAAATGCAAATGCGTTCTCTCTCCTCCTTCCCTCATTCATCATCAATCATACTTACATGGTTATTTCCAAATAGTGTTAATTCTTTTGGAGTTAAATTAGAATGTCTCATTGCTAGCCATGCTTCATTTTTTTTTATTGTCTCCATGTCCATTGCTGTATTACAAGTTGTTTGTTGATTTGATTGCGGTTGTTGTTGTAATCTTTCTTGTTGTCGTTGTACTTGCTGTATTTGTTGTTGTAGTTTGTTCGTTTCTAGTAGTTGTTTTAGTTGTTGCGGCTGTTGTTGGGTTTGTTGTTGTTGTACTTGATCTTTTTGTTTCTGTTGTTGTTGTGGTTGGTTTAATTGTGTCTGTTGTTGCCTTGAAGTTGAAATAGTTTTTGGATGTGATTGTGGTTTTGTCTGTTCTAGTTGGTTTTCTTTGTTTTGCGGCTTTTGTGGTGTGTTTGGTGGGTTAAAGGAGGTTTTTAGTGTATCTGCATATGTTGTCTGGTTAGCTGGTGTGGTGTTTGCATATAATCGAAAATATTTGGCTTTCGCCTCGGGAAATGTTAATCTATCTACAGTTTTAATTTTCACTATTTCTACTTCTCGTTTATATACTCGACATTCCTTACTGTTGCTGGTGTGTGCCTCTCCACAATTTATGCATTTTAGTGTAGTGCACGGCTGGTTGTGTGGTGTTACTTCACTACATTTGTAGCACTTAGGATCACTTGTGCATCTCTTTTTGGTGTGACCAAATTTGTGGCATTCGGTGCACTTCAACGGATTTGGAATGTACAATCGAATGCTTAGTTGTATAAAGCCTGCCCTCACATATTCCGGTAATATTGGTGAATTAAAAGTCAGGATAATTGCTGCTGTGTCCGTTAATTTATTTTCCACCCATTTCTTTATTTTGTATACCTCTATGACGCCTTGGTCCTTAAGCCCTTCTTTGATTTCCTCCTCAGTTAAACTTTTTAGGTCGTGGCAGAAAATGATACCTTTGGAACTGTTTAATATGGGGTGTTCCGTCACTTTTATTTTGGCCAATTGTCCCAGAGATGTTGCCTTCAGTAATGCATCCGTCGCTGCCTGATTTTTTGTCAGAACCAAGAGTTCTCCAGCTCTCGAACGTTGCGTTTTAATGATACCTTTGGTTATCATATCCAGCGCTTTTTGTATTCCAAAAGGTGAAAAATTTGACAGGTTTTGTCCCTCCTGCTCGTGCTTGATTATTAAATATTTTTCATTTACTCCATTGCAATCCATTATATCTGCACCGCCACCGAATCCTAATCTCTTTGTTCGCATTTCTTCGATCTTTTTCGTTTTGGAGGGTTGGGTATTATTTCTCAACATCCTCAACGGTGCGAATCTATTTGGGCTTTCAAACATCGCCCCTTTTAAGGGCCGAAGCCCTCCTTTTGCCCACACCTGACTTTAGTTACTGTCTAAAAACACGCCACTTAAATATAAACAAACACTTGTTGTTGTTGCCACCAAACAATAATCCACTTAAACACTATATATTTACGTCCACCACCTTTTTTTAATATTATAAAATTGTTCGTACACCACTATAAATTTATTTTAACTTAATAAAAACCCAAAACCACTTTAATTAACTATTTATTAAATGAAAACTAAATTTTACACCGAGCTGTCAATTTTTATATGTACGCTTGATGTCGATTCACAAGGTATTATGTGACATTTTATCTTTACCAATTAGATTGTCAGTAACTATGATAGAACTATCGTCAACTTTGTACCTATCCTTATCATTATCTAGTTCAGAATCAGTTTCTTTATTACCAACGAAATCCGTGTTAACAGAATATTGATTCTCAACATATGCCAGTTCGTTCGGAATAACAATATTTGTTTTATTGTACATTTCGTCATTAAAATTGTCAAAAATAATCGATTTCCGTAATTTGAAACTCCAAATATTATATAATAGTTTGCGATTCTTTTTATTATTCTTAATATCAAGGTCGAGGCACAATGATTTCATCTCAGTTGTATCAGATAAAAACAATTTGTCAAGCGATAAAGATCGCATAGCACTTTGGAGGGTGCGCTCATTAAGACTATGCCTTTTTTACTAATATTATAACGCATTGCGCCGTGTGCCGTATCAAAACTGTCACGAAACTTGGCAAAAGTAATTTACAATGAGGAGAACAAGAACCAATAGTTAAACAAACACTGTTGTGCGATAGGACTCAATGCAAAATAACTTACAATAACATGTTCTACAATAACATAAACCAAAACAAAGATCGCTATTTGGTAACACAATAAAACCACCTAAACAAAAATGAAACACCAAGGATAATTTAGTTTTCAAAAAAAACGTTTTATTTAAAATTTACAATATTACGATATTACACACTATGAATAGAACAAAATCTGAATTTGTAATGAAATATAAACAGAAAAAAATTCCATTACATACTCTCGCACAATTCTTGAATTTTCTCTTTAAAAAAACAAAATAAGTCTAAATTAATAATGCCTCAACCAGCGAACACTTAAGAGCTTAAGTTGCACGCTGCTTGTACCATTTCGGTTAGTGCTACAATCACCAAAATTTTATAGGCTTCTCATCAAAAATAAACAACTGACCTCTAAAATTTTGGAGATCGTACCGCTCCCCTAAATGATCCAAATAAATCACAACTTAAGGTCTTAAGTTTTCGCTGGTTGAGGCTTAAAAAATGTTGGAGAATCTCTTCGGAAAATCAGAATAAAATATTGTGACCCGAGGTAAACCAATGCTTGAAAGAATGCATAACTTAATTATTGTAATAGGAGTATGCTGTATATGAGTACAAAAATTACAATTAATGTGAAATAAAAATTTAAGAGTAAAGAAAAATTTAAGAATTCAGATGGTTTTGCATATAAAGAAATCCGAATCATATTATATCAACAAAAAATAATTTTTCCAGTCGCATATAATACTATAATGTTGTTTATTTCTAAAAATGGTGAATCACATGATGATGTGATGATCACATCATGATATGGTTTTGGAAGTTTTACCTATTTGTTGGTATAGTTCAGACCTATCTGGAGATATATGCCAAAAGTGCTCTATATCTCTGAGATGAGCTCCACAGAATTTAATGTGCCGATGTACCAATCTAAGAAAATATCGCTTCCCTTAATTAACAATATATTCATAATTTGTCATATATCATTTACACATAAAAACATATATAGACATATACAACATTTAATAGCGGAAAAGCGCACATAATAGTATTCTCTTTTAATTACTACACAATTCTCCTTCACACAATTTTCATTGTTTTTGTTGTAAACCTGATGTATACATTTTGCTTTCGGGAGAAGCTACACTTTTATAGCATTTACACATTTTCAGGTTGAATACACTTTAGCTAAGAAACGCACCAATTAATTCGGACTCGGGCTAACTTCAGCGACTTAATAATTTAAGGTGTAAATTATTACATAAATATTTATTTGTATCAATATTTCTGATAAATATCAATGTACTGTATTCTATTATAGAATCCGAGGGAGCGAATCGAATGCGGAAAATGAAAAACAGTTACTATAAATCAAAGTAGCCAAGAAAATTTGTTTTAATTGTGATACAAACCGCTTTTATGATTCCCGTACCATACGCAATAAATTCGTTGCAGATCTAAAATAAACTTTACTATTTGTATGAAAATCCATAGAAATTTCTATGATACTATGATTCAAAATTTTGTTTTAAATTTTTTTTATATATGCAATTTTCCATCCGCAGTCGATTCGCTCCCGCGGGTTCTATAATCGACGTCATTATTTAAAAGCGTAATTCACTTGATGTTTGGATAAGGTATATGTAACTATCTCAGGCGGAAGATCAATGCCCAATGCCCAAAGATAAATATTTAGTAGTCAACTTCGATTTGACTGGAATTCTAGCAGCACCAACTACCAAGTAGTATCCCACAAAAAGTGGTATTTTGTTAAATCGATACCAACGGCAATTCACAAGTACCCGCCGAAGATAAGAAAACTGGAAACCGGAGACAAATTGGCATTACTAACGAGAAAAATCGTTTGACTCCAGATGGTATCGAATGGATAATCAAGGTTGCTGAGAAATTCACCGATGAAGATAAAAACTATATGTTGTTGATAGTAGTTAACTGAATAATTGTGGTACATATAACATATGCATACATTAGGTCATACATAATACATACATTTACATTATGATTTAACGAAAATAAAAATAAAAACGTTTTTAAACAAAAATTTTTGGACTTGAAATGTGGTATTTTATTTTTATTGTTTGCAAAAATAATTTTTTGTATTTATAATCTACTTTGCATTACTCGTAATTTTCCGCGATTTTTGAATTCTTTTAAATGCATTTATTAACTATAAACACAGTCAAGCTTAAATTCTAATTGGGTGATTCCTAATTTTTAATAAATTCGAAACACAGTTGTAAATAAATCGACCAGCGTTATTCCAACATCAGCAACCACACCTCATGATCTACCTGATGTGCATCTCGTTTCATAACGAGACAAAAATTGTCGATAATAATTTTTTTTTTAAGTAACAGTACATCGAAATTCTAAAATAACTATTCCAACGTCCAGCTTCCTGAGTAACCGGGAATATTTATTACCTCCTAAAGCGATTACCTGAGTTATTAACAATATATTTCATCCTTTGAATCTTATATGGATCAGCTATTAGATATGTCTTTTTCAAACATTAAGTGAATTACGCTTTTAAATAATATAGTATGCAACGTTATGGAAAAGCACATTGATATTTATTAAAACATATCGCTACACATAAATATTTATGGAATAATTTACACCATAAAATATTGTAGTAACGCTATTAATTAGCAGATATCAGGCCCACAAAATAATCTGTAATATATTAATTTGAAAATTTCAATAGATGTAGTTGTATTATCGACTAGAAAATAATGTATTTTAAATTTTTTACTAATTTAATTATTTTCAGGTAGATGTCGCTAATTAACTAAATTTTTTACATTAATTACGTTACATGACGTAAAAAAATTCGAGTAATTAGTACAATTCTTTACGTGTAAATAATAGCATAAGTAATGTAACGTAATTAATCTGCACGACACTGGTTGTAACATTATGTGAATTACAATCAAATACAGATTCTTTATTAGCCGCTCATACCGTTCAACAATCCAAAAGTCATATGCGGACGACGAGCATAATCTACACCACTTTCGATTTGAGGATCTTCGACAAATGAAGCGAGCGACATCTGAAAAGTAAAACGGCGTTTATTTATCCTCGACTCTACAAAATATAATATTTTCGTACCTGAATTAACATAGTCCCGATGATGAATAGGATCGTAGTAAGTTCCATTTTGGAATTTTAATCTTAATTGGAAAACGTATAACGACAACACTTTCGAAACTTTTTTAAAGTTTTTATAGTCAACTTTCATTTACATAAATACTCATATTTGAACATCACCGAATATTGTGGATTTAGCATACCTCATAGACACGTGTAACAAGATAATGCGTAGTTTAAACAAAAAACAAAGAAATACCTAAAAAAATTATCGGTAGAGTTTACACATGTGTCGCTCGTTTATTTAATAATATATTCGCCCTAAAAAATTAAACATTTACATAGTAATTTATTTATATAGTTGTTTTATTAAGTTAAAGACATTTTATGATACTCTTATGTAAAAGCTTATAAAAATTACGTAAATCTAAATTGTGATGTTCACTCTTGCATCTTAATGTAACAGATTGTACATTCCTTAAAACTATGCAGAATTATTGTAATGTTGTAGATTAAAAATCATTTTAATTTTAAATTTGTCCTTCGTTGCCTATGATTTCCTGCGTTTCTTGACCCATGATCTGATCCGGTTCAGTTTATGTATCGTGAAAGAACACGATGGCGCTTACAAAACTTCAAACTAAATTTTGTGACCCAAAACTAAATTTGGTAGGAGTTATCCATATAACTGTGTTGATGCTGACCTGACATTGAACTGAGATGTACATAGATTCCTCGACACAATTTTTTAACTGCCTTTGGCTTTATTCTTGAATCTTCCCCATCTTGGGGAACCCACAAGACATTTTCAAGTCTTATAAGCTAATTAGCTGACCCGGAAAAACGTTGTTTGTAAATGAAACATTATTATTTTTTTTTTGCGTAGGAAAATTTATTTATTTATTTTTAATTTTAACATTAATTTTTATATATAATAATCATTAAAGTGAGAATGACTACTAGTGGATTTAATGTCCTTTAAAAGTTCGTCATTCACACTTTTATGTACAAAACATATACAGCAAATAGTGTCATAGTGACTAAAACTACATTACGCATAATAAAAAACAAAATTCAAATACATAACAATTAATATAATTTAATTTAATTAATTAAGAATGAATGGCATTATAAATCACAAATAATCTTTAACTGATGACAATAGATTAGATTTTAACATTCGTTTAAACATAAAAATATGTATTATTTGGAATATTTAAAATTAAATATGACATATTTTCAGAGTTTAGTAAAATGTATATGTCTTACCAGGGATCGATAACCGAACAAATTACGTTAAGTTATTTCGATTTTTTTTTAAAGATTTAATTCATTATAACGTTAACAAATTTATTTTTAGAGTTACGTTACATAACGTTACGAAACGTTGTATAACGTTATAGTATCGTTAAGATAACGTTATAATATCGTGAAGATAATGTTATGTTAATATTAAATTATCGGGGACACCGTTGTGGGAAAATATGTGGATATTAATTAGTAAACAATACAAAGTTTTATATTTAATATGTACTCGCATACTGATATATTATTCAAATTATTCATTCGCTACATGTAAATGCAGATATCGTATCGATTAAGCTATAAAAACTATTATTAACTTATTAACTATTACCTATTCATTTAGGTAATGTAATAAAATAAATTAAAACAAATTAAATATCAACGCCGAGCTAAAATCAATCCATTTCATTTTTTTGAAAAAAAAAAAAAAAATATATTGTTTGATCAAAAAACTTGTTATTCAATCGGATAAGAAGAACATTTTCGAGAGTTTCAGCCGAAAGATTCTCTCTAAGAGAATTTAAAATAAATTTAAGTGAACTGAAACACCGTTCGACAGACACTTGTGTCGCTGGAACGCCGAATATTACTCTCGATATATCGTACAGCTCTGGGTGATCTAACTTCTTCAAAAACCAATATTCCAAAACTGAAGATTTTGGAGAAATGGCCGGCACGTTATCAAAAGCCTCTATAATCGCCAATATATTCTTGTTTTGTTCACTAGTAGCAGGGGTATTTCACAGAAATTTCCTTTCTGTTTGTTGTTGTTGGCCCACAATTCCAAAATCATCGGATTTTCTTTGAGATTATTTTGTTAACTTTATCCGTTGCCATATTTCTTTCAAATTCTGTACCAGACAATACAGCCTGAAATCTTGGATCCATAAATAAGGCTGATTTCATTGGTCGTGTTTTCAGGATGTTGGGTTCTCTAAAGTTTAAATTTTTAGAAGAACTTTAGCAAATTCACCGCTTAATTAAGCAGTTGCTAATTTACATTTTATCCACTCTTTATAAACATCGGTTAGAACGAGTTGTTCTGCTTGAAATTTCAAGGTTGTGCGTGCTGATGGAGTTAAAGCATCTCTAATTTCTTCTGCCTTCGCCCAGTTATTCAATCGTATCTTAATGTTGATTGCAATATTATTGTATTCAGTTTGATTTTTTTTAAGCATGTCCAGCATTCGAAATGTTGATGACCATCGAGTAATATAATCCATTGGTGGAATCAATAATTGTTGCTGTTTTAATAATAAAATGCCCCCTGGAGTACGCAATTTTTTAACTAATGCCCGAATCTAAGATTAACATTTTTCCTCGCCTTTTAAACTATCTACAGCCGCTAACTGCAGTGTATGCGATGCACATCTAACACTAATATTATTATAGTTTCTTGCATCACCCGAGTGCTGTAAAGTTGTTAAGCCATATACAGTATCATCTAAGCTATTGTCTTCTTGATCAAAATCCTCTTGTGCATCTTCTGACCCTTCGTTGTATACTGAATCATCACGCGAGTTATCTAATGCATCATCACTTTGAAAAATAGATTCGTTTTTGAGTGGTTTGGTGTGATAAATTTGCATTTAGACTTTTGATTGCTTTTAGCATATTAGCTCTGTTATCGCTTGTAACTGTATAATACTGTGGGCAAATAATAGTAAGACTTTGTTCATAATTTTAAAATTCTTTATTTATTTCTCCAAATCTATTTTGCCCCCTCAAAGTAATCCCCCCCCCCGGCCTCAATACACTTGTGCTAACGTTTTTTCCAATCCTCGAAACAGTTGTTAAAGTCAATTTCCAGAATAGCCTCCAATGCGCGTAGCGATTCACGTTTAATGTCTTCAATTGACTCAAAATGGTTTCCCCGGAGCGGTCGTTTGAGTTTGCTGAACAGCCAGAAGTCACACGGAGTTAAATCAGGTGAATACGGTGGTTGCGGAACGATATGGGTGGAATGTTTGGCGAAAAAATCACGTAAAACCAATGCAGTATGAGAAGGTCAGAAGGTGCATTATCGTGGTGCAAAAACCAAGAGTTGTTGACCCATAATTCCGGCCTCTTTTTACGAATAGCTTCGCTCAAACGACGCGTAAGACTCAAATAGTATATATTTCTTGTTAACATTTTGGCGAGTCGGAAGGAATTCGGAGTACACCACACCTCGATAATCGAAGAAAACTGTCAACATCACCTTGATTTTTGACTTGCTTTGACGTGGTTTTTTCGGCTTCGGCTCACCTTTGGCACGTTATTCGGCTGATTGATCGTCTGTTTCCGGGTCGTAAGCATAGATCCAAGACTCATCAAACTAGTCGGAAAGCATTGTTTCACAGACGTCAACGCGACGCTGTTTTTCCAAAAAATTCAGTGATTTTGGAACCAATCGTGCTTTCACTTTTCTTAGGCCCAAATGATCTTTCAAAATCGTTTTTACTGATGATTGATTTTATTAACGTGTTGATCATCAGTTGATGTTGATGGCCGTCCTAGATGTGGTTCGTCGTCAACACGTTCTCGACCCTCTTTGAACAATTTGTGCCAATCAAAAACACTTGCTCGCGACATACAATTATCACCGAAGGCCTTTTGCAACATTCTGAACGTTTCGGCACCACAAAATTGATTCCGCACACACAATTTAATGGAACTTCTTATTATTCAACAAATTTCACTTATTGTAAAAATCGCCGAATGCACTTTTCGTACTTCAGAAAGACAAGCGTATACTAAATACTAATGATTATTTTGATGTGTCATTTGGCACAGATGTTACTGACAGTCATACCAACATAGAAAAAAAAATATTTCGACGAATGGTTTTCGGCGCGAAATTTAAATTAAGTTTTGCCTCTTACTACTTTTTGCCCACAGTAGTATACAATACATTTTTTAAATCCATAGTGACCCGTATGTTTTTCCTTTAGTTCTACTTCTCTTGATCCACAAATTGGACATTAATTCCTAGCACACTTCGCTTCAGTCGAGTTGCAGAATCAATTTTAACAGATAAAACACGCTGGTGTAATTCGTTTCTTATTTCTGCTTTTAATTGCTACTTTCTGCTTCGACATAGTGTTGATACTATCGAGAATAGGATTTACAATTTTTCGAAATCCCGAATCTGTAAAAATGGAAAGAGGTCTACCATTTTTCGTATCCATTTCCAAACAACTATTTTTTATTCTATTTTTTAACTATTTTTTCGCAGTATGTCAATTTCACATTTGGAATGAAAAGTCGTTCCTTTACCACAAAATTATCTAGTGACTGACTTGGAGCCTTGTTCGAAATGATTTGGTATTCTTCTTTTTCATACACTTGCAAGTGTTTTAATAGATTTCCATCATGATCACCTTTAATATTTCTACTGCACAGCTCATATTTATTGGAATTAGCTGTTTTAAAATAATTAAAATATTTCCTGCAAATGTTGGTTTGAGTTCTAGGCATGATGAATAGGTATAATATGAGCTGCAAAAAATTAAAACGATTGAAAAATTAAATTAAAATTTAAACTGACAAGTGTAATAGTCAGCTTTGAGGATGTAATTCACACGATATTTATTAAATATACCTAGCAATCGATACTAATTTGATAATGACAACACAAGGTTTCCTAGGTTTTGAACTGGTGAATTTACACAAATACTGTACCAATATCCACTTGAACTAAACATACAAATGAATGGAAAAGACTAATTGCTATAACAAAAGAGTCATATATATGACAATTAGGATATTACCGTATTCACTTTTAAAATCTGTAGCGAAATTACATTATGAAAATCGAGGCAAGAGAACAACAGGAGACACAAATATACAATACATACACAACTATAGTTAGAATATTATATAAATTAATCCATCTCGCTCATAATTACGAGAACATATACATTCGCAATATTCGACAGTAGTAAGTCAGAGCAGCCGCTCTATATATGAAATGAATGACGTGACAAGTTTAAATTAAAAAAAATGAACAAGAAACATTAAAAACAAAAATAATTTCGTTATTTAGATTTTATTAAGTTACCGGGTATGATTACGTTATAACGGACCGAAATTAGTTTTGTTATGTTATTGGCTAAAACGTCATAATTTTAGCGTTATCGTTACGTTATATCGTTACGTTATAATAACGTTATCAATCCCCATAGTACACATAATAGAGTTAATATACTCATGATTTTCATTTTCGTTCATTCAAAATTTAATAGTTTGATTAGTTTATCAAATTTTAATAATGAGGTGTTCAATATTTGGGTGTAATATTGACAATAGTGCTAAATGTTTTGATAGTAAAACAACGTTTCATACATTGCCAAAAGACAAAATGTCTTTAATATAAAAACTGCTCGAATATGTTCAAAACATTTTAAGCCGGAAGACTTTATCATATCAAACGCAATCTACGTAGAGTATGGTTTAAAAGTAAAGTCACAATTGAAAAGAAATAGTTCTCCCTCGTTTTTTTTTGCCACTGCAAAAGGAAGGTGATTTGGCTACTCCACGCAATGTGAGAAGTCAGTAACGTGATTTGCGACCAAGGTATGGTATAAATTATGTACATATTATGACATTAATACAAATTTGCATTTGCAAGCCCATCCATCTGTAAGTGATCGACCAACAATGCAGATTGAAAATGATCAAAATGATACCACATCAGAAAATTTTAGTATTGATTCTAAAATTAATAATATTATCTGTACGGAAACAGAACCAATTGTCGTTGCAATGAAAGATTGCGCCACGCAGACTCATTTTGAGACTAAAGACCAATCTCAATGTACAGAAACCGATTCAAATATGATTTCATACTCGCAGTAAGTAAAAAATAATTGGGAAATAATAAAGTTCAATATGAATATGCATTCGATTTCGTAGATTACAAGAAGAAGTCATTCATTTAAGACAAAAATGCTTAAAACAGGAAAATATCATAAAATCTTTCACAAACGGGCAATTAAAAAAATGGAATGTCCTGAAAAGCGAGCCAAATGGGAAAAAGACGACATTGCTAATGCTATTACAATTCACGCATCTGGCCCACGAGCATATCGATTGTTGCTTAAAAAAAATATCCCCTTTCTGCCGTAATAACTTTAATAAAATGGTGTGCTAAAATTAAAATTTATCCAGGAATTATTCAATGCGCATTGAATATTATGTGGAAAGTTGACATGACCGCTACTGATAAAGTTTGTATTCTTTCCTTCGACGAAATGAAGGTAAAAGAGAAAATTGTTTACGACAAGATGAAAGACGAAACTTTAAAAGGTGCAAAATACGTTCAAGTCGCAATGATGCGTGGCCTTTATGGAAGTTGGAAACAGCCTATTTACTACGATTTTGACCAACGAATGACAAAAGATATTTTGTTTGAAATTACACAGAGAGAAAATACTTTGCATGGATCATGACTATCAATTTCATAAATAATGAAACGGATATTTTTCGTTTTTTATGGATGTAATTCAGAAGTTATGAATAATAATCAGTAATCATGAATAAATATCAGTGCATACCTATTCATAATTCAATCCAATCAATCATAATATTTAAAAAAAAATATTGATGGTTTCAACTATGAATATAGCTCATATTACATACTTTATTATGTACGTATAATTAACGCGTGCGTATATTTAAAAATGCTCATTTGTTTTTAAATGTGCGCATGCTTAGTTATATATTCGGCCCTCTTATTTCAATCATTCGGTAAAATTGACCGATTTTTGCAGATATTATGCTTACTATGCACATTTTATGACTATGGATCACAAAAGTGGAGCATTTATTTAATGCTGTTTCGGTTTTCTAGGAATTTCGTGTCGTATAGTTGTTGATGATCAATTTAGTTTGAATTGTGAAAAGAGTTAGGTTGTGCTTATCATAAAGTGGAATGGTTAAAATTAAATTATTAAATAAAAACCACGTAAGTATACAATTAATATTCAATTTAGAGCTAGTGTGTGCTGGGAAAATTAAGTGTATTTAATTTTTATACGTATTATAGTGTCTTGTGTAAATTAAACATGATATAATATAAACATGATAATTCATGTATTATTAGTGAAAAATAAGTTAAAAAGCGCCATTTTTTGTAATATGACGACTCAAAATAGACTGATTTGACATTTAAATTATTGTACAAATTTGAAATTACTGACAATTCTGCCAAAACATCTCTTAAAATTTAATCAAAATACAAAAGATTACGCTGAAGCTAAATTGTTTCATTTTCTTACAGCTTAATTTGATGCAATATTATTTGTTGGAAATGCAGTAGAATTCGCTTATAATGAACGGTCAAAGGACCATTATTTTTGTTCATTATAATCGTATGTTCATTTCAACCGTATGTACTTGGTATGTGCGTTGTATCCCATTCGACTTCTTACGGGGGTCGAATGCTTGGGTGGTTGGTGGACTAATGGGAGAGAGGTGAGAAGAGTATTGGATATTATTGGAAGTGTAGGAACATAATTCTAGAGCGAATTGTCGTTCATTGTAAGTTTATAAACGAAGTTCATTATTTTAGTGTAAAAAGGAAAAAATTATTTAAATATATGTATAAATTCAAGGGACTATAAAAATCGTTTTTAACAATCGTGTGTTCATTATAAACGAATTCTATTGTATTATTTAGTATTAATTGGAACTAATTATTTTATCAATAGGAATGCGATTTCATACGAGGAAAAACTGCTGGTGGTACAGGCTTTATAATAAGTACCGCGTATCGACCTTATAAGTAAAAGAAAGCGAGATGAAGCGAAACCTTCAAACCTTCAAGCTGTTTCTGAGCCTTCTTCAAGTGTTAGTAAGTATACAAATTAATTAAGGAAATGGTTGATTTACTTTTAATTTAAAATACAATTAAACGCATTATGTAGTATGTAGATTATGTTTTTGGAATATTTTAGAAGTCGCTTTTTTCAAATTGTATATACTATGCATTGAACAGCTTCTATTGGAGTATTTTTCTAGCTCAATAGCCTTTATCCTTGTTTTTTAATTTTTAATTTTCCTAAATTCATAGTTTCATATTTTAATTGGTGTAATATTATTGTTCTTTTAACAGGTGAATTTGATAAACAGGAGCAAGAGTGGCTAAAGATTCACCACTCGCCGTGGGAAACAGTGGAAACGAAATGGAAGAGCACATTCAAAACTAGACAAGAACAATTATCTAAATGTGGAAATAATTATGCTGATATTATAACGAATTGGCCGCTCATATAAATATTCTAAAGGTTATAGACTTGTAAGTTACACAAATAAGTTAGATTAACATACTCGTACATTTCATTAATATGACTCAAAATTCTAGATTGATATTGACTTCACCCAACTGTACCCGGCCGAAACTTTAAGCCTGCATCATAATTGGCACCATTTATTAATAGATTATACATGTGTTGCGATAAGTAAATTAAAGCATAAAAACCATTTGAAATACATACAATGATTGATGGAAAAAAATTTTTATTCCAAGGTATTATATTAGATTTTAATGAACTAAATCATTGAATTAAATAATTATATGTAAATAATAATGTAAATACTATAAAATATTTTTGTAAATAAATTTAGAGAAATATGGAAAACTGATTTTTATTTAACAGTGTGAATTCAAAGCTTACAGCGAGTGTAAACCAACCACGTTATTCAGTGTATTAAATTTATACATCTTAACTATGAATCATGCAAAATAAAGCATAAAGTTATGAATTAATGGGTATATGCCATACGTTAGTTAATAAACTATGCATTATTATTCATAAGTAATGAACAGCTAGCCAAAAATTTGGTCAATATTAAGCATATCAGTCATAACATAATCTGTAATAAGACACAGTATATGAATTATATGCACGATTTATGCTATACAAATTATGCAATATAAAGCATAAAACAATGTTTCAACACGCATATTTCATGAGTTGGTTATTTGCATAAATATGCATTATTTTTCATTAAATATGAATAACCAAACATAAATATTATTAAAACATTATGAATACAAGGCACAATAGATGATAAAGTCCTTATTCACAAATTATGGATAGTAATCGTTTATTATGAAACGGTCATGCACGGTGCCAAATTAAAAGGTTTTATTCATGATTTATGTACCCTTATTCAGAATACGAGATACGATTTCTCTCTGTGTATAAGTGCAATCCAAGGCTGCAGATTTCACGTAGTAGCAATTGTTTGTGATTTAAGAGGGACGAACCAAGTTATATATATTTGAATATAACTATATAACAACACCTTATTTTCAAAATCCATCCAACGAATCCAAAAAAATTTACGTGTTCGCGGATGTATCACATCTTATCAAACTGGTGAGAAACAGTTTCGTCGATCATGATGGTTTCGAAATTGATGGCGAGGTCATCATTAAAAGTATTATCGAGGAGTTAATTAGCAAAACAAACGACGAAACAGATCTTAGTATGGCATATAAGATATCGGCCACAAATTTGATAGTCAAAGGTGCAGAACGCCAAAAAGTAAAATTAGCAACCAAACTCTTCTCTCATACTGTCTCTAAAGCATTTCTGCGTGCTGATAGTGTGGGTGAACTGAAGTCAATGAGTTGGCTGAAATGTGCGGAATTTTTCAAATTGGTAAACACTTAATATTAATAATATAAAATCAATAAGCTTAATATTAATTGTTTTATTATTTAAGGTTAATGATTGGTTTGATTGCCTCAACATCCGGACAGCTCACAAGGACCGACTGGCAACGAGTTCAAGCAATTGGGCTTTCAGAGTCCGTCCCGTTTGAAATTATTGAACAAATGTCAAATATGCTGAAAATGCGCGTGAAAGGCCAATAAAAATGATTATAATGACCAATACTTCCTTAAAATTACTCCATTAGGATTTAAAATCACTAATATGAAATGCCGTATTTATTGACGTACCGTCTAAACCAAGATGTTCTGGAAAACCATTTTGGTGTAATTCGTGCAAGAGGTGGTTTGTATGATCATCCAGATCGACTGGAATTTAAGTACCGATAAGATTAAGTAGATCATATATTCTGGGCAGAAATGAAGGCAGTTTATCACACGATGGAAATACGATGGTAGATAATAATCCAGACATTGAAATAGTCGACAGTTAAGCAGTAATGTTTATAAAGGGTTTTCCAATAAGAGTGATATGATAAAAACTTTTCTCGTAATAATTCAATTGTTGCACTTGCTGTGTGGCACGTAGCCCCGTCTTGTTGGAACCAAATGTTGTCAAGATCAACTTCTTCCAATTTCGGCCATAAAAAGTTGGTTATCATCGATCTATACCGATCTCTATTGGCAGTAACGGTGTTACCAGCTTAATTTCGAAAAAAATACGGACCGATGATTCCACCAGACCAAAAACCACACCAAACTGTCAATTTAGGTGAATGTAATGGTTTTTCATGAATAATTTGTTGATTTTCTTCGCACCAGAATCGACAGTTTACTTTATTTACCGCACCACTCAGATGAAAGTGAGCCTCTTCGGAGAAGATGATTTTCTTAAAAAAGTCGTTATCGTTTTCAAGTTGTTCCAAGGCAAAATCAGCAAATTCACGACGTTTACGGTGATCCAATGGCTTCAGTTCTTGAGTGAGAACAATTTTATACGGGTGCAAACCCAAATCCTTTCTCAAAATTTGCCAGGTTGTGGTTTGAGACAGTCCCAATTCCTGAGAACGTCTTGGAATCGACAAATCAACACTTGCCTGAACGGCAGCAATATTTGCATTACTTCGAGCGAATCTTTGTCTTATTGGCACTTCAACATTATGTAAAGAAAATGTACGCTCAAAATTTTCAACAATTCGACGAATAGCGAGCACACTTGGACGATTATTACGACTATAAAATGGCAAAAGCGCACGAAACTGAATAATTTGTAAACGTTGTTCTTGCGTATATCTCACCATGATGAAATTGTAAACATTACTGAATACAATGAAACAAAAAATGACAGATCATGACAGATCAAATGGCGGAAACGTCACTTAAAAATCATATCATAGGAATGATATAGGGGAAAACCCTATAGAACATTAACTTCCGAAATAAATATTCCTGAAGAAGCTGCCAAAGACGAACTACAAGCATTGCAATATGATGCATTAGAGCATTTAGCTGGGTACATTTGTTATAAAACTAAGAATCCAGAGTTGGTGATAGATAATTCTGTGGTGAATACACATCAAGATTCTTCTTTCACGTGGATAAACCAATTAACTGAAGGTGGTCTTCAAAAACCCAACGACAAACTTATGCATCAAATGAAGCAAATAGAATACATTTTTAACGAGTTTAATGGTGATGCTATTATTTATTGTCAAAAATATATAAAAACGTTAATGATTTTAGCGGTTAATGTTGCTGCTGATTTTAAAGTGAAGGAATTATTTTTTCGCTCTAGAATGTATTTTAGGATTCAACAACTAAATACTAGTATACTAAATAACAGCAGAAATCGAATCCGTAAAACAAATAAAACAATTTTATAAATAAAATTTATCTTTTCATTTATTAATTTTCTGAGAAATTTAATCCTAATCCCTAAATAATTCAAAATAGTTAACTATGTATCATAGTTTGAATACTGCATAGTTAAACTCACAATATCCGCCATATTTGAATGTGTTGTTGTTGTATTTTGTTTTCTATCTGCGCAATATATGTGTACTGTGATCAATCCTGTGTCTTACAATATTAAATTTTTTTAAAATAAAATTGCGTTTTATGTTAAATGAAATAAATTTTATGTGCGTATTGTATGATTGCTATATGCGGTAACAAAACGTGTTCTACTTTAAATTTATTATTTATGACTGGTGGTTCCATTTACTCGTATGACTCCATTATTGTTTTGACAACAATCGTCTTCTGTTGCCGTCACAACTTTGCAATGTATCTCTTGACATTGATAAAACGGGGAGACTTGGTAAAACGAGAGAATTTAAACGTATGTAGGAAAATGTACAGTTTCGATTCTGTCGACCACAGGATCAATTGATGACGATTTCAGATATGAATTGATTTTATCAGCATAAGTAGAACGTAGTATTATCGAGAATGATGATGATATGGCGCTTGTGATGCATGTTTGTGTGCCATTGTGCATTCTTCTTACATAATTCTGTGACATTTTTGAAGAACCTTAGCCATAGCTGAATATTGTATAATGTTGCATATGACGTTTTTTTTATATATATATTCAATGATAACTTGTGAACAGAATGAAGAATGAACAGATGAAGCAATTGCCTCTGTAATATTTCCTTTTGAACGAATTTCAACCAATATTAACGAAATTAGAAACACTTTTTACACTATTTGCCGTAGGCACTTGGCGAAACACACTAACACTTAATAAACACATTTCATTAAACGCTTGTTTTTTTAGTTCGCAAGAGATCGGTTGCGAAATAAAAAAACAAGTGTTTAATAAAATGTGTCTATTAAATGAAATTAAAAACATTTATTAAAACCAGCCTCCAGAGCAGCGACTACATGCATGATTTAATGGTGTTTGCAGATGTGGAATGGATAAGAATGCTGCACAGCTGTATCCGCAAAGTAGAAATTTATCCGGCAATTGTGTTCCTTCGATCAAACACGATTGAAAATAACAACAAATTTTTAAAATCTCGTTATAAATGTAATTTTATTATAATCAACGCTGACTTCTAGTAATTTTGCCCGATGTTTCCTCCAATCGCCAAAATGTAAGAGAGTTTTGTCAAAACGAGAAATATAGAGCAAAACTACTAAAGTGCAGCGAATTTAAATTTTTTTCGCAACTGTTGATTTACTACTAATTTACATAAATCATTCTCAATACTAATCTATTACAAACTGATCGACATTTTTTGTTTTGATTGATATTGACAAGAAATGTCAGTCAGGTTTACGTTTACATGTTTTATATTGAAATGGATACAAAAAAAACTATTAAGAATAATTAATAATAAGTACAAATTTTACATAATTATAATTATAGTTTCAGGTTAATAAATTATGTTAAGCAGCCAGAGTTCTAGGTAGACTGGTAATACAGGGTTGGTCAAAATATTTTTATTTTTTTGAACTGGCGCTTATTTTGAGTATTATAAGGGTTATGTCACTTCTGAATTGACAGAAAGTTAGTTTTATCCTTCCACTGAACGAAAATGGTTGTGTATTCGGTTCGCTGAGTGGGTTTGCGATCGACTTGAAGAATGCCGATTTTGGCAAAAAAAATCATCTTTTCAGATGAGGCACATTTCCATCTTGGCGGCTATGTCAACAAGGAGAATTGTCGCATTTGGGGCACGGAGAACCCGCGCATGATCGTAAAGAAGCCGATGCATCCTCACCGAGTGACTGTTTGGTGTGGATTTTGGTCCGGTGGCATAATTGGGCCATTTTTCTTTGAAAATGAGCAAGGAGCCGCCGTTACTGTCAATGGTGAGCGCTACCGCGCCATGATATACGATTTTTTGTTCCCGGCACTTGAAGAGGAGGACAACATTTGGTTTCAACAAGACGGCGCTCCATGCCACACAGCACACGTTTCAATTGATCTTTTGCGCACTATCTTCGAAGATCGAATTATCAGCCGAAATGCTGATGTGATTTGGCCGCCTTGGAGCTGTGATTTGACGCCGTTGGACTATTATCTTTGGGGTGCCGTCAAAGATAAGTGTTACGCCGATAAACCAGCAACGATTGACGCTCTCAAGAACAATATTCGCATTGCCATTGAAGACATAATGCCGCATACCATCGAAAATGTGCTCAAAAATTGGACCGACCGTATGGGGTACGTCAAGGTCAGCCGAGGCAATCATATGAATGGAATATTAATCCACAATTAATCGGAAGGATTGTTTTTACAATAAAAAATAAATTTCAAAATATATTGAGAACTTTTTGTTTTATACCATTTAAAAAAAACATTATTTGGGCCACCCTATATGTTTTCTTTATTTTAGATCCATGATGAAACTGGAATGTCAGCTGATCCGTAATTACGATCCGTATAGTGATGTTATTTTCAATGGTTATCCGTAGTTATTGTGTGATCCGTAATGATATTAATAAAAGTTAAATTTGTATAAATTTCTCTGTATAGAATTTTTAAATTTTATTTCACCGATCCTAGAGTTGTTCACGGAGTCCCACCTACTTGGTCAGATAAATCAGTTAAAACCCTAGAAACATTTTTACGTTTACGGTTATATCCCCTATCCCAGAAATGTACACGGGATATCTTTCATATTTTCGAATAGGTTAGAAAATTTTGTATCACCAAGATTTGCAAAATATAAAACTTGTTACTTTTCGATTTTATTCTCAATTGGAAATTTTGGTACAATATTTTCGCTTATTGGAATTTTACCAAGTTGACATTCCCACATAAGGTACAAGCCCGTTTTACTGTAAAAACAATCAAATAGTAGAAATCCCAGAGATGTTCACAGGGTCACTTTTATATTTTTGTATAGTTTAAAGTTTCTGCTTTGTATAGTTCTCAACAGGATTCGGTTATGATGATATTTACTGTGCCATAGACGTCTTAAATGTGCTGTCACATTTAAATATCACGGAATCTAGATAGTAGGATAATACTAGTCCACTTATTGTGAAACTCATTACCTAAAAATAAAATCATTATCTAACTTGCAACATAGTAAAAATCATCATAATAGCCTAGGTGCTAGTCAACGGTATAATCAGCTCTGAACTTTTCAAAAGTATTAACGTGACCCTGTGAACATCTCTAAGATTTCAGTTATTCGATTGTTTTTGCAGTAAATCGGGCTCGTAGCTTATTTATAAGACGTGTATGGCTCAGTAAATAGCTTCATAACCAAACCCTTTCCAGAACTATCGAAATATAAACGTGATCCTGTGCACATATCTAGGATTTCTGTAATTTGATTGATTTTATAGTTATCGGTTTCGTAGCTTATTTGGGAATGTCAATCAAAATTCCGATTGTCGAATATACAAAAATTTCCAATTGAGAATAAAATTGAAAATGAAGAAGTTTTAAATTTTTGAAAACATGGTGAAAATCATCATTCGTGTCCCGTTTTCACAATATTGATGGAAAATTTTCCGACCTATTCGAATATATGAGAGGTATCCCGTGAACATTTCTGGGATAAGCGATATAACCGTAAACGTACAAATATCTCTAGACAAGTTAAAAATCGTTATAATTTGATTCCTCCACCACACTAAGAGGGTTTTGACTTATCTATCTGACAATGTAGATGAATCCCCGTGAACATCTGTAGGATCGGTAAAATAATATTTGAAAATCTATTCAAAATCATGAAACTCTTAAGCAGTCTTTATTGCACAGTAAATGTCAATGTGCTGTTCTGTCATATAGGGGAGACCTCTTGAATATCTCTAGGATTGGAGATATAAAAGTAGAAACATTGTCTAAAACAGCCTTCTTTAGAATTAAAAAAATTGTTTGATCTTTACTATTAGAGACTAAGGGATTTCTTTAATAATAAATGTTAAAGATTATCTAAAAATGTTCCAATTTCACTGCAAAACAATTCCAATTGGAATATTTTCAAATTTAACAGTGTACATTTTTGATATGGATTTCACAATCATCAGTAATTGTTACACCCAACTAATTTAATTATGTTTCATTAGTCTACATTAAAGGAAATTAGCAAATTAAAAATTAATTGGATTTTTTTCTTACCGAAATTTTGGGTTCTTCTGGGTGATAACCAGATTTTATTTGTACATTGATGTGGGATTATCAAGACCAGTATTTTCCATATTTTTGTAGTTTATTCACTGCAGTCTGATGAGATGACCGATTTTTTTTAATTTAAAGTTTGTGTTTTATTAGTGTCAAAACTAAACTTCCATACGTCCTGGTAACCTCACCTCGATATAACAGTTTAGAACAGACAAAAAATTATTTTCATTAACATTTTGAAACTTGGTGGAACATTCTCACTTATGAAATTATCAAAAGTTAACATAAACCGAGTTGAACCGTTACATGATGCATGCAGTTGCTGCTCAGTTTTAACAAACGTTTTCAATTTCGTTAATATTGACTGAACTTCGTTCAAAAGGAAATATAGCAGTGGCAATTGCTTCATCTGGAATTTCAGCAACTTTATTGGATGTCGGAATAATAACTCATTCAATTATCAAATTATCATTGAATATTTAAAAAACCAAAATGATAACGCCAATTATATGGGACTAAATAACAACAGCTCACAAACATGCATTAGAAGCACCATATCATCATCATCAGTAATATCAAGTTCTATTTATGCCGTTAAAATCAATGACAAAAGAACTATAAATATTCATACAGAATTTTAAATTCTCTCGTTTTATCAAGTCTATTACCACAATTTACAATTAAAACTAGTTTACAAGTAATTTTATTGAGATACATTGCAAAGTCGTGGCAGCAAAAGAAGACGATTAGTTGTCAAAGCAATAATAGAGTCATAAATGGTCGAATCAACTGTCATAAAAAGTAAATTTAAAGTGGAACACGTTTTGGTACCGCGTGTAGTAATGATCCCATTTATGCAGAAAAGGTGTAACTAAAACATTGTCACGATTTAAATTACAATACGAACACAAAATTTATTTCATTTGACTTAAAACATATTTTTATTAAAAAAAATGTAATAATACATTGTGTCATATTTCATTTTTTATACCAAATAAATATTTCATTTACAAACAACATTTGTCGGGGCAGCTAGTTAGCTTATAAGATTTGTAAGCGATTTGTGGGTTTCCCCAGATGGGAAAGATTCAAGAATAAAGGAAAAGGCAGTTAAAAATTGTATCTCAGGCCAATGTCAAAGTCAGCATCAAAGCCTAAATCAAGCCTAAATCGCTACCGCAACTCGCCCAGTCGAGATTGTTGAAAGTTCTCGCATGCATATGGAAGTTTGTTGTTTCTAGATGGCTTAAAGATTTTCAAGAAACAGTTATTCATCGTTGCATTACATGACACAAATTTATCTAGATAAGTTAAATTTTTATATAGGAAACTTCATCCAAATTTAGTTTAGGATCACAAAATTTGATCATGCGTCAAGAAATACAGCGAATGATACGCAACGAAGGACAAATTTAAAATTAAAAAGATTTTTAGTCTACAGTATTACAATAATTCTGCATACTTTTAAGGAATGTACAATCTGTTACATTATGTTACAAGGTTTTTATAAGCTTGCGTACCTTACATAAGAGTATCATAAAATGTCATTAACTTAATAAAACAACTATATAAATAAATTACTATGTAAATGTTTAATTTTTTAGGGCGAATATTTTATTAAATAAACGTGGGACACTTGCGTGAACTTCGTCAATAAATTTGTTAGTTATTATTTTGTTTTTAATTTAAATTACGCAATTACTTTGTTACGTATTTATGTAAATAAAAGTTTACTATAAAAACTTTAAAAAAGTTACGAATTGGCATTACTTCTCTCTTAAACGTTTTCCAATTAAGATTAAAATTTCAAAAATGGAACTTACTACGATCCTATTCATCATCGGGATGATGTTAATTCAGGTACGAATATATTATATTTTGTAGAGTCGAGAATAAATAAATATCGGTTTTATCTTTCAGATGTCGCTCGCTTCAATTGTCGAAGATCCTCAAATCGAAAATGGTGCAGATTATGCTCGCCGTCGTCGTATGACTTTTGGATTGTTGAACGATATGAACGGCTAATAGAAATCTGTGTTTGAATGTAATTTGCATAATGTTACAGCGATCGCTGATCATTAAATAAATTGTCACACAAAGAAGTGGCGAAAACTATATGTTTTAAGTTTTTTAATCAGCTATACGATAGTGAAAACAGCACTATAACCCCTGGCCAAGCCAATACAATAAAAAAATTAGATTTCATCAAAATACTAATAATTATTATTTTTAACTTCTATGTACCTACAATAACAAGGAAAAGTTAATCTAAGCATCTACACTGCCATCAGTTTTCGTCTTAAACAAGATCAACATAAACGTTTACTCACCTCTAGCTACATTTAAGCAACCAAATAATTTAAAAGTGTAAATTATTTTTCGTAGCGGAATAATTACTTGCCATTTATTTATTATCAAACCTGTAGCATTTTACTCGGTTTTTTCGTAAATGTCAAACAATCTGGAAAATGTCCTTACTTTTGAAGAACAAAAATCTTTGATAACTCGGAATCCGCTTATTATATTTTCTGCTTATTAGGGAGTGCCTAGTGCTTAACGAAGATAAAGTCAATGCACCACGAAGAAGCCACCCATAGTTTATTGTGTAACGGCGGGTAAAGTCACCGATTTTTTCAATGTATAACTGTGGGGTTAGATCAGAAATGAATGATGGCATGTGAAACCTATACATTCACTAATTCCATACCACAATTTCCATACCATTCTGTTCTGAATATTTCTCAATAGCTTTATGTCGCGAACTATTGCTGGATAGTTCAAATAAAACGCTACAAAAATGTATGTTCCTACTTTTTGTATAGTATTTAACACGTATTTTAAACGAAACTTGACTTGACGTTTTGCGTCTCCCGTGCATCCAGAACATGTTTACGGTACATTTGTGTGTCTTGATTGTCAAACAGAAATTAAAGATGTAGCAACAATTAAGCTTGTGGCTGTATATCACGTTCGGTAAAAATTATTTTGGGCGCTAAATTGTCACAACAATTCAAACGATATAATTGCTGCGATATAATTGGTACACAATATGATTTTACCGCCATTTTAATTCAACAAGCCCTCGAAGTGGGAGCGATTCAGCAGTATTTGGTTAGGAACATAAGCACAGTGATTCAGCGGCAACCGAAGGTGTTCGAGGATTAATATCGCTTGATGTGCGTGACTTAAATTTCCAAAACGGATTTTTGAGTTGAAGTGTTTAGGTGATTAATACAAGATTCGGTGGAACTGGCCTACCAATAAGTAAAGTAACCGCGGAAAGTACAAAAAACACATAACTGAGGCTTAGTGAAATAAATAAATTAAACAAAAATTTAGAATTCTCTATATTAACTTGGCTCGAGTCAATTACTCTTTATATTCGTTGAAATACAACCTTGGTAACTTCGCGCTAAAACTGTTTCTTGCTTTTAAATATAAACCATTGTCGGGTAAAAATTAATTTTCAGTAAATTGTTCGGCAAATTAATTTATTATTTCAAAAGCTGTATGGCCAACAGATCGAAAACCCTGCTCTAAAACTTATTTTTATCGTAGTAAACATTTTACCCGATTACAGTTCAACCGCCAAATATACACTCAGAGAAAAACTTGGGTCAAAAAAACAAAAATCTGAGTCTATTTTGTCAAAATCTTGGTGTTTTTCGATCAGCCAAATCTCTTAAAAAACAAACAAGATCTTGGTTGAATAAAATTTTAATTTTAGATAACCAAATCGTGGTTATTTAATTTTTAGCTTCGTTAATATAGCCAAAAACTTGGTTTTTATGGGATAGAAGTGGAAAAAATTGGTACAGTACCCAGCTATTTTGTAAAATCAACCAAAGGAAAAATTATTTTACTAATGACTTGTTAATACTACTAAATTTTCTTAGTAAATGTAACAAAATTGGTGGTTAATTTATTTAAGATTTTTTCGAACAAAATATTATTTTTAATGGCATACATACAATGTTTACGACTTTTGTAGTCATAGAAAAACAAAGAGGTCATTTACTCACAATATATCTACCACCAAAAGTAGAAAAATTTACTCCCTTCTCCATTTTAATTCCAGGGTTCTGGTGTAAAGATACACACACCCTTACAAAAATGAGAACTTCCTTAGGTCTCTTCTTGACAGCTTGATTTCGTACTGGTAAAAAGTTAGTCTACTCATCAGGTTGCAACGACCAAACTGCAAAAATTCAACTCTTGCTTTGTACCGATTGTACAAAACAAGAACTTCTCGATTTGGCGAATTATTTCACCAAATCAGAAACTCCTGGAAATAATCACTATGTATTATGTATTAAGTAAACCAAAATACTTTGTTAGTTATAACAATAATATCGGTCACCTAACAAAATCATTTTTGGTTAAATTAAACAAAACTACGTACCAACATCCTGGTAACTTAAATTTCATCCACTTTTTGTAGTAACCAAATAAGACAATACCAAATTTCTAAAATAAACAAGAGATTTGGTTTATCTTGCTCAGAGTTTTGTGTTAAAACAACCAAATTAATTTTGTATTTGGTAGTAATGTATTTGGTAGTAATGTTTTTTTCTGAGTGCACCCTAATTATAAAAATGCAGTATGCACCTTCCAGCATCCTTGGGACCTGGCTAGGATTCAATGAAATAATCACATATGAATCCGAAACTAAATTGATTATGTAACCTTAGAAATAATTCGGCCAAATCCCTCAATGGGATTTATCATACTAGCAAAATAAATAAATAGAAAATAGCTCAACCAACGAACACGCAAGGAATTCGGTTGTACCCTGTTTGAACCATTTGACACAACTACCAAAATTTTAGAGGCCAGTTGTTTAGTTCTGATGAGAAGCCTACAAAATATTAGTAGTCGTAACACTAACCAGAGTGATCCAAACGGCATGAAAATTAAGTGCTTACTTGTTCGCTGGTTGAGGTACACATGTTGGTAATCAGACATTGTAGAATTCTGCAGACCGTTAATTGTATTTGACGATTTGTGTGACTTGTGCCAGTTTTTAAATAAAATCAACTTGAGATCATGTAGTTGATATAACGTTTAACCTACTTAAATGCATTGGACAGGGCCAGTTTGAAAAGATTCTGGAGTAAATCACTGCAATGATTATTTAGGAAACAAATAATTTTCCGAATTTATTTTAAGTAGCTTAAAACACGTATATTTTGGTACGAATTCGTCAAATCTAGAACTTTTCTGCTTTATAAATTCAATTAAAAAAAGCTTACTGAACGTATTAAATACATATGTCTGGCACCTCTACATGGGATTCATGAAATTAATCTTTTTCTCGTACCCAAAATCTCGAGAGAAATGAAATTCGATTTGCTTCACAACTTCAGCGCCAGCCTTCTTGGCATTCTGTTATATAATCAATATGGTATTTTTATTATTCATCCAGTGTAGATTTCTAGTTTCTAGAGTGGAAACTCCGTCCTATTAACAAATTTGAGCTTTGGTCATGAAATTCATAAAATTTGACACGAAAGACGAGTAAACCCCACGGAGCTTTCATATTATCTAAATAGACATGCAGGTCGGCACAAAGGATAGTAACCGCTACACAATAAACTATGGGTGGCTTCTCCGTGGTAGCAGTGTCCCAATATATACTAATGTTTCGCTCTTTGAAGACTGCAGCATTAAGTTTATCTTCGTTAAGCACTAAGCATTTCCTAATAAGCAGAAAATATAATAAGCAGATTCCGAGATAACAAAGATTTTTGTTCTTCAAAAGTAAGGACATTTACCAGATTGTTTGACATTTATGAAGAAACCAAGTAAAATGCTACAGGTTTGATAATAAATGGCAATTAATTATTCCGCTACAGAAAATAATTTACACTTTTAAATTATTTGGTTGCTTAAATGTAGCCTAGAGGTGATGAATTATGGTTAATAATTGTGTTTAGATGTAACCTAAAAAATTTACGTATTTTTAAGGCCAGGGGTTATAGTGCTGTTCTCAGTTCTCACACTTAACGATCGCTGATCAGATCGTTGTAACCAGTGTTGCGCGCAAAAAATAATTTTTTACATTTTTTACGTAAATAATGTAAAAAATTATTAATTACGGTAAAAAATTGTAATAAATGTACAAAATGTAATTAATTAGCAACATCTAAATGAAAATAATTAAATTGATTGATTTTGAATGTACGACCAAGTTCTTAGGCTTGAGTTCCCGGATGACGCCGGGTCCACCGTACACCCTTTTTTACACATAACAAAACCGAAGGATTGGATAGGTTAGTTAAGTGGGACAGAATCGGCCCGGTTACAGACACCTAGGTATAGCCGATAGTTAGTAACACAAAGACAACACAATTCTAATCTACTAGATGAAGGATAAAGGCTTAATAGGTTAATGGATAACGATGGTATTGGTCTTCAACAATTGCTTCTTTAAAACGGCAACCTAAGAAAAAATATTATTATTTCACATGCATCTGGAATTTTCCTGAAATTTAATTCTATTAATACTTTTCGGCTTCCTAACCAAAATTGGTTGACTCGACCCGTTACAGCCACCTATGTAAAGTCGTTAGTAATAAAATGACAACACAATTCTAAACTACACAATCAGCAATTACAATGAAGCATTAATTCACAAGCATCTGTAAATTTCCTGAAATTTAATTCTAAATTCATATTTTCCGGCTTCCTAAATAATTGAAACATTTATTAATTTAATCATTCTGCAACTCCGCAACTTACCGTAGAATTTCCTGAAACCAAAGTTATTTGAACTATATTCAAAATAACTCTAAAATTCATTAGTATTTATGTATCCCTTAAAATATCCATCCATTAAAATATCCTAAATAATTTAGAATTCGCAAACATTTCGTATGTTTACTAAAATTTTTTTATAAAACTGATGAATTTTTCCCGACGCCCATCCTTTTTCACAAGGAAACAAATACTTTTATCACTACTTTTGCACTAGTTCTGGAATTTTTTCTACGTTTGCTGGGGATATATCACATACAATTAATCTCAGACATGACACATCGCGACTCGTCTATGACTTGTCACCTCGTATTAGACTTATCATAAACGATTCATCTCAGACTGGTAACAAACGTAAATTAGTAATTAGTGTGTCGTCAATGGCTTTCCTGCTGGAAGGTAATATTTAAGTAAAGGCAACTAGATAAAATTTGAAAAAATTATTCTAAAATGAATGATAAATAAGTTTATTTTATAATTTTTATAATTAAATATAAATCGTACCAGTATCTTAAAAGAGGGATAATATGTACTCGTATATTAAATATATTTGAATGAGATTTCCTGAGAACCGAATAATTTTAATATAATAGCTCGGCACTGTACATGTAGATTAATATTTAGGGTTGATTTGAAATTGGGAATTAATAATTATAATTCTTGTACTAAAACAGTCAAGATTGGCAACGTTGCATTTTATGACAAACATCCAGTCGTTGGTGTATTGAAGTATACAAACTTTCTCTTTCTTTTGAATAATTATATTAATTATATCAAATATTTCTAGCTTTTCAGTTACATAGATACAACGAAGTTGCCGATAAACAATTCTTTATGTTAAGATTGTTAAAATCCCAAATCCAATGCAAATAATATTTCTTTTTATAAAGCAAAAATATCGCTAATAAGCTGAGAGAAAATACTAGTAACCCATTGAGTGTCACAAAAAGGCAATTTTGCGGTAAATAATAGGATTCGTTACCAACTCCAACATAGTTGCAATTAATCTTGCAAAAATGATGGATTATGAAGGAAATACAATATAGAAAACAGGTAATCATAAATTACCTACACTATATTCTCAATGCGCAGAAGAAATACGGAAACGGAAAATTCTATCGCTAATCAAACCAAAATAAAAATATAACAATTTATTACACAAACGCTGAATAATAGGATGAAGGAACATCACCAAAATAGCTCTCTCCGAAAATCTCCGAAATCAAACCGTGGAAGAAACCACCTCTACAAACAATCGTAGTAAAATCTACCAAGAGAATTATGCAATGTCCATCCAGGAGCTAAAATTACCTCGAAACGATCCCAACAGACGGCATGAATCTTCCCACCATGAAACCACTATCATCCACCAAGCGACCTCCTGCCAACACCACCATTCAACAAAAACCACGCTTCACAAAGCCGTGACGAATCCATGACAGATCACAAACGAACCATGGCAACCCTACAGCCCAAAAACTTCAGCGTACGACCGATCATACCAAAACTCCCAAAATGATTCAGCCCCCGCCAAATCGACGGCAAACTCCAACAAAAACACCCGAAGCATTCAGCAAAGAAACCAATTTGGACATACAAATCCAACATTCAGGCAATGATTCAATACAAAACTGCAAATCCGCCCACATACACTAACAAATGAGAACTACCTCAAGTCCTAAACAAAACAACTCGAAACAGTCAAAAATACCTTATAAATACAGGTAACGACAGAACACACATGAACACAACTCTCCGCAAGTTGAGAAACACAACGTTCAACGAACAACCACCACAAACCGCAGACACCGAGCCATTACTCACCATGAACGAAACCCATTCAAATCACTCCAAATATCAAAAAAGATTCACTGCAATACAGCTGCAGCACATCCTCGCCGCACATCCTGTGTAAACCAATCACACACATACACCACTCGTCAAAATCTAATCCAGTTTTTGCACCACAGAGAAAAAGTATAACCCCCTCCCAATCGCCAAAAATATACATTCCTTTATATGTACAATATTCATTTTGCGCGATCTCGACCTGCGACAACATCCACCCCTTGCCGATGACGCCAACCCAGGTCGACAAGGAGAGGTCAACGTCAGCCGCCTCTCAATTAAAGTCTAATCAACTTTCCCAATTCACAAATTGAATCATCCACATTCAAGAACATTTAGTGCAAATCCAAAGAAATTCGCCCATTTAGACAACGTAATACGAAGTCTTAGTGTAATCCACTACAAAAATATAAATACAACCGTGAGAGAGCAGAGAATATTATACGATCATTTTGTTTATATTTTGCGCATCCCATATACCATATTTTCACTTATATGTATATCCTTAAATAAAAAAATTAAAAGAAATAAGGATTTCAGTACAACATGCAATAAAGACTTCTTGATATCCAAATTTTAAATTAGCTTTTTGGTCGTGATTTGTTCAACTTTTCCAAGAAAATACCATCTACTCATATAACGAAATTCAACAAAATCACTGTGTACATAAAAAACTATAAACAATACGTATGCGAGAGAAAAAACAAAATTATAAAAATTAGAGACCACGACAGTATTTTTCATAGAAACAGATTACATAGAATGAATGCTAGCAACTGTCGTCACAAACTGTTTCATACCACAACAACACAAATAACTCATCCATACGATTCATTGATTATTATGTAATAAAATATAATGTATAATGTAAAATAAAGTAATAAAAATAACACTTATCTTAAGCATCTTTTGTAATCAAAAAAGTCCTACATATTGAATATTAACATACAATGCGTACGATGCATTCAAACAACGGTGTCGAAAAACATATAAACGAAATTGTTATATACATATCCTACACCATTGCAAGCGCACCGCACACAAATTAATATATTAACACAATACGTATGACTTTTCACTTTACTTATTACTTCTTTACACACAAATTATTATTAATATTATTATTTATTTATTTCATGAGACATATATTAATAAATAATATTATGATTAATATTATAATTAATCAATTATTAACACATATTTAAACTATTTATTTATTTATTTAAAGGAGAGACAAAAATCACGTCTTTCCTTTACGACGTTCAATCGCCGACCATCTAAATGAAAATAATTAAATTAGGAAAAAATTTAAAATACATTATTTTTTAGTCGATACTTGATAATTCAACCATTACATGCAACTACGTCTATTGAATTTTTTTAAATTAATATATTACAGATTATTTTGTCAGCCTGACATCTGCTGCTTAATCGCGCTTCTACAATAATTTAAGTAGCTGAAGTTAGCCCGAGCCCGAATTAATTGGTGCGTTTCTTAGCTAAAGTGTATTCAACCCGAAAAAAGTGTAAATGCTATAAAAGTGTAGCTTCATCCCGAAAGCAAAATATGTACATCTGGTTTACAACAAAAACAATGAAAATTGAAATATTCCAATGTGTGAAGGAGAATTGTGTAGTAATTAAAAGAGAATACTATTATGCGCGCTTTTCCGCTATTAAATGTTGTATATGTCTATATATGATTATGTTTGCATGTGTAAATGATTTATGACAAATTATGAATATATTGTTAATTAAGGGAAGCGATATTTTCTTATTTTGGTACATCGGCACATTAAATTCTGTGGCGCTCACTTCGGAAATATAGAGCTCTATTGACATATATCTCCAGATAGGCCTGAACTATACCAACAAATAGGTAAAACTACCAAAACCATATCATGGGTCTAAAATGTACTAATTTACGTTACAGTTCAATAAGGGAAGCGATATTTTATTCGCTAGACAGACACAACCTTGGCAACCTCGGAATCGTCATTTGAATTTACCATTTCGAATAAATTGAAAGAATTTTTTTTATGGTTCGTGTTTTGGAATTTATAATTGAAATTATCATTCAAATATGTAAGAACATATTTCAGACATTATTAACAATATTTTTAACACTATGCGCCGTTGGTACTTGGCGAAACACATTAACACTTAATAAACACATTAAAACACTTGTTTATTATTTCGCACAAAATTTTTTTTTTTTTTTCCAAAAATATTTAAAAAATTACTCGATTAATTTCGACTTGTTAGGTCATCATCAGGAGTATCTACTGATTGGTAAAAATAAAAATTTAGTTATATATAGTAGAAATAAGCAAAATAAAATCAAAGAAGGAGGGATAAAAAATAGGCAATAAAAATTAATCTATTGATCGTTCCAACCATCTGTTGTTTACACGGAAAAATTACAAATAAAAAAGGGGAGGGGTGCAATAGCAGGTAAGCGATTAGTTATCGGTTGAGTAACAAAATTCAAGGTATATTGAAGTGCTGTAGCATTTAGCATATTGGGAAGGGTATTTAAATAGAAAAAAAAAATTTAATTGGAACAACAAGAAAATTAAAAAAATGAAAATTGAAGAAAAAAAATGGGGGGAACAAAATACCGTTCACAAAATGTTAGCTATAGATTTTTGACCTACTCAGGGACTCAAGCGGTTGTTGCGCGGCTAAGCGTCAGGGAATGGGGTGGGTATAAGAGTATGAGTAAGTCAGGGTTAACCGCTATAGGAAATGCTAATTACCTATATACCGACCTTGACACTCACCCTAGTTCATCCTCAATTCAGCAATCTATCTTTATCTCATAATATTCAAAAAAAATGATAATGCCATGAAAAATTTAATTTTGAACAATATCATAAATAAATAAAATTTTTATTACCCAAAAAAAAATAAATCAAAATAAAAAAAAAATTGAGAAAAAAAATTAAGTTGAGAAAAATTCAAAATAGATGCTTAAAACTACCTAAACTAAACCCTCACCAACCTATCTAAATCTTAATTACCCGACACCAATTTAAATAACCACGGATTATACAATTATATAAAAACAAATCTATTTGTGACTACGTAATAAAATTTTAAAAAAAATGATATCTATAAATAAAATTCTTACAGTGTTGATTGTTGGTGTTGTTGCAAGATGATTCCAAAATCGAAGATGTGTTGAATGAGGATGTTACTGGATATCGTTATGTTTTGCGGGTTATTTTTATTAATATTAATTATTAATTTATTATTATTTCAATATTAAGTTTGATTTGGTTTGTTTTTTTTTTATTAATATTTTTTTTTATTGCTATTATTTTTATATAATTTCTATTATATCACATATTATATTATTACAAATTATATATAATACATCACTACATAATTATTATTATATACTTATATATACCGTATTATTATGTTGGTAATGCGATTGGTTGCAAGTTTAATCAACGTGCACCATTCAATAAAAAGATTTTTATAATTTATATATATTGACAACGGAATGTTATAATTTCCTTGGTAATTCTATTTAATGTTATCATATAGCAGTGATATCACATTCGTCTCTTAAAATTAATGAGTAAATAATTGTTTTTTTAATTTTTTTATTTTTATTAGTATGGCATCACACCATCGATCAAATTACACCAAAAAAAAAAAAATATTTTATCCGTTCATTGATCACAAAACTGAGTTCCTTTTTTTTTATTCACTTTTCTCTTATCATAATTCACCAAAGAATATTTTTGTCTTTTAGTCTTTTTGCTTACATGTAAATTTTTTTGTTTTTTTGTTTTTATTATATCATATTAAGTTGACATAATACTCCCATACAAATTAACTTTAACTCACTAAACTTAACTTTAATTTTCAATCTTTTTCACATTATTTTTCTGATGTTTTCTCAAAAGAATTTTTATAATTTTTCATTGTGCACAAACTCAAAGCCAAAACTTAACTACCTCCCAAAAAAAAAAATTCTGTTTTTTCTTCATCCTCCTCGCAAAAAAAAATCGCAAAAAAAAACCGATAAATCTATTTTTGCTAAGTCATCATTTCAACTGCTTTATCGACCACTCGATATTTTTTTAAAATCAACTGACTTAAATTATCGATCGATCGATATTTTCCTTTGACGATAACTTTCAATTACCGATTCGCACATCACAATATCGAAGTCAACATTTAGGGATATTTTAAATGAAAGTTTGCTGACATACACAAAACGTACTTCAGGCGGTTTACATACAAATTCAAAAATAATTCAGAAACTTGTAACGATGACATTCGAAATCGTTACAAATCGTGGGGACGTCCTACACCCTGAAAAGTCTCATGCCGGGCAGAAATTAATTTCAGAAAACTCCAGTTCGTAAAATTTAGTCGTTTTAGCGCAGTAACTTGGGATGAAATTTACGTTCGAATATCTTTTATGTGGTACGTGCCTAAACTTTTCCCTTCCAGGTTGCGCAATTTATACGCCACATTTCCAACTTTGCACTCAACAATGGCAGGTATGAACTTAGGTGATAGTTTGTACGCAAATTTATTTGCAGCATCGCTTTGCGCAAATGACCGGGCAAACACCGCTTGTCCGTTAACAAATTCGCGATTACGGCTTCGCAAATTGTAATGTTTAGCCGATTTGTCATGAGCAACAGTAAGATAGTGTTTGACTTTGTCTCGAACTAAATTAAGGCGATCCGATTTCGACATGAGACCTACGTCGTTATTCCTATAATCCGAAAGCAGTCTCCACAATTTATAATCGGAGCCGTGCAAAGTCATGTGTTGTCCAAAAGTTAAATAGTGGGGCGAGAATTTAGTCGTGTTATGAATTGCATTACGAAGAGCAGCAGCGACTTCTTGTAAGTGTAAATCCCAGTCGTTATGTGTTGAATCCGTCAGATAGCTGCGGATGGCCGATAAAATTGTTCGGTTCACACGTTCCGAGGCATTGCTTTGGGGGGAGTATATTGGTGTCCGAATGTGACCTACACCATATTTACTCAACAGCTCCTGAAACAATTTTGATGTAAATTGCTTACCATTGTCGCTTACAACAAATTCTGGCACAGAAAAGAGAAGAAACACGTCATTTTCGAGGTAGTTACAAATCAATGTGGCTGTCGCTTCACGTAAAGGTTTCACGAGGACAAATTTGGAGTAGTGATCTAATATAATGAAAATGTACGTATTTCCACGTTTTGATCGGGGATAAGGACCCAACAGATCTACATAAATTCTTTGAAACGGGCGTTCGGAGGTAAACTGATGCCCCATTTCGGGCTTGGTGCTATAATTTACCGCTTTATTCATTTTACATGACTTACATTTTGCAATGAAGTCTTTGACGTCAAGAGCCATTCGATTCCAAAAGAATTGTCTTCGAAGTCGCTCCAGTGTTTTAGCTACACCCATGTGAGCTGATGTTGGAGGGGCATGTGCTTGTTCTATTAGCGATCGCGAAAGCTTCACGGGAATAACCAAGCGCCAAGTGGGTAAATCTGTGGCATCGTACCGCGTACCAAAGGAAGGCAAATACAATAATTTATTATCTTTGACACAAAAATTGGTGCAACTAGATCCTACTTCTTGGATGTTTTTAATTCGTTCTTGATACTCATCGCTATTAAAAGCAGGATCATCCAAATTTATATGGAGCGGTTCCATATTTTCGTTATTGCCATCAGCTTGAGGTTTGTTGAGGGCTGCGACCGGAACAACGAGACTTAGACAAGAAACTGGTTCTTCAGAAAATGCCCGCGACAATGCGTCCGGTACTACGTTGACCGAACCCTTACGATAACCAATTTCAAAATCGAAAGCTTGGAGTTTTAAACTCCATCGAGCTAACCTTCCCGACAAATCCTTTTGGGACATAAGCCACCGAAGACTCGCGTGATCTGTGTAAATCGTGAACGAATACCCTTCTACATACGGTCTAAACTTTTTGACGCTCAGTACCGCTGCGTAACACTCCAGTTCCGTAATGGAGTAGTTCTTTTGAGCGGCATTCAACTTTTGTGATACAAAAGCTATAGGGTGTTCATTTCCAGCGGAATCCAGTTGGAATAGCACGCTTCCTACACCAACGGTACTGGCGTCACATTGTATGTAGAAGGGTCTCTGAAAATCGGGATTTACCAAGACGGGCGCAGATGTCAAGGATTGTTTTAACAAACTAAAGGATTTGTCAGCAGTCTCGGACCATTTAATTTTAGTACCTTTCTTTGTAAGGTCGGTTAATGGGGCGGCTATGGTGGCAAAGTTTCGGATAAAACGCCGGTACCAGCCACACATTCCTAGAAAACTCCTAACTTGTTTGGTGGTCTTGGGTACTGGGTAATCCACAATTGCTTTGACTTTCTCGTTATCAGTCCGAAGACAGCCATCTCCTACTACGTATCCCAAATATTTCACCTCCTTAAGCAAGAACCTACTTTTTTCAACGTTTATCGTTAATCCGGCTTTTTTCAGAAGATTCGCAACTTCGCGAAGAAGGGCAAAATGATCTCCAAGAGTGGCAGAGGTTATTAGTAGATCGTCCAAATAGACGAACACCCGGTCGTGTAATTGATGCGGGATCACCCTGTGCATGAGGCGGCACATAGTTTGTGGTGCGTTGCACAAACCGAAAGGCATGACCGTGAATTGATACAAAGGCCGCCCAGGTACCGTAAATGCCGTCTTATCTCTGGATTGTGGGTCAAGCGGGATCTGCCAGAAGGCATCTTTCAAGTCGATGCTTGATATAAATCTTGTTTGATCCAACCGACCCAACAATCCATCGATAAGCGGTAATGGATACGCATCCTTGACGGTAACTTTGTTCAATTCACGGGCATCCAAACACAAACGAACCTTACCATTTGCCTTCGATACAAGGGTGACCGGCGAACACCAAGAGCTCTGGGATTCCTCAATGACACCCAAAGAGATCATTCTGTCCAACTCTGCGTACATGCGAGTCTGAACAGCTGGCGATATAGCATAGAAACGTTGCTTGATAGGTTTAGCTGTGCCTACATCGATGGAATGCGTGACAAGATTGGTTTTGCCGAGACCGAGTTGTACAAATGACGGAAATTGCTCCGTAATGGCTTTCAGTGTTAAGTCTTCTTCAGGCGAGAGATTGTGGAACTGATAAGCGTCAAGTTTTACGTCCTTGGTGGTGGTGACAGAAGCTATCGATGCGATATTCGGCGTGATTCCGAACAAGTTCCAGAAGTCAATCCCTAAATACAGAGGTTGCTCTAATGACGGAACTATGTATAATCGGATTCGCTTTTCACGGCCGTTAAATACTATTTGAGCAGTAATGTAACCAAAAATCCGTTGTGGTTGTCCACTGGCTGTATTAACAACCCCCGAAAAACTGTGAAATTTAATGGTAGAATGGCTTAAATATTTTTCGGAACCAGCTCCTAGGATACTAATGGTGGCTCCACTATCCAAAAGACCTTTATATACAATACCATTTATCAAGACTTGCGCGTATGGCCGTTTATCACAAGGATCGTTGTTGATTATCGAAGATATTATATTAGACCTAATATTTCTTCTTGATTGCCAGTAATTTCTGCTGCGCGATCGATGTTTTAAATTGTATTGTCGTTTATTATTTACTAGATTGGAAGAGTGTTTTACGTTTTCTGCAGAATCTTGTAAACATTCAGAAGAAGTTAATAAATCGAGTACCTTGACGGAAGAAGAGTACCGTGTACCACAATTACCACTAGAATGTTGGTACTTCTGAACAAGTGTGTTTCGGTTAGGATATGGTTCAGCAGAATGAAAGGAGCTATTAGAAGCTTCTGAGTTTACCTCGAATTGTTCATCCTCCCAAGGTTGTTTAAGGAAGGATCTGTATTCGCCGATGCATTCTGCTGCTGAGAACTGGGTTGATAATGTCTCGGGGGACCCTGGTTCCCAGACCTCCACTGGCCCCGTGCACCGTTTTCCGAACAACGTGGACATTTTGGGGATGTTGTGTCTTTTAGTCCACACTTGTAGCAAAACCAACCAGTAGGTGGCTTTGGACAATCACTAAATGCATGACCTATATCGTCGCAGTTATAGCAGATTATGTATGTATTGTTTCGGTGAGGGGAATTGGAATCGAATTGTGGGCGAGTTATCAGAGGTCTTACTGGTTGTTGTGGTGAAAGCATATTTGTCCTTTGGATAGCATTGATTTGTGGAGGCATACAATATTGGTAGGACCCGGGACTGTTTGTGTCTAGTTGCGTGTTCATCACATTTTCATAATTTGCGCTGGGGTCCAATTCTAAGGAATGTATGCTACGCCTTTGCGGAATAATCTTGTCAAAATCTTGGAATGTGACTCGCTTAAAGGGAACAAAGCCATCGGGATCTATTTTTAATTCAGACCAAGTATTCTCCCAGCTCATGCAGCTGCTTAACAAATCTCCGAGAGAATCAAAATGACGATCGGTTAATTGATAGCGCAAACCTGGTCTCATATTTTTCATAAGCACCTTGATGAGCTGTTTGTCAGAGTAGGGAGTACTTAATTGAAAAGTTAGACTACACACTTGTTCATAAAATTCCAGAAAAGACTCTTTAGGAAATTGCTTTCTAGACTCAATTTTATTTTCAATGTCTATGTCTGGTCGTCTAGTTTGAAAGCGTTCTACCATGGTATGCCGAACTTCAGGCCAATTCGCTTGAGGGTTTTGTTGCCTATACCTCCAATACCAGTTCGATGCGACTCCTTTTAAAACAAAGCTAACCTCAGTCAAAAGTTGCTCGTTCGTTAAATGCATAGATGATGCTAATGTTTCTAATTGGAATAGAAACAAATTAATGGGAATGCCCGTTGGTGATCCATCAAAAGACAGACCACTTCGCGATAAACCACGTGAATCTGGTGCATATTTAACTTGTGTTGGATTAGGCTGTGTATAATAATTATTCTCAATTTGACCAACATTATTCTGAGACGAATGAGGTATATTTGGTTGAGGTATGTAGGGCGTATTAAACATATGATTATAGTTAGCGGTAGGTTGCTTTATTGGAGGAGGCCTATGGTACTGCCAATTTTGAGAGGTACTTGCGACGGCTGCCGACATTTGTGGCAAAGTAATTGCTGGTTTATACCTCTCGTTTGCGAATTGTAACTGGGTTGGTTGCATTACCGAGTATAACATAGAGTTTTGACTATTCTGGACTTGTGTTTTGATAGGTGGCTCCTGCAATGGTTCTTTTGTGTTACGCTTCAAATCATAACACTCTTTACTAAGTGATAATACCTGTTCGGATAACTGACGGATTTGCTCCATCATACGGTCCATTTCGGACGACTGATCAGCACGATGTGAAATAGTAGAGGTTCCCGGTATAGAAAGTGTTTTATGATTATTGTCACAGTTCTGAATCATTTCGATATGCACTGAGTTGGCTGTATCAATGGATTCATCCAACTTGTCCTGGTCATTTAAGAAGTTCTGTAGTGTGCCTATTAATTTTTCACAGGGTTGTAATGCCTTGCTAGCTGGTCCAGCATACGTTGGAGAACTAGTAGCACGCCTTAACCGACTTGCAATATGAAGGAGTTTAGATTCTATTGTACGGGCAGACTGTACTTGTTGATCGTTTCTAAACTACGGATGGAACTAATTTCCTGCTTTATCATTTCTAGGTTAAGACAGCACTTATTTATTTCCAAGTCAGGTCGTTTACACGCGCTTTCGTGCATCTTAGAGGGTGCTTCCTTTTTCCCTTCTTCTTCTGCGATCACTTGGTTTTGTAGAGTTTGAATTGCGGAATCTTCATCGACTGCAATTTTACGCACTTCACATTCGATTTCGAATTCGTTTCGATTTAACAAAAACACATTCATTTTTAAAAAATTCAATTTCACCGAAGAGAGAAAAAAAAAAAAAAAAAAAATATAGAAAAACTAATATGAAGAAATACGATATTTCTATACGTACAAATAAGTTGCGATTACAAATATGTAAACTCTCAAAGACGACAAAAAAAATCCTTGTAAAATTATCTGAACAGTAATGAACCAAAAATTCGAAACCAAATTCGAAAAAAAAAATATATAATTACAAACAAAAAATCAATACCAAATTGTTGCTGAGAATTGCGTGTATGACTACGATATTGTGTACGGAATGACAACTGAATGAGTAACCTACAAAGTAAATTTCAATCGATCGTAAATTGAATTGAACGAAGAAAAAAAAACGATAATAGTAATGATAAAGCCCGATTTTGCGACTTGCCAAAAATATGATTAATTGATAAATTATTAAATTAGAACAATAATATGTTTATAAAAAAAATACGTTTTGGCTAGAGTGATCGATCGCAAGAAAAAAAATTCAAAAATTTTCAAATATGGAACCCAATTTAAAAAATAAAAAAAAAAATATAAAAGTACATATATAGATATAATATGTATATATATAACGATAATTTGCAAAATAATTTGAATCGAAGAGGATGAACTAGAATGAGTGCCGTAGATTTATAAATTATAAAATCTGTTATTTGGTTTTCGTAATTAGCATAGGTAATTAGCATGAAAGGGAAAGGGATCGGAATGGTGGAAGAATTAATGAATTACAATAAACCCGCCAGTAATTCAAACAGTGTTTATAACCGGATACGATGTAACGGATCAATTGCAATCAAATTAACTGATAAATTAAATTAGGTAACCGAATCACCTGGGACTACAAATCAAACTCTTTGCAGAGGAAAATGTATCAAATCCGAAGTAATACGACAACTGTTAATTGAAATTGATTTCGAAAACCAGAAAAGATAGTAAAAATCAACACCAATGGCGGAAACATATCATTTCTGATTTGACAAAGCAATTTTACATTAACGGAATTAGAAAAATTTAATAGTGTTATGAAAAGAGAAAAAAAAATTTAACATCTATATTGAACGTCTAGATCAACAAAAAAAAAATTTCAGATTTTAGACAGAATATAGAAGCATAAAAAAAATTAAATGGAATAATTGATAAAGGGAAGAGAAAAAAAAAAATTAAATAAAAAGCCGTTTTAGCTTGGGCGCCACTGTAGCATTTAGCATATTGGGAAGGGTATTTAAATAGAAAAAAAAAATTTAATTGGAACAACAAGAAAATTAAAAAAATGAAAATTGAAGAAAAAAAATGGGGGGAACAAAATACCGTTCACAAAATGTTAGCTATAGATTTTTGACCTACTCAGGGACTCAAGCGGTTGTTGCGCGGCTAAGCGTCAGGGAATGGGGTGGGTATAAGAGTATGAGTAAGTCAGGGTTAACCGCTATAGGAAATGCTAATTACCTATATACCGACCTTGACACTCACCCTAGTTCATCCTCAATTCAGCAATCTATCTTTATCTCATAATATTCAAAAAAAATGATAATGCCATGAAAAATTTAATTTTGAACAATATCATAAATAAATAAAATTTTTATTACCCAAAAAAAAATAAATCAAAATAAAAAAAAAATTGAGAAAAAAAATTAAGTTGAGAAAAATTCAAAATAGATGCTTAAAACTACCTAAACTAAACCCTCACCAACCTATCTAAATCTTAATTACCCGACACCAATTTAAATAACCACGGATTATACAATTATATAAAAACAAATCTATTTGTGACTACGTAATAAAATTTTAAAAAAAATGATATCTATAAATAAAATTCTTACAGTGTTGATTGTTGGTGTTGTTGCAAGATGATTCCAAAATCGAAGATGTGTTGAATGAGGATGTTACTGGATATCGTTATGTTTTGCGGGTTATTTTTATTAATATTAATTATTAATTTATTATTATTTCAATATTAAGTTTGATTTGGTTTGTTTTTTTTTTATTAATATTTTTTTTTATTGCTATTATTTTTATATAATTTCTATTATATCACATATTATATTATTACAAATTATATATAATACATCACTACATAATTATTATTATATACTTATATATACCGTATTATTATGTTGGTAATGCGATTGGTTGCAAGTTTAATCAACGTGCACCATTCAATAAAAAGATTTTTATAATTTATATATATTGACAACGGAATGTTATAATTTCCTTGGTAATTCTATTTAATGTTATCATATAGCAGTGATATCACATTCGTCTCTTAAAATTAATGAGTAAATAATTGTTTTTTTAATTTTTTTATTTTTATTAGTATGGCATCACACCATCGATCAAATTACACCAAAAAAAAAAAAATATTTTATCCGTTCATTGATCACAAAACTGAGTTCCTTTTTTTTATTCACTTTTCTCTTATCATAATTCACCAAAGAATATTTTTGTCTTTTAGTCTTTTTGCTTACATGTAAATTTTTTGTTTTTTTGTTTTTATTATATCATATTAAGTTGACATAATACTCCCATACAAATTAACTTTAACTCACTAAACTTAACTTTAATTTTCAATCTTTTTCACATTATTTTTCTGATGTTTTCTCAAAAGAATTTTTATAATTTTTCATTGTGCACAAACTCAAAGCCAAAACTTAACTACCTCCCAAAAAAAAAAAATTCTGTTTTTTCTTCATCCTCCTCGCAAAAAAAAATCGCAAAAAAAAACCGATAAATCTATTTTTGCTAAGTCATCATTTCAACTGCTTTATCGACCACTCGATATTTTTTTAAAATCAACTGACTTAAATTATCGATCGATCGATATTTTCCTTTGACGATAACTTTCAATTACCGATTCGCACATCACAATATCGAAGTCAACATTTAGGGATATTTTAAATGAAAGTTTGCTGACATACACAAAACGTACTTCAGGCGGTTTACATACAAATTCAAAAATAATTCAGAAACTTGTAACGATGACATTCGAAATCGTTACAGTGCATTTAATTACCCGACGTATTAGTCATATTATTAAGAGCGTGAGAATAAAACAGGGCGGGATCTGTAATTGGTGAGAAACGGATTTCTCTCTGTTCGTTAAGGATATCTTGGTTAAGGAATATGGATTTTCGAATTTCGTAAGATTCTAAGGTATGTAAACGCGTCTGCTTTTAGGTTGTATATGTAATATGTCTAAATTGTTTAAGCTAGCTGTATGATTTTCTAAAGTTAAATGATTATGGAACGTTGATTGATTGCAACCAGATAAATGTTCTTTAGCTCTAACTCCAAAATTGCGCCCAGTCTGTCCAATATATGAGAAACTACAATCATTGCAATTAATCCTATAAACACCAGACTTGGAAAGGTGATCAACTCTAGGTTTATTGTTAAAAACCATTTTCTTTATTGTGTTATTATTATAAAAAGCAAAACTAATATTGGTATAATCGGACACGATGTTGCAGTTTTTCCTATTTGCACGAAATTGATAGAAAATTTTTTCACCTATTCGAATATATGAAAGTGATCACGTGAACATTTCTGGTATGGGCAATATAACCATAAACGTAAAAATGTCTCTGGACTAGCTAAAAATCATCATAATTAGATCCCGTTCATTACCCACATAGGGGTTTGACTGATCTATCTGACCATGTAGGTGAGACCCCGTGAACATCTCTAGGATCGGTGAAATAAAATTTGAAAATTTATTCAAATTCATGAAACTTCTAAGTCGTATATGGCCCAGTAAATATCATCACAAATGAACCCTGTTCGGAACTATCGAAAGTGGAAACTTTGAACTATCTAAAAGTATAAACGTGACCATGTGAACATCCATAGGATTTTTGTTATTTGATTGTTTTCACAATAAATCGGGTTCGTAGCTTATTTTGGAATGTCAATTGGTAAAAATCCTATTGGAGAAAATACCAAAATTTCCAATCGAGAGTAAAATTGTAAACGAAGAAGTTGTAAATTATGGAAAACATGATGAAAATCATTATTCGTGCCCCATTTGCACGATATTGATAGAAAATTTTTTCACCTATTCGAATATATGAAAGTGATCACGTGAACATTTCTGGTATGGGCAATATAACCATAAACGTAAAAATGTCTCTGGACTAGCTAAAAATCATCATAATTAGATCCCGTTCATTACCCACATAGGGTTTTGACTGATCTATCTGACCATGTAGGTGAGACCCCGTGAACATCTCTAGGATCAGTGAAATAAAATTTGAAAATTTATTCAAATTCATGAAACTTCTAAGTCGTATATGGCCCAGTAAATATCATCACAAATGAACTCTGTTCGGAACTATCGAAAGTGGAAACTTTGAACTATATAAAAGTATAAGAAAATATTTTCACCTATTCGAATATATGAAAGTGATCACGTGAACATTTCTGGTATGGGCAATATAACCATAAACGTAAAAATGTCTCTGGACTAGTTAAAAATCATCATAATTAGATCCCGTTCATTACCCACATAGGGGTTTGACTGATCTATCTGACCATGTAGGTGAGACCCCGTGAACATCTCTAGGATCGGTGAAATAAAATTTGAAAATTTATTCAAATTCATGAAACTTCTAAGTCGTATATGGCACAGTAAATATTTTCATAAATTAACCATGTTTATTTCATTGTTAAAACTTTGTTTGTGCTATCCTAAAATATATTTTAAATATTATGAATATCTCAAGGAGCGTAACAGTAAAATTTGAAAATAGATTGATATCAAAAACCACTATTGTTTAAAATACGCTGCATAAGTTAAAAATCATCATATCTCAACCTTATTTACCACACACGTGAGGTTTTGACTTAGCTATTCAGCCATATAGGTGAGACCCCGTGAACATCTCTAGATTCGGAGATATAAAAGTAGAAACAGTGTCTAAAATAACCTTCATTAGAATTAAAAAAACTTTAGTAAATTGTATCACAATTTTCTCGTGTTTATTTAAAATTGTTAGAAAATTATCTGTTCTTTAGAGCGACACTATTAGGGATTCAAGAGCTTTTCTAGTATAAATGTTAAAGATTATCTAAAAATGTTTCAATCTCACTACAAAATAAATCCAATTGGAATATTTTTAAATTTAACAGTGTACATTTTTGGTATGTATTTCACAATCATGAAATTCAGATGGTTTTGCATAAAAAGAAATTCGAAATTCGAAAAAAAATTAATTTTTCCCGTCGCATGTAATACTATAATGTGGTTTATTTCTAAAAATGGTGAAGCACATGATGATGTGATGATCACGTCATGATATGGTTCTGGGAGTTTTACCAGAAGTCACACGGAGCTAAATCAGGCGAATACGGTGGTTGCGGAACGATATGGGTGGAATTTTTGACGAAAAAATTACGTAAAAAAATACAGTATGAGAAGGCATTATCGTGGTGCAAAAACCAAGAGTTGTCGACCCATAATTCCGGCCGTGTTTTACGAATAGCTTCGCGCAAACGACGCATAACACTCAAATGGTATTCCTTGTTGACAGTTTGGCCGGTCGGAAGGAATTCGAAGTGCACCACACCTCGATAATCGAAGAAAACTGTCAACATCACCTTGATTTTTGACTTGCTTTGACGTGGTTTTTTCAGCTTCGGCTCACCTTTGGCACGATATTCGGCCGATTTATCGTCTGTTTCCGGGTCGTAAGCATAGATCCAAGACTCATCGCCAGTTATAATACGTTTCATGACATCCTGGTAGTCGGAAAGCATTGTTTCACAAAACAACTGTTTTTCCAAAAAATTCAGTGATTTTGGAACCAATCGTGCTTTCACTTTGCTTAGGCCCAAATGATCTTACAAAATGGTTTTCACTGATCCTTCTGATATTTCAACCATGCCAGTAAGGTCTCTGACTGTTAATCGTCGATTCTCGAGCACCAATTCCTTGATTTTATTAACGTGTTGATCATCAGTTGATGTTGATGGCCGTCCTCTTTGAACAATTTGTACCAATCAAAAACACTTGCTCGCGACATACAATTATCACCGAAGGCCTTTTGCAACATTCTGAACGTTTCGGCACCACAAAATTGATTCCGCACACAAAATTTAATGGAACTTCTTTGTTGAATAATTTCACTCATTGTAAAAATCGCCGAATGCACTTGTTGTACTTTAGAAAGACAAGCGTATACTAAACACTAATGATTATTTTGATGTGACATTTGGCACAGATGTCACTGACAGTCATACCAACATAGAAAAAAATAATATTTCGACTAATGGTTTTCCGCGCGAAAATTAAATTAAAAAATTCTTAGTACTTTTTGCCCAGAGTAGTATACAACATTTAATAGCGGAAAAGCGCGCATAATAGTATTCTCTTTTATTACTACACAATTCTACTTCATACATTGGAATATTTCAATTTTCATTGTTTTTGTTGTAAACCTGATGTATACATTTTGCTTTCGGGATGAAGCTACACTTTTATAGCATTTACACTTTTTTCGGGTTGAATACACTTTAGCTAAGAAACGCACCAATTAATTCGGACTCGGGCTAACTTAAGCGACTAAATAACTTAAGGTGTAAATTGCGTGCCATTTCTTGCCACCATTCTGAGCATTGACGACGTTTGGAATTCAAATTGAGTTAGTCTGAAATTGAGAAATGTCAAATTAAATGCAAAAAAAAAACTTGACGTTTAGGTGTGGTTCACATTCAACGTCGGCCCTTAAAATTTAACCACCCTTTATTTAGTGCAAAACTATAAACATAGTCACGCTTAAATTCTAATTGGGTGATTCTAAATTTTTTTAAATTCGAAACATAGTTGTAAATAAATCGCCCAGCGTTATTCCAACATCACCAACCACACCTCATGATCTACCTGATGTGCATCTCGTTTCATAACGAGATACAAATTGTCGATACTAAATTTTTTTTGAAGTAACAGTACATCGAAATTCTAAAATAACTATTCCAACATCCAGTTCCCTGAGTAGCTCCGAATATTTATTACCTCCTGAAGCGATTACCTGATTAACAATATATTTCATCCTTTGAATGTTAGATGGTTCAGCTATTAGATATGTCTTTTTCAAACATTAAGTGAATTACGATTTTAAAAAATATAGTATGCAACGTTATGGAAAAGGACATTGATATTTATTAAAACATTCGCTACACATAAATATTTATGGAATAATTTACACCATACAATATTATAGTAACGCTATTAATTAGCAGATGTCAGGCCCACAAAATAATCTGTAATCTATTAATTTGAAAAATTTCAATAGATGTAGTTGTATTATCGACTAGAAAATAATGTATTTTAAATTTTTTACTAATTTAATTATTTTCAGGTAGATGTCGCTAATTAACTAAATTTTTTACATTAATTACGTTACATGACGTAAAAAAATTCGAGTAATTAGTACAATTCTTTACGTGTAAATAATAGCATAAGTAATGTAACGTAATTAATCTGCACGACACTGGTTGTAACATTATGTGAATTACAATCAAATACAGATTCTTTATTAGCCGCTCATACTGTTCAACAATCCAAAAGTCATATGCGGACGACGAGCATAATCTGCACCACTTTCGATTTGAGGATCTTCGACAAATGAAGCGAGCGACATCTTTAAAGTAAAACGGCGTTTATTTATCCTCGACTCTACAAAATATAATATTTTCGTACCTGAATTAACATCGTCCCGATGATGAATAGGATCGTAGTAAGTTCCATTTTGGAATTTTAATCTTAATTGGAAAACGTATAACGACAACACTTTCGAAACTTTTTTAAAGTTTTTATAGTCAACTTTTATTTACATAAATACTCATATTTGAACATCACCGAATATTGTGGATTTAGCATACATCAGAGACACATGTAACAAGATAATTGCGTAGTTTAAACAAAAAACAAAGAAATACCTAAAAAATATTATCGGTAGAGTTTACACAAGTGTCACTCGTTTATTTAATAAAATGTTGCCCTAAAAAATTAAACATTTACATACTAATTCATTTATATAGTTGTTTTATTAAGTTAAAGACATGTTATGATACGCTTATGTAAGGTATGTAAAAGCTTATAAAAATTACGTAAATCTAAATTGCGATGTTCACCCTTGCATCTTAATGTAACAGATTGTACATTCCTTAAAACTGTGCAGAATTATTGTAATGTTGTCGATTAAAAATCATTTTAATTTTAAATTGTTCCTTCGTTGCCTATGATTCCCTGCGTTTCTTGACCCATGATCTGATCCGGTTCAGTTTATGTATCGTGAAAGAACACGATGGCACTTACAAAACTTCAAACTAAATTTTGTGACCCAAAACTAACTTTGGTAGGAGTTTTCCATATAAAATTTAAACTGATCTATATCATTGCAGCAATTAATAACTATTTTTTGAAATTCTTTATGCCATCTAGTAACATGTAACCTCCAAATGAATGCGAGAACCTTCAATAATTTCTACTGGACGAGTTCAGCATCCGGCAGCGATTTAGGTGTTGATGCCGACCTGACATTGAACTGAGATATACATAGATTCTTCGACACAATTTTCTAACTGCCTTTGGCTTTATTCTTGAATCTTTCTCATCTTGGGGAACCCACAAGACGTTTTCAACTCTTATAAGTTAATTAGCTGACCCGGCAAACGTTGTTTGTAAATGAAACATTATTTGGAATATTAAAATTAAATATGACATAATTTCAGAGTTTAGTAAAATTTATATGTCTTACCAGAGATCGATAACCGAACAAATTACGTTACGTTATTTCGATATTTATTTTAAATATTTAATTCGTTATAACGTTAACAACGTTATAACATTAACGTTATAGTATCGTTAAGATAACGTTATAATATTGTGAAGATAACGTTATGTTAATATTAAATTATCGGGGACACCGTTGTGGGAAAACATGTGGATATTAATTAGTAAACAATACAAAGTTTCATATTTAATATGTACATACTCGCATACTGACATATTATTCAAATTATTCATTCGCTGCATGTATATACATAATATCGTATCGATTAAGCTATAAAAACTATTATTAACTTATTAACTATCATTCTTTTGTTAACTTTATTGGTTGCCAAATTTCCTTCAAATAACATTTAGCTTCAATTCTATATGTACCAGACAATACAGCCTGAAATCTTGGATCCATAAATAAAGCTGATTACATTGATCGTGTTTTCAGGATGTTTGGTAAAGTTTAAATTTTTTAGAAAAACTTTAGTAAATTCACCGCTTCTGCCTTCGCCCAGTTATTCAATTGTATCTTAATTCCAATGTTGATTGCAATAGTATTGTATTCAGTTTGATTTTTTATAAGCATGTCCAGCATTCGAAATGTTGATGACCATCGAGTAATACAATCTGTTGGTGGAATCAATAATTGTTGCTGTTTTAATAATAAAATGACCGCTGGAGTACGCAATTTTTTAACTAATTCCCGAATATAAGATTAACATTTCTCTTCGCCTTTTAAACTATCTACAACCGCGAACTACAGTGTATGCGATGCACATTTAACACTAATAATATTATAATTTGTTGCATCGCCCGAGTGCTGTAAAGTTGTTAAGCCATATACAGTATCATCAGCTATTGTCTTCTTGATCAAAATCCTCTTGTGCATCTTCTGACCCTTCGTTGTATACTGAATCATCACGCGAGTTATCTAATTAATCATCACTTTGAATAATAGATTCGTTTTTGAGTGGTTTGGTATGATAAATTTGCATTTAGACTTTGGATTGCTTTTAGCATATTAGCCCCGTTATCGCTTGTAACTGTATATACAATACATTTAGTGCGTTTAACACACTTTGAACTTTATTTGCGATGTAGTCACCCGTATGCTTTTCCTTTAGTTTTAACATTGCTAATGTTCTTATTGCAACAACCCCTCGGTCCACAAATTGGACATTAATTCCTAGCACACTTCGCTTCAGTCGAGTTGCAGAATCAATTTTAACAGATAAAACACGCTGGTGTAACTCGTTTCTTATTTCTGCTTTTAAATCTGTTGCTACCTTATTCATATTAACCTGAACATTACTTGCAATAATTGCTACTTTCTGCTTCGACATAGTGTTGATACCATCGAGAATAGGATTTACAATTTTTCGAAATCCCATTTTTCGTAGCCATTTCCAAACAACTATTTTTTATTTCGCAGTATGTCAATTTCACATTTGGAATGAAAAGTCGTTTCTTTACCACAAAATGATCTAGTGACTCACTTGGGGCCTTGTTCGAAATGGTTGACTTTTAGTCTTAATAATCTTCTGGTATTCTTCTTTTTCATACACTTGCAAGTGTTTTAATATATTTCCACCATGATCACCTTTACTATTTCTACTACACAGCTCACATTTATTGGTATTAGCTGTTTTAAAATAATTAAAATATTTCCTGCAAATGTTGGTTTGAGTTCTAGATATGATGAGTAGGTATAATATGAGCTGTAAAAAATTAAAACAATTGAAAAATTAAATTAAAATTTAAACTGACAAGTGTAATAATAGTCAGCTTTGAGGATGTAATCCACACGATATTTATTAAATATACCTAGCAATCGATACTAATTTGATAATGACAACACAAGGTTTCCTAGGTTTTGAACTGGTGAATTTACACAAATACTGTGCCAATATCCACTTGAACTAAACATAAAAATGAATGGAAAAGACTAATCGCTATAACAAAAGAGTCATATACATATATGCAATTAGGATATTACCGTATTCACTTTTAAAATCTGTAGCGAAATTACGTTATGAAAATCGAGGCAAGAGAACAACAGCAGAGTCAAATATACAATACATACACAGCTATAGTTAGAATATCATATAAATTAATCCATCTCACTCATAATTACAAGAACATATACATTCGCAATATTATTATGTAGTAAGTCAGAGCAGCCGCTTCATATATAGTGAAATGAATGACGTGACAAGTTTAAATAAATAAAAAATGAACGAGAAACATTAAAAACAAAAAATAATTTCGTTATTGATGTTATTTTCGATGGTTATTCGTAGTTATTGTATGATCCGTAGTGATTTTAATAAAAGTTTAATCTGCCCCCGACCAGGAAATGCACCGATGTTAATATATATTTCCAAATTCGTTGGATCATCATGTATTTTACATATCGGTCTCGAATTTAGTAGACCGTCAATTTGAACAATTGGAGTGGCCATTTCGTCAAATGTGAGGTTGATGTTCGTTACTCTTTTTAGATGAAACTTGAACGATTTCACTGTTGTTTCGCATTAACTGCTAAAGTGTGGAACATGTGGAAGATTAAAATGGAAGATTATATTTTACTGCAAAAAAAAATCAGAAATTTAACCATTGCTAGTTTTGTTAGTAATTTGTGATTTCAGTTGCTTTAGTTCGCTGTTGGCACCAATAAAATTTGACCCATTGTCAAACCAAATTTCTTTGTGAGTTCCACGTCTTGAAATGAACCGCTTGAGAGCAGCAAAGAATGATTATGTCTCTAGTCCACTCATAACTTCGAGATGCACCGCTTTTACAGCTAAACAAACAAAACTGCTACGTATGTTTTTTCCACTGGGCAGTTTCTACGTTTGCTGCTTTTAATGTAAAGTGGACCTGCAACCTACTCTGGTTGCATCTAGCTGCAGGCAAATCGGACTATTTTTGTTGTATTTTGTTGAAATGGAATCGAGTGCACACCGTCGAGTACACACATGCTCTTGTGGATTTTTTAATTACTGACTTGCGCCTGTCATCCAATATTTTGTACGTAGTATGCTCAATGTTAAGGAGTTGCCTGCGTGCATATTGATTGTATGGGTTTTACGAACTATCAATTCAGAAATTTTGTGGATTTTGGGCAAGATGATCGGGTAACTTGCCGAGTAATTTAACGAAGACTTTTTTAATCGCCCTCCAACTCGCAATAATCCGACTGCATCTATGAAAGGATCTAACGATGACAAGGGATTCTTTGATGGTATCGTACAGGTCTTATTGAAAAGGGACAGTTCGATATGAAATAGTGTTTTCTGGATATTACGAATAACCACACTTTCAGCAGCATTCAGCTCGATTGGAGTAACTCGAGAATTCTTCAAATGTTGATTCGCTCGTCCAAATCGTAATACATACACTATTACTTTACGTATCTATTTATTTATTTATTTAAAGAAATATATTTTGTGATTAACATGTATGATTTCAGAATGTAATTTAAAACAAAAATATTAAAAATTCAAATGAAAAACTTTAAAACTCAAAGATATAAATCAAATCTTGATTTAACAATTAAAAATTAAAAAAATAATTCTTAAGGATATTTTTGAAGTTGTCTTTTGATAAATTAAAGTCAAATAGGTCCTCGATGATGTTGAATGATTTAGACAGCCTATTAATGGGGTTATTTTCTCCATAGTTTGTGGAATGGTGTTCTAGTGCTAAAAGTTCATGGTTTCGAAATGTTCCAAAATGTAAGCTGAATCAATGTGACCAAGAAAAACGTTATCAGTGAAAGCCGCACCTAAGAGAAGTCGTCTATTTTCAAGCGTGCATATTTTGTAATCCGTGCATCTTGTTGAGCACGGAGGCAACCGAGGCACATTTTCATGGAATGGTCATAGAAAATCAGAAAATTCTTTTGAATGCTTTCAATTCTTTTTATGTGTAGACCGATACAGCGAATTCCAGTTGAGATCGAACGTAAGCGAAATACAGTGAACATAAGGTTTTAATATCTTTAAATTCATCTGTCCATCTTTTAACAAACCCAAACATGGCATTCGCTTTCGCAGTACAATTTTCAATATGCCTATTGAAACTGGCATTTTCGACAAATATAACACCTAAATCTATGATCTCATTGCATCTTACTTCGGTAATACTTCGTTATTGACTATACACCACTCACTTAATCTATCGATGTCTACTTGAAGTTTCTTCGTGTCTAGCATTCCATTAACAGTTCGAAAATTTTTCACGTCATCAGAAAATATGAGCATGTTTGAGTATTTGATTATCTAGGTTATTTGATCTATAAAAACAATAAATATCCACGGCCCGATGTGAGATACTTGGGGATCACCAGACGTAACTTTAATAACGTTCGATTTCTCATTTCCCATTAATACAAATTGTCGCCGGTTCGATGCTGGTAGATAAGACTTGAACCAATTTATGTAATCGAGTGAAAACCCAAATGCGAATAAACTCTGGAGTGCTTTTTGATGGCAGATGGAATCAAATTCTTTACTGAAATCCGTGTACGCTACATCAACTTGCTGGTTTTCCAACTCATTAATTATTTTACTGGTGAATTCAACCAGATTAGTTGATGTGGATCGGCCAGGCATAAACCCATGCTGGTGTATTGATATATGACGTGCAATTGTGTAGCATGTAACGTCATCTCGTTTACCCGATTTAAAAATCGGTGTAATTTTGAAATTTTCCATTTTTATGGAAACACGCCGGTGTTTAAGGAGTGATTGAATAGGTGACATTATGAAATTGACAAAATGTCAGCGTACTCCTTCAAAATAGAAGAGGGTATATTGTCTAGATCACAGCCGTCGTCAAATAAAATGTTATCCTCAAATATAACAGGAGGAGTTACGATGTTATTGCCGGGTTGTTCGTACATTCGTTGGAGTTTGTGGAGCTGGTATTGTTATAGGTTACATTTGCAGGGTATCTGAAAATTTCAATTTTATTTCTAAAGTATTTTCAAAATTGTTTTGGACTTACTTTGATTTTTCCTTGAATTTGATCGAGACCACGACCTGAATTTTGATTTGAAATAAATTTCAAATTCGTTACTATGTTGTAGGAACATTTTTTTGTCGAATTCTAACCCGCTTTTCAACATTTTGGCGTACGCTTTCGACTTCCGATTTTTTAAGTTAACTAGCCTATCATCGAACTACTGAGGGTGAATATTTTGTGGTTTCCAGCACATAGATACATAAATTTCGAAGCCTTGCTGCTTTAATGTCATTAAATTTATCAACATTTTCGTTTATATCATTGGAATTGAGAGTTGTTTGCCAGTTGATGGATTCTAGATAACTTTGTAGCTTCGCGCGTTTTTTTTGAAGTTGTATTTGATTGGTTGTAGGTGTTCTGAACTCGCCATTACATTGGTCAAATACGATGTCTAAAGATTTGTGATTGATATCATTTATGACGAAAGGTAACACGGATTCTGAAATTTTGAAAGTGTCAATGTCGTTGCTGAAAACAAGATCCAGTAATCTATCACGATTATTATCAATGGCATTTATTTGGTTCAAATTAACACCAAGTATGGCGTCTACAAATAAAGATTCCGCGTCTGTTGTTATATTGCATGGTAAAATATAATTTAGTTCCGGTCCAGATTCCACATTATATTTGGAAGATTAAAATCACCAAGCACAAGAACTAAATCTGACGAGTTTGTTGTATTGATAACTTCATCATTCGCATCGATGCAAGTTGCGTAATGATTACACTATTTGAATGAGGTGGTTGCAGATAGGGTACGAGCCATCATATAATTTTTTGTTTAGATTAGTGTCCTCCACCATGTATATTACAGTTAGACGGAGTGTAAATACGATAGACGCATTTTATTAGAGGAATTTTGAAACTTTTCTGGAACCCCACGCCAATATTATAGACTTATTAATTCCATCAATACATCGGGAACTTGAAACACGAATCAAACCTTTTAAAACAAATAAACTACCTTGTTTATTTAAGTTTATGCTGTTGAAATGTATAAGCACATACACAAATATATACGAGGTAGTTAAAGTTTCACACATTTCGAATATTAATAATTCTCAATAATCTCAAAGTTTCAATCAGGACACATAAAATTAATTCCAAATTCGAATCACATAAATTTTTGTTTTTAATTCTAAATTCAATTTTCATTTCCTTTTATGATTTTCTGTATCGGTCAAAAGGTGTATAGTCTTATACCACCACCATGTACATTTATGTACACTATAAAGGTAGAATAAGTATATAAAATCCTTCATAAATATAGAACTTAAAGCTGGATATATGTATGTTCGACCGTATATACAACGTATTTATGATGAAAAAGCTTTTTGATTCTTAATACGCAAGAAAAAACTTTCAAACCGGATGAAATAAAGATAATCATAAAAATAATAATCATAAAAGTTCTATAATTTACTATATTTCACAAATAAAAGCACGAGTGCTAAAGAAAAGGTCAGACAAATTATTGATCTTGCCCTTATCTTGGTTTCTCACAGAACAAGAATAAAAATTCGGGTTTTTATTTAATTCTCGGTCGCTTGTTGTTTAACCAAAAATGTTGCTAATTTCAACACAGTAGATTTTTGTTTTTTGCACCTGATTTTCGGTTTTTGATGTTTCTTAAATTTGAGATAATTAAGAAGTAATATTGTTGTAACCGGAAATTAAATATAGTGAGTCTATAGATTATTTTGGGATTAAGTGTTTTTTTTTTGCTTTGGTAATGTAGAGAAGGTACGCTGCATATAGGCCACAAAAATTTTGGGTTTCAATTAAATTTAATGGAATAATTTATTTTTTATTAGCTTGATTAAAACAAAGTATTATGAAATTTAGATAAGCATGTAAGTTACAGTTGGTCAAAACGTAGATTAAGCTCTTGTAAGTCAATTTTGTCGAATGAACACGTGTGTCTTTTGACATTTGATATAAGAATTGGGGGATCAAAATTTGATTCTGAATGTCTAACAAAAACCAAATGACCACGCTCGAAGCTATTGCCGAGTTCCATGACAACCATTGATCCGGATCAGTTCCCATTTTATATGGAAAACCTGATTCAAATTTTGTTTAGATCACAAATTTTGATTTGAAATCTAGTAAGCGCCTTTGCGTTGTTTTATGAAACATGAACTGCACCGGATCAGATCAAGCATCAAAAAACAGAGCCATTGACAAGGTATGGATAGGGTTTAGAAATTGGTTTACGTTAATTTTCGTTAACCCATTATTGACACAGTTATTTTTTTATCGTTTTTTATTTTTTTTTATTTTTCTGTTTCATTTCAGTCGAAATATTAATAAAACGAAATAAAAAAGTTTAGGTTATTGTTGGATTTCAAAGATATTAGGTGGTTAAATGCACCACATGTAAACATAAATTTATATAAATTTTTTTATAAATTTATTTATTTAAAAATAACAAAATCTTATGAAAATAATTTATTAAGAAATAATTGTCATTAGTCTAATTCATTCGTATTGTCGGCATATAACTACATTTTTATAGAAATATGAATGTTTCAATGCTTTGTGAAAACCCGAAGCACATTTTACGTGTAAGGAGGCAACTACATATTTCACAGCTGTAAAAAGTATGTGATTGACACTCTTTACAACGTAGCCGTGATTCCGCTTTTACGGTATAGTGGGCCCCTTTTACAAGAAATTCAGGTGCATTATAGTAGATTTCCGCTGTACTAGAAGTTTCCATGTTAAACACGCAATGCGTTGGTTAATTGTTTTCGAAACTGTAATTGATTCATTTGGCATCCGTAGCGTTTGCTTAATGACCACGCATTAGTTGCGGCCAAATCAAACATCCTTAACACAACTGGCATTTACAATTTTTTACCCCGGTAATTTGAAATGTGTCGATCTAATTGATCAACCCCGCTCATGTATTTTGTTATATTTGGATATAACTAGTGGCAGAGGAATATCAACTTTTTTACGTTCTAAATGTACGTACGAGCGGCTGCTGGTGAATTGGTTCCAAAAACATTTGACAATAGATTCACTACTTTGTTGTCTTTCCAACGATTTAAATTAATCCATTCTGAGTGTCGACGTAGTTCTCGCAGTATCCTCGAGATTTCTCTTTTAAAAGTTTTTTATCGCTCATTTTAATATTTCTTAGACGATTCTCCCGCGGTGTTTCTGTTTTAGCACATCGAATATCATTAAGCAACCGCAAAAGATTTGGCCAAGTAAAAAATTATCGAAGTAAAATGAAAACACCAATCCCGGGAAAGCGTTCGATTAATTTTTTCGTAAAGCTCATTATTACAGATTCTCCTAATCCTATAACATTATGTCACGTTCCTGGTAGTGGCCTTGGTAAATATCGAATAGGTAGCAGTAGCTGGAAGGACTTACTGCCACCCATGATTTGTAACCGAAGCGCACAGGTTTATAACATCGGTTTATAACAGGTTTATACATCGCTTCATCGATTGATATGTTCATCTCAACAAGTGCATATTTTGAGAACATCTCGTTCAAGTGACAAATTCAAGTGTCAAATCGTTTGATTTGACGATTTTATCTACATCACAAAAATGTATATTATCAAATATTCGCTCGAACACTGTCCGGCGTATCCATTATGCCACAATCTCGTTCCTACTATGCTCATATTTTGACCAGTATAAACGACTTCGTGGGATCATATTATATCCAGATATAATCACCAACCCCTACGAATGTGTAGAAGTCATCGGCATCAATTTGTATTGTTTTATTACGTTTTGTTGCTGCATAATAATTAATTATCACGATGTGATTTATCACGGACTCCACAAATGGTATTGGGAAAAACAATTTAAAAAATTCTGTAGGATTACCAGTCGCACTAAGGCTTAATGGGTAATTTTTCTTGCCTTCCCAAGGTTTATGTTGATATAAAAATGACGATAATGGGAGGCTATCTTCATCCCCTGGCGGCAGCACATTTGAGTAATTCGTGTTTGTGGTAAACTTGCTGCTGGTTCAATTTCATCAATATCCTCATCATGATGATTAAGTTGAAGTTGTATTGCTGCCAGTAGCTGATTCTTACTGAGACAATTGGGATCATTAGCATCCTCCGATTCACTATTTTCTGCGAGACTTAATGGTTCCTTCCTAAAAAAATGTTAAAGTGTCCAAGTGTATTTTTCCACCTTCGATCAAAATACTCGTTGATGCTAAAAATGGTCATGAATGTTTCTATTTTTATTTTTTATTATTACGATACATTTGTTGAATAAATGTTTATAGTCAAAATAAACACATATTTACAAATAACACAGTAATATTTGAACTTACCAATATTTTCTGGTGTCGGGATCTATATTTGACCAATATTAATTATTCACTACCAATTCAAGTGTGAGTCACGCCAGAAATCCCATTTTGGAAATTCCAAGGTTTTCTTATTTTATCGAGTAGTGTTTGATTGTGCAATTTTGTGCGTCTAACGGTAAAATTTGTGCATAATGTATTTTGGGAGATAATGTGGGATTTCTGACGTGATTATCACACCAGAAATCCCATAGATCCGTTTAATCATCAGGGCATATGTTTTGCTTTAGTTTAATTGTGCAAAACTGTGCATGCGGAAATCAATTTAGCTCTTCTCCAGAATTGGTCAGCATTTCTCCTAGAACGGCTTTATCTACCCATTTACATGCGTTATGCACAAAATCTGTTAAGTAGATCAACTATGTAAGAAAAAGTCGTAGTTTTCTAGCCACAATGTTTAGACTAGAAGTATATAACCTGACAAGACCAGGATTCACGGGTGACATACTCCATATCAGCCAGAATTGGGAATAGAAAACCCTTAATTCAACCCTAATTTTTATAAATGATATCACCTAAACTGCTTGTACTGAACATACTGATCAAGTTTCTGACGTCATTCACACAAATTCAAGACACAATAGATAAAATACTGACTCACTAACATATTCTCTCTGGCCTTATATCTGTTTAATGATATAACGGTAATTTATTCTCATTTCAAATTCCCGGAAAAATAACGTGTGGATTTAGTAAAACAGAGAAGAGAATAACAGGTGTTTATTGGTGCATAAATTAACCGATTGTCATTAATGGATTATTAAGTTCAAAACCCTAGAGAATAATCCTAATTCGCTTTTAAACAATTCGATCTACCGGGAGAAATGCTACATGAAACTCAGGGTGATTGTCAAATTTAACAGAATGAAGTTTGTAAGGAAAGGAATGCAACGTTGCTTTATTGGGTGTAGTTTTGGGTATTAGTAAAAATAACGGACAAAATGAAAATTAAGATTATAATTGGCATTTGTCCTTTGTTTTTATTGTGTTAAAAGTAAATTAATTTTTAATGCTATATTTACAACATAATGAGAGAAGAACTTTAAATTTGTTTTACATAATTGCTGTGTCCTCATATCTATACTCTAAGTCTAGAGATATGAGGACACTTGGATTTTTTGTCAGTTATGTGACTACGACTACGTTCTAATTCAAATCCGTCAGACATGTCGAGTAAAAGATAATATTAAAATACTTTTGTTTAATAAATTATTTAGAGTTCCAAAACAACTAAGCAGGAAAGTCATTGACGACACACCAGCCAAGCTGTCAAGCATGACATGTTTATGGATATTTGTCAGCAAATAGGAATGATTTTTGTTTGTGCCAAATCTGACATGTCTGAGGAGGGTCTTTATGATAAGTCATAAACTAATCATATATGACGTAAACATGAATTGTATGTGATATATCTGAATTGAATCGTATATGGGTATGTCTTACAAAAATTTACGTGGGCCATTTATAATAAAAATATTTTATTTAAATTAAGTTATTTTAAATTTATTTTTAGCACACATTTTTTTTATAATTGAAATTAAATAAATAAAAACACGTTAAGAAACTGTGATAATATTTTTTGTAATTTATTGTAATAGAAGACCGGTTGCGGGAAAATTTATCCCTTTGTCAATCAAATTTTTAACTTTTAGTATTAATTTTACCATTTAAATGCAATGGATTGTGTCTGTGTTTCTAAATCTCCAGTTCTTCGCGTCGATTCATATTCTGGCCTTCAAGCATTCTGTTCAATATGTTCATGATAGTGTAGGTGTGATTTTCGTCTGTTAAATGCTGCGCATAATTTGATTGTATGTGCATTTGTCCGACTTCTCGGACTCGTGTGCTCTTTTAATCTCGTTTCAAATAATCTGCCCGTATGTCCAATATAAAATTTGTTACAATCATTACATGTTAATTGATAAACACCAGTATGGAGTTGTCTATCATTAAGCCTAGTGGTTGGTTAGTTTTGAAGTATGTGTTTGGTTCTTTTGCAACATTGTATCCGTATTTGTGTAAAACACTTAGTACAATGTTACTTGTGTTTCTATTGTAATCTAATGTTATAAATTGTTTATTATTATTATTGCCTGTATTGTAAAGAGTGGTTAAGTGGTATTTTTCAATTCTATATTTTATTCTTTCGTTTATACGATCAATCAAGTTTGTGTTGTAGCCAATAATCATCAATATTCATTGGTATATTGTTCAGCCTGTTTAACATATGTCTGCATGCATATAATTCGTGTTGGTGTGGATGGTTTGAGCTATTTGCTGCGTTTTTTTGAAAAAGCTGCTCTAGACCACGATAAATTATATTTTGATTTTTTAAACAAACCTAATATGCGAATTATTAAAATATTTGTGCTTCGGATTTACTCAATCGAATCCTAAAGAGCTTATACTAAGTCAATATCTTGCATTATATTATCGAATAAAGTTTATTTATGCTTGTTCTCAACAACTCTGGATATTATGTAGAGTACAACAGAGTTCATCAAAAAAAATTAATAATTCCTGAACTGACGAAAGAGGGAAATTTTTTTAGTACACAATTTTTTGATTGTTACTTCATTTACAACTGGAAATTTGAAAGAATGAAACTGAAATGACTGAATTGTAATTTTAATAAGAAAAAATGGATATCATAATGTTTGCTGGTGAAATTAATTAATTTATTTTAATATTGGATATAATTGTGTTTAATTATAAACCAAAAATTAAATGTCAAAATGATTGACTTGAAGTTAGTTAAAGTTGTTGTTCTAAATTATTTTGTTTAAATTTCCTTGTATTTTCCCTATATTTTATCGCGGTCTCGATAAAAGCTCGATAAAAGCTCGGCTTGGTTTCCTGTAATTTTTGAATTCGTGTTTGTGGTCGTTGTTTTTAATAGTTAAATCTCGAAAATTAATGCCGTTGTTTCTGCCTCTAAAGTGAATATAATTTTGTTATGAATATTGTTGACGTATTGTAACAATTCGTACAATTGTCTATGCGTTCCTTTGAATAACAAAAGTACATCGTCGACGTATCTATGCCAATACAGTATATTGTAATTGTAGTAATTTAAGTATATATTCGCCAATGTACCGGATAAAGGACTTCCCATTGGTAATCCTTCTGGTTGTGCAAAATACTAGGATTACCTGGGACACTTGTTTCTGTATAAACAGCGAATTTTTTTGTTATTTAATGTATAGTTGAAAATTGGATTGACAAAGGGTTACCCCGAAATATATCCTGAAATCGGTCTCCTATTATAATGTTTTTTTAATTTCAATTATAAAATAAATTTTTGTACGTAAATAAATTTTAATTGTTACTGTGTGAAAAGTGTCGGTAAACTACATAAAATAGAATCACGCCATTGTGTGAAATCCGTTGATATTTGTTATAAATAAATAAACCAATAATGTATACGAGAGTCGATCAATAAGAACCAGTATTCGAAAACAGATGGCGTTGCTGAGAGAAGTTGACATTACTATCGTGTACTGCCATCTATTTCTTTTTTATTTGGCAGCCAGGTGTATCACTCGTGTTTCGTGTTTCTCAATAAAATGGAAAAAGAGCAATATCGATTCGTAATTCGCCTGTTATTTTTGAATGGAAAAACACGCGAAGGAATAAAAGCGAAGTTGGATACTATATATGGGACTCTTCACAGGTTCAACGAATTTAAATGTGGTCGTACATCTGTTTTTGATGATGAGCGGCCAGGCCGCTCGGCAGACATTGTTACCGAGGAAATCGTTGAAAAGGTGCACGACATGATTTTCGCTGATGGCCGAATTAAAGTGCGCGAAGTAGCAGACGCCGTAGGTGAGTCGTACTGAATGGCAATTAATATTTTAAATGATAATATAAGTGTGAGAATGGTGCCGGCCCGATGAATGCCGCAATTGCTCATTCCAGCCGCTTATTCATCCGGAATTGTCGCGGCCAAATTGTATGCACTACTTAACTGCGCTACGAATTACTGTCGCACCCACCTTATTCGCACGACCTGGCTCCCTGTGATGTTTTTCTGTTCCCCATGATGAAAACTTGTCTTGGAGGAAAACAAAGAGGTTATCACCGAGTCGGAAGCGTATCTTGAAGAGTTTGAGAAATCGTATTTTTTGGAGGAGTTAAAGAAATGGCAGAAACGTTGGAAAAAGTGTATCGACCTAACAGGAGATTACATTGAAAAATAAAAATTTAAAAAACTTGTGTCTTCATTCCTAATACGTGTACTTATTGTTCGACTCTCGTATATCCTGCCGCCTTAAAAAATATAATAATTTTTTTAAGGCCACGTGCTAGTCGAACATACAAAATAACAAAATTTGGTTATGTCCAAATTTTTCGTAATTACAAAACAAATAAACATACCCCAAGCCAAAAAATAAAGAAACATCGAAAATTTGTCATTCGTGTTTCACTTTGGACATTTCATGAAAGAAAACATGTATATGGCATGTCTCACACTAGCCGTCTTACGCTGACAGTCATTGGACGAATCATTTTAGAACCATTTTAGAACATCAAAAACCACCAAAAAACTATATTTTCTCCCTTTACTAAGAAAAAAAGTAATACATTGAAACGAACGTCTATCGCAAAAAATATTCACATGCATGTTATCAAATTTCCAACTAGGAAATGTTCAAACATTATTTGAATAAATTGGAAAGCCTCTCTCAGCCAACGGAGGTGGTCAATATTTTTCGATTTTTTGCGCAAAATCGTGTTCAGCAGGCAGTAGGCTATACGATTTTATTATTGACAGGTCCAGCTTACTGTTTCGCAGGCCTTTCATAAAAACCGAATTTACTAGAGTCATCGCATACATCGATGGAACGCATAGTAATGTAATAAAACTGGTTAAAACTGAAGATCATGTTTTAATAGAAGAGATGCGCGTAGTCTAAATATAACGATGGAGTGAATTTAATGAGTGATTTAACATTTAAAGTAAAGGGTTAATTGTATTAAATGAAAATAACTGATCCCTCTGTAGACATGCTATTAAAAACTAAAACAACGCCCGTCACGTCAGATTATACCAGTTTTGATGGAGATGATGAATATAACGTTCCATAAATTTCATGTTCGTACTAATTTTATACATTATTAGGTTGATTTCGGATACTTAAGCCATGGATAATGTCACCATTTAGGAATAATATTCAGGGCTCAAATAAATTTAGATTTAATAGTGCGCATACATTTTAAGTTATAGTTTTTGCCTTAGCGGCCTCAGTCGAGACGCGGTATAAGCCGTTTACGACCCCAATTTTTTTATATTGGAGTTGTTATATGCTAAACTTACGCGCTAAGACGACCTTAGATATATTGTAAAATCATTATTAGTGTGGTAAGGGGCATTGGTCTAGAAGGTTTATATACCAGCCGAAATGTCAACCTCACCCGCACGTGCTGCTCTCTGCTAATCAACCAACGAGGCTCCCGCTCTAGCGATCGAGAAACGGCGGGATAACCTAACACCGTGAAACTAGCAAATGATGTTCTCTTGACTGACCCACTACCAATCACACTAGTTAACTTGGTAGCCGCTGCAATAATCAATCGTTAAAGCAATGAGTGTACAATAAAACGGAATTTTTACACCAGGTGGTACCCCAACTGCACAGTTGGTCAATCCACTCTCACACGCGGCAAGCTCAATGCTACAACTGTCGGCCGTTTAACCATACACGCAAATACTGTAATGGGCAGCCCAGATGCGTAAAGAACGAACCAATGAGATGCATACACTGTGGTAATCATCACCCAGCAAATTACAGAGGCTGCGAGGTAGTCAAAGAGCTGCAAAGAATGAGAGACCACCAGAGAAATCAAACATGTAAGAGTTCTCAACCTAGGATGCAATCTTAACCAAAACAAATCGCGTCAAACCGAGTCAGGAAAATCATGTCATGCAAGAAATACTTCAGAAGCTATCAATTCACATCTGGACAGCACCGAGTCAGGAAAACCATGTCCTGCAAGAAACACTTCAGAAGCAAAACGCTATCAATTCACATCTGGTTGCAAATTACTAGCGACTAGAATATATGGGCGAACTACTGATAAATAAGAAGTGAGACAAGGAACACTGGAAAATATTTCGATGAGGTAAAATAAAAAAATAACGGATGCGACAAATAAAACTAGAGGTCATTGACATACCTTCATTCTAGTCCATACAAACTTAACAAGAAAAATAAAGACACACTATTTAAGAATTGCTACCTGGAATGTAAATGGCCTTGCGCAACGCATTTCAGAATTAGCGGAACACCAATTTTTATTAAGGATAATATTAAATACTACGGAGAATTAAAAATAGAGAAGGGAGCTATGCAAGTAGCTACTGTATCTATTGAAACCATAAATAACATGACGTATAGTATATCAGCAATCTACTGTCCACCCAGATATAACACAAAAAGAAGACTACATCAAATATCTTAAATCGCTTTGTAGTAATTTTATTATTTGAGGTGACTTTAACTCGAAAAACATATTCTGGGGATCACAAAGAACTACTCGCAAAAGTAGAGCTAATAAAGCAAGCAGGACATTGAAATGTGAGTTTCGCTCCAGTAGAAAGCCAACCTACTGGTCTACGGACCCAAATAAGATTCCTGACCTTCTGGATTTCTATATAACGAGAGGTATCTCCGAAAATTACCTAGCATTCGAAAATGAAGAACGGCTATCGTCAGACCATTTTCCAGTTTTAATGACAATAAGTGACACGGTAGTAAGGAAGGCAAACCCTCCAAGACTAACAAATTACAAAACAAACTGGGAATACTTTCGGCAGCTAGTCGAAGAAAGCGTCAATCTACTAGTGCATATCTCGAACGCTTACATAATAGAAAAAGAACTAACTGGAAAGCCTCATTGAAATTGTACAAAACGCGGCATGGGAAAATATTCCTGATCAGCAAGAAATATTGCTAAAATGTATATACAACCCAGTTGAAATGAGGGAGTTGGTTAACGAAAAAAGTAAAGCTCGTAAGAATTGGTAAAGAACTGGAGCCCCTGAAGACAAACCAATCCTAAACACCTTGTGCAATAAACTTAAACTATTTATAAAGGAGATTAAGAATGAGTCAGTTGCTAGCTTCTTAAGAAACCTGACACGGTACGGCCGCAAATCGAAATTTGGATCTCCAGATTACGCCATATGCACCAGTAAATCGAAAATTGGACCTCCAGATTACGCCATGTACGCACCAGCCTCAGCGGCCACATGGCCGAAATCATATTCAAGCATTAATGGTATACAATTACGAGTATATATCCAATAAAACTAATTTCACTGATATTGAAAATATTTTTCTTTGCTCTATTTTAATTTAAAATTGGGAACCTCTTAAAAAACACACTTTACACTCTAAGCTATTTGCATAAATTGGGAGACTCCTGTTATTTATCTATCTCCTGTCTAAATCTTTCCGCCGGAGGTAGAAACTTCCATTGGAGGTTTTTCGTTTTTGCAAATATTTCGAAAAGTAATTCAGTTACGACAAATGTTACCTAAAACTAACAGATTGTAGTTTTCCAACATTTAAGCCGAAATAGTGATTTTTATAAATAAATCGTTTTCAAGATAGATTCGGCATCTTTATAGCCCGGACGGATTGAATGATCCGGATGAAACACGAAACTTAAACTTTTTTTGGTTGGGTCCCAGTGATGTTTGGGCAAAATCGGTTCGCCGAAAGTGGTTCCATAGCCTTTTCTTTTTTCTAAATATTTTGAAAAGTAGCAAAATTCGTGAGTAACAAAATGCTCCGCAACATTATATACAATGTTGCACCATACAATGCTACTCACCAACACACATCATTTGGGGTATTTTAAGAAAATGGTCATTTGTATGAGATGAAATACCTACGAGTATATTGTTCAAAAGTATTTTTCGAGAAAATTCGAATCAATCATAAAGAAAAATTTAAAAACAAAATTTTACCCATGGCGAAATGGTATATTGTCTCATAATCTCAAATTTTAAAATCAAATTTTTTGCATCTTTTGATATTTTGAAATTTGTTTCGATTTTATGGTCGATCATCATATTTCTAGTGGGATCTGACATCAAAACTCACGTAATCACGGAAATACATTTTTTTAATAATTTTTCCCGAAGGAATGGCATCAGACGATCCCTTAATCATCTAATGTTTCCCAATAATATTCGTGTTTTTATATAATTTGGTACTTGGGACCAACCACTTGGTCCATAAGCTCCCGGATTGTTCAAATTATTAGATGTGCAAGTAGAAACTCAGCTTTTTATGATCAAATTCTACTTTATTGAAAATATAATTGTTTCAAAGATTAATTATCTAAATATTCGCCATTACTATCTATGGTCTTTTCCTATTGATCAGGTAGATGATGAATGCCTTCGTTATAGAACTTGATGGTTTCGAAGCAAAATTGTCATCTCGTCATTTTGGCCGCTGGTCTTTCAAATATGATGGCATCGATCTGAAAAAGTTGTAATCAAAGTGAGCCAAGCTGATTTTGCTGTATGTGGACGGGGCAACAATATCCTCTTCCGCCTTCCTTGGCCTGTAAATGACTTTTTTTTATCCAGAGCATAACTTAATTAACGTTCAGCTGTAACAGCTTCACCAGGTTCCAGAAGCTCATAGTAAAAGAATCCTTTATAATCCCATCAGACACACAGTAACACATTCTTGGCATGAATATTCTTTTTTGCAATTGATGTTGATGGCTGGCCTGGATCAACCCATGGTTTTCTGCGTTTAGGATTATCGTAAAAAATCGATTTTTCATCACCCGTACACAGAAAAAACTAAAATAGAACAATTATCTAAATTAAATGATAACATATTAAATGATTTTATTTAATATTTTACTTGTTTTAACTATTTATTTGATAAAATACGAAATGTAATAAGATACGTAATTAGTTGATCTTGTGCATTACAAATTATATGATTAATTAAATGAATTTATTAAATATTTGAAATTTTAAATAATATCTTTCATTAAAACATTAAAAGTAATTGGTAAAATTTATCTTAAGGTAAATTTGTTAAAACATTTAAACATTGTTTGTTTTCTACTAAATTCATTAGCAGTTGTTATTTGGATTTACTAAACAAATTTATAAATCATCTAAATCAATAGCAAAATCATAGAATTAACATTTGTTAATTCATATAATTCCTATCCATGAATGCAGCATTAATTTGGAGTTGTTTTACCAAAATTATAATAATTCGCTAAGTCAATGAGTTTTTATTCTATATACATGATTAAAGTATTTGAAGTTTGATCACACTTCAGACTGAGATGTTTATGCTTATGTTAATATTTTTGCCGAAGGCAAGCAAACTGCCAAAGCCAAACCCTTGGTATTTTTGACTCATGATTGATTTAATTAAATCACAGAAATTTATTATATTTTATAAATTTCTGTGATTTAATAAGCTTCTAATATATATTACTAATTATATATTTCATTTTTATATATATATTTAGTATATTTCCTTTAAGAATGTTATGCAAATCATTTAATAAAACATTAAAATAATTAATCAAATCATTAAATAATTGATTATTAATGTAAATTATAAATAAATGTTTTATATAATCATTTAGTTAAGTCAGCTAATTAATTTATTTAATCCAGTAACATTTTGATTATAAATCAAACAAATATATTATTGTTTTAGTTGAAACAATTATTTCAAAGCTTGGATAAAATCATCTAATTAAGATTCAATAAATCAGCCAATCAATTTCCATGGCTAAAAATCAATCCTCGAATTTAAATAAAATTGATTAATCTTTATATGAAAATACTATTGTTTTCTTTCTGTGTAATGACTGTGCAAAAAATTCTTTCTTTTGTAGCCAGAAATCAAATTGATGCAGATGTCAACTCTTCGGTTTTTGTTTTTTTTCGGTCAATTTATGAGGAACTCATTTTCCTTCCATCTGTATTTTTCCCATTGCATGCAATCGAAGTAATATGGCTTGGTGAGTAATTCCTAACTGTTCCGCAAGCTCTTTTTGAGTTTGAGACGGATTTTCATCCAGTAAAACTTTAAGTTATTCATCTTCAAATTGTTTTACTGCACCTGGACGTGCATCGTCCTCAAGACTAATATTGCCATCACGAAATCTTGCAAACCTCTTTGCTGTCACAAGCTACATATATCCAAAATGGCGGGCGTCCTGGATGCGTTCAAGTATATTTATTGCAACCAACTTCAGAGCCGAGTTTCTACTTGCACGTCTAATATAATAGCAATAGAAGTGTTTTCAAATAAATTATGCATCTTATACACAATAAAATCTTCTTAATATCGGCATAATTTTATTTCGATGAATCGTAAATCTTCATAGGAAATCCCTTTGAGACCCGAAAATTGTACGAAAATGAATTGTGCTGACGTACATTTCATCGAAATTATTCATAATGGTGGGAGGGGGTAATAATCGGGTGGAATGATGGAGAGAAAATTACCGGGGGTGTAATGGTGGGAGAAATTAGTTACCGACGGTAATGGCTGAGGGGCAATGAACCGAGGGCTAATTGGATGGGGGTAATGATGGCGAGTATTGTCCTAGCGGTTTATTTCCGTGGTGGGGGAGGAGTCAAGCCTGAGACCCTTGCCAGGAGCCAAATTAATCCTATACAGAGTTAAATACATATTTCTTTGAATGATTCTTTCATCGGGATAATAACATCCGGAAGCCCTTAAAATTCCAATTTCAACAAATGTTGAAATGTTCATTTTTGATCTGAGATTAGTGTTTTATCTATCATGCTGGTTTAATAGTATGACGCTAGATTTATTTTATTTTTGGATTGACATTAAAATATATCGGCTTTCCTCTGGTAACAGACTAAGTTTTGATTATTCATATCAAAAATATAAAATATTTGGCAGATTCTTGCTTGCAGCCAATTTTAATATTTTTTTATAATACCATAATATTTTTCAGAATTGAATTTTTTGCCCAACTTCATATATGTACACAAAGAACTATGACAATTTTTATTAAAATATTTCATTTCATTGATAACTTTTGCAAGTTCATATTATTACTCATACTATCAATAGTAATCGTTTCGGAATCAATTGTTTTGGAAGAGCGTAGCGTGAAATTGTGTGAGATAGCTGACACCTTAAAGATATCAGAAGGTAGTGTATGCACTATTTTCTATAAAAAATTTGTTCATGAGAAAGCTGTTTTCAAAGAGTTTGCCACAGCTGCTCACATTAAACCGAAACAGCAACGCGTCGATAATTTAGAGCTAACAAAATTGGACGGTAAGGGTTTGGCCTCTGTATTTTGGAATATGCAAGGTATTTTATGCATCGATCTTGTAAGGAAAGACCATTAACAATGCATCGTGTCAGTTGTTGACTACGATGGCAAAATTGTACAAGTTCGAATTGCTTCTGCATCCATCGTATTCTCGTGGTCTGGCTCCTAGAGACTACTACTTGTTCACAAACCTCAAAAAATGCTTGAGGGAAAGCGAATTGACTCAGCCAACGATAAATTGTTCTACAAAAAAAGCATCTCTAATATATGCGGTAGAATGAATTCCGCCTTGCAGGAACTATGTTGATGAACAAAGTCGAATTGTGCAATTAGCAGAATCTCAGCTTTAACGGCATGTGAAGAATTATTTTAGCATTCGAATGTTTATATTTCCCATAATTTTTTGGTTTCGATATTTAAAAATTTGTAACGCTTAAACACTTTTTAAACACAAAAATGTGTATTACTCAATAACGAGTTTATGTGCACACATTTAAGTGCCATTGTTTTTCAAAGAACAGCAATTAAATTGATAATCTGTTACAAAAAATAAAAATAAAAACTAATAGGTTAAAGTGATTTAAAATTTTAGTTCAAAGCTCTGAATTTTAATGTATGAACATTATGTTTAAAAAGTTTGTTACACACACAAACTTTATAGCAACACAGCATCTAACCATGCCAAATATAGAGAAGAACAACAAACAGCACCAAAGTCAAAAGAAATTTATGGTACGATACAAAAGAAAAATGTTTGATAAAGTTTTATGGAAAACTAAAAAAAAATACAAGAAGCATACACAAAAAAGCTCACAAAAAGTATGTGTTTAGATTTTCAAAGAGATCAATTTATTAATTTTTTTTTTCATTTTGGTTATGAATATGATGATGCTCATCTAGTTTATGGGTAATGGTTGGTTTATTTACGTGCTGTGGAGATATGATGTATAGTTCATGTAATCTCGAAAGTTTTTTCAAAACTCTAGATGAATAGATGTTTTTTGATTTTGGAATATGCTTTGATTTTAAACAATGTGATGGTTTGTAAGACAATGTTTAAACTGAGGTTCTACAACTTTAAAGAATATGCTTAAGCTGTAAGGATTTTCATGTAATATTCTATATGTAAAGGGTGATTTTTTTGTGGTTAGGATTTTCATGCATTAGTATTTGACAGATCACGCGGGATTTCAGACAAGGTGTCAAAGAGAAAGATGCTCAGTATGCTTTGACATTTCATAATGAATAGACTTACTAACGAGCAACGCTTGCAAATAATTGAATTATATTACAAAAATCAGTGTTCGGTTCGAAAAGTGTTTCGCGATTTACGTCCGATTTATGGTCTACATAATCGACCAAGTGAGCAAACAATTAATGCGATTGTGACCAAGTTTCGCACTCAGTTTACTTTATTGGACATTAAACCAACCACACGAATGCGTACAGTGCGTACAGAAGAGAATATTGCGTCTGTTTCTGAGAGTGTTGCTGAAGACCGTGAAATGTCGATTCGTCGCCGTTCGCAGCAATTGGGTTTGTGTTATTCGACGACATGGAAGATTTTACGCAAAGATCTTGGTGTAAAACCGTATAAAATACAGCTCCTGCAAGAACTGAAGCCGAACGATCTGCCACAACGTCGAATTTTCAGTGAATGGGCCCTAGAAAAGTTGGTAGAAAATCCGCTTTTTTATCGACAAATTTTGTTCAGCGATGAGGCTCATTTCTGGTTGAATGGCTACGTAAATAAGCAAAATTGCCGCATTTGGAGTGAAGAGCAACCAGAAGCCGTTCAAGAACTGCCCATGCATCCCGAAAAATGCACTGTTTGGTGTGGTTTGTACGCTGGTGGAATCATTGGACCGTATTTTTTCAAAGATGCTGTTGGACGCAACGTTACGGTGAATGGCGATCGCTATCGTTCGATGATAACAAACTTTTTGTTGCCAAAAATGGAAGAACTGAACTTAGTTGACATGTGGTTTCAACAAGATGGCGCTACATGCCACACAGCTCGCGATTCTATGGCCATTTTGAGGGAAAACTTCGGAGAACAATTCATCTCAAGAAATGGCCCGGTAAGTTGGGCACCAAGATCATGCGATTTGACGCCTTTAGACTATTTTTTGTGGGGCTACGTCAAGTCTAAAGTCTACAGAAATAAGCCAGCAACTATTCCAGTTTTGGAAGACAACATTTCCGAAGAAATTCGGGCTATTCCGGCCGAAATGCTCGAAAAAGTTGCCCAAAATTGGACTTTCCGAATGGACCACCTAAGACGCAGCCGCGGTCAACATTTAAATGAAATTATCTTCAAAAAGTAAATGTCATGGACCAATCTAACGTTTCAAATAAAGAACCGATGAGATTTTGCAAATTTTATGCGTTTTTTTTAAAAAAAAAGTTCTCAAGCTCTTAAAAAATCACCCGTTATTACATCGCCTGGAAAGTTCCCGGTCTGACACATAGATGGTGCCACAAATTTAAAACTCATATGATTATTAAATTCTTCAAATGATACTTGTTAAAATTTCATGAAATTTCGATCATTAAGTTTACAAGTTACAGTTGTTTTAGTGACGCTACTTTTGTTAATTTCAAAACATTGAAAACAAAAAAGAATTTCGTGTGTTGATTAAACGGTGTTTTCGATGGGGAAAAATACCGTTCAAGCGAAGCAGTGGCTTGATAAGTATTATCCGAACTCTGTACTTGTATGAAAATTAGCCACGTTCTGGACGCCCAAATGAGGCTGTGACTCCAGAAAATATGATAAAATCCACGAAACTGTTTTGAAAGACCGTAAAGTGAAGTTGCGTGAGATAGTTAGATATCAATGGAACATGTCGGTCATATTTTGCACGAACATTTGTCCATGAGAAAGCTGTGTTCGAAGTGGGTACCGCGATTACTCACAATGGATCAAAAACGACATCGCATCGTTTAAACCCAATAAAAAGGATTTTTTTATGCGGTATGTGACAATGGATAAAACATGGATCCACCTCTATACACCAGAGTCAAATCGGCAATCTACTGAAGTGCGAGAAGCCAGTGAACCTCGGCCGAAGCCACCAAAAGCACAACAGTCGGCTTTAAAGGTTATGGCGTCTGTATTTTGGGATGTACATGGTATAATATTCGTTGACTACCGTGAGACAGGAAAAAAGATCAAAAGCAAATATTATAACGGGTTATTGGTGCGTTTGAAGGAAGAAATCACTATAAAACGACCTCAAATTTTGAGTCATTTTGAGTCACGACCTCATTTTTGACCTTGCGAGTGGGGATGACCCAATTCTATACCAACATTTATTCTGATGATTCTTTGGCCACCCGGAAGTTTATATTTTATTTCTCACGGAATTTGGAATGATCTCAAATTAGCCAAGAAAAAGGAAAAAAGGAAACATGTAGAAAAAAAATTGTCCGTTCACGACAATGCACCATGTCACAAGTCGATCGCAAAAAAGGCACGAATTACACATTGAATTGCTTCCGCATCCACCGAAATCGCCAGATTTGGCCCTGAGCGATTATTACTTGTTTGCAGACCTCAAAAAAGCTCCAAGCAAAGAGATTTGGCACCAATGAAGAAGTGATTGCCGAAACTGAAGCTTATTTTGAAGACAAACATAAATCGTTCTACAAAAAAGCATCGAAATGTTAGAGAGGCTTTGAACTGATTGTATCGTTCTAGAAGGAAATTATGTTGATGATTAAAATGTATTCTTCCAACAAAAATTGTGTTTTCTTGGTTAGACCGGGAACTTTTTAGGCAATGTGTTATTTACTAAAGCTTGATCAGTAGATGTTAAAAAGATTACTTATAAAGTCAATAATATTACTAATCAACTACTGACGAAACTAGAACATAGCGGAATATTATAAGAACTGCGGTAACGAAAGTGCCATCGTATTTATTATATTATTTGAGTAAAAGTTACGTTACATAACTTTCTTGAAGTTGTCTGGAATTTTTATTATATTTACAAAGCTTAGTTAGTTATTTAGCCCGGTTAAGCTGTTGAGCTGACCTCCACCAAGTAAAATTGGAAAAAGTGTAGAATTATCAGCTACTTATAAGCTCTCGAAAACCATAAAGCAAAATTTTTGAGCTCACTCGGTAGAGCAGGAATTTAAGTAAGTGTAGTGCGAGAGGGATAAACATTGACTCATCCTCACCACTAAAAACAAGGTGTTTTGCATACGAATACATTTTTATTGTAGAATTATAAGCTATTTATGAGCTTTTAATTTAAAATTACTTCAAATATTAGGCTCACTCTTAAAATCATAAACAATCCCTTAGTTTGTTTAGCATTAAATAGAATTTATGAAAGAAGCATTACTGAATAAAGCATTAGTAAATAGCATTTATGAAAAATGATTAAAACAAAAAGATTATAAATGTTAGGTTATGTTAAGTTACAAGAAAAATTTGGTTTCAATTTACCGGAAATGATGAGTTATGAATGACTATCCTATCCTACCTATCCTATCTAAATTGGGAGATTCTCAGAAAATTTGAAACGGACAATGGAATAATACTAGTTGACAGTCGTTCATAGACGAAAGCGTTCAAAATCGACAAAAAAATAAAAGGAAGTCGGTCCACAACAGGAACGGTGTCCACCCTACACAGAGGCGATATTTCGGATCCTGTTAGGACGAACAGGCTTATACATGGTTAATTTTTTAATAAGTCCCGGAAACAGTGCAAAATATCAGAAAATTCCTCATAACAAAAATTGTTTAGCGTCGAGGGGGACGTTTAGTGGTGATCTTGAATGACCTGATGAAACGCATTAGCATTCGTGGCAAAAGGCAGTTGGGCACTATATATTAACTTCTTCATTTTTTGCCGGACTTTTATCTCGGATAGGATGCTAGTTAAAAGAAAAGTACTTAAAAATTGAAAAGCCGCCAAGGAAGCTGCCATTTCCGGTACAAAGATTTCCAACAAATTTCGAAATGATCTCTTAATTAATAGAAAAAGGTTAAGTACCTATAAAGTTTGATTCCAGATAGTCATATCGCGAGATTCCAGATTTTGGTGAAATAAGGTTTTTTTTATCAAAACTTGTCATTTCCGATAAAATTTAAAAATATGATGTGAAAAAGGATTGTTTGAAACTAAATTTAAAAACATTTTGTTTTTAATTATTTTTTCGTAAATGCTTTGTATGTATACTTGAATCTATACTTCTCAAAATATTTGGAAAATCAAAAAGGCTTGGGGAACTTTCTAATTAATGGAAAAAGTTTAAGTATGAGCTTCATCCCGATTAATTATTCCACCTGTGCTGTAAGGAGCCGAATTTTTCTTGAAAAGTTTTATGTTTAAAATCGTCATTTCCGCTTAAATTTTGGAAAACTGATCTGTACCGGTATTGTTGCAAAATTAATTTGGAATATTTTAGTTGAAAAACGTTTTAAAAAATATCTGCTAAAACGAAATAGATCATATACGAGTAGAAGTACACTTCCGGTGGATCGATCCCAGTGGGTCGGCACTTAATTCTACACTCCAACAGAGGGACTTAATGAATGATGACGAAAATTCACTTTGTATCCAGCCTCTGGTGAGATTCGAACCCAGTACCTCCCGGTCCAAGCGCCGAAGCTTTAACTACTGCATCACTTGTTTGATAAATGTTTGGAAAACTGATCTGGACTGATATTATTACAACCCAGATTTAGAATTTTTTAGTTCATAATCGTTTTTCTCATAGATGATATATACATTCTTCAAAATATCAGCATAAACGAAAATGCTCCTATGGAAGCTGCTACTTCTGGTGGACCGATTATATCGTTGCGTAATCTAAAAGTTTACAAATTTCAAAAAACTACGTCGTTACTGCAAAGTATAAAATCAAATAATGTAGGGTCTATTTTTGAATTTAATCCTCTATGTTGTTTAATACTCTATGTTGTTTTGTTCAACCTGAGTAATTTTACTCCTCACAGTGCGTTATTAATTCTGAACTGTGCTTAAGCACTGCATACTTGGTTTTTCAAATTTTACTCTGAAATGAATATCAGTGCATGCAGAGTGTGCAAAGTAAACCCCAATTCATTACTCTACGCACGCCGAATCATTTGGCCCTCCACAACCATTGCATGGTGTACAATACCCAGGTTAACTCTGCTTGCTCGTCCCAACCAAAGAGGAAAATGTGGTCACAATCGTAGAACAACAGTCAGCCAGCACAGATTTTTAATGCGGAAAGATAAAGAATATCGAACGTTAATGAGTAACGTTGATGCGGAAATATCGGAGATAACAGTGAGACGTAGACTTTTTCAATATGGGCTATGTGTAAGACGACTTCGCAATAAGCAACGGTTAAATGGACATTTTGCATGGGGGAGGTCCGGGAAATGGTGCAAACAATAAAAGTCCTTCTTTTAATAATAGTTTACACTTTTCAATAAATGTCTCTTTCAACTTTATCTTTATCTACCTTTTCTATTTATTGATTAGGTTGTATTCAGAGACGAGACTATGATGACTTTGACACTACCAATGTCGAGGACCGTTCCCAGATCAAACGGAGAATAATATGATAATGACAATATAATGATATAATGATTTTTTGTGCTAGATTCAACCTAGGTTTCAAAACTCCAAGCACTAACATGTGTTCACGTGCTTGAGGTTTAAATAAGAAATTAAAATCAAGAAGGATATCGCTAAAAAAATCATTTAATTGTTCAAAATCGTGTAAAAAAATTGCGCGCACAGTCTTTCTTTGAGTTTCTCAATGAGACTTGTGCTGCCCAAAAAACTCGATCAAGCCGTATATTATAGCAGACGAATATATTTGTATCTATTTGGGATGGTGGTTGAGGATGGACACTCTAAATTGACGACGAATAATGTTTTTCTCTACAATTGGACGGAAAATATTCATCGGAAATGATGCAACGAAATAGTTTCAGCGCGTTTTCCATAAGTTAACTAATTTAAACTTTGATGGGGTTAGTACTGCACGTTTGGAATGTGATGGCTGTGGGGTACAGCAGAGCAGAGCATTCTTACATACCACCCGATTGCGTGTTTGTGCAGATCGAAAAGAAGGTTAAAACGAAGGATACTATTGTCGATGTTCAGGAATATTTGGATATTTATACAGCGTTTGATACAACAGTAAAACTGGAAGGTGAATGCCCAGTCTATGGTTTTAGAAAAGAAGTTTGGGATTATCTTAAGCCTCCGGGCAACTGGCACTTTAAATTTCAAGAATCTAAATATATGATTGTAATCAGGAAACCAAATAAGCAGCGTTCAGTTCGTGGCGAAGTTCAATGACCCCAACTGTTGTTCCATCAGATGTGCCGGTAACACCGTAGAAGTTGTCAGATGTAGACAAGATTTTAACCAAACACTTTGGTACAGAATGGAGGAACAATGGATCGTGCTTATTTTATAAAATTTATTCGAACTAGCGGGTATAAGAGATAGTGATATAACAAATGATCCAATTCCGCGTGAATTCCACCATCGATTTCAATAGTTTACGAATTTAAATTATTTGAAATTTACTAATGATTAGAACTTAATTTATTTTAATTAATTTATCTTAATTTGTTTTAATTTTTATTACACATCTATCGAATATGTAATTTTTAGATTCATGAAAATTCACGAATACGAATTTATATTCCAATATTGCATATTGGTGGTAGAAGCAAATCTAGTTTATTCCAAACATTGACAGCAAAACCAGTTTACTCCAAATCATAAATTAAGATTACTTAAAATCTTGCTATTTAATCATGATTCTTTTATTTAATTTAAAGACATTATGTTTTTTAAGGAAGAGGAATAAGAGATAAATCAATAACTCTTTACAATTGAGACGATTTTTTTGATATACGAGTATATATATATATACATATATATATACATATATATATACATATATATATATATATATATATATATATATATATATATATATATATATATATATATATATATATATATATATATATATGCATATATATGTATATATATATATATATATATATATATATATATATTTAGGGTGGTCCTTAATTTCGAGAATTCCAATATCTACCGAAACATCCCCTAAAAATGTGAGGTTACGCTAAAAACTTAAACAGAAAAAACATTGGGTCAATCGAAGGTAGTTTAGAGGCCGCGACTTGAGCACGAAGTTCGATAAAAACGGTATTTTTTCAATTTTTCACTTTCAATCAAACAGAAAAATTATTTAAAAAACTTTATTAGCCTAATTGAAAATTGTGCTGAATAGAGGAGATGATTGCCTTTCCAAAACATCAAAGATATTTAAAAATCGGTTAGCAAATAGCGAGATTATTGGCAAATTTCCAAAATACGAAAACGAGAGAAATTATTACAGGGTGGATGACACGAAGTATTACCAAAACAAAACGCCACAGAATTTTTATTTTTTGATGAATTTTATTGAATCAAAGTAAAAAATGTTCACAAATATTTAGATTTTCGAATTGCATTAGCAGTTTTCGATTTGGCCACCCTTAGCCGCGGTTATGGCCTTCAAACGACCGGCAAAGCTACTGCATGTAGCACGAAAGTGGCTCTGAGGTATTTTGCCCCATTCCCGGCGAAGCGCTTGCTTGATATGATCGACACTTTGGTATTTTTTGTCCTAACCTTGCTCTTCAAAATACCCCAAACCGAGAAAACTAGCGGATTTGCATCCGGTGAATTTGGTGGCCATTGGGCAGTGGAAATGAATCGAGGAACGATGTTTCTCAGCCAATCTTGGTTGACGCGCGCTTTATGACTCGGCGCGACTCCTGTTGAAATGTCCAGGCTCTGTGGCCGAAATGTTTTGTGCTTCAATGCTCCCTCCAACACATGATCCCGGTCCAAAAAACGAGCGGTGAACGGCTTTCGGCCGGAATATTTAAAGCACTAAAATGCTATTGTACGCTTGTAAACAATGGAATGAAAATTTTACACTAAATTTACATTTAGTGTAAATCTGAGCGCTCTGTCATCACTGGTTTGACAGCAGTGACAGTCTGAAGTTGGTACCACTTCGTGTCAGTCACCCGGTACTATATTTTTTATTATAAATGCATAATGTTTCTTCTATACAATGGTTAATATGAATTAACTTTTATGATAAAAATAATCAATCTAAGATGATGATCTGACCATTAAGGATGTTTTGGTATACGTTGGAAACTTTTGTGTGTAGTCCTTTACGACATGTCATCTTCATTTCTTGTTAATTTCTTTTTAAAATCGTGTATTAAAGTAATGCCATGTTCTGCGATATCATTTACGACTTTTATTTGACTGATAATCTTCATTCCATTCTTGAAATTATCATCCTGAGGCCACATATCCGGATCTGTGTTTAAGAAATCGGTGGAAATCTTGAACCGTTTAAAAAAATCGCCAGTGCTTGGTGTACCAAATTTGCTAGTTGTTTCGTAATGAATGTTTTCACATCATCGATTTTCAACTCGACGCGCTTACTAGACTCGGCCTCTACATCCATCATCATAACCAACTGTTGCACCATTCTTGACCACATATTTTATTTAGTACAGCCATCGCCAACTTTTCGTTATGTGTTTTGTAAAAATAAATCTCTCGTAAATAGTTCAAATCCAGCTTTGGCAGCTTTCGTGCAATGGAACCAAATTTTCACATAAAATCATACGATTAAAATGCAAATGTCACGTAAATTCATCTGTTCATGTGCTGTTAACTTAAATTTTTCACAAAAGATAAATAATTTCAATATATAAATGGCTTTGGACTACCAGCGAGCATAATGCATAGGCCCTGGCAGACGAAAACGGACATTTTCATTTGGTATCATACCCAAAAAAATTAGAGTGTTTTCTAGTAATTCTTTGTAATCATCCCGAGCATGTTCCTTTGCTAATTCGTTCTTACAAAAAACCGCTAATTCCGCTTTCACGACATTTAATTGTGTATGAACGTTGGGATCATCTGTGCCTGCTTTGAAATTATCTTTATTCAAGGAATTCCAGTCATTCTTGAATCTCACAAATACCGGAACATTTACATGTATTACCCATTTTTGATTGAATTGCAGCGCGCAATGAAATTTCTCATATGTAATGTCGACAAGGAAGATGTAATAAACTTCCTTCCAGTTTCTGCTCTAAAATAATAGCTGCTCCATTTAATCTTCCACTATTTGAATATGTTGTATCGAAGCAAGTCACCACGACACCGTCAGCTACTCCCCAATCGATTAAGCTTTGAAAAACAGCCTCCGCCATTTCCAAATCAGTTGCTCCTGATATTTTGGGAACGTTAGTTCTCCATCTATATGGGAAATAATCACCGGCAAACAATTCACGGTCTCCGTTCCAGATAACTCCGGAAGAATTTATCCATCCCAATGTACTATGCCTGTTGTAAACTTGAAACTCGATTTAACTGATGCTGCTATTTCTACTCTATTAGTTTCTTCTGTATTCTTCCACTTATCCAAAGCTGACAATATTCTAGGAGTAATGAAATATTTGCTTCCTCTAGGGACTCCCTCTGCGCTTACCATGGGCAAATCTATTTTCGAAGCTCATGTCGTTGTCAGATATCCTTTCGCTGTCACTCTTCGATAACGATAATAACGCTTGTGAGTCATCTTCATTGGTCATCGTGGACAAGGCATTGGTATGTGCGATATCGAAATATCATCCAGTTTACTATTAAAGGCAATTTCTCTTTCACGATAAACTTTTGAAGGGTTATTTTTATTCTTTTTATTCTTCCAACAATTTGACAGTACTCATGGCCAAGAAGATACATTTCTGTAGTAGACCGCACATTAGCTGCCATTTTATCAACTTTAGTAGCACTTTCTTAAAATATTAATATAAACGTTAAACGGGCTAGATTTAATTATTACAAATTTGTGTCCTTTTCTCGAGAGATTTTGATTTAAACTGAAATTAATTTGCATTTCTTTTGTTTATGTATTAATATGATACAATGAAACATATTGGCTATAGCAGGTCTCTGCTATATATGTTAAGTCCTTATGACTCATCATACGGTTGTTTTATGACATCATAAAACATTAATCTGTTTATTCTTTATACCTCATTTTAATTTATTTATTTTTTTTTTGGTAATTTTGAGTATAAATTCCAAGATTTAAAAAACCACATTTATTATTTGGTTTTTTTTTTAGTTTCGAAAATTGGGAATAAACTCGCTATTTGTTACCGATTTCCGATAACTTTAATGTTTTAGAAAGGTAATTACATATATTGTCTATTCAGCACAATTTTTATTTAGGCTGAGAAAATTTTTTAAATAATTTTACTGTTCGTTTGAACATAAAAAATTGAAAAAATACCGTTTTTATCGAACTTCGCGCTCAAGTCGTGACCTCTAAACCATCTTTGACAGACCCAATATATATATACTACTGTGGGCAAAAAGTAGTAAGACGCAGAAGTTAATTTAAATTTCTCGCGGAAAACCATTCGTCGAAATATTTTTTTTTCTATGTTGGTATGACTGTCAGTGACATCTATGCTAAATGTCACATCAAAATAATCATTAGTGGTTAGTATACGCTTGTCTTTCTGAAGTACAAAAAGTGCATTCGGCGATTTTTACAATGAGTGAAATTATTCAACAAAGAAGTTCCATTAAATTTTGGGTGCGGAATCAATTTTGTGGTGCCGAAACGTTCAGAATGTTCCAAAAGGCCTTCGGTGATAATTGTATGTCGCGAGCAAGTGTTTTTGATTGGTACAAATTGTTCAAAGAGGGTCGAGAACGTGTTGACGACGAACCACGTCTAGGACAGCCATCAACATCAACTGATGATCAACACGTTAATAAAATCAAGAAATTGGTGCTCGAGAATCGACGATAAAACAGTTATATATATATATATATATATATATATATATATATATATATATATATATATATATATATATATATATATATATATATAAGTTATGTAAGCTACGCAAAATTATATGGCAGTTTTGGCGTGAAAGCCGGACAACAAATCTAAAGTGGACTGCCTGACAGATAGACGGAGATAACTTTTCAAAATACTTGACTAGATAGATTTACCAATTTTATCTATATATATATATATAGAAAGGAACAGATAACACGATGGAGCTACGTCACCACGTTGAAATTCTGTTTAAGTTTATCTCGCATAACTTCTTAATTATAAATCGGCTAGAAACATTCCCACTTGTATTTTAACTGAAATTAGATTCACTACAACTTATAAACTTGGATGTGGATTTAGTGCAGCCCATACCCACTAGATGTCATCATTTTCTGCACGTACTAGCTGTAGCTTGGTTTTAGATTTTTGTATACACGCCGTCGTCTAGCAGTATCCTAAATTTCAGCTTCTACCATAATCGGAAAGACGAAATAATTTTTTTCCAATATACATTAAGTTTTATAAGCATAGAATATTTTTACTTTTTTGATGCCAACAAGGAACTTTCCTTTTATGTTTTGCTTATGCATTTTATCTTGAAAGACATGGTAATTAAAGGGAATGGGGTCTTAGAAAACAGTACTCCGTCTTATTAATTGAATTATTTGATGAAGATATGATCGTATGTAATTGGTGCTGCAATAGATCGAGGAGCTGAGTTTAGTCCATTATAATGCTACAACGGTAATTCAACTACTAATCATCCGAAGGATTAGAATGAATAAGCACTCAGGAATGGGTACCGCAAAATATGCTATGGCGTGGGTAATAAATTGAATATATCCGTTCAAACGTGACTAAATATGACAAATTTATTATTATTTCTTATGAATTAAATATACTGAATGAATTTTGAGAATACCATCCTAAATTGACATATTAAGAAGTGTTAAGAAGGATATATAAAAATATATGATGGTTTCAAAATTAAATCCGCAACACACGCTGCTATACCAATGCTGGTGAAATACGAGAGTAGCACAGTAGAATGTTAAATTAGCAGAATAAAGCACAATACATTTTTATATTAATCGTGTTCACCAACGAAACGTATTGGTTATATAAAAAACAACTATTCCATATTATATAAACACATAACCCAATAATATTAAATATTTGCACAGTACAAAAAGTAAAACTTATTTACATTGCCTTACATATAGACCGGAGTCTTTTATTATTCCTTTTCATCTGCAATCCTTCATTGGAATAAAAGTAAATATTCGGTATAAATAATGTTCACACTATACGTATAAAGTATAATAAGGCATGTGTGGAGCTGGAAGAAAATCAATAAATATATTCAGTAGCTGTAGTCATACTTACTCGTATTAATACAAAATATTGTTTATGCTTGGATATCCGAATGGGAAAGTAGATATATAGATTTTCCGATTTTTCTTAATATGTGTATAAGAACGATGCTATCTTTAAACACCAATCGGGCCAATAGATTATAACCATTTTCGTCATGTACATACCATATCCGAAATTATAGTACGTTACGTTACACACATTAAATTATAAACAAACTTCATTTATATTAAAAAGGTGTAATAATAATAATATCGGTAGTAATATTGGTTGGTAATAATAGTAATAATAATAATAATATTTTATTATTATAGTAACACAAATGGAACATATTAAGATGAAAATATTGGACCAGATAAAAATAATGTGAGTACTTCGTACGCAGGTTATCCTTTTCCATTCTTTGGGGGTTCGACACGTGTTTGTTTAGTCTGTGGATCGTAGGTAGAAATATAAGATAAAAATATAACAAATATTAGAACAATTGTTCACAATATAAACAAAATTGACAAAACATATGGCCCCCTTGCCATTTTCTACAGAGTTTAACGAGAGACAGACGCGCACAAATTATATTATATGATTCACCTGATTTATACTTAAGTAATTAGTATAATTCATCTGAAAAAATTGAATAAATTACAATAAAAATATTTTAATAATTTCTTTCAAATCTTCTAGCACTTTACCATTATTTCAATGTTAAACGTCTTTTGAATTAAAATTAAGCTGAGACACTTCATAATTGAAAATATTTTATGTACAAAACAAGATTATTTAGGTACCTGCTACTTATACATACATAACGATAACAATAAAATGTTATGCTCATCTTCCGGGTGAGATTTCATAAATATTATGTTAATTATTGGAATTATCAGGGTTCGTGATTCGAAATCAAACAGAAATAAAATGTTTATGGCTTGCGACGTGATAAAAAAACACATAAACAAATGTAACTGGGATTCATGACTCAATTGTTTATCTAGAGGCGATAAAAAATAAATGTTTAGATATAGACGATACGAGATTTTATTGAGAGTTTGTTATGTAAACCACTAGCTTCACTAGAAGAAAACTAGTGGTGCTTAATCAGAGCTTAATCGTCTTTTTGGCCAGCTAAAGCTCAGCCCGCCGTGGAGATTATGGATAATGTCCATCCAAGGTCAAGAAAGCAGCAAATACAATACCAAAGAAAGCCGAGGCCTTTCTGTCTTAAACGTTACCACACTAATCCGCCGAAACCAATTAGTATTAAAACATTATATTTTTATCGATTATTAATTGAAACATGGTTTTATTTACGTTAATTTAATTTAATGATCTCAGTACATTCATCAAAGCTCATAAGAAAATTACTATTTAAATTATATTATACAAATACAAAACTACCGAGCTCCATAAGATTAATGTAATCGTTCCGTAAAACCAATCAACCATTACATACGATAGTACTCTAGGTCCTGTAAAGGTGCACGATGAGTCGGTGTACTCCAGCTAGGATCTTTAAAAATAAGTACTTAATAAAACTTCAATTGGATTCTAATTGGAATGGTTACGTATTAGAGTGCCTAAATTTTGCAATCAATTAAATATATAAAAAATTAAAATTTTATAAACAATAAATAAAATCAAATCAACATTTCAGTTAAGTAATACTCATATATAAATTGCTAGGGTCTGAAACCTCACGACTCCCGCGGTAATCAGAACCTCGGTCTGGAAATTGACAAACTTTTCGGGTTTCATTCACTAAAAATTGGAAAGTGATTCAGTGAAACATACTCTTAATAAACGATCTTCTTTTTACCAGTTTTAACAGATTTCCATAATACACAATCAAAAACAATTCTGATTTGCTTAAAATTTGGTAATAAATATATCTTTATATAGTTACCATTGCGCAAACCTGGAAAATTCACATGACATAAAATTCGAAAAATTTCATTAAAAACTTCTTTTTCTCATTTTTGTTACAAAAAAAATATCATTGGTTTTTAAAAATATCATGTATATTATTCTATATTTTATAGTAAAGGGTTAATTTATCGTCAGCGCCAAAGTGGTGTATTTGTGAACTAAAGTGCTGTTAATAAAATTATTGCTTTTTCAAGAAATTACAACCATGAATGTTTTAAATGTCACATGATTTTATTGGAATGCGCTAAATGTAACTGCTCCTAGCGCCACAACGATAGTTTTGAGTATTAACGTACTTCGACTTATTTTGTGATATTCTTCTAAACTTTTTCACTGATATGAGGTCATAACGCTGAATTTGTGAAATAAAAAATTTTCCTTCGTCCAAAATCTGATAAACGATACAACTCATGAATATATCAGAATGAGAAAAATGTATCGATAATCAGCGCCACAAAGGTTATTTGGAGTACTAATAATCATCGGCTAAATTTGTGACATTTTTAAGACTTTTCATTGACAAGGCAGCTAGTGATTGCAAATTTGGGAACAATTCTAAAACCGGGTTTTCGGTTTTAATTTCCCCTAAAACCAAAAACCGGTTTTAAACCCGGTTTTTCTTAAACTAAAATATATTAATTTTGTACTAAATTTTTAGCAGGATAAAAGAATAATTCAAACAAAATCTATTCAAGTTTTTCGCGTTTATTTAAAATGTAATAATAAATAATTCAGCCATTAAAATAAAACAAAACGAAAAAACAAATTATTTGTTTTAACATTATTTATTTTCTGTTCCAGAAAATGCGGTCTCACAAACATAACATGTTTATTGTGTCATTGGCGCGACCGAATTTTTATACATAAATTTCCTGACGCCGAAAACGCTGTTTCTGCTTCCACGCTTGTCGGTGGAATCGACAAAAGAAAATTGTACATTCTCTCGAGCTCTGGGCCCCTGACCCCACCCGATTCAAACTGGGTCAACTCCTGGTGAACCTTAGTATTTAGACTCGGAATGTTTTTGCCTTCTTTCTGTGGTTGAACCGTTAATTGATGGTCAATAGGTTTTTTTTAATAAATACTTCATCACATCCGCTGTTGGTGGTTCATGTATTTCTTTCACAGGTTGAAATAGTTCATCTTCCACTTCAATAATATCGTCACCTTTTGCGAACATTTGTTCAATAATTGATTTGCTAGACATTCTTTTTAGGTTTTTAACAATAAGTTTAAGGATGGATGCTTTTGGAAGTGTCCGAAAAATATCAACATGTGAATTTTTTTCGGCATCCACCACCTGGTATTTGTTATGGAGATACTGAAGTAAACTAGATAAATCGGTTCGTCTTTCCCTAATTCGGTGTAATGGCTCCATTTTTTATCTCGTGCCAGCTGGCCACTAAGCTTGATTTTCTCCAAATGTGAGAGTATAAAGTTGAAGGTTGCATTGGCAGACAGAAGGCTTGCATCTGGCCGGCAAAGTGCCGACTCTCAATTTTATGGGTAAAAGAACAGCAATAGTTTCTGATAGAAGTTTAAATTCATCGTCTGAAAAAGAATAAGATGATTTCATATCAATTAATGAGTTTTGAACACATGAGTTTTAAACTGTTCCATCGCGTCTTTGAGTCCAACACTGATTTGTTTTCTTTTCCGAATTCTAATACGATATATTTTTGAAGGATATCATTGTTTATCACTTTATCTTGTGTCTGTTCAAATTCATTCGAAATATTGGAGCCAAAAGATTTATCTTTAGAATATAACACACTTAAATAGTCAATTGAATTTCGTGTGCAAAACAAAACTGTTGCTCAGCTCCAATTAGTCTTCTAATTTTGCATTGTAGTTAAGCAAACAATGTCACTTGACAGATCAATACCAAATTTCGTTAGCTTTTCTTCCAAGATCTGTATACATTTTTCAAGGCTCCAAAATTGTTGTTTAGTATGAATGTTGATGTTTAAATAGTGACGATTCGATATTGATGTCCACTCATCGAACGTCAAACTAAAACCACAACCTTGTTTTTTCATCTCTGAGAGATTATTTTTATTACATCGCAAATATTTGACCGATTAAGACGATTTTTTGAATTGTATTTGTCGATTTTGGAATGTTTCGAAATCCTTTCGCTGCAAGTAACGATCTTAAAACATACTATATAGAGACCATTTTTCGCAGTAATGCGTGATATAATCGCTGCCAAAGAATCGTCACTTTTATTAAGAAAACATCCTGTAATTTTCGTTTTAGAAGAAGAAGATAATCCGGTTGATGGCGTAGACAAATTTGTGAACGTTCCACCGCTTCCACCACAATCTTCAAATCCTCTTTTTATAGCAGTAATCTTGTGTGCTGTTCGCAAATTCGAATGAAGTGCACTAGTTGATCCACCCGTGCATTTAATAACTTTCGAACATGTTTTGCATTTCGCTACTTGGCCGTTGCTCTCTCGAAGAAAATATGTGCAAAGTTATTTGTTGTTTTCAATACCTTACTTGTATTCCTCGAATTTATAAGTAATCCATATTTATTATGGTCTATCTAAAAAAACAAATATTAAAAACCCCCAAATTAAAATTAAACGATTACAAAATTTTGTTTGCAACACGAGAATGAAAAATCTTATTTCTGTTTGTTTTAACATAAATTATATTTTTATTTCAACACCCAACTTACACAAACACTTTTTTCAATTTAAAAAATATTCTTTCATCAAAAAAGCATAAAATCAATTGAAATTTGACTGACATTTCATAAATAGAATAGAATCGGGGATTTACCGGTGTAAAAAATTAATTTTAGATTTAGATTACCGAATACAAATAATGTAAAGAGTTTTTCTTAAATTAATAAAATCGGTTTTTCGGTGATGGAAAATAACAAAAAAACGGGTTTTCGGTTACCGGAAAACGGGTTTGCAATCACTACATGGCACCATATGCATTCTATAATAAATCAATAATTAGTTGCCAGTGTCGAAATGGTGGATTTATGAACAATGGAATCAGGGCCCAAAAGTGTTGATTTTATTGATTTTTCCAAGACCTGTGAAGTCATGTCCAACCTGATTATATGGGAGTAATAAAAGTTGTAACTGCTTCCAGCGCCACACTGGTAGTTTTGAGCATTAACGTGTGCATAAAAATTTTACGGAATTATTCAAGACCTTTTCAACAATATACGACAAGTATATTTTCTATAATAAACGAAAAATTATCAGCGTCAAAACGGTGGATTTAAGAACTAAAGTTATATCGAAATTATTGTTTAATCCAAGACCTTTTAAACGATATGCAACACGACTATATGCAAAAAATGTAAAGCAATATTTTGGTATTGAGTGGTATTTAGTATGATTTCCTATGGCATGTACCCGACCCCTTTGATGTAGAGACCCCAAATATTTTTCAATTATCCGAATTAAAAATAAAAGAAAATTGGAGAATAAAAGAAAAAAAGTTCGAATCGCATAAGCCGTTCTTGAGATACCATCGGTACAGACATCCATCCATCCATTCATCCAGCTAGACATTCAAGCGGACGAACAAACTTTTTTGCCATTTTGGGACCTACCAAACGACGAGAAAATTGGTTTTGAACCAGGGTCATATTTCATAAATTTAATCAGGATGTTAATAACATAGTCTTACTGACCAAAGTTAATTTTTACAAAAAATTGAAAAGGATACCCCTAGGTAATACTGATCCAACGCGTTCATGATCGCACCATATGCGTTTCTCTTTCATTCTGTAAAAACTGATCACGTTCTAGCAATTAATCTTCGTAGTATACAAGGTGTCCCAGAATTGGCTAATCAAACGAAGCAGGATGATAGGGGAGCTCATTTCCAGCAAAAACAGCCAAGTAAATATTTTTCGAATTGTTGATGGTGCAAAAGTTATTCCACTTTTAGTGTTAAAAAGTTAATTAAAAAAAACTAAGAGTTCTTTTGTTTAACTTTATTTTTTAATAAGATCTAGAAGAGTGTGCCTTTCCAATAAAATCATTCGTATAAGCTGTATTGTCTTCTATCAAATAAAAACAATGGTTATGTAAAATCTCTTTGTTTCTTAAAACTTTTTTGTTGATGTTTAAGTGACGCCAGCGGGAAAATAATGTACTACAGAAAGTTGACCCATTATCAGCAAAATATGCGACACTAATGCAGATTTTATGATAGTATAACATACCGGGCCAGTCACAACAGAATGTTTTTTAATCAGTTTTGTTCACAAAGTAAGTCGTGTTCATTAGAAAATGCACTTAACAAAATTTCGATTTTAAAAATCGGTGCTCGGTCAGAAATAAAACAAAATGATGAACACAATGGTAAAGTATAACAATTTGTTTAAGCAAATCTAGTAGCCCGAATTAAACAAAAACTTTAGTATAAAAAGAAAACCATTTTGTAATTCATATTAGTAGTTCCATACATACATACTTGAACGTTTATAATGAAAATGTCAATAAGCTATGTGGGTCATTACCACCGCGAATGAGCGCAAATGCATTTCATATATGGCTTCTGTAATGGCAACGCCCGAGCAGCAGCAAGAGAATACCAGGGCGATATCCAAATGTGGAACGCTTTCCCGATTACAGTATATTTCAAAACGTACTTCAAATGTACAGTGGAAGCGCCCCATGGCACATGCGATTTCACTAAAAACACTAAAAGTGGAATAACTTTTGCACTATCAACAGTTCGAAAGAACTTTACTTGGTTGTTTTTGTTGGAAATGATCCCCTATAACCCTACTTCATTTGATTGCCCAATTCTGGAACACCCTGTAAACGACAACTGCACATTTCTTCATGCAGCCGATTTTGTGGATAGAGCCGTAATTCCAGAGCTGTATGTATTTTGTGGTTGATGGCAAAACTCGCGGTTAGCCTCTTGTGGCTCCGTGATGTTTTTTGCCTCGCAGCTCGACCAAAATGATTATTTTGTGTCGTTCATCACCAGTAAAGAAAAGATCTCTCTGTCAATTTATAAATAAGTAAAATGTGAGTTCGCATTTTTCAACCGAAGACACGAACCCACGTTTTACTTATACCTAGTAGCAATCACGTCATTTGCAAATCAAAATAACTTGATTATGCGGTAAAATAGAATGTAGATTTATCTGTTAGTAACACAATTTTCCATGCAAAAAGTTTTGGATTCTTTGTAAAAGTTAACCTTTTTAATATATTTTTTTTAATAATAAGACTCCGCCTTTGTTTATTAAAATAAAACACATTTGCTTAATTAGAAAATAAAGAATTATTTCTTGAAAGTGTGATCCATCTGCAGCTACAACTTTCCCCCATCTTTCAGGCAATTTACGGATTCCCTCTCTGAAGAAAGAGATTCCCTCACTTCGCTCTTTTCTTTGTTGTCTTTGAAGCAGTATTTCACAAATGGTTTTTCGACGTTCGTGGTCTCTTTCTTTTAACTCAAGTGGAACCCAGTTACTAGCTTTTTGAACCATTCCGATTGTTTGTAAACGTTTTGCAACAGTTGATCTACAACCCATTTTGATTGTGTTTAAGAAAAATCCTCATCCAATAACGTTTCCAATTCAGCATCTTCAAATTTTTTGGGTGGTTTTCCATGCTCTTTATCTTCAAGGCCAAAATCATAATTTTTAAATCGTCGAAACCATTCTTTGCACGTTATATTCGATGGAGCATGCATATATCGCCGTAAATTTCCACAAGCATGCGATATTTCCACTGCACTTTTCTTTGCAATGAAATAATGTAATAAAACTTCCTGCGAAGATGTTTATTGAAATCAAATTCGACCTTTTCAAGGAGTTAAAATACTAGTTGTTTGCACTTCAGTCTCATGTCGCCCATTTATGGTACACGTAAGCAGTACTAATAACAACATCTATTGGGAAAGGGCGGAGTCATATTCATACAACCAATATATTAAGTGTGCAAGTAGAAACTCTGCTTTTTTGGATAAGTTCAACTATATTGAAAATATAATTGTTAGACAGATTAATTATCGAAAAATTGGTCATTACTATCTATGGTATTACGCCATTTATCATTTCGAAGGGAAATAGCCATCGAGACATTTCTTTCATAGACTGCAACTTGGGGAATTTTGAGTCGGGACTTGGGCCTACATCCGTATGAGATCCAACTGACCCAGAAGCCCAAAATTAATGACCATAGGACAACACCGCTTGTTCGCTGACTGGGCGAGCAGCGTTTGGAAGAGGGCTCCAATTTAGGCCGAAAAATCATCTTTAGCGACGAGGCGAATTTTTGGATGAATGACTATATTAACAAGCAAAATTACCGTATAATGCATCGACGCCAACCCACCCTAGGTTCAATAGGTTGCAAGGCATCGATAACAAGACATTGGTTGGTGTGAATTTTGGACCGGCAGCGTCTTTGGTCCGTACTTTTTTCAAAATGATGTTGGTAAGGCCATCACCATCAACGGCGAGCGCTATAGAACGTTGCTAACCGATTTCTTTTGACCAAAATTGAACGATATGGAGGTAGACGACATGCAAACCCACACAGCAGACGCAACGATAGACATTCTGCATGAACGATTTGAGGGTAGGGTTATCTCTCGCATAGGTGACGTGAATTGGCCACCAAGTTCTGCGACTTGCCCCGCTAGACTTTTCCTTGTGGGATTTTCTCAAGTCGCAGGTCTATGCCTATAAGCCGCAATCGGCTGATGCCCTTAAAGCTAACATAACCAATACCATAGCTAAAATTCAACCGGACCTATGCGGCAGAGTTATTGAAAATTGTATTCAATAAATAATGGCATACATGGGCCTTTCAAATAAAGAATTTCGTTAATGCCTCACACACAGCTTGTTTTATTCCATTTCAACATCGATCCGGTCATATTCAGAAACAATGTATTAAATTATTTAGGTTTTAAGGATTCTAAAAATTGCGTGTTACTTATTTATTTGTATAATTCTGTCATTTTACAGATAACGGAGTAGCTCTTTTACTTAATACATGATTAAATTATCATTTATTAATTTGACAATTATAATTGACAAATTTTTTTCATCCCCCAGAACAACAGTTAGTATCATTAAGTGTCACGGTAACCGAGATAAGATATTTTTAAGATTTTTTAAGTTACCCAAAATCTCGAGTTTAAATAGTCATAACTTTTGGTCGTAGTCGCACGGGCAAGAAATAACTTTTATTGTAATCTGCAATGTTATTTTAATCTAAACAAATGATTACTTATTACAATTGGTTTAAGAAAGATGACTTATTGGAAGCCCATCCTCAAAAATGACCTCAAAAGCCCATCCTCAAAAAATCACTCATTTTGTAGTCAAAATAAGAGATACTAGTTTGTCCGGATTATTTGTGTCAGGGTTAAGAAAATACCTTTTAAGTTATTGATAGGTTTTTAAAAATAAGTAAACTGGGTGTTAAATACCTTAAGCTATTCAGTCGATATTTCATTACCTGCTATCGAATAAAGTGACTCACACGATGACTCTATCGATATCTTGATTGAAGTTTATCGCACCATGAAACCTTCTCAACAACCTAGCGTCGTCTGAGCGAGACTAGCAGCTTACAATTACACGATCCGCAGGTGAATCTGAGACTACATAATGTTGTAGTCGATGAAATAATAATACAAGCTTTTTGGCAAGACTCCTACTACAAGCCTACGAATTGTCGCTGAAAGACTATACTTATCAGTGTGAAAAGTGTGGTCGGTTCTACGGGTAGATGGAAGACATGCATTCCATTACACTCTAGTTCAAGGTAATTACACCCCGTGTTGTCTTCTCCCAGTTTACAGAAAATGTATCATATTTGAGCAATTGTCACAAACTCACGGATCATGCTAGACGGCTGAAGTTTTGCAGATTTATACTGCATACAGATGTTGAGGATGATAGCTTTTGAAAAGGATTTTGTGGACATATGAGTGTAACTCCAATCGTGAGGGAATTGTGAATTTACACAATCTGCCCAATTGGAGCAGAAAAGTTCAAAATCTTCAAAAGTACAGTAATGTTTGGGCTGGTATTATTGGTCGAAACCTTATCGGCCCATATTTTTTGCCAGAACGCCTTTTCGGAGATATTTATCTCGAATTTGTTCAAAATAAGCTACCTGAGCTTATTTTACCAGGTTTAGGAGAAGATGTACGAACGGTAAGATAATAATTGGACGATTCATTCCCAAATTGATGGATTGGTAGATGTGCCGTATTCCTTGGCCCGCACGGTCCCCAGACCTCATACCATTGGATTTTGACGTCTCGAGACGTGCTAAGGAATTGGTGTACACAAAAGAGGTGCACACAACAGAAATTTTAATTGAAAAGATAAGCGCCGCGTTTGAAAAAATGAAAAAGGATATGCAATTTGAAATGAATGATTTCGATGTCATGTAGTATACCATTGGAAAAGGCACTAGAGATTTTTTTGAAGTAAAGCTAATTTCATAATAACCTTTAGAAAGTGTCAGTTTTCATAATTTTACACATATTTTAGGATTTGGAAGTCCATAAGTCATTTTTCTTTAGCCAATTATATTAAATAATGATTTATTTAGAATAAAATCACATTACGAAAAACATTAAAAGTTATTGCCTGCCTTTACAACTACAAACAAAAAATTATGACCATGCGGGATTTCGAGTAATTTAAAACAAACTTAAAAATATCAGTTACCGTGACACTACTGATGTTCTACAGTTCCAGATAAAATATTGGAATATATACATTTTTGACTTTCTTAGAAATTAATCAATAGTAAAGTCAACAGACAGCACTCAAAAGGTAGTTTTTATGATTTCGCTCTTTTTCTGCTGCTGTTCATACTATTTTATGATATTTGGGTAGATTACATAATTCGGTTTGATTATTTATGATCTGATTTTCATTACATTGGTCTTTTTAAGTACGAGTTATAACTGAACAACTCGACCTAGTAAAACCCGTGCCTAAGAGAATCCGTCTATTTTTAAGGACGTATATTTTTTAGCACTTGCTTTTTGTTGAGTATGGAGGTAACCGATTTACATATTCATGGAATGGTAATTTTGGTCAATAATCTCAGTTACTTATCCTTATCAAGAAATGAGAAACTTCTTTTCCACGCTTTCAATTCTTTTCAATTCTAGAGTGAACATAAGGTTTAAATATCTTTAAATTTACACGTCGATCGTTGACAAATCCAAACATGGCATTCGCCTTCGATAATCAATTTTCAGTATGCCTTTGAAACTGGAATTTTCAACAAATGTTACACGTAAACACATAATCCCATTTCACGTCTTGCGCCTGCTGATCCTACAGTCGTTCCATTTGGTCATTGTTTGATTTCAACCCCACGAAGCTTTTGAACTCGAATAATTTGTCCTCGAATTCTCTACGCAAGTGTTTAATAACCAGAAAAGTTGTTCCTCGTGTGACATATTTAGTTTTAGTAAATTAAAATTTTCATTTGCTCTCTAATTTTTTTTAAGTTTCAATAATAAAAATTCGATGGCAGGTTTAAATAAATTACGGTAGTTAAGATTAGCAGGAACGTTCAGTTCCACATTTTTATATCTAGTTAGCTGTAGGTCTGACGTCAATAGGTTTTAGTTTTGAGTTCGTATGAACCCTAGTTTAGTGTTAAGATTGTACATATTTTTGATTTTTCAAGGTACGAATATTTCGGTTAGGCCACTTGATTTTGTTTAAATAAATTATGATGATATTTTTGAAATTCGGTAATCAGACATTGTTTCTTTAAAAAAAAACTATTTTTCCGCTAGTGATGGTCATTTGTTGTTTTCGCTTGGTGGTTATTTTCGTCAAGCAACGATAAACATTGAAGTTATGATGTAGAGGTAAGTGAGTGAATACAGAATGATAGGTGAGTTATTCCATATCCTGAATCTTTTGTACAATGTCCTTTTGTAGTCTAGCAATGCTTTTACTGATCTTTGGCAAACCCCACGCCCAACCCTGAAGTTATCCTTTGCTCTCAGTAATTGAAATTATAAATTCAGTAACGAGTGGCATTACTCTTTGGAAGCGTGTTTTTTTTCGCGACCCACTCATAGCCAACACACACGTTACAGATGAACATGAAGATAAAGATCCACCACTATTTGTGTTAGTGAAAGCACCATCTGAAACATACGATTGAGTAGAAAGTTATAAATTTATTTTGCATTGAGTCCACGGATTAGTCATTTGATCACTTACATTAAATGATATTAACTTCGTTAGCATTTCGCGTTTACGTTGCTTCCATAAATTTCCTATCTCCGTTTTGTTCACTGGGTCGGCCAGGAACACATCATTTTATTTACAATGATTCGCCCGTTCTGATGAACCTGTGGCCTTAATATATATTTATTCAGCTTCCCATAGCGGCTTTTCTGTCAATCCGTTTGAGATCTAAAAACCACAAAGAAGATATATAGATAATTTATATACAAAATAATTTATAACTAAATAAATTAAAAATTAATTTTTATCGCATGTACATACTTGCAAAATGGCCGAATGTCTGATTATTTTTTTTGTCAAAATTGTTGTTGTACACTGTTATAAGTTGCAAATAATTTGTTTTATTTCAAATTTAAAACTCAAAAATAACGAATTGTTCCTTCTATTGGATACCCTGGTTGGGTGCTCCTACGTTTTCGCGAAGCTAGGTCAAAAAAATGAGTCGATATTTGTCCATACAAAAATAGCGTTTCTGTCTATTCTGTGGTTATACCGCCGAATGGTAAATCTGCAAAAATTTCGAGGTCCAAAGAATACTAGACGTACCTTATTTAAGCAAATAACTAGATCAATTATAGGATTAATGAATTATTTAGAAGCGCCAAGCATTTGTCGTATAATTAGTATGTTATAAGTGGGACCATTTGATTTATTATGACACAATACACACACAAGAAATACATCACACAGTTTGAGGCATTAGACCCCTTCCTACAAATTATAGACATTTACGTTTTTAAATTATCACGAAAAAGATAAAACGATTTGACATGTTAGGAATTTTAAAATTCTACGGAATATAATCAAACGGATTCTCTATATATCCTGATATATTTATTATTAAGACAATGTAGTCTTTAGATAATGTATAAGATGGGAAGAATACTGGGGATAGTAATAGTATTATTAATAATTCGAGTATATAATAGTAATTCGAATGATATTAATAACAATAATAACGGGTTATCCAATTCGAGGTTGATAAAGTAGAAATCTGTATACCGACATCTGTCAAAGATAAACGTCAAGTACGCTGTCAGTTATTTAGTTGACATTCTGCCATTTAAGAATATGGAGCATTTAACAATCGACCAACGCGTTAAAATTATTAAATCTTATTATAAAAATAGTGATTCTGCCGTATCCACATTTCGCGCTTTACGAGCAGATTATGGTCGTCATAATCGTCCTACAAAGCAAACCATATTGAATACAGTGAATAAATTTGAACAAACTGGATCTGTTACTGATATTGTAAGGTCTGTGCATCATCGAAACATTCGCAATGCTGAAAATATCGCTTCTGTAGCTGAAAGTGTGGAAGAAGATCCAAATTTGTCAATTCCTCGTCGAGCTCAACATTTAGGCCTATCTTATGGCTCATTATGGCGCATTTTGCATCTGGATTTGCATCTTCATCCGTATAAAGTCCATTTGACACAAGAGCTAAAGCCTGCTGACCATGGACAACGAAGAACATACGCAAATTGGGTGTTGGAAAAACAGGCCGTCGATGCTGATTTTTCGAACAAAATTTTCTTCAGTGATGAAGCTCATTTTTCGCTTGGTGGATACGTTAATAAGCAAAACTGTAGAATTTGGGGCTCAGAAAATCCACAATTGATTGTAGAGAAGCCATTACACCCGGAAAAAGTCACTGTTTGGTGCGCATTGTGGTCTGGTGGTGTGATTGGGCCGTATTTTTTTGAGAACAACCATGGACGAACCGTTACCGTCAATTCTGAGCGCTATGGCCGCATGTTAACCGATTATTTTTTTACGAAAATCGAAGATTATGATCTTGACGATATGTGGTTCCAGCAGGATGGAGCAACCAGTCACGTAACACGAGCAAATCGAGATCTTTTGCAAGAGAAATTTCCTGGACGTTTGATTTCGCGATTGGCTGATGTCAATTGGCCTCCAAGATCCTGTGATTTAACGCCTTTGGATTTCTTTGTGTGGGGCTACGCGAAAGATCGTGTTTACGCAAACAATCCTCAAACTCTTGACGAATTGAAAACTAATATTCGTAAGGTAATGGCCGAGATACCGCCCGAAATGTGCCGAAAAGTCATTGAAAATTACCGCAAAAGAATCAAGGCCTGTAAGAAGTCCCGTGGAGGACATTTGAATGATATCTTGTTTAACTAAAAATGGCAAGGATCAATCTGTAAAATGAAATAAAAATTACAATACATTCCGAATATTTTGTGTGTTTTTTTTAAGTTTACTTTATCAAGCTTGAATTGGATAACCTGTTATATATAAATTTATTTATTTAGTTTTATATATAAAATTGAATTCAATTGATTTTGTGTGTTCGTTCGATTCGCTTCACAAAAATAGGATAATACTCGTACATAGTAGAGTAGTTTTATGTGAACGTATTATTGAAAAGTTCCAATCGAATAAATTATATTGGTTTTAGTCTTCTTGTATATATACATATATACCAACATTTATGTTATTGTTATAAATGTTAGTTTATTTTCTTTTAATAGTTTCTATTTTTATTGTTATTAGATTATTTTTTGGGTTGGTTTTCCAGGCTCCACATGTACGAGTAGAATGTAGGTAACATCTATTCGAGTATGTGCTGCAGTGCGATGTGTATGTAAACTTTTTTTGTAATCATTTACCGAACTACTCTATACTCCACTAGTAAAATGTACCCATAGTTAATGAAATATTAAAACTGGCTTTTAAAACAAGAATGCAAACAAACTTTTATTTTGTATAGTTGTTGTAATTGTTATGTGGTTGCTTTGAAAATTTGTGCTTTTCACCCAGCACAGGAAAAATCGTATAATCATACATATGTACAGTGTTTCAAGAGCGGAAAACTCAAATTATTTTATTTACTTTCAAGTTTTAACTTTTGGTTATATAGAGCTTTGGTTTGGCTTTCAAAAAGTTTTCTATTTTTCAATTTGAATGTCAAAAAGTTAAGAGTATATCGATTAAATTTTGTAATTTATTGTTTTTAGTTTGGTTATATAGTTTCGTTTGTTATTTGATATTGTGGATTTCTATTAACCGAGATTGTTATTTAAGTTTTGTTGTGGAATATTTAATATTATTTTGAGATTACTGTTATGTTGAGAAATAATATGATGTTGAGAACAGAAGGGAGGAATTGTTCTTTCTGCATTGTACCTTCTTGTCTGCGGTTTTGCCGCATATGCATCTACTTTGAAACTTGCCTCATTAATTTAAACTCTTTTAAACCGTATGCAACTGTTAATTATATGATTTTTTTACAAAATGGTGTTCGGTATAGATAGATTATTTAACGTAGACGCTTGAAATCTGGAAAACCAAAATACCAAAAACCAAAAATCCGAGATAGTGTAATTTCGGATACCGACAAAATCTTGGATTACGATAAATTGATTTTAGATAGATCGAATATAATCCTTGTTGTATCCCACTTACAGTTTACATTTGGGTTCCCCAACAATTCTGCGGCAAACACACTGAGAAAAATGTTGATTTGTAACTTAATTATTTCTAATTTCGAAAAATTATGTTTTTTTAATTTATAAACTATTTATTTGGTATTAATGTTCCTATTATGGTTCTCACCTCACCGATCTACTCTGTTTTCCGATTTTATTTTGGGGAGGGGTGCATGCAGACCCTACGAGTCCTTTTGTTTATTATGACAATTTCCATTAGCTTCTAAGTTGGATATATTGTAATTTTAGCGTTTTGGACATACATTTTTCATAATATTGACGTTTCGTGTGTTTTTCAAAAATAAAATTTTTGTGTTGTCGTGTTTATAATAATTAAATTATAATTAACAAATTTATAATAAACATATTTTTACTAAAAACAGTACTTTACCAAAAATCGTCAGTTTATTGGAAATTTTGGAAAAAGGATCTGAAATGGTAGAAATCTGGAACAGTGGAGTAGTAGAGTTTTGATAAAAACAAAATTTATTTCACCAAAATTCCGCATTTATACAGTCCAGGCGGTTTAACTTAAAAAGTTTATAATAATTTATAATAATAATTAAATTATAATTAAATAGTGTTTTAATATATAAACAATCATAGGTAGTATTGATTTAGTTTTCGAGGACAAAATTCAAGAAGTGCACGGCACTAATGTCGCCCAAATTAGAAAACGTTTACCGCATAAGTCGGATCCTTTCGCCCTCCTGGTTGTCAAGTAAATTTCTGATTGTATAAAGTTATATTAGGTTACATATTAATGAAATACATATATCGAATTAGTAGAATCATTAGTATTTTTCGAAACAATAAAAAAGCGCAGTGATACTTGCTAGAAGAACTAAGTGGAAAATTTGTAGCCATACTACACGAACATCGAGCATTCCCCCTATACTAAAACTATGCGCAGCTCTTAAATTATTGGCAACTGGGAGCTACCAACAAATCATTTGACATGATTTCAGTATTGGGATGGCGCAACCTACTGTGTCATGCACATGAAATGCACATTTGTTATAAATGGATCAAGTTCAACATGTGCAATGCAGAAAAATTGGAATGTAAAATGCATTTTATGGCTAAGTGTAACATTCCGGGGGTAGTCGGTTGCCTCGAAGGTATCCACATCAAAATAATTGTGCCCAATATATTGGAAAAACATATAATAGTAAGTATCTGAGTTCTAATTCAAAGACGAATGAATACTTTACAAACCGGTTTGTTTTATTATAAATAGTATACATTGCCATTAAGTATGGAATACAATTCCATTCAAGTGAGTTCCACGACTAGCTTTAGAGAACCCCAATCCCCATTTTGTCAACCCAATTTTTCAGAACATTTGCGACTGTATGAGTTCCTATCTCATCAATGGCAAATTCGATTTGATCTTTCAAGTTTTGGATAGTCTCTGGATGGTTAGCGTAACCTATCCTTAACGGCTCCCCACAAACAAAAATTTGTGTCCAACGGATTGACATATCCGTTACGTCTGATTATTCGATCCCCGCAGGTAGTGTTCTAGACCGCTTGTTGCGTTTGCTGTGTGGTAAGTTGCCAAGCCTGTTGAAACCAAATGTCGGGTGTGTCCTCCTCTTGAATTCTGGGTAACAAACACTCGTTTATCATGGCTTGGTAAAGCTCCCCATTCACTATAAGGGCGGCTCCTTGCTCATTTTCGAAAAAAATTAACCAATGATGCCTCCAAAGTCAAGATGAGCATTGTCGGAAAAGATGATTTTTCGGTAAAAATGCTAATTTTCTTCCAAGCATTTATACAAAATTTTCATCACAGAACTGCAAGAAAGTTTAATTCTTGAGCACGATGGCGAGCTGATGTTGATGGATGCTCAGACACATTCTGAGCAACAGCTGCAATGTTCTCGGCTGTACGCGCTATAAATGCACGTGCACGTGTTGATTTATCCAATAAAAATCCAGTTTCACGAACTCGCTCCGCAAATTGATCCACAAACCCATAAATTATCCATGTAACTTTCCATCAGTTGGGGTAGAAGGCTCACCAATTTGAAAGTAAGTTTTCAATATTCCCCAATTTTGTTCAAGCGTAAAGCGACCCATTTCGTAAATGTCAAACACTAAACTAATTTTTTGTCATAACACGAACGACGTAAGTATTGCCACACTCGAAACAAGCGATAGTTGAAATTGCAAACGCTATATGGGTCACTCTTAATAATAGAAATACTTCATTATGTCAATTCTTTGTTACCTTCTAGATATTTGACCAAAATCTTTTCATTAGATGTGTAGATCCGAGGTATCCTGGAGCTAACCACAATGGCTGAAGATTACGAAAATGGGGAACGTAATTGCTTAAAAAATCGAGCGACGTTCACTACAATTTTAGTTTACTGGTCAAGCTATTGGAAACAATAAGCCGCAAGCCATGAACATTTCCATGATTGACGGTACAAATTCAAATACATAACAAAATTCATTAGGAATTAAATTCAGATTATGCACATATCGAAAATATTTTGAGCTATCCAGAAATATGGGTGTAATGCCGTGGATAATCTTTAGGATATGCAGTAAATAATTTTACATAGCCAACAATTATGAAATCGTTAAAGTGTTTAAAATTAATAAAAGGCATTCAGGGTACCGTAATGGTCATCTCGAGAGTAGAAATTTTGGCTGATTTATTTGTAAATACTGGCCAGAGGACCTGTGATTATAGTTAGCTCGGCCGTTATAAAACTTGAAATATTCATCAAAATTGTAAAGTTTCTAACATCTATAAAACATAGTAAAATCCATCATATTTATATATCCCTTTTGCTAAAGATTAAGTAAATTGGATGGTCTATTTGAAAACCTTATGGTTATCTCCAGAATTGGTTGGAATATTGTTTGAAACCCGTCAAAAATGTTCAATTTCTAAACATAGTTTTATAATTTTATTTTTACAATAAATTTCATGGAAAAATAACAAATTTAACAGTGTAATGTTTTAATATTTTTCTAGCACGAGCTTCCCCTATAAACCCCTTCTGCCCTTGTTTGTGCTAATGTTCGATAAATAATAATATTTTAAATATTATGTTATATTATGAAGAAGGAGCTAATAATGGACGTGATATCAGTTATATAGACAGTTATGGGTTTGTGGCCGATAACGGTCATTAACGGCCGATAACACTATTTATTTAATACGTTGTGGGTAGAGAACGGTAGTACCAAGTAATAAAACACACGAATTACACGAATTACACTGTTTTACTCAACAAATATAAAATTATGAACAACGTTATAATATTCATTAATGTTTTATAGTTACTTTTCGCTTACTTGCATTTTTAAAGAGTTGAATGCGCTAGCGTACATAATAAAGTGAATACGATATGATTCTATATAATGCAAGTGATGTTTTAATTTTATTTAGAATGCTACTTTTTGCTTAATTGCAATTTAACGAGTTGAATGCGCTAGCATACATACGAGTAATAAAGTAAGTATGTTTATTAAACGATAACTGTACAATTTTGTTCAGCACAATGGTTGTCGTTGTTGTTACAAATGTGGTGTTGAGTTCGCCCTTCGGATCGTTGACCTGGATTTATGGATTGTAGATGTTAACTCCTCCCCTTTAAGTGTTGAGCTGTCCTCAGCGAAGAGTTTTTTTAATTTGGAAAATGAATTTCTGTTTTTCCTATATATAAAAAGTATAACAATTAGTATGGCTATTATTGTTAGTATTGTGGAGGATGCTATGATGTGTGTGTAGACGATGGATTTTTGCTGGTGATCCTGAATTCCCCGCATGTTTTTAATTGTGGATTTTGTTAAAAATGGTATATCCATTGTTTCAATCCTTGTTTCATTTACGATGATAGTATTAAAGGGTTGTAGTACTTTAAAATGGTGCATTCTCCTTGTTTCACTGTTGGTGAATGATTGTTCGTTGACTCGTATGGTACAGTCCTCGAACTTGATTAATTTAATTCCTTTTATGATAAAAGTGTCACGCCCGCATGTTGTATAGATGTTGATTCCGGCTTCCGATGATATGAAGAGGTAACCATCTTCTATTAACTGAGTTTCGTCTTGATGATTAGTTTGTACTAATTTGCAATCGGCATGTTGATTGTTTAGCAGGTTTGGTATGCAAGTGTTGTTGTTAGAATATATTTGTTCTTGTTGACAGTAGTATATGTTCTTCAATATTTGGCATGGTTTTGAAATTATCATGTGTATTTTGGGATTGGACAAAATATAGTTGTAGGTAATAGGAATAAGGAAATTGTTTAAGGTATACGTTTTTACTTTGGAATATAAAAAATTATCATTATAAAATTGTGGTATTTCGATTATTACAATTAGATTAGTCCCGTTATAATATGCTTTTTGTTGTAAAATTGAATAAATTTGTTCTTGTGAGTTTAATTTTATTTTATTTTTATTTAGTTCATTTGGAACATAGTCTATCTCAGTATTGTCGAGTATGAACGTTAATTACATTATAGTTTTTTGTGTCCCATTCTGTTTTAAGGATTCGGTTTATGTTGGAAGAAGTTTTATTTAAAATTTCAGTTATTTCCTCAAATCTATTGATTATTTGGTCATTGATTTGAATTTGGCTATTAAGTCGGTCGGTGAGTACGTATTGTCCTTCTTGTGTTAGCTGGATTTGATTTTGAAGATTTTCGTAGTCGTTTTGGTCTATGTTTCCTGTAATAGATTTTATAAAGGTTCCTAAAGGGTTGATTAATCCACGTTTGCTTCGTTTTCTCATGTCGGGTAGAGTTGGCATTACGTTGTCGATTGAACGTTTTACATTTTTTAACTTGCGTTTAATGACGTTTAGTCGTTGGGTATTACTGTATTTGAAACTAACCATTTTATTTTCAGTGTGTTGAACAGATTCTTCTATTGATTAGTAATTTTTTAGTGAATCATTAAGTTCTATGATATGAAATAGTTTTACATAGGAAGTGATTATTTTGGCGTCGCCTAATTTGATGCCAATAAGTCCTTTGTTCTCCTGTAGGTCATAGGCTTCTAATCCCTTCGGTTGGACTGACCTGTGGATGATATATACCTAATTAGTTTCGATTTTTCCTAATTTTGTTTTTATGTACGGTACGTTTGTTTGTTTGAACAGTAACATCTTTGTCCTGTATTACCGTATGTGGTATATATTTTCTTTGAAATTTATCACGTGTAGTAGTTTTTTCAAAGATTTTCTCTCCTGGCATGTATATGCCCGGATTATCACGTGTAGTGTTTAATTTTTCTATCGTTTTAGCTTTAGACAGGTTATTCAGCGTTGCTATATGTTGTGCAATGTCTGTATATTGGCGTCTAATGCGTGATAGGTATTCGTCTGCCATTTCTGGTAGATTAGTAGGTATAGTTTTGGTTATAATATGACCTCTATGTAACTCAAATGGTGTGAGTTTAGTTGAAGAATGGATTGAGCCCGGATGATTCGTACTAGTTCGGTAAGTGTGGAATGTAACCGTTCTATTGGCGAGTTTCCGTTTGAAGATTTAGCTGTAGTGATGTGTAGTTCTATACCCATCATGTTAGTAAAATCAGTGAATAGCTGGGATGTAAATTCAGTTGCAGAGTCCAATGTTAGTGTTTTTGGAACTTCTTCTTTACTGAAAAATGTCATAAATTTATTTATGATTGTAGTTGTTTTCCTGTCAGGTATTTCAAAGGCTGTAGCGTATTTTGAAAATTTATCAACTAATGTGATGAAGGTTTTTCCTGAAAGGGCGAATGTATCCCCATGGATTATTTCCATTGGTCCATTCGGTGTTTGGGAAAGTTTAAATTTGACATGAGTGGGCTGCCTTTCGTATTTGTTTTGATTACAAATTTCGCAGTTTACTATATAATGTGTTATTTTTTGCCTCATGTTTGGAAAATAAAAATTTCGTTTTAATTTTTGATAATTTTCGTGAGTACCACGATGGTAAGGCATGTGTTCATTAGCGATAATATTCTTTTGTTCATCGTCTAATTCAACATCCGTTTTGATCGTATACACTCGAATTATTTTGTAAGGCGTTTCCTTACAAATTTCTTCAATTAGTTGGAATGTTTGATCGTCCGTATGAATAGCTGTTATTTTCTTCTGATGGACGTAACTATTGAGTATTATTTGAAGATCGGTTTTCGAAAATTCCGCCTTCTTGATGGTAATGCGCTGGTTTTTATTAAAAATTACCCGAGCGTCTTCTTCCATCTCACCGCAATCTTTGTTTTTTGCTATGATGAGTTGGTTTTGGAATTCATTCAGGCTTGAGCTTGAAACTCAGACTCCAATGTTTTTTGTTGATATTCCATTGTCGTCACACTGGATATCTATATTATTTAAATGAATTATTTCATCATTTAATATTTTATTCGAATTATGCGCATTTATGTTATCCTGAGATTTCTGCATTTTCCCAAGTAACTTTATATTTTCGGGTTGAGAATCATTATTGTTATATGTAAAAATTTTGTTTTCCAGTTGTTTATTTAATTCTATTCGCGAGAGTGAATCAGCGTTTGTGTTAGCTGTGCCTTTTTTATATGTGATGGTGTAGTCGTACTCTTCGAGGGCCAACCTCCATCGAATTAATTTAGATGTTGGATCTTTGGCATTGAATAGCCATAATAGGGGTTTGTGATCTGTAACGATCAAAAATTTTCTTCCATATAAATCTGGTCGGAAATATTTTGTTCCCCACACTATTGCCAAACACTCCTTTTCAATGGTGGAGTAGTTGCATTCCGATTTTGAAAGTGTGCGTGAAGCGTACGCAATTGGTAGGTCGCTACCGTCGAAATTTTGACTTAGAATTGCTCCCACAGCGTAGTTGGATGCGTCAGTTGTCAATGTGAAATCCTTGTTGAAATCGGGATATTTTAGTATTGGAAATAATTGATATACATTCGTTCATTATGGGAATATTGATTTGTGGGGTTTCCAACATATTATTTAAGATGTTTACCTTAGCGTTAAGCTTTTGTAAGTTCTCATATCCAATGAGACCATCAAATAATGTATGCAATTTAAATATAAAAAATGTCAATTTTGTTGGAATTTCTTTGAATTTAATATCAACCTTTTGTGTTATTTCCGTTGAGGGAAACACTGATTGTACTTTAAAATGAACGTCAACTATTTTTGAGAACAATTTGACAAATTTTGGGTCGATGTACGATTTATCGGCTCCAGTGTCAATAAGAATTTTTAGGGTTTGATTATTAATAGTTAATAGTATGAAAGGAAGCTTAGTTTGTTGTTCGATTTTTGTTAGGAGGTTAATGTCAAGTGTGAGGGTTCGTTTGAAAAATCCTCGTCGTCGACTACTTGCTCCAGGTTATTAATGTTAGCTTCCTGTTTGATAAATTTCTGGGTATAAATGTTTTATTTTGTCTCTTGTATGGTTGTTTGTATTGTGGTGTATAACTTCCATTATTGTTGGTAGTTTTACCTTCTAATTTGATAGTTTCGTTAACAAAGTTTTTTTTTCCGTCGGTATTATTTCTTGAGGTTGAAGGCAAATTTTTTGCATAATGATTGAATTTTTGCTTTGGGGTTTGGGTATTTTTCAACCTTTGGATGCTTTGCTCTGGTTGAACAAAGCTGTGTGCAGTTTGCAAATCAACTGGTTGCGATGCACGTAGTGCGCTACCAAGTGGTTCTTGTAGACTTGCCATGAACACAGTTAATCTCATAGATTGTTGCTGTTTGATTAGAGCGTCTATTGTACATTGTTCAAAGTCATCCATTTGGACTTTGTTTGAGAGCAATGTTAGTATTGATTGAATCTGGTCGAAGAGTTTTTGAGGCTCTAGATTAGAATTAATCAATGAAAACAACTCTAATGCAGGTTTGCACTACTTCGTGTGTCTGCATATTTTGCAATGAGGTGCGCACGGATGTCTTTCCAATTGGTGGCAATATTATGTGTTGTAAGAGATTGGCTAGCATTTTCAATTATTTTACTTCGTATATTTTGTATGATAATTTTATAACTAGGTAGCTCTTTTATTGGTTGACAAAGCTTGACTATTTGGTAAACTGAATTGCAGAAATAATATAGTTCGTTTTTTTTTCCAGAAAATGTGGGAAGGTTTTTAGTTACTATGTCAATTTTAAACGAGTCGAGGATGGTGGCTTGTTCTTGTAGTAGTTTTTCCATTTTTAATTTTCCCAGATTTAATTTTATTGGGGGTCTAACTGTAACGTTATTACGTTGAGCTAAAAATTGATCTAGTTTGTCGGAATCAATTGTGAAACTCATATGGTTTCCACGAATTTATAAAATAAATGTGTGTCCCCGATGACACAATGATCCAAAAAGTCCCGATTTTAGGTTCTAATTGGTTTTTAAAAGAAGTTCCGATTTTAGGTTCTACTTTTATATTTTCACACTTAATTAAATTCACAAGTGCGTCGTTTATTCAACTTTTTATTTTTTTATTTTTATTTTTTTTTTTTTTACAAGCACTGAATTAAGCTTGGGTTTCACTATTTTATATTTGATGATTTTTGATTTTTAGAAAAAAAATATTGTTAGGAAAAATACAATGAGAATTTCTTACCTTGCCAATATTATTGCTAGTAATACGACTTTATGCATCTTCGGGTTGATCAGGCTCGATAATGTTGGTAATTTATTATTTCACTGTTAATTTTTTCACAAAAATTATTTTAAATTTTCCTTTATTTTTCTTTTCACAATTATTTGGGGGGGCGAGTGGCAGGGATAAATAAAACGACAACAGGTTCATCATCAATGTCAAGCAACCATTGCTTGGATTAGTACAAGTTTGGGTGACCGCTTGGGGACATCATAGAAGAAAAAGTGAAAAAAAAAAAAAACGGAATGGAACTAAAACCTCGCCCCGGCATGCCAGTGTTCCTGACTCAGTAGCCCTAGCAAGTTAGTTAGGATTCATTCACCCGAAATCAATACTGACACCAACACGGACACGGCCACGAAGGAGGGACACGAATCGGATTGAAACATCAGAACTCTAACGGGGTCATCCACGGGAGTACTTGTTGGGCCTTTGAAGTAAGATGGAAAAAAAAAAAAAAAAAAAAAAAAAAAAATAATAATAATTGTGCTGTCTTGTGCTTAATAATTTACTAACTATTGACTACTTAGGTGTCTGTAACCGGGTCAAGTCTATCATATTTAACAACCTTTCCTATCCCTCCATCTTGTTATGTGTAAAAGGGTGTACGGTAGGCCCGGCGTATCCGGGACCCTTGCTTTTAAGGCTTGGCCGTACATTCTAATCAATCAATCAATCAATCAATTTTTCTTTTCACAATTATTTATTTTGAAAAATTATTTAATTTTTTGAATTTTATTTTTTCACTTTTATTTATTAGGAAAAATTTATTTTAATTTTTTTTTATTAATTTACTTTTTTAATTATTTATTATTCCGCGAATTATTTATCACTTTTACGTTTAACTGCGCCAGTTATGGGTTTGTGGCCGATAACACTATTTATTTAATACGTTGTGGGTAGGGAACGGTAGTACCAAGTAATAAAACACACGAATTACACGAATTACACTGTTTTACTCAACAAATATAAAATTATGAACAACGTTATAATATTCATTAATGTTTTATAGTTACTTTTCGCTTACTTGCATTTTTAAAGAGTTGAATGCGCTAGCGTACATAATAAAGTGAATACGATATGATTCTATATAATGCAAGTGATGTTTTAATTTTATTTAGAATGCTACTTTTTGCATAATTGCAATTTAACGAGTTGAATGCGCTAGCATACATACGAGTAATAAAGTAAGTATGTTTATTAAACGATAACTGTACAATTTTGTTCAGCACAATGGTTGTCGTTGTTGTTACAAATGTGGTGTTGAGTTCGCCCTTCGGATCGTTGACCTGGATTTATGGATTGTAGATGTTAACTAGACACACCAATAACTATTGCAATATAGACCCAAGGTGCGTCAAGTGCGTAGCTATACGTTTTACAATGGAATTTAAAAATTCCAGAGATAGTTCAACAAAGTATGAGAACTGCGGCGAACCACATCCCGCAAATTACAGAAGCTATATAGTTGCCAAAGAACTTCAGAAGATGAGAAATGAAGAGGAAATACTAAAAGATAAACGTAAGAACCAAGAAACGAAAACAAAATGGAAATCAAACTACATGCCAAAGATATCAGAGTTCAGACTTACAAATAAATAACGGCTCACACCGTTATAGTCAAATATTGCAGACATAATGGACGAACTAGAGTAGAAACAAGAGAAAGCTATTAGCTACAAAATTAAACAACATCAGGATGGTTCTGAAATAAAAGCATAATAAAATAATAGCTTTAGAATATTAGCATGGAATATCCCAATGGACTATTACAACATCAGCGAGCTTGTAAATGATAATGAACATCCAAAAATTTAATATTTGTCTTATATCCGAATCCGTCTTCACAAAACAATCACATACAAAATGTACAGGGTATCAAGTATATCAGAATACATCCAAATAACACTGCAAGAGAAGGAAGCGCTATAATAGTTAAAAGAAACATTTACCGTTATAAACGTAAAACTATTCAACAACAGAAATACAATTAACCAGTATCGGCATTAGGACAATAAATCATTCACTAATTATTTCAGCTGTTTATTGTCCACCACGAAACGACCTAAAGATAGATGTCTTTATGGTCCCTAAGAAGCTTAGAACAAACGTTCATTGTTGAAGGTGACTTCAATGCAAAACAAACTTATTGGGGATCAAGACTAGTTTTCACTAGAAGTAAAGAGCTCCTCGAAGCAGTGACAAAATGTGATTGTAATTGGCACATTACTAGAAAATTAACTTTCTGACTCACACATGCCAATAAAATTCCTGATTTACACAATTAATTTATAACTAGGAAATTACTGATAACTTAGGCTAGTGTCGAATAAGGTTTGAGCTCTGACCACTCGTCCATACTGCTCATTCTCAGCGACAAAATAATATCCAAAAAGGAGGAACAATTAGATGAAGAAGTTGAAAGATCATAATAGGCATACAGCACGGAATAGTACACGCGAAATCAAACGGACATTAATTGATCAAATTATCCAAAAATAATTAAACTTACTTACTAGATGCAGAAAAACGAAAAACCAGGAAGAAATAGCAGCATATGTCAATACCCACGGTTAAAAATCCACTGAATAGTTTCACCCAGCGAATAAGGAGTAAAATAGGGAATATAAAATATAAATGCAATGAACTCGTACTTACAATCTTTATAATATGAAAAAGATACTGACTATTCGAATAAAAAGCCCAATAATTCAAATTCCACGTACAAGAACAAGAAAAGGAAGTTGAGTCAAAAGCAATGAACAAAAAACAGGAACCTTTGATGATCACCTAGAGGGTATAACTCAGTCTAATGAGGTACATTTTTTTATTACGACTGAGTCTTGTACCCATTTAGTAATTTATATTGGATAATAAAGTATTTGATTAGTCGGCGTAATCAAGTGATTATTCCCAGTTACTTGTAACTCCTCCTCAGTAAGTCTACTGACTTCCTGGTCGCGATAAGTCCAGTGGTTTGGTTCTTTGCAGTCTTCTTGTTGGTGTAGTAGTCAGCATATAGCGTATGTTCAGATTTTCATGCTGGTGCAGACGTTGTAGGTGTTTTGTTGCATGTTGCTTGATTTCATCCGCGACAAGCTCGATCTTTAGATCTCGATGGAGATTGTCGTTTCGAATGTACCACGGTGCATTAACAATGCATCGCAGAATTTTATTTTGAACTGTTTGTATGATTTTGATATTTGTCTTCTTGGCACAACCCCAGAGTTGACTATACCATATGTCCATACAGGTTTCAGGATTTGTTTATATAACAGCAGTTTGCTATGGATCGCTAGTTCAGGTTATCTCCCTAAGAGCCATTGCATTTTTCTGAATTTTATGTTTAGTTCTTCTCTCTTCTTTTGTGTGTGTTCCTTCCATCTAAGTTTAGCATCTAAAGTCAAGGCGAGATATTTAGCAGTGTTTGCATGCGGTACTACTATCGAATTTATCTTTATTGGTATATGATTAACTTTTAGATTTGTAAAGTTCACTTGGATTTATTTTGCTTCATTTAATTTAATTCGCCATTTCTTTGTCCAATTACACATCAGGTTAGTGAAGGTAATTTACTAGTGGAGTCATTGGTGTTCTTTGCTGTTGCAAGTATTGCCGTGTCATCGGCAAAAGTCGCCATAGTTGCTTCTGTAATTGGTATATCTCTAGTATATAGGAGGTAAAGGATTGGCAGAAGAACACTTCCTTGTGGTACTTCTGCTGTTATCCTTTTTAGTTGGAAGTATCCATTCTCATACTTTACTCGGAAGTGTCTGTCTGATATGTATGATTTTAGAATTTAAAAAAATTGCTCCGGAAGATCCCGATGAAGTTTGAATTCTAACCCCTGGTGTCATACTTTGTCGAATTTCTCGATTATATCAGTAATTCGATGTACTTGTTCTATCGAAGAATGTTTTTCCCTAAATCCAAACTAATGTGTGGGGGTAAGATTCCTTTCTTCGATAATTGGTTTTAGTCTTTTAAGAAGAACCTTCACCGACCAAATGGCACAGTGGTTAACGCTTTGGCGTTTGGATCGGGTTCGAATCCCAATAGGGGCAGGATGCAAAGGGAATTTTCATCAACAGATTACGATCTGTGATGAAATGGAACACATCTATGACGCCCTGTCGGAGTGCAAAACTCATGGGCCGACCCATCTTCCATGCCAGTATAGGCTGGCATGGAGCTATGCAATGTGCAGATGGTAACAAAAATCGGACCTATGACCGTACGTCCTCGGATTGGCCTACACACTGGCGTAAAAGTAAGGACGGAAAAAGATAACCGCGAAAGAGTTGGGAGGGCCTTGGCCCCAGAACAGATTGCAGCGATAATAAAAAATAAAAAAAAAAAAAATAAAAAGAAGATCCTTTTCAAATAGTTTCGATAATGTTGGTAGCAGATAAATTGGCCTATATGAAGCTTTTTCGTTCGGAGGTTTGTTCGGCTTAAGTATCATAATTACTTCTGCAACTTTCCATTGTCTTGGTACATATCTTAGTCGAAATGATGCATTAATTAAATGGACAAGTTTCCTCAACGCTTTCTCCTGTAACACTTTTATTATCTGACCCGTTATAAGATCATATTCTGGAGCTTTATACGCATTCAGGTTATTCTTGATTTCCCATTTTAGTTCTTTCAATGTTAAAGGTGTAATTTTCATTTCATCCTGTTTATTTATCGGGCGATATTTTCGTCTTCCGTTTGTTTGGGGTAAGGTGATTACCTAACAAATCTGCTTTTTATTGAGCATTTCGAGCCCAATTTTCTTTATTTTTAATTGGAGAAACCTGAAGTTTGGGTCTTTTAAGATTCTTAGTTGCTTTCCATAATGAATAATCAGTATCTTTTTGACTGATTTTGACTGATTATTAGGAATTTTAATTTGTTGCACAAATGGTTAAATATCCTCTTATTTTCCGGGTTTCGATGTTTTTGCCATTTCTTCCGTGCTTTTCATTTATTTTTAAGAAGTTCTCTCACTTCCTCCGGATAGCTAGCATTGCGTTTCATTTCCTTATTATTATTAGAAGTGCTTTCCCACGCAGCACTTTGGATATTATGGATGAGCTTATCTAGTTCGTCTTCTATTTGGGACTAATTTTGCATGGAGAGCTTCTCGACCTTAAGTTCTTCGTTATGTTTAGCTGATCCACTCTCCAACTCTAGCTTTGTTCTCTGGATGTAATGCATGGTAGCAATTATATCCTTTTATTTTACAGAATGAAATTTTGGTGAAATGGGTTTCTGATATAAGACATATATCTAAATTATGCATGTTTAAAAATATATCTAGTTCTTGAATGTGATGCAATAGCCCGTTTGCACTCCAGGTTACAATTCGTATTGTGTTATTCATTTCTTTTGTTTATAATTCGATTTTATATAATTTATGTTTTGATACACTCGATCCAAGGTTTTCTTCTACTTTTTTATTGATACTAGTTTGTGATTTCATTTCTTCGACTGTGTTCTGCAGACTCATTTCCTGCGAGAAAAGTCTTTTGTTGAGGTTCTCTATAGATTTCTCAGTATGTCTTGTAAAACGAGATCCACTATTAACTGTTCCTGCTCTGTTTGCTGAACTATTTGTGCATAAGTAACGTTTTCATTTATTCGCCCTCTTTGTATGTTGAGATTAGGAGTTGACGATTTAGGCTCCGTGTTTTTTGTAGATTGTACATATCTTGGTCTAACTGGTTTGCGTGATTTATCTCTCATATTCTGTAGTTGTACTGCTAGCTCACATCCTCTGTAGTTGGCTGGATGCTGGGCTTTACAGTTGATACACTTAGGTGTTGTATTTGCACATTTAACACATCTTGCTTCACGATGGCAGTACTTTTGTGTATGATTATAATCTTAGCAGTTTTTACATTGAGGTATTAGTCGAGTGGCCTTTCTCGGTGTTTCTATTTTAACTCTGAGGTTGAGGATAGCCTTAATACTATAAGTATTTTCGATTTTTTCTTGATTGTCGAAGGTTAGCATGAAAAGTGGGAGTCCTCTTCTCATGATTTCAACATTTCCTTTCCTATTTTCTCGTCTCTCTTTTCTGATTATGTTGACTGCATCGATTATTTTCAAGTCTTTGTTTTGCAGGTCCTCAATAATTTCATCTTTTGAACAAGTTGGATGGAGACCTCTTGCCATTACTTTTATTGATCGATCATTTTTATCCTCGTAGGTATACCACGTGACCAACTGGATTTAATTTGCTAGCTAGAGCTTTATAATCTTCAGGCTCTGTTGTGTCTATTTTCCAAATATTATTACTGAGCGATATTACTTTGTAGTCATTTCGTACTACTTCTATCATCAGTTTCTGAATACTACCGTGATTTAAGGAAGGGAGGATTATCTCCTAGAATATTGATCGGGGGTGGAACCTGTTTCTTATTTTCTGGCTCATGCACTTTTGGTGCAGTAATTGTATTGGCAGTTTTAATGTTGGTTTGAATTGGATCAACTTCTGGTGATGATTCAGTTTTCCTCTTGCTGAATTGGTTTCTTTTCTTGGTTTCTTATTTGCTCTCCTAGATTTCTGTAGTCTCCAATTGGTTCCTCTTTCAAGCTCATCTTCATCTGTGTGATATTCGTCTAGATCTGTGAGTACTTGAAATTGGTTGTTCAATAATGCTGAGGTTCTTGCGTTGTTGTTTTTATTTACTGTTTCCTTTAGCATAAGGTTTTCTTTCTTTAGCACGGTCACTTCATTGTTCGGCTGCGCGATTAATTTCTCCATTTGTTCAAATTTATTTATTAACTCTGCGTTGTTTATTATAACTGTTTGTGCACTGGGCGTGGCTTCAGAAGTTGGCTTGAAATTTGTATGCTTGATAGAAGAGGTATTTTCCTTCTCATTGTTACGTTCACACAGTACGGTGCTCTCTGTCGGTGGAGTTGATGGTGGTGTTTTATGAAGTGTCGTACTTCTTCTACGAAATGGCCATTCATTTATCGCTTGTTCCGTGCTTCCAGTAGTACTAGGAACAGGATCAGCTTGGTTGCCTACCAACGGTTTCTTTTGCAATGTCGCGTTGCTCCCTCCAGAGTCCCGATAAATCGGGGTGGGACTTAGAATCTGAGTTTGGACCCACCTGGAGTATGTTATTGTTTATACCCGACATATCATTTTTTTTGTTGACTATCTGCTATACTGTTTCTCAACCGTTCGATCTACAGTACATTGCCCAGGTTGCGCCACCAGGGGGCTGTCAACTAGCACCCCCTAATGAGATACATGAGAGCGAACAAATACCATAGATAGAAGAAACTGAAGATCAAAGTAATAACTTCTCTTGCGGAAAAGAGAAAAGAAATATCAAAGAAATAAATCCTAGAAAAGCCCTTAAACAGCTTCCCAAAATCGACATTAAAAAATGTACCACCCATTTATAGAATCTTATCAAATATGTGCCACATTAATGGAAATTTAATTAAGTGATTATAATATCCAAGCCAACAAAACTGCTCAACCAAGTAACGTCTCATAAACGTATATCACTATTACTCGTACCTATACCGCTAATTGAAAGTAAAGAACTCATCCCTATACACAATATGAATTTCGAGATAGACATTCCACAATAGATCAAGCTCATAGGATAACGGACATCATAGAAAAAGCACTTGAAAGAGGATCTGCTCAGCAGTTCTCCTTGACGTGGCTCAGGCTTTTGGCAAAGTCTAGCACGACGGTCTATTGCTGAAACTTAGGAAAGCTTTACCACCACTCGGGGGTGTATTAGGGCCAGTATTATATCTTCTATTTAACAGTGTGATACTTCAAGAATAGATACATTTGCTGAGGATACTGCTATCATATCAGTAGATGACACCATAGAAGAAGCTACTAATAAACTTCAAAGTGCGGAATGAACAGAATTAACGTATGAACGAAGCGATGGTACATCAAGTTGAATCAAACAAAATCTAGACATGTCTACTACTACTAACACAGCAAATTGCCTAGGAATGAATCTAGATACTAAATTGTTATGGAAGGTCCGCTTCAAAAAGTAATTTGAAGAGCTGTGACTCAAACACAGAAAAATATACCGGCTTATGGGAAGCAACTCCCAATTACCAACAGATAAAAAACTTGTGCTATATAACCAGATATTAAAACTCGTTTTGTCCTAAGCCGAGTAACCTGACCGAGCAACCTGAACGTCAGCTAAAGATACCAAAACAAAATAATACTAAGGGATATTGCTAGAGCTCCTTAGTACGTACGTCCATAAGGATATTGCACTAGATACAGCCGCCAACGTGGGAAGCAAAGCAGCATTGAAGCATAAAGAAAGGGTTTGGAATCACCCAAACGTCGAAGCCAGGTGACTACTTGTCCACCGAGAAAAATAAGGAGGCTCAACAATTGTAAACCGTTTGAATTAGCTTTACAACCAGCACAAGGCAAAACCATCACCGGAAAAACGTAGGAGAAACCAATGGGCCATCCTAAATATTTAGCAGAGTAGTGGATTAGGTTAGAAATGAAATAGTGTTACTTAGTCAAAAATAGACTAGGTACATTGTAATATTTTTTTATGAATAAATAAAATTAATTAAAACTAAAAAGTTGCGTATTGGCAGATAATATTTGCAATAATAATGTAAGTTTAAAATTTTTTCTTTGATTAATATGACCAATATTCAAAAATTGTACCAATGAAATCGCATGACACAAAATATCAAATTAAAATAAATCTGTATATAAAACATTGAAAATCTATGTTTTGAAGAAATCATATTTAACCAGCTATAAAAAGGAAGGCATACGTGCAATAAGAATTCTATAGTTTTAATTAAGAACGAAGAGGAAAGAATTCAAATATATACGACATAAAAACGGTTTTTAAAATAGAAAATTTGCTTAGGTTTCTTCTTGTACAAGATCATTTCAATAAAATATCTACTAGTATAGGCCAGTTAAATATTAAACTGCAAACGGCTTATGTAACTCGAGTCTTAACTCACTAACAACCGCAGCGTTTATAAATTGGTTTAGCTTCAAACTTCTCTCAGAACGCACTTGTTACAATAATTGACAAATTATTATGTTGATTACTTACATACTAAACATTTACATTTTATCGATTTATTAGAAAGCAGTCAAATCTTAAATCAATCTTAAACTTTGCGTGCATTTTTTATTTCACATAGCAGTTGCTGTCATAAACGGAATGTAATTTTTCGTTTATATGAATCCAAAACTTCCAATGAGTAAATAAAATATTTTCACAAAGCGCTCGAATCCGAGTAACCTGGCGCAGAAATATTGCGAATTAATTTAATTTTTTTCTTGGAACACCACAAGTGTGAAAATGAGAATGAAAAATAATGGAATTTTTTTTAACTTTTCCTTTTAAACCACCATTTATGAAACTCGAACGAAATAATAACAATAATAATAATAAAAACAATAAGATTCAGTGTGGTGGCTGCTAATTTAAAAAAAAATTTTTTGCTTAATTTCTTGGGTTCTTCGTTTAAAAAAAATCGAAAAGCAAAATGAAACAACAAACAATGCGAGGAATAATTTTGCTTCTTTTGTTTAGCGCTCCTTCAAATACAATAAAGGTCGATTTATATTATCTGTTCCGTTCAGTTCCTGCACGTATCGTGTCAGACAAATATTGTTGAAAATAATGTTTTGTCTGATGTCTGACGGCGAAAAATACGAAAGAATAGCGAAGAAAGTGGAATATATTTTCCAACAACAAAAAAAATTAAATTGCTACTAAAACATTTTTGGATTTTTTAAGTTATTGTTTAGTCTATAGTACGTAACCAAAAGATACGAATATACGCAATATATTTTTTTTATGCTAATGTTTGTCGCCACTAAATTTTTCTTATAAATCTTTCTTTTTTCTTCTTTCTTCTATTTCGCTCTTTTAAATTATCCCATATATTTTATAGTTGTTTTAGTCTAATAAACTATAAAATAAAATAAAAATTGTTAAAGTAAAATAAAGTAAGGGACATATATACGTAATAAAGTAAGGGGCATATATTGCATAAATCGTCTAATTTCAAATGTGAAAACATTTTCTCTTGGTATAACCTATGTTTTATTTAATTATATGTTTATTTCGTGATAAACTTTATTCCCGAAATTTGCATACTCAAAAATTTAATTGCTACTAACACATTTCTTCAAAAAATACGAATATATACGATAATTATATGAAGAAAATGTCTGAACGGATAGTATAAATTGATGATGTCTGACACGATACGTGAACGGAACGGATAATATAAATCGGCCTTAAGACGTGTTATTGTTATTTTATTTTTTATTTGGGAATTCGGAAAATGTTCAAGGAAGAGAATTAATACGGAAAATAATTCTTGAAAAAATGTAATTTGTCTATAGTCCTTTATACGATGGAAGCGAAAAGAAAGAAAAATTTAAAAAGGCCTTGGGTTTTGTTTTTGTAGGCCGTCTTTTGTTTTATTGTATTGTATCTAAATTAGTTTTGTTTCGATTTATTGGCGATTAACGCACAACTGAAAAGTGATAAAACGATTTCTGTACATTTAACAAATGGCTGGTTTAATCTATTTAGTGAGATCAATCATAATGTAGCAGAATTAATTGATTTCACATATGCTTTTATGCAGGGTTCGAGCAAATCTAATCAGCAACACCCCCTAAGGCAGTAATGAAGAATTCAATTGCTTGTATAAAGGTTAAATTTAATAAACGAATTCTAATCTTACAGTAGTTTCCAAGAATATTTTTGTTTCTTAAGCATAATTAATCGATTTTATTTTGTATTATGTACGTAGTAACTAAAATAATCTTCCCTATATAGTAAAGTGAAACATTATCTGTGCATGGGGTAAAAAAATACCTCAATGTAGTTTGTACTTAAAAATTATTTTCTATAACAAAAATTATTATTTTTCCTTACTTATAATTTATTAAAAATACAAAAACTCAATGTACAAAATAACAAACGATACTTATAATTAATTCATTAAATTTTGATTATTAAAATTATTAAAAAGAAGAGTCGTCAACTTCTTCATGTTATTCAATTTCATCATAAACTATTTCTAAATTAATGCAATCATCACACACGGTTTGATGATGTCTTTTGCATGCTGGTTTATCACAGAAGTGGCAGATTACGTTTGTTTTCGCGTCAGCACTCCGTGGACATAAATTGCATCTTTGTGTTTTACGACTTTTGGTTTATTGGTTTTGAGCGGTTGGTACTAATATCAATTCTACAACATTGTATCCTGGACGCTTTCTTTCAAGGCCCTGGGAGTGGCAAGTCGCTTCTTGATTTTATTGTCCACCAGCTGCAATGATAGAGATACTGGTTTGGTAATTTATGCAAATTAGACGCGGCATAACCCGCCGCATGTAACATGTTGAAGAAGAGTATACCATTGGCCATCTTTTAATTTTTCGCTTGCCGGCATATGTTTTAACCAATTTATTAAAAGTATCCGGGCGGTGTCTTTAGTTTGGTTATAGTCGATTATGATGTTCGGTTTATACGTGGTTTCATCGCTTGTGGTGTTGTTGTGTACGTAGATGTAGACAGTAATAATACTTGTTTGCCGCTTTGGGAATATACCTAACTAATGTCGTGTTTCCATCAAAACAGAAATGTGATGATCCAATATCTCTTTTTTTATTTCATCGTATTTTGTGAATTTCGCAGGCAGATCAGGTTCGATCTCCATCATTTGCTCTGCTAGCTGGCAACTGGTAAAAACTTATCCATTGTGATGTTTCTACTTTTGTTTAGATATGGCAAAGCCAAACGGTACGCCAAGCTACCAGCAAAGTTTGAAGCTTTCATATCATTCGGTTGACGCCCAACATATACCGGGTGTTTCTTTTAAACTGACACGATCAAATATCTCGAAAAATAGCCACTCTACGGAAAAAATGTCCATAATCAAAATTTAATCATACCGCGGGGGAAATACATTAGTGCAAAAAAATAGTCCCTCACTCCCCGCTTTGTAGGTGGGGCGGGGGTAACTTTTAAACTAAGATAGGAAGCCATATTTTTTATTGCAGATACGGATTCTACGACTAAAAGTACGTATGATTTGAATGAAATATTTTGTTCGGTTCATGATAGATGGCGTTGTAATCGACGAAATTCAATTTTTTCAATTTCTCCTTCTTAGAACACACGCATTCGATTCTGCAATACGTTTGAAATAAAAAACATCACGTTTTCATTGGAAATACTCGAAATTCGTCATCAATCGGACATTTTTTTCGTAGAGTGGCTATTTTTCGAGATATTTGATCGTCTCAGTTTAAAAGAAACATCCGATATTTCTCCTTTCAGAGGATAGGCGTTTTCTGAGTCACACACCCAGAATATTTTATACCGCATTTCCCAGGTTTACTGAAAATATATTGTCGGAAATTACATCGACCTCATGTTGTAACTAGCTGCTCGTCAATTGTGAGGTTAGCTGATGGCTTATATGGTTGTCTTAAACTATCTATAGAAACATGTTCCAAATATCTCTAAAAGCTGCTAATTTGTCCCCTTTCAGTCGGTCTTTATGGTGCGATAATTATCAAACCAAAGGAACCTCAAAAGTTGTTACGATCTCACCAGAGACATAACCATAAAGGGCAATTATCAGTTTGGCAGAGTTCATCTAATCTTTCGTCCCAGTTTTTACGTAAACCGGCGTATATAAGTACTCCAATCAACGCATATATTTCATCGGAGTCCGTATCGTACCAAATCCGAGGGTGTTTTGCTTCAGCTGTAGATGTAATGTTGTAGTAATAATCTTTGGCTTTTCTGTTTGTCTCACACACAATAATATTTATTAATGTTTCTAGAAAAAGCCCTTTGAAACACATTAGTGGTGTCAAATAACCCACAACTATTGAACGATGCATAAACCTTGTTACTAGCCACTAATATTCACTAAAATAATCAACATAATATAAAAATTCGATAGCCGTAAAGTCGGTGTCAGTAAAGTTTTAGTTTTTTGCGTTATTTGTACAGATTTTTATACAGAAATGTATTGGGTAATTTTTGACCCCAGTAGACAGAAATGCGTTTAGTTTGATTCTAACGATAAAAAATGCAATAAAATCAATCGATTATAACTCGGATTTTTTATCTGGTGTGTATCTAATTGAAGAAGGTATATCTAAATGGGTTTTCAATAATTTTTAGCAATTAGTTTTTTATTTACATTTTTGTAGATCTGGGGTAGTTTTTTACCCCAATGTACAGAGTGAAGGATAAAGAGTAGGTCTCATGAAAAATGTTGACCTCGAGATTTTGCAGATTTATCATTCGCATGTACAATTTGTCGATTCTAAGTTTCACAATTTGTGAATTCAATTGCTCATTAAAGCACAACGGGACAATGATATGGGTCACATCTGACCGATGATGCATTCAAACATCTCTAATTTGTTCAGCACAACTATAAATTTCTTGAATTTTAGACACAAAATTGTTCGTCAAAAAAACGGCATGAAACTAATGATCTATCATACGATCAATCTTAATAGTTTCCGAAAATATCACAAAACCATAGGAAAATTTAGCAGGATAGTATCTGAATTCAGAAACTCATTTGAACAAAAACAAAACCGCTGAGCTGCATGTTTTTATTTAGACAACGCTCAAGCTGTCGATAGATTATAGCATCAAGGATTTGCGAAAAACTTGAAGGGCTTATGAACAAAGCAAATAAACCCTGTACTTATTGAAAATAATTGAAAATAATTTTTATTGCGTTCCCAATAAAATAAAATTACAACAAATGATATCAAAATATTACGAATTATGGTAAACGTATCTGATCTACTATCACACAAAAACACAATCAACACATATCAACACAAAAATATCGCGTAAACCTAATTTGACACAACAATAACAGACACACAGGTCAAAATATTAGCATTTACAATTGAGAATACAGCAGGTCTGAAATATTATAAAAGCATGAATTTAATTACCTTCTAGATGTGGTCAAAAAGTGGATTTTATAAAATCTCTGTGTGTGCAAAGTGAATTTCTGTGTCCTCGCAACAGACCAGACAGTTTGCCTATAATCTTCTAATCAAATTTTATACTTAAGCATTTTTTAAAAGTTGTGAGATCACAGTGCGGCTGGATTGGCCCACCGGAAGTAGCAGCATCCATAAGAGTTTTTCGCTTTTTGTCTATATTTGGAAGTGTATATCGTTCATGAGAAAAACAACAGACTATGAAAAAAATACTAAATTAATTTTGTAACAAAATCGGGTCAGGTCAATTTTCCAAAATTGGAAATGACGATTGTTTTCCAAAAAAACTGTTTTTTTAATAAAAATTCAACCCCTCTACAAGCGAGACGGATTGATGAATCGAAATGAAACATCATACTTAAGCTTTAACCACAAATTGCGTGGTCCTAGTGATGTTTACCGAAATCGGCCCACCAGAAGTGACAGCTTTCATATGAGCTTTTCCGTTTTTTTGCAAATATTTTGAAAACTATGTATATCATTTATTATAAAGACAACCGTAAACTAAACGATTCTATTAAGCGGATATGCCATTTTTTAACCAAAAAATGTTTTTCAGCAACCATTCGGTCGCTTAAGCTTTTCACATAAATTAGAAGTCCCAGTAGTTTTTTGCAGACATCAACCCACAGAAAGTGGCAGCGAGTTTTCATATTTTTCAAATATTTTGACAAGTATATAGCGTTTACGAAAAAACGATTCAATACAAAAAGATTGTAAATTAAAACCAAATTAGTTCAGATCATTTTCTAAATTTTACCGATATGTTTTGTTAAAAACACTTTATTTCATTTTTCTTTATTCGGCATCTCTACCTCGGCCTAGGCGGATAGAATATACGGAATCAAACATCAAATTTGAACCACTAGTTGGGTGATACTTTCGAAATTTGGTAAAAATCTGTGTACCGGAAGTGGTAGCTTCAATGGGAGCTTTTTTAATTTTTGCATTTATGTTGAAAAGTTAATTATTTACAAAAAACGACAAAGAATTAAAAGATTTAATAAATTTAACAACAATGGTTGAAATTTAAGCTGGGATTACAATTTTGAATATACGAGACGGCTTTTATCTAGAAATCCGTAGTGGTATATTCGAAATCTATCTTCTACGAATGTATAATTCGTAGTAAAAGAAAATCGGATTTTTTTATTTCCATATATTAAATCAATTTTTAATTCCACACATTATAATATTGTTGTATGTACTGTACGTTTGACCTTAACAATAAAATTATGATAGCTAAATCGATTTAAATTGTTCCAGTTTTTCATTAAAATTATTAAATTAATCCTTGTATGCCCGAACGCATTAATCTTCTATATACCATTTTGTTATATTCTATGCAAAACTTTCATTTATAATTTACATTATTTACAACGTCCATGTTAATCCATAAAATTAAATATTTAAATCCAATTTTAAAACAACATATTATTAATAAAATAATAATTTAATTTTTGTTTATATTAGTTTTTCTCGCTACAGTTTCCCAGTTGCTTCTATATATGTGCTCGTATTATAAACTATTTCCGTTCTATGTCTATATTATCCATTCAAACTTAATATTTTTAAATGACCTACATTTAAAATAAAATTAAAAATTATATTTCAATATCAACAGGATTACGATTATGCTTAACCATGTCACATTTGACCAGAGATGATCATTATCGTTAATTTTCATCGTTAATTGCAATTAATTATTTTTTCTATTATTAAATCAGGTACGAGTATTATGAGTAATTGTTTTGTGTTGCATTCAAATATTAAAATAAACCGAAAGAAATAAAAAAAGACGAAAACTACTTTACAATTTATGTGTATGCATTACGAGTGCCGTAGTTTTCCTCCGTTTTTATTTATAAATTTTCTATTCATTGAAGAGATTTTTAAATTTTAACAAAAAATCATGCATCTACATACTCGTATAATAGTAAAGAGATGAATTCATATTACCAACAGGATGTGGATTATTCGTATCTGTGCTGTTGTTGTTAGTTCTTTTCATTAAATCACAAAAGGAAGTTGAAAAACCGACACAATTATATCATTCTCTCTCTCTCTCTCTCTCTCTCTCTCTCTATATATATATATATATATATATATATATATATATATATATATATATATATGTATATATATATATTTATATATATTTATATATATATATATATATATATAAATATATATAAATATATATAAATATATATATATATATATATATATATATATATATATATATATATATATATATATATATATATATATATATATATATATATATATATATATATATATATATATATATATATATATATATATATATATATATATATATATATATATATATATATAGTGAAACTGATTCAAAACATCTAACACAGGTGGTTAGGTTTCAGTGGCTGCTTACTGCACACTTAGGTCAATTTTTTAGGCCCATTGTGATACCACACTCATTCACTCCACATCATTAACCCACCTACTTCACCTACTCACACAACTACAGTATACCACCTGCACATTGCAAGCTCCATGTCAACCTGTACATTGACCTGGAAGGTGGGTCGGCGCGTGACACGGAATTCTGCACTCCATCAGAGGGTCTTACTTGTATTTGTTAGCATCACCGATCGTAATCGATGATGAAAATTCGATTTGCATCTAGCCTCTGATGGGATTCGAACCCAGCACCTCCCGGTCCAAGTGCCGAAGCTTTAACCACTGCACCACTTGTCCGGTAACATCTAACACAAATATTATTAAATTTATTAATTATTTGTTTCCAATCCTTGCATCCTATATACCATTTCCAGAAAACGCCTCAGTCCCACAAATATTTATCTATTGTCACTGAATATATTAAACCTCTTCTTATAACTCTTCTATGCAAATAACTTTAAATACATTTCTGGTAATGTCTTGCACCGTCCTCAAAAGAATGCCCTTGTTAACCACATAAGCAAACACGAAATATGTCTTTTAGTCAGCGCATGATTATTCCACGTAAATTAGTCTCGCGTAGTCTGCTTTGGGGGATTTATGACTATGGATAAATTACTCGTAAGTTGCTTCGAGGTTACGGTTCAGTGTCTCAGATTATCAAGCATATTTTATTTTGTAGTTTATAACATTAAGCTTTATTATTAGTAAACTATTCTCGTAATTTAATTTTAATTCGAATGACTTGTATCAACCATCGCCACACAGATGAAGGTACATAAGATATGGAGGTTGCTAACATAATTATGATCGTAGTAGCGTATCTTGGTGCGGTCGACTTATTTCCGGCTATCACTCGTCGGTACGGCGTGGGCGGTACAAAACTAATAATTAAATTCTAATTACATCACATGTCAATTAACGAAGCAGTTTTAGTCCAATTCCTGTTTTAATTCACCGACTTAAATTCTTTATACTCAAGGATACCCAAGCAAAATGGAACACCGTGAAAAACACAAAGGTTTACAAATAAAAATATAGAAGAGAAAATAAATATGTACCAATCATTGTGTGCAGAGGACGAATGGCATTTTCGTACAAGAAACCAGTCTCATCTGAAACCCAGTGTGGGTTGGACCAATAGTTGCATTTTTTTAAATTATGATGTTCGAGTTCTCGACAGCTTTTATTGAATTTTAGTTAATTTAAAATCAACTTTAGGTAAAAATTGTATACGTTAAAGGTAGATAAAACAATTCTCTGGTGTAAGCCTAGTTAATAAAAAACTTTATTAAGACCGATACTTTGAATGAATATTTAACACATATATACACATAAAAATCGATTTCAAAATATTGTAAAATATTTGCAAATAAAATAATTAATTAGTTATAAAACTAAAATATAAGTTGCAATTACAGGGTGGGCCATTCATAGACTATGTCAACACTTTCTTGAACGATTTCTGCTCGTCAGTCTGATATTCCGCGTCACGAAACAATCATCGCTGGAGCAGCGTTTCGAAATATTAAAAACAGTCAGTGTTGTGTAGCCGAAACCGTGCGAATTTTGAAAAAAATATGGGTCGTGAAAGAGCGCCAAGCGGAACCGTTGTAATGAAAACGGCGAAAAAAGTTCTTAAAAAAGACTTATTATTGAATGACAGAAGTGGTTCAGAAGTGCGCACGCCCGAGAATATTTCGGCTGTGGTTCATAGTGCAGGACAGAATCCATAGACCTCAACTCGACGCCGGTTGCAGCAACTGGCCATTAGTCGCACCAGCCTGGGGAGAGTACTACAGAAGCACCCCGGATCATTCGCTTACAAGGTCCAGACGACTAAGCAGTTAAAAGCAAATGACCACCAGCATCGATATGAGTTCTCTGCGTGAGCCATAAACCAGCTTCATAATGACGATATTTTTGGTCGAAAAATCATCGTGTCCGAAGCGCATTTCCATCTCGGGTGCTATTTAAACAACCAGAACTGCCGGATTTGGGGTTCGGATCAGCCACACGCAACCACAGAGAAGCCAATCCAACCTCCAAGAGTTACTGTTTGGTCTAGATTTTGGAGTGGTGGCATAATTGGCCCATTCTTCTTCGAAAAAGAAACGCCGTTACCGTCAATGGCGACCGTTACAGAGCCATGCTGACAAATTTTTTATGGCCTCAAATCGACGCTATGAATGTAAACAACCTTTGGCTTCAACAAGATGGCGTCACATGACATACACGCCAAATTTAACAAGCGAATAATCAGCCGTTTTGGAGATGTCAATTGACCTGCGCGAAGCTGGCCTGATTTAACGCCATTGGACCTTTTTCTATAGGGTTTCGTTAAGGATAGATATTATTTGAATACTCCAGAGACAATTCCAACTTTAAAAACATTGCGACCGTTATTCGCGAAATAGGCACCGAAATCATCGAAATACTCTTAAAAACTAGACTCACAAAAACTAGACTGCTTACTATGAGGTCAAAGACTCCAACCTACCCAATAAAAAGGAAGTTTTCACAAAATAAATATACTCATTTTATGGCGCTTTTAAAAACAAACTTTTAAATGGTCCACCTTTTATTTTATGTACCACACATAAAGGCTGCTGCACGACTGTGTGTGTTTTTATTATCACCGAACACGAACAACGTCAAAACATTTATTTATTCATATATTTCCATTCCATTAATATATTATTTTCGTGTGCTACGATTGAGATCACTTTATTGCTCCAGCTGCAGAAATATGAAGATACCAAAGTAGGCCCCTATTTCTGAGTTCTCTTGCTATGTGAATTTTGAATGTTTCTGTAAGAGTTTCGAGACTCTGTTCGAAAAAACCGTCTCTAATTCCGGTGAATGCTTCAAATGCATTTTAAAAGTAAAGCAGAACTTGACCTCTTGGCAAATCGTAACTACTGGTTAAACCAAACAAGTTTACGAAAAATAATAGCATTTTCATCCATTAATCATTTAGGCTGAATATTAGCCGCCATATTGTCAAATGAAAATTTATGAGAATTTTACTTTTATATTTATACTTTTTTATCTTTAACTATTTTAATTTTATTCAATAGATTAAAAGTCTTTCATGTAAATCATGATTAATAAGTGTATTGAAGTCGAAAGCCATCATTTGAAGCACTTAATATAATTAAAATATGATGAAGCGAGGGGACTCACGTAAATCAAGCACCATAGTACGTGAGAAACGAGGGACTCACGTTAATTAAGCACCCCGAAGGGAACAGAAAACTACTACGTCCACGTCGTTGTTCCTGGGTTACGCTGAAAGTAGTTTATTCATCAGCCAATTACATTTCTACAGGTAACAATTTCCCAGTTATTCAGATATTTTTAAAACAAAATACAAAAAAAAAATTATCTATTTGGAAGCAGATTTAATCGCGTGTCCTTGGGTTAAGATAATAGTAGTTTCTTGACAAGTCATTTTTCATTAACTAAAAATGTAAGAAATACAATTTGTTTCAGATTAATTTCGAGTATTTACATTGAAAACGTGTTAATTTTAATTCAAACGTATTGCAGAATCGTATGCATAGATTCTCAGTAGGATAAATCGAAAAAAATGAATATCGTTATTACAGCGCCATCTATCATGAATCGAACAAAATGCTTCAAAGAAACGTACTACGTACGTACTTTAAGCCGTAGAACCCGAATCTGCAATAAAAAATAAGAGTTCCTATTTTAATTTCAAAGTTACCCTCGCCCACTTACAAGAAGGGGAGGAGGGGTACTAGTTTTAGTACTAATGTATGTTCGGAATGATTAAATTTTGATAATGGACATTTTTTTCGTAGAGTGCCTATTTTCCGAGATATTTGAAAGTTTCAGCTTAAAAAAATCACTCGATATATTACTAAACATGATGTATTTTTAGAAGATGTTAATGTTAATGGGTATTTTTAGAAGATGTTCAAAATGCTGTGAAAATTTGATAGAGTTCAAAATTTTCATAATAGTGTCCGTGATCTTGCTCAACATGTTGTCAACTGTTGTGTAACAAGAAATCGCCCAACCATCTGTACTCGACTAAATGACTATCGACTTCGATTTGTCATAGTTTAATTTTTTTACTGACCGACGATATAGTATATATGCCGAATAAACCAAATTTAATCAACATCACAATTATGATTTGTCTATTATGATATGCGTTGTGTTTTTGATTTTATTTTATATTATTTTACCAGTTTTAGTTTACTCGTACGTATTTTGTATTTTTTACGAATTTCTCTTATTACGTAGCGAATAAAATATGCTAATCATGAAAAAATTAAACTTCGATAATTTTGCGAGATTTCATTCGCTACATCGCCGAAGTCAAAAAAGTAGTTTTAAAAATCTCTGTGTCTAAAACTGGATGTCTGTTGGTTCTCTACCGCCCAGGTGGCTTGACCGATCGAAATGAAACCTTATCCTTAAGCTTTTCCCATAAATTGGGAGATCCCAATGATTTTGGCTGAAATTGGCACACTGGAAGTGGCAGCCTCCATAGGAGCTTTTCGTTTTTTGTAAATATTTTGAAAAGAGTATAATTTATGAGTAAAACGGTTATGAATCAAAAATATTAAATTAATTTTGCAACAATACCGGTTCAGATCAGTTTTCCATAATTTAAGTTGAAATGACGTTTTTTTGACAAAATACTGCTTTTACTTTCTTTTACGTAGTAACAAAATGAAGGGAAGTAATTGTTGTGGCCAATTGACATCGATCTCGAATACACCACACCTAATTGTGATAAAAATTATTTATTCCTGCTTAAATTTCAAAAAAGCAACAAGATCAAACCTTGTTAGAGATTTAATCTTCAATGCTAAAATTGAAAAAGCTTCTACGAAAACTGCCATTTCTGATATGCCGGACACTACATCTCGCCTAGCACCCCCAATTTAGGGAAAAAGCTTTAGTATGAAGTTTAGTCCGAAAAGTCCACCCGCCTGGTCTGTAGAGATGCCAATATTTGGTGAAATGTAGTTTGTATCAAAACTCGTCATTTCCGGTAAAATTTTAAAAATATCCGCTAATTTTGTTTAAAATTTAATTTACAATCTTTTCATTTTAATGGTTTTTTCGTTCGTCTTTTCAAAATATTTGCAAGAAACGAAAACGCTCTTATGGAAGCTGCCACTTCCGGTATACCAATATCGACCAAAACTCACTAGGATCTTCAAATTTAAGGAAAAAGCTTATATATAGAGTTTCCTCCCGATCAATCAAACCGTATGAACTGTATCCATATCCTTAAAATACGGAAAATCGAAAAACAGTTTTAGACAAAAAAATGTTTTGACATTTTCGCTTAAATTATAGAAAACTGGCCTTGACCGGTATTGCTGCAAAATTAATTAAGAATCTGTTAGTGCATAAGGAAAAAGTTCTAATAGAAGCTGTTACTTTCCGTGACGATTTCAGCGAAAATTTACTGGGATCTCCCAATTTCTAAGACAACTTTAAGTAAGAAGTGCAATCCCAATCCACTAATTCGTATGGGCTGTACAGGACCGAAATTTTGTTAAAACCAGTTTTTATTGGCAAAAAAACGTCATTGCCGCTTAAATTAAAAAAAAATATATTCTCGACTGGCTTGTTTCAAATTTAATTGTATTAAGAATCTCTATATAAACTTAAAAGTTTTTTCTCGTAAATGACATACTTTGCAAACTAATCGCTAAAAACGAAAAAGTTTTATGGAAGATACTACTACCGGTAAAAAGATTTCGGCTATATAAATCACGTGAAACTTCCAATTTATGGAAAAACCTTAATTAGGAAGTTTAATCCCCACCAATAAATCCGACTGGACTGCAGAGGGCCAACCGACATTAAGTCTGAACGACACCGCACACGCACGAGGCCGTTTCCGCTAAAAATTTGGAAAACTGATTTGAACCGATATTGTTGAAAAATTAGTTTAGAATCTTCTAGTTTATAGTCGTTTTTCTCGTAAATAATATATTTTTCAAGATATTTTTAAAAAGCGAGAAAGCTCCTATGGAAGCTGTCACTTCCAGCGAAACAATTTCGGCCAGTAATCATTGGGATAGTCCAATTTATAGAAAAGGATAAAATATGAAGTTTCACCTCGATCAGCGAATTCGTCTGGGCTGTAGAGAACCAACAACATTTAGTCTGCTCGACACCACACACGCATACACAGAAACAAACACACACGCACAGAAAAAAATTTAAAACCGCTTTTTTGGACTTCAGCGATATAGCGAATGGTAAATTTGCAAAAATCTCGAGGTCGAAATTGTTCATGATTACTATACTTTATTTTACTATGTAAAAGAAAGTAGTAAAGTAAAGTAAAGACCTTGAGATGTTTGCAGATTTACCATTCGCCCAGTCAAAATAAGAAGTTTTTTAAAAATCCCTGTGTATGTTGTGTGTGTATCTGTGTGTGATGTCGAGCAGTCTAAATGTTGTTGGTTTTCTACAGCCCAGATGGATTAACTGTTCGAAGTGAAACTTCACACTTAAGCTTTTTCTATAAATTGGAAGATCGTAATGATTTTTGACCGAAATCGGTTTATTGGAAGTGGTACCTTACATAGGATCTTCTTCGTTTTTTGTAAATTTGCAACAATACCGTTCTAGTGGCAGCTTCCTTAGGAGCTTTTTTGATTGTTGTAAATATTTTGAAAATTATATAACATTTATGAAAAAGACTAAAAACAAAAATATTGTAATTTAATTGTTTAATTAACTTCACTGTTCAAATTTTAAAATTTACCGAAAACTACGAGTTTTGATAAAAACTACTTTATTTCATGAAAATTCGGCATTTCTACAGTCCAATTTTTCATTAATTGGGAATGCGAAATTTGGTTGAAATCTGTGTACAGGAAGTAACAGCTTCCGTGGAAGCTATTTTAATTTTTGCAATCATGTTAAAAGTTTAGCATTTACAAAATTTGACAAAGAATTAAAAGATTAAAATAAATCTTAAGATTAATTGTTCAACAAGGGTTGACTTGTAGGTTTTCCGATAATTAAATAGGAATAATGATTTTTGATTATACAAGACAGTTTTACCAAAAGTCCGGTAAGGTTAATTTTTCCCTTTGGAAATCAAGTGTAGTGTATTCGAGATCTATGTATACATTCGTGGTAAAAGAAAGTCGGATGTAGGCCACAACATATCTCCCCGTTCACTTTTTTAATTTCCTTTTAGCACAACCTTTAGAGAATCGTTTAGTATGGTAAATTGAAATTTACTACAAATTACTTCTCAAATCATGTCAACTCCAGTAAAAAGATAAAATACGAATAGGAAATGTCGAATTTTAATTATAATATAGATAATTATAACGGGTGTTTTTTTAGGAGGTTTGTTTTTCCGATAGATGTCGTTTTATTTTATGACAGTTGTTTTGACAGCTCAAAGTGGCATTTCTACTCAGTATTGTTTGGCAAATCATTATGAATAGGTTAACTCCAGAACAACGTTTTCAAATCGTGGAAATTTATTTTCAAAATCAGTGTTCAATTAAAAATGTTTATAGAGCACTTCGTGAATTTTATGGTGCACATAATCGTCCGTCAGAGACCACCATAAAGAACGTAATTACCAAATTTCGGTCTACATTCACTCTTTTGGATGCCAAGCCACCGACAAGAATGAGAAGAGTTCGTACAGAAGAAAATATTGCTGTCGTTGAGGCCAGTGTCGAAGAAAACGACAATTTATCGATTCGTCGTCGTGCTCAGCAAATTGGACTTTGTCCATCGACTTTATGGAAAATTTTACGTAAAGATTTGGGTTTGGTGCCATACAAAATTCAATTGGTGCAAGAATTAAAGCCACACGACCATCGTTTGCGCCGTGAATTCAGTGATTGGTCGTTAAATCAATTGAACGAAGATCCATTTTTTTACCGTAAAATTCTCTTCAGTGATGAGGCGCATTTTTGGTTAAATGGATACGTCAACAAACAAAATTGTCGCATTTGGAGCAAAGATAATCCACACGCCGTTCTAGAATTACCAATGCATCCTGATAAATGTACTGTTTGGTGCGGTCTATGGGCTGGTGGGATCATCGGTCCATATTTCTTTAAAAATGAGGAAGGACGACGCGTTACCGTGAATGGAAATCGATACAGAACCATGTTAAATGAGTTTTTGTTGTCAAATCTTGAAGATATGGATATGAATGAAATGTGGTTTCAACAAGATGGTGCCACTTGCCATACAGCACGTGAAACAATCGACTTATTGAAAGAAACTTTCAACGACAACATTATTTCGAGAAATGGTCCGGTGAATTGGCCTCCGCGTTCGTGCGATTTGACGCCACTCGATTACTTTTTGTGGGGATACGTGAAGTCATTGGTTTATGTGGATAAACCTCAATCGATTGACGCTTTGGAAACCAATATTCAACGTGTCATTGCTGACATACGCCCTCAAATGCTTGAAAAAGTGCTGGAAAATTGGACCTCCAGAATGACATTTGTGAAAAATAGTCGTGGTAGCCATATGCCAGAAATTGTGTTTAAATGTTAAATGCCAAAAAATTATCTACCAAATAAAAAAAAATTTTGGTCATTTCATAATTTTATATGTGTTTTATTCAAAAAAAAAATCGGCAACCTCTTAAAAAAACACCCTTTATTTATTATGTTACATTTTTTAAAGTGATTATAGTTGTATATATCATTTGACATCTTAGAGGATGTTTGATAGAAATGTTCAAAGGAAAATTTTCGAATTAACAACAACTGCGCTTTGTGATTTTCTCAAAATCAAATTATTTGTGTGTCATTAATATAACAAGCGCATTTTTATTTCATAATAAAAATTTTATGTGCATTTTAGTAAAATTATGTCCGGAACCGGCAGCTACATTTTCGAGCTATATGTTTAGCGATGCAAAACCCAAAACCATTTAACATGTCATGGCCCTACCTCAGCTATTTAGAACAGTGCTTGAATTTACCGCATACACAACTAAATGGCGTTCCCCCTAGGTAGAGTATTTGATCAACATTTACTTAAGCATTGACCTACAACCTTTATCATCAATATTCAATTACTCACAAGTAGAAGTATTACTAGTTATAACGAAATTCTGAAAAACTTCTTCGCTCAAATAATGCCGTTCCATGTACGAGCACTTTTCAAGTATTGAAAAATCTATCTAAATCTATCTAAGTATCTTTCAATCATCGAAAAACTAAGAAAATTAAATTTTAGCAGAATTAGTACTGTTGACACATCATCATAATTTTTCTACTTTTGTTTTCTATTGTAATGGGTTTTATTGTGATTGTTCCGTATATTGGTCTATCTTCAGTACTCTCGAATTAAATACATAATCATAGGAAATTCTTCCATTTTAGCGTCAATCTAGTGACAAACGACTATGATAATCGACACCTTTATACACAATCAACTTCCCAACCACCCCATACTTTTTCGTCCGTTATCGCTGGACCGGGGCTAAATTTGAATTTTTGACTGATAGATGTAAAATTTATAAGAATCCCAACAATCAGTTTCGATAATCTCATTAAGTCATTAAAATAAAAGTTAATTGTGCGAATTATGTTTCATTCGCACGAAAAATATGAAAGAATCGATTTCGTTAGGCTGGCAGTAATTCGCTAGTACTAAAAATACTTGGTATTGTCCTATATATAGACAATATTCCAGTGTAAGGAATACAACATCAGTCGTCGCGACCTGATGAGAAGACTGGTTTTTTCAAATCAGTAATCTCATCCGTTCGAAACTGATTGTTGGGATTCTTACAAATTTTCCATCTATGAGTCAAAAATTCAAATCATCATAATGTTCAACATAACTACAATAATTTGGATCATGTTAAATTGCATTTTAATGCAATTTTTTGTAATAATAAAATTATTGTCACTTTCAAAATATATTGACCCGTAAATTGTGCTGATTGGTTATTATGTGTATGTAATTAGACTAATTTTAAACTTGAAAAATTGTATAAAATCGGACGATTAATAAAATAAAAAGGTAGTAGACATACACACAACAGCTTACTTACTTCTTTCTGTGTCTTCACTTGCGCTTTAGTTTGGGCCTCACCCGTGGTAACCCAAGCTAATCACTTAACGATTGAATTTCCCAAGGATGCACCAGAGTAACTTCATATAAAAGATGTGTTTTTCTGTCCAGCTTCCTTAACATTAATGGAATTAGTGTTGCATTCCACGTTGACGTCTCTATGCACAAGTTGCTTATGCATGAAGATTTTCATTTATTGTTTCGTGCAGAGCCTTTATTGCATTTGCCGATTCGGAATTGTGCATTGGGAGATTCAATAGCGTATTTACGTGATTGGTGACAAGTAAACGCTTGTTGTTATAGCGATTTACAATTATTTTAAAAGTATCCGCATAATTCACTTAAAATGTTGATATATCATTCAAAAGTTTTGCTGCATCTCCATCTAATGTATTATTTAAGGTAGCTTGTTTTATGAGTGTCAGTGAGGGTTTTATTTTCGTGTACTTACCTACTAAATCTATCATAAAATGCTGCCCATTCCTTATATTGCCTATTGAAATATGGTATTCCAAGAGATGGTAATTTTATTTCCGGATGATAATTTTTCTCAGTAAATGGATTTCTTTGGGCTGCTCGTTATTGAATAGCTGTTGTTGAATAGTAGTCTCGCCGACATCTCATCCACATTTTAACTCGTTCTGTCATAAATTTCATCGAGAAAGTACGAAGTATGTTGTTGTTCTTCTGGTATTTCAACGAGGATTTCCTCATTCAGCGTATCCATCTTTACTCTGCTGCTCTCCAACTGTTGTAATTTTTGGGTTAAATGAGGAGTACCTCGATCTTCTTCTAAACATACTCGAGCTTGCTGCAATAAACTGTTGATATGATTTACTTTTACAACGGCTCTTTTAAGTAGTTTTACTGACGCTTCATCCAGCTTATTGTTGTTGATTGTATTCTCAGTGTTTTTACAGGTGGTGGTGGTGGGATTTTGTCCTGGATGTTGTTGAATAATTCATTCAAATCCTCCACCTTCTTGGATTCAACTAGCTTACTTTCATGACAACTGTGGCTCGTAGCAACCTCAAGATCAGACGATGAACGTGGTTGTTCTTCTGATAGTTTATGGATATCATCCAGCAAGATGTCATAATTTCTGCGAATATGCTTCCGTTCGGTTAAGTAAGGCAAATTTAAATCCACTGCCGGTAATATTGTTATCATGATGTCGGTATCATAATATTTTTTGTAAAGGGCATGAGCGGCTGTTAGTTTTTCTTCGAGGTATTTCCTTGTTTTCCGCTCCTCGCTATCTTTTTTGTAATTCCTGATGAGACGTAATTCCTGATTGTTATCTTCACTAGTCTGATCTTGCTGATCTACAAGTTTTTCGATGCTGCCCATCTTTCCTTATTTGTTGTTTAGTTTATTCGTAGACTCTGGCGACTTTGTTGTTTGATTATAAACGTGAATCTGTTGGTCTAGGCACACGCCACAATTACTATAGTTATTATTGTTGTTCTTTCTCAATAATATACAACGGTTAAGCGGATCACCTTCCACAGGTGATTCGGCTCGAAGAACCTATGTTAACGCTTCGAAATTGCTTCCGAACTGTTAAATATTTTGTAGTACTTAAATTCTGTGGTTTGATTCACAAGATTAGTTTGGGTTACCACGGGTGAGGCCCAAACTGAAGTGCAAATGAAAACACAGAAAGAAATAAGTAAGCCATTGTATGTATGTCTACTACCTTTTTATTTTATTAATCGTAACATCCCAGTTGAGCCCCAAATTGTGGTGTGTGCCTAGGTGTATATCGGGTAAAATTACGTGCACTAATATATCCAGGCTCTAACTCTCTCAGCCATCATTTATCATGCAGACAGGTACCGAACAACTCAACCTACCTAAATTCCGAGCAAATTTACAAGTTACTGGAATTGGGATAAGGTACACATAACCACTTCACCTCATTACACTTCGACATACAAGCAGGTGTTGGATGCTTCTTACCAAATTTAATTGAGCAACTACCAACAACACCAGTAAAGGGTTTTAACAAATCAACTTGGAGAGAGTTAGCACCGTCTGATCCAAATATTGACTTACCTGGTCCAATCGATATGATTTTAGTAACAGAGGTATACGCCAACATCTTGTTAGACAGTGTAATAAATAAATCACCGTACCAACCAATAGCCCAGAAAACTGAGTTAGGATGGATTCTCCTGGGTCTCACGACAGAATCAGGATTAACGTCAAATTCACTATCTCTGGTAGTACAAAACAACCTAGACATGCAGCTGCGATAATTCTGGGAAGTTGAAGAGCTACCCAAGGGAAAGTCATACTCAGAAGAAGAAGAGATGAGTGAGCAACATTACGCAATTACTCACAGAAGGGCGATATGAGGTCACTATATCATTAAGGGATGAACTGGAAATAGGAGACTCAAGGAAATGTGCGGTTTCAAGACTAATTCAAGTAGAAAGAAGATTAGAAAGGAACCTACAATTAAAAGAAGATTACCATAACTTTTTGAATGAATACATAAAGGTAGGAGATATGGTTCCGGTCAATTCAGCAGATGCCAAAGGGCAATCATGCTACCTACTTCACCATGCTGTGCCGGTGAAGCAGTCAAGTACAACAACCAAGGTGAGGGTAGTCTTTGATGCATCAATGAAGACTACAAACGGGATCAGTTTCAACGATATCCAGCTAGTAGGTCCAACAATACAACAATATCTGTTCTCTATTATAACAAGATGGAGGAAATACAAATACGTATACATCGCAGATATTGAGAAAATGTACAGACAAACCCTGGTAACAACAACACAACAGAACTTACAAAGGATACTCTAAAGAGCTAACCCAGACGAGCAAATTAAAGAGTACAAGTTACGAACAGTAACGTATGGTACCTTGTCCGCTTCATATTTGGCCACTAGAACTCTAGTGAAACTCTCTCTTTGGTCACTAGAACAAATTGCCATAGACGAGCAGAATAATCATCCAATTGCTGCTGAAATTCTGTTGAAGGATTTCTATGTTCTACGATGTTCTTTCTGGTGGAGAAACTATAGAACATGCAGTAAAATGTCAGCAACAGTTAAGAAAAACGCTAAATAATGGAGGTTTCAAGCTGAGAAAATGGGCATGGAACAATAAAGCCATAATGGAGAGTATTCCTGAAAAACAAAGGGAGTCAAAAACCACACTCATAAATAAGGACCATAAATCCATAAAAACGTTAGGAATATTATGGAATCCCCAACGAAATGAATTTGAGTTCCAGGTCAACATGGAACCCATGACAATAGTTCCAACAAAACGATCCCTTATCTCGGAGGTATCCAAGATATTCGATCCGCTAGGATGGTTTCCCCAACAATTATTATAGGAAAACTATTGTTTCAGCAGTCATGGATAAAGGAATTATCATGGGATGAAGAACTACCTGAGTAAATGAAGAAAAAGTGGATTCAATATAAAACTACGTTCAGCGCGCTGTAAAAAATTAGGATTCCACGATCGGCTCATACCAAGGACAAGGGCGAAAATTTAGAGCTGCAGGGGTTTTGTGATGCATCGGAATTAGCTTATGCTGCAGTAGTGTACTGCAAGGTGACAGATACAGGAGAATCAACAATTACACTTATGTCCGGGAAAACCAAGGTGGCTTCAATAAGTCAGAAACTAAGTCTTCCAAGATTAGAACTTTGTGGTGCAGTACTGTTAGCGAAACTAACTGAGACAAGTTTCAGAGGCCATGGGAATCCCAAACGTTAAAATGCAAGCCTAGACTGACTCGACAATTGTTCTGGCCTGGCTGCAAGGACACCCTAGTAAGTGGGAAACTTTCGTAGCAAACAGAGCATCGCAGATCCATGCTATCCTCAGCACTGCACAATGGAAACATATAAAATCAAAAGATAATCCCGCGGATTGTGCCACTCGTGGCGTAGATCCTGATAAGCTAGCTGATAATAAATAATGGTGGTCCGGCCCGGATTGGCTTAGAAGTAGTATCGAGCCATCATCGAGTAACGTAATAACGGAGACGAGTTAGTAAAAAAACGGCAAGATACTCTCTGCAGCATAAGCACAACTACAACAACACCGGAAACATTAGAAAGGTTTTCCTCTCTCACAAAAACAATTCGAGTACTCGCATATATTTGGCGTTTCTATTGGAATAGCCGCCATAAACGGAAGGGGGCGCGATTCGTTAAAGAGTTAGAAGCAGCTAAAATAAGGATTGTAGAGATGGCACAAGCTTCTCCATTTAAGGACGATATAAGAAAATTAAAGGAAAAAATTCAGTGGACTCAAAGAGTAAAATTCTCTCTTTACATCCATTTCTGGACACACGAACGAAGTACTTCGAATAGGAGGACGATTGCAACATTAAATTATGAATTATAACGAAAAACATCCGATCATCCTATCCATCAAAGGGTCTTCTCACAAGTTTGATCATCGATTGGGCACATAAAAGTACTCAGCATGGAGGTTTGAACTTAACGCTCGCGGTCATACGGAAGCAATTTTGGATCCTCCCAGGCAAAAGAGCAACAAAACAACGCAATCGCCAATGCCAGAAGTGTTTTAGGTTCAATTCTAACAGAGAAACTCAACTGATGGGAAGCCTACACCTCCAAGAGTATTACCGTCAAGAGCATTTATCCATACAGGAATAGACTATGCTGAGCCCATCAATTTTCGAATGTTCAAGGGCCGCGGAACAAAGAGCCGGAAGAGAGACAGCGAAAGCGATGCATATAGAATTGGTTAGTGATTTAACAACACAAGGATTCCTCACTGCCCTCAAACGTTTCATAGTCCGAAGGGGTAACGTTGCAAATATGTATAGTGACAACGCCACGAATTTTGTGGCTGCAAATATATATTTGCAATATATTCATCATTCATCCGATATTTTAAACGTATAATAACAAACCAAAGGGTCCAATGGCATTTCATTCCCCCAGGCTCACTACATTTCGGCGGCATATGGGAAGCAGGTGTGAAATCAGTAAAACAGCACTTGAAGAAAGCCGCAGCATCCGTACTAGTAACATATGAGGAATTAACAACTCTGTTGTGTCAGGTTGAAGCAACATTAAATTCTAGACCGCTATGTCCACTATCAGAGGATCCCCATGAACTTGAATGTTTGACACCCGGGCATTTTTTTAATTGTCGATTCCATGCTCGCCCGCCTGATGATGAAACCATTTACCCGAAGCAAAATCTATTGACAAGAAGGCATTAAATCGAGAGAATGCATGGAGATTTCTGGAAAATGTGGAGCAAAAATTACCTCCATAATATGCAGCACCGAATGAAATGGACAAAACAACAACCAAATATAAAGGAAAACCAATTAGTTCTTATAAGAGACGAAAATTTACCGCAGGTGGTAAGTGGCTATTGAGAAGAGTATTAGAAACTCACCCAGGATATGACAAATTAACCAGAGTCGTTTACCTTGAAAACTCAGAAGGGAATACTCAAAAGGTTCATAGCTAAGATCAGCCCCTTACCAACACACTACACTGGGTAGGTTCATCTCGAGAGAAAGTTCTTGAACCAACTGAAAAGAGAACACGGAGTCAATCCGCGAAACTAGCTTGTGCCAATCTTATCTTTTATTCGGTATGCATTTTGGGCCTATTATTCTGTGCCTTAAGTGCAGAGACGGCAAATGAAATAAAATATAGCATTGAATACCTTAACCACCAACCAGGATTATATTTTGAAAAACATGCTGAAATGAACCCATTTGCCTCCAACTGGAACATAATCATCTACTATGATCTCAGAGAATTTGAAGGGGAGCTGAAAAATATGAATGTACATTATAAGAGCAATTGAAACGCGTGTGCAAAGAGAGTAATAATCATACATATAATACCGGTATTTGCGCTGCCACCATTCAACAATTTGACCTCCATCTGGAAAATATTAGAAAGGCGAACCAATTAATTCAGAATTCCAACAAAAAACGAAGACGAGTAAGACGTGGGATCGGGGATACAGACCGATATGAAGTTTATACTAAATTTATCCTAAAACTACAAAAACAACATCTTTTATGAATGTATGTGTAAAAATGAGAACATTTAGGCGTTTTTATTTAAAAATATAGTTGAATATCATCTGCAAAAATATCATTATAAAAAACTTTAATTTTATAATCAAAGCTATAACTTTTAACTATTAATTATTTAACTATTTTATTCCAATGATTTTTGAATTGTATAACATTAATAATCTAATATTTGTCCTGGATTGTACCTACACCTAATTAAGTTTATTCACTTACATTTAGCGTAATACTAAACACATTTCCAGGTTTTTAACATCGGTTTCCTTGATAGCACAATTAGATAATGGTAATACCTGTTCACTCAAGCCGAATCATGAAGTTCTAATAAAATCTACACCCTCAAATTTGGCCTGGATCGCATCTACCCCCTAATTTTGTTCGATCACTCAAATTTAGTGTAATACTAAACACATTTCCAGGTTTTTAACATCGGTTTCCTTGATAGCACAATTAGATAATGGTAATACCTGTTCACTCCAGCCGAATCATGAAGTTCTAATAAAATCTACACCCTCAAATTTGGCCTGGATCGCATCTACCCCCTAATTTTGTTCGATCACTCAAATTTAGTGTAATACTAAACACATTTCCAGGTTTTTAACATCGGTTTCCTTGATAGCACAATTAGATAATAGTAAAACCTGTTCACTCAAGCCGAATCATAAAGTTCTAATAAAATCTACACCCTCAAATTTGGCCTGGATCGCATCTACCCCCTAATTTTGTTCGATCACTCACATTTAGTGTAATACTAAACACATTTCCAGGATTTTATCATCGATTTCCTTGATAGCACAATTAGATAATGGTAATACCTGTTCACTCAAGCCGAATCATGAAGTTCTAATAAAATCTACACCCTCAAATTTGGCCTGGATCGCATCTACCCCCTAATTTTGTTCGATCACTCAAATTTAGTGTAATACTAAACACATTTCCAGGTTTTTAACATCGGTTTCCTTGTTAGCACAATTAGATAATGGTAATACCTGTTCACTCCAGCCGAATCATGAAGTTCTAATAAAATCTACACCCTCAAATTTGGCCTGGATCGCATCTACCCCCTAATTTTGTTCGATCACTCAAATTTAGTGTAATACTTAAAACCTGGTTTCAGGCCAATTTAAGGGTGTAGATTTTAGTAGAACTTCATGATTCGGCTTGAGTGAACCGGTATTACCATTATCTAATTGTGCTATCAAGGAAATCGATGTTAAAAACCTGGAAATGTGTTTAGTATTACACTAAATTTGAGTGATCGAACAAAATTAGGGGGTAGATGCGATCCAGGCCAAATTTGAGGGTGTAGATTTTATTAGAACTTTATGATTCGGCTTGAGTGAACAGGTTTTACTATTATCTAATTGTGCTATCAAGGAAACCGATGTTAAAAACCTGGAAATGTGTTTAGTATTACGCTAAATTTAAGTGATCGAACAAAATTAGGGGGTAGATGCGATCCAGGCCAAATTTGAGGGTGTAGATTTTATTAGAACTTCATGATTCGGCTTGAGTGAACAGGTATTACCATTATCTAATTGTGCTATCAAGGAAATCGATGTTAAAAACCGGAAAATGTGTTTAGTATTACACTAAATTTGAGAGATCGAACAAAATTAGGGGGTAGATGCGATCCAGGCCAAATTTGAGGGTGTAGATTTTATTAGAACTTCATGATTCGGCTGGAGTGAACAGGTATTACCATTATCTAATTGTGCTATCAAGGAAACCGATGTTAAAAACCGGAAAATGTGTTTAGTATTACACTAAATTTGAGAGATCGAACAAAATTAGGGGGTAGATGCGATCCAGGCCAAATTTGAGGGTGTTTGACGGGCATTTTTATTCTAATCTAAATTTGAAGGAGTATTTATCCAGTTTATTAGAACTTATGAAACTGGCTATTCAAGCATGTCATACAAACACTCAGTTGTTCGCAAATATTAGATAGTTTTTATTTTTTAGAATCGCCTAAATGTTTGCAATTCACTAATACTTTCTCACTTTTTTAGTATTTTTTTATTTAGTATAAACTTCACATCTCTATATAAGCGTGTGAAATTTTTCCTAAAATAGTACTAAACGCCATTTTTTTAAATCTAGGAGAAAATTAGGATAAACTTCACATGCATGGATACAATAGGGTATGTGGTGGGAGATTTATTTGGTGTTTTGAATGAACGAGATGCACAACGTTATGAACAATTAATAACAAACCTGAAAGATAAAAGCGAACCTCAATTATCAATGCCACTGTAAACATTATCAAATATGATAGTGATCTAAGAAGAAACCAACTAAATGTTATGAGCGAGCACATTGAGCTTATACAAGATAAAGTGAACCCACTTTCAGCTGATACAGCTTATTTATATAAACACCAATTAATCAACATGTTATCCATACAACTTATGCTATTCATCAGGAATGTCAAAGATTCTCAGAGAACCCTGATTGACATACTCACCCATACGCATAATGGATTAATCAATTCACAGTTAATTTCTCCTTAACAGCTTGAAAATGAATTATGGAAAATCATGGACCACACACAACCGGCAGTGATACTTCCTGGTTATCATCTCACTGGTATTTATGCAATGAGTTTAATGGTATGAATGCAAGAGTTATGGCAACCATGGCCATTTTCAGCATTCAGATACCGTTGATACAATCAAGTGTTACAACATCTATCGAATAATTCCAATACCTATTCAACACGAAGCTCAAAAGTTCATCATTAAACCGTCAACCACATTTTTGGTAGTGAGCAATAGTCGTGAATATTATTCACCAATGGCGGTCTCGGATTTAAATCGATGTGTTACTTTCAACGCTCATAAATTAATATGCTATGTTGCTCCGACATTCAATACAAAATCTAACGTCAGTATGTGCGAAATGAACGTTTTTCAACACAATAACGAGCTCCATCACAGTTGGCACCTTCAGTCGTTCAACTTTACCAACTATTGGGCTAAAATTATTGAACACCTCTAGAAGGATGTTTAATATTAAACATCAATGATGGTTGTACAATGAAGGATAAAACATTTCAGATTTTTTGCGCCATCTACGTCGAGCTCCAGCTTAAATTTAGCATTTACTCCAACTATAAATGCTAGTATTGTTAATCATACGTCTAACTACTCTGATATTCATATGACCAAGATACCAATATCAAGAATAGACACTAACCAACTGGAAACATTAATTGCAGACCCTAACCGCCACGATGTTTAGCATTACAGTATAGCCTATGTCAATCTCGCAGTCTTAAGTATAATCATAGCATTAATTATTATATTGTGGCAGAGAAAAAACCAACGAAATCAACGTCCAGCGGCCCTTCCTACACCAAGAATACATAGACGTTCTGACATAGTAGTTTAACAACAGCTCTTGTAAAAGTAGGGGAGAATGTTGACGCATCATCATAATGTTCAACATAACTACAATAATTTGGATCGTGTTAAATTGCGTTTTAAAGCAAATTTTTGGAATAATAAAATTATTGTCTCTTTCAAAATATATTGACCTGTAAATTGTGCTGATTGGTTATTATGGATATGTAATTAGACTAATTTTAAACTTGAAAAATTGTATAAAATCGAACGATTAATAAAATAAAAAGGGAGTAGACATATGTACATACAATAGCTTACTTACTTCTTTCTGTGTCTTCACTTGCGCTTTAATTTTTGCCTCACCCGTGGTAACCCAAACTAATTTGATCACAAAATTTAAGTACTACAAAATATTTAACAATTCGGAAGCAATTTCGAAGCGTTAACAAGTATAATATCAAGCTTAAGAGGTGATCTAATTCACTACCGACAATATAAACAAATTCACTGTTTTTCTCCGTCTATCACCCCAGCATCTACTCTGTTTAAACAAACATTAAACATTGGTTGTGTTGTGTCAAGACAATCAAGCACTAAAATACATATTTCAAAACAACTTTGCCGTAAGCCATATCCGTTTATCTACTTATCTCATACTCGTCGGAGATAAATCCAGGTGACAATTGTATAATATATGCCATAGCTATATAGATAGAAGACACACTATAAATATCGTATAATAATTTTATTTTAAATTTTTAATCTCTGTAGGAAAAAGTTATATTACCAAAAACAGAAAAAAGAAAATTTTCAAAACTTCTTAATTTTTTTTATAAATCCTTTCTAAGAAACAAAAGAATAAAAGTTTTAAATTTCACAAAATTATAAATAAAATAAAAATTTTGTCGGATTCGGTACTTAACTATGTACCTCGTGTATATAGGCAAGGTACATATTATATACCATAATACTTAACTTTATCGTTTCGTGTAATAATTTTGTTGGTTTTATAATAAATCGTGAAATGAATTATTTTAACCTCAAGAACCTTTTATCACATTGACATCACCAGTACAATAATAATACAACATAAAATATTCGTATTAATCTATAATTTAATTTAATTAATTTTTTATGTATAAACATTAAACTCCGGTTATATACGGGTATGTTGAAGATAACCAATCAAACCATATAAGTAAATTGGGTAGATATGTATTAGCCCGTTCCCTTAGACCAAATCATTATTATTTATTATTACCACATACATTATGTAGGTATTACATACGTTTATGTGCATAAATTTGGCAACGGTAACCTAATCTGATTTAATGTTGTGCCTATATGATTCCTACATTATTTTCTTCTTAAATATTGTGATAACTCCTGAGACCAGGTATAACCAAATAAAAAATTAACTTTTAATTAATAATGAAAAAAATTCAAAGTTTTGTGAAAATTGTGCAGACAACTTGAGAAGCAAATCTGGTATGAGTGGCAGCTGTAAATCATATCCCCAAGAAATATACAACTGGTTCTAATATCATTTGCTTAAAATGGTTGAAAGTTGCTAAACGAGTTATAAACTCTATTTGTAATCCTTATACTCGTAGAACTGGACAACGGGTTTGTTGATGTTTCGGATGTCTGTGAATCAGACAAAATAGAATCTTCTTCATCGATTTTAAATTACTCTTTGTATAATTACTTAGTTAAGGAGACGATCACTATCAGTTCAACAACCATTAACGCAGAAAAATTCGGCGTATTCGAAATATTGCACACCAGTGTTATGTACATGCATATCTAAATTGTCTAAATTATTAGATTATCTATTTAACGTATAACCCACAACAACAAACAGACATATAGAGATTGATAATATAATATTTATTTATATTAAAAATCCTTTTTGTTTACACTTTAATCATATAATACGAGTAAACAAATAAGGATATGAATAATATATTCGTACTCGTATAATGTACAAAATTTTAATTGTAAATTAATTATTTAAATTATAAATAAGAATAATTGCGATTATATTTATATTTATTGATTATGTTTTTATAAAATAAATGTATATTGTATATCGTGGTTTAAATTTTGAAGTTACTTACTACCTATTATTAAAAAGGTGTGAACTGGTAAAGGCTAAAATATTAAATTCAAAGAGGATATTTTATTTTAAATAATCCTATCATAAGATCTTTGTAGTTTTATCGTTACTGGATAAAATAATGACTATGCTGCTGCCACATTAGAACAGGACAAACCAGATGATTATTTGCCTTAAAATCATTGCCGGATTATAGATATTCCGGACCCTAAGATTAAATACAGACCTCCAATTTTCATGTAAATATAATGACACAAAATATGGTGCAGTGATTATGTCGTGGCCAACATTCGACCTTCTTTCACCGCGAATTTACATAGATCTCGAAACTACATTTCTAAAGCGGAAAGTTAACCTACCGGAATTTTGATAAAAACTATGGTAAAATTTAATGTTTAAGGTGCTAAGGGAACAATTTCAAAACATTTCCGGTAAGAAAATTGAACCCAAAACTACTCAGGAAAATAAACTCTCAAATAGTTTAAGAAAATATTGTTTTTCTCCGATCGTAGGAAAAAATATATCTTTCCGTTGTTTTTCAAAACGAAAAGCTCATGATTCGAGTATGTTGTATTTGTTGCTAAGCAACAAGTAATAATAGTACGAGAATATTTTTTCTGGCCTAGGCCGGGAATATATTCCCGTATGGATTTTTAATTGTTTAGAAGAAATAAAGGTACACTTATAAGGTCAAACGCATTTATTTTTTTAATTTAACAGTATACATAATAATCAATTTTTATTTGATAAATCTATGCCAAACTAATTATGTGTTAGGTATAGGAGTTTAATTTAACTTATTTGTAATATTAACGGTTATCGTACAATTAGTACAATTATTAAACATTGGTGGATTAGTAGTATCGCATCCCAGCATTGTTGTTGACATATTGCTATTAAAATCATTAACATTATTTGCATCGGCTGTTTCATTATCCGTTGTATCGAAAATCTTATGAGCAACTTCAATTTTATTGATAATGGATTCATCGATATATCCTTCAGCAAATCACATGTAGTGTTACGAATCTCGTTCGTCCCAACCACAGGCACGGTGTTCACCCCTTGTTTCTTACTTCGTGTTTCTTCTAGTGAAATTTACTATATAGCTTTGATGAATGGGAATTAAAACGATTAACGAAAAACAATATTTTTCTCTTAAAAACGATAATAAATTGATTGATAAGCGGGATTGCTATTTGATCTTGAGCACGAAAACAAAAACCGCACGATCATGATTACGGTAGCTTGTTTACCTATAAAAAGGGAATTGAATAAACACGCGGGGAGTTAAGTTTGAAGTTCGGAAGGGTTAGCATCAAACAATTAAAGTTAAAATATAAAATTTTCCTAAGTTAAATTAAATATAAAATCAAATGTTTGCTACTAAATTAAATGCTAACTCTCATTATTACTATATATATACACTAATTAAATTCTAAATATAATAAAGGGTGTTTTTTTAGAAGGTTTGTTTTTCCGATAGATGTCGTTTTATTTTATGACAGTTGTTTTGACAGCTCAAAGTGGCATTTCTACTCAGTATTGTTTGGCAAATCATTATGAATAGGTTAACTCCAGAACAACGTTTTCAAATCGTGGAAATTTATTTTCAAAATCAGTGTTCAATTAAAAATGTTTATAGAGCACTTCGTGAATTTTATGGTGCACATAATCGTCCGTCAGAGACCACCATAAAGAACGTAATTACCAAATTTCGGTCTACATTCACTCTTTTGGATGCCAAGCCACCGACAAGAATGAGAAGAGTTCGTACAGAAGAAAATATTGCTGTCGTTGAGGCCAGTGTCGAAGAAATTTATCGATTCGTCGTCGTGCTCAGCAAATTGGACTTTGTCCATCGACTTTATGGAAAATTTTACGTAAAGATTTGGGTTTGGTGCCATACAAAATTCAATTGGTGCAAGAATTAAAGCCACACGACCATCGTTTGCGCCGTGAATTCAGTGATTGGTCGTTAAATCAATTGAACGAAGATCCATTTTTTTACCGTAAAATTCTCTTCAGTGGTGAGGCGCATTTTTGGTTAAATGGATACGTCAACAAACAAAATTGTCGCATTTGGAGCAAAGATAATCCACACGCCGTTCAAGAATTACCAATGCATCCTGATAAATGTACTGTTTGGTGCGGTCTATGGGCTGGTGGGATCATCGGTCCATATTTCTTTAAAAATGAGGAAGGACGACGCGTTACCGTGAATGGAAATCGATACAGAACCATGTTAAATGAGTTTTTGTTGTCAAATCTTGAAGATATGGATATGGATGAAATGTGGTTTCAACAAGATGGTGCCACTTGCCATACAGCACGTGAAACAATCGACTTATTGAAAGAAACTTTCAACGACAACATTATTTCGAGAAATGGTCCGGTGAATTGGCCTCCGCGTTCGTGCGATTTGACGCCACTCGATTACTTTTTGTGGGGATACGTGAAGTCATTGGTTTATGTGGATAAACCTCAATCGATTGACGCTTTGGAAACCAATATTCAACGTGTCATTGCTGACATACGCCCTCAAATGCTTGAAAAAGTGCTGGAAAATTGGACCTCCAGAATGACATTTGTGAAAAATAGTCGTGGTAGCCATATGCCAGAAATTGTGTTTAAATGTTAAATGCCAAAAAATTATCTACCAAATAAAAAAAAATTTTGGTCATTTCATAATTTTATATGTGTTTTATTCAAAAAAAAAATCGGCAACCTCTTAAAAAAACACCCTTTATATGTGAAATTATTTCTTATATTCGATTATATCTTACATATAATATAACTACATATAATGATAATTCATATATCATAAGGATAATATAATAATCTCAAATAAAACTACAAGATGATATCCTTTATAATAATTAATAATTTCTAACATAATAATTAATAACCATATAATAAACTTCTAAATTAAACACAAGTGGTATTGATAAAAAGTTGTGTTAATCATGTGAATGGAATGGTACAATTCCCACAATTAATAGTGCGTTCTAACACTCCAGAAATGTATATTGGGGTTTAGAATCGATAGACACTTTGAATAACCGTAGTGAACTAATAGTGTAATAAGTACCAGTGTAAAAGAACTATTTCTAAAGTTTGGTACTTCGCCTACAAAGGCTTTAATACTCAGTGTTAAGGACAGTAAATACCAAAAGTATTCGTTCCCCACTATCTGAATACAGTGAATGTGAAAAGTAGTGATCACGAACTGTTAGTGAAATTAAACATATGTGCACGAACATTAAAATTCATGTGAGGAAAGGTTCCGATTGATTACGAAATCATATTATCTGCGAAATAAATATCTATAAAAAACGTGGAAATTTTTCCTCATCATGGCTTCCATCCACCGTACGTCGTAACTTTTGGTAAGCCACAAGTCAACCAATATAGCAGCAAAACTGGATACAAACCGTAAGGTCATTTAAAATTTACCGTAATTAGAATCTTCATAATATAATCCTTATTAATAATTACTTGTATTTAAAACGAATACATGTTATTCCCTCAATTACATCACCTGAATAATTAGTTATAAAAAAAAAATATTAAAATTAAGTAAAACTTTCCTTGCAACAACAAATTACTTCCAACAATTAATTTTCTGTTGCGAATTTCTTTTTCTTATGTTTCGAATATTTTTATTATTTCCTAATATTCCTAAGGTTGGGAATAATTTGTTCTGCATGTTCTTTATTATTTCGTAGATTTAGATTTATATATTTATACTAACTATTACTAACCCTTTATGAATTTAACCTTTCGATATTTTTGATTTTTTTTGATTCTTAATAAAATTTGTATGTAATGATAAGTTTCGAATTTAAAAGAACTTGACTTTTGCTTTGATTCACCATTTACTGAATTTGGTTTTGTTTCTTTATATTTTGCGAGATGGGTTTCGTTTTCTTGTTAAGTGATTTAGTTTCCAAGATGAAGTGAGAAAAAGTGAAAGTGAGGAGGGAACCGTGACAGGAATAGGTGAGTTGTGGAGGGTGAGTATGATTGTCTGAGCTGGTGGTATAGCAATCCATAACCTTCCGGTTATCAATATGAAATTCATCTGGTGGCAATTCAAGAATTAGGCATGCTTCCTCATACAAAATCCCACGCCCAACCTGCTGAGCCATAGCCGCGCTCCACTAGTCCACCAAGGAAGCCTCTGCCTGATTAATAATTTTTCTGATTTCGATCTGGGCAGATTCTAGTTCCGCAATAGCCTCGGTTATTGTTTGTGACCCCATGCCTGTCCGTTAGATCGTTACAGTAGCTGAATTAGCTGCTTCCACTATATCCGGCGGGGTACAAGATAAGGATAATTCGCTTTCACTGTCCATATCCCTTAAATTTCGTTCACACGTTTTTTATAAATCAAATAGGTACACAAACTTGACAACTTTTTTTAAAAAAAGTGTATTTACGAGTATGTCTTATGATGTCGTGGCTAACTAAGCAATAATTTTATATTATTTTCGATTTTTTACTTTGTTTTGATTTCTTAATATGATAATTAATGAATAATACTAAAAATTATTTTGGGTTTATATTCGTTTTAAAGTCCGATCGGAGAAAAAATAGTATGTACAATTCGGAGGAAAAGTGCATTCCCGGACTCCCGTGGTTGCCAATTTCCACTATCGTCCGGGAATGCAGTACTTTTCCTCCTAATTATACAATATATTATTATCGTCATCATGAAAATCGAGCCTAGGACTTTACCCTCCAGAATATTATCGATAAATCTAGACGTTGTTGATTGTCATCTACTGCTCCCTAATTACCGGGATAAAACTTAACTCACATTTGTTTCGTTTAATCTTTCTTTAGAGAGAAGTTTCGTAGCACAAACTTTGTCATCTTCTTTTTGGCCAAAGCGTGTCTTAGTTCGACATTTTGTGCGTAAAACCGGGGGCTCAATAAACGGCAGAGGAATTTCCTTGCTACAACTGGGGATCGACAATCCTATCCAGAAATAATAGACTTGTACAAATAATGCCATCACAGTAAATAATATGTAGAGTGATAATCGTAAATCATTCACCACTTCGAGCTACTTTGTAATATCAGGAATGTATTAAATTGTAAATTTCATAAATTGTATACCTTGCTTTCTAATATTTTTTTTATGTTTTAGGTCATTCACCAATTCTGTTCTCAATCTGTATAACGATTTAGTCCCGCGAGTTACTCATTTAAAATGAGTGAAGCAAAAAATATCGAATACGTATACACTGTACATATAATACACAATTATGGTTTTTATTTTTCATTTATTCGTATTTAGACAGTACCAAAATAACGCGATCCGGGTGAATCGGTTTAATTGTTATGGTGCTTATTTCCTTTTCTCAACACATTACGTCTGCTCGCGAGCTGTGGAGTGTCATTATTTAACAGGCTAATGTATTTTATATTTAATATTTTTTTATAATAAATTAATTTTATATGTTTATATGTTATATGTTTAAATTTTATAAATAAATTTAATAAAAAATTAATTTAATAATTTAATGAAATTTAACATTAATTTTAAAAATAAAATACTAATTATAAAATAAAAATCGAAAATACATAAATATTTAAGACGTAACACAGTCCAGGAGGTATAACGCAATCGGTCCAGGAGGTGTTCAGTGACATACACACGAACAGAAGAGTTATAAAGCGTGGCGCATAAGTAACGTTATAATTTAAATAGTGAATACATTTTTTGTTTCTGATTTTATTTAACGTTGGCATTTATTAAAATTTAGATTATAGTTTGGAAATTTGTTCACATTCTGTTTTGAAGATACTATTTTTCAAATGGAGTCCATTGTTTGCTTCGACCTGACGTGCTCTTTCCAGAGCATTTTGCATAAATTTTCTTAGAATTTCAGGTCCCAGCGTCCTCACTTCTTCTCGTATATTGGAAGTAAGCTGCTGCAAGGTTCTTGGCTTATTGACATACACCTTACCCTTTAGGTAGCTCCAAAGGATTTTATATATAAATATAAAAAATAATAAACAAAACATTAGGTACCATCGTCAAGCCGGTGGATTTGGGAACTATAATCGTATCGCTAATATGGTTGTTTGATCAAAGATCTTTCAAACGATTTGCTACATGAGTATATGGGTATATGTGAATCAATATCGTGGTATTTGGTGATTTTCTATGGTAGGTAGCCGATTCCGTTGAAGACTCACCTTAGATCATTGTTTGATCAGTTTCGAAAAGGTATGCTTAAGGATTTCTGGTATTGTAGCTAGTGTAATGAATGGCAGAGATCGTTCTAAATCATGATCTTATTCTAGAGGTCGTCGTTCATATAATAGATCGAGTTCGCGTAAGCACATTAATACAAAACATGAATTTTGTTGTTATCATTTTAATTTTGGTGCAAACGCGATTGCAAACGCGAAATTTACATTGTTAACATTTTTCCGATTTCAATATCAAAGACCATTCCAAAAACGAGACTTTCATCAGATTGGGTCTGAATAAAGATTTCTCAACCAGTCGCGTTATTATTCAGGACATCAATTCCAAATTCAAGTTTCTTGTTGAAACTGGAGCTGAAATTTTTCAAAACTCAAAATTTTATTTTGACTAATCAATTATTCGCGGTCAACAGCACTCCTGTTAAAGCTTTTAGTTCAAACATTTTAAACCTTGATCTTGGTCTTAGAAGAGTGTTTTGATGGGAATTTATCTTAGCACTTACACTTAGGTGTGTCGATTTCCATTTTGGGTGCCGATTTTCTCAAATTTTCAGGTCTCCTAGTTGATATTCAGAAACGTCGGTTCAATGATCCATGAACCTTTCTTTCTGTTCCGGGAGTATTTTCGATATCATTAACATCTGGCTTATCGTTTATTAGTTAAAATGTCGTACCCACCGAAATTCTACATTTGTTATGGCTGGAGACAACAGGTCCGCATATAATTACAGCAAGAACTATGCGTCTCGCTTCATAAAGGTTCCTCATCGCCAAAAATGAATTCAATCACATGGCGGCACAGGGCATTTATAGACTAAGTAGCAGTCCATGGGCAAGCCCTCTGCATCTCGTTAAGAAAGTAAATATAGATGGTCTATGGTGATTACCGAATGCTAAATAGAGTGACAATTCCGGAGGGAACCCAATACCAAATATACTGGACTTGTCGTATCAACCTAAAGATTGTACAACATTTTCTACTTTAAACCTAAAAAAGGTGCAACACAAACTTTCTAAAGATTGATCGATCTTATATTTGGCTGTAATTTTTGTTTTGTCTATATCTCGCACCTAAAAATTTCGAAGAATATCTTGAACATCTTGATTTCTTTTTTCACAAACTTTCTGAAAATGGTTTGAGCACTGCTGGAGATCAAATCTTACTTAATAACTTCTTGAAAGAATACTAGAGGCACATTAAAACACCTTTTGAATGGACTTTAGCATCTATTGACGTATAACATTTCATGCACACATCCTTCCTTTAAAGCTCGTTTAGCAATAATGGTTGATGCATCCGATTTTGCGATGGGAGCAGTGGTACAGCAGTTTATTTCAAATACTTGGCCACCACTAAGTTTCTTTTCTGTATACGTCTAAACGAGACACAACAAAGGTATATTGCTTATGATAGAGAGTTGCTTGAACCTTACTAAATCTTTGATTTATGCTTTTTATCATAAACCGAATAAAGCATCTCCATGTCATTTTAGACATTTTGATTTCATTAGTCAATCCACTACCGATATTCAACATATATCAGGGTTGAGAACGTCTTTGCAGGTATCTTATCACGTATAGATCAAATATATATTCCTGAAAGCTTTGACTATGCAGCACTAGCAGATGCACAGACCAATGATGCGGAATTAAGAGAAATTTTGCGTACAGTAATATGTCATTAAAATTTTAGCAACTTCCAATTAAATTTAATTCTGGTAAGTTTTCAGAAACAGGTTTTCGAATCTTTCCATAATTTTTCACATCCTGGTATCAAAGGTACTACGAACGATTTAACTAAAAGTGTAATCTGGCCTTCTATCAAAGATTCGAAAACTTTTACTCAACAATATATACGAGTACACTGTCAAAATCAACTGTTTCAAGGCATACGAGTTCTTTCGCCAACTTTCAATTACCTTCGCAACGTTTTGCAGAAATCCACCTCTGCGTCATTGGCCCGTTACTGATTTCTGATAATCAGCGATATTGTGTCATGTTAATTGATCATTAGGCGCGTTGGCCTGAAGTAGTTGGATATTTCGTTTTGGTGTCCTAGTCTCCATTATTACGGAGACCCAATTTGAATCCAAATTATTTCTCAAACTTTCAAAACTTCTCGGCCTTCATCGTAAAATAACTGCTACTTATAACCCAAAGTGCAATGGCACCAAAAGGACAGATTGTACTAATATATTACAAACCGTCTTACTAGGATTAAAATCTGCGTTTAGTGAAGAGTTACAAGCTTCTTCATCTGATCTTGTCTAAAGAAGTACAATCAGAGTACCTGGACTGTTTTCCAATAGCGTTATTGATATACCGCAAAGTAAATTTGTGAAGCAAGTTAGTGATCATTTTAATGAATTCAAGCCTACTCCAACTTCAAGACATTCAAACGGTAGGCCCATTGTCAGTAAAGAGTTGGAGACTTGTACTAGTAATTCGCTTGATTTAAATCAACAACCAGTTGTAATAACTATTACAAATTCAGTGCCTGGTACAATTATACTGGATAAACAGAAACAAGTTTCTTTTGAACTTTTACCTAGCATTAATAGAACCACATTAACTCAATGTCCAGTAAAGGAAGATTAATGAAAATACCTTTTCGTTATCGTGATTAATTTTGTGGAGTTTTGTTCTTTCTGCGATTTCACTGGTGAGGACAGATTGGACAAAGTGTACTTGCATGTTGAGAAAGCTCAGCAGGAATTTAGTTTTGATCTAAATTTGTTATAAATATTATAAAAATAAATAATGTGTAAATAAGTTGTATAAAAAGCAATTTATTATAATTAAACTGTTTACACAAGAAATTCAGTGAACTAATCGATTGTATTGAAATCCGTTATCGAGAGTGGATCGGGAGTAACCTTAATTTGGAGTTGGATGTTGTAGTTTAGTTTCAAAAAACTTACCTTTGAAATATTAAACAATCGTGTAGGGATCTATCATACCCATCCATAAATGTCGGAGTATAATGAGACGATCAACAGCAGCAGAATCATTACAATTTGCTTATTAGTTTTTCGATTAATGAGTATAGTGCAATCTAAAAAGAGTTTCAGCTAAAGTAAGAAAATAGTTTTATAAATTTAGCACTAAGTTTGTTCTCCTTTTACTAACTACTCTAATTCGTTAACGCTGCGACAAGACAGATGATTAGTTTTTTATTTTGTTATAAGATTCAATATGGTATAAGACTAGAAAACTTTCTTAATATGCAAATAAACCTTTTCACGACAGAAAATATAAAATTTTAAGAATACTATTAAGCATTAACTAAATTTGTTCTAAACATGTTTCCACGAATACAAATTCTTATTGGGTTCTAACGAAACTAACCTAACCTATCCCCCTTTTCTTATAAAGTAAATATAAAGAATACCGATTTCCAAAAAACTATTCGATGAATATTGAAATAAATCGTCAGTGAAATGAATTATGATGTGGCACAGCTGTATAACAGCGCTATCCTTTTCATTCATGGAATATTAGTTTTTCACAAAAAATAAAAAATAAACCGAAAAATTGTGAGACAATTAATAATCGTATCGCCATTAAAATTATCACTTAAACCGAAAATTTATCGGTAGTTATATTACGTATTTAACTCCTCGATTTACATTATACAATTCGACGACGATATGGGAAAAAATGGGGATGATGAAAATCTACTGTAAATGTTAAATTGTTAACCAACAACACACCAAACCAAAATAAAAACGTAGTCTAATTTTCCAAGCAATTAATTTTCTTATTTATTTTTATTTTTTTTATATGTTGCCCAATGAAAGGAAAATTATAAACTGATTTTTTAAGTAGTTTGTATCTATTCTTAGTTAAATTGTTTCACTAATGATTTTATTTTCGTTACACACTATATAATTAAAAAAGCGGAAATCACAAAACGCCAGGTACGGAAAAAAATAAGCAGGATAATATTCGATATTAAAAAAAATTGAGCAAAAGATAAATCGACCAAAATCTGTTTGCTCGTTTCGGTCGCTAAATAAAGTCATTATTCAAAAGCTTTTCAAGCAGAACTAAACATTTTTTCCAGTCTATCTTTAAATAATTTCGTTTTCCCATTTTCCCTTCCAAATACAACAGAGAATATAACCAACACAGATCAGAGGAGAAACCAGCAAATAGTCAGAATTTTTTGTAAAAAACGAGTTGAATATTTACTTCGCATGTGCTTCACATGTTCGGGATATTTTATGGGTCTCCTTAAAACGGGAAAATAATTCGGACGGGGAAAAAGTACGGGAATACTATCTGTAATCACACCTTGATACGAACTAAACGTAGTATTTATTTGTGTCCCTGAAATAATTTCCCCATTTATTCGATTTGGAAATAGTAGGTATGTATATAGGACATCATGTTTGTTGTTTTTGTTATAAATAATATAATTAGGTAAATAAAATAAACTAGAAATGAATATTTTACTGCACAAGACCAATATTTTGTATACGTTATTGTAATAATGAAATATTTGCTTTGCGATATCGAGGATTAAATGTTGTATTGACAAAAAATCGCATAGAACACGTCAAATTGAAAAATATAAAAATTAAGGATTAAATTTAATTTAATAATTTCAGTATTTTATGTTTTGTTTTGATGTATTTTGTTTTGGAAATACAACCAACAACAATCGAAAGAAAATCAAAATAGAGAAATCGGAAAATCATACGAATAAATTCAATTTGGGAATAATAAAATATCAACAATTTGTGTGAATATTATTGACAGACAACCCAGTTTGGCTTTTAGATCCTGCTATCAATAGTATATCATTGTGGTTTTGTGATATGTATGTAGTGTTATTGTCTTAATAATAGAATTGTGGTATGGCGTTCTTTAATAACAATTTTACTACGAAAAATATCAATAACAAGCTATGCGGGGGGGCTTCACTCCCACGTGGCTAGTGAGCACTAGCACAGTCATCCGCCTCCATGCGTCCCTGAATAATTTAGTTTACAATTTTTGTACTACTTCAAATTAAAGGAATTTTACCACAAAAACAAATTAAGATACAAGTTTAAATAATCACAAATGACAATATTTGGTCTATTTCGGTACTCTAGATTAAACACACAGTTTTAAGAATATATTTCATTTAGCAATCGAAAATAAAATATAAATTCTTACACACAAAGTTCGGCGTGGGAATGAAATATAGAGCGAAAATATAAGAATCGATTTTTATTTGTATTTTGTCTGGAATTGTAAATTGCCAATTAACACAGGAGTTGCTCACGCTGCCTTTCGTGACGCCTATCAGTAATTACGTTAAAAGTAGTAAAGTTATTGCGAGTACTCATTGTGAATAGCATCGCACGGCGAGTTTTAATACATATTTAGTAGATTAACGTTTATTATCAATATATACTCGCGGGGTTAAACAGAATTTTTATATCGTTGAAAATCTGACTAAATGTGGCCATAGTTATGGTATGGACATAAACCAATCGCCAAGATGACTAAAGCGCTCAACGACCTGGAGGATCAATAATATTTTTGGGAGAATCTCTACATTTTAAATTTCTATTTTATCGTTTTCTTTAAGTTAAAAAACTAAAGTGAATTAGTTTTATGATTGGCAACCGGTCTCGTCAGTGCAAAGGTGTAAAATAAATTCGAGATTTATGTTACACCATCTTGACATATCTGTTATAGTACGAATTGAAAGTTTCTTTATACATTTTGAATGAAGTAATTTCAATATTTAAAATTTTTGTAGGATGGCAATATTAGCTGTATTTTGTTGAGAATTTACAACAACAATTGCATTTGATAATTCCCAGTAGAATAAACTAATTCCAAATTTTTTTTGGAATTATTTAATTCTAATTCCAAAAGTTACTTATCGTATTTGCCACCAGAAAACATTTTTTTGTTTTTTATTGTTTTTAAGTTGGTGTTGTAAATTTAATGACATTTAGAACAAGCGACATTTTTATTGGTATTGTGGTCGATATTTTCTTAAAATTTATATATTATATTTTGTGTAATAATTAAGATGAACACTTTGATTATACTACCAACAGAAAAAAAAATTTTTGCTGTTTTGTTGAGAATTAAATAATTCCAAAATAATTCGAAATAATTAATTCTCAACAAAATACAGCTATTAACATTATTTCTTGATGCTAGTTCTGATCCGGTTCAGTTAAAATTTTATGAAATAACGTTAAGGCGCTTGCTAGATTCAAATCAAAGTTTATGATCCACAATAAAATTTGTAACAAGTTTTTTTTTTAACTAATCCGGATCAACGAGTGTCATGAAATACAGCTATTGTCTACAAAATAAGTTTTGTTTTCCCCTGGCGCTACACTTCATAGAGGGATTTAGCCGCCTTATTTTTGAGGATAAATAATCAGTTTATTATTAGGTGTATGACTTAATTTTTACAGATTGTTAAGCAAATTTATTTTATATAAGAAATAAACATCAACGAATTTAATCTTCAAAATATTGTTGATCGTTTTTTATGACCTTGCGTTATCTCGCAGGTAACATACGAATGCCATCGTGAAAGAAACTTGCCGATTTCGACTCGATAAAGTCATCGACGAATTTACGCACATCGTCCAGCGTTTTTAACTGTTTACCCACTAAGGCCAAGTCTGGTGAACATGTCGCGTGAAGCAGAACTTCACATCCCAAGTTCAAGAGGGTCTTCTGAGTCACAAGATTTCTCTTGTGAGGTCGAGTGTTGTCATGCAACAGTGTGGCTTTGTCGGCTGTCTGACTATTTTCCAGAAGTTCGTAATAAAGCACACCCTTCATGTCCCACCGCTCGAGATCTATCCACGACTGACTTTTTTCGTTTGGGATTTATGTAAACAATATAATTTTCATCACCCGTCACAATTTTCCACAATAAGCCCTTTTCTTAGGTTATCTCGGTCATCAGATGTGGGATCCACTTTCCATGTTTTTGAATTTTTTCGATTTAGTGCAAACGCTTGGAAATAGCTGTTTGGGTGTCTTCTAGCGGAGCTACAAGCTCTTGTTGCGTTGGCATTGAGTCTTCATCCAGTAGAGCTTGCAATTCCGTAGCTTCAAATTTTCGAGGCTGTCCAGGACGCAGCTGGTCACTAAGATCTAAATCACCACTTCCAAAACGTTTGTACTAATAATTACACGTTTCTTAAGATACCACGTCGGCATTAAGAACACTACAAATTGATTCCCGTGCTTTATAAGCATTTTTTCCTTGTTGGAATTCGTATAGAATGCAGTGCCCGTATGTTCGTATAAAACGCAGTTAAAAGCAATCTGTAAAAATTATGTCATATACCTAAGATATTCAGATTAATGAACTCCAATGAATCCTAGACAGCTCCCATATCTGCTGAATGGGACATATTGGCATGCCGTGGGTTAGGTGTTTACATTTCTTACCGGTCACCTAAATTTGTATTAACTGTAGCAATAATAGTATAATGCAAATAAATAATATATATAATAATGTATAATGCAAATAAATATTTTCTCTTGAGTTTTCTCTGAATTTAAGGCTAATTAAATTTTTCAAGTTAAATTTTGCTGCTGTAGTGCTTAACAACTAGCTGGCATTCCGGATAGGGAAGGTCGACTTGGATAGTTACTGGGGAGTCAAGTGCTGGTGAAGATAGGCTTATAACTCAAATTAGTTTATTAACATGTATAGATGCTATATTAAGTGGTTTTTGCAATCAAAAAATATGGTACTTAAATGATTTACAGTGTTAGTTAGATATAAAACTTCAAAAAATAAGAAGAACTACAAAATGTATGAAGAACTAGCACACACGACTCATGAATTATTTCCCACACTGCCAGGCTAGTATCTCCCACACCAGCGGTATACCTGCAATCATGTACAACTACGAAAGTGCGCATCATGTTTGACGATTCGGTAGTGACAACAAATGGGATGGTTTTGAATGATATCCTCTTAATAAGTCAAATAATTCAAGATTCATCAAGTAGCTGCAATCACTAAAAAGGATTTTTTAATGAATGATCTAATGGCCAGTGGGGATAAGAGAGAAGAAGCTAAATTATTGGTTATGCTGTTAATTGTGTTGCAAGCACAGGTGGCCTTTCCTTAAAAAAATGGACATAAAATAATCGTCAAATATTAAAATAATTCCAGAAAATATAATAAAAATAATAGACCTCCGTCTCCGTCTCTGCCTCTGTCTTCGTCATCGTCTCTGTCTCCGTCTCCGTCACCGTCTCCGTCTCCTGGAGTCCTATCGTGATGTTTTAGTAAATTCGCATTCTCTAATTTTTATTCAAGATAAAATGTAAAGTGACAAGATAAAATTATGTCCAAGAGTATCACAATCACAACTTATTGAGAGATAACTTTACTTGAATGTGAAAAATGCTTTCGCTTGGATATTATTAATAACTAGTTGCAATTTTTGATATTTTAGTTTTTTATTTTTGAATTAATTAGGCTCAAGCCCTAACAGTCTAATTAACTAAAAATATTCATTCAGTCAAGTCAAGCATTCGAATATTTTACTCGATCGTCTTCACTTGCACCTAAATTTTGCTTAGTTTATCTACAGTTTTTCCACAAATACACCAGACAGATAAATTTATAATTTTATAAGAAATTGCTTGTTTAGATTAGAAGGAAGAAGAGGATTACTGCAAAAGCCATTATATTTACTCAATTTTCAAATATGAAAGTCAAGTGTTTCAAGTGTCTTAAAACGCTGAAATTGTTGTGTTCTCATAACATTTTACTAGATCATTACAGTTGCACAAATAAGAAAACCGATGAGTACAATAAATATCACGGCCTATAGAAAATCTAAAATAATTATTAAATTTCAGAAAGTGAAAATATTTCGATCGATCAATGCTTTTATTCTAGACTATTTATTACTCCCTTGTTTGAGAAATTTATTTATTTATTTTAAGTCTCACCTCCTATACTTTACCAATCCTAAAGATAAACCCACAGATTTTAAAAGGATTAAAATTAACTCAAGGCAAAACACAAGCGTTAAAACATCAACGTCTTTCCATAACTAGACCTAAATCAAATAACTTGAAATGATTTGGATTAATAAATTGTCGGTGCTAATGAGGTCTTAGTCACAGGCACATAAAGAAATTATTCAATAAGGAACTCTTCAGGGCTTAAAACGTATAATTATTTAGTTTACTCGAAATTCTAAAATTCTAGTAAGACAATCTCGGGATTACAGAAAATATTCCGGTTTCCGAGATCCGACTATTCTACTTAGGTATTGTTAACTCGCATGTGCAGAACGAGTTAAATAGAACTCTTGGTCTTCAACAACGAAATACACTGAAATTATAGTCTGAATAATACAGAATAATGTTATTTTGTACTTAGAATAAAGAATAGCCTTTAAATGGTTTAGCATATACAATATGACCAGAGCAAGGTGCATCTTTGACATCAATAGTTCCCGAGCGAAAGTGCTTGAACCATTTCTTTGCTGCATTTTGATAAAGCACCTTCTCCATACTTTTTTTAATCCCTGCAATCTGTTCTGGGGCCGAAGCACCACCAACTCTATCGCGGTTTGTTTTTCCTGTCCTACCTTACGCAGTTATGCCAAATCGAAGACGTACGGCTATAGGTCCAATTTACGTTTCCATGTGCGCATTGCATAGCTCCATGCCATAATACTGGACATGGTTGGCCCTTGAGTTTTGCACGCCGATGGGCCGTAGTTGTGTTCCTTTTTATCACAGATCGTAATATGTTGATTAAAATTTTCTTTTGCATCCTGCCCCTATCGAGATTCGAACCCGGGACCTTCCGATCCAAACGCCAAAGCTTTAACTACTGTGCCATTTGGCGTTTTTACCAATCAAATTGTAAAATATATCGAATTTTTTTATTATTATCTCCATGTTTAAAATGTTGTAACTTTTTATTCACTTCACCGATTTTAATGTTTTTATATCAAAGTACAAGTTAAAATGTCACCTTTCAAACACGCATAAGAATTATACGATCGATGGTTACTGAGATATATGAATGTAAAGCCGGGAAAAAGGCCACGAAATTGTCCCCCTGCCTATTATAAAAATTCGATAGCCGATGGTCGGTATCAGTAAAATTTTAGTATTTTTTTTTTGTTTTTTGTTTTTATTCTTTGCAATCTTTTCTGGGGCCAAAGCACTCCCTAACTCTTTCGCAGTTCGCTTATTTACGTCCTTACTTTACGCAGTTGTCTGCCAAATCGAGGACGTACGGATATAGGTCCGATTTGTTACCATCTGCACATTGCATAGCTCCACGCCAGCCTATACTGGCATGGAAGATGGGTCGGCCCATGGGTTCTGCACTCCGACAGGGGGTCATATATGTGTTCCTTCTCATCTCAAATCGTAATTTGATGATGAAAATTCCCTTTGCATCCTGCCCCTATCGGGATTCGAACCCGGTACCTCCCGATCCAAACGCCAAAGCTTTAACCACTATGTTTTGCTTTGTTTTGTACAAAATGAATCGGGTTTTTTTTTGATCCCGGTACACAGAAATGCGGTTAGTTTCATTCTCGATAATAAATGCAATAAAATCTATCGATTATAAGTCCGTTTTTTATCTGGTGGATATCTAGTTGAAGAAGGCATAATACTGGATAACTAAGTGGATTTTCAATAATGTTTAGTAATTAGTTTTTTATTTTCATTTTTGTAGGTCTAGGGTAGTTTTTTACCCCAATGTACAGAGTGGAGATTAAGCAGATTTTGGAAAACTTTAAATTTCTTATTGATTAATTTTCGAGTAAATTAATTTGGTCAATGGCTATTACTTAGTTTGGATTTTTAACTTTTCAATTTTAAATGTGAATCAAATCTTCCAAATTGATAATATCGATTTAACTTAATTGATCATTGTGGCTTTCAATTATTTTCTTGTGTTTCCATATCGCATTAGTTTACCGATTTATACTAATACATTATACGTGGTTAAATTTGAGAGATTTTGGAAAATTTTCTCTGCCGGAAATAAGACTTAAATTGTACACGTCTCTACCATACGAAGTAAAGAAATATTTGACTGTTGTGATGTTCTTTTCAAACATTTGATTTGTTTTATATGTTTACCTGATTTTAATATCAAACAACCCCGACTCCGACTATTTTTCAATATGATTCTTGGGGCTATGTATGATTGATTCTAGATGGCTTTGATGTTCATATATGCAAGAATTTACGTTTCTAGAGATTATTTTTGGAGTTATTGACATTTAATGTTATCTCATTCGCTTGATGTCAACATTTTTATCTTCGGTAAAACAATGTTTAGAGAATACGATTTAAATAGCAAATATAATTTATTGTATAAAATTTTCACCTTTAAAATTACCCATACCACAACCCATAATAACTTGAACTATTGTTTGTGAATAGATGCTATTTAGAATAATTTGTATCCATAAAATTTAAAGTATGGAAAAGAAGGAAGTTATGGAACCTCAAACACTAAATATGAACCTAACTTGGTGGCCAATTAAAGAATGTGAATATTTAAAACAGGCAAGATAAATTTTCGTTTACACGCTTACAAATTGTCTTACTACTTAGAGGATTGGGGCACAGGAGTGGAGTTTAACACATTAAAAACCAAACACACTATCTCAATGGCAACATCTACAACAAATGAGCCAACACTTTTGGTGACGTTGACAAACGAAATACTTACTGTCACTTCAGAAGCGATATATTTGGAAGACCAACACAAATAATTTAAAAGTCAATGGCACTGTGCTTGGTATGGAAAACACACTACCGCCTTCAAAATGGTTGATTGGTCGTGAAATGGAACTTCATCGAGACAAAGAGTAGTGACACATAAGACACAATTTGGCATGAGCACGAGACTGATCAATAAATTATCCTTCTTGTTACCATATTTTGACTCGGTTAAGTTTACCCCCTCGGAATGTTCAGGATTGGCACCACAAAACCAACATAAAATGAATTACAATTTTTTAGTTATTAATACGAGTACATAAAATCGAATTGAAATTTCACAAAAATGTAAAAAGTAATTCAGTTTAGATTGATGTTTTGTGCTCCGGATCCTGATCACAGTGTATGTTTAGAATGAGAATTGGTAGATAGGATGAACCGACTGTAATCTTTGACTGACTTTGAGATACTTTAATCTAATTTTCTCTTACTACAGAAATGCTTTTACATAATTCGTAAAATATTTTTTACACGAACATTTTTCAATACCCGTCACTATTATATTAGATAAATTTGATATGCTTGTATGAATACTTGGTTAGTTAATTTTTAATAATAAAACCCACTAAACGACTGAAGAAAGCTCTTCCTTAAATTTATTTCTTTATTGAACATTTTAGTTAACAACCAACAACAAAAACTAGAAAATATCTCCTTTCGATTTTCCAACTTTTACTTTTATTTTGTGTTCCTGTTTTAGCTTTATATATCCAAGTATATAGCCCTACTTAGAAAACTTTTAATATCCATGTATATTTTATTTATTTATTTATTGATCAAAAAGCATTAACTATTAAAGCAACAAAAATAACACCTTTTCTAATAAAAATGTAGCTGCTCATATGTATACATAAGAATTTAGTGCCAGGTAGAACAACTTCGATATAATATGTATTTACAATATTTTCTATTAAACCCTTCAGTGGCGGGCATTTTGAAATATATAAATGTAAAAAGGAGCACGTCACTGCACACTTTTCAATTCATATTTAAAGAATACCCTAAGCAATAATTTTAAATAGTTGATTTAAAAGTTTTTTTTTGTTGTTTACAACAAATGTTGAAGTTAATTTGAAAATATAATCAACTTTATTGGAATGTTATTGTGAATAAATGGAAATGATTCAATTCATGAAATACTTACGTATTTACTCGTACCTAGATAAATGTATATTATGAATGAACAACAGCAAAATTAATAGTGTAGGTAAACATGAACTAACAAGAATTATTGATGTTCATCAGCTACAGTAACTTCCCATCACCTAATTGACTTCGCTTAACAGTTTTAGCATCCCCTCATTTTTCAGAGGGCAGTTGCCCGGCTACGCTCAGGAGACTATAATGCAAAAACTTAAACAAACTAACAAAAGAAAGTAAAAAATATTAAAATTAAATTAAAAATTATTGTTGGAAAATAATGTCTGAATAAAACGTAAACTAAATAATATTATAACACTTATGACTAAAGTTTCTGTTTTCTCGGATTTTCCAACAATTTGAATTCTCGAGAATTCGAGAATTCCAAAAAATTTTCTTGAGATTCTCGAGAATATTGGAATATTAATTTTACCCTTGAGAAATGACAAATATTTTAACAATAAATTAATTCAAATAATAATTTCTTTATTAAAAAACAATAAATAATTAAATAATTCAAGGAACATAATTAATATCACTCGTTTTCGGTTCAGAAACTGCGCACGTAGAAGATTTTTTTAATTTTCTCTTCAGGTTATAGACAGTTGTTAAATGCCGATGTAAACCCGTCGTTAATGAAGCTTTACATGCGAGTGACTTTGCGCAATGGGTGCACGTAGTTCTATCTTTATCAAGCATGCCTCTTTTAAAATGTTTCCAAGCATCCTCGCTATCATATTCAGACGTATCAGTACAATTTGAGGATTAAAAAATCTGTTTTACACTTGCACTTGCATTTTGGGTCTTTTGAGGCCCTTCGTCGCCTTCCACAGTGAATAATTAGATTTATTTTCATCGGTTAGGCTAACTAAATATCTGTTGATTGATGCATTTTTAACTTCTTTAAGAAGAGATTTGAGACTGTTACCTAAATTGTTAAGAATTATATTATTCTGCGGCGTTCTAGTTATTTGCCAGGTTTTACGTGCCCGTTGTTTTTGTTTTACCAACTCTCTAACTTCCATTGGGTAGGATATGTTAAGCTTCTTCTTATTTTGTATAACGGGGGTACTTGCCAAAGCAGAATAGTGAATGGTTTCATTAAGTTGCTCTAATTCATCTTCCAAGGTGGAGCTTGGTGAGAATTTCTTATCGGTACCTGGAAATTGATTTTTCCTCTATTAATTACTTCGCGAAAGAGATGTCAGTTCGACTTTGAATTTGTTAATCTGGGTGCACCCTCCCTTTGAAATTCCACAAATCATAAACATTTATTTGGGCGTAGAACCCTCCTCATCTTTATGGTGAGTAGAAGGAACATAGTCAATTGAACCGTCCTAACTAACCGACTAGCCTTAGTAATATAATTCTTTACTAACAAGGGGTGAGAACAAAACACCGAACTGTAATGTGGAAAAACGACAGTTTGCTCAAGTAGGTTCTTTTATAAGTTAGAGCATTTAACAAATACTTATCCAGTAGTATTAGAGACCCTCGCAGGTTCAACAGTAGTTCAATGAAGCAGCAGTAGTACATGTGCTCAAGTAGTTCAGTTGCTGCGTTGCTCGAATAAAGCTGTGATCCTCATACTTAGAATGTAGTATGTTACAGGTAACCAGCCTAAAAACTGCCCTGCGTTGTATATATCTTATCTTATCTTATCTTATCTGGGTGCACTCTCCCTTTAAAATACCATTTTACTCACTGTCTGTCATGATAACCGCGGAATGATCCGATACTAGAAAATTTCTGCCCTCAATGTGAATGTAGTTCTGAGATATACCTCTTGCTACATAAAAGTCTTTTAGGTCAAGTATCTTAGTTCCGTCACTGGACCAGTATGTTGGGGAACCACAAGAGTAAAATTCACATTTTGATGTCTGCTCTGCTTGAAGCAATTCTTGACCTTTTAAGGTCGTAAGTCTAGATTTCCGATAGGTGTTTTTCGCATTAAAGTCACCTGCAATAATAAAATCACGTCCAAGCAATTTAAATAGTTTAAGATAGTCCTCCCTTTTCAAGTTATGCAGGGGAGGACATTACATTGCAGAAACCGTATGCTGTCTGTGTTTAATTTGGATCCTTACAGTAGTGACTTGCATTGTTTATTCTTCGATATTTGATTCTAAATGGTATTTTATATTTTCTTTTATTAGTAATGCCGAACCACCTCTTGCTCTTTCCGCTGGATGAATGGAGTGATATAAGTTATAACCCCATATTTTAACAAACGAAGATTTAACTAGATGGCTTTCAGATATTAAGAAAATGTCGATTTTTTCTGAATTTAAAAATATTTCAATTTCTAGAATATGTTGCATAATGCCATTCGCATTCCAGATTGTTAATTAATTAATTAATTAATTATTGACAAATACAGTAAAAGAGGGAGTCCCCTTTTACTGATAATTTGGTTTCCTTTCTGGATTTCTGTTCTCTATTTTTTAACAATATTCACAGCATCTAGTATTTTAAGACCATTATTTTGTAAGCCTTCCATTATTTCTTTGCTTGAGCAAGTGTGATGCAAACTTTTAGCCCCACTTCTTGCCCCCCCCCCCCCCCAAGTGAACCACTGATACTTTTCAGCATTCAATTTCATAGATAAGGTTCTATAAGTATCTGAGTCCAGAGTATTAATTTTCCAAACGTCATTGTTTAACGCTGTTACCTTATAGTCTTTATCAGTAACCGATTTCATTAGTGACTGAATTTCTCGGTAACTGATTATACCCACAATATTTATTGGTGGGGGTGATTTTTCTTTCGGTTGCACCAAATTTGACTGCTCAGCCTCAGGTAACGATTCAGCTTTTCTTTTCTTACTCTTCCTGGACTGTTTTTTCTTCTTTAGGATCCAGTCCGTCTCTCTTTGTAAATTAAATCATCTTCATCAGTGGAATAGATGAGTTTGTCTGGTTCAATACTTCCTACATCGTAATCTTCTTTTGAATCCCGATTCATGTTTAGGCTTTCACTTTCTCGCTTTAGATACTCAATTGTTACGCTTAGCTTGGCAAATAATTACTCCATATAATAATTACTCTCTAGTCTTGCCAAGAGATCCATATTCTCCTTTTCTAGGTCAATAGTTGTTTTACTAGATTCGGCTATTTGCTAGTAAAATTTCTGGTGGCATCACTTATTTCGTGTAATGTTTGTCCAGTACATCTAGTTATGACGTTAGAAAAAGCATCGGCTTGATCAGCTACCGAGTTGCTTCTATGTTTTTTTTATCGGTGAACGACTGTGAACTAAAAGATTCTAAATTTAATTTCTAACAATATGGTCAAGATCAGTTTTCTGAAACTTAAGCGAATATGAGGATTTTTGACAACAACTGTCGTGGACATTTGTATATTGGAAGTGACAGCTTTTAAAGGAAGGAGCTTTTTCAATTTTTGCAGAAGAGATTAAATTTTCAACAAGGGCTGACCTTTTTCTGAGGTATGAGCATGAACATTTTTTCTTTTGATACTTTTTATCAAAAATCAGGAAGGTTCCATTTATCGATTGTATGTGATCTATGTAATTTTGTATGCGGGAAAATACGTTTTGTATACGATCTATGTAATTTTGTTCGGGGAACACCCCAGGGAGGTGTTCTCTACCCCCTTCTTTTGAATGTAGTAAGCAATGGATTACTATTGGAACTGGAGGGGAAAGGAATAGGCGTGGTTGCGTATAGCGATGACGTAGCGATAACTGTCTCGGGGAAGCACCTATATAAGTACAATCAGAGATGTGACGCAGAATGCATTATCAATCACTGCGGGTTGGACCAGAAGATGTGGATTATGGATTAACCCATCTAAATCAGAGCTGTTCGTTTTTACTAGGAGATATAAAATTCCGGTAATGGTCCCACCAAGTTTAAATGGTACTATGCTAACCCCTACTGGTAGGGCGAGATTCCTGGGGACCCTTCTCGACAGTAAGCTGTGTTGGAAACCAAACACGATAGAAAGAGTGAAGAAGGGCCCACTGTGACACTCTATTCTTGCAAAAATGCCATTGGCAGGAAATGGCGTCTAAACCCGGAGCTGGTGCACTGACTTTACACAGCAGTGGTAAGGCCTATACTACTTTATGGTGTTAGTGTATGGTGGCTCTGGAGAAATTATCATACAGAAACATGATGGCGAAGGTGCAGAGGGCAGCCTGCTTGCACATAAGTGGGGCGTGGAAAACAACCCCCACTAGTGCCTTGGAGGTTATGCTGTACCTCCTTCCGTTGGGTATTATCGGTAAGCAAATGTCGGTCAATACGGTCGAGCGGCTATCAGCGGGTTCGGGGTAGAAGTGCCTGCAAAATGGGCACTCAGCTGTAGCCAATTCTGTGAGGGATGACCTAGTGAATTTGGATTATATAACACCCCTCTTGTGCTTTAGCTAGTGTTTCAAAGTGATTTTCCCCGCTAGGGAGGATTGGAAGAATGGTCTCATTATGGAAACCGGGAAAGTTAAATTCTTCACCAGGCTCCAAGCTCGATGATAGAGGGGGAGCTGGTGTGTTCTGTGGGGAACTAAATGTAAGTTTATCTTTTCGTCTACCTGATTACTGCAGCGTATACCAGGCTGAAGTTATAGCGATTGAAGAGGTCATGAACTGGTTGAAGCACAGTGTAATATCGTTGACTGATATCACTATCTGTTTGGATAGTCGGACGGCTATTCTTTCGCTGGATTCAGTTTCTCTGGCGTCGAGGGTGGCGTTGGATTGTCACACATCTCTTAACAAGATGAGTGAACACTTCAATATCCGGTTGGTCTGGGTTCCGGGCCACTCTGACGTCGAGGGAGTCATACCGACTCTCCAACTGGAACCAGGGAGAGAATGTGTAAGAAGGCCTATGTCTGGGTTGAAAGCAGCTAGTCATAGGAAAGCGGTTGCTTTGACCAATGCTAGGTGGCTTGCCAGTCCGACTGGCAGGGTAGCGAAGCAAGTATGGTCTGAGCTGAGCTTGAAGTGATCCAGGTAAATGTGATTTAGGTTAAATTATAAGGGTACTTACCGGACACTGCCTTTTCGGAGATCATGCGAGAAGGCTGGGTCTGCATGCAAATGACTTCTGCAAAAGCTGCAAGGACGAGGAGGAGGAGGAGATTCTTGTTCACCTCCTATGCTCATGTCCTGTGCTTGCTGACAGAAGACATGATCACTTGGACAAATACACTATGAACAGCCTCTCTGATATCGAAAGCTGTAATTTGCGAGATCTCTTACGCTATGTGAATAGCACTAGTTGAGTTTAAAGGGAGTTTAATGATGTCGGATCCTGTGGTATCACAATGAGCCAAAACTGGTCTAAGTGTGCGATAGCAACCACTTAAACGTAACCTAACCTAACCTATGTAATTTTGTCGTAAAGGAAAGTCGGATGTTGGCCACAACATATTCACCACTCCAACTTTTACATAAAGTAAAGTAAAAGAAAAAAGCCAATTGAAATATCGTACAACAATGTTTTAAACACATAAGTTGGTCTATACCGATTTAAATTTACACCACATATTGAACCATCCAGCGAGCATTAGTAGAATTCCGATAAGGATGCGGTCCTAATGGAATTCCTAATTTATTTTCGAAACCTTCTGTAAATTAAGCATTTTGTTTAATCAGTCATTAAAGTTGGTAAATTTTCCACAAAAGTGGAAAATAACTAACTAATAAATAGTACTAACTTACTCAAGAGTATAAGATATATATTGGACTTATGCGAGTAGTACTTGAAACTAAAGACCCAGGGTTCCTTTCGTTGGAAACATGAGCTTTACTAAGCACATTAAGCAGTGCCTCGCTAGAGCTAACTGCATGCTCGGTTTTATCTAACGTTGGTGGATGGTCGACAATTTTTGATTTGACGACAATTAGGATCCTGTACTGTGCTTCTTCTACGAAGAACAAATCCAAAATATTGAAATAATTCAAAAGAAGATTATACGCTACTTGACCTGGGTATAAGACGATGCTCAAGCATACCACGTAATCATACAGTGATTACCACCATATTTAACTGGATAAAAGATCTACAATTTGGTAACGCTTGAAAATTGGTGCGAATTACTGAAGAATTTTTCAATTCAATTATAATAAATGTTCCCATAGCCAGCTAAGGGATCATGACTTTCTCTAGATAGACACAGAAGCAATTATGGCGATAATGAACCAGGAAAAATAATTTGTAAGAGTTTCAATAAAATTAACCATTTGTTTGATTCAATATTATGATGACATTTTTAATCATAATATTAAAACTTTTCAAGACAAATTTGTTGACTTATTTTAATATAAAAAATATAAATGAATAAATAAAAGATTCTACTGGTCGCAGCAGAAATGTACAATTAGCTAATTTTAGAGAAACGATATTCTTTCCACTTCACCATTTTACCCTGGGTAACTCTTCAGGTGACATTTTTAGACGTAATTTTTTCGACAACTTGTTAAGACGAAATGAGAAAAGGTCAAAACGTCAGTACTTTAATAATATATCACAAATGTTTTGAAAGACGGTTTTCAATTTCAATTCTTTAGGACCTCCATTACGAGAAGGGCCAGGGTTGCAAAACATTAATTTCTTTCGTAATTATAGTTTAGTTATGGTTAATTTACACACTATTTGTTATTTTAGGTTTGAACTGATTTTAAAGGGAAACTGAAAATGTGTGCGTAACATGAAAGAGAGCCGTGCGACAGGGAGTAGTGCATGTACACTTCACAAGCTTTCCTAATTAAAAGAAAGTGCGATAAAGATTTTAATTTTGAACAGAATTTTTTATAAAAGTAATAGAAGTTACTGCCCATCGTCAGTTAATAGCATATCCATTGCAGCTACAATCTCAAGTATAAAACACCTCCAAAAAAACGAGGAGAACAATTTAAAATGTGTTAATTAATGTTATGGAAGACCCTTAGATGAGACCTGCGGCATGCATTGATACCATCAATCAATCACAACATATTAGTACACCCGGGGAAAACATCGCCTTTTAGAAATCCTAATCTCATTGACTCTGCAATACTTCACTGTTGACTTTGTTTGCAGTAATTGACGGATTCATTTTACGAAGGAAAGACATGCTTTTGCATTTCTTAATAGCAGCATTTAGAATAGCAAGTTTCGATCACATCATTCAAGTTTTTGTAATCTATCTATGTCTTCTTGAAGTTTCCCCATATCAAGTATTCTATTAATCGTATCCGAAAAATGTCAGGTCATCAGCAAATATTTGCAAGTTTACATTTCTTATTATCTCGGTTATTCGATCAATGAAAACAATAAAAATTCAGAGCCCGTTGTGTGATTCTTGCGGAACACCAAACGTAACTTTAATATTGATTGATTTCTCATTTCCCATTATTACAAATTGTAATGCACAAGTAACGCTTGGTCTATATACAAGCGTTGTCTGAAAAGTTTCCGACCTAACAAAAATACAAGACATTTTTCTCCAAATGTATTTTTATTTTTTTATTTCGCTTTATCTCTCTCTTTATTCTTCCATCACTTCAACTCGTTCAAATAACATTCGGCCTCTTTCTTTGCAAAATAGTCGTTTACGAAGATGGGCTCCTTATTCGATTAAAATCTCTGTCCTTTGAGCGTTAATTTTAGCTTAGAGAACAAGAAAAGTCGCTTGAGGCTAGGTCTGGTGAGGAAAGAGAGTGGTGAAGCAGTTCAAACCGTAAATCGTGGACTTTCGCCATGGCAACCGCTGAGGTAAGAGACGGTGCATTGTCTTGGTGAAGCAACATTTTTTTCTGCAAATGTGGCCGTTTTTTCCAATTTCTGCCTTCAGCTTGTTAAGTAATGATGCGTAGAATGCTCCTGTAAAAGTGTTCCCATTTTAAAGATAATCGACTAAGATAACTCCATGACTGTCCCAAAAAACAGACGACATCGCTTTCCCAGCCAAAGAAACAGCCTTTGCTTTTTTTTAGAGCCGATTCCCCCTTGGCAGTCCACTGTTTTGACTTTATTTTTGATTCTGGAATGTAATGGTGTGTCCAAGTTTCATCAACAGTAATTATTCGGCACCAAAACTCTGATTTATTGCAGCTAAACTGCGGCAACAGAGCGTTGAAAATGTTCATTTAAACACGTTTCTGGTTCAAAGTGGGCAAACCCGGCACCCAACGTGCAAGCAGCCTTCTCATGTTTAAATCTTGATTCAATATGTGATAAACATGTTATTTGAACATATTAATAGTTACCTCTTCTATCTCTCTAACATTAATTCAACGGCTATCGACGTTATCGTCAGTGATTGCAGTTTTTGGATGTCCCGAACGTTTACCGTCACCCAAGCTGGTTCGGTCACGTTTAAATTCAACTGCTCAAAATTTCACTGTGATAAATGATGGCGCAGACTCTTCGTACACAGCGTCCAGCTCGTCTTTGATTTGCGTAGGCGTATTGGTTTTTAAAAATAAATATTTAATGACAGTTCGATACTCGCTATCTGACTATCACCCAGAGCAACTTAAAATTTCATAAATAAAGTAATTTGATTTTAAGGTGAAATTATAATACGGGTTCGATTTTTTAGTTTGTTTTACCATTTGAGCAGTAGTATAGGTTGAAGCGTTCATTAAAAGTGAGTGCAGTCTATCATTAGACACTGATGCTTCATGGATCGTCATGACTTTACTGGTTTCTGATATTTTGAGCTGGGAGATAATTTGTTTATCTAATTGTTGGTAAAAGTTAGATAGGTTAATAATCCGAGTTGAAAGTCCGATGATCTAACAATACATCTGTTAGAGGTAATAATTGTGTCAGCGTTTTCACACAATTGGACCAGATTATTATCATCAAAGCCAAACTAATGTTTGGTACTCTGTTCTTCAAGATATTGTTTGGTGTCATTATCAAATACAAATATCTTTAATTGCCGTAAGGAAGAAGTGGACAATGCCTTTAAGTAACTTTTAATCAGGCTGTTTGAGTTTTTCATTATTTCCATGGTCGCATTTTTATAGCTGGACTCTGAAAGATAAAATATTTCATACTAAGGTGACATATTGAATGGAATATTTAAAACACAATTGATGTTGTTGATATGATGGTTAACATCCACAGTAAGTGGGAAAGGCTCATCTTTTCTTTGATGCAAATAAGATTTTAAAGTTTCTAGAGCGTTTATTACATCATTTCAATCAGTTTTAGATTGATAAGTAACCACAATAACCTATTTGCCCCCAATTTTATAAACCTTTGTTGTTATAAACCTTTGTCAACCTTTGGATTTAATGTAGCAATTACGTATAGTTTGAACCCGTTTCGACACAGGTGTTTTATAATATTACAATTATCCAATTTATCATATAAGGCAACACAAATTAAAAAAGATGAAGCCACTAAGTGTTTTCCACTTACCCAGGTTTAAATCTTGGGTTCACCAAACAGGATTTTTGGGGTGGTATAACTTTAACAAACTCATAACCGTTAATATGTATCGACCTCATGGTGGTTGATATTTCAGATTCTCGTTACGATTTTAATCGCGAGATGATCGATTTGTTATGTTTTGCGCATATTGAGATACGCATATAAATATTACTCGGCCTTGGAGTCTTTGAATAGTTTTCTGGAAAGAAATAAGCCTCCATTTGAATCGCACACTGCATCTATGTTTTAATGGTATTAAGTCTCGCTTTCTTGATGTGGTTTCGCGAAAAGTACATCAAATCAGTATCAGCATTGCCAACCGCATCCATAGCACGTAAATTTAAACCATCATTCAAGTTACATGTTGAGAAGACAGGTTCGCAGGTTTTTAAGTTGTTTGATGAAAAGTCCATTCGGCTAGTGAACCACAAATCTCTTAAATTGTTCATATGTGACTCATGAGTGAATTCTTCTGCTAATCTTCTTGCTTGCACTACACTAATTGTCTCAAAATCATTTGATGTAACAATGGGTAATGTTTGTAAAATATTTAAGGTTTGTAACTGAGATTTTAAGGATCTAATATAATTCCGTTGCATGTTAATTTAAGAGTCTCAGAAGATGGCTTCAGTTGTTTATATGAAATTGGCACTGGGACTGATAAACAAGCGGATACCGCCTTGTGGATACCGATGAAAGAGAAGAAATTTATAATGCAGATGGCGAGGATACATTTCTCTGTTTGATGTTTTTTCAACTATAATATTTGTTAGGTGCCTTACTGAAGGCGCTGGAGCTTTTTTTAGGTCTGAAAACTACAGTATTTACTTCCTACGAATTTTACATTTAATTTCTTGAACCGTTCGGTTTCATTGCAAATCTGTGGCGTGGAGGAACTTATTACTCTTTGATCGTGTAGAAAAGATACTTCTAAATTGTTCCATAATTTCTTATATCACATTTCATTATTCCCGTTATTTTATTCATCGGAACCAACAATCAAAATTGTTAATGTGACTGTAAAAAATTTAGAAAAACAGACAGATCGGGACATTTTATTTATTTTATTTATTTTTACCGCATACCTAGTCCAATTTCATATCTTCTTTATATTGATACGTACTTGTACGAGTACATACATTATTTTATGAAAATATTTTAAAATTGATTTTCCATTTCATAGAATTATAATCAAATAGTTTGAATAATAATGATAAATATTACATCTTCCATGTCTGTTATAATATTATGATTGAGCTGTACCAGTATTATTCTTTGTGTACGGAAGATACTTACGTTACATGTATAAAACAACAAAGATTCTGTAAAATAGAACTTTAGATGAATCAATACTTAAGAAAAACATCAATATTCTGTCTGGGTGTATCTTGTAGATGGGTATACATAAAATATGCAGGAGTATAATTTTTTGTAGATATTGTCGATCGGATGACAACGTTTATGTACACCTAATGAATCCGTTGCATTGTATTCTATTTTCCATATCTATACAAAACATGATTGAAGGTTATAAGAACAAATTGAATCGCTTGTTTACATATTGTCATATTAAAAAAAACTGTTCAGAATAATAATTCATCGATATACGATAGAAAATTGTATGTTTCACTATTGATAGATAGTCACCAGAATGTAGTCAACATAATATAAATTGATAAGCACAAAATTCTTTATCACATGCAGGAATGAGAAATTTCAATTCAATTTTCAAATAGCATCATTCTTTAACCTAAAATGATTGACAGAGCGATAGTTTGAGTTTAAATTTTATTCATTGTTGTTATCACTATTAATTTTATTTTATTTGTTAAAGGACACATTCGGTTGTGGGTATAGTGTACCATTTAGTTAGCAATTTCGACAAGATATATTTTGATTTCATCAGTTGCTCATAACATAAGTTGCCCCCGGCTTATAGTTTGTTAGGAGTATACTAGGGTCTCTGAGTCTTCTCGCTGAGTATTTGCGCTAATTTCTCTAGTTCGAGTAATATAAAAAAAAATCTTAAAAGGCTAAACATAGTTTCATGTACTAAACACAACCATATACCTTTCGAGGATATCCCAAATATAGGTAGTATCCCAAGTACTAAATTTTAACCGTGGTTAGAAATTAGCTATTGCTTTTTGAACGATTACGTTGTGTTTAAGTTATGTTCAGACGGGATATATTTTGAACTTGAAATCCACGTTCTAAAACCGATTCTTTTGAACCAAATATTACTGTGTTTAATCATAAATTTTCTGCGAAATAGAGTTTAAATTTAACTTCCTAGTCATAATAGAGTTCAAAAAACATTCAAAGTTTACGTTCTGGTTAATATCAAACTTTGAGTGAACTAGTTTAAAATTCAAAAGTTTTTTATTAACCTAATTGAATAAATCCTATGTCAATATAGAGTAAACAATTAACCTATCGGTTGACTATCTACTTTGTATAAACTTGATTTTAACCAAAGTTCAATTTAAGTTAAATACCAGTTATAATTTTTTTTAAATATTTATTTATTATAAATCATCTAGTAATCTATCTTTCATAATTTATATTATTGTTTGGAGGGTTGTAGCCCTTTGGCTAGTCCCCTTTACAATATTATTATATTTGTAGTCGATCCTGATTGGATCTAGTAGATTATGTGGTTTCTTCCTTCGCAACCGTCTTACTGGGTTTGAATCATCCAACATACGACGTATCTCAGCATTGTGGTGTAGACTAATACGTCGTATGTGTTTTCTCGCGTGTTTGCGTATTTCTTCACTGACGAAATCCATCATCAGATCTTTATAGAGGTTGTCATTTCTTATGTACCACGGTGCAATAACTTTACTTAATAACTTAGGACTTTGCTTTGGAATGACTGGATGATATTGACATTGGTTTTCTTTGTACAGCCCCAGAGCTGAATACCGTAAGTCTACACAGGTTTTAGAATTTGCCGCTATAGTAGCAATTTATTATGTAGAGTTAGTTGAAAATTTCATCCTAAGAGCCAATCCATCTTTCTGTATTTGATGTTTAACTCTTCTTTTTTCTTTTTCACAAGCTCTTTCCATTTTAGTTTCGTGTCTAGGGTCATGCCTAGATATTTTGTCATGTTTGCATACCGAATTTGATGGGAGATCAGTTCTACTGGTATTCAGTTGACCATCTTGTTGGTAAAGTTTACGTGAATAGATTTTCTTTCATTAAGTTTTATTCGCCATCTCTTGGTAATTTGCTTGTAGATTCTTCTATGATATTAGCAACTGCTAAGATTGCCGTATCATCCGCTAACGACGCTATGTTAGTCTCCTCTATCGTTGTCAGGTCCGAGGTGCATAGAACATATAAATTTGCTCCCAGAACACTACCTTGTGGTACTCCTGCTGATATTTTCTTAATTTCTGAGTATTCGCCATCTAATTTAACTCGAAAGTGTCGTTGATTGATTGATTGAAATTGATTTGGAACGTGCATAAGTCTGAATACTGCGTTAACTATTTCAAGTAGTTTAAGTGGCCCTTTTTCAGGAAAAGCTTTAACTATTTGTCCTGTAATTAAGTCATATCCTGGATATTTTTTTTTAATTTCTTTCTTTCAGCTTAAGATTGATTTCTTCTTTTAATTCTTTTAATGTAACAGGGGACATATTGCAGTTATCCATTTTACGTACTGGTGGTATGTTTTCTTCTGTAGTTTGTCTAGGCAGAGGCTGGAATGTGTTCTCGAGGTGGGTTGCAAACAACGAAGCTTTTTGCTTTGCACGTATAGCCCATGTGCCATCTTTATTTTTAACTGGTGGGATTTGTAGTTTAGATCGTTTTAAACTTTTTGTCGATTTCCAAAGGGAGTACTCGATATCTTTTTCCCCAGTAAGGCCACTCAAGTATTTATTAATGGATTCGTTTTTGATTTCTTTAATTAGCAACTTTAGTTTATTGGCTAAAAAATTTAAAGTTGATTTATATTCTGGCGGTCAACTTCTTTGCCAGGCCTTTCTTGCCTCTCGTTTTGCCGTAACCAGTTCCCTAACTTCCAGAGGATAAGTAGCATTTCGGTGCATTCCCTTTGAACTTGAGGGGGTACAACTCCGCGCCGCTCCTTGTATACTGTTGTTGAGTTGTTCTAGTTTTTTTTCTAGCTGTACCAGGTTTTTAATTGGCACCTGAAGATCAATGTTATCCTCAACAAGTTTCTGGAATTTTTCTCAGCCAGTTTTTTTGTTAGTTAGCCAAGGTGGACTAGTTTTCTGAACAATCGTTGCACTGATTGACATAATCACAGGCGTGTAAGCCGACATAAACCCCTCGCAGCTTTCTAGGTAAATGTAGTTTTCGTCTATACCTTTGGTGATAAAGAAGTCAATGATATCGGTTACTTTTTGTCTATCCGTAGGCCAATAATTTGGTTGACATCCTGCTGCAACCAGCTCTCTTCCTTTTTTAGAGGTTACTCTTGATTCCCAGTAGGTGTTTTTTTGCATTAAAATCACCTCCGATTATAAGAAACTTGATCCAAGTGATTTAAATAATGTACAATAGTCTTCTTTAATTAAATTTTATCTTGGGGGCAATATATTGACGATACACTATATTCTTTGTTATTAATTATACAAACTTTTAAGGTGACTACTTGCTTAAATTCCTCTTCAATTTTAAGATCTAGAAAGTGTTTGATGTTTTCTTTTATAACCACCGACGATCCTCCCCTTGCCCTTCCTGTTGAATGAATGGCGTGGTAACAGCTGTATCCATATATTTTAAGATATGAAGTTGAAGTAAAATGGGTTTCCGATACTAGGCATATATCTATTTTTTCAGTATTTAGGAAAATTTCTAATTCTGGAATATGTTGCATTAGCCCATTTGCATTCCAGGTTACTACTCTTAATGTTTTATTTGTTGTTGTTTGCATCATTTTAATAGAGCATGGATTTCATTTCATTTAGAGAGTGTTGCGTATCTAACTTGTTGCTTAGAGCTTGAAGGCATTTCTCTTGTTTAGCTAGACGAATGTTAAGAGCTTCCATGCTTCTTAGTATCTTTTGGAACACTGCTGTACCTTCGGTAGTGCCCTCCGAAATATCTGGTTTTGTCATGACTACTTGCGAGTATAGTTTTGGTTCTAACGTTTTACTAGCATCAAGGTTGATTTACATATGCGACGTGTGACGTGTGACGGGAGCTTGTAGCCAATCAGAGACGAATATTTTGACATTCGTCACACGGCACACGCCACACGACGAGCCATGGTTTAATTTTATCTTTTCCGTCACGCTCGCACAAACACATACAAATTTGTATGTAAAAACGACGTAGTTTTCTATTTCAATTTATTTTTGGTATATTTTGTTTTGTTTATGGCATCGAGTGTGTGTTTTTATTTTCAAAATTAAATTAAAAATATAGTGTTACTAAATAGTTATTAAATTAAAAAATTAAATAAAAATCAAGTGTTGTTATTTAATTATTAAATTAGTAATAATTGCTTGTACAATTATTCGTACAATTACAATAAATAAATATGACTGATGAGCAACTTATTAGTGCCGTTGAAAAAAGACGTACATTATATGACGTCACACATGTTTTATATAAAAATAATGGCTACCGCAGAAAGATATGGAACGACATTGCGATAGAAATTGGATTACCTGGTTAGTTTTTATATACTCTTATTTTTTTTGTAATAAATTAAAACAATAACTTTTTTGACATTTTAGTTGATGTATGCCAAAAAAAATGGAAGCGGTTGAGAGAGCGGTATACCGAAATAAATAAAAAACAAAAAAGTGGTAGTGCCGCAAATTCTAAAAAATATTCAACACTGCTAGTATCAATGGGATTTCTTAAACCTTTTTTAAAAGATAGTTCAAAGTATGTATGCATAAATTTATATACGATGATTTATATAAAAATATTAACATAAACATATGTTTAGATTTCTTGCGAGCAGTTTAGTGGAAAACGATACCGAAACAAGTCCATCCTTAGAAGAACACATCAGCAATGAAAGCCAAACAACGTTGCGATCATTTTTTGCGGAAACAGATCCAGAAACGCTTGACGATTGTTTAGTAGGTCAATCAACATCTTCCTCGTTTGGAGTTGTGGCATCAACACAAAAAAAAAACAAACGGAAACAAGTGTGTTTATGAAATAGCCTTTTAAGTTTATGAAAATACATTTTATTATTTCAGATAAATCAACGGACATTTCAGAATTAATTAATATTCTGAAAGAACCAGTACCAGAGCACGACTCTATTGATCATTATTGTATGTCCTTGGCGTGCGATTTAAAAAAAATGGAACCAACTGAGCAGAGGCGTATACGGTTGGAAATTACAAAGATTATGTGCACTGCTACGTACAAGGAATAAATATGTATAATATGTATATATGTATAACAGTTTTTATGAATATAATATAGGAATACAATAAAATAAATTAAACAATTAATTAAGAGTATGTTAATGTGATTTTTATTTTTTAAACCTATGAATTATACATTCTATTCTGCTGCCACGGAAGGATATCAATTTCATTAAAATAAGTTTTAAATTTGTTCTTTATATCAACAGCGTTTAACGAGGGATTGTTGGAACCTGTTCGGCCAATGCGTTGCAGAGCTCCATTACCGTCTGTTGCGGTTTCTTGTCGCCATCGTCCTTCAATAAGCTCGCCACTTCCCGTTTCAACATCCGTATAGCCAGATGGACAATACAATGGATTATTTTTTTTTATCCAGTTGTGTAAACATACAGCCGCCTTCACAAATTTCACCACGTTTTCTCGTTTAGCGTGAATGGGCTTTCTAAAAATTCTCCATTTAGCCGACAAAATGCCAAACGTGTTTTCTATAATTCGCCTTGCCCGTGATAAACGATAATTAAATACCGATTCCGGAATGGGTAGTCCAGTAGAACAATTTCTTCCCGGGAATGGTCTCATCAGGTTTTTAATTAATGGGAAAGCCTCGTCGCCAACAATCATATGTGGTGCACTTATAGCGCTGTTCGGCAATAATTTGTCCGGTGGTATATTTAGAAACGAGCTCTGTTTGATCAATGCTTGCCCGAAAGTTGTGCTTTTAAATATACCGCTATCGCTGAATCTCCCTGATGCTCCTATATCTACAACTGAAAAGTTGTAATTATCGTCGCAAATCGCCATCAATACAATACTGTGCGATGATTTGTAGTTATAAAAGCTGCTACCACTATTTTTAAACGCCTAAAATTAAGACAAAATTATTTTCATAGCAAAGCAGCGTATTAAGAAAAATTACCTGAACTGTGATATGTTTCCCGTCAAGAGCTCCAATGCAGTTTGGGAAATTCCATTTAGTATTAAAGTCACGAGCCACTGATTCCCATTTGTCTTCGGTCACAGTATCGAACGATGCACGAAACAGCGAATCCCAAATTACCTCACATGTTTCGGCAATAATATTGCTTGCTGACGCTTCAGACACTCTATAGTCATAGGCAAGTGACTTCATCATGTCGCCACTTGCTAGGTATCTAAAATCAAAATAATTATTAAATTATTCAATTATTTTTATTGTGAGCATATTTACCTCAAAGTTAATGAAAGTCGGGCTCCTGCAGATATTGGTTCACGACTAATGCGTAACTTCTCGATTCTGTTTTTTATTTTTTCGAGCAATTGATCAAATAAGTCAACCGACATTCTGTGGTAATTGAAAAACTTATGTTTCTCATAGAGCCTCATTTCTGCCACCAAATTATCATAATGGCCTTGCTCATTCCTTTTTAACAGAAGTTGGTTTACCCAACATCTTTTTGATTATTTCTTTTTTAGAATAGCCAATAATAAAAGCACTTTAAGCTTTTTCCTTTTAATTGCTTGGTTTTTCCACATTTTTAATTATGAAAAATTTGGCGTTTGCTTGTTGTTGTTTTAATCACAATAAAAAGTAAAATGTAAAAAATTTTATTAAGTGTGCGTGGCGGAATTTGTCACAAATGTAAATTGTTGTCAAGAAACCGTCACGTATATTTCCACTTGTCACACGTCACACGTCGCATATGTAAATCAACCTTGAGGCTTTCCGGCACATTTCACGCATCTAGTCTCTCTTTGGCAATATTTCTGCGTATGCTCTATTTTAACTGTCATGTTGAGTGTTGCCTTGATATTATACGCATCTTCCACCTTTTGTTTGTTATTAAAAGTGAGCATAAGTAGTGGAAGCCCTCTTTTGTTAATTTGAACTGCTTGTTAAGTTTCGATTTTTTCTTTCTTAATGATGTTTACGGAATTTTCTATTTCATAACACTTTTGCTTGAGATCCTCAATAATTTCCTCATTTGCGCAGGTTGGGTGAAAACCTCTAGCCATAACTTTGATTGGGCGATCATTCCTATCCTCATAGGTAAACCACTGAAGCCCCTCGGAATTAAGCGTTGTAGCCAAAGCTCTATAGGCTTCGGAGTCTACAACAATTATTTTCCAGACGCCATTGTTTAGAGATACGAATTTATACTAGGCTACCGTAATCGATTTCATAATCGATTGTATAGTGGAGAAATTTGATATCCCGACGACATTTATTGGTGTAGGTGATTTTTCTTTTGGTTTTGCTGGTTATTGTTCTAGACCTAGTTGTTTCTTGATGATTAACTGATTTCTAGAAACCTCATTTGAAGTTGATGGTAAAGTTACTGCCATTTTTGGTGAGTCTTGGGCTTTCCTTTTCTTACTTGGTCTTTTATTCCGGTTCAACATCCAATTTCTTTCTCTTTCTAATTCTTCTTCATCCGTATGGAATAGATGAATGTCATCATCGGCTGCAGGGCTAGGTTTCGTCTCAAGTTCTGCTCGTGTTTCAACAGTTTTTTTCAATTCTTCATTCTCTTTCTTTAATATTGAAAATTCTTCTTTCAATTTAGTAGTAAATTCCTTTATTTCTCTTAGTTGTTCACGGAGTTCGGCATTTTCCTTCTAGTACTGAAATATATTTCCAGTCTTGGTGATCTTGATAATTTGGAATTTCGTCCAAAAGGGTTAAACAATGATTGGCCCACGCCAGAATCTGTTTGGTCTGCCTCCGAAGAGTGTGGATTTGGCAGCATATCTGCTGCTGTGCCCCCTGGGGTATTACATTTCGTATTTGTTGTACACATTTTAGCCAATTTATACCAGTGGCATTTGGTCCCCGGTAGCACTTTGCTACTGTTGTAGCAATACCCGCCTCCCCGCGACGCGGCTACCATGGTGTTACGTACATAGAGACAGCCGAAGCTCTCTGAGTACTCTAGGCTGAAGGGCCCAGTTATAATTTAACATTTTTAAAGAAAGTATTAACTGTCCACTGGATTGAATGTCTTTTGATGGTCAATTAATACCTTCCTTTTCATTCACGCATACACCACTCATTCACACAATAATAAATAGTATACCGCCTGCACATTGCAACATTGCGGTAAAGATAAATCCAATACCACAGTAAATATAATAATCAATTGATTAGGTACCTATCCATCTCGACTCAACCAATTTCAATGAAAGTTGAGTTCCAGTTAGAATCAAGATAAAGTTTAACTTAACGGTTTGAAATTGACGCTTGATTGAACTACGGGTTAATAGTTAAATCCCATATCGAGGAAAAGTTAATAATTAACTTATTGGTTTACCATCTACTATTAACTTATATGGGAGCATAAAATCAAAAAATTATAGTGAAAAGTGTAATCCATAAATTTTCCTCAAATTTTCCTCGTAGTCTCAGGATGTCCTAAGCTATTATAAAACAACCGAAAGTATTGGTTACTAGTGGAAGTTTTTGAGATATTGGCCAAAAACTGAAAAGAAATTAATTAACATTTTTAAATTTTTAAAAGGATTGGTTATGAAATGGTCAAGTTTAGTCCAGCATGAACAGATCCTAGAATTTGATCCAAAACTTACTTTAAAATTCCTGATCAATACTACTATCCAAATTTCATCGTTATTCTTTTAGAATGGCGGAAAGACGAAATATTGTTAAATTTCAAGATTTCATTTACCGAGTTCCTTTACTTCGGAGATCAATCAATTTGTCATTTTAAGGATCACTTTAAATATTTTATTCCGAAGGGATGTTTTATTTAGTGAAAAAAGAGATACAAAATGAATAAAAAATTTCCGCTGGTATATACGAGTAGTATGTATAACAAAATAAATTCTCTTTTATGATGGTGCGGCGAGTATCGAAATCTCTATGTCAAAATCAAATAAGTGGTCATTGTTAAAGACATCCGATATCATATTGATTGGTTGTTTTGCACCGTATATTGTGTTATATAGGTTTAGCTGAAGTAACTTGAATTTTCTTAGGTCCCACTTGGTGCCTTTTCAGTCAGAAAAGTGCCAGTCAGATACGGTGGTAACTACTGCAGATTAATATGGTACTGCAAATCTTGATCGTAATCCCATCCGTCTTCCCAAAACAACATACATTGACAGCATATTCCAGCTGTGATCTGACGTACGCACTAGGATTTTAATTGTTTGAACATCATGTACATCTTTCGTGAACCGCCTAATACCAAGCAATGAATTCCCTCAAGCAACGCACTCTTTCATGTGCTTGGTAAAATACATATTTTCAACGAAAGTAACCTCTAAGTCTTTAATTGCGATGAGAGTTTGAGTTTAATTTCGTTGGAGTTACATCAAGTTTCTAATATACTCGGAATACTCTAGCGTGGTAATTTTCTCACCTAGAATATGTTACAAACGTTGAGATTTTTATTTCTGTCGGGCATGGACTTGATGCTACAACATTTGGTCACTGATGAGATTGAAAAATATTGTGATGATCTGAACACTTGGCTTATTTGCCTAAACAGTGTAAAAACACGACTCCATGTTATTAATTATTTGCTAATTAACAAAAAGATGTTTGGTTGCAGACTAACCAAAGGCATTACACCCAAATTTGAGTAACTACCGCTTCAAATCTCGTTTTAATTCGTTTTATTATCCCAATTTACAAGAAAAACCAGAGTATAAGAAATAATTGATTAAGATAATATAATTTTTCTTGGCAAGTCATTTCGTTTCTCTGCTCGAAATGCAAGTACTACACACATCAATAGTTTATTGCACCTATAACTAAACGTTATAGCATAACAATAAAAATAAAATTTCCCGTATGCCATTTGAAAAGAATAGCAAAACGAATCCCGCCATTTCAATAAAAAACACTTTACAAAATAGTACCATTTTGGAACAAGACGCTTGATAGATCTGTAGATGGTTTTCAAAACAATAAAATATATATTTATGAAACTGATAACATATACTAAGCACAGCAATAATAATAAAAATAATCATCATCATTGTCATAAATATCCGTAATGGCAAATAATAATCGTATAATATTCCTCACATGGTGAAATGTTACATTTTATCTTGTCGAAAATTCTTCTGATTCTCTGTAAAAACACAATAATATCCAGATCCATATATCTCCATACAATAAAACACAATGTTGTTTTGTCCAAGTTTTCTATTTTTTGTATATTTTAATAGAAAATATTATTTTCTATAAATAAATATGCCCCAAAGTTGAATGTTGTATTTTCTAATTTCTTTACTTTCTAACAAAATTTAGTTAAAGGCGATTTTTATTTTCAAAATTTATATAAAGGAAAAAGTCCTTGTACAACATTATACAACACAAGCCTAACGATAAGTATACATAAATATATTATATGTACCAATAAAATAATGAGTTAACTTCAACAAAGATATAATTTATCTGGAAGCTAATCCAAAAGCTAATGTAAAAGTTCCAGAATATTGATACTAAAAATTGGAAAAGTATTATTGGTGCGATTGAGAAACATAAAATAAATTAAAGTATCAAATATGTATATACTCGTATGAATATGGATAATGCAGTCTATCATACAATGCAGATTTATATTTTATTTATTCCGAACTTTCCAAAACAATAATCACAACAAGTACATTAATACATATGTTTTATCAAAAAGGCTTCTAATATAGTTGTTCTGAAGCAATATATAAAACATTATAAAAACTACTTAATACAATAAAGACTCAATCTAAATGTACACAGTACAAGAAAAACAACCAAAATGAAAGCAAACGAAGAGGGAAAACCATTGGAAAATTAACACAGGGAAACAAAAACAAACCGATGAAAAATAAAATCCCATTTAATTATGTCGAAACGTGATACAATAAAAAAACCAGCAGCAGCAGCAGCAGTAAAAAAGAAAACTTGAAAATTAAAATTGAAAAAATAAACTTACAACAACAATAAACAAAATGTTCTCACACACACATTCATATACGTAGCAAAACACATACAAAAAAAGCTGCAAAACAATTTCTATTCAGTTTTTGTTTTATTTATTTCCCATTTCCTCTCTCTCTATTAAGCTTTGAATTTTAATAGAAAATTAAAATTTGTATATCTAAAGAATATAAATAAAGAAAAATTAGAAAATTACAATTTTTTTATCCGAGAAAACTTTTTATTTTTTATTCCCACAAAGGATGAGCTATGTACCGTACAGGCATACACTATTATAAATAATACACATTCATAGTTTCAAAATAGTTGTGCTTACAAATTAGTTGGTACCAAATCCTAGGGCACCTTGCAGCACACAAAAGGTATGAATAATATCGTAAGATTTATTAAAAATGTACACACGAGTACGTCACGTTTTATATTTTTCCATGAAAATTCAAAATGATAAAACTGGTGGCCAAAATAAATCGTGAATGTGCCGCGTTAATTTGGTTTCTTATCAAAGTCCCAGTGGATCAAGAAAAAATTGTTCCCGTAAAGTCACCTGAATTGCACAACTATTATTGTTCTTGTGATTAGAATTTGCGGCCTAACCTAAGTCAAATTTCCGGTTGGTCCGAAATTAGCCCGGTTTCAGATATCTATAAAAAGTCAATAGTCGGTAAGCTGCTTGCTCACTGTAATTGTTCTCATACGGTTAGCAAAAACAGCTAAATTATTTTAATATAAAGAAAAAATTGTAAGCAATAAGCATCCTGAAATTTGTTTTAATTAGTTAGCTAATCAGCCATATGAAAAATTTCATTTAAAGGGTCTTTCAATAAGGACGCTAGTATTTTAAATCAAATAAAAACAAGTTATGTCTGAGAAATACAGTAATTTTCATTTCAACGAATATTTTGTGGCATTGAGTATGGAATATAACGTCGTTCAAATGTCCGCCGCAACTTTGCTTGGTAGCACGTATTCGAGAGGTTCAGTTTTCTATGACTTTGTCACATAAACCTGTCTGAATTTGTTGGATGACTTTTGTTCTGTTGACTTTGAGGATATAGGTTTAGGAAGCGGTGTAAAGACCTTAAACCGCATGATCTCGGTGGAGAATGTCCATCGTGCCATGAGCTGCTTAACACGTAGCGCTGTTCTGTTCAAACCACATGTGGTCGGTATCCATATCGACTTTAGGTCACAAGAAGTTGCTTATCTTCGATTTGAAGCGATCGTCCTTGACGGTTACGGCAATGCCAGTTTCGTTTTGGAAGAAGTGAACTGATGATCCCGCTAGATTAAAATCCGCATAAAACAGTAACTTTCTCGAGATGGATTTTCTGATATATCTCTGATATATCTCGTGTGGATTGGCAGTGCCCCAAATCCGAGAATTTTGCTTGTTTACATACTCATTATTCAAAAATGAGCGTCGTCGCTAAAGATGATTTTTTTGCGAAATATGAGTCAATTTCTAAATGCTCCAGAGCCCAATCAGTGAACACGAGGCGTTGTCTATGGTCGTTTACCATAAGTGTCTGCGTCAGTTGTATTTGGACGAAAAATTCGCCACCTTGAAGTCGTGGAAAGGCCAAGTTCTTGTGAACGTCAGGAAACTAACTTCCTCTTGTTTGCCCATTCTCAGGCACATTAGCGATCTCTTCTGCAGACCTTATATAGGGTTTTGAACAAAACTTTTCTTTATTCAGTATACATTTTAATCAAGTACATATTGACCATTATTATCTATGACCTTTTGCCATTTTTCGGGTAGCTTCATAATTCCATCGGTGTAGAATTTCTGTGGTTTATCGTCAAAAAACTTGGCCAAATGATTTTTGGCGGCGCATTGGTCAGCCGCTTTGGTCTGCAGAACAGAGCGAAGCGCATTGACATACAAATTTCCGGATCGGAATCGAGAAAACCGCTACTGGGTCCTTCGTTTACTCACAACATTCTCACCGTACAGATCACAAATTTTTCGGCATGCTTTTCCAGCGTTTTTATCCTTTTTATAGTAAAAAAAGCATCACATAGCGTATTTCTTCAGATATTTAACTCATTTTCAAATCAATATAACTTTTTATACAAATAACGAATTAGAAAACTATCTTCGCAAAAACTGTATGCTGAAATGCCACCTTAAAAGGTACATGTACATTTGAGACCGTCGGGTGAGTGTTGCCCGATATATATAGGCATCAGTACCACCTAGTAGCAAAAAACGCGGCTATATGGCCTATTATATATACATGTAATTCTTCTGTGCGTGTGTATGTCACTGAACTCCTCCTAAACAGCTGAACCGATTTTGATGAAATTTTTTATGTTCGTTTGAGTGAGTCTCTGGACGGTTTAGATTCACAGTACCCGGTAGGTGGCGCTGCAATCGGGTTCTAGGAATATTATTTTTTATTTTTTGACGAATTTTTTTTAAAGATTTTTCGCATACCAGAATATATATCCCTAAAATTTAGTTTCATCCCCTCCCCCCACCCCGTGACTCTCTGTACGTGTGTATATCACTGAACTTCTCCCAAACTCTTGAGTGGGTCGCTGGGTCGTTTAGATTCACAATTGTATTTAGTAGGTGGCGCTGCAATCGGATTATAAAATGTTTTTTAAATCTTTTGACGAATTTTTTTTATTTGTTTAAGATTTTTCGCATATCAGAACATATAATGTTGTAATCCTTTAATACATTATTTTTATTATTTTTTTATATTTATTTCTATTACATTTATTGAAATTCACATATATTTTTATTATTTTTGTTTTAATCAACCTACATCGACTACCATCGGATTAAATCTATCTTTTATGTTATAGATATACCGTTATTTTGCATCAAGATCGCTACTCCTTACAATTTATTTGTATCTATCTATTGAGACATCAGCTTCATACTTTCGAGGCGACTGTTGCTCTCCTTCTATATCCTTGACTACATATCGATCTTTACCCAGAACTTTATCGATCATATAGAGCATACTACAATTACAACTCAACTTCAAGCTAGTGCCAGTAGAAACTGGATTACAACCATCACAATATCCCCCTTCGTGTATGAGCCCCCTTCTCTTCGTTTTCTATCATAATATTCTTTCTGCTTACCCTGATCTTTGACTATCAATTCAGATACTTGGTTAAAATCTACCCTTCTAACATTACCTACTTCCTTTTTTTACTGTTAATCCACTGACAGATTGTCTTTGGGCCCATTTGGCACATATCGAAAGACTAAATTAGCAGGTGTCGTTTGCGCAACCCGATCAACAGTATTATTCATTGACCACAAAACTTCTAAGAGTTTAGAATCCCAATCACACACTCGACTTCAGTAGACAAAGTCCTTAAACATGTTAGAATAGTTTTGTTGGCAATCTCGGCTTGTCCATTAGCCCGAGGTGTATGTGATCCTACCTTGACATGCTGGATATTATAACTCCTACACATTCCTAAAAAGGGCCTTCCCGTGAATGCACCTACTCTATCTGAAATTATACGTTGCGGCCTACCATAACAGAACAAGAACTCTATAAACGTATTCGTAGTTTCTACTGATTCTACCGTTTTAACATCCTTAAGCCAAGTAAACTTGGAAAACCCATCCACAATACGTAAGACGTATTTTCTTTTGTCTTTGATTCTCACAAAGGGTCCCATGTGGTCTACATGAACCGTTACGAAAGGAACATTCCCCTTGTCAAGTGGATGCAATAATACTTGAGGTTTGCCCGTTGGGCAGTGTTGGACATTTTACATGTAAAAAACGTTATAACGTTATCTACCTTTTTATGTAAATAACTTAAATTACATAAAAATTTGTGTAACTTACATAATATATGTAAAAAACGTTAAAACTCAGAAAAATAACTGAAAATATTGTATAAATGTAACAAATGTTTATTTATAAGGGTTATACGCATCCTAAATATCAATCAAACAGTTCATCTAGACGGTCAATCATAATTATTTTAGACTTTTAGTTACCTACAATCACAAGAAGAAGTTCATTTATGTATCTACAGTGCCATCTGTGTTTGTCTTAAACAAGCTTTTAAAAACGATTACTGACATCTTTAGATTTAGTTTAGCTACATATGAGATCTATTAATTGTAGCATTATACACGGTTTCTTCGTAAATGTCAAACATTCGAGTAAATGTCATAAACATATCAGGATCGACACTTATGAAAGTTGTAAATGGTGCATTGACAAGTTCAGAGCCCTTACAAAATGTCTTAATTGCATTTAGAATGGAAGTTATGATAAATTTGTGGAACAACACAAGAAAACTTGTAACCTCAAATTTTTGACATATTAATTTTTTTTGTTTTATTTCTAACGTTACACATGAAAAACTCATTATTTACTTTACATAATGTAACAAATAACTTATGTAATTTACATGTAAATAACCGTGTGAATTACTTCGTGTAGTTTACGCGCCCAACAGTGCCGTTGGGACTTTATAGTAAAGACAATTAATGCATCTATTAATATACTTAGAAACTTGTTCTCTCATTGTGGGAAAGTAGTAAGTTTTCTTTAACTTTGACAACGTTTTGTCCTCACTCATATGTGATACATTGATGGGAGCCTCGTTAATCAGATATAACCTTAATTTCCCTGGAGTGTATAACCTCCATCTTTCTTTCCAAATTTTATATAATTTACCCTTATAAAGCAGCGTATATTTATTTTTAAATCATCATTCACATCTAAGTTTTTTATGATCTCTTCTATTTCCGTACATCCTGCATCCTCTGCATACAAGCTACCCAATCAGTGTTTACGCTTATCCCTAACACTATATTCTCATCTTCTATATGATAAAACGAAACGGCTTCAGCAACTTTATTAACTGATCCCTTTTGGTACTCAATCCTATAATCGTACTCTAGTAATTTCATAAACCATCTCGTGACCCGCGGATTTAAATCTCTCTTTCACTCCATCAACTTTAAACTGTTACAATCAGTAGTCATCAAGAACGGTATTCCCAATAAATATATTCTGAATTTATCTAAGGCACTAACAATAGCTAACGCTTCAAGCTCGATATGGTACGCTACTGGATATAACTTAGCATTCGTTTGTTTTTGAAGCAAAACTGCCCCAAGGCCTATTGCATACTCATCGGTATGTAATTCCGTAGCTGATGCTGGGTCAAACACCTTCAAAATAGACGATGATACAAGTACCTTCTTAATTGACTCAAATACCTGTTGTTGAAAATCTTCCCACATGAAATTCGAATTATTCGATAATAAATATGTAAGTGGACGTGCTGTGACAGCAAAATTCCTTACAAAACGTCTAAAATAGCTTGCGAGGCCCAAAATACTTCGAACATTCTTTTGATATTTCGGTGGTGGAAATCTGACCAAACTCTCGATTTTAACCTGACCCGGCTGAATTCCATCCCCACTTATTTCGAACTCTAGATAATTTAATTTTCTCACCAAAAACCTACACTTGTTTAAATTGATCGTCAGATTACTTTCTCGGATAACATCCAATATACTATCTTTCAATTTTCTAATCCTTCTGCCCTTGTTTCGGTAGCTATCAAAATATCATCAAGATGTGCCATTGCTACACTCAATCTTAATCTACCCAAAATCGTATTAATTCATCGCTGAAATACCGCTAAGGCGTTACAAAGCCCAAAGGGCATACGCTTGAACTGGTAATGCCCATCCGGCGTTATAAAAGCTGTGTTATCTCTACTTTTCTCCGAAACTGGGACCTAATAATAACCTGAGTATAAATCTAAACTCGTAAAATAGTTCTTTCTTCCTAACCTATCTAACTGGTCGTCTATTCGAGGAATGGGATAATGATCTTTGGCGGTATTCAATCTTCGATGACGTCATTTGATTTTAAGTCTTCGATCATCTCTTGTACTTTCCCTCGTTCATAGTGACTAAGACGGTATGGGCGATAATAGACTGGTTTGGCTTGACTCCTTTAGTTGAATCTCCATTTGAACTTTGTCAGTTAGACCCAACTGACTTATATTTGTCTAAACTACATCCTTGTACTCGTTCATAATTTTCAATACTTCGGAATTATCACCGTCTGTAACTATTTTCTGGCTTTCAATTTGGCGTTCATTCGTATTGTAATTCGAAGCGTCTCTAATTTCGTCACAGGCCATGCACAAATACACATCATAGAGCACAGAACCCTTCTTGATTTCAATCGGATTATCGGTGAAGTTAGCAACTGGAACTATAGATGATTTCTTCGTTGACTGTATTACACAATTCGGGATAGCTGTTCCATTTTCTTGTAAACGATTGTCAACTTGCAAAACTTCATCCCTCTCAAAGTCGGTTGCCACTTGAGTGTGACCTACATAGCCAATAGGTATCACTGCAGTCTGCTTTGCGAATAAATTTGTTTTCCCGATAATATATCGTATACCAATTTTGTTAAAACCACTATCCTCGCGTTGTTGAATAATAAGCCCATCTGAATTGGCGATAATATGTGCATGTGGTTGTTCGGTAAATGAATGCCCAACTAAAATTGTCACACTCTGGAATTCAGGTTTCACTATGAAAACTTTCACCTTCGCTGATACATCGACTACTTTAAGGACGAGAGTTGTAACATTCACTGTGTGCACGTCCACACCTCCATAACCTTTTAATTTAACAAGATTTTCATCCTCGTAAAAGGTTACACCAATTCAATCTGCAATATATCACTTCTTAAAACTGTACAGCTGCTTCCCAGGCAAACGTAACAATCTATGCCATTTATCTCTGCTTTCTTGAAAAACTTCTGATGAGTATTAACCTGTAAATGTAACACTTTTGGGTTTTCATTCGATGAATTATTAATAAGAATTGCTAGGCAATTTATTCGTTCCACAGTTTCTGGCAAAGTGACCTTCTTTACTACACTTAAAACAATTGTTTTTCGTAACATTAGCTGTATCAGTACTACCGGTTCGCCGAATTGAACTGATGCTACCTACTCGTTTTATTACGCACCTGATTTACTCCTTTGTATTGATTCGTTAAACTATTTAAGCTTCTTATTGCTTGATTAAGCTTCTTAATGCTTGATTTTTTTCTGTCCTGTAGTAATTGTCAGCTTCTTTCATATTTTCTAAATGGTCCTAAGAAACTACGATATCATGCAATTCCTTTACGATTAACTCAATAATTTCGTCATTCTTCATACCAACTTGATTACACTTTTGAAAATAATATGGTAAAATTTCTTCACCTGCTTTCCGTCTATATATGATTCTGCTCTTCTTCGCCTTTCTAATGCACTTCCGTTTGTTGGAAAATTCTCGAATAGTAGGTTTCTCCATTCTCGCCACTCAAAATTAACTGTTCCTAAACCATCCAACCAAACTTCAGCCGATCCAAATAATTTTAATAGTGCAAAGTGTCGTGTAGCTAAATCCGACATACACGTACATTACTATTCGACATATCACCTCGATGTACTTAATTCTCCATCGTTGACTGTGAATTTCTATTTTTCCTGGATGTCATGATAACATATACGATACCACGTTGTACGTAACAGCTAACCTCTAAATGGGTATAACCAAAACTTATGAAATTCTACAAAATCTCTAACCAATCACGAAATTGTTTATTTATTAACAATAAAGATTCAACAAAATCTTGAAAACGTTCGATAAAACACTTAATTCAGTTTCTTGTCCAACACGCGGTTTCACCCAAACATTTCACCCCCACGACTCCCCAATATTTTATAAAATGAAAAAAATCATAAGTTCATGAATAATTTACCGTTAAAACCTTCTGAGAAGTTCATGAATATTTGACCTTCTGAGAATAATTCATAGTTATGTTTGTGTGCCATAGGTGGCGCTGATGTCGAATTCTGTGCTATTTTACGTACGCATGTTCGCTGTGTTTCGATATTCCATGTATCAAATTTGCGTACTTATTGAGTGTATTATTCATCTACAAAACATACTGAAATAACGTTTTAAATCATAAATGAAGTGTACACACACTTTGTGCAAATGTGTAAGATCAGTGTTGAAGTGAATATCTTACATGACCTTCCATGAATTTCAATGTAAAATGTTTTTAAGCAGTACAATGCATTTGCGATGACTACGAAATGCTTTTAGGGCAGAACATAGTTCGAGTTAAACTCCTCCCCTGCTTTATTAAAAATAAAGCACGATCACAAACAATAACATGTCCAAGATTTTGAGGAAAATTGATGTGATAGTGGACAAAGCCGCTGACAGTTTGAACTTAAGGAAAATTGAATCGGAGGTGGCTGAAAACCCAACCCGACAACATTTGCAAAAAATGTCAAGCCTAGCTGCAATTACCGCGTTTTGAATAGCTCATTAATGTTCGTGTCATTTAAAATTGGTTTGAAAGAGGCTGATTACCTACTTAACAATTCTGACGTTTGGCCTGCTGGTGCTTTAATCCGCCCAATTACAAATTATCCACGCATATCAAAAAACCGGACAGTGGCTACATTTCTACAACCGAAGTAACTACTGCGTTAACCAGCCAGTTTAACTTATCAACGACCATCGCTTCATCTAACACCATCATCGCCTTCACTTCTATCTACTATCACAATGCCTCAAGTGTCCGCGGAAAAACCAGGGTTGACAATGATTTCGATGTTATAATAATCAGCTAGACCTGGCTTACGATCAATATGTTATCCGAAGAGTACTTCGCACCAGACTATGTCGTTCGACAGATACGATTGGTGGTTTTTAACTGCTGTAAAGAATTCAGCCTCTAATGAAGTGATCGCCTGCCGTCCCTGCCTTGATGTGATTGCCGTTCGCATCACACTAGCTTACAATACCTCGATTGTCGCCGTCGCCGTTTATATTCCGTATGGATCCGACCGGGATGTCTACAATACGTTTATCAACTATATCGACTCAGCCGTTATACCATCAGTTCGCCCTTGTGATCAAAATTATCATTGTGGGTGACTTTAACTTACCCAGTATATTTTGCAACGATGTCGACGGTATGTTCTCTTTATCCTCAACCCACGAGAAAATATTGACTATCATCGATTACTTCGCTTCCATATCAACAACGCAGCTTAAACGCTTCAGCAACAGTCGAGGGAAATTCCTGGACTTGCTATTTGCCAACGACGTCTTACATGCCGATGTTGCTCCGTGCTTGGACTTCTCTGGACGCGAGAGCATTTATCACACACCAATTACTCAGCAGAATTTCTCAGCATTGCCGATTGGGACTTTTTACAGCGCGGTGCGGATTTGAATGACACGGTGCACAGATTCAACGAGCTTCTCGGGAGTGGTATCGAGAGACACGTTCCGCGGGTTATCAATAATAAATCCGGCTTTCGGGAGCCATGGTATAATACCGAGTTGATGCTGCTCGAGAAACGACGCAACAAGTTTCATTCACTTTACAGGCTTTACGGCGTAGAATACTATCCCGATTTTGTTAACGCCCGCAATGCATTTGAGATCCTTAATTGGTTCCTTTTCAATAATTACATAGTGCAAACCGAGCAAGTTTTGACATCCAATGCCAAAAAATTTTGGAACTTCATTAACAGCAAGAAAAAGGTATCTGGTTTTCCGTCGAATATGCCTTACCAGACCTCCACAGCCAGTCAGCCATCCGACATTTGCAATTTGTTTGCAAAATTCTTTGCATCGGTTTACAAGCTTCGGTCAACAGGCACCACTACTTCCACCTCCATTGTACTCGATCATTTCAAACTTACCGAACAGGAGGTTCTAGATCAACTGCTCCTTCTCCACGTTAGCAAGGGAGCGGATTATGACGGTCTTCCACCGATCTATTCAAACGTTGTGCCGTAGGTCTGGCTCCTGCAGATACTTTCTTGTTTAACGAAAGCCTTCGTCGCGGTATTTTTCCAGATTCCTGGAAAATATCATGCATTCATCCAATTTTCAAGGCGAGTAATAGAAGTGAGGTAAGTAATTAACGTGGGATTGCCATTCTCTCTGTCTAACCCAAACTGTTTGAGTCCATGGTTCACAGAGTATTGAACTTCCATACCGAGAGACTTATTTCTCCTTGTTAGCATGGATTTTATCCCGGTTGGTCTACCGTGTCTAACTTATCCTCATTTTGTGGTCATCTATTTGACAGTCTAAACTCCAAGCAGCAGCTTGACGTTGTCTACACAGACTTCACAAAGACTTTCTATGTGGTTGATCACTCCATTCTTATTAGCAAGTTGGAGAGTCTCGACTGTAATTTCATTCCCATCGACTGGTTGCGTTCTTATTTCTCAGATCGTTGGCAATCTGTTAGGATTCTGAATTCTTTCTCCCTGTTCAAATAGTTGGTTTCTATCAAACACTAAATGCATTAATCACTATACTCAGTAATGATATGCACGAAAAAATACACTATATACAGATTGGTATCTATAGGTATTTATCGTGCGGTAGGATGGTGCGACTAGAAAAATTTTATTTTCTATCACTTGGATACAATTTTATGTTTACTTATTTCACAGAGGTCAAAAAACAGAATGAATTACAAAATGGAATAAGAACAAAAGGAAAAGAAAAATATTGCAAGTTGTATGCTCGAAACACCACTGAACTAAAAATATCGATATTATTCGAGTTTCTCGCATATGGTACTACTAAATTAGGTGTAAATACTATAATCGCTCTTCAATTTGACATTTACAATTATTTATGCAAAAGTGATGCGGTAAACAATCAGATAAGTATTAATATTAAATAACTTTTATAATATTAATGAAATAACAATTTTAGGTTACAATCGATTTCACTTAATTTACATTAGGTAAGTAAATTATATAATTTAAACAGAATTAAATTTAAAGTTTGATGTATTTCAGGTATAATGGAGGTTGACAACTTTGCCGATGATTTATTTATTTCAGGGATGATTTATTTAGGTATTTAATTAATTTAAACACTCCCGCCCGAAATAATGGGGCGCCATCCGGCTTGCCTCAAGGTAGCCATATCGGCCCACTCTTATTTTCATTATTTATTAACGACGTTGTAAAATGTTTTAAGTTTGCCAACTGCCTCCTCTTCGCAGATGACATGAAGATTTTCGCCCGGGTCTCTAGCGTGTTAGACTGCGAAATGTTGCAAGACGACTTAAACCGCTTTTGCAGCTGGTCAATTAACACCTTACTGCCTTTCTTCCGTATCTGGTCGCCTGATTTTTATCAATATCAACTGTACAACGAAACCATTGAACGGGTTGAGTTCAGTTCGGATCTTGGTGTGATCTTTGAATACGACGCTACATTTACCAGACATGTTAACGCCATTATTTTAAAGTCGTACAGTATGCTTGGCTTCATTAAACGAAACTGCAAGGAATTTTGTGACCCGTTAACTTTGACATAATTATACGTGTTCGGTCCATTTTGGAGTATGCATCTCCTGTTTGGTCACCCACCTACCACTGTCATTCTGAGAGGATTGAGAGTATCCAGAAACAGTTTATTTGTTCGCGCTACGACGTTTACCATCCAATCGTGCCGTGGACTACGTTCTTCCGCCTTATCAGAATCGATGTAATCTTTTGAAACTGCATCGTCTAGACAATTGCCGAGACATAGCTTCCGCGCTGTTTGTGCGTGATATCATCAATTCCCGTATCGATTGTATCGAGTTACTAGCACGTACCAACTTGTACGCTCTGGAACGTCGAATGCGTAAACGCGATAGAGCTTTAATCATCGACCGAGCGGTAACGAATTATGGTCTTTCTGATCCAATTCCGAGGGTATCGCGGGTGTTCAACAAGGTCTACAGAGTTTTCGATCATCACTTGTCGAGAAATTCATTCAAGAAAGCTTTATACGAGTATGTATAATATTTTGTAGTCGAGCTCATGCGACGTAATTTCTTTTTTGTTTACCAATTGTTTTTTTGTGCCGTTCATAATAATAATTAAATAAATAAATAATTAAGGACGATAAAATTCCTAAGAGAGAAACAAAATATTCAAAAGCATCCCGACTGCACTACACTTTGCGACGCTTTGTACAAAAACCTTGATTATTGTGGTTGTTAATAATATTTAACTTTATATGCCGTACATAGCCATATATAACAGTTCCAATTATCCGTGTCATAAAAGTCACCGAACAATAAGAACGGTGTAGAATTGAAAAAAGTTTATTATTTTACTGCAGCATATCAGATTGAAACAAAGTATTTATTGTAATTTACTTAACCATATGTTTAACATAAATCATGCCATTAATATACTCGTGTACGTTTTTATGGTAAATATATAGGAGTTAACTTTTTCAATTTCATCATAAATAAGCGTAAATTGAATTCCGTTGAATGGAATTAAACAGTATGCGTGTCTTTTGAATGATTTATTACGTAAGTTCTTTTTGGCTGCGGTCTTATATTTGTGTTTTAATTAACATTAATTTTCAATATTGCGTTATGAATTTTCCGATCGTTCTCGTCATTTAAGAAATTAATGGTTTAGATATTTTGATAGTAAGTCCCTGGTGGCAGCATTCGTTCAAGAGACACCACTTTGGTATTCATTGGAATAAGAATAAGTGAAAATGAGGGATGCGATAGGAATTATTTTGATTTTAGAATCTGAGTTTACCTGCGCGTAGTTGATTTACACAACGCTTGGGCTTTGACCATTCCTCTACCACATATTACTGCGACCACCGTTGCATTCGCCACACTCCACGTAAATTTATCACTTTAGTGTGCCAAACGTTAAGTTACGAATCAGGGATCCCACTTTGAAACAAATTTATTCAATAAAGTTTCATCTTCAGTTGGGTTTAAACCAGTCAGTTAGAACAACATCCTGTGTATCTCTATACTGAGCGGCTTGATGCAGATATGGTATCAGACAACCTAAGCAACTATTATGTGCGATAAACGGATGAGTTGGTTGGAACCAAACTAGAATTTGCAAGATCATTGAGCGTGCCAGATCAACTTTTCCATTTGTCTTTGGCGTACCAAATTCCACAATACACATTGGTTTGGATCCCAAACTTATTTGAATGTGTTTAAATTGTGAAGAAATAATTATATTTCGCAAAAATTATTAAATACATATAAACAAAATCAGTATTTTGGACCCGCGGTATTGCGTTAGAAGAATTTAACAAAATACAGTTGGTGACAATTATGAGGAGGAAGCAAGGAGCACGCTTTACCACTAAACCGCAAAAGAAAAACATGTACCACTCTTTAGCTTCTGTTTTAAACGTGTTTTAAAAATGGAACGGTACGTCCGCCTCCGGTTTCGTTTTGTAGCCGCTAATTGAATGTATGTCGTTCTATTACAAAAGTATTATAACTCATTAAATTGTGAATTTTACATACCAAAATACAATTAATTATTTTCGTCACGTATGTAATTATAGGACGTATCCACATATTACTATTTGCACATAACAGACCAATACTATTTGTTATTTTATGTATGTACACACACACACACACACTCAAATATGTAAAAGCTAATAATTATAATGACCTAAAAAATTTGAGACAATTATTAAATATTTAATAAATAATTTACATGTCCAAAGAAATTAAAATTTGTGAAACATACGACAACAATAGTATAACATACTCGTAATGTATTGTACATAAATAATATTTAATTTATTCATAAACACTTTTGGTCGGTTTTTTTTATTCCCTATACATATTTTATAATACGTACATATGTAAACGAATATTATTAGGCTGCCTAAGAATGAAATTTAAATTTACTGTATATGTACACTGTTTGTGACCGAAAATCAAAAGGTATTTGGTCATCCGACTTGAGCTTATAACTTATATAATTATGATCAGGGTCCCGGTTCTTCTTCGCGAAACCTACACTAAAAACTATAATTTTTACTTTTGTTTTCTATTGTAATGGGGTTTATTGTGATTGTTCCGTACATTGGTCTATCTTCAGTACTCTCGAATTAAATACACAATCACAGGAAATTATTCCATTTAGCGTCAACCTGAGTGACAACGACTATGATAAGCGACACCTACTTATACATAATCAACTTCCTAACCACCCCATACTTTTTCGTCCGGTATCGCTGGATCGCGGATAAATTTGAATTTTTGACTCATAGATGATATTTCCATCTATGAGTCAAAAATTCAAATGAAAATTATTTCCAGTTAGGAGTTTAGTTTTCTGATTCACTTTTCATGGGAATGACAATTATACGTCATAACATTTTATATGAGAAAAATTGCATCGATGATCATAGTCGTGATAAAAAAAAATTAATTTTTAAAATTACCTATCTAAATATTCAATTGTACAATTGAAGAGCGCCAATTTATTCGTAAAAAATATAGAGAAAAATTATGCTTGTAATAGCAATAAAATGTTTTTTGCTTTGTATCAACATTATACCAGCGGAATTAACGACACTTCTGATGGTTATTTTCTTATTACATTTTTGCTTTACCGAATACGACACACTGATAAGTAATGGTTTATAGTTTGATAATGATGAAAGTGAATTTTTTATGTGCGTACCTTCGATTGTGGCTTATTAAGTTTTATTGCGAATTGCACTGCAGCTCTCAAAAGTACGGGGATACAAAATAACCACTTAGATCTAAAATAAGACCTGAACCTGATAAATAAGTCTAAGTTGGTTGCTTTAGGTTAATGGATAAACATCAGAGCCCCGGACACTCTATATAGAAATCATGATAATTTTTGAACTTATTTTTTTTCATATTTACCAGTCGACTATATCCCCGAAGTTCGAAAAAACGGATTTTGAGGTGTTGTCTGTTGGCCTTTCTGTTTATCTATAGAACTGTGGCTTCTTTACACCCCAGATGGATTGACTGTTTTGGATGGAACTATAGACTTACGTTTTCTGTTCACCAGAATTGGTAATTTCCATTCGAGTTTTTAATTTTTCTCAAATATTTAAAAACGTTTAGGATTTACGATAAAATCGATTATGAACGAAAGGGTTCTAATGGGTTCTTGCAAATTTACAACAATATTGGTCCATCATTTTTCCAAATTTTAAGCGGAAATTACAATTTTTGAAAAAAATTCGACCATTCCACTGCCCCAACAGGCCCACTAACTTTCGTTTTAAGTATTATTATTTTCGTTCAAATCGATTAAGAATAAAAAGGTTTTAAATTAAAATTTGTATCAATATTTATCTAGATATTTTTCAAAAACTTAAGCGGACTCGATGATTTTTTCATTAAAAAATTGGAGGGGTAATATGTTGTGCCAACATGCTTCTTTCTTTTACAACATACACCACACTTGATTTCTAAAGCGAACAATTAAACTTTCCGGACTTGTGGGACGAAAATCATTCTTAAATTTCAGAAAAGCATGTTGAAAATTTATGCCAAATCCATTTCAAACAAAATTTTGATCCCAGATCCAAAAATGACTGCCAATGCAATAAATTTACATTAAGCTTCATTCAAATTAATCGCAATGGCACTGATTTTTTTAATCTGAGATCAAATTTTTCGATGAAAATAATTCATCATTAATATTTAAATTTATTTGAAACATTTAATTTGTGGTTTTTGTAAATGTTATACTTTTCAACATAATTCCAAAAATTGAGATGGCTGATATAAAAACTGCCAAAGTTTTCTCCTCGTCATTTCCGGTAAAATATAGAAGATGATCTCAGTAAATTTAGATTGAAACTTAATTTAGAATCTCGTTGTTTGTTTTAGTCGTGTTTCCGTGCAATAATATTTTGAAATGCAATATACATTTCAAAATATTTGTAAACCCGAATAAACTCTTATGGAAGCTACCACTTCCGGTAAACTGATTTCGGCCAAACATATAACTGAAACCCCGTACGAAGTTTCATCCCGATCAATCAACCCGTCGAAACTGTACAAGGCCTGTGTTTTAAAACATTTGTTTTTGTCAAAAAACGTCATTTCCGCTTAAATTTTGGAAAATTGATCTGATCCTGATTGATTGAATTGCTCCAAAATTAATTTAAAATCATAAGCCCATAATTTTTTTCTGATGAAATGATATATTTCCAAAAAATGAAAAAGCTCTTATAGAAGTTGCCACTTCAAGTCGACCGATTTCGGCCATACATCACTGGGTTCTCCCAATTTATGTAAGAAACTTAAGTATCAAATTTCAAGCCGATAATTCGAACGGTCTGAGCTGTAGGGAGCACACAGACATATAGTCTGCATGGCACCACACACACACACACACACACACACACACACACACACACACACACACACACACACACACACACACACACACCGATGAATGGGATGTGATGCGATGATATCTGGTACTTGCACTATTACACTATACTACGTAGCCTCTCCATCCCTACTCTGCTTGACTACGTCCACGCTCGTGTCGATGGTTACTCGGTTCAAGAAAGCTAGGTCGAGGCAGAAGTGGTTAAGAGGTATGCGACTTAAATCCGGAAGCGTCTGTCTCACACTGAGCGGCTTCCCGGGCAGCGACTGTACCCCAGGACGGGCGGCTGTGTACCTACTTGGCAGAAAATATAAAATGCTAGGGGCGGCGCATCGAAAAAGAATCCAAGGTGGCTTCAGCTGAGAATAGTTTAGTTACGGCGCAGGGAGTATAAAACCCAGTAGCGGATGAAAGGAGTGAGCAAGCAGGCCCCCAACGGTCAAGATCCAACAACTGCAATGTTACAACGGTGGCGAACTTGGGAAATGTGACAAATATGTCTAAGAGCGAAGAGAGAGGAAGCACTGAATCCGTGCATGGGGATAGAACACCCGCTAACCAGTTTAGAAAGAGTGCCTTAATGCAGAGATCCCCTAAGAAGGGAGCGATGACCAGTACATTGAAGAGATGTTTTTCTTTGCTTTCTTTGGGGAGTTACAAGGAGGAAACCAAAGAAATCGGGCTAACCATGCTTGGAAAAAAAATTGAGCAACTGGTGGAGTAGTAGTAAAGCCGAGAAATAATGTGCATAGCGAGACGACGAAGATGATAAGCACCATTAGCACGCTTTATGGCTCAGCTATAAGTAAGATGGACGTTTTGAAAAAGCAGTGCCAAACTTCACCGATCAGTAATGACGGAAAATTTAATTCGCCCACGAACTGTGAGCAGGAAACAGGAACGGAAGAGAGCGAAAAACGAAGATATACCACTTATGGAGCCCAGTAAGGGGTAATTTCCGCAAGGTAATCCTCAGAACGTCCTGCAAACACTTCGAATGTCGGTGACTCTTAGTAACAAGGAGGACGGAAACAAGAAGCAAAATACCTCGGTAGCTATGTCCACGGTAGCTAATTGGAGGATATGACAATTGGTTCAATCTGCTGCGGAAAGTTAAGGTGGACTCGACGCTAAATACACTTGGTGAAAGTGTATCGAACATACGTCAAACTTATACTCGTAGTTGAGAACTTTTGCTAGCGATCGAGGGCAATGCGTCAGTTAAAACTTTGACCCACGAGGCGTTACTGGTGATCAAAGAAATGGACGAGGTTACCACATCTAAAGAGATGAGAGAGGCTGTGGAACAGTTTGAAGGTGTGAAAGATATCGGTATTGTTAAATCACCCACAAATGCCTACCGATGAACGCAGATAGCGGTTATTAGCCTCCCTAACATTATGGTTGGGAAAGTATGCTATAAGTAAGTAAAGTTAGAATCAACTGGGTTTCCTGTCGAATCCGGGAAACAATAGAGCTGACTAGATAATTTAAATGCCACGGTTATGGGCATCGGTCATGAAACTGCAGAAGTGAAGCCGATAGATCAAAGCTCTGCAGGAGATGTGGTGAAGAAGGCCACTTTGCTAACGCATGCCAAAAACATGCAAAACGCATACTATGCGACGAAATGGCCAAAGGCTGTAGCAAACACGTAACCGGTAGCGTTAAATGTCCGGTTTAGCAGTCAATCTTAACCACTGTGAGTCTGCCCAGGACCTGCTGCAGCAATCCATACAAGAAGTGGAAGCGGACGTTGTAATTGTGTGTGAGCAATATAGGAACCTTGATAGACGATGTTGGGCTTCAGATAGATCGAGTTGAGCTGCTGTATGAGTTTGCGGTACCTACTCCCTACAGGAAATTCGGAAGAGTATGGTACCCGGGTTTGTCAGAGCCAAAGTGAACGGCGTTCATATTTATAGCTGCTACGCACCTCCTAGTGCATCAATTGAAGAATTTAAATTTCTCGATCAATTAACGGATGATGCATGGAGTCACAAACCGTTGCTCATAGCCGGGGGTTTTAACGCATGGGCCATAGAATGGGATCTCTGGAAGAGATTTCGGAATTGTATAAAAGACATCTGAACATAAGAAGGCAAAATTCTCCCCTTCGACAACGATATTAAAGCTCGATCGGAGCTCAAGCATGCCATCAAATTACGGAAGCGAAAGTGCTTTCGCGAACTGTGCGAGGAGGTGGACCGCGATCCCTGGGGTAGACCCTACCGATGGGTGACGGAAAAATTAAGAATCAATTACGCCACTGCTCCCACATGCCCGGCAATGCTGTCTGACATAGTGAGTCACCTGTTCCCGCAGCAACCCGGTTGTGTATTAGAAGTATTAGGCCACGAGGAGGATGATGTACCACCAGTTCCTGAGGAGAAGGTTCTGAAGGCATGTGGCAGAGTGGGTAACAATAAAGCCCCTGGACCCGGATAACATTCCGAATATTGCGTTGAAGTCGACGATTAAAGCATACCTAAACATATTCACGGAAGTATATACTGGAATGTGATGTACGATGGTGTACTTCGACTGCCCATACCAAGTGATGCACGGGTAAATTGGATTTGCGGACGACATCGCGATTGTAGTTGTCGCAAAACACAGAGGGGAGATTGTGGAGATCTGTAATAAGACGGTCAGATATATTCAACAGTGGTTAACATCTGCTGGGCTGCAACTAGCAGAAAATAAAACAGAAGCTGTCCTTATTACTAGTAGAAAAGTAATGGAGAGCCTAATCTTAGAGATTGAAGCCCAACAAATTATTAGTCAACCATCCATCAGGTACCTAGGGGTAATGATCGGTTTCAGATTGTCATATAAATAAGGATAGATCGATTGGCCAAGGAGCGCCAAACCACGTACCTACGTCGTGGCCAAGGAACAAAAGCAGAAAACCACCGATTAGCACGGGCTGAGACCATCACTGTATGGTAGAGAAGATGGAGTGAGTCGTCGAATGGAAGATGGACCCATCGTCTGATCCCCTAACAGGCGACACGGAGAAGTGGATTATCATCTTATACGCAGTTTCTGGTGGGGCATAGTTGCATTAGAACATACCTGTTCAGATTCAAACACGAAGAGTCACCAGATTGCCCTTTATGCATCGGAGTAACGGAGAATGTAGAGCACGTAGTATTGGAATGTCCACTATTTCTTGAGGAAAGAAGCAGTATATGTACACGTGTGGTCCAACTAACACCGGAAAATACATTGGAGTTTATTCTGGCATCCGAAGATGGGTGGAAAGCCGTAAGCGGAGGTGTCTCACGGATAATGGGAGAGTTGGGACACCTCTAAAGAAGCAGAAAGTCAGTAAAGAGTTAATTCTAGCCGATTAGGGGTAGCGTAAGCTGAGCCTGCCTCGCGAAGTTATATCTAGCGGTAGTTCCACGGGGCCGAACGGTATGGTATATCGAGAGTGGCGGTTTAGTCGGTAATAATCCGACACTCTCACGTGTTTGATATATGAATTCATACGTGAAACCTATAGAATGTTCCTCTACTCCGCCCTAATAAAAAAACACACACACACAGACTCCTTAGCAACCCATTACAAATTTAGCCAAAGCTCATTTGTAGTGTGCGTAAGTATATCAGATACGGAGCAGATCACTGGACTTGATTTAGAAACATATGCAATATGTAACAGTCGACAACTCAATTATCCTATTTGTTGTCGTTGTGGTTGCATGACACAGCTGCTGGCAAATACTGGTAACCGTATGTTTGTAGGATTGCAATTCCAAATTGAATTAAAATTCACTGGCAACTTTTCCAAAACAAATAAAACATTTTTAAATGCAAACAAGATTTTTTCTATTTCAAATTAAACTTTTCATATAAAAAATTCAACATTTTCAAATTCAAATTGAACTTTTTAAAAATCAAATGAAACAATTAAAAATAAATATTTAAAGTAATCGTAATATGGCACAATAAATGGTTTTCTTTTCATAGTGGTATTTCATTTTATAATAATAGGTAGGGGAAACCGTTCATGGCCTTTTTCCCGGTATTCATACATCTCAGTAATCCTTGATGGTATCGGACAATTATTATATGTGTTTGAAAGGTGACATTTTAACTTGTACTTTGATATACAAAACATTAAAATCGGCGAAGTGAATAAAAAGTTTTAAACACATTTTAAACATGGAGATACTCGTAAATAATGAAAAAATTCGATATATTTTACAATTTTATTACGACAAAGGTAAAAGCGCGGCTCAGGCTTGCGAAAAATTTGTGCTGTTTATGGAGAAGGTGCTTTATAAAATCAGTAGCAAATTAATGGTTCAAGTGCTTTCGTTCTGGAAATATGAACGTCAAAGATGCATCTCGCTCTGGTCGAACAACCCCACTGAAAAAGTCGATGAAATCATGCAGAAAATTGAAGTAGACCGGCACACAAAACAATTTTAAACCATTTGAAAATGGCTGGATACAAAGAAACCGCATGAATTACACAGACACACATAAACTAGAGCATTTTAAAAAATACTTTATTGACTTCGGCGATATAGCGAATGGTAATCTGGAAAAATTTCGAGGTCGAAATTTTCTTGATTACACTTTATTATTTTATTTTACTTCCCAAAAGGAAGTAATAAGAATTTATAGTTATTTTGAATGACATTCTGAAATATGTAACCAAATTTAACCAACACATATTGTGATTTCTTTTCTGTTATTTTACATTAAAGCAAATCAAATAAACTTTCTCGGTTGATCAAGTCATATACGAATACGTTTGTTGAAAGTCGAGACACCACAATTGTTTGTACTTCACACAAATTGCATACTGATCTAAGCAAAAAGTAAAAATTTAGTTGAACAATTCTATTTAACCCAAAAACATTATTTGCCATTTTTCTTGTTGTTTAATGATAACTCATATAAAAAATAAAAATTAAAAAAATTGGTACAGTTAATTAAAAAACAAAGAAAATTAAAATGTCAAAATTGTTTGTACCTGAGAACAAAATGGGCGAAAAACAATAGGGATGTCATTTTAATCTAAAACTTGTTTTAATCAATATGAAGTATTTCCTCCTTTATTAGAAATAACGTCGTGTAGGCGGCTCGGAATTAAATTGATTAGATTTGCGAGGATTTCGTTTGGAATTTGTTCCCAAATAGTTTTTATTTCGGCAAAAGCTTCGTTGCACTGTCTCCCAATAACAATGGTCATCTTTTGTTTTAGGTAATGCCATAGATTCTCCAATGGATTTAAATCTGGACTTTGAGGCGTCCAATCGATGGCTTCTTGGTCCAAATCTCGTAAATATTTCATAATCATTCTGCTCTTATAAATTGGTGCATTATCTTGCTGTAAAATAAAGTGTGGGCCAATCCCTTGGCACCCGCAAACAAGAGCATTATCGTTGTGTACGCGTAAATATGTGCTGGATGTTACTTTATCAGGCAGCACAATCAGATCGCCGACGCCATTATTAGAAAATCAGCCCCATGCCATCACTTTTCCTCCCCCACTATGGCGAGCATGATAACACTGCGTGCATTCTTCTCTTTTGCAGTAGAATTGTACAATTTTTTGCCGTATTTACCGTCTAAACAGAAGCTAGACTCGTCGGTTCATAATACATTACGCCAAAACTCTACGGACTTAGTTAGGTAACAACGCGCAAACTTAAGTCGTTTTTCTTTATTTCGTGCGTTTATAAAATGTTTCTTTTTTATTACATTAGCTTCACGAAGCCGTCTTCGAACAATAGTTAGGCTGATTTTGGTTTGACGGAGATTATTTAGGTCGTTTTGAACGCACTTGAGGCTTTCCTGTGGATTTGGCTTTAATATTTTAACGTTCTATTATCCTCTTTGGTAGTTGTACCTCGTTTTCTACCCCTTCATTTAACATTTTACAAACTATTTTGGAACTTTGAATTTTTGATTTGGTAGAGTATCGAGTTCTTATGGTAGTTATGCATTTTGGCTACTTCTTTAATTGGTACTCCTGTAGAATACCCCGCAACAATCGCTGCTAGCACCTCCAGTGAATTTTCCGTTTTTTTGCCATTGTTTAAAAGATGGATTGCACTATTGTAGATTAAAATTATGACTAAATCAACACATGCAATATTCATGAAAAAACGTAAAAAAATCTAGTATTCCCGCTACGATAGGCGTTGTTTTGCGTAGGTACGAACAATTGTGGCGCAAAAACATGAGGTACAAACAATTTTGGCATTTTGTTTATCTTCTTTTTAGAAATACATAGACAGTTTTTTTTTAATTTTTATCTTTTTACGTGAATTTTTCATTAAATAACAAGAAAAATGGCAAATAATGTTTTTGGATTAAATAGAATTTTTCAACTAAATTTTTACGTTTTACAGATCATTCGGTAGTCGCCGATCATTCTCTCTGTGAGAGAGTATATCGTATTCAAAAGGATATGTTGTGCAATGGGCGCTATAATGCGATAGTTTGACAATTAAACATATCTCGGCCACTTACTATTACCACCTGCGGATAAAGTTAAAACGACAATTTCACAAAGTCTCACCTCACCGAGTATCAATCAGATCTCTACAAGATATTTCCCCTATGTATATCTTCGCACTAACTTTTTGTAAAAGCGTAGTTTACTAGATATACGAAATTCATTCTTCGTTGAATTTTGTCTAGACCCAATAAAATTAGGCAGTAACATGAAAGGACGATCTTTATTGCAACCACTTGGCCACTAACGTACTTAATGTTTTCCTTGATTGAAAGTCTCAGATAAATTATAATTTCAAAATTTGTGATACAAGGCTTATCGTATCTCTCTTCGTTCTACTTACAATGAATACTAACTCTGCTTTTTGCTCCGCTAACTACAGTTCAAATGTCGATAGCCACTGCGTCGAATAAGAAAGTAGTTTCTCACGATTTTCCTAATAAGGAAAGGTATTCCAAGATTATTTTATGCGTTTATAATGCAGATCCACCTACCAAAGAATTATTATTAATGACCTTGACTTCCATTTGTTTCCTTGTGGTGCTTTTCGATCAGTGAGTGGGATTTGTTGAAATCATATATTGTTTTACCAATATATTGGTATTGTTCAGATAATGCGATCAATGATGATGAAGTCTGTTGCTGATGATGCGTTCTACTTACTTGCTATAGCTGTGTCTCGCAATCAGATCGAACAATCTGACGAAGGTTCTTCTGGCGGTTTTTTCCATATTTTGGATGGTTTTCATTTTGTTCGCTCATATCACTTTTATTTAGTTTAACAATTTATAGATTAGAAAATAAGTCTTTTCCTTTTATAATATTATATTTTATTTTATTTATATAGATAAAATTATAGTTTCGATCTTTCGCTCTTTATCAACATTTATTTTATTTTCAATGAAGTCAAAACTTGATAAAGAGCGAGCGCTGAAAATAAAATATCACAAAAAGAAAACAGTTATTTTCTAATTTATACTTTTTCCACCTTTCAAGAAATATTCTTTCATTTAAACAAGAGTTCAGTAGTTTGGGAAACTCCCCACAATTATTACTTGCTTACACGCGTTCTTTAAATCCTCCATAACAATCGGTTGGTCATCTCCTATAATACTATAGGTCTGTCCAAATTGAATACGAAATCCAATTGCTCTGGAAAAAAAGTCGAGACAATCCTTCCCTTGCATTATAATAGGACACATTGGAACATACATGTCATTTTTTTGGCCTCAAACATTATCGTTCTGTATGGCCTTCCCCATCAATTGAAGTCAACTTTATTGCAAAGATTTTCCTATGCTTGGAGCTTACTTCTCTTGATAGCCAGCTTGGGTTACAAATGCTGCATTAGATCTAGTGAGTTGCCATGTCCAGTGGATGACGGTTATTTACGACTCCCTCTCATTTCATATGTTGGGTTGCTTTAGAATCTGTCACGCCTTCCAAGTGTACCTTCCTCAGCAATGTGGTGAAAAGGTCTTTATCGAAGTTCCTAGTATTCCTTGATGGTCGTCGTCTTTGTAGATGTCACTGACTTCCCAATGGCCCGCATGAAACCTCTAAAGACTACCGTTATACCGTTCCAGCCCGCATGAAACCTCTAAAGACTACCGTTATAGGAAATTTAATATCGATCAGTCAATTGGTATGAAAAACATTTCCACTTAAGTTTTGAACCAATTTCCTCCACATATCACTAGGATCATTAAATTTAAGGAAAAATCTTAAGTATGAAGTTTCTTTCTGATCAGTCGATCCGTCTGGAGCGTACAGAGGCCTGATTTTTATGTAATACAATTTATTGTCAATAAATGTCATTTCCGTTTAAATTTTGGAAAAATTGTGTAGACCGATATTGTGGCAAATAGAATATTTTATTTTATAGTCAATTTTCTAATGAATGATATGTGTTCGATCAGCCCATTCGTTTGGCCTATACAGAGGTCGAATTTCAGTTGTAAAACAGTTTTTTCTAAAAAAAATTAGTTTCCTTCAATTTTGGAATACTGATATAGACCGATATTGTTTATAATCAATTTAGGATCTTCTAGTTTCTAGTCGTTTTTCTAGACCGATTTCAGTCGCTGGGATCTCTCAATTTATGGCAAACCGTTATGAAGTTTCACCCCGAGCCGTCAATCCGCCTGGGCTGTAGAGAGAACACAAACTTTTAGCCTGCAAAGATCATACACAGATGTTTCTCACACTGAGTGCGGTCTTCTATTCCTCGGGAAGCTTCTTCTGGTCCCAGCTGACCAGCTGCTGAGATTTCGTTAATATTCGGTACCTTTACAATTTATAATCTGCTAGCTGCGTATACTTCCTTCTTAAGCCGTTATCCAAATAGGCATGTACCAGATCATAGACTGTTTGAAAGAGTTCACAGAAGATTATGAGCATGAGGAGCGTTGTTCCCTTACGAATATGAAAATGTTAGTCAAATTCAACACGACAATTTCGACGAACAATTCCATTGTACTCCAGTGCAAGAACCCGAAGATTCACTTGTTAAGCGAGAATCATCATTTCAGATTTAGTGTTAATATATGGTGTAGTATAACTGAAAATAATTTTATCGGGCCAATTTTACTACCTGAAAGATTGAACTCACACTACTATCTTCAATTTCTGAATGAAACAGGTCCATTATGCTCGGTTCTATTCCTCTCATCATGAGAAATACTATCTTGTTTCAAGAAGAATGCACTCTTGCAAACTGTGGAACACAAGTTCGTGAATTGATCTAAATTATCCAGAACGATGGATTGGTTGCAACGGACCTATAGCTTGGCCGCCTAGATCTTCAGATTTATCACCCCTAGATTTTTATGTATGGGGATATTTGAAAGCAGAGATCCACGCAACAATCATTCAGACTAGGGAGCAGTTGGTTGCTCGAATGCCGGCCACAAAATAGAAGAAAATTTAGGAAATTTCAATACGGTTGCTTCCAACTATGCTTGTAACTAAATGGAAATCATTTCGTAAGTTGTTGTTTATCTTTAAAAGTTTTATATTTTACTTGTGTATGGAAACTTGGTGCTACATTTCTCATTCCACACGTAAGCAGAGGAACCCACGATTGCAATGTAGTGTTACGTCATGCTAAGGTTCGGGAGAAGGGAGAATAGGAATTTTTAGTCTTATGAAAATTAACGATCTTGTCATTTGCTCTCTTCCGAGATACTAGATAAATGAAAGAGAGCAGAATTTATTTACGGGAACCGTAATACATACATAAGGCTACAGAGCATAGTTTGCTTGAGAATTATGTGAGATATGCATACCATATCGATTGCTTCATTTAAGCAGTTATCCTATGATAAATAATGCTAATGGATGCCATCGAATCTAGAAAGAAATAACCAAACTTCCAACGGCTTCGAAAATCATATAGCGATCGTTATGAAAGATATGAATTATAAAGTGAAGTGTCGTCTAACTGTTCCGATGGGGCTTGATCACTTGCACCGATGTTTCAGTTAACGATGACCTATCGTGTGGCAAACTGCACGTATCTCATACTCAGATGAATTTGGCATATAGCCTGGGAAAATAATTCATAAGGTAGCTGGGGTTTGCTTCATATCGTAGTTCAGTTAGCAACTGAACACCCTAGAAAAGAGTTGGTTTGGTATTTCTTATGAATAAGATCGAAAGGTTATTCAGATTATTTAGTTTAAACTTGATTGGGCAAACAATGCTGTTAAAGCACAAATTTATGATTTGTATAAAAAACATTGACTGAGAACTTAAAAAATAATTTTTCTAAATTTAACATTTAAAATGCCAATTCGATGGTAAATACCATATCCTCTTTTTACTAAAATCAACTTTTATGCATGAGCTTAACTTGTCAAAAAAATACCATACATATACGAAAAGCACAATAATATGACACAAGTCAACTTATGGGCAAAATAATTTAATTTATACGCTCATTTAGACATCGAAGTCAATTATGATGTAATTTAATAAATGAATATAATATCTAGAAAATTGTTAGAATGCTTTTTTTTGCTTATCACTAATTGACTGCCGACATAAGACACCAATGATGATAACAATCATAATATAACAATAATAATAAATAAATAACAAAACTTTTAGTCAAGTTATACTCGTAAATTCTTTTTGACAGCTAAAATATTTCTATTAATAAATAATATTCTCTACATAGTGTGTGTTATACACCTGAAGGAAGAAAATATTATATTAGCCGAGCAGTTTTCCTACTTCCCCCGTTCATTTATTATATTACTTTTCCCGTGAAAATTTCACACAAAATATAACTCAATTAAAGCAATCAATTCATTTAATTTAACTCTTCCATTTAGTTTTCTAACCATAACCAAAGGAAATTTTTTCTTCTTTTAAATGCTTTCTATATTACATGTTTCTATAACATTTTTCATTTATTTTAATATAAAAGCTTATAGCGAGGAATAAAAAGCTTTAATAATTTTCATTCCGTCTTTATGTGCATGGGTATGGTGGTATGGATTTATATAGTAAAACTAATAAACAACACCATCGTAAATTTATACACTATATTTCTAGGAACAAAAAACCAAAGATATCAAATGAAAGAAAAAGCTACAACAACAACAGCGAAAAAAATTAATTTTTAAAAGGAAAGCACAAAAAAAAACTTTACTCATTTTTTCTAATAAATTATCATTTTCATCATTTTCTTTCAACATTTTCAGATTTTCAATTTTTTTTCTTAATCATTAATTTTTTGTGTGTGTGTTCAGTTTTCGTTTTTGTTTAAGTCATAAATTATATTGTTATAGAAAATATAAAATGAAATCTAATCCTTTTTTGTGGTTTGTTGTTGCTGTTTGTGTTATTATATTTTATATATTTGTTGAACAACCCATCTAAACTAAAGCGTCAATATCAAATAACAATAGAAAATATGACCAAAAAGTATTATCAATATGATAGATATAAAATATGGCATGAACCATTGGGAAAATGCGACTGGAAACGTCTGAATGGAAATAACAAAATTTGGTTGGCTACCAGGGCTGAATATTCATCCAAAGACTAAATATAATTCGAAGTCACTATTTCATATGTATTATAAAGTATCCATATTTAATCAATTTGGCATTTGAAAATTTTCATAATATATTTATTTGTTCTTTTCGGAAACATGTTCAACAAAGTTTTTCTAGGTGGGTAAAATATATTTCCAGCTCTAAATAGTGATAAAAAAATTACCACCTCCTTTTAAAAATAAATTAAGAATAAGTAAAAAATAATGATTCGAGTAGTATAGTAGACGGCGTGAAATGTGCTAAACAAAATGAACTACATTATACTATTTGGTGTGTGAGTATGACTCCGCTCTTTCCCAATAGGTGTCGTTACTAGTACTGCTTACATGTACTATAAATGGGCAATACGGGTATTCTATAGTACTTGATGTCAGCTGCCAAAAGCAGTATGCGACCTTTGGTTGAAGTGTAAACAACTAGAATTTTTCACTCACAGTATTTTATTGCAAAGAAAAGTGCAGCGGAAACTTATCGTTTGCTTGTCACAATTTACGGTGAGCATGCTCCATCGAATACAACGTGCAAAGAATCGTTTCGACGATTTAAATATTATGATTTTGGCATTGAAGATAAAGAGCATGAAAAACCACCCAAAAAATTTGAAGTGGAAACATTATTGGCCGAAGATTCTTCCCAAACGCAATCAGAATAGGCTGTAGCATTAAATGTTAAACGATCAGCTGTTGCAAGACGTTTACAAACAATCGGAATGGTTCAAAAAGCTAGCAACTGCGGTCCACATGAATTAAAAGAAACAAAAATTGAACGTACTGCTGGAATCCAGTAAAATTGCCAATGGCGTTGCCTGCTAAGGGAAGGGATGCATGTTTTGGTGATCCATGATTATTTTCTGTTTTTTATGATATGATATTCGTGAGACTTAGATAGATTAAGAACACTGAAAAAAATAATCGCTAATATTCTCAAAAAAGTGGAGTAATATTTACTGAAAACTGATTAAAAATTGAGCAATAGCGCTTTGCATTTACTGCGATCTTAGCAAATCACTTATTACAACTTGCTATGTGAATTTTATTATTTTTATTTCACGGTGAATAAGCAATATTTGATATTGCTTTGATAAATTTACGCTGCAGTCGGTAAAATAATTTAGAAATTCTTTACAGAGCGCATGAAAGAGCGGATTGAAAAATTTGGAGCGCATTAATATTTACTCTGCATAAAAGCAAACATTGATCGATACTTCTAGATTGAAAAAGGGAGAAACATATTAAAAACCAATTGTAATGAAACACATTTTTTATAATTAATTCTTTTTTATTAACTTTTCACAAAAGGCCATAGAAGTTTCTTAAAATAAAGATTATAATTAATTACATATCCGGATTAATAATAAACTTACAGGTGAATTTTGACCAAAAATAATTTCCCTTTACAGCCTTGAAAGATATTGAATCGTTGTAATGTTGCTAATAATTAAATTCTTCTAACTCCTGTAAGCAACCATTTAATATTCAGGAAACTGAGTTTGCCTGGTGCTTCAAAATTACTTTAATTATAATTGCTGAAATTAAAATAAGAAAGCAACAAATATAATTTAATGCACATAAAGGCTTGTAAATTTAATTTGATTTACCATGTATCGTTTCAGTACTTTTATGGTTTAATCCTCAAGTTTAGCGGGCATTTGTTGCGACGCCACCAAGTAAGGTTACGAAAAAAACTACAAATGAAGGATAAAAATAAATATAATTTAGATTTTATTTTATTTTGAAATAATTACCATTTTTGCCCAATCAATCTGAGAACTACCCGAACTAGAAGTTTTAAATTTTTTTCCCCTAATTCTAGAACTGTGGACTGATTTAAATTCACTTTTATATTAATTTTTATTTGAAATTTTAAATAATATTTGGCGAACAAAATGCAAAATCGGATGGAATAAACGATTTGATTGGTTCTAATCTCCTCGCAAAAATTATTTTTCAAAATGCAAAGTAAATTTTGAAAAGTTTTTGTACATTTTAAAAAAACTTTGTAATTCATTCTCCAAGAAAAAACAAAAAAAAAATTCATTTTTAAAATGTTTGCATTGAAAATGTTATATTCAAACTGCGCAGCTCAAATTTATCTAGCAGCATTGCAATATGCTTAATCCAATTTATCATCAAACGCTGCTCAGCCATAATTGTATTATTTAAAAATACATTATAAATATTACACTGCAAATTTTACAAGGCTCGTATTTTATTAAAACATTATTGGTAAAAAATGCAAATTTGGTAAATATCGCCGCGCTTTTTTTTCAGTGAAGACTTAGATTGATTAAGTGAGTGGTGTGATCGAAACTCACTATACTTAAAGATTCAGAAATTATGTCCAAATCATGTCTTTTCATCGTAAAACTAATCCGTTAATCATTTCATACAAAGTCTTAGGTCGGTGTTGGATTATATTACAAACAATCCATCTACACAACATCAAATGAGTTTTACATATTCCATTCAATATGTCAACTCAGTATGAAAGAGCGCTATCTTCCCGTTGAAATACTGGTGATCCCTCAAAGTTTTCACTTAGTATCTGTATGGATTTTCCAACTACATCTCCGGCATTCTACAAAGAGTTGTCTGCAGAGTCAAGCTATATAAAAATTCGATCATAGAAATAATATTTACATTAAACACTCAAGCAGCCTAACTAAAAGCCACTTAAAGGACCACTACATCAAGAACATTCATCTACTGCCTTTCTGTACATCTTCGTTACGACAATTGAAGATATTTATGTTTGATAACGTTACCAAGCAATATTTTGAAGAACCCATCACTAAACATCAGTTTGGCTTTGATGGCAATAATATGGTGCGACTGTGTGAAGACACTAATATATTTATTACCCCAAACAGATATACTTTTTGTTCATCGGGCACGGAAATTATGTTAGATCACCAGACTAACAACTCGATAAACAGCATCTATCTTAAGGAGAACATAAAGATGCCGGACGTTACAAATATTCAAGGTGTACCTGGATGTAGTAAATCAACCTGGATTATAAACAAGCATAAACTGGGCAGTGACCTTGTTTAGTGTGCTACAAAAGAAGGACTTGTTGATAGTAAATCAAAGGTAACATCTCGTTGCAACGAAAACATCGATTTTAATAAAATCAAATTAAATTACAAAATGATTGCCTCGTATCCAATAAATGGAAAACGGATCTACAATACAGTTTTTATTGATGAGTACATTGTGATGCATGCAGGATATATAGGACTCGTGTTTATCCTTATAGTAAATGTTCTAAAGTATATCTTCTGGGTGATAAAAACCAAATACCGTATATTGACAGATTACATTGTTTGATAGAAACATAGAAACGTTAATTATGTAACAAAGACGGAATACTTGAATGTGACGTATAGATGCCCAGCTGATGTTACTTCCGCCCTAACGGAATACTATCCTAACATTAATAGTATGAACACCGTGCAAATCTCAACCAAATTTATAAACCTGCCGTCAACATTGTCGTCGATACCTATGTTAGATAACACATTCTATCCAACTTTTACAAAAGCTGATAAACAATTTCCGATTCCATCTTCCAGCTTAAGATACTAGAATCTAGTAAAATCATGACGATCCACAAAGCACAAGGATTAACCTCACCAAATTTAATATATATTAGCATCAATTCACAACCACTTGAGCTGTTCGATAGTGTACCGCATACCATAGTTGCTATTTCAAGCCACACACAGTCATTTAAATATTTTTCACCAGTGGCTAATGATAGACTACACTCACTTTTAATGAAAGCTCGAACCTATAACTATCAAAACGTAAATAAAATGGCATTAAATGCATTTGCTGGGAAAAATAGTTCCACAAATTCGGAATGTAATCATGGCACCCCAACTTTGTCACATCCACAAAAAAATATTAAACAGACATTCTACTTTCAAAATGTAAATAAAATGTTTTCAAAGGCTCAATTTCATAACTTTGTTGTAAAAACAGTCATTTCGGTTTATATCATCTGTGAAACATCGTATATACCACCTAATTCGCCTACATCATCGTATAACAAGTGCTGCGACACAATTATGGAAATTACCAATACGGTCGGTCGATGAATCATTTTAATAACTGGGGATTTCAATCTCCCAAACATTAATTGGACTGATGATGAAAAAACCAACCAGATTATGCCTGTAAATGGGAATTCGGATAATGAGTATTTATTCGTCGACACCATATTTGACTCAAATTTGTGCCAAATCTGCGAATTAAAAAATGGACGAGACCCAACCATGGACCTTATTTTTACTACTGAACCAGTTCTATTAAAAACATAAAAATCACCAACACCTTTCGAAATTAATGATGTTCATCACAAAGCAATAGAAATTATATTGGAAAACAATGGAAATAACAGGTTCCAAAATTACCAAAACCGGAAACCATATTGCAACTTCAGAAAGGCCAATTCAAATAACTTACAACAATATTTTGATCAAATAATTTGGAATGCCGAGTTTAACAGCAATGACGTAGATGTAAATGTGGAAAAATTTTACACACATCTATTTTTTATTTATTTTATTTATTTTATTTCATTACCAGCTTAATCATTATAAATAAAATACATTGTGTGTAAAACATTATTAAAACTAACAAGATTAAGAAGGTAAGATAAGAGAACCATTGGATCAAATAGATCACGTGACTGGTCCCCTGATTCTAAGCCACAAAAAAATATTTGAAATCTATTTACAAAATTAAAATCAATTTAAAATCAAATTATTTTACAGTTAAAATTGAGAGAAACAAAAATTGTATAATAAAATTATAACTACATCTTAATTACTACACATGAATATATTAAAACCTCTTAAACTACACCATTTAATTTTAACATATATAATTTTAAAACCAATAAAAACAAAAACAATAATATTTTAAACTAATAGTTGAAAAAGATGGTCAATATTTTTAGTTTGATGAAGCCATTCTTTAAGGTATATTGAAAAACTAGAGAAGTTGCCGCACTTACGAATATCCAACGGTAAATTGTTAAAAATGATTGGTGCAACGATATTAATAAAGTTTCTCCGTAGATCTAATCTAACCTTAGGAATACGTTTCAAGAAAGTATGATTTGATCTGAGATTATACCCTGCATGAGTCACAAAATTATTCCCACTTTTAACATAGAATATTCTAAGTACCTTGAAGACGAATATGTGACGTAGAGGAAGTATGCTGAGATTTTCAAATAATGGCCACGAAGGCGAAAAAGATGGTTTAAAGCACATTATTCTGATTAACTGCTTTTGTCGCACGTAGATAGGACGTAGTGTAGCATTGCAAGCACTACCCCAACATGATAAACCATATTGCAGTATTGAGTCCGCTAATGCAAAGTAAATCGTCCTAAGTAAATATTGCGAACAAAATAGCCGTAAGACATACATTTTTCTGGAGACCAATGATAGTCTAGTTTTCAGTCCTTGTGTGTGCGCTTTCCAATTTAAATCTCGATCAATAATAATACCTAGATATCGAAATTCATCAACAGTGTTCACTAAGAAGCAGTCATAAGGAGGGCATTGCGTGTTATTGTTTCTGCTGCATTTGAAAGTATGATACGTTGTCTCAAGATACAACGATGAGGTATCCCTAAAATGTAATAATTTCGTTTTGTGACTCAAAACAAAATTATGTGCTTCCAACCAAATAGACAAACATTTTAAATCATGATCTATGAGCATGATATTATCTTGATAACTTGGACTAGCATATGTAAACGAGAAATCGTCAGCAAAAGCAGTTGGAGACCCTCGAAATTGTTGTCGAAAGATACCGTTTACATACACTAAAAATAATAAAGGTCCTAAGACAGAACCCTGTGGGACTCCCACATTTATCGGTAACTCTTTACTTAATTGTCCATTTACTCTAACCAATTGCGTTCGCCCATGCAAATACGAGGACAACCAATCCCGGGTTATCCCTCTGAATCCACAACAATATAGCTTTTTTAACAATGTGCTATGTTGAACTCTGTCAAAAGCCTTTGTTAAGTCTATAAATAGAGTAGATACCTTGGACCCTTTATCAATATGTTCAGTTACTTGTTCTAGGAAAGATACAATAGCTTGTTCAGTATTTTTATTTTTCCTAAAACCATATTGGTCAGGAGAGAAAAAGTCTCTTTTTTCTAGGAAGAAAACGATTCTACTTTTTATGGCTTTTTCAAATATTTTCGAGAAGACCGAAAGTAGAGAGATTGGTCTATAGTTGTTCATACTTGTTTTATCATTATTTTTAAAGATCGGAACAACTAAGGCTCGCTTTAACGATGTAGGAAAAATTCCAGTTACCAAGCTTAAATTGAAAATAAAAGATAAGACATCAACTAAGAACCAGGACATTTTTTTAACAACATTATTTGAAATCCCATCCAAACCAGGAGTTGAATTATTTTTTAGCGAAAGAATTGTAAAATACACTTCTTCAGATGAAATTTCCGAAAAAACGCAACTATCTATAGATTGGTAATATTGACATATTAATCTATTTTTGTCATCATTCAAGAGGAGACTGGCAGCATTTGCATCACCAAAACTAGTAAAGAACTCGTTAAATTCATTTGCAATCTGCACTGGACCAGATATTTTGCAGCCTCTTTGATTAACAATTTCTTTAATTTCAACTGAATCAGGCTGACCGTTAATTATTTCATTGACTGTTTTCCAATTTTTACGAGCATCACTACCATTGTTGCTAAACTTTTGAGAATAAAAGCTTTTTTTGGCTATATCAATTTGTAGGTTAACAGAGTCACACAGCGTCAAGCTATATTGTTTCAATCTACGGTTGCTGTTATGTTTTTTTGCAAGGCGACAAATATTATTTCTTTTAACTATAAGTCTCAATAGATCATCAGACATCCATGGCTTTAGCTTCGTTGATCTATTGGCAAACAACTTAATGGAAGTGCTTTTTTTAATATGACCTTTAAAGATTTTAATAAAATTATCGTAGGCCTTAGAAGCATCTAGGCAAGAATAAATATCAGTCCATACTTCATACAATAGTAGTTCCTTTAGCTTATTGAAATCAATCTGTAAAACTTCAAAGGTTCGCCGAGAATTAGATTTAATGTTAAAGGTTCCTGTTATTTTAATTTCAATTAAACAGGGATCTGAAATTTTTAGGTCTAATACACTGTAAGAAACTACCGGAAAATACCTTTGATCAAATCTATGGAGTACATTATCAATACAAGTAGCTGTGGTATTTGTAATTCGTGTTGGTTCAAGAATATTATCCAAACCATGTTCCGATAATAAAATTAGCAGCCTATCAAGCATTGCGTTCTGCTTGAGGAAGTCGATATTAAAATCACCCATGATAATTAAGTTAGAGTGGGATAGACCTTCCAAAAGCCCACTGAATTCATCAATAAAACTGGAGATATCTGTATATCCAAGACGATAAATACAAATAATACAAACTAATTTAGAATTTATAAAGAAAGTCAGACCGACCGCGTTGAAAGTTTGGAAAAGTAGATTAAATTGTTTGCAATTTAGACTGCTATGGGCATAAACAGCAACACCTCCCGAACGTTTATCATGCAGGCAAGAAGTGAATAGATCGTACCCCTTTACACCATAATTCGCGACTTCATTGTCGTAAATCCAAATTTCAGACAAACCAATAATTTGAGGCTGTAGATTACCGGAACCTATGTATACAAGCAGCTTATCTAAATTTTTCCTTATACTACGTATGTTTTGGTAAACAAGATTAAAGTTCATTGAGCTGCCCATTGAAATTAATCATAATCAAATTAATGTAACCATTCATAATAAATAAAATTATAAATAAAATTATTTCGCGCCGCTTAATTAAATTGGTAAGACTACCGAGCCATTCATCAAAATAAAAATATCGATCAAATAAACCGACCATGTAGTGGTAAAAAATATTGTAGTGTAGTTGAGCCTTTAGCAAATGCCAAAATGACATTTATAAGGTTTTAATTCAATTCCAGTATGACAACAAGACAAAACAAAATTATTTGATGTCAAAAGAGAAAATAATAATAATACATAGAAAACATGTAAACAACAACAACAATAACAATAATAATAATATACAGTGGATAAAAAGTTGGAAATATAGTTGATGTGTAGTTTGAATAAAATATTAATAATAAACAGAAATGTAAATGATCTAATTCTAATAAAAGTGAATATAAAACTATAATTACTGTGATTCAAGAGTGTGAATGATGATGATGTGAATGTGACCATTTTGTGTATTTAAAGGAATTGATTTATTCATTCCCGTGTCTATGAGCAAACCTAACAAATATCCTCCATGGTATGACGATCAACTTATCAGTCTTAAAAACAAAAAGACAAGGCTTATATAGAAAATTTCAAATTATGTTCCTAGGATAGTAAATAGAATCTAATCGCAATCTAAAGGATCGCAGATGCGATCCCAGACACTTCTGGAAGTTTTTTAAAACCAAACGCGAAACTGATGGTTACTCAGCCTGGATGGAATTTAATGATCAAAAGTCTTGTGATTCACAGATCATAACCAACATGTTGGCGGAGTTTTCCCAATCCCCCCTTTATAAAGCAGAGGACGTTGATAATTATAAAAATCCAATCACTAGTGAATATAGTACATTCATATTTACTCCACACATTGAGCCAGAAGATATCCAGCGAGCATTGGTAGGATTCGGAGAAGGATGTGGTTCTGATGGTATTCCGGCTTCATTTTTAAAAAATTCTAAAAGTTTGGCAATTCTCTAAGCATTTTGTTTAATCCGTCATTAAAGTTGGCAACTTTTCCACAAAAGTGGAAAATAACTAGAGTGACGCGTATTTTCAAAACTGGTTCTAGAAATGATGTTTCTCGCTACAGAAGTATTACATCTATATCTGCTATACCTAAATTATTTGAACTAGTAATATGCAACTCATTCAAAGCAGTGCTTCCGCGGTATTTATCACAATATCAACATGGTTGTATGCCTGAAACATCAGTATCTACAAATCTCAAAGAATTTACTAGCTATTCTGTTAAAGTTATTGAGAAGAACAAACAATTTGACGTAATATACACCAACTTTGCAAAAGATTTCAACTCCATCACCCATTATAAAACTTTGGAACACATTTTCAAGTTCGGATTTTCCAGCCAGTTTATAGCTTGGTTCAAATCTTATTTGAGTAATCGAATCCAATATATTGAAATAAGAGGTAAAACGTCGAATAAAATACAAGAAACCTGTGGTATACCACAAGGCTCTCACGTTGGTCCGTGGATTTTCATGTTCGCAGATGACCTCCAAATCTACAAAGCCATCGGGTCAGTCGACGATGCCAAAAACTACAGGAAGATAATGACAACCTAACATTATTATGCGAGTTTAATTCTCTAAGTCTTAATATTGGAAAGTGCAAATCTCTATCATTTCACCGAAAAGCCAACCCTGTTACAAAAGGCTACAAGACAAATGGTGTACTCCTTCAGGTAGTGGTTGAAAGTAAAGAACAAGGGGTTACTTTCGTTGAAAACATAAGCTTTACTAAGCAGCTGTGCATCGCTAAAGCGAACTCCATGCTCGGTTTTGTAAAACGTTGGACGAGTGACATTTTTGATGTGGAAACAATTAAGATCCTGTATTGTGCTTACGTTCGATTCCACCTGGAATATGCTGCAAATGTGTGGTGGCTGTTCGAGGAAGATCATATCCAAAGCATTGGAAAAAATCAAAAGCAGTTTATACGCTACTAGAGCTGGAAAGACGGATGGGTCTATGATCATGATCTACCACACCACGTAAACATACAGCGATAACCACCATATTTAACCGGGTGCAAGACATACAACTTAACAACTCTAGAAAATAGAAGCGAATTGGTAAAAATTAAATTTATTGGTAATCTCTGGATGTGCTAAAGCCAATTAAAACAAAGGTTCCTGGTAGACAACTAAGAGATCATGACTTCCTCCACTTAAATAGACACAGAACCAACTATGGTACTAATGCACCATTGAAGATGATGTGTAAAAGTTTCAATAGAATTAACTATTTATTTGATTTGTATTTAACTAATGATAATTTTAAAGTAGGTTAAGGCAATTTTATGCTCCTTTGTGATTTTTCTTGTTACTTTACTTTTATATTTTAAATGTTCAAATCCAACGCGGATTTATGTTTATTTTCTTATTTTATTGTTTAATCTTATTGAAGCCAAATTTGTAGACTTATTTCAATATAAATAAAATAAATAAATTCATACTATGCTCTGTACATAAAAAGAATTGAAAGCATTCAAATGAAGTTTCTAATTTTTTGTTAAGGAAAAGTAACTGGGATTGCGACCACAATTTACCATTTCATGAAAATGTGACTCGCTTACTTCCGTACTCAACAAGTTGCACGGATTACAAAATATGCACGCTCGAAAACAGACGACTTCTCTTAGGCACGGCTTTTATTGGTAACATTTTGCTTGGTCACATTGATTCAGCTTACATTTTGGAAAACATATCAATTCATGTGTCATACAGAATATTTCGAAGCCATGAGTTTTTAGCACTTGAACACAATTCTACAAACTATGGAGAAAACAACCCCATTAGTAGGTTGTCTAATTCATTCAACATCATCTATGACCTATTTCACTTTAATTTATCAAAGGATAACTTCAAAAAATCCTGAAGAATTATTTTTAAATTTATTAATGCTAATTAAAATTTGATTTCTATTATTTGTTTAGTTTGTTTTGATTTAACCTTTTTTCAAATTTTTAATTTTTTTGTTTTAATTTAATTTTTGTTTTAAACTGAATGTTCGGTTTTAATCTGAATAGATTTCTTTAGAAATAAATAAATAAATACAAAACCAAACACAGTCATATTATATAGGGTGTCCCTAAAGTGGCTGACACAAATGGTGAGAGTTGGATTCCTTGATCAAAACGAAGGTGGGTTTACTTGTATCACTTCGTACGTTAACGCCCCCCTATTAAGTTATAGAGGATTAAATAAACTTCAATATCTTGAGAAATAACCATTTCTATTTTCAAGTAGTAATTTCATTAAAAACTGATAACATTTTCCTATAAATAAGGTATAATTATAAGGTAATTATACAAATATTTCAAATTTAAACAAAACTTTTAGAATTCTATTTTGTTTAAGAATTTTTTTTGTTTCTGTACCATAAACTCTTAACAATTACTCTACGTCAGAAAATATTTTTGATGGAAACATAGTTAAGACTCTTATCTTTCAGAAAAGCTAACGATTAGGTGTGCAAGTAGTAACTCAGCTTTTTTGGTCAAATTCAACTTTATTACTATCTATGGTATTTTGCCATTTATCCGGTAGATGATGAATGCCTTCGCGATAGAAACTTGGTGGTTTCGAAGCAAAGTAGCAATCGAGCCATTTTTGCACACCTTCAACTTTTGTGAACCGCTGGTCTTTCAAATATGATGACATCGATCTGAATAAGGAGGAATTAGGAGAAGCCAAGTCTGGAGAAAACGCCACATGCTGTAAAACTTTCCAGCCTACGGAGAAGATGAGTTCCTAGGTCATGCAGGATCAATTAGTTTCATCAATTAGGCCTAGTAACGTTCAGCTGTTACAGTTTGAAAAGGTTCCAAAAGCTCGTAGTAAATGAATTGTTTCCAATGCCACCAGACATTCAGTAACACTTTCTTGGCATGAATATTAATATTTGCAACTGTTTGAGATTATCGTACGAAATCCACTTTTCATCTTTTTGTATAGAAAGCAAATTCTTGCAGATGTCAACTCTTCGGTTTTTGTTTTCTTTCGTCAGTTTATGAGGAACCCATTTTTCGTCCTACTATATTTTTCCCATTGCATGCAATCGAAGAGAAATTGTTTTATTGCACCTGGACGTGGGTAGTCCTCAAGATTAAAGCTGCCATCACGAAATCTTGTAAAGCACTTTTTGCTGTAGAATGACTCACAAAATGTTCACTCAAAGTCGAATTAATCAATTCCATAGCATGAACAGCATTTCCTTTTTCATTTGAAAACATAGTAGAATTCAATAAAGTAAATCTTGCTTATCGACATCCATTATTGATACACACGGAGCGACAGCTTGTAAATGACTGAAACTTATGTCATAAAAACAGCATTGACTAAGCTACATATATCTAAAATGGCGAGCAATTTGGATAGCAAACTGTACACACCTAAGTACATATGCCTTCTGCCTGATAGTGCCGGACACGAGCATATGAAGTGATCTAAAGTATCTTCCTTCTCTTCGTCCATACAACTTCTACAAAAGTCATTCGTCTGTAGACCCAGCCTTCTCGCATATTCTCCAAAAAGGCAGTGTTCTGTCAGTATCCCTACGACCAATCCTATTTCTCATTTCCTCAGATACACTAGTGCCTTGGAGCGCCGCAAGTCTAGTTTTGGCCAAACCTGTTTTGTGTACCCTACACGTGTGTTGCTCCATCTCTCATTTGTCGATGCGATTGCCTTTTAACTGAGCGCCAATTTGAGCGCTGCTATAGGTCTCCACAGACCTGCTCTGTCCGGCTGCATCTGAAGAATCGTACCTTACCTAGGTAGTTTATCTGTCCTGCAGTTTCCTGTGACATCCGAGTGAACAGGGACCCAGCATATCTGGATTCTGAAATACTCGCACATCTTATTAAGACTGACTTCAGACAAACCGCCTCTAGTGACCTGACCGTCGTCTGACTGACCACATAAATTGCGATAGCCCTCACGGATACCACGTTATGCTTCAACCATGTCACGGCTTCCCCGATCGCCACCACTTCAGCGTGGCACACGCTGCAGTAGTCAGGGAGACGAACAGATATATTAACATTACGCTTCTCACAGAAGACTCCTATCTTGCCGTTCGTGAAAAATTGCACTGTCTCGTTTTTCAGTATTGATCCGTTCCTCCAGGATTCCTTCGAAGAACAGATGGTCCGGAAACCTTTATCAAAGCACAAGGTTGGTTTAACATAATTTAGATTCGCCAATTCTTCCTTTAGCGATCTAACTATCGTTGAGTGCCCCGCCTGAAGACACTTCCACTGAGAGCCAGCCGAGAGTCTCAAAAAATTCAATTGGAATGAGCTGGAGCATAACCTCTAAAACGCGTAGGTGTTGTCCAAAGCGCCCCGCTTATAAGCATGCAGGCTGTTCTTTGCACCTTCTCCATCATCCCTAAATATGTTAGTGCACACCTAATATTTGTCATATTTGCTATGCTATGTTATCTCAAAAAATTAAATGTCACAATAAAAATTTTGTATTTTCTTTATTAGACACAAGTAACACATCGCCTGAAAAGTGCCCGATCTAACAAAGAAAACACAATTTTTTGGGAAAAAACACACCTCCCTAGCATTTCTAGTACGTTTTTTGTAGCACGATTTATCTTTGTCTTCAAAATAAGATTTAGTTTCGGCAATCACTTGTTCATTGGGGCCAAATCTCTTTTTCTGGAACTTTTTTTGAGGTATGCAAACAAATTATAACCGCTTGGGCCTAATACCTTTGACTTGGCCGTGTAAATGCGCAGTGATATTATATACATTTTACTGGCGGGGATTATAATGCTGCGCTCCTCTACATATCTTTCTTTCAAATTGAATTAAATCGTTTATTGGTGTACTATTTAATTGCATTTGATAACCCTGGATTTCAGAGGATTCATTTGATTATTATGTACGGTATTACGGAAATGCAAATGTTTTGTGTATTCTGTCGTATCATTTATGTTGAGTTAGGTTAGAGAAAAATTCCTGGTCTTCAAGGAAATGATGATGTGAATGTGATTTAACCTAAACTTTGTCTGGTAGTTTCTAGGCGGAATAAAGAATTTGGGTTTTGTGAGTGGATTTTATAATCGAATTAGGCTCTCTTGGTGTCCGAGAAAGGTGTTATTAATTGACTTCCAGGAACTGATATTTATATTCCCTTAAGTGACTTGCTCTGGTTACCTAGAGTGAAGACTCCTATCTGTTATTTTTCAAGATACCACCTTACTGAAAGGTTGTTTCATTACCAGTGTAATAATAAGGTAAAGGGAATAGAGAGGACCAGATAAGCTGCTTGGCTTGCTTTTCATAACCCAACTTTATTTAATCAGTTAATTTACTGTACTTAAAAATTTTTTATTTTATAAAACATAAAACTCGGAAATAAATTCACTCACAACAACTCATATGGTGAATATTGCAAATGATTAATTTGATTTGAACTCAGAAATTTGGGGGCGTGTGGCGGCAACCATTGCTTGGCTAGAGTTAGTACAAATTTGTGTGACCTCATGGGAACAGCATAAATGAAATTGTAAAATGAAAGGGGCGAGGTCACCCTCCCCCCGTCACCGGCATCCCTGTATGTGCCACCCAGCAGCCGAAATCGACCCACCGGAAGTTACGATCCTCTACACGCGACACAACAACAACGTAACATGGAAAACATCAATAACAAAGAACTACTTTTCTATGACGCGCGGAGTAACACCATACAAACCACGCGCAGCAAAATCGCTGAATATACATAAATGCAACCGTGCGAATTGCAACCTGGCATAAATGCATTTATGTATCTTCATAGATCGCATGTCAACATTTTAGAATTAAGTATGATTGTAAATTAGTATTAAGTTATCATTCGGGCTAGAAACATTAAAATATTAAATAAATAAAATTAATTAAATATTAAAGTCGTAAAAATAAATTAAATAAAGTTTTTCTGAAAATATAAATTAACAATTTGTTTTTTTTTTATAATAAATTCGGTTCGTAAAACGTATGTGGCGCAGTTGATAGCGGATGTTTTTTAGCATTTAAAAAAAAAACCTACGAAATAAATAAATAATTAATGTGCAAAGTGTTTCTAACTATATTCGGAGTAATAAGTGCTCGTGTCAAAGGTTTATTGACACTAAGTGAATATAGATATATAAAAAAAAAATAAATAAAAATAAAAATCAAGTGATAATAATAATAAAGTAATAATAAATAAATTAATAATATTTTTTTTTCCTGATATCTATTGCCCTGACCCACAGTAAGCAATAGAACATAATAAACATATAACATAAAAATACGACAAAGCGTACGTACCTGAACAGTAAAAAATAAAAAAAATAATAAAAATAATAAGATAAAATAATTCCAAGAAACAAAGAAAAAGAAGAGCTGAAAACAATTTCGACAGTACATTGAAATTGAAAGACGCATAAGATGAATGCAGTTACAACAATAACAATCATCACATGGTAAGCGATTTTTTATAATAATTATTGTTCGAAAATTTCCCTCTACCCGAAAGAAATAACTTAATATCTCACAGAAGTTCTACGGTTTATAGAATTTCAAATTAAAATAGAAACTAACACTATTTAAACTTATTAAAAAAAAAAAAAAAAACATTGAAAACTTAAAAGAAATCGAAAAGAAGAAATTAAAATTTTTACGGAATTTCTACGGTTTATAGAATTCCAAATTAAAAATAAATATTTTTTTTTTTATCTTAATATTGATTTTAAATAAACTAATTTTTAAAAATTATATATAAAACTAATTGACTTATAGTCTATGAGTCAAAATCTAGATCGGAACATTGTTAACGAAAATCCCGGTTATAGGATCTTTAGAAAGCAAAATTTATCTTTAGAAATTAAAAAACTAACAGAAAACTTTAATACAATCTTTAAAATAACTACTGAAACGATCGATCATAAAAACACTCAAAAACTTATTAAAATGAGTCAATCAGAAAATTTTGATACTGAAAATTGCGCTACTGACTTATTTAAAAGTCTTAGAATCCCCGACGCTGTGAAAGACCTTCCGCGGTACGAAGGTAGTAGACATACGCTCTATGAGTTCATAGAGAATGTTGAAGAAATTCTGTCCCTATGTAACGCGATAGACGGGCATCCATGCTCTAAAATCTACCTCAGAGCAATTCGCAATAAAATTACGGGTGAGGCTAATGAAGTCGTCACGATGTACGGAACACCTCTAGAATGGGAGGCAATAAAAGATAATCTTATCACTCATTACGCGGACAAGCGTAATGAAACAAACCTGGTGAGGGACTTATACAGTATCTCACAAGGAAGTGATAGCCTAGAGAAGTACTTTGCTAAAATTATAGACATACAGAGTACTATAATCAACCATGTCAAATTAAACGAAAGCAATGCTATCGTAATTAGAGCTAAACGAAACCTATATCAAGAAATGTGCCTCAACACATTCTTGGCCGGTCTAAGGGAGCCAAAGGGCTCTATGATTCGGGATATGCAGCCTACCTCGCTCACTGAGGCATTTACAAATTGCCTCAAGGAACAGAATATGTCCTACATGAAGAAAGGGACAAACATAAATATTGTGCCTGTTCCGCATAGAACGGCTCCAAGAATCCTAAACGGAAATCCTTTACGGAATAATTACCCAAGCAGCCCACCTATCTTTCAAAACAGAAATTTCTATCCGCGACCTAGCCATCAACCTACCCCTCAATATTATAATCATAGGCCGTTTACCCACCAAACCCAATTATGAACAGAGGTGGTCAAAACAGCAACTATAAACCTCCAATGGTTCCTCCAAGAAGGGTAGAACCGATGGACACCTGGTCCAGCAAAATTCCCTATAGACAATATTCGATTATGAACCCCAATCATAATCACTTCAACCAACATTCAAACGGTTCAAACGGTAACCAGCTACATAGACAAAATAACTACCAATTCCAATCCAATGGACCTCCGAAGTTCCGGGCTCAGGAAAATTTCAATACTGAGGCCAACGTCGAAGATCAATTGGAACAGCCTGAAGAGGAAGCACCATTATACTTCCCTGATTTAGAAGAAGGCGAAGTAGATGATGTAAATTTTCATCCCGAAGCCTCTCCAACGGAGTTGGATACATAGATGTAAATAGACATCAAACATATACGCTTCCGTACATACATGTACGGTTAAATCAACAAAAAACATTAAAAATACTTATTGTCACTGGCTCTAATAAATCGTTTCTGAACCCAGAGTTCATCCTTCACGGATACGTACCATAGCCCCTATCAATGTAAAAACCATGTTTAACACCCATGCTATAAACCAAAAGGTAGTAATTCCAGGACTTATGGAGTTCAAAACCAGAGAACCCATGGAATTCCTTTTGTTCAAGTTACACGAATACTTCGATGGCTTAATGGGACTTTAAATAATGCAACAACTTGGTGTTACATTAGATCTAGCCAATTCAATCCTAAAAACAGATAAAGTAAAGATCCCTTTACTGTTTAAACCAAATGATTCATCTAAACCATATTCTATACTACCAAGAAGTAAGCTTACCGCTGAATTTCCGGTAGACGTAGAGAACGGCGATATATATGTGATGCCAACTACAATCAATGGCAATCTAATTATCCCCGAGGGAATATACCATAGTAGAAATTGGTACGCTACTTTGGAAATAGTCAATTATAGCAATCAACAACACACTTTCCTTATCGAACAGCCAATTAAAGTCAAGCTGTTAAAAAAATCTTAGCGGGTCGAATCCCACCATTGCTATATACAAGAATTGGATGAAACACAAAACGAAGATATCACAAAACTGATTAGAGTCCAACATCTCAATCCCGAAGAAAAAATAGCCATCACTAAACTTTGTCATCAATACCAAGATCTATTTCTCAAAACGGAACAACGATTTTTACCAAAAGTTATCGGTACCCTTTTGTCCATAAAGAGGAAGTAAAGAAGCAAATATACAAAATGCTACAGGATGGAATTATCAGTCCCAGCTTCTCTCCTTGATCATCACCCGTATGGATTCCATTTGGACTATCGCAAATTGAATGAAAAAACGATTGATGACCGATATCCGCTACCGAACATCACGGATATTTTGGATAAATTGGGAAAATGTCTGTATTTTTCGACATTGGATCTAGCCTCTGGGTTTCACCAGATAGAGGTTAGAAAGAAGATATTCCTAAAACGGCTTTCACCGTAGACCACAGGCACTACGAATATGTGAGAATGCCTTTTGGTCTTAAGAACGCACCATCGACATTCCGGCGAGTCATGGATAATGTCCTTGGTGAACTACAAGGCAAATCGTGCTTATGCTACATGGACGATATTATCGTCTTTTCCACATCGCTCCAAGAGCACATGGAAAGCTTAAAGCACGTTTTCAACAAACTCAGAACAGCCAACCTAAAAGTACAAATGGATAAGTTAGAATTTCTCCATCGAGAAATTACCTTTCTGGGCCATATCGTTACGAGCGATGGGGTTAAACCAAATCCCGATAAAATAAAAGCAATTAAAGATTTTCCAATTCCTAAAACGGAGAAAGAAATTAAAAGCTTTTTGGGCCTCTTAGGATATTATCGGAAGTTCATCAGAAACTTCTCCGAAATTACCAAGCCCTTAACGGAATGGTTGAGGAAAGATCAAAAGATCACACTTGACACTAGATATATCCAGTGTTTCGAATACTGTAAGGAGCTGTTATGCAACGAACCCATATTACAGTATCCAGACTTCTCTAAGGAATTCATCCTTACCACTGACGCGAGCAATGTAGCCATTGGGGTCGTCCTTTCACAAGGACCTATAGGATAAGACAAGCCTATTTGCTATGCATCCAGAACCTTAACGGTCACATAACAAAATTACTCTACTATAGAGAAAGAACTTTTAGCCATCGTCCTGGCAACTAAGTACTTTCGACCGTGCTTATTTGGCCAAAAGTTCAAAATTGTCACAGATCATAAGCCACTGACATGGCTTTTCAATCTCAAAGAACCGAATTCCAAATTGGTTCGATGGAGATTAAAATTGGAGGAATACGATTACGAAATCGTTTACAAAAAGAGTGCAAAGAATACCAATGCGGATGCACTCTCACGAATGCAACCCGAACTTAACATTATCAACAACTTAAATACCTCCGAAATTTCAGATTCCTCTACGGATACCCAAATCTCAAACAACGACGGACAAACCATTGAACCATCTTCCAATACACCTATATATCAATTTAATTCTCAATTGATCATAACTGTTGATCCTGAAATGCAAGGGATAAATATACATGCCAAGGCATCACATATCAACCATCCGCCTAAACATTTCGACACAAGTAACCAAACATCGAGTAACAGGAATATTGTCTTCCAAATAACTACGGAAGCTTACCGAGAGAAATTCGGCAATTCTCACAAACCATATCTGGTAAGAACACATACTCTCTTAACAGATGTGTTCAATCCTGAGGACCAACAATCCATAATAAGGAAAAGGCATGAAGAAAATCACCATCGTGGAATAGTCGAAAACCACGAGTTCATTAAAAGAACTTACTATTTCCCGGATATGAAGGACATTATCACAAAGTACATCAACACCTGCACGGTATGCCTTCAGACCAAATATGACAGACATCCACCGAAGATAGAGTATGAGATCACAGAAACACCAAAACGACCTATGGAAATTGTCCATATGGATTTCTGTTTCTTCCAAAATCTGCATTTCTCACACTCCTGGACAAGTTCACAAAATTCGCTGGAGCCTTCTACGTGAAGACCCGCACTAGCGATAAAATTCAAAGAAAACTTGAGCGATTCTTCAGCATACACGGTAAATCAACAAAAATCATTACCGACAATGAAGGAAATATGAACACACCCTCGTTCAAAACCTTCTTAAAAGAACATTATATTGAATTACACCACACATCATCATATTCGTCAACAGGGAATTCTCCTGTTGAAAGATTGCACTCAACTCTTCAAGAACTTGTCAAAATTGCACATTTAAATTCTCCTCAATTAAGTATTAAAGAGTTAATGAATCGTGCTATTTTCTCCTACAATAACTCCATCCATTCAACAACAAAATTTACACCGTTCGAATTATTGAGTGGACATTATACTATTTTAGGGAAACCTATCAATCCCACACCTCCAAATGTTCAAGAATACCTTCTTAATCATACCTTAGCATATGAGGAGCTATGCAAGCGTATACATGAGGAAACTGATGCAAAAAAGGTTAAGTTAATCGATAAACTGAATATTGGTCGAGATAAACCTCCAAAAATGAGAATCGATCAAACAGTGCACATCCGTAATAAAAAACACTCAAAGATCAAACCCGGATATGTCATTAAGAAAATTCTTCAAGATAACAAAGTAACCGTAATAACTAAAGACGGCAAATATCACAATAAATTGATAAAGAATCCATTTCAGGTGCACGCTCGTCACGAGCCAGACGCTGAAAGTGACCGACCTGAACAACAACAAGGGCTTGATACCGGTCAAGATGGGCCAGACCAGAATAATCAATAGTTATAAACGGATCGTCCACGTTATCGAGATCCAATTCTATGAACAAATCTTCGTGTTATCCAAGGTAACATCGACATAGTCGAAAAAACCGTTACTGGCAATATAGAATACAATTATGCATTTAAAAACAAATTAGAAATCCTTGAACACAAATTTAAGGAACTACAAGACAACGTTAACCTTTTGAAACCTACACGGATCAAAAGAGGACTTATTAATGGACTAGGTTCCTTGATCAAAGACATTACAGGAAACTTAGATCAACATGATCTAGACGAAATCAGTTCCGCAATGCACAGCCTTTATGAGAATCAAAATAATCTAAATAAACAAAATGACGCTCAAATCGAGATAAATAAAGGTATGATTGACAGATTCAATTACGTACAAAAATATGTAAAGGACAGTAACAAGAAAATCGCATTTGAATTAAATAGGCTCAGTAACACAACACAATCGGGAATACAAATGATAAAAATAGATCAATACATCTTTAAATTAATTAACACAATAGATACCTTAACCCAACATATAGACGACATTTTAGACGCACTCAGCTCAGCTAGACACAGACGCATCTCTCGACATTTATTATCTAACAACGAAATTCACTTTATCAACGACTTACTGTACCATGACCGAATTGAAATTATCAACCCAAACAATATTTACGATCTATTGACATTACAAGGATTTTACAATCAGTCTAGAATTATTCTCAGTATACAAGTTCCGACCTTTTATGGAACGATATTCAGTTATTCCAAAATTAAACCAATTCCATCCAAAAACCTCATAATTACCCCAATTCCCTCATATAATATCATCCTAAACGAACAAAATTACAATCAATACATCGTACAACCATGCAACGAATTGGAAAACACGTATTATTGCACCAAACAATCATTACAACCAATAAGCAACACCTGCATACCAAGCATCATTTCACAACAACCAGCTCAATGTAATCACACTGTCTACGAATTGGAAGATGAAGTCTCAGAAATCATTACTGGGAAATTGTACGTAGCCGCACCAACAGAAGTAGAATTCACATCTACCTGTCATCAATCTACGAAGTCCATCAAAGGCCAAGCGTTAATTAAATTTGACAACTGCGATGTTAACATCTCGGGCATTACCTATAGCAGTACCAAATATGTCTACCGGGAAGACCGGATCGTCATTATACCATATCACGACGTAGCAAGTCAAAACGTTATACAATCATTGTCGTTATCACAAATGACTAATTGGACCCTACAACATAGAGATCACATCACGCTATTACAAGAGCGGGCGTTATCTCACAGCATACAAGCATACAGCATTACAAGCATAATTGCAATCTCTATTATTGGAATCATAATGTATTGTATCTGGAAAAGATGCTACAAAGTCACACAGCCTGTAGCAATAGAAGTCAATACATCGTCAACAACGGAACCAAAGACCATAAGGAAATCCCTATGGCCTTCTCTTCGGCGGGAGGAGTTACGATCCTCTACACGCGACACAACAACAACGTAACATGGAAAACATCAGTTACAAAGAACTACTTTTCTATGACGCGCGGAGTAACACCATACAAACCACGCGCAGCAAAATCGCTGAATATACATAAATGCAACCGTGCGAATTGCAACCTGGCATAAATGCATTTATGTATCTTCATAGATCGCATGTCAACATTTTAGAATTAAGTATGATTGTGAATTAGTATTAAGTTATCATTCGGGCTAGAAACATTAAAATATTAAATAAATAAAATTAATTAAATATTAAAGTCGTAAAAATAAATTAAATAAAGTTTTTCTGAAAATATAAATTAACCATTTGTTTTTTTTATAATAAATTCGGTTCGTGAAACATAAGTCGGAAGTGACCGCTTCCATAGCAATATTTTGGTTCTAAATTAATTGTACAATAAAATCGGCCCAAATCAGTTTTTGCAACATTTAAGCAGAAATCTCAAAAAATTATTTTTCAACTTAAATTCTGCCACTGTACAACCCAGACGAATTAATTGATCGGGATGAAACTTCATACTCAAATATTCCGAATTTTACTACACAATTTTTAAAAACCTCTTACTTTTATTTAATCTGTAAAACAATTTAACTTAAATAAATTAAAAAAATATAACATAGAAATTTGTAGTCTTTATCTTAACTTTTGTGATAATATTATTTTTGAATATTCCAGATCGGATTCGAGCTGTTTGTTCATCATCAGTATGATTGTTAACTACAGAATTTTAATTTGAATAAAACGACCGAAATTTGTTGTTGGTTTTGCTTTTATAGTGTTGATCGTTCCGTTTAATATTAGTGGATTGTTCCGTTCTTTGTATATTTCGTACTCTCCTGTATGATTTGCAAATTCATTTGTATGTCTGTATATGGATGCTAATTCATACTTAAAAAAAGCTAATTCATACTTAAACTCCAAACCCATTGACCGGAAGTGGTGCCTTCCATAAGAGCTTTTTGTTTTTTGCAAATAGTTTGAGAAGCTTGTAGCATTTACGAAAAAACGATTAAGACAAAAACGTTGCAAATTCAATTTCAAACAAATTAGTTCAGATCATTTCTTACATTTTCCCGGAAATCCCATCAAATTTCAGCATCTCTACAGTTCAAGCTGAGTGAATTAAACTTCATACTTAGCTTCTTCTATTAATTGGGAGATCCTGCCGAAATTTGGTGGAATAAGCAGATTTCCGCAAGTGGCAGATTAAATGGAAGCTTTTTCAGTTTTAGCAATGAAGTTGGAAAGTTTAGCATTTACAATAAAACACAAAAATTAATAGATTTAAATATTAAATTTTCAACTAACAAAAGTCGACCTTGATGGTTTTCTGAAATTTAAACAGTGATAATGATTTTTGAATAACAAAAACAGTTTTACCTGAAGTCCTGTAAGTTTAATTTTTCACTTAAGAAATCAAGTGTGGTGTATTCGAGATCTATGTATACAATCGTGGTGAAAGAAAGTCGGGCGTTGTTTACGATATATTCAACTCTACATTTTACTTTCTTTTACGTAGTAAAATAAAGTATAGTAAACAAGAAAAATATATTAAAAATAAATTTCTATATGTGCGAGGTTGCATGCAGACTAAATGTCTGTAGCTTCTCTAAAGACCGGACGGATTGCCTGATCAGAATGAGACTTCATTCTTAAGCCTTTCTTGGAGATCCTAATGATTTTTGGCTGAAATCAAGAGGCTGCCTCCATAGGACCTTTTTCGTTTTTTGCAAATATTTTGAAAAATATATCATTTACGAGAAAATCTATAACGATTCAAATCGTTGAAAAAAATAACTCTTTTTTTGTATAGTTGGGATGAAAAAATATTGACCTCGTGCTTACGAGATGTTGTGCAGACTAAATGTCTGTAGCTGCTCTAGAGTCTAGACGTATTAACTGATCGAAATGAAACTTCACTGATCAGGTAAGTGAGCCGAAAGTGGAAGAAAAATATATTAAATTACGATAAAAACGATCAGTTTTCTAAAATTTAAGCGAAAATGACGATTTTTGACAAAACTGTGTTTCAAGAAAAATTCGGCGTCTCAACAGCCCAGACAAATTGATTGATCGATGTGAAATGTGGCGGACTTCTGTCAAAATACTAGATGTTAAACATGAGATGGTGCAGGCAGTCTCCGGGCTACCTCTAACCTCCGATATGGCGCAATTATTGGCTGTTATAACACTGGAAAGCTTGAACACATGAATCAAAAATTTTACCAACAAAATCAATAAAGATCAACATAACTTTGACATCATGGATTGAGTGCCATTGGTCGGGAGGAACCACTGGGCTTTCTGGAATTGAGTGGTAGCAAGGTAACAACAAGGAGTATAAGCTGGGCCAGCTGGTTTCAAGAAGAAAGAAACAAACTACTCGTAATTTAGGATAGTTAACCGGATGCAGAATCGAAGCCTCATAATAAGACATTTATTAGTCAGCAAGAATGGGATTGACGGCGGATTACCTCGTGCGGATGGTTTCAACGATAGTAACCCAGAGTTATGCAGCAAAATATAAGAAACCCGTTGCAGATGCGGCGATGATGTCGAAGAACAATTGTTGCAGGTACGTTTAGACTAGATAGATAGGCATACCTTGAACGAATGCTGGGCTGATCGATATGGGATTATTGGAAGCTGGAAGATTGTGCAAACCCTAACATACGACAGACATTGCAGAGCTCACCATAGTATGCCCTTAACATTACCAACTCAAAACATAAATAATATTTCCGGCCGAGAAAGTTGGACTGCCCACTTGGTGAGCATTCACTAATTCAATCATTTTTCCGGCCCAGGCAGGTTTTATAAGTTATAAACGATTTTCATATAAATTTATATTAGTCCTTCTTGAACCGGGGACATTGGCCAATCCTAACATACGACTGGCACTGCGGAGCTCACTATAAGCTACCCTTAATATTTTCAACTCATAATATGACGCATTAAAAAATTACCTGGGATGAAAACTAGGATAACATCATATACATACTTACTGAAGGGGGCATCTTCCATAGGAGCTTTTTCTTTAACATACCCCACTTGATTTCTAAAGCGAAAAATTTTACTTACCGGACTTTTGGTAAAACTGTCTTGTGCAAACATTATTCGACCTGAAACTTCAGAAAACCAACAATGTCAATCCTTGTTGGTTGAATATTTCATAATTAAATCTGTTAATTCTTTGTCGTTGTTTGTCAATGCTAAACTTAAAATGCTTGAAAAATTGAAAGACGGTAAAATTTATAAAACGATCTGAATTAACGATCATTTGTGATGTCATATTCCAAATTGATAAGTTTCACGCCGACATTTAATATAAAAAACATTAAAGTGACTTTAGGTTTACCCTGCAGCTTGGCATTGATTATCAGTAATTCACAGCTGCTACAGGTAAAATTAAATGAACGAAAAGAAAATTCTATTTTCACTTAACTACACATACACATTACATTAACATAAGGAATGAACAAAACTCTGAATAAAAGCAAAAGTAAATTCTCACGCACCAAAAACAAAAATAAAAGTGGAAAAACTCGACAAAAATAGATTTTTAAACATTTAATAGTAATAATGATCATACGTGAAAATTTTTCACTTTACAGTATTAATAATTTTCCAGGGGTCTTATAATATGTTTATTTTCTGATGCTAATATTCTATAAAACTTCTACTTGTACATAGGTTTTTCCATAACCACCGCCCACAAAAGTTCTCCAGATTTTTTATTTTCCATTTGTTCGAAGTAATAACTTTTCTTCGGAAAACTTTCAAAAACTTTACGTGTTGCATGGTAAAATTATATTCTTATTACTTATATAATGTGTTTGTCATTATTACAAAAAATATTATACATACATTGTACATGTGGAAACGGATATTGTGTATAGGCGGGGTTACGGTTGTGGAGAAGAACCAAACCAGCTGGAAACGAAAAATTATTTCTACATTTTATGGAACTGGTAATTGATGTGTAGAAAAGAACGATAGTTCAAAAGATTTTCAGAAAAACGAAAATACTTTACGGTGTAATTATTTTGAACTATATACTCGTGTGTCTTCACTTCATCAGTCCTGAGTTAAGTATTTATAAATATTACAATTTTTGCGTTCGTGATCATCGTAATAATCATTTACAAGTCATACAGTATTGGATCCAGATGGCGAAATTTGCTGATGATGAAATCTGATATCGATGAAAATATTCGTAATTCTCTATTTTGTAAATTAACCTCAACTCAGATAAAATTTGAATTTAGTTTCAGGATGGGTCTGATAATGTTGAATATCTTAAAATTCTGCCAAATAATCGATAAACTGTTTATATTTTCCAATATTTCCAGATGGATATCGATCTATCCATATACCAATTCGGTAGTTCATCACACTAGGAATATTTTAAAATGTGGTTGGAGTGAGCCTCATTGGTTCTTTGAGAAAAACGGCTTGTAGTTCAAAATTTCACCAGGAGAAACTTGATCTGGTTATACTAGTTAGATAGACTAGTTTCTATAGGTAACATTTTATTTTTCGCTGAGGTTATTTGAAATTGACTTTTATTTGAAATTAAAGATTTATCCAATAAAATAGTTGCACCGAACCACCCCCTAATTTGGTATACCTACGGTGATGGTCAGCTCAAGATTATGGCTCTTGAATTTCTGCTTAGTAAAATCTCTTCACCTAATAAAAGTTTCCAACGGTCATCATCGGAAAATTGTTAAAAATTAAACTAATTGTTGATAAAATATCAGTGTAATAGGAATTACACAATCGAGAGTTATGTAAGACCATTTCGATAGTTTTTCTGGATGTGGATCCATTTAAGTTTGTACCGGTTGATTGACCTCTGAAAACGCCACACTGACTGTCTAGTGTTCATGTGCAGTGTTCTGGTTACACCAACATTCTGTCATTGCTCAATTTGAAACTACTCTTGATCGGTGCGTATGTTTTTCATTAAAGTCTGCTCCAATAATGTACTTTTCTCAGATAAGGTATAAGAGTTATCTTTCATTAGGTTGTATCGCGATGACCTGTATTTTCAATTAACTCTCAGTTGGTGATGTTGGCCTTGGTGGCTGAGTGGTTGTTGTATTGCTTTAAACTATTTCATTTCCTTCGCTTGCATTGTTATTTAAGTGTATTGTGAGATATGCTTGATATTCTGTGTATAGGAGAATGTTTTGTAAAGTGTGTGTCAGCTGAAAATATCAATATCAACAGCCCGTTGGAATTCCAATCTGGTGTCACTAACTGTTAGCTATTAACTGCAGGAACCTTTATGCTATTACCAGTTTTTTGAGTCTTAAGATAATTTATTCAATAGTTCTTTCTCATTTCTGCATTCCACCTAAAAAAATTACAACATTTGATTGCCAGGATCAGCGCCGTTATCATTTTTGCTCCAGCTTTATCAGCTTCAGTATATTGTAATCTGGTTGGAATCCATGAACTCTTTTAAATCCTAGTAGATTTCAAATATATTTATTGATTAATTACTGGCCACAGATTTGGATGTTACGCCTTTTTGCCTTCATTCCATTTCTCACCTAACTAACGTTACATTTCAATTCGTCTGGTGCCAACGTATATCGCACTATTTGCCACTTCGGTAACATTAATTTTAGCTTTCAAATTAATATTTTTCGCATGCTGTATAAGATAGCGGAAATTTCTCAGCGGAAAATAAGAAATTTCGCTACTCGCCGCAAGTGGCAGCACTATCACAAAAGAGAATTTATTTTGTTATATATTGTTAATTATAGTGAAAATTCTAATCAATCAATTTTCCCCAAATTTTCTTCGTAGTCTCAGTATGACCTAAGCTATTAGAAAAACAATCGAAAGTATTGGTTACTATTGGAAGTTTTTGAAATATTGGCCAACAACTGAAAATAAACTAATAAAAAAATTTAAATTTTCAAAATTATTGGTTATGAAATGGCCAAGTTTTGTCCAGCATGAACAGATCCTAAAATGTTGTCCTGAGTTTTGGACCCCTGATCAATACTTTTATCCAAATTTCATCGTCATTCTTTTAGAATGGCGGAAAGACGGAATATTGTTAAATTTCAAGATTTCAATCACCGAGTTCCTTTACTTCGGAGATCAATCAATTTGTAATTTTAAGAATCACTTTTAATATTTTATTCCGCTGGGATGTTTTATTTAGTGAAAAAAGAGATACAAAATGATTAAAAAATTTCCGCTGGTAATTAAATAACAAAATAAATTCTCTTTTGTGATGGTGCTGCCACTTGCGGCGAGTAGCAAAATTCCTTATTTTCCGCTGAGACATTTCCGCTATCTTATACAGCATGTTTTCCACTTCTTGTATCCTTACTTTTAGTTGTGTAATAATTCTATTAAAATTATTCTTTCTGTAGTCACTCTACTCGAAGTATTTTATTTTATCGGGGACACATTCTATTGATTGATTTATACTTCATAAAATATTAGAATAACCAAAAATTTACCTGCCTAACCTCATCAGATGAACAACAAAAATAAATACAAATTTTAACGAGATGGCGGTCGATTTGATATGGTTTGTTTAGTATATTAATTTTAAAAATTAATGAATTAAAAACAATGTTGTCGATAAACCTAAATTCAATCAATTGCATCAACAAAAGCTGGAAGTACAAACTATTTTAATGACAAGTTATCTAAAAATTGAAAATTTCACACAACCCGTAAATCAAATTCAACCTACGAGTATCAGTCGAACCAATACCACAAAATCCACGATTACGAATTATTTTATGTTTCGTATAGTCTGAACGAAGCCGATTTAAATTTGTGGAAGATTGACCTGTTTAAGCTTATCCTATCATTAGAGCTAGATATTTTTTAAGATTCTGTCACAAACTGCTGTATTAGTCATAAGAGTCATTGGTGCTTGTTAATCGTCCTCACACTCTCCTCAACATTAATGTCTTAAATGTTTTAAAATCTTGTCTTGTATGTTTTTGTGGCTACATAATTTAACTTAAGATTTCGATAAATCTTCTTTATCATCAATGTAGAGACATCGACTGATTCATTTATAAAAAAAACCTCATTATAGTACGAGTATTTCACCACACAACCAATTCTAAATTGAACGTACAAATTTACGTGTATATATGTATAAGATAGATGGCACTCCATTGAGGAAAGACCTCATTCATTCTATTTTCGTAGGAACTTAAATTATCTTTATCATTTCTGGTGTTGGTTCTTTGATTCGCAACCTCCGATTATTATATAGCATTGTGTTGTTGTTTGTATCGGTTCTATAATTTTCACCTTGTCTGACCGACGATTTTTTTGGGGTCAACTGTGCCGTCTCACAATCCTTTGCAGTCAGTTTTTGAAATTTAACATTCAGCATATCTTATTAAATTTGTGAGAGGCAGTGCCTCTATTCACAGAGTGTTGTTTTTTACCTTTTTTGGAAATGGTCGATAAATTCTAGGATAAAGGAAAGTTTGCAATAAACCGACTTTCCGGCCCAGACACTATGTTAATATTTGATACATTTTTCGATTTATATATTTCGGTTGTTACATTCAAATCATCAAAATGTCGACATGTTTTCGGCAGGATAGTTTTGATTGACATTAATTGTATAGATTTACGTCAACAAATAATGTACTGTAAAGCTTTAGAACAAAACTTACATTTATATAGAGCTTACTTACAGTTTGTTAACTAGGCCATATTTTGTTAACGAAATGTTTGCTGACCTCACCTCTATATCACCTTAGTTTCATTTATTCCCTATGATAGGGCTAAGCAACATGAGGGAGCCCTTGCTAGTTAGTAAAGCGGTTAGCCCCTATTATTCCAAATGATTTTTCACTAATTCCATAAAAAGGGCCAAGCCGATTCACCCGTGGGGTGAAGGGTGAATCGTTTCGGAAATTTCGTAGGTTTTGTAGAAATAAAACAGTTTTTATCATTTTTTTCGGACATTTACCGATTTTGGACTTTCACCGTAGCATATCGTAGTCGATTAAACAAACGGGACTGATAAGTTCAAATTGATTGGTTGAAGGACGCTTTATGTTAATATAAATGGCACCTGTGTGATGCTGATGGTTAACTGTAGGTGAATGAATGAGCATTAATTGATTAGCCTTGTAATCAATGTTGTAGTATTTTATTTTTATAATTTGCCAAAGCCTTAAAAATTTAGTTAACCGATTAACTATCGATATAATTGTTATTAAAACCACAACAAATATTTTTTATTTGTAGAACCCAATAATTGTAAACTTGTCTTTGCTTAATAAAAATTTGTAATTTTAATTTTTCCAGGTAAATTATTTACCTAAATGTTATAGTTAAATTCTACGAATTGTAAAATACCTTTAATTTAATTAATTAAATCAAAAATGGAAATACTTTACCTCTCGATAAACAAAACTATTTATGTTTCGGATGGTCATTGGTGTTAATGAAGAAAACCATACACATACATTTGTAACCGAGTAACCCTAAATAACGTTTATATAAGACCACAATTGAGTTATGTGGTGTGTTGTACCTGGTACTCGTATGTATAGTAGAATTTTATTTGGTTTTCGTATCCCATATGTAATTCCACAAATAAATAATTTCCCTATACAGGGTGAACCCACAAATAAGGCATGATGTACAAAACCAAATGTGAAGCTTATGTTGAGAAAACGATACTTCAAGTTCTGTTTAACACACAAAATCCTGGAAACACGGTGTAGCGTAGCTGCAATAGTCGGGTTCTATAAAGTAAATTATATGTCGAAAAATATGTCGCAAGTTGTTGAGTTCAGCAAGTCAATGATTTAAATCAAGAACAACTTACAGCGATTTAAACAATTTAATCAATCAAAGATAAAACGATAATTTTACATTTTACTGGTGGTTGATTACCTTCCTTTATGATCAGAATTGTTCCTACTTTTAAATCAGGTTGCGTTTCTGTCCAATATATGGGTTGTTGGGGTTGAAGGATTGATCGAGATGCCCCAAATTGCTTATGCAAATTCGAAACAATCCCCCAAACCCGGCAGATTCAGAAATTGTCTTTACGGCCTATCAATAAATGAGCAATTTGTTTGATTAATGTGGAAAACTATTCGAAGTTATATGGCGTGTTGTAGGTTAGTCGACGTAAATTACATTTTGCAGTCTGCGCCGCTGCTTTATTAAGACAGCCAGGACGGAAGAGGAATTCCCGATTGAATTAACATCCAATCAATTTTGTCGCTTATAAAAAATTCTCTAATAGCTTGAGAAAGCGTAGAAATGCTAAGCAGTTTGTATAGAGCTTATGTATTTAGTTATTTGCGCCGATGAAGTTGCTTCCGTTGTCGGAATTTTTTGGTAATATTTTTGAAATTCTTCAACACGACCATAACTAATCATGTTGACACTGTTGATGTTAGGTCCAAATAAACTGACCGAGTGACACCATGCAGGCGAAATATGCTAAATATGCCTTTATAGGAATCTTTCCACGTGGGTCCGTCTAATCCCACACAATAACAGTTTATTACACCATGGTATTATGTTGACCTCCCCTCTACAAAGCACATGGACTAATATTTGTCCTAATGTTTGGTAAAATTAACATATGTATTTCTTATCTGAAGCACATATCGTCTAAAGCCAATTCCGTTTCATTTTTCACAAAAACAATTTGTTACACACCCAGATAATGTTGACCTGCCCTGTAAATGGTTCATGAACTAACTTTGACCCAACGTCTGGTGGAGGTCTGGTGTAATAAATTATTTAATTTGGTAAACCGACATTTATATTTCTTATCTGAAGTTTTGCAATCGCATCGTTAATTTTACGATGTTGCAATATTAACTAAACTAAAATAAAGAATATACAAAGCAAGTTCAACTTTTTGTAAGGGGTGTAAATTGGGGCGATTTTATAGTTCAAATTCAAACTTTTACAAATCAATTTAAAATTGTTGCTCTTGTAGGATTTGAACTGTTATTAGAAGATTTCAATCTTAACTTGATTAGCTTCACCTGTTTTTGGCAAAAATTGTTTTAGGACTCTAGGAAAACTTTTTTATCAACAACTCTTTTTCAGAATGATTTTCATATTAAATGATTTTATGAAAGTTCCAACGGTTTTCCTATATACAGATCATTTTACTTTTAATCTTTTTAGATGTGGAGCTTTATTCGTTACACTTCATGCCGTTGAACTGCTGAAACTTACACAGCTCGTATACCTTAGTTTTAACCACTAAATTAGCTGAATTTATACCTTCACGAAATTCAAGCGCTTATCACCTGGTATTGAAGCTTTCGAAATACACACTTTTCTGTTATAAGTCTTCATCATTTCTCAAAATTTTGTTAATCGCCTATGCACGTCCACGTATTATTAAAGCTTTCGCAACATTGAAAATATTCTCGTTGTTGAAGACTGAGGTCAATAAGCGACCTTTCCCCCTGTTAAAATTTTTCCAAAACCCATTTTTCAAACACTAGAAGAAAACTAAAAATCAATCATATGATTAAGTGGCCTACGACTAAACAAATCAAAAATTTAAAATTTAGTTAGGTAAACACAATAAATGCTGCCCAACAATATTGCTTCTTCTTTCATATTTCTTTATTAGTTGTTCTCATCGCCAAGGTATCTTTCGACCTCCACAAAAATGATATGATATAATATGATATGATAGAGGCGTACAGGCCAGCCATAACGGCGATCCTAGGTACGTTACCATAATCCTGAAATATCAACAATCATATAACAAATTATATCTGAATGCGAATAATATTTCACCATCATGCGGGCCCAGGCCCTGCCTGCATCCTTAACAGATAAGGTTAGTTAGGAAAGGATGTTAGTCACAGAAACGACTAGGGCGAACCGCAGCAAAGTCATTTTCTAACAACTTAAATATATTAGAATGTTAGTCTCAATTAAATTCACACTCTAGATTAAAGTTTGTTAGTTAATTAATGTAAGTTAGTTGTGTTTGAGGTAAAGGATACTAATATTCATCATATGTATTCGGCATCAGTCCTACTAAACTGGTTAGGTTATTTAATTCACATCTATGGGTCATCTCATCACATACTGCTTGTAACCTTATTTTGCCCTATCTTCCCATCCAACACCATCTAACCGAGGGACTTCACGTTCGAAATGACACGGCAGTATTATCATACATATGATGACCTAAATATTCCGTCAATAATATCAAAATAAAAAAAAAATAATAAAAGAAATTAAAAAAAAAAAATTTAAAAAAATAAAATAAAATAAAAATTTAGATTCGGTATTGTCATTCAGCTACCTATATTTAAATTCATCCAACTAAAAGCAGGGTTAATTTATATCTAACATTTACACAACTTCACTAAAACATAGCCTGAATGCAACCAGAAAGATCGTCGAAAAACAACATTCCATAGCAAAAAGTCTTTGGATCGTTAACATATTTGATTGTATTGAGTTTATGCTCAAACCGTAAGTAATTAAATAGACCCCCTGATCAAGAATGTTGCAATCACAATCTTCCCTGACCTTCCCGTATGTAAAAAAAAATAAATAAATACTAAATTTTAAATAATAATAAAAATAAATTGAATTATATTTGCCGACAACTTTATTGTTTTAAATCAGGACTTTCGTCGACAAAATTTCAATTTATAGAATTGTTTAAAGTAAGTAAAAATTATTAAAATAAGTTATGAAAATGTATTTAAATTTAAATAAAAACCCAAATGGATAACACAATCCAACATATTTCAGCTCAAATGATAAATTTCCCGTGCAGAAAACTGTTTCTTCCTTTCATTAACATTTTATATATTTATCAATTTATATTATTCCACAAAAAGTCATTTTTGTCACAATACGGTGGCAACCCATTTTGAGTATACAAATTTTCGCTTATTGGGTAAGTTACAATTCGATCTGCTGTAATTTCAAATTTTGGTTTCTCGGATACCAATATTTTATGTACTTAAGTACATACAAAGGGAATTCCCTTGAAATGTCAGTTTCTATGTATACGATTATAAATTACCGTTCACATATATGTAAATAGTTATAATAACAATAACAATAATAAATAATTCACTTTTATATAATTAGAATGAAAATTAGAATAAAAAGATACTTCTCTGATTGTATATGTGTTGAACGTAATTTTCATAATAACTGTCTCAATTCACCTGTATTAACAGGTGAACTTCTAAAGAACAAAACTCACTCAAAAATAGCACATCACTCTCACACTACACATTCCTAAACTGATTTGAATTAAAATATTAATAATAATTTATTTAAAGGAGAGACAAAACACGTCTTTCCTCTACGACGATCAGTGATCCTCCTCCATCTTTCGACCTCCACAAAAATAATGACAATATCGAGAAAGGACCTTAAATTGTTGTCAAAATACCGGTGTGAATTCAATCAAGTTAAGAATTAAAATCCTCCAATAACAGTTCAAATACTTCAAGAGCGACAATTTTAATTTGACTTGTAAAAGCTTGAATCACCTCAATTTGAAATACAAAAGGTTGAAGTTGCTTTGTAGATTCTTTGATTCATCTAAGTTAAAATTGAAAGTAATTTAAAAAATCGTGAATTTGCTTTGTAAACAATTCAACTTGTTTTATAAAATCTTGAACGTTATTTGTATAAAGTTTAAATCACTTTGCAACATCGTTAATTTGAAGTGCAAGCCTATATCGCCTGAAGCCAATTCCGTCCAATTTGACACAAACATACTTTGTTATAAAGGGTGCCCCATCTGTTAGTTTTTCTTTTATATTAAAAAAACACATAATGTATGTTAGAAATTCAAAATTGTTTATTGAAAATAAAAGTTGGTTCTATGCCATTTATGTATAAATACAACATGGTTCATATGACCACCATGGCTCCTGTTACAGGCTTACATACGAACATCAAAATTTCTGATAATTTTTTTGCAATTATAGCAGTTCAATGACCTCAATTGCAGCTATAATGTTGTTCTTAAGATTTGAATTGTTTGTGGATCGTAGTTATACACTTTATTCGATCATCGAACTTGCTTGCCTTATAGTCGAGTGTTTCACGTTTTGTGTGACATGTGGCACCGTATTGTTGAAACCAAATTTCGTCTAAATCAGTTTCTTTCAATTTTAGCCACATAAATCCAGTTAACATGCCACAAAGAGATGGTTGAATCTTCACGAGCATTTTAACTTACAGCTGCTACTATTTCTCGAGTACGAACTGGAAGATTATAAGTTGTAACAAAATATGGTATAGGTTGCATTGAGGTGGGCCGCTAATTTGTTCGGTGCAGGTGTAAAGCACTGATATTTTTTTGTATTTAGGCCGTAATGACGATTAAATTTAATTTGTTTTATTGACCCTAGATAGCAAAATAATTAATAATTAAAAACAGTACCAACAACAATACCAACAAATAAACATTAAGCTATTAATTAACAACTTTTAGACATTTGACAAAATTTTGAGATCGATCTTTATTAAAGAAGAAAAATTCAATTAAATTCCAAGGTCGTTCTTTAGAAATGTAATCGATGTATTGATATTTTCTCCCCTAAAACCTGAAAAAGTGTTGTATTGGGGGCTAACGGAATATAAATCTAGAGATAGTTGATGATGATATATGATTATGATTATTGGTCTTGAATTTTCAAAATTGGGAAATCTAGTTAGAAATAATGAAAATTTCGATTCCGATCGCTCTAAAAATTACACCAAACGGAAAATTTTTTTTTACGCCACAATGTAGATTAAATATGAATTTTATTTATTGTCTCTGGAAGGCAAATCAATTAATTTACTATAATATGTAATGGTTGGGAGGATATAATGCATTAGAAAAAACTAAAAATGTATTTATTTATTTTATGCATTCAAACATTATAAGTAAACCAAATACAGTGAATTAAAGTTTTCATTATCTCTACTCCTAAACATGGGATATTGTAATAGATTAATGGTCATTAATCTTGAATACATTAATTATTAATTAATTTGCCATCTAGGGGAACAGTAAAAAACGACGATGTTTTTGCGGCATAAAAATATAAATTTATCGTTTGACGTAATTTCTCGAGTGATTAAAATTTATGGTCTAATTCACAAACTGTATATAAGCTCTGTAACTGTAAAATTACCAACATGTGTTAAAATGGTATTCACTAAATATAAGTCGGCTCTCTAAACGTAAGTTGTGTTCCGTAACTTTGCAGCACCAAATTTGATGACGTAAGTTACATATCAAAATTGCGAGAGCAAATAACTCTAAAAATCTGCCATTTTCTGAAACTGTTTTCGCATATACATATGTCGGTACCAATAGCATCTCTCATTCATATACCAACAAAAGTTGAAGCTAATGCCAATTGTAGTTTATGAGCTTTTAAATAAAATTTATTTGTTTAAGATTTTTTGCTTTTCATAAATTTCCCTAAATGTTGATAATGAAACACTTATACGTACAGTCGAAACAAATAATTCTCTGCGATATACACAGGAAAAATAATGTGTTTCATGTATATACAAACGAATATCGCCAACTGTACTATATGTTGTTTGACAACCGTACAATACATTCTTATTTTGATTTATTTCTAAATTAGTTTACATAAAATTCAATATTTTTATGATGAAAAACATACCAAATTTGTAACGCTAGTTTATGTCAATATTCGAGCGCCGCCACCGAATTTGATAGTTTATTTTAAAATAAAATGCACTTTGGTTACAGCGGTATATTCATTTCGCATTGATATACAGCAGCGAAAAATCTACAGTCCGTGAAACATTTTATATAGCACTGTATCTTTTTCTGTGTAAGCAATTTCTATAAAGTCACAGCTATAGAATTGTTACATTTTCTGAATCGGGCCAATAAATTGTAAATACATATTTTGAAGTAAACTTTCCATTTCTACGTCATTGTAAGACCAACCGTTTCTATTTTAGCGCCACATTTAGTGTCGTCGATGCATGAAGTGAAAGTTAATTTTATTGTATATGCGTTGTCTTGTAAGCTAGCTAAACTAAAATGGTAAACTATAGCTAAACTAACATGGTGTTTTCGAAGTGACATCTTTATTTGTAGATATTTGTTTTAATAAAATACTAAAATTATTAAAAAAAGTTGAATTTAAATACTTTTAAAACTCTCTCATAAATGTTGTCCCATTAATTTAAATATCTAAAGAACGTCCAAAGGTAATCCAACCAGTAAGGTGCTACTGTCTACAGTGTCATAACTAGAACGGTTCATTCTGCGAATTTTTGATGATAATCAGCTCTTGGATTTTTTCTAAGAGGTTAATTGCAAGGTTTGATACACGCCAGCAATTTAGTAACAGTAAATCAATTATATAAAATTAATTAGAAAGCCATGTTTTTTCGATCGTAACCGAATCTGTAATTGCATTACATATTTTAAAAAGAGTCACCTTCGGCCCACCCTGTTCAAAGAAATTTTAGTTATAATTTATATGAATTGGTGTAAAATTAATAATAAACTAGAAAAGATGTTATATAACTAAATACAACTTTACAATTAAATTTAAGCCTCCACCCACGCCCCTCCATAATCCATTATTTTTTAAAAATAACATTTTCATCATGAAATTTGGAAAGAAACAACACAGATTGATTTAAATTGATTATTTTTAAAATTTTATATGAAGTTTAAAAATAAAATAAAATTAATATTAATTAGATAAAAATTGAAATATTATTTTATTCGACACATACTTTTGATTTGGGTTCGATGGGAAATTAACAAAGTTTTTCTTGAATCCGATTTTCTTGTGTTGTGCTTTCGACGAAAGACAATTAATTTTGATTTTAGTCCATATAGACTCTTACATACGTTTTGTATAGTGATGCTGGGTTGTATAATAACGTAATGTTATTGATGTAGGTTTATATTTGTATCTAATCGGAGACTTCAAAGTTTTGAATTTTCTGTTGAAAATACGTAAGTTATCTAAAAAAGTTATTTATGGAATGAAAGATGTAATATGTACAAGTATCTATGTAGTTAACCAATCATCTTGAGTGGAAATTAAAACTTTATTTTTGAGATCATTGTAATACGAAATATTTAGTATTGTGCAATACTTGTGCAATACAGGCTTTTACAGTTAAAGGTAGAAATAATACTTAGAGGAGATACTTCGAGGACAATAGCAAACAACTGAAACTTTTATATGGCACCTTTACTAATAGTATCAAATCATACCTATAACGCTCACTAAATGAGGGGAGTAATGTATAGAGACCAACATCACTATTAGCTGAAACATAGAATTTCAGAATCCCAAAGAAATTAAAAGATAATGTCTTTGCTATACCAGCATAAAAAATGTTTACTGCCGAAGGATATATTAGATATTTAATTAATTATCGAAATGTTCGCCATTTCTATCTATGGTCTTTTGACATTTATCAAGTAGATGATTAATGCCTTCGAGCCATTTTTGCACATCTTCAACTTTCGTGAACCGCTGGTCTTTCAAATATGATGGCATCGATCTGAATCGAGAGCCAAATCTGGAGAAAACGCCGCATGCTGTAAAACTTCCCGCAGCCTAAGAAGAAGATGAGTTCCTGGGTTGGTTTTGTTGTATGTGACGGGCGTTGTCAGTCATGCAGTAATATCAGCTTCCGCCTTCCTTGGCCCGTAAATAGTGTTTTTTCCTCCACAGCATCACTTAATTTGATCAATTGGGCCTAGTTCAACTGTAACAGTTTTACCAGGTTCCAAAAGCTCGTAGTAAATGACTCCTTTCCAATCCCACCGCAGACACATAGCAGCACTTTCATATCCATTTTTGCAACTGATGTTGATGGTTGGCCTGGATCAACCTATGGTTTTCTACGTTTAGAATTATCGTACAAAATCCGCTTTTCATCACACGTTAAGATTTTGGGAAACAATTCTTTCTTTTATACCGAAGATCAAAAACCGACCAGTATCGACCATACTAAATTTCTGTCTATTAGTAGAAGTAGTTTCTTTTGATATAAGCTTGCATTAAATCAATACTATAAACGTTACCTGCCAACCGTAAGGTGCAGTACTGAAGCTTTAATAATCATGCACCATGCACCATCATTAACCATGCACAGTTCGAGAATATGGTTTCAGGAATTCTGGAGAACCAGCCGTTCCCTTCGGTGTATACTTTAAGATGACATTCACTTCAATCAAAAAATGACTGGTGGATTAAGAGTTCGAATGCTGTTCGGAGGAAGAACCACGCACTTCGGTGAGATCTATCTCGAAATACAAGGCCATCTCACCAAGACTACATAACGGTGAAGTAATCTTCCAACCTATTGTGTAGATGGAAAATACGATATTGATACAAACAGCAAGTGTTAAATTCCAAAAATGTGAACATGAAAACGTCCTCCAAATATGGCAAAAATGCCGAAGTAAACATCTGGTGAAGAAATTTATTTTGAAATGTTAATTCTCGGGGCGACTATCTATTTTACCGCATTATGCAGTCCACATATTTGAACTTACTCGTATATCGTCAATTTGGTTTACTGAAACCATCCCAGAAGAATGGAAGACAACTTTGATCTGTCCACTACATAAGAAGAAGATTAGTAAAACTGTCATACTTTAAAGCAGATAGAAGGAATAAGGTAAGTAATTATCGAGGAATAGCCATTCTTTTCATCATACCTAAACTTATTAAATTATTAAGTTTCCACATTAAACCAGTTATATGGGCACAGCACAGTTTTTATCCAGGGAGGTCTACAGTTACGAACATTATTAACTTCTGTTCTAAGTAATTTGATAGTTTAAACAGATTTTTCGTTGGCGTTCGTTTTTATCTAAGATGAGGCACTTTGGGTGCCAATTCATTTCCATAGAGTGGTAGAACTCCGACCTTTCCCTGACCCTGAACTTTGACCGCTGACAAACGGAAGAGTCTTCCCAAGTATTTTGTGTGACATCGGATGTACCCCAGCGTAGTCATTTAGGCACTTTACCTTTTTCATTTTTTTTCAACGATGTAGTTGACTGCTTTAAATTCGCAAGCTGCCTTCTTTTCGCCGATGACATGAACATTTTCGCTCTCGGGTTAACATTGAAGCCGACTGTGACAAAATGCCAAATGTATTAAATAGATTTTGTAAATGTTCAGCTGACAATACGAGTATATTACACCTTATTGTGAGTAAATGTAGAAATCTAACACTTTATCGTATAGTGATTTTTAAAGGCATATTAACACTATTGTCCCAAAGGCTTACAATATGCTACGCTTCATCAAATGAAATTGTAACGAATTTCGCGATCCGATAAACTTCAATATACGTTTCATTCGAAGAGAACTGAGAGTATCCAAAAATATTTTGTTTTGTACGCACTTTGATGTCTACCATCTTATCGGACAGCCGATTTTATGCTGCCGCCTTATTAAGATCGCTGTAATTTGTTAAAAATACAACAATTAGACTATCGACGGGATGTTGCAGCTAAAGTCTTAGTGATATTTTCTTCTCGCGCATCGGAACTTCTACAACAGTCAGGTGTCTGTAATCGGGTCAATTGCTCATGCTACTAATACATCTGGCCTACCCTCTTTATGGCATGTGCAAAGATCGGACAACTGGTGCAGTGGTTATAGCTTCGCCACTTGGACCGCGAGGTACTGGGTTCGAATCCCACCAGAGGCTAGATGTAAAGTGAATTTTCGTCATCGATTACGATCGGTGATGTTAATAAACATAACTAAAACCCTCTGTCGGAGTGCAGAATTCAGCGTCGACCCACCGTCCATGTCAGCGCACAGGTTGACTTGGAGCTTGCATAGTGTGGTATACTGTAATTGTGTGAGTACCTGAATGGATGAAGTATGTGTGTGAATGAAAATGGAGTATTATTTGACTTGCAAAGAACATTAAACCCACTGGATAATTAATGTTTAGACTTAGGTTGGGTATACATTCCAATCAACCAATCAATCAGTGTCATTATTTGTGTCACACAAATTTAAAATCATTAACCTAACTATTTTAAAATCGTAATCGGTATCAATTATAGACTACAGCTAAAAGTACATTAGCGAAATCTTCGAAATAGTTTATTTCTTTTGTTTGGCAGTTGTTATAAACCTCTAATGCAAAACACTCGTATTCCACTCGGCAATAACAGGATTGGCCTTAAACCTTGATTTCAGTACCGTTAAATGCACAAACGATCAGATTAACTAAAGTAAATTAGTAACTTGGTGCTATTGACTTAAGCCCGTTGACAATTGACTTTCTAAAATTACGTATTCGTTTTGAGTTGCTTTCCAGTCGAACATTATCATCACAATTACCCATCTTTTTAGTTAAATTCACTTTCATTTGTTCAATGTCGATTAGTTGTCGATTCCAATTGAATTAGATGCTCCATCACAATCAATAGTAACTGTATTAGTTACCTCAGCCAGCTGGTACATGCAAACTACTATTTTACTAGACTCAGTGTCAGGAATGTTATGATTTTAACACCAGATCATAGTTGGGATGAAAATGCAGCTTATAGTTAATACACTGGTGTCGAAGTCTAGTATATGTGATAGTCTTACTGCATTTTGAGCAATAAGCAGTTGACACGTTGACAACAAACTATTGTGGCCTCAGAAAATCTAAAAATTATAGTAAAAATTCTAACCGATATATCTTTCCAAATTTTTCAGGTAGTTTCAGTATGGCCTTACCTATTACAACACAACCAAAAGTATTTGTTACGTGTGGGAGTTATTGAGATATTCTCCAGTAACTAAAATTAACTTACGTGACCACTGAAAATCAAAAAATTCTAATGCAATATCTCAAAATAGATATTAGAACTACAATATAGACCTACGATGCAAATGAATTTTCAACTGTTAATTAAGAATTCTCTCCAGCTAAAAATTCATTTTAAACGTGTAGAATACACAGAAACAATATTTTTATCTAAAATTTATGTTTCAAACCAAAATTAATCTAGCAAACGGTGGTTCGTTGTGAATGGTTATGAAATTTAGATTCTAGAATTTTGTATAAAAGCCACTTTAGAATCCCTAACCAGATTTTATTGTAAACAGCTACTAATTTCATACGTAATTTGTCAATTTGTCTTTTTAAGGAACACTTTTAATTTTATTCTACTGGTAGCTTTTATTTTATGAAAAATGAGGTATTAGAGAAATTCTCTTTTGTAATAGAGCTGCCACTTGTGGTAGAGTAGCGTAATCTCTTATTTTCCGCTGGCAAATTTCCGTTGTCTTAAGCAATAAGCAAGCGTGCGAGCAGGTTAGCTACCTCGCATGTTTGATGATACAAACCCAGTAGACGGCTGTGACCTTGTTAAAGTTAGCCGAAAGTGAAAAAATCGATAATGCAGATAGTATCTTGACTACATCAGCCGAAAGTTAAACAAACAATATATTAAATTGAAATATAATAGTCGAAAGTGACTAACTTACTTAACCAGCCGAAAACATATGTATCATAACAAACAACAAATACAATTTGCAATTTAACCGATATCAATTTATTGTCTCATGTGTATATAGCAGCATACAACCAACTTTTAAAAATGTATTATGACTTAACGTTAAAAGTATTATGTTTGGAAAAGTCGATTTTAAAGAGGATTTTAAGGGTAATAAATTGCGAGATTGTTGTAATAAAAAGAATGCTATATCTGTTTTATACAGCCGAAAATTGACGTTAAAGAAGTTTAAAAATTATCAAGCTTTAAATGGTTCATAATTGTCGTTAAAGTGGTTTGCAATTCAAGACTATGCCAGACATACACCGATCTGACTACGTCGATTCGATGGGCCGTGATCATAGGCATATTTTGATTATAGGTTTTAATAATGTTTTATAATGAGATTATGAGTGAAACTGTGAATTTTCCCTTGTTTCGTCGATAAAAAACGTCCATCATTCGAGATTTTGCCCGATAGACACTAACCTGACTGTGTTAATTCGACGGATCAAGTGCCGAAATCAAATAGGTAGATTTTGATTATAAGCTAGGAATGGGTCTGATAACCCCATCAGGTGTGAAATGCCATATCTGTTTCATACATCCGAAAAATGACGATAAAGAACTTTAATAATTATCAAGCAAAGTCGTCCATCATTCGAGATTTTGCAACATGGACACCAATCTGACTAGGCAGATTCGATATCCCATGATCATAGGTAGATTTTGATTGTAGGTTAAGGGTAAGTCTGATGGGGTTATAGGGATGAATTTTTTATTTTTCCCTTCTTCTGACGATAAAATCGTCTATCATTCGAGATTTTGCAACATGGACACCAATCTGACTGGGCCGATTCGATAGCCTATGACCATAGATAGATTTTGATCATAAGTTAGGGGTAAGTCTGATGGGTTTATGGGGGTGAAATTTTTATTTGTCCCTTCTTCTGACGAAAAAATCGTCCATCATTCGATATTTTGCAACAAGAACACCAATCTCACTATGCCGATTCGATAGCCCATGACCATATGTAGATTTTGATCATAAGTTAGGGTTAAGTCTGATGGGGTTATAGGTTTGAAATTTTTATTTTTCCCTTCTTTTGACGAGAAAATAGTCCATCATTCGTGATTTTGGCACATGGACACCAATCTGACTATGCAGATTCGATAGCCCATGACCATAGGTAGATTTTGATTATAGGTTAGGGGTAAGTCTGTGATCGGACTTGTATCACGGTTCGCTATATAAATTTGTTCAAGTAGAACTGGATGCTCTAAGATTATCATTCAGGTACAACTTTCGATCAAAAAACAAGTTAAACCCCAAACAAAGAACTTACCATTACGAATTAATCAATCATCATACGACCTCGGAAATTGTACACGGACATGCCCCGCAAAGCTACCTGCGGAATAATCTTTCAGATAAGGTGGTTGGCGATATGTGAATATCAATGCGGTTGTTAGCGATGTGGTTGCTAGCGATGTTAGTTTATTGAACTCCTTAATATTAATAAATGATTGTGTAATAAGACACATGTAAATATTCCTTACATTAGTTTATATATCGTCGAACGTCTATATGTAATAGTTACGTCTAGTATTATTAACTTTAAAATTCTTGAATCCCATATGTACATGTATATTATGTATAAAAAATAATAACTGTAAAATGTATGTAGGAACTACAAACTTGTGCTTCTTCATATGATTTTTGATAGCTAGAAAGATAATAATATTAGAAATCTAATTTATCAAATTCCCAAATGTAAAATTTTTACATGTTTTCAATCATGTCAGGCCAACCTTCTTACTTCTCTACATTAGAACATAATTTATGTATGTATATATACTCGAATGTATACATACTTTCCATTGTTTTACTGTATATGTAAACCTACATGCCATCTTAGAAGGACTACAAAAAATTCGAAACTTAAAGCACAAAAACGTCTCGAAAATATTAAGATTTATATACAAGTTACATCAAGCTGGTTTACTTATTTCAAGCATGTTTCCACTTAATACGCGAATATAAAAGGAATATTAGTAAACATATTTTATATGTACGATATATGTATGTATGCATGTGTATTATGTAGATTAATATTTTTATTTTTTCATTGAAAATCCTTAGGAAACACCATCGAACACGTGCATTTACAGTAAATAAAACTTTTTCCCAAAATACATAATAACGACGTCTTTTCTAAATATCATGCAAGAGCGAGAGGATGAGAAACCGAGAAAGAAAAGAATTTTCACGATTTCGTCTTAACAAGAATCTTAAATTTACTTTATTTAACTTTGTTGGTTGTTTTTGGAAAAAATTATAATTCCAACAAGCAGCAACACATAAAGAGGTGAAAAGTTGCTTAAAGAAGGATTGAACTAAACCCTAAAAGAAAAATAGCAAAATACTTTTTCCAAGAAGATGCATGCTTGAGGCGTTGATTAATCTATATAACAGTATAGTACATACGAATACGTGAATGGGTGAGTGGTGGGATGATTTTAGAAGAGGTTAATGGTTTTGATAATTTAGATACATCTAAACACTGTATATTGACTGTCGGAAATATATATACAACCTATTTTTGTAATGAAAATGTATATTCTAATTACCATACAAAATCCCTGATTGCCATGAAGTAAATTACAATCTGGAAAATTTAAAATTTCGTACGCAGGCAGAAGCGCCGTGATAAATTCTGTTGCATACTCATTATGTTTACCAAAAAAATCATCAATTTTTAATTGAAAAATTTTCGTTTCTTTGTCGGTAATGATTGGTCACTTGAAGATGATGAAAAAAATATGACCTTATGGCATTCGTATAGATTTTATCCTAAACTGTCCTAAAAAATAGGACTTTTATGATGAATTTCACGATTCTACTCAAAATAATGAAATTTATCTAAAATCCTAACTGTTAGTGCATACAAGGTTGTACAAGGTATTGATTTATTTATTTATTGATTTATAAATGGTGCCTACAGTGACTACAATCGGCACAACGAAACAATTGGTAAAAAAAGAAATTATGAGCTCGACTACAAAAGATTATATAAAGCTTTCTTGAATGCATTTCTCGACAAGTGATAATCGAAACCCTCAGAATTGGATCAGAAAGACCGTAGTTCGTTACCGCTCGATCGATCAATAAAGCTCCATCGCGTTGACGTATTCGACGTTCGGGAGCGTACAAGTTGATACGTGCTAGTAACTCGATACAATCGACACGGGAATTGATGATATCGACACGGGAATTGAAGATCACCGATTGTCTAGACGTTGCAGTTTCAAAAGATTGCATCGATTCTGATAAGGCGGAAGATCGTAGTCCACGGCACGACTGTGTGGTAAATGTCGTAGCGCGAACAAAATAAACTGTTTCTGGATACTCTCAATCCGCTCAGAATGACAGTGATAGGAGGGTGACCAAACAGGAGATGCATACTCCAAAATGGATCGAACAAAGCATACGTATAATGATGTCAAAGTTAACGAGCCACGAAAGCCCTTGCAGTTTCGTTTAATGAAGCCAAGCATAATGTACGACTTTGAAATTATAGCATTAACATGTCTGGTAAATGTAGCATCAGATTCAAAGATCACACCAAGATCCGAAATGAACTCAACCCGATCAATGGTTTCGCTGTGCAGTTGATATTGATAAAAAAAACAGGCGAGCGGATACGGAAGAAAGAAATGGTTTTGCATTTACTCACGTTTAAAGCCAGTAAGTTGTTAATTGACCAGCTGCAAAAGCGGTTTAAGTCGTCTTGTAACATTTCGGAGTCTAACACGCTAGAGACCCGGGCGAAATCTTTATGTCATCTGCGCAGAGGAGGCAATTGGCAAACTTAAAACATTTTGCAACGTCGTTAATAAATAATGAAAATAACAGTGGGCCGATATGGCTACCTTGAGGCAAGCCGGATAGCGCCCGAAATAATGGGGAGAAAGAATCCAGAATCCTAACAGATTGCCAACGATCTGAGAGCTAAGAACGCAACCAGTCGATGGGAATGAAATCACATCGAAAGCCTTTGCGAAGTCTGTGTAGGCAACGTCAAGCTGCTGCTTGGAGTTTAGGCTGTCAAATAGATGACCACAAAATGTGAACAAGTTAGACACGGTAGATCTACCGGGATAAAATCCATGCTGAAAAGGAGAAATAAGTCTCTCGGTATGGAAGTGCAATACTCTGTGAACCATGGACTCAAACAGTTTGGGTAAGACAGAGAGAATCCCACGATAATTACTTACCTCACTTCTATTACCCGCCTTAAAAATTGGATGAACGCATGATATTTTCCAGGGATCTGGAAAAATACCACGACGAAGGCTTTCGTTAAACAAGAAGGTAAGTGCAGGAGCCAGACTTACGGCACAACGTTTGAATAGGATCAGTGGAAGACCGTCATAACCCGCTCCCTTGCTAACGTCGAGAAGGAGCAGTTGATCCAGAACCTCCTGTTTGGTAAGTTTGAAATGATCGAGTACAATGGAGGTGGAAGTAGTAGGAGAACCGGCTAGTTGTTGAACAAAAGTACAAGTTAGAAAGTGAAAAGTTATAAACAGTGCGAGAAATAGTGAACAGTTAAAGTAAAGTAAATAGTAGAAGTAGATACAACTAACAGAGATCGAGTGAAATTTGTAAATTGCTGCAGAAATTAAAGGCAGGTTTGGAGATTACTTTTTGTAACTTAAATCGTTGAGTGTTTTATTTGCAAAATCGTGTACGAATCCATATCGAACGCCCGAAATTCGTACCAATATGGATAGAGTAGCTTTAGTTTATTACTACAAAATATTTGAAGCATGAAAGTTAATTTTGATACGTTGAATTTATTTATATTAGAGGCAGAAGCCAACATTTCAACCCGTTTAATGGTTTGCAATTCTTTGCTTACAAGACACCGAAGATGGGATTTTTTTCTCAAATTGTGACTGGCGATGAAAAATGAATTTACTACAATAACCCTAAAAGCAAAAAGATCCACATCCACAGCAAAACGAAATATTCATGGAAGTAAGGTTATGTTGAGCATTAGGTAGGATCAGAAAGGAGTGGTGTACTATGAGCTGCTAAAACTGAATGAAACTATTTCTGGTGAACGTTACCAGCAGCAATTGATAGATTTGAATTCAGAATTGAACGAAAACCATCCGATTCTAGCCAACAAACAGCGTAAAGTAATTTTGCTGCACGACAATGCTCGACCACATGTCGCAAAACAAGTAAAAAATACACTGGAAGTACTTAAAAGGAAAATTCTACCACATGCTCCTTATTCACCAGATTGTGCCCCATCAGGTTCTGGTGATCGATCTTCAAGACCAGCACTTCAGAAATCACGAAGAAATCAAAAATGGCTCGACTAATGGATCGCATCAAAAGACAAACAATTTTTTTTCGATGGAATCCATAAATTGCCAGAAACATGGTCAAAGTCATAGATAACGATGGAAAATATTTTGATTAAAATAAAATTTACCATTTCATTTACAATAAACGTGTTTTCTCTGCAAAAAATACAAAAAATATGTTATACTCCCAATAATACAGAATGTTGCGTGAAATTACGTATTAAAATAATCCTTCTTCATTCCCCAAAACCCCACCCAAAACTATCATTCATACAGCCATCACCACAATGTTCAAGTTAAGTGCATGCACCAAAAGACAAAAACATTTTTAAAACGTTATCTGTTTATGAAAATTATAACTCATAGAAATTTTTTATTGAGTTTGTTTATTGTAACATATTGTTACGAATTTACCTGTCGTATCACTGGATTTTGAATATTGTTATAGAATTTGACTGTTAGAACACAAAAGAAAACATCGGAAATAACTTTTAAGTAATTTCCAAATATTTATTAAACCCAACTGCAATATTCCAGAAATATTCCCAACACTAAACTAATTATTAATAAATTCACTTAATACACCATTTACTATTTGAAATTACACCACTTTTTTCACTTAATACCACTTATTATTTTACTACTATTCAATTCGCTTTTGCTCTTTCGCGTACCAAATCTCCCACAAGACACACCAAAATTGACCCAAATAGCCCTATTCTAACGCACAGTCACTGACTAAAAACGAAGCTTAAATAAGACTATTTGTTCAATTTAAGATTTTCGTTTTAACGAAGATACATTACGTATTCTGCATGACGTCTCAGCTGTCACTCGTCTTAAAAAACAATCTTAAGTAAGACACACGAATTTGGTGGTCTTAATTTGACATATCGTCTCGAATAGTGCGCACAAATAATCGAAAAATAAATTACTGGTGTCGCAATACCATAAAAATGAAAAAATAAATTCACCACAAAACAAACGATTAACAATTTAACAATTTTCTAATGGTTTAAGGGTTGTACAAACAAAGGAAATTTAAAATTTTCCTTTGAAATACCTAGTGCTCCCGATAGCGGCTCCCGATAAATAGGTAGAGCAGAATATATTTTTAACTAAAAAGTTAAATGAAAAATCTTAGTTTAGAGTTAAATAAATTAATTATATGCAAAAATAGCTCGCTAAATATTTATTTTGACATAGAAAATTGCGTACCCCGCATACAGCTATCGGGCGCTAATAAAAAAAGACGGCTGCTATTTAACAAATAGTCAATAAAATAATAAAATGTTGCGGTCGATTTTACGATGGATTTAATATTACCATTGACGTTGTTATTAACTGAAGAAGAAAAGTCAGTTTTATAGCTGACCATTGATGTACTAAATTAATATTGTAGTTTAGTGACGTTAATATTATTTTTAGAGCTGGACAAAGGGAACAACTAAAATATCCAAGAGATACGGCCAATCCATTTGAAATCGAGGATGATATTTTCCAAAAGTATTTTCGTGTCTCAAAACAATTGGCGGATATAATTATTAAAAAATTAGAACAATATGACGACGAACCATCAGATATACCGTTCACATTTCGAGTACGTATTATCTTGCTAATAGTATACGTTTTTAAAAAATGTAAATATGATTATAAGTTATTTCGTAGGTTTTATCTACACTATATTTTTTGGGCCATAGTTCTTACCAGAAATGTGTTGCAGCCAATTATTTATTGCCGATGAGTTAATCAAGCGTGTCTCGTAACATAAGGTACATAAGTAAACTCATCACAACAAAATTAGCATACAAAATGCAATTTTGTGCGGTGCAAGAGCAAAAAAATTTAGTGAAAGAGGGGTAATTTAAAAATAATTTTATTGGTTTGGATTAATTAATAAATTCGTATTGATTATTTTTAGATTTTATACAAAATTTGGAATAAAAGGTGTTATTGGTGCTATCGATTGCACACACGTCGGAATTGTGGCACCTCCAGCAAATGATCCACAACGACCAGCTCGATTATATTTAGATCGAAAGAGATACTACAGCATTAACGTGGAACCGTAAATACTTCAGATAGTCGATTCCAACTTAAAATGTATGGCAGTCAATGCCAAACACCCCGGTAGTGCACATGACTCTGCTTTATGGTCAACATCTCCACCTCGAGTACACCTTAACCAAGAGTACAACAGCCGAAGAAATAATTGGTTGATCGGAGATAGTGGATACCCATTGGAACCGTGGCTCTTAACACCGGTCTCACAGCCAGCCAACCGCCAAGAAGAAAAATTTAATACAATCGAAATTAGAGTTAGGAATAGCATTGAAAGAGCATTTGGGAATCTTAAAAGCCGCCTTCGATGTGTCCACAAAAGCCGTGTATTGCATTACCGACCAGATAAGGCAGCCATAATTTTTTCTTTGTGTGTCATTTTGCACAATATGCTGATGGACTGTGGCTTGATTGACGAACCCGATGATGACGAATTAATTTATGATGAAGAGGACTCAAAGTCTTTTCTTTCATTTCTTTTATTTCTTTTAATTTCATATAATATATTTATTTCAAAAAAACTTAAAATTTATTTCTGTATTTTTTTTATATCACAGCAGTTACTTAATAATGAGAACTGCGATTTAAATTTTATGCCAACAGCTAAACCGCTTCAGCCATTTTAGTCATGGCATCCGCATTTTTTTCGACTTCAACTCGTTCTGCCGAAAATTTGATTAATTTGTCGATCCTATCCGATAGACTTGATGCTGCCGTTCTTTTACGACTGATCGTTCTGGCTGGTCGTTATTCCGGTTCCGCCTCGACAACCACGTTAATCACTGGATCGTTAACGGGCATATCGGCCTCAACAACCTCGAACAATTCCACTGGTTCTTGTATTTGACTTGTGTTCTAGAAAGAAAAACATACATATAGTAAAATAATAGACATTTGAACATTTGAAATATGGCTTACACGAACTACCATAACTGGTAGTCCTCATCCCCCTTAACTACAATTACACCAAATACACTAAGCGCACGCTCTTCTAATGCAGACAGCTGATTTATGGACGGCCGACCACCGCTGGTAATAATTTTATTAAATTGAATCTTTCTGGCCCTGCTTTTAATTTGGTTTTTCCAGTGATTGAGAGTCTAAAAAAAATTATAACAGTAATTTACAACTAAAGTTTATATGATATATTCACATACCATTTTTCATTCATTGGGATTTTTAACCGGTCCTTTCAGGGCATTTAATTTGCCCGCCAATTCGTCCCATTTTTCTGTTAGGTAATTTGAATTTTCAGGTGTATTTTTCTCAGCCAAAAACTGAGGATTTTCTTCCAGAAAAACTATGAATGTTTCCAATTGCTCAGCCGTTGTCCGAGATGACCGGTTGAGTCGAGGAGTATTCATTTGTAATTACGTATTAAATATTCAATTTATTGTTGAATAATAATAAAATAAATTTTAAATTACTTACCATAAGTAAATTAAATAAATTATTTTTAAATATAATATTTTATAGATTATAAAAAATATTATCATTCTTGTGAAAGTCGTTTAAAAAAAAAAAAATAAATATTTGGAGAATTTACAAAAAAAAATTAAGACCGACGCGTTCAGAATACGAATAAACAAAACGTCTTAGAAAAATGTATTGGCAAAAATGTTCTTAGATAAGGCAGCCTTACGAGTCTTAACGCTAGAATCGGGGTGATAGTGTTTGTTGCACTCGTATTTATAAATCGATCGAATCGCCAAGATTTATTCTAGACGGTTCTATTCTAGATAGACTACTGTAATCCGCTATACAACAAAACTTTTATAAAACCACCTTTAGTGCCACTACTCAACCCCAGATGTCACCAAACTCTCAACAAACGTAAGTAATGTTCTAATGCTGTATGCCTTAATCGATTAAATAGACCAAACTAACCCCCCGATTCTGACGTACAATCACAGACGTATTTTCAGTCTTAGTGAAACTTTTATCTTAACTAAGACTGTAGACTTTGATTTCGTATTCTGTGTGAAGTCATAACTGTCATTAGTATTAACAAATCGTCTTACTGAAGAGCGACCGTGAGCGAAGCATCATAGTTTTATGTTTAAAAGAGTTTGAATTGCAATATAGGAATATGTATATAGTACGTAGTATGTTATATGACAATTTTTGTTATAATTATTGGTAAGTTTTTATAAATCTCTAATAATTTTCTATATTTAAATATGAACGTTTCCATTAATTACAAGTAATTATAATAGTTTATGTTGTTACGGTTCATTTGGAGCCATTATACCTTTTAGGAATTGTGTAGCACTCAGTGGATAATGAGGGGTTCTTTCGCTTCAAATTAAACTATGACTGTATACATATCTACGTGTAATGTTCACGGATTAATAGTTACTTAATGAATAATGTTAATAATGTTTTTTTTATAAAACAGCACTTGTTTGAAACAATCGTCACCTTTAAAATCACCTAACAATAAGACATATTCTTAACAATGACTATATAAAAAATATTTAACTATAATTCTGAATATCAATAAAATTATGTATTTTTTTAAATTAACAATACAGAATGTGCATATATTTGTGTAGTACGGGTTAAGTTAAACAAGAGGAAAACAAGAAAAATTTACTGAAAATGTTAATAACTGTAAGTTTAAACGGTAACGTTCGAATACTATGAGGTGAAATTCCCAATACCAGATGTTAATGCACATCAGAAATGAAATTGTAAAATTATAAATTGAATCACAAATATCTTAACAAAAAGTAGAATAATCGCAAAATCAAAAATGTTCGTGGCCTTTGCGGATTTTTCTGCTAGCGTCTTTCCAAGTTGCGCTATTCAATTTCGCGCCTACGTTCGAAATGAAACAAAAAAACCACCACAAATTAGAAATAGAAGGAAAATTGGTTTTCTATAATATAATTACCATTTAAAATATTACCATGAACAATAAATTTTCCAATATTTTACCAGCTATGTCTGCCAACAGGATGTATTACTAAAGTCACTAAACATTAAATTAATTTATTAAACAAACTTACAAAAATGAACTTAATGCACATCAAATACTATACGGACATGTAAAATAACAGAATTATCCACACAGCCGAGTATTTTTCTATGGCCACGGCACTTCTATTTTTATTTTCTTTAATAAGAACTTTTCTCTAGTTTCTACTAGAGCCTTAAATTTAATTTTTGCTTAATTTTTGTTTGGTTATGCGATTCGTACTGATTTTATGTGATCGCATCGGAAACTATAGTTTCCATCCAAAATTTGGAGTTAGGTGTGTATTTATGTATAAACCATATTGCAGCAACCAACATTTACTTCCACTACAAAGGCGGCATCATCCGTTTATCTGTATTCCTACTATATACATCCATGTAAATTACTCAACACAAGCACCAATAAATAGATAAACGTTACCACTTAAATGTGATCAATGAAGATGTACCGAATATAATCATCTACTAATATATTTTAATGAGTAATCGATTTGATACTTATAAAATGTTTAGTGGCTCAAACTGCCTATGCCTTTAATCGCAGTGCGCTTATAAAGGGTGTTTTTTTAAGAGGTTGCCGATTTTTTTTTTGAATAAAACACATATAAAATTATGAAATGACCAAAATTTTTTTTTATTTGGTAGATAATTTTTTGGCATTTAACATTTAAACACAATTTCTGGCATATGGCTACCACGACTATTTTTCACAAATGTCATTCTGGAGGTCCAATTTTCCAGCACTTTTTCAAGCATTTGAGGGCGTATGTCAGCAATGACACGTTGAATATTGGTTTCCAAAGCGTCAATCGATTGAGGTTTATCCACATAAACCAATGACTTCACGTATCCCCACAAAAAGTAATCGAGTGGCGTCAAATCGCACGAACGCGGAGGCCAATTCACCGGACCATTTCTCGAAATAATGTTGTCGTTGAAAGTTTCTTTCAATAAGTCGATTGTTTCACGTGCTGTATGGCAAGTGGCACCATCTTGTTGAAACCACATTTCATTCATATCCATATCTTCAAGATTTGACAACAAAAACTCATTTAACATGGTTCTGTATCGATTTCCATTCACGGTAACGCGTCGTCCTTCCTCATTTTTAAAGAAATATGGACCGATGATCCCACCAGCCCATAGACCGCACCAAACAGTACATTTATCAGGATGCATTGGTAATTCTAGAACGGCGTGTGGATTATCTTTGCTCCAAATGCGACAATTTTGTTTGTTGACGTATCCATTTAACCAAAAATGCGCCTCATCACTGAAGAGAATTTTACGGTAAAAAAATGGATCTTCGTTCAATTGATTTAACGACCAATCACTGAATTCACGGCGCAAACGATGGTCGTGTGGCTTTAATTCTTGCACCAATTGAATTTTGTATGGCACCAAACCCAAATCTTTACGTAAAATTTTCCATAAAGTCGATGGACAAAGTCCAATTTGCTGAGCACGACGACGAATCGATAAATTGTCGTTTTCTTCGACACTGGCCTCAACGACAGCAATATTTTCTTCTGTACGAACTCTTCTCATTCTTGTCGGTGGCTTGGCATCCAAAAGAGTGAATGTAGACCGAAATTTGGTAATTACGTTCTTTATGGTGGTCTCTGACGGACGATTATGTGCACCATAAAATTCACGAAGTGCTCTATAAACATTTTTAATTGAACACTGATTTTGAAAATAAATTTCCACGATTTGAAAACGTTGTTCTGGAGTTAACCTATTCATAATGATTTGCCAAACAATACTGAGTAGAAATGCCACTTTGAGCTGTCAAAACAACTGTCATAAAATAAAACGACATCTATCGGAAAAACAAACCTCCTAAAAAAACACCCGTTATATTTGCCAACGATAATTAAACAAAATATTATTCGTCCAACAAAATGTGGATTTATTCAAAATCATTTAGAAATATTTTATCATAACCGCAAACTATAAAGCTAATTTTTACTGCATTGTTTATTTTATGTATATTTTACCATTTTTGACGAAAAATTTTTATTTCCAGTAATATTTTAGAATGGAGTCATTACCGCTGTTTGAGATGTTAGCGTTTTTAGTAGGTGATGATTTGATGTTAATATTAGATATTGGAATTTATTAATTCTTGTATAGGGCGAACCGAAGAACACATCTTCGATACCTTCGAGATAGCACAAACCCCTTTGAAATAGAGGATACAATATTCCGAGAATTTTCCCGGCTACCAAAAGCTATAGCCATCAGTTTTATTCAGGAACTAGAGGTGAATAACACGGAAACCTCAGAAATACCTGTCGCGTTTCGGGTGTGTTTTTTCATAAATTAAAGTTTCTCGTAACAAATTAACGATTTATTGTTTTAAAGGTACTGTCAACCTTACATTTTTTAGGGCATGGATTATACCAGAAAAGTATGGCATCCAACTACTTGGTACCAATGAGCCAACCGAGCATATCCCGTAACATCGAATATGTGTGCCAGCTCATGGTATTAGTTACCATTGTCATACCGTATAAAATTTTGCATGACACAGGAAGAAAAAATATTATAAAGAAAGGGTAAACAAACTTATTTGTATTATTCTTACGTTCTGCAGCGCTAATTAGTAAATTGTCTTTATGGTTTTACACAAAGTTTGGGATGAAAGGAGTAATTGGTGCAATCGAGTGTACCCATGTGGGTATAATAGCACCGCCAATATTCGATTCAGAGCGCCCTGTGATTATGCATGAATAGAAAAGGATACTACAGTATCAATGTGGAGGCGGTAATTTAAAATTACTATTTAAATACATCTTAAATGTTTGTAAATTAAATTCTTTATTTCTTGTTTAGGTTGTTGATTCAAACCTCAAGTTTTTGTCCGCAAACGCTAAATATCCTGGTAGCATACATGATGCTGCGATATGGTAGCTAGAGATATAATTGGCTAATACGAGATAATGGTTACCCATTAGAACCGAGGCTCCTAACACCATATACTAATCCAGCTACGCGACAAGAAGAAAAATTCAATGCAATGCATATTAAAGCCAGGAATACGATAGAACGGGCTTTCGGCGTTATTAAAAGCCGGTATCGGTGTATACACAAGTGCCGTACGCTACATTACGCACCCAATAAAGCTGCTATTAAAGTTTATAACTGCATAATTCTGCATAACCTGTTGATTCATTTCGGTGTTGATGTTGAAGCAGAAAATGATAATAATATCATATACGATGAAGAGGAAGATGATATAAACAATATTGTTGGCAATAACCATTTAAATGAGGGTAGGCGTATCCGAAATTTGTATACCAATACATTTATAGTAAAAACAATTACTTTTTTAAAAAGTTAAATATTTATTTTATTTAATATCACAAAAAATTTGAAATTCAAAATTCAATTCAATTATAAAAAATATAAATAAAATACGATGAATTATTATTTCTTTTGTAGCTGTGCTATTACATATAATGCTTCGGCCATTCTTGTAAGCGCATCCGCGGTTTGCCTGTCAATTGCTATACGCTCTTCAGCCGTTTTTTTCGTGATCAGCACGTTCTGATGAAAAATTAGTAATTTTGCTGACACAATCAGAAACGGCTTTTGAAAACGAGCTACTACAATGTCGTTTCCGTGGTGCCGAAAGTTCAAGGGAAGGCGTAGTTGTATTTTTCGGAATTGATTCGTCGTCGTTGTTCGTTTTGGTCTAAAAAAACACATTAAATTAACTATATAATATTAAATACGTTATTTAAACTTACTGAAAACCCCATAACCGGTAAGTCATCTCCCTGGATGGCGATCATTCCGAAGATGTGTAGTGCCCTCTATTCAAATGCTGACATAGCTATTGTACATGGTTCACCACCTCCTGTAATTATATGGTCTTCTTTTATTTTTCGAGCGCGGGATTTCACCTGGCTTTTCCAATGGGAAAGCGACTAAAATGATAAATAAAAATAGGAACAATCAATAAGCTGTTTTCTGTTTCTAAGAACTATGAATTATACCTGTGTCGCTCGTTCATAAATTTGAAAAAATATGGTGAACATTTTGTTTGACAGCTCTACAAAAGTCTTTGGAGAGTTTCTAATACAGGGTGTCCAAGAATGAATGGATAAGCCTTAAGCACCTTATAGTAGAGCTCCCAAGTAGTACCTAAGATATATCATTTTTTTTTTTAAAGTCCATTTTTTTGCTGATTACTTCACGTTTCCCATCAACCACGGCTATAAATAAATTAAATCCATCGGATTTTTGGTGTTAAAATATTCTTAATGGACTATAATAATAGATATTCAGTAAATAGTATGAGTAGCTGTTGCACTTTTTTTGAAAAAAAAATCTAAACTTCAATTTTCAGCATTAAATGTGGTAAATATTTTTTTTATAAAAGTTTGAGCGTCTTTGTTGAAAAAAAATATGAGAACCTAAGTGACCAACTTTTTTATAAACATGCGTGTTTAATGCAGATTCTAAAATGGTATAATACACCCATTTATCTAATGTAGATACGGGGTTATTGCTATTAGTATGCAGAAGGAATAAATTCGATTAAATAACAAAATTTTAAAAATTGGATTATTTCTTGTCTTAATCTGTACCTGATAATAAGGGATTTATAAACTTGATATTTGCTAATCCTAAGCGTGCTCTGCGCTACCCATCTTTTGTTCATAAAATGTATTAAACGGTAAATAATTAAACATTAACATTATTAAACATTAATTTAATGCGTCGCTCGATTTGTTCGACATCGCATGTGTTTATTCCGTTTTTCTGGCTTGTATCTGGGCGGATTTTTGTGTATCAAAATGCCACGTAATCAGTATACGTCACAAGAATACGCAAACATGCATTATATTTATGGTGAATGCAGAAGTAACGCAAATGCAGCTGCAGCCCTTTATAGGGAAAGATACCCAAACGCGCGTTACTCGGATTATCGCGAATTTATCAGAGTCCACGGTTGTTACTCGGAAGGAAGATTACCTGGCGGCGGTGTTGGTGGTACTAGCACTGGAAGAGTCGCTAATATTGACACTGAAGAAACGGTGCTTGAGAAAATTGAGCGAGATCCGTCTACCTCTACAAGAACAATAGCACGACGCACTGGAATCGCAAAATCGAACGTGCACCGTGTATTGAAAAAAAATAAGTTCCACCCCTACCATATTAGAGAGGCTACTACGTAAGATTGTGTTTTTGCCGACAGATGCTTGACAAAATAGAACAAGATTCGCAATTCTTTAATAATATTCTATGGAGCGATGAATCACACAATCTTTACTGCTGGCAACTTTCGAATCCTCATCTAATGGGAGAAAACAGATCCCAGCACAAATTCAAAATAAATTATTGGACCGGCATATTGAACAGAAAGATAATTGGCCCATTTGAACTGCCCGGGAACTTATCTGGCCAAAGCTATTTGGACTTTCTTCGAAATGATCTGCCAAATTTATTGGAAGAGATGTCCGAGGAGGTGAGGGAATCTTATTGGCTCCAGAATGATGGGTGCCCTGCGCACTATGCAGTTAACGTTTGGGCGTATTTGAATTCCACATATCCAGATAGATGGATTGGCCGACTGGGGTCCATTTTGTGGCCTTCACTTCAATCCGCTGGATTTTTTTACTGGGGCTGCCTAAAAGAAAAGGTCGACTTCTCAAAAGAGCTTTTATTTGGAGATCTCGGGCGTGTATCAGAGTCGGTGGCAGACAGTTTGAGCATTTACTGTAAATGTACGTTGGTTAAATAAAGTATTATCAATGTGTAACGTTGTTTTTTATGAAGCCCTTAAAATCAGGTACAGTTTAAGGCAAGAAATAATCCAATTTTTAAAATGTTGTTATTTAATCGAATTTACTCCTTCTGCATATTAATTGCCATAACCTCTTATTTACATTAGATAAAAGGATGTATTATACCATTTTAAAATCTGCATTAAACACGCATTTTAAAATAGTTGGCCACTTAGGTTCTCATACATTTTTTTTTACCAAAGACGCTCAAACTTTTATCAAATAAATATTGACCACATTTAATGCTGAAAATTGAAGTTTAGATATTATTTTCAAAAAAAGTGCAACAGTTACTCATAATATTTACTGCATATCTATTAGTATAATCCATTTAGAATATTTTAACACCAAAAAACCGATGGATTTAATTTGTTTAATTTGATTTTGTAGCCGTGGTTATCGGAAACGTAAAGTAATGTGAAAAAAATGGACTTTAAAAAAAAAATGATATATCTTAGGTACTACTTCGGATATATTTTCTTTTGTATTTTATTTTGAGCGCCCAATAGCTCTACTATAAGGTGCTTAAGGCTTATCCATTCATTCTGAGACACCCTGTACATGGTTAAAAATAAAAGTATGAAATCCATTCTTTTCCTATCCTTCTGCGGAATAACGTATACGTCCACCCTTTTATAAGGTTTAAAATTATACTGCCCAAATAGAATAAGATTTATACTTTCAAAATAAAAATAATTTTGTCCTAATTTTAACAAATTTTATTTTTATCCAAAAGATTAAAATTCATCTATCGGACAGTGAAAATTTTCATTCTTTGGCCGAGTGTAAAAATCACTCAAATATAAAATAGAGTTTGCTCTTTAATTACTAAATTTGCTCTTCTTGGCGTATAAAAAATAAGTCACAAAGAATAATATTTATCTCATTAAAAGATTAAAATAAATACTAATCATTACCAGATTTTATACAATTCAGGGAAATTTTTTATTCTTTTTAGAAACCAAATTCAACGTTTTTTAAGTGAAATTTGAGTAAAAAAAGTAGAAATTTTGATAATAAAACATAAATTTTTATTTAAAATATTGGCAATATAGTTGATGAAAATTACGTAGATTATAACCTAACCGCATGTAATAATCTTCGGATTCATGAAAATCCTAGCATGTTCCTAAATGTTGGGTGAAATATCAAGCCGATTACATTCCATGTTTAGTGGTTTAGTTCCATCTCTCTTTTCTTTGGTCTAAATAAATTAAATATTTATAAGAATAAATTATCAAATACATATTTGTATTATTTATTTACCCGTACATTTTCAAATGAAAGCTAATTTCCATCCGTGTTCCTGTAGTGTGATTGAGTGCGGGCTGGCTGTAGATGTATCTAAATGTGTGTTTGTTGAGAGTAAATAAATGTTTAAAAATAAGTGGCGCTAATTACTCGTATAATCTTAGAGATTTATAAAACTACATAAATTGTGTAGAAACTTACCCCTTAATTCACGGCAAATGATAACTAAATTTTTAAGTCGAAATTATTGAAACTAAATCAAAATATTTTTACCAAAAAGATTGCTATCCCTTACTTCCCCACAAAAGTTATAGAAAAGATAAAGACATAAAGTTTTAAATTTTACAAGTTTTCTGTACTGCAAAGCTTAATAATTTATGTTTTTAAAGCTAAATGGTTTGTTCAGATTTTTATGCAAAACTGAATAAAAGTGACGAAAATATTTTTATACTAAAAAGGATCAAATATGTTTTTCTCTTCTATTTTAAGTTAAATAGGTATGAGTATCAGTTATTATCAGTCGTTTTATCATAAGGGTTCAACCGCTGGTTGGCCTACCATTATTATACAAACGTATCTAAGAACTCTTTAAGAACATGATTGGGGAAAATAGACCATAAAATTGAAAAAAGAATCAAGTTGTGCCGCAACTCTAATTAACGTCTATTAATTGCACATGTGATTATCCTTCATTTGCGTTATAGGACTAAAATAATATTAAAATAATAGGGAAAGCCATTGTCACGTGCGCTACAATTTTTGTTGTGTTGACTAAAAGTTGTATTTTGTGTTAAACACTCAGTCGCTAAGATTACCCATCGTAACAATGAATATATTATACGCCAGAAACGTTCTAAAATTATCTGTTTCTCATTAACACTCGTGATATAACTTTAATTTTTGAGTTTGGTTTATAAGTTTAAATTTCTTAATGTTTTATGCTATATGTGGGCAAAATGTTTTATCTATATACAAAACGGCTCTATCTACAAAATCATATCACAGTGATATCAATTTGAGCGGAGACAGCAAGCTGTTGAAAGTAGGCTGAACCTGTTGTATGTTGTATAGTTTACGTTATTATGTTCTCAACTCATAATTGCATTCTCCTAGCCGTTTTGTTACTTTGATTGTCTAGAAAATTAAACTTGAAATGTGTTAGTTAGTTTAAACTGGATGTCAAAAGTTACAGCATATGTGTTATACTCGTGCAATATCAACAAATTTTATCTGTATTTATATTTCCATTTGTTCTACTCGAGGCGTCTAATTTAGAAAAAAACCCGCTAAGTTTTTTGAGATTACCGTAATGATCTCTGGGAAGTTTACGGATGAAAAAAATTAATCTTACATATTTTTGTTGAGAGGCGAAAAAGAATTGTAGTTGAGAGAAAGGTGTATATGACCTGGGGCCCTAATCTTGAAATCGGTGGAAATTTCCGCATTCGGAATATGTTTTGCTTTAAAATTTTTTATATTATCCGAATTTTGCGCCGGCTACTTTAATCTGTTTTCCAAATTTGTTTGCAAATTTTCTATTATTTATTTCCCTACTAAGGTAATAACTCCGCATCGATTTACCCACTCGGAATTTTACCCTTAGTAGGGAAATAAATAATACGAAACTTGCAAACAAATTTGAAAAACTGATTAAAGTAGCCGGCGCAAATTTCGGATTATATAAAAAATTTTAAAGTAAATTATATTCCGAATGCGGAAATTTCCACCGATTTCAAGAATAGGGCCCTCGCGATCAGTTCCGATAAGCAGATATACTTTTATGATGTGATCGATATTGACATGCAACTTAATTAGGATGTCCTTAGAATTTAAGAGTATGATTAAAATTAGCATATCATTCTTTGTTTACTAGAAATGGAAGATAATAATAAATAAAACTAAAGTGATAAATTGATTATTTATACTTAAATCTATTTAAAGCTTAAATCATTTTGCTAATTTTTATTCAATTTGGAATAAAATGAACCGTTTAGGTAAAATCCATTAATTTTGATAATATTTAAAATATTTTAGGTTTAAATATAGATAAACATTACATTAAAAGAACAAATTTTTATTTATGCAAAGAATAACACGAAAGAATAAAATTTGTTTTAAAGAAAAGGATAAACATTAAACAAAATAAGAATAAAAACCATAAGCGAGAATAATGTTTAGGTTTACGAAAAGAATGTATTTTATGTTCCAAATTTAATAAAATTTATTCAAAATAATTTTATACTTGGGCTTTTTTTCTAATTTTTATTCTTTCATTTTTAACCGTTTATATTATTTATGACTATTGACTTCAGATTTTCGATGAAGACTTTAGTCTTAAAAAAAAGTCTTCACAAGTAAGTCTTAGCTAAGATGGTCTTAGTAGTGTTATCGACAGAATCTGGGGGTAAATTAAAATATGAAGATTCAACTACTGACCACTAGTTGGCAGCTGAAAAATCAATTTATGATTTTACTTTTCAGTAACTTTTCATTACACTCCGAGAAGTAAGAGCAAGACATTCAAAAAATGGAGAAACGTCATTATTCAATTTTATTTATTTATTTATTTTATTTCATTACCAGCTTAATCATTATAAATAAAATACATTGTGTGTAAAACATTATTAAAACTAACAAGATTAAGAAGGTAAGATAAGAGAACCATTGGATCAAATAGATCACGTGACTGGTCCCCTGATTCTAAGCCACAAAAAAATATTTGAAATCTATTTACAAAATTAAAATCAATTTAAAATCAAATTATTTTACAGTTAAAATTGAGAGAAATAAAAATTGTATAATAAAATTATAACTACATCTTAATTACTACACATGAATATATTAAAACCTGTTAAACTACACCATTTAATTTTAACATATATAATTTTAAAACCAATAAAAACAAAAACAATAATATTTTAAACTAATAGTTGAAAAAGATAGTCAATATTTTTAGTTTGATGAAGCCATTCTTTAAGGTATATTGAAAAACTAGAGAAGTTGTCGCACTTACGAATATCCAACGGTCCAATCCGATGTAAGTTGTATCTTATTTATTTCAAAACAGTTTAATATAATTTCTTTTTCGATATAGGTACACAGGTCAAGATGAAGCCGAAAAATTTCAACAGCGCGTATTACATTGGAGCATTTATTTAATGGCAGACTTTTCAATATAAAATTAAGTTGGGAGTAAGTAAATTGTATAGTGTATAAATATGAAGCATTTATTTAAAAAAATAGTGTGCTAATTTTATTACACAAAAGTTAGATTAGAAGCCCAGCTAAAGATGAATGATTGGCTCAAATTAAAATAAAAGTGATCGAATTTAATGGATAGATATAAGGTAATTTACAGTACAATTTGTAGGAAGCATTAAACAAAATTTTAACCGGAGTAATTATAGCACCGGTTCCAGTGAGCATTTGTAGCCGCTGCCTCCTAATAGAAAATAGTCTTGTGATGAGAACGCTCTGTTTCGATACATTTGACTATTGCGTAAAACGCATTGGTCATGGACAGAGCTCGGATAGCCACAACATATGTTTATAAATTTTTCAAAACTATCGCAAACAACCATTACACTTATTCTAATTAGTTTAGTGTTCCTTACAAAGACTTTTGTACTTGTGTCACCTATTGGCATATTATATGAACTAAATTGGATCGGTAATTTTAGTTTAGTTAGTTTAGTCGGTTAAGGCACACAGTATAAACCTTAAATGATCAATTTTAGTTGTCCATCAACCAAATAGGCGAGATCGTAACATTACACCCCCTCCCCCTCCTCGAGGATCCAAACTAACAAACTATCCTTGCAGCTACTTTTCGGTAAGGTTAATTTTCTGCTTGACAGAAATCAACGAAGAAATCACCTTCGTTTGTTTCGTGGTTAACGTCGGCCGTTGGCCATAACATATTCACCCCTCCTTTTTTCATTATTGTAAGAAAATTTACATACTCGTAAAACAATTTCAATCGTATAGATTGATGAGCTGTCAATTTTAACTGAATATTTTTTGCCATTTTTATTCGTTAAAAGTTTTGATAAAAAAATTTCGTTTAATAAATGTAAATATTTCGTTAATTGTTTATAATGCCATTTAACATTTATAACCATCTTGCCACGATTTTTTATACACTTGTACATTTGTCTTATAGCTTAGTACTTATATGGTAAAATTAAACAAACGAAACAAAATAACTTTTGTCGAAGCATTTTGCAATATGTATAATGGTTATACGGAGCATCGGAAACAATGTTCCCGAAACAACGTTTTTAGTTCTAAATCGTTTGCCTGGAAGCACAACTTAGTTTCCATTAACGCGTCATCTAAATCTCCATCGTCTATTATTGAAAATCGTTAAAGCTTTTTAATCCAAATATGTTACGGTATGACAGTTTAGTTTATTTTGATTTGAGAGTACTTTCCAAATTTTAGTAATTTACTCTAATTTTGGATGGTGTTTCTAATTTTGCCCACTCTAGAGGCTCCAATCATTAACAAATGAAATACTGTTTTAGAGCGTCCACCAAAATCAATAGTTTTCAATGAATATTTTGAATGCGATTTTGAACTAAATGGTAATCCAACCTTCAACGAAAACCTACATGAAATATTTGGCCCGGCCCATATAAGAATAGAAAAGCTGCTATTTTTCCAAAATAATTTGAATAAAAACCGAGATAAGTTTAAACAAAGTAAAATTTGATACCAAATATTTCCATTTTCCAATATGTCAATTGGTAAAACCCACAATCATCAACAACAAACCAATATAATAATATTACTTTTCAGATATGTAAAAAAAAGAAGATGTTTTAAATTTGGAATGTATATGTAGACTCGTTGGTACTCGTTAGATATGCTTAGAGTATAGTATCGAGAGATACTGAAAGATAAATATCGGTTTTAAAAATTTTAATCATATACATCTGCTTATCAACCAAAATAAATATTTAAATTAAAGATTTTTTTGTTTGATTTTATTTAGCAGAAATATATTATACAAGGAATAAATATTTGATAAGAAAAAGGAAAATTTTGTTTTATATCAATTTTACAGTGTTTTCTTGGTTTTTATTTTATGATTAGATAAATACGAGTACTGATATACACAAAATAAATTTCAAAAATATGTTTGGGTAATATAATGTTATGGATTATTTTATTTACGTTCGCATCCGCAACCCTTCCAGCATAATATATTATCCTTGTATGCGTGCGAATGACCAATATAAATGTTTGTTTCTTCTGGTCTCAGTTGATCAATACACCACATTTGACGGGTCAAAATTAAGAAAATTTTGAAAACGTCTCAACATATTATATATTTTCTTGTGCTTAGAACATAATCTGAGCACAGGGTACAGCATACTCGGTATTTATGAAATACAATGAAAAAATCACACATAAAAATGTTAAACAGATTTGTTGTATATGTATCTAAGAACCAAATATAGATATAAAATGATTCTGATATCGAGAGTGGGATGGGGTGATCTCATAAAATATGTAGCAATATATCCGTTTTAAAATTTACGAAGAACGAATTGTGTATTATTGCATAAAAAAATAAAACAGAGATTTATATCATGTATATATTATGTAAATATGTATATTACCAAAAATAACATATGACCGTGTATTAAAAAATAACAAAACATAAACGTTGCTTGCTAGCTATTTATGTATACATAACATTGTAAATAAACATGCATAGCCCTAAATAAAAAATACAAAATGAACATAAAACCGAAACAGATTTTAAAACATAAAAAATTATGTACATAAAAATCTTAAATGCTTTATGTAATGTTTGCTTTTGCAATTGACTTCAGCGTTCCAGTAAATTTTGTCTGCCGTACCAAAATCCTTATAAATCCTCATAAATCACACGGATCCGTTTCTTAAACATATTTTAATGAAATGGGATCTTTTAAGTTCAAAATCATTTATCTGGAATATTTTCGGTTAAGGGAAAAAAGTGTTTCCGTCCAAACCAACTATAGCACAAGTAGTACAATTATTAAAAAGCCAGCCATATAGAGCCAAACCAACTAAGGCAGAAAGCACAACGTATTTTGCATCATTATGCACTACATGGTTTTTCTGCCAGCCCTATGCATTGTGTATAATTGAGCATCATCTAATTTTCAGCCGGAACCTATATTAAGCCAGCAACATTCATCTGTTTCACCTTCGTCTTATCAGCTGGAACCATTAGAAATTCGCAGCCTAAACCAGGCCAACTATGGCACAAGTGGCACGATGCGTTGTTCACTATCGGATTTTTCAGCTAGAACCAACATAAAGCAAACCGAAAAAATTAAAAGCCAGCCGGAACCAGAGTTTTACCAGCCGGAATCATTCTAAGATTGCATTATGAATGGCCCTAATGCTGCACCAGCACTTGTAGCACAATCCAATGAAAATGGTACTGGAATTTTTTACAAATTAATTACAAATTTGTTACACAGTTAGAAAATTTTTTACAAGTCCCGTTATTCTGTAATTCGTATGTGGGCTGGCATTAGACAAAGCTACACCAGACTTTTAGTATTTTTGTTAATATTTATTGTATCGGGCTGGGGGGTAGTACTGGAATTGTTTACAAATTAATTACAACATATCGGCATAGTTCAACCCGAAAAAACTACCCCTAAGGGGTGCAATTCTTCAAAAACCATATTTATCGTTACAACATGCTTATCGCATTTCTGTTAATTTTCTGTCAATATTTGTTGTATCGTTGTATCGTACTCGGGGTGGTACTGTAATTTTTTACAAATTAACTACAACAAATTGGAATAGCTCAACCCCCAAAAACTACCCCCAACCGGTGTAATTTAGAAAAAAACATAGTTTTCATCACACCACGCTTTCTGTATTTCTGTTAATTTTTGTTGTGTAGTACTGCGGATTAAAATCATTGAATCGTACTGACGGTCATACTAGAAGTTTTTAAAAAATAAACAACAATATAGTGGAATGGTTAAATTGCCAGAATCTGCCTCTAAAAAGTGAAGCTCTTTAAAACAATATTTCTCTGTAAAGGTCAAACCTCTTAAATTTATCACAACAGCCCACAAGCATAAAAATCAATCGTAATGTATCGAGCTTCCTTCCTATGCAAGAAATGGGTACCCATGAATTTATTACAACAGCCCACAAAAATCGAATAAAATGTATCAAACTTCCTTTCTATGCAAGAAATAGGTATCCCTGAAATTATTACAACAGCCCACACCCACAGCAATCGATCAAAATGTAGCGAAATTCCTTCCTATGCAAAAAATGGGTATCCCTGAATTTGTTACAACAGCCCACACCCACAAAAATCGATCAAAATATACCGAACTTTCTTCCTATGCAAGAAATAGGCACCTCTGAATATATTACAACAGCCCACACCCACAGAAATCGATCGTAATGTATCGAACTTCATTCCTATGCAAGAAATAGGTATCCCTGAATTTATTACAACAGCCCACACCCACAAAAATCGATCGTAATGTATCGAACTTCTTTCCTATGCAAGAATTAGGTATCCCTGAGTTTATTACAACAGCCCACACCCACACAAATCAATCAAAATGTATCGAACTTCCTTCCTATGCAAGAAATAGGTATCCCTGAATTTATTACAACAGCCCACACCCATAAAAATCGATCAAAATGTATCGAACTTCATTCCTATGCGAGAAATAGGTATCCCTGAATTTATTACAACAACCCACACCCACACAAATCGGTCAAAATGTATCGAACTTCCTTCCTATGCAAGAATTAGGTATCCCTGAATTTATTCCAACAGCCCACGCCCACAAAAATCGATCAAAATGCAACGAACTTCCTTCCTATGCAAGAAATATGTATCCCTGAATTTATTACAACAGACCACACGACAAAGTCTATCTAAATTTATGGAACTTCCTTGCAATGCTAGAATTAGGTATCCCTGAATTTTTTACAACAGCCCACACCCACAAAAATCGATCGTAATGTGTCGAACTTCCTTCCCATGCAAGAAATAGGTATCCCTGAATTTATTACAACAGCCCACACCCACAGAAATCGGTCAAAATGTATCGAACTTCCTTCCTATGCAAGAATTGGGTATCCCTGAATTTATTACAACAGCCCACGCCCAGAAAAATTGATCAAAATTCAACGAACTTCCTTCCTATGCAAGAAATAGGTATCCCTGAATTTATTACAACAGCCCACACAACAAAGTCCATCTAAATTTATAGAACTTCCTTCCAATGAAAGAATTAGGTATCCCTGAATTTATTCCAACAGCCCACACCCACAAAAATCGATCAAAATGTATCGAACTTCCTTCCTATGCAAGAAATAGGTATCTCTGAATTTATTACAACAGCACACACCCACAGAAATCGATCAAAATGTATCGAACTTCTTTCCTATGCAAGAAATAGGTATCCCTGAAATTATTACAACAGCCCACACCCACACAAATCGATCAAAATGTACCGAACTTCCTTCCGATGCAAGAAATAGGCATCCCTGAATATATTACAACAGCCCACACCCACAAAAATCAATCAAAATGCATCGAACTTCCATCCAATGCAAGAATTAAGTATCCCTGAATTTATTACAACAGCCCACACCCACAAAAATCGATCAAAATGCATCGAACTTCCTTCCTATGCAAGAATAACGTATCCCTGAATTTATTACATCAGCCCACACCCACAAAAATCAATCAAATTGCATCGAATTTCTTTCCTATGCAAGAAATAGTTATCCATGAATTTATTACAACAGCTCACACCCACAAAAATCGATCAAAATGCATCGAACTTCCATCCAATGCAAGAATTAAGTATCCCTGAATTTATTACAACAGCCCACACCCACAAAAATCGATCAAAATGCATCGAACTTCCTTCCTATGCAAGAATAACGTATCCCTGAATTTATTACATCAGCCCACACCCACAAAAATCAATCAAATTGCATCGAATATCTTTCCTATGCAAGAAATAGTTATCCATGAATTTATTACAACAGCTCACACCCACAAAAATCGATCAAAATGCATCGAACTTCATTCCTATGCAAGAAATAGGTATACCTGAATTTATTACAACAGCCCACACCCACAAAAATCGATCGTAATGTATCGAACTTCTTTTCTATGCAAGGATTAGGTATCCCTGAGTTTATTACAACAGCCCACACCCACACAAATCAATCAAAATGTATCGAACTTCCTTCCTATGCAAGAAATAGGCACCCCCAAATTTATTACAACAGCCCACACCCACAAAAATCGACCGTAATGTATCGAACTTCCTCCCAATGGAAGAAATAGGTATCCCTGAATATATTCGAACAGCCCACACCCACAGAAATCGATCAAAATGTATCGAACTTCCTTCCTATGCAAGAATTGGGTATACCTGAATTTATTACAACAGCCCACACTCACAGAAAGCGATCAAAATGTACCGAACTTCCTTCCTATGCAAGAAATAGGCACCCCTGAATTTATTACAACAGCCCACACAACAAAGTCTATCTAAATGTATGGAACTTCCTTCCAATGTTAGAATTAGGTATCCCTGAATTTTTTACAACAGCCCACACCGACACAAAAATCGATCGTAATGTATCGAACTTCCTTCCCATACAAGAAATAGGTATCCCTGAATTTATTACAACAACCCACACCCACAGAAATCGGTCAAAATGTATCGAACTTCCTTCCTATGCAAGAATTAGGTATCCCTGAATTTATTACAACAGCCCACGCTCACAAAAATCGATCAAAATTCAACGAACTTCCTTCCTATGCAAGAAATAGGTATCCCTGAATTTATTACAACAGCCCACATAACAAAGTCTATCTAAATTTATAGAACTTCCTTCCAATGTAAGAATTAGGTATCCCTGAATTTTTTACAACAGCCCACACCCACAAAAATCGACCGTAATGTATCGAACTTCCTTCCTATGCAAGAAATAGGTATCCCTGAATTTATGCCAACAGCCCACATCCACAAAAATCAATCGTAATGCATCGAACTTCCTTCCTATGCAAGAATTAGGTATCCCTGAATTTATTACAACAGCCCACATCCACAGAAATCGATCAAAATGTATCGAACTTCCTTCCTATGCAAGAATAACGTATCCTTGGATATATAACAACAGCCCACACCCACAAAAATCAATCGTAATGCATCGAACTTCCTTCCAATGCAAGAAATAGGTATCCCTGAATTTATTACAACAGCCCACACCCACAGAAATCGGTCAAAATGTATCGAACTTCCTTCCTATGCAAGAAATAGGAATCCCTGAATTTATTACAACAGCTCACGCCCACAAAAATCGATCAAAATGCGACGAACTTCCTTCCTATGCAAGAAATAGGTATCCCTGAATTTATTACAACAGCCCACACCCACAAAAATCGATCGTAATGTATCGAACTTCCTTCCAATGCAAGAAATAGGTATCCCTGAATTTATTCCAACAGCCCACACCTACACAAATCAATCAAAATGTATCGAACTTCCTTCCTATACAAGAAATAAGTATCCCTGAATTTTTTACAACAGCCCACAACCATAAAAATCAATCAAAATGCATCGAACTTTCTTCCTATCCAAGAAATAGGTATCCCTGAATTTATTACAACAGCCCACACCCACAGAAATCGGTCAAAATGTATCGAACTTCTTTCCCATGCAAGAATTGGGCATCCCTGAATTTATTCGAATAGCCCACACCCACAAAAATCAATCAAAATGTATCGAACTTCCTTCCTATGCAAGAAATAGGTATCCCTGAATTTATTACAACAGCCCACACCCACAGAAATCGATCAAAATGTATCGAACTTCCTTCCTATGCAAGAAATAGGTATCCCTGAACTTATTACAACAGCCCACACCCACAAAAATCGGTCAAAATGTACCGAACTTCCTTCCTATGCAAGAAATAGGCACCCCTGAATATATTACAACAGCCCACACCCACAAAAATCAATCGTAATGCATCGAACTTCCTTCCGATGCAAGAATTAGGTATCCCTGAATTTATTACAACAGCCCACACCCACAAAAATCGATCAAAATGCATCGAACTTCCTTCCTATGCAAGAATAACGTATCCCTGAATTTTTTACAACAGCCCACACCCACAAAAATCAATCAAATTGCATCGAACTTCCTTAGTATGCAAGAAATAGGTATCCCTGAATTTATTACAACAGACCACACCCTCAAAAATCGATCAAAATGCATCGAACTTCCTTCCGATGCAAGAATTAGGTATCCCTGAATTTATTACAACAGCCCACAGCCACAAAAATCGATCGTAATGTATCGAACTTCCTTCCAATGCAAGAAATAGGTATCCCTGAATTTATTCCAACAGCCCACACCCACAAAAATCGATCAGAATGTATCGAACTACCTTCCTATGCAAAAAATAGGTATCCCTGAATTTATTACAACAGCCCAGATAATTAAATTAATAATTAAATAATTAGATAATTAAATTAATTAAAAATTTGAGTTACTTGTCAGTTTTATGAAACGAAATGAGGGAATCGCAAAAAATTATTTGAATGCTCCACAGTTTAAGGAGCAAACTAATTTGATCCTCCGAGATGTAAAAGTTTATGATTGTTGGTAAGATCCTTCTGCCAAAAACCGTAAAGTGGCTGCCAGTTTTAATATCGGTGAAATCGCATCAAAAGTTTTTGTTTCTTGACAATGGCGCTCCACTCGAGTTAATACAAAATGAAACAACTCTTTGGAAACCCGAAAAAATTGTATAAACCTAAAACAATTTTAAATGACGTCATTGTCAATTAAAAAACAAAAGCAAAATACAATTTAGCAAAAGTCAATTACAAAACGCATTATTGCGAACTTCATGCTTATATTTGACAAATTCGGCGGATCGGATTTTCGATATCGGAGAAAATCCGATATCGGAATATTTCATAATAGTCCCCAGGATTTTCACTCGGAACCAATTAATAGCCAGCCCGAATCAATTAAAGCCAGCCAGAACCAGAGCTTTATTGGTTTCTACAATAAGCACAATGCGTTTAAATGATTACGCAATATATAAGCTCTCAGTCGGAAACATGACAAGGTTAGCCGCTCAAGCGATTGTTGAAAAACAACTGCGGTCCCAAAAAATATTTCGGTGATCTTGATATTTCGGCGATGTGTTGACCTTTCAACACAACACATGCACAAACACATTCCCTCACTTTTGTTGACGAGTGCATTATAGATAATTTCGTGAATTGGAAAGGTGTCGGAGGATCATTCCATTTTTGATCATTGTTATCTCCAATTTCAATTGGATGCTAAATCCATCAAAAAACAACGATATAACAACTTGTAGAAAACCGACTGGGATATTTTGAAAACTATTCTCAGCAGTTCACTATCGGTATACTGTTAAAGTTAGCCGATAGTTTCCAGCCGAAAGTTAAAAAAAATCGATAATACAGAGGTCTTTGCTATCTCAGCCGAAAATACAACATGTTATGTCAAATATTAATATGCATTAATCGATATTTTTCAGCCGACATTTCTCAGCCGATATTTCTCAGCCAATATTTCTCAGCCGATATTTTTCAGCCGAAAGTGTTTTTTATACCACAAATATTTGTTTTCTACAACGAAAAAAATTCAAACCAATAAAAATAAAACACTAATCAATATTTTTAATAGCATTTATAGTTATTAGGAAAAATTCATTTTACTATTGGGAAATTGCAAATAAACATAAAAATACAAAATTTGAAAATTTCTAAATATTGACCGTTTAAAGTGGCATGGTTGGAAATAGATTCAAATGAAAGGTCTTAATGATGCTCGCACCTGGAAAAAATTGCAGGTCATTTTTCATGTGGGGAGTCCGGGAAAACTCGATTGAACACATATATCGCACACACAAAATTTGAAAATTCTAAATATTGACCGTTTAAAGTGTCATGGTTGGAAATAGATTCAAATGAAAGGTCTTAATGATGTTCGCACCTGGAAAAAATTTCAGGTCAATTTTCTTGTGGTGAGTCCGGGAAAACTTGATTGAATAAATCGCACACACAAAATTTGAAAATTTCCAAATATTGACCGTTTAAAGTGTCATGGTTGGAAACAGATTCAAATGAAAGGTCTTAATGATGCTCGCACCTGGAAAAATTGCAGGTCAGTTTTCATGTGGGGAGTCCGGGAAAACTCGATTAAATATATCGCACATATAATATTTGAAAATTTGTAAATATTGACCGTTTAAAGTGTCATGGTTGGAAACAGATTCAAATGAAAGGTCTTAATGATGCTCGCACCTGGAAAAATTGCAGGTCAGTTTTCATGTGGGGAGTCCGGGAAAACTCGATTAAATATATCGCACACATAATATTTGAAAATTTCTAAATATTGACCGTTTAAAGTGGCATGGTTGGAAATAGATTCAAATGAAAGGTCTGAATGATGCTCGCACCTGGAAAAAATTTCAGGTCAATTTTCTTGTGGGGAGTCTGGGAAAACTCGATTGGATACATATATCGCACACACAAAATTTAAAAATATCTAAATATTGACCGTTTAAAGTGTCATGGTTGGAAATAGATTCAAATGAAAGGTCTTAATGATGCTCGCACCTGGAAAAAATTTTAGCTCAATTTTCTTGTGGAGAGTCCGGGAAAACTTGATTGAATAAATCGCACACACAAAATTTGAAAATTTCCAAATATTGACCATTTAAAGTGTCATGGTTGGAAATAGATTCAAATGAAAGGTCTTAATGATGCTCGCACCTGAAAATAATGTCAGGTCAATTTTCTTGTGGGGAGTCCGGGAAAACTCGATTAAATATATCGCACACATAATATTTGAAAATTTGTAAATATTGACCGTTAAAATTTTCATGGTTGGAAATAGATTCAAATGAAAGGTCTTAATGATGCTCGCACCTGGAAATAATTTTAGGTCAATTTTTATGTGGGGAGTCCGGGAAAACTCGATTAAATATATTGCACACATAATATTTGAAAATTTTTAAATATTGACCGTTTAAAGTGTCATGGTTGGAAATAAATTCAAATGAAAGGTCTTAATGATGCTCGCATCTGGAAAAAATCGGGAAAACTTGATCTATCATATCTTGCCCAATATGTGGCCAGAAAAGTTATCCAATCGTGGATAACTTTTCTGGCCATATATTGGGACTTTAACTACATCATACCAGAGGTGATCACGCAGGCACTTTCATCTCTGTGCGTGGACGAGTCACTCAGAGGCTGGATAGGTCAAATGCTTAAAAGTAGGGTCACGACGTCCAACCTTGGTGGGTCCAGATAGCAGATTTACTAGTAGACGCTTACTGCAAGTTGGGATGTTATCCCCTCTTTTTTGGAATCCGGTCTTAAATGACATGTTATTAAACCTGGAAGGGTGTTACTGTACGGTGGTTGTTTATGCGGATGATGTTACGATTGATGACTTCGGTAATTATCCTTGCACCTTAAGAGAATACATGCAAAGTGCGCTTGGCAATCTCTCCAAATGGGCTAACAATTGCAGTTTAAATGGGAATCCACACAAAACTGAGTTGGTCCTTTTTCCTTGAAATACAATCTTCCTCAGGTCGACCCCCTGGTTTAAATTGGATTTCTTTTACATTTACTGATAAAGAGAAGCATCTGGGTGTCATTCTAGGCAATAAGCTAAGCTGGAACCCTAACATATTAGAAAGAGTAAAGAAAGCTTCAATAGCACTTTACTCCTGTAGAAATGCCATTGGAAAAGATGGGGTTTGGGGCCCTGCATTGCACCCTGGCTCTATATTTCTACTACTAGGCCATTTTATTGTGTGGTGTTACTGTTTGCTGGCCTGCTTAATATTTTCTGACCAACCTAATATCTAAAGCACATCCACTGAAACACCGAAGATTCTCTTTCATCTCACACCCCATAAACTTGAACAATAAATGTTAGTGAGCTCAGCTATAAGGCTCAACTCCATCTTCATGTAGCAGTGTAACAGTACAAGATGCTTAGCTATTCTAAGAAACAAGAACATCCCAGGTACTCGACTATCCCGTCACCATCTTTTGATCAGGACTGGTTGAGAGAATTAATTCTGAACATCGAAGGTGTTAATTTCTTCACTGGTGGTTCAATGATGGATTGGGTGGTTATAGGTGTAGGGTTTTCTATAAAGAATTAAATGTTAACTAATCTTTTCGTCTTCCGGACTACTGCAGCGTTTTTCCAGCTGAACTAATCTCGATAAGGGAAGCCGTTGACTGGTTGAGGTATAATGTAATATCTGAAAGGGACATTCGAATTTTTACGGACAGTCAGACTTCAATTAAGATGCTCAAATCATATTTCCTTATTTCGAAAGTACCACAGAATTGTTCCTCATCTCTTAATAAGATGACAGGTCTGTTCAAAGCCACCTGATGTGTGTGCCAGAGCATTCTAATATTACGTCGATTCGATAAACTAATAGAACAACGAACGATAGATGGTCCAATAGTAGTTCTTGCGTAATAACTAGGCAGATCTGGCCAAAACAAGACCTGTCCAGATCGAAACAGCTGGTATCGCTGCAGCGGCGGCACGTTTGTGTGGTAGTGGTTGCTATTACGGGACACGATTTCATAGATAAGCAAACCGAATGCACGCTTCGCACCTGTCCCCATCTAGCGCATAGCAGACTCTTGGAAGCTTCTCTTCTAAATGACTTAACGGACTTCGTTGAGAGCTCAAGATGGTTCCATAGGCAAGTTGTCAGTAGGCAAAGAGAGAAAAACCAAGTAACACGGCTATTGGCTTAATTATTTAGGACCACCATTCTAACCTAACCAAACCTAACCTGGTCTAGTTATGGGATTTACATTTAGGAAATTTAAATTTGTCGATGCTTATTATTATCGATGCGATTTCGATTTTAACTTAAATTTTGAAAAAAGTTCCAGGGTTTGGCCATGCTGAATGTAAGTAGGCCATTTCTTAACAAATTATGGTCAAATTTTCTTCTGAATTTAACATGAAGTTCTGGAAATTAAACCATTCTAACCATAAAAATTTAAGAAAATAGATTTCGAACACTTTTTTGAGAACTACTAAGCGACCTACATCAAATTTATTAAACCAGTGTGTTATCTGTGTGGCTTTATTTAATCTCGAATTAAAATAAATTGTAAATTAAATTTAAAATTACCTGATTATAATTTAACAACCATCACCCACCTTATGATTTCATAACACAACAGTGTTGGCCTTTTATTCATCGTATAATAACACTTCGATCATCATTGTTCATCCGTAACATATTTCGGACCATTCGATTCCAGAAAGTTAACCAATACTAATAATTTAATAAATAAACGAGCGAAGGATCATTGGTCATCGGTCATTGAGGATTGATCATTAGTTGTTCGTATGGCAATCAACATAATGGTTTACTGCAAAAATTCTTTAAAAACACATAATTTCTGATTTCACGATATGAACTGTTCTTCCTTGGAAATTTGGCCAATACTAATAATTTTATCAATCAAACTATCGAAATCATTTGCTTATTTGTCGTTGAGGATTGGTCACTAGCTGTTTCAATTTGTGCATCCCTACGTACGTATTGGAAGTTTTTACGAATCGTTTGCGACTTGTTTCAATTGCATTTGTATTAGTGTTATTACCTGAATAAGACGAAAAATGAGTTAAACTCGAAATTGGAACAAAGTTAAACATAAAAAACAAACCCATCGTAATAATCGAATATTTGAAATGTCAAATGGCTGAATTAATCATTTAATATAATAATTAATATGACCAAAAACGCTCTAAGCAAAATGGTACCAGATAAATAAAAAAAATTTAATAAAATAACAGCAATAGATAAAAGAGCTTTTCTATTTTACAAAAATACACAAGAAGTCTATGCGGATCGTCAATGTGTCCCATTTAGACCCGTTCATTTTATCATACTTAGGACGAAAAAGTCTGAGGAGTGAATCCTGGAGATTTTGGCACATAGCCACATACATACTGCAATAGATTAAAGCCGTTCAATTTCGCAAAAATACGCCACATGTCCATGCGGATTGTCAGGGTGGCCCATTCTCGTCCGTTCATTTTATCAAACTTAAGACGAAAATGTCCGAAAATGGAAATTCTGTGGAGCGAATCCTGGAGATTTTGACACATAGCCACATACATAGCGCAACGGATTAAAGCCGTTCAATTTTACACAAATACGCCACATGTCTATGCGGATCGTCAGGGTGGCGCATCTTGGTCTGTTCATTTTATCATAATTAGAACGAAAAAGTCCGAAAATGGAAATCCTGTGGAGCGAATCCTGGAGATTTTGACACATAGCCACATACATAGTGATATAAATTACAGCCGTTCAATTTCGCAAAAATACGCCACATGTCCATGCGGATCGTCAGGGTAGCCCATTCTCGTCCGTTCATTTTATCATACTTAGGACGAAAATGTCCGAAAATGGAAATTCTGTGGAGTGAATCCTGGAGATTTTGACACATAGCCACATACATAGTGTTATAGATTAAAGCCGTTCAATTTTACTAAAATACGCCACATGTCTATGCGGATCGTCAGGGTGGCCCATTTTGGTCCGTTCATTTTATCATAATTAGAACGAAAAAATCCGAAAATGGAAATCCCTACGTAACGGATAAAAGCCATCATTATTTCATAATCATCATTTCCGGACTATGGAAATGGTATGGAATGATCCGGACTATTCGGTTCTGCTGTAAAGTTGAGCAAGACTAATAACTTTATAATTCAAATAATCGTAATCGTTACGTTATCTGCTCTTGATCACTGGTTGTTTTCGTTTGGTCATTAATATGTAACGATTTATAGCGAAATTCGATTTATAGCGAACTGATCGCTTCTGAAAAGTTTGATTGGAATTGCTTGACCATCGGTCATTGAGAATTGGTCATTAGTTATTTTCGTTCGGCCATTCCTGCGATCGATTGTTTATGAAACCCGAGAAAGTCAAATATACTTATATTTTTACTAATCGAATGGCCGATAAGATTAGTTACTATTGATTTTGGTTTGGTCATTTATTGAGATAATTCGTTGTAAACTCATTTCACTCCCCCAAAATTAATGAAAATTATGCCTCACGAAATTTCGCAATTTTCACACGGAAACAATTACTGACTGTTGGCCAAACGATGTTGATTGTTGGATTTCTAAAAACATTATTATTCACTCAAATAATTCCGGTAGTGCGTTTCCGTAAAACATTCTAAAGGGCGTTTTAGAAAATACAATTGGATTTGATGTTAATTTTGCGAAACGAAATTCCGTTAATTTTGCAAAACGAAATAAACGACGAACCTGATTTTAAAGAATTGATCCAATTTTGATTTTGTTAATTGTAAGTGGTGAAACGACGTAAACTAGTGACCAATCTTAACCGAAACATTAGAATCATTATTACTACCAAAACCTTAAGATGGGGTGCTAAAAAGGCGGAGCTGATTGTTTTACGAGAATTTTTATTAAAAATAAAGTCATGGTTAACTCTGTAAAATATTTTTTATAACCAACTTAAATTAAAGTATTTTTTATGTCTGATGTGTAAAATACTCCGAAATTTCCAGTTCAGAAAATAAACATATAATGCCAATGTTCCATAATGTTAAACGACCATTATTTAAAAATTATAACCGGAGACGAATTATAATTCATCGCGTTACAAGTACGTATTCAACCAAGCCAACATCAAATTGCAGTTTTTATAGAAGACAAAATACAGACACATTTGTGTTTTTATATTTAAAATTAAAAATCAACAGCTACACGATTATTACTCCTGCCATTTTTTTGGCCTCTTCAATTATTTTCGATAAATTTTACTTCGCTCTGCTTAGGTCCTTATATTCACAAGAAATATTTTTGGTTGGTCTAAATAAAAATAATCAATACTTTTATTGTAAGAAAATATGTAGGATGTAATTTTTATATAAATAAATCGACGAATGATATAAAAGATATGAGCAAATAATACGGCAACATGTACAGAAAAATAAGATAAAATAATTGTTCTGTTCCATCTGTTCGAGACAAATGTTCTAATAAAAATCAAACATTGTATTCGTAAATAAGCACAGCAAAAAAAATCGTCGTATTTGTCCTTTTAGTCGTCAGCGAATGCTTTAATATTTTGAAGAATTTTATTTAACTAGCTTTTGTTTAATCGAGATCCTTTCAGGCACCACTAGAAATTAAATCTAATGGTATAAATCTTCATGTAAATTTATAAGTCGGAAAATGTAATTATATGAATTTTACAAACTCTCTAATGTGTATGCCCAAAACAAGTTTACTAGGTTTTCCTTCTTCTTTCTTTTGCAAAGGGCAAGCACAAATTGGACAGTAATATAGTTAAGTGCTTCTGAGATAAATCATCAAAAACAACTATATGGTGGCTCAAAAGTTACAACAACATTTTAAACTTTTTTAGTTTTTTATTTCTTAATAATTCATATTTAATCTTTCATAAACAGAAAACACTTCTTGGAAATAAATTTTATTTAGTTTTAAAAATTACATCCCTTAAATAACCACCATTTTACTCGACACACTGACGCGCTCTTCCTAAGGCGTGATTCATCACCTGTTGTAATGTTTCTTGGCTTATTCCTTCAATTTATTCACGGAAGTTGGCCTTCAATTGCTGAATGGTTAGAGGATTGTTACCGTGCACTCTATCATTCAAATATCTCCACAGGAATAAGTCTAAAGCAGTTAAGTGAGGTGTGTGTGATATCCAACTAATTTCATAAATCCTTTTCTCCTTAAGAGTTCAGTTGTCAGGCGAGCTGTACGGGCAGTAGCAGTATCAAGGTGCGACCATACCTCTGGTGTGTCCAAAAATGCAAGACTCACGAAAATTTCTGGCATTTCTTGATACCTTCCGCCAGTGATGGTTAGCGTGTTTTCTGCCTTATCTTAAAAGAAGTAAGGTCCAAGAACCCTTCCTGCAGTTACACCACACCAAACCGTTACTTGTACGGGATGCAGACTACGTTGGTGGACTATTCTAGGATTTTCTGTCCCCCAGAATCGCATATTCTGTTTGTTACCAAACCCGTTTAGGTGGAAGTGGGCCTCATCGCCCATAATAATTTTGTGTCTGAAACCAGCTTCTTGACTGGACAATTCTTGGATCTGAACAGCATAAGCTAATCGATTCCGATAATCTGCTAGCTTCAGTTCCTGCACTAGCTTTATTTTATACGGATAGACATATAGCATCTCTTGAATCCTCTGGAGCGAGGTTCGGGAAATCTCCAACTGCTGGGACCGCCTTAGAGTTGACATAGAGTTGGACCCCAAAATGACAAGTGTTGCCTCTTTGCGTTAGCACAATTGATCGGTTGTTTTTTATATAGAATTCGATTATTTTAACACGTTACTCAGTCGTTAATTCCTCCATAATTAATTCCAAGGGTGACGCTCTAATAATCTGAAATTAGTTAAAAAATAATAATTAGTTGTAGAAAGTTATTTGAATTTTAAATGGAGTATTGGCTTTTGGACCACCCTGTATTGAGAGGATTTTCATTGATTTATTTTTATAGAATTATTTTCGTTTTTCAATGCTGTAACTTTATTTGTTAACTCACCGATTTGTTCTTGTAGATCATTTTGTGTACCTGTAAGCTTATCGTCAATAGCATTTTGTTGTTCTTTGTTGCCTCTCTTCACTTGTTGTTAGTAATTTTAGTAATATTTTGAGATATATTAATGATTTTCAAACGGGGATATTCATTAACAATTTCCAATTTTACCGAATATGACAATGGTTTTGCTGGTGGCATGTTTGAGGTGATTGACACTTGTTTGTGAGAGCCACGTTGACAAAGGATTTACACATCCACTTTTTCACGGTCAATAACATGCGATAATATTTAATTCAATTGGTTTTTAAGATCGACCGGCACTGAATGTTAGAAGTGGTTTCCGCCATATTTTCAGTTTTATATTATTACCAGCAGCATTTTTCATGCTGTAGCTTTGTGAGCGGTTGGGATTTTGTTGGTGTCCATTCAGAATCTTAAAAAACTGCTTTGAATAAAAGTTTTAAACGGATGAGCAATCCACACATAGCACTCCCAATCATCTATTGAACAAATTAAGTTTAAACATATTCTTTTAGATAATAATTTTAAATTGGGCCGATTCCGGGGTCTAATTTTGTATGTCAATATTTTATTATTATTGTTTTTTCAATTCAAATTCCAACACGAAACAACCAAATAAAAGAATCTAATAAGAATTGTATGCCCAATTTGACTTTAAACTGACGAAATCATAAAAGCAAAAATCAATTTAAAGTTATTGTTTGCCTTATATCCGGTTTTCCAATAAAAACATAACCATTTTGTATTTTAAAACGAACGCACCCTTGAACGTTTTTCATTATCTGTCAACGTCAAAACGTCAGTGAAGGTTAATATTTTTATCATGGTAAAGTTCACGAGCAACGTTTGGAAATTCTTAAAAATTACTACGGCAAGTTTGAGTCGGTGGCAACTTAAAGAACGCTTACTCCAATTTTCGGTCGTAACAACCGTCCCACCAGACAGGATGTGTGTGAATCAATCTCTTCAGTGGATAAATTCGGGTTGAATGAAATGTGCAAAGTTAAATTTTTTTAAATCGTTTACACGATAAAAAAAATCGGTTGTAAATAGCGTTTATGTTGGATGGATTAAATGGTAGAAGGGAGGTGCAGGAACTAGCCGCATTCTGTGAAAGTTATGTCGGCCGATATAGAATACAGTTCCTGTTGACTAGTCAATAGTATAATCTTCCATGGTAATTTGTCATACACCACTGAACGATGCACAACAGGTTTGACAACATCTAACAACATCTCTGCTCAAATTTCGAGCGTCCCTATTGAAAGACCCTTTACAATATTCAACATCATTCCTACGCAATAAAATGGTAAATTTTGAGGCAAATATAATGACCATACGAGTACAAATTCCTCTGGTTCATAATCCTAATAAATGCCAAAATATCACCGAAGGCTCACTTAATATTTTAAACAATATTTTTCCCTTTAACTCCAATTTAGGAGCACAGGGAGTCTACTGAGCTGGACCATCAAACTCTGTTAGGTTGTTTCGCTTCTGCTAGCATCGTTCGTTTCCATGTTAGAGCTGTTTGTTCGATTCTTCTCTCTTGTGGGTTCCTTTTCAGAGCGACTTTCTCAATCTGGGTAATTCATCTCGAGGAGCTCAATATTTGTTATTTTGTTGAACCAGAAGTACCTCAGTATTCTCTTAAGGCATTTATTTATAAACACCTGTACAGCACACTGATTTCACATTCGAATTAAATATTCTTAGTTTGGTGTTTGCGGGATAGGACCTGTTCCAGGCTTTGTGCAACATGTTCATTGTTGTTCTGGCTTTGTTGATTTGTTTCTTTATAACTTCATCTGTGCCGCCCGTTCTCGCTAAAGTGCAACCAACTTATACTATTTCATTGGTGTATTTAGCCTCATCGTCGGCTTTTCTTGATATTTATTTTGAGGCCAACTTCTTTTGTAAGATCTGAGTATGTGCAGTGGTAAATTTCATTCATTAGACTGCATATCTGAAGCCAGCTTGTTCCTTTCTTAATTTGGGGTTGACTGTCGGTGAAATTCTATAGAGCATGACCATCGCTAATATCTTTATGGTTATGTTGAAGAGGGATATACATATATCCTGCCAATTTATACATTCTCTTAAGACCACTTTTCTTGAGCATCGTTATTATTTCCACAAATAACATTTTTTTTGTTATTATTGTTCACACATTGATTGATGTACTACGCACTTGTTTTGATCCAGGAGGTTTACTTCTGAATTCTTGGTACTCGACGCGAGTATGTTGGTAACCGTTTCGATATAGGTTTCTTAGATTTGTTTCCAATGTTGCTCTACACTGATAGCTGCTTCTTCAATGGTTTCGCAGAATGTGTCTCTTGTGCCCGGCATCTTTTAATCTACTTTAATTTTGAATTATGTAATTTCACCAGTTGGTGGTCACTGTAAATGTCTGCACCACTCATTGCCCTGACATTTTGTAATGGCTTGAAGAGAGAAATTTCTTGTTGGTCATTACGTTATCTAATTGGTTCGTTATTCTACACTTCAGGTGATGTCCATATGTATATATTTTTGTGTAGAAATTTACTGCCTTGAGTTCGTTCGTCATTATTACGCACAGAGTCTATTTTATTTGTTTACCCATATGGTGGTTTATCAGGTCGGTTTTATATGTTCCAATTTTTGTGTTGAAATCTCCTTCTTGTATTATTTTGATCGTTTTCTTGTGTGCCCTTGCTATTCTGGCTTGTAGTTATTCATAGAACTCATTCCTTTGGTTGTTTCAACTACGTCTTTTGTTGAATCGTATTAATCAATTAATGCCTTCTTTGCTTTAGCTGTTGATATTTTGTGAGCCCTATTTATCGCTTCCAAAAAATATATTAAGTAATTTCGCTTGTGTTTCACCACTGTTTTATCTCACTGCACTGAGGCCGAGAATTTCATTTTTATTCTTCCTCCAATTATTGCTTTTGATGTTTAAATTTCCGATTCGTGCCCGTTTGCGATAGCCGTTTTTCGGATATTTGCCGGTTTGCATTATTTATTCTAGTATTGAAATGAATGATTGGTCCAATAAATTCTAGCCAGTCCAGTAAAGCCATGAAAGCTTCCCAATACGGTATACTGGTCGCCCGAGGGGGTGGGCGGGATTCATTCTACTTCATTGTCTATTATTTTCTATGATGTTCCCAAACGGTTGCTTGACGTTGGTGAAGAAGCTGTTGTTATTTTATCTATCTCGGCCACTCGCCTTTAATTTCAGAAAGATAACTCAAGTGAAAAAGAACCAGGAAACGCAAACGTTGGTTGATAATCAACTGGCGAATCTCTGGGACAAATGTAATCCTGAGCTAACTTAAGCAAATATCGATATCGCTTACATTAAAAATCCTGACCTGTATTCTTGTTCAACAAAATAACATTATCGCAGCTAATTTTGATCACAATACATCCAAAAATATTAAACAATCAACAAAACTCATTTACGCTATTAGTTTTGTAGTAGCCCCAACAACGTTGTTCAAAAACGGACATTAAAATCAGAAATGAAGTATTTGTTTCGAAAATGTTCCTGACGCAGACGTCACATTTGGCACAGCGAAACCAAAGTCGAATTTAGCCTCGTAAATTGCTTATGGTTGTACCAATAATGAAGAAATCGATTGACTGAGATTTTCAATCTCACCTATTTGTTAACAAAAATTAAATTTTAACTGCCAAAGTATAGATAAAACTCAATTTAGACTGGAAAACTAAAAGATGACGACTTCGTACAGATAAACAATGGTCAAAACAACAAATAAGTTGTCTACAAATTGTCGACATATTCTACCAATTCTCGACATTGTATACACTCAATTCAATTGTATATACTATTTTCGACACCAACATGTAAACAATTCGGAAATACGCGTAGACGCACAACAATGGTTCAAAATGAGCCAAACCAGTCGAGTCCACACAGTTCACATAGGAATTGTGAATCTCTCAAAACACGTTGTGGCGAATTTTGTGTAAAGATCTTGGCTTACATCCTTACAAGATCAAATTAACACAATAGCTGCATCCTCTTGATCATTCGAAGTGCCGAAATTTCTCCGATTGGGCTCTGCTAAAGTTTTAAGAAAATCCTGAATTTTATCGAAAGATGATTTTTCGATGAAGCTCATTTTTGGCTAAATGGCTTTCCAATAAGCAAAATTTGCATTAATGGACAGCAACAAACCCACATGTGCTTCAAGAGACTCCATTACAGCTACAAGAAGTGACCATGTGGTGCGGATTTCATTCCTGAGGTGTGATTGGACCATATTTTTGCGTCGATGAAAATGATCGCCATGCTACGGTGGCGGAGTTCGCTACCGTGCCATGTTGGAAGATTATTTTTGACTAGTGTTGATTGGACTTGATATTAATGATACGTGGCAACAAGATGGTGCTATCTACCACACAGCTTTTCAAACAATTGTTCTATTGAAGGGGAAACTCTTTAATCAGTTAATCTCGAGAAATGGTCCAATCGAACCATGTTAAATTGCATGCCGTTTGATTGTTTTTATGAGGTTACGTTAAGTCGTTGGTTTATGGCAACAAGTCAACAACGTTCGACGAGCTCAGGGACAATATCGAAAAAGTGGTAGAAAATTGGCTCCAAAGAATCGATCACTGTATACGTGCTCGCGGTGGTCATATGAATGTGATCGTACTCCATAAAGTTAAATGTACCGTGTGTATTGCACCTGGAATAAATTTCAGCCCAATATCTCAATTATTCTGTGTTTTATTTGAATACAAATTTGTTATGTCCTACCACTAAGCAACAAATATTAAACAAAGTTCCAACCTCCCAACCGTAGAGTACAAAAGCTGTTCGATTTCTTAACCATCTTTAAATTTGCCTTCACTAAAAGGCCTTCAGTGAATTTCTAAAAATTATAACGAAATTATTTTTCTTGGTGAATGGGAATGGGAATCGAGCTCGGGTAGTAAGCAACTCTCTAAATTATTATCAAAGATAAAAAAAAACATATACAAATTCAAAACAAACTGTTAGAAACATTGTAAAAGATTGCCAAACAGAGGCTGACTCAGTTTGGATTTTTAGCCAAATGTCATTTACCCTTCCACCATCTTTGTTCAGCAGTCTTATTGAAAATCGTCACGTACCGTATTAATTCCATGATACAGCATTGGCTTAAGTGTAAATCAATTACTCATTGTGATTTGTTTACCATCTCATAATAAGCTAAAATAGTCAAATGGGTTCTTTGTAATTTGAAAGCGACAATAGTCGGCCTTTTAACATTACTATATAAAAAATTTAAAGTATAAAAGTATAAAGTATAACTTCGAAAAGGTGCGCCTGAGTATCTGTCACCATGGAAACTTAATTTTTTAACTATGGGATATCGAATAGTGTTTACTGCTCAGAATAATGAAGATCCTAACTGCGTCACTTACTTAAACCAGATGGAGGGATCCACGGACTGCTACTTATTTTTTCTTTAAATGATCACAATTTGTCTCAAAATAAAATTATTTTTTGGTTTGAAATGTTCAAACAAATCATTCAAAATTTAGCGCATTGCAACTATTCAGTCCGTGGAGCTTATGAGGCTGTTCTAATGTTTGTTTTTATGATGAAATTAATGTCACACTTGTTACTTCATTTTTACTTTAATTTTAAAATTAATAGTCTTCAAGTCAGCTAATTTAAAGTTAATTTTCTTCCAAACTTGAAATATCTTTTGTTTGCGAACTCTAACCGGATGCCAAAATCAGCACCGTCTTAAACTTATTTATTATACCCCACTAACTTTTTAATAAACCACTGTGTGTACAGACCACCGACCGTGTTTTGCTTGCATAGGTATTAGTTGATACAAATCCGTGCGAGAGAATAGTTGTCTTGTACATAAAGCTGTGTCTAAAAGTGTAATGTAACCGATTTTTGCACCTTATTTTATGACAGAGTATTCCTTGCGGATAAAGAACACAGTTTACCGGTGTGAAGTTCTTAACAAGTTAAGGGGACACTCAGGCCTACATAAACTGTATATGTTATTGCAATAAAAAGGTTGAGCTCTTTTGCATATTTCATGCTAATTAATAAAAATCAGAGAGATGTGTAGGCATAACCACCAGTATATAAACATAGACAGGGGACACTCAGGCATAGCTAAACTGGTATGTATTTCTCTTGCAAGTTAAAGTCTTCTGCGTAGTTCAGTATTTTCGTTTTCCTGCTGAGTCGCGGAGTGTACTGGTCTAGGTGGTAAGCTAAAGATTTTTGAACTTCTTATGAGTGGATATCGCAATGGTTGGCTCACCCCAGAATCCACTGAACCGGCTTCGTTTGAGGGTGGATTAGCCAACTTAGCAGTTGGCGTACCTTGGGTAAAAATTCCTGTTTTGTTGTGAACTCATTGCTTTAAGGATATGTTTTGAAGCAGCTACCACCAATGAAATTATTAGTAGGTCCGTGGAGTGAGCATTATTTGCTAGGTTCTCGGTGTTTGGTTATCCCTTTGTTTCTCGGTCGCCAGAACTTCATTGGTTAATTAGCAAGGAGCACCACGTGCAGATAAAGTTGACATTTGGGCTGGTATATAGACCGTCTAGTCCCTCACTCGCAAGAATAAAGTTACGTAATTAATTCGATTTAATTCAAAGATGCGAAATAGAGTAATTACCCTATAATATCACGTTAATAACGATTATCAGTTCTCTAGAATTTACAATTAATAATCCTAGCAGCTGGAATAAAACTTTGTTCAAAATGTCTCGAGAAATTATTCATAGGAGATCTCGAGTACAATTATCTATTAATACATGTGTATAAAACCCACATTAATTCCTTTTGGCAATCGCCAAAAGTTTAAAATTTTACTTACATTTAATTTACAACATTTATTTTGGAATAAAATATTTATTCGAAGTTTATATATCTTACTCATTGAAAAGAGAAAAAATAAGATAAAATAAAAATAAATAGAATGGCTTCTGGCAATTAAAATGTATAAATTTATTTTGGATAGCAACTGTGTACCATCCGTATCGTCATCGTTGTGCGAGTATCATTGATTGTTGACAGTTCTTCCTGTACTGTTAGTGTGGCGATGCTAAAATTTATACTCGAATGATACAATTTATTTGAAACCTTAAAACTTGTAAAATGTAATTTCATCAAGACGAAAATGTTACCATGCCTGCGTCCCATTAACAGGTGTATAAATTTATTATTATTCCGTTTATATTATTTATATCTAAATAGGTTTTTGATGAATTTTGTATTTGGCACGTGGTACCAGAATGGCCAAAAATTATATGAAGGGAGATAAAACGTTAATTTATGACATTAACATATTTTACATTTTATCAATGGAACTTCTAGGTTCAGTACTAAACTATAGACACTCTAGATATATAAACGCACGCTCTTCCTGATCGCAATTAGAAGCTAGGAGATATAAATCATGGCGGTCAAAATTGAATAAAATCGAGTTTTCTACGCTATATATAAAAATGCATCTAACGTGTAGGTGAATGTGTTAGTTCGATACCTCTGCTCCTAGTACTTGTTCCTTAAAGAGGAAGGGACATTCGTTGGAATTAATGCATAAAATATTAAATATTTATCAAGTGCTAACTTGTTTAATCTTAATCCAAATTACTTCAAATTTCTGATGTTAGAAAAACCGAGTTGAGTTCGTTTGTCCGCCGGGCAGGAATCAAGCTGAATTAGAATTCTACATTGTAAGAAATTTTAAATTATCCATCCAAATGAAATTATGCAATCTTTTAGAATTCGCACCAGATGAGAGCCATCATTTCCCTCTAAAAATCAGTATGTATAATTTCGCCGAAGTGTAAACAACATATTTTGTTGTGCTCTAACCATGTCAACCTTTGTGCCAACAAAACACAATTTGCGGGAAGCGCTGATTTTTTGTTTTAATTTGAAGAAAATTGCAGTCGATGTGAATTATGTGATGCAAATGGAGAACATGCTCCATCAATAAAACATGTGAGTATTGGTTCCGTCGTTTTAAATGTGGCGATTTTGACACCAGTGACAAAGAACGCGAAGGGAGACCAGTACAGTTTGAAGTCGCTGAGTTGGAAGCGTTATTGGACCAAGATTCATGCCAAACTCCAAAGGAACTCGCTGAAACTTTGGGAGTCACTCAACAAGCAATTTAAACATTCTCAAGACCATGGGTATGGTGCAAAAACAAGGAAATGAGGTTCCGTATGAACTGAAGCCAAGAGACGGCGAACGCCGTTTTTCAGGTGCGAACAACTGCTTCAAAGACAAAATCGGAAGGTTTTTTTGCATCGAATCGTGACAGCGGACGAAAAACCAAACCAAAGCCCAACTACAACCGTCAAATAGAATATTAATGGCAATAAGCTATCACTAAGAGTTGTCATCGAAACTTTGGAGGCGCTTCAATAAGTCGGAATCACCAGACATTGCTTCTTCCGACTACAATTGTATCGATCGATGACTCATGGCCTGGCCGAGCAGCACTTCACTGCTTACGAAGATTGATTGATTGATTGATTGATTTTGAATGTACGACCAAGTTCTTAGGCTTGAGTTCCCGGATGACGCCGGGTCCACCGTACACCCTTTTTTACACATAACAAAACCGAAGGATTGGATAGGTTAGTTAAGTGGGACAGAATCGGCCCGGTTACAGACACCTAGGTATAGCCGATAGTTAGTAACACAAAGACAACACAATTCTAATCTACTAGATGAAGGATAAAGGCTTAATAGGTTAATGGATAACGATGGTATTGGTCTTCAACAATTGCTTCTTTAAAACGGCAACCTAAGAAAAAATATTATTATTTCACATGCATCTGGGATTTTCCTGAAATTTAATTCTATTAACCAAAATTGGTTGACTCGACCCGTTACAGACACCTATGTAAAGTCGTTAGTAATAAAATGACAACACAATTCTAAACTACACAATCAGCAATTACAATGAAGCATTAATTCACAAGCATCTGTAAATTTCCTGAAATTTAATTCTAAATTCATATTTTCCGGCTTCCTAAATAATTGAAACATTTATTAATTTAATCATTCTGCAACTCCGCAACTTACAGTCGAATTTCCTGAAACCAAAGTTATTTGAACTATATTCAAAATAATTCTAAAATTCATTAGTATATTTAGGACAATATATATACAATATAATAAAATTATACTTGAATAAAATAAATGTAAAGTAACGATTAGTATTAACTAAATTAATTTGGTTCTCATAAAACAAATAAAATAAATCGAATCCAGGAAAGGCACGCACGGCCTTCCTAACTTCTAAGTCTGTTGATTTGATGGATTTATTTATAAAAAAATATTTATGAAAGTCACTTGTCCTTGTCATCCCTAATCTAATACAAATATGTTTATTTATAAAAATAGAAAATGACCAAACGAAAACTGGTTCCAAAAACAGCTAATCTAGAATCTGTAAGGTAATGTATTAATAATGAATGTTTTTCACAGCTTTAGAATCCCCAATACCTAAACAAATTCAACCAAAATTAAATAAAACTATTAAAGTAATCAGGAATCTGTAAGATAACAGAATTAATAATAAGTAGCTAGCACATCTGTAGGATCCATGATAATCAAATAACCCAATTATATGGTTCAATGCTTTAATTATAAAATAAATAAATCAGAAAAAAAATTACATACATACATATATATATACATACACACACACACACACACACATACACACACACATATACATACACACACACATATATATATCTACAACAGCATTAAATAAATTATAAATTATATAATCGACATACGTCGATAATTATTTGTCCAACCTAGAACAAGTTAACCAAAACCTTTACCAATTTACAGTCTTCCAAATAATGTAGAAAAAAAATTTAATTAAAAAGTGCATGATCCCGAAAAACTATCTACATATAGCAAATTTGGCTGCATTTCAAATGTACTCCGTAGCTTCCATGTAATTCCAAATATTCAAATATTCGCAGAAATAGCAAAGTTATAAAGTTAAGCCAACAATTCCAATTCGATCACAGCCACCTACCTTTACATGTCCTAAACTAGAGTTCCAAAATTCGTTAAATTATTATTTTCAATCTACCGTGTAAATCGGAGGATGGGTGTATATGAATGAATGAATTCATCTGTCAAGAAGAAAACGAAAAGTACAGAATAACCACGATCATACTTGTTTAGTTTCTATCCAATTTCGTCATATATTTATCCCCTCAAAATTTTGTTTTATGTATTTTATTTGTCTATTTCCTGTTTATTCTTTTTTAGTTGAAACTTGGAAGGGATAAATTATAAAACACTAAGCATGATCATAATAATCTATTCTCAGTTCTCACTCACGCAACAAGCGCAAAAACAAAAAATAGAAATGTATGTATCTATTTAATATACTAAACCAAAACATATAAATGAACTGGTATTTTATTTTACGCTCCTCTCTTAACACGTTTACGCAAATAGAAACAGTTAAATACATATTTTATATAATTAAAATTTATTTCAGAAAAATATGAATTAAAATAATGAAAAACACTTATCTTAGGCATCCATTGCAATCAAAAAAGTCATACATATTGAAGATTTACATACACTGCGTACTTTGCGTTCAAGCAACGGTATCAAAATACATATAAACGAAAATTGTTATGTACATATTCTATACCATCACAAGCGCACCGTACACAGATTAAAATAAATATACAATACGTACAACTATTCACTTCACTTATTAAATTCACGCAAATTATTATTGAAATTATTATTTATTAAAATTATCAACTATATCAATATTATACTTTTTATTAGTTAATTAAAATACATTTAAAATAAATTATTTATTTATTTAAAGGAGAGACAAAAACACGTCCTTCCTCTACGACGATCAATCGCCGACCAGCCGACTTTAAGTCGAATTTTCATGTACACAAATTTAAAAAATAAAAATTTCGGATTTTAACCGTAACATTTGCAATATATTAAATGCTCGTGTTAATTTAATTGTTTAATAATTTTATAAGTAAGTTTCCCAGGATACAGAAGTCATACTCTTCAAGATAATTCATCCCAAGTGTTAATAGTCTTTGTTTAAGAATCGTGCGGTTCCATTTTTTAAAAAGGCTTCCATTTTTACTTCTTCCAAGTTCCAATGCCACCGATTTGATGGGAGTTCAACAAAATAGAAAAGGTCTAGAATATTATTGTTATCAATGATAATTGTTGTGTAGATGAAGTTGTATGCCCAATAGTTAATTCGCTTGGACTGTAGAGTATTTATTTTTTATCACAACTCGCCATTCCCGGTAAAATTTAAAGGTTGAAAGGTCCGATACAAATTATCAACGAATCGTATGGCGATCGACTGAATCTCAACCAGTGAGACATTACAGGCTTCTCACAGTCACGTATGGAACCTCATCAGCCGCATTTCTGGCTACCAGGGCCCTCAATCAAGTAGCAGTTGATAACAGAGAACAATATCCGGAAGTATCTAAAACTATTTTGCGGGACTTCTATGTGGATGATCTAATGACCGGAGCACAAACGCTGGACGAAGCACGCAAAATCCAAATTAATATATCTCATGTTTTAAGCTCTGCTGGTTTCAGGCTGCGTAAATGGGCTTCAAATGACTTAAAGTTATTGAAAACCATTCCTGAAGAGGACCAGGAATTAAAGGCGCTAGAAATTACGGAAGAATCAAAATCCGTAAAACTTCTGGGTGTCGAATGGAACCCAAAGAGTGATCATTTTACTTTCAGAACTAATTTTGCTGAAAATCCAAAATTAACCAAAAGAAATTTATTATCGGAAATGTCGCAAATTTTTGACCCTCTCGGTTGGCTTTCACCGGTCATTGTGAGTGTCAAAATCCTTTTTCAACGTCTATGGTTACATCAGCTAGAATGGGATGATGAATTGCCTGCAGAAATTTCATCGAAATGGACCACAATTCGAAATGAAATGTACCAGATTAGGGATATTAAGATCCCCAGATGGCTATTCACTTGTGGTAATCGGATTGAACTGCACGGATTCGCCGACGCCTCCGAAAGTGCGTACGCTGCAGTAGTTTACTGCCGCGTAATAACCGAAGATGGAATTATAACCACTATTGTTGCAGCCAAAACTAAGGTTGCACCCATAAAAACAATCTCCTTGCCTAGGTTGGAACTCTGTGCAGCGGTACTATTGACAAGATTACTGAAACTGATAAAAGAATCGTTGGAGTTTGAAGATACCACCATATATGCGTGGACCGATTCAACAATTGTGTTGGCCTGGCTGTCAGAGCATCCAAGCAAATCGAAAACGTTTATAGCCAATAGAACCGCCGAAATATTAAACACAACTTCTAGAACTCAATGGCGACATGTAACTTCACAATTCAACCCAGCAGATTGTGCTTCTCGAGGCTTAAATCCTCGCGACATTGTCCAATTTCATTTATGGTGGTATGGGCCAACTTGGCTTAAAAAAGCGGAGTCTGCATGGCCTAAACAACCCACAATTGCGAAAGACACTCAAGTCATCAACCAAGAGATCCGGCCTAAATCAGTTCTAGTGCACGTTGGTACCCAAACATCTAGTTTACTTGATCGCTTCACTACATTGTATTCCTCGTTTCATAAGTGTAGTAAAATACTAGCCTCTGTCATACGATGTACTAAAATGTTTCAACGGGTACGAAAAAATAGTCCACCAAGCTGCATCATTAACCTGACAGCTGATGAATTAAACCACGCCGCTGCTACTCTGATTCGATGGCTTCAAATGGTATCTTTCCCGTCGGAAATTGTTAAATTAAGTTCCGAATTGCAATTAGATAAAAATAATAAGCTTTCTTCGTTGACGCCATTTATCCACGATGATGGTTTATTACGAGTGGGCGGTAGAATAGAAAATTCAATGGCTTCATTTGAAACGAAACACCCTATAATATTGCCACCAGACCACATTCTTACAAGGCTTATCATCCGAGACGCACATTTGAAACATCATCATGCAGGGCCATCATTACTAATGGCTATTTTGAGACAAACGTATTGGATAATTGGAGCTAAAAATATGATAAGGCAAATCATATTTCATTGCCTGCCTTGTTTTAGAAGAAGGAAGATATTACAAAAACAGCTAATGGGTTCGCTTCCTCAAGCTAGAGTTACCTTTGAAAGACCCTTTCTAAAAATAGGGGTCGATTACGCTGGGCCTCTGCAAATTTGCTTGCGCAAAGGAAGGGGTCAAAGGTCTCAAAAAATCTACGTTGCCGTGTTTGTGTGCTTAAGCACAAACGCAGTACACTTTGAATTAGTCAGTGATCTGACCACCGAAGCCTTTGTAGCAGCCATAAAGCGTTTTGTGTCGTGTCGCGGCTTATGTTCGGATGTATACAGTGATAACGGCACTAATTTCGTTGGCCCAAAAAATTTGTTATCCGACCTTTTTTATTTTTTATCAAAAAATTCTAATGTCATTTCCAATTTACTTTTAGAAGACAAAATAACTTGGCATTTGATTCCGCCAGCAGCTCCACACTTTGGCGGCCTCTGGGAGGCCGCTGTTAAATCGATGAAGTACCATCTTAGGCGAGTGGTTGGTAACACTATTTTGACTCTGGAGGAAATGTTAACACTCATCATTCAAATTGAGGCGGTTCTGAATTCGAGGCCGATCTGCAAACCAAGTAGTGGAGAAATAGATGCATTGACGCCCGCACACTTCATTATAGGTCAACCGCTTACACTAGTTCCGGAATATGACTTGACCGATATAAAATTGACTTCGTCAGCCCGATGGTCTATGGTTCAAAAAATGTTACAACACTTCTGGTTACGTTGGCATACCGAATATCTAACCACTTTGCAACAAAGGTCGTGGACTACTAAGATGCCAAATTTAAAAATAGACGACGTAGTTGTTGTGCGAGACGATCAAATGTCTCCAGCCAAATGGATGTTAGGAAGGATAACGAAAGTGTACCCAGGAAGAGATGACTTTGTAAGAGTTGCCACGGTACGAACGATAGCCGGAGAATTCAAGCGACCAATTCTCAAGCTTGTATTATTACCTATAAATTGAATCTAGCGATTCAAGGCGCACTTGAAAAAAAATACAAAATTTAATTAGTTAGTTGTATAAAACGAGTGGCTGAGTAACCAAATCTAAATTATATAGTGTTGGGCTAAAATAATAAATTGTAACGTTTTGTGAAGTGATTGTTTTTGTAATATAACAAGGAATTTAATATCCAAAAATCAGCGTGCTGCTTAAATCCAACCTGCTCCAACAAAAACCTAGCGTGCTGCTTAAATTCAACCTACTCCAACAAAACCTAGCCTGCTGTTTAAATCTAGCTTGCGCCACCACAAACATCGTTAATGCTATAAATTTTTCAAAATATTTACGAAACACCTAAAAGCTTCTTACGGAAGCTGTCACTTCTGAGGGACCGACAACGGTCAAAAATCACTTGCATCTCCCAATTTATGAAAAAAACTTAATTGTGAAGTTTCATTCAGAACAATACATCCGTATGCTGTACAGGGACCTCATTTTTACTGAAAAACAGTATTTGAGCAAAAATCATCATTTCCGCTTAAGTTTTGGAAAACTGATCTGGAATTGTATCGTTGTAAAATTAATTTAGAATCTGTTACTTCATAACCGTTTTTGCTTGTAAATGTTAATATTTTCAAAATACATGCAAAAAATGAAAAAGCTCCTATGAAAACTGTCACTTCCGAAAGTCTGCTTTCGCCCAAAACTCACTGGGATTTCCCAAATTGTAGAAAAAGTTTAAGTATGAAGTTTTATCTCGCTCAATCAGTCCATCTGGGCTGTAAAAGAGCCGAAATATTGTTTAAAAACGGGGTTTGTTGTCAAAAATTGTCATTTCCGTTTAAGGTTTGGAAAACTGACCTAGAACGGTATTGTTGCAAAATTAATTTAAAATTTTCTCGTTTGTTACAGTTTTCTTGTAAATGATATACTTTTCAAAATATTTGCAAGAAACAAAGAAGCTCCTATAAAAGCCGTCACTTCTGGTGGAGAAAAAGCTTTTACTTGATAAGTACTTTTTTACTTCGGCGATAAATCTGCAATGCGAATGGTAAATCTGCAAAAATTTCGAGGTCAAATTTTTCTTGATTACTATAATTCAGTTTACAATGTAAAAAAAAGGAAAATGAAATGAAAAATACAAATTAATTAAAGCTTCCACTTCTGTTTCACTAATTTTCACTAAATCTCGCTAAGACTTCTCAAACTATGAAAAAAACTTATGTATGAAGTTTAATACCGATCTAATTATCTGAAATACATTTCCGCTTAAATTTTGGCCCAATTTCACAGTAAATTTCATTTAGGATATTTTTGTTTTAAAAGCGTTCCTTGTGAGCTGCTGGACAACTTCTTCTACACAGGTTTTCACCACATATAACTCAGATAATCGAATTTATGGAGAAATGAAGTATGAAGATCATTTTGATCGATCAGTCCGTCTAGGCCAAATTTTTGGGTGAAACAGTTTGGGAATGATGTGGACCAATATTGTCGCAAAATAAATTTCTTTTTCTTTTTCTTTTTTTTGCTTTTCGTGTATAGAATATTTTCTCATAAATGATAAACTTTCCAAAATATTTGCAAAAATACGAAAAAGGTCCTTTGAAATATGTCAACTCCGATGGAACGACTTTGGCCATACATCACTGGGACCTTCCAATTTATGAAAACAGTTCAAGAATGACGTTTCATCTAGATGGGGTTGATCAGGTCTGGATTCGATTTTCCAGGGGTTGAATTTTTGTTGAAAAGAGTTTTTTGGAAAACTCATGTGAACCAAAAGTTACTGCAAATTTATATTAGCATCTTATATGCTTTTCAAAATATTAAAAAAAACGAAAAGCATCTCTGGAAGCTACCACTTCTGGTGAGCGAATGGTAAATCTGCAAAAATCTGGAGGTCTAAAATTTGGTTAATTAATACTTTAGTTATCTTCGTAAAAGAAAGTTACAAACATCTTCTTTGCGAGAGAAAAACATACCAAAAATTAAATTGTGTGCTCTAACGAGTTCAAAAGCACTAACATTAATTTATTTATTTTATTTAGTTATTCATTATTTCTTAAACTTAGCTTATGCAAATCAGAATTATAAACTAACAATTTCCCTCAAATTCTGCCTTCGGAGCAAGACTAACATGATTTTTCGGTTAGGACTAGTGAACAGTTTTTTCAAGAGTGGGTAATACCGCCGAATTTCGAAATACATCAATACACGAAAGTTCGAAAATACAATTCGGCTTAATTACCTTCAGTTTCCTTTTGGAATTGAGTGAATAGCTGTTTTCTATTCTTCGTTCGATAGCTGTTTTCTATTCACGTAAATAGATCCGAAATCTTGAAGCCTTGTTTACTATTGAAACTGTAGAAACGCTTTATCCTTTTATATGCCACTGTATAATTCCACATAGCCATTGTCATTGTGTAATTATTGTTCTTTATTAATATTATGTTCTTCTTATTATTTTTATTTAAGAAAGAGGAAAGTGTTAAATCCAGTGTCATCACACTGAAAATAATGAATGTACATCGTACATACAATAGTGAATTGAAAATTACATGGATCATTATCATAAAAATATTTATGTGAACATATTGTGATTCCAAAACATAATATAAGGAAAAAGTAGAAGTAGAAAATACATTGCCGTGAATACGATTTTCAAATACATTTTCCATCTCGAGTCAATTGCTGTCTGCTTCTGTATTCTGCTATAAGAAAGTAGAAAATAAGTTGAAATGATTTTAAATTGCTTTAGATTTGACTGAAATGTTAATTCTAAAGATGACAATGTGATAACAATAACAAATAAAATAATAATAGTAATGATGATGATATTTATATACAAAGTCATACTTGCTTTACATTATGGCGTGCGATAATATCGCATAACACACTTCAAGAAACAGAATAAAAAAAATTATCTATGAAATCAAAAATGGTTCAATCTGTACAGTATGGCGATACGTATAGCACAATCAAAATCATTCCAATAAAAATTTAAGAAAAATCAAGTACTAGAAACGTGAATGGAATAAAATGCAGATTAAAAAGATTTTAAATCTTGATTTTCAATTTACTATTGACAAAATGTATACGACAGCAACACGTTGTACACAACATCTTTTTAATTATTTCACTTCTTTAGAATTTGTTTAGTTATTGAAATAAGATGCTAAATAATTTTATTTTTGGTATTTAACACTATACCCATTGTCTGGGGTAAATTCGGTTAAAATAAATATACTACTAACCCATAGAGTGATTTCCGATTTAATAGAAAATAATTTTTATCACGTCCACTTATCATTCGATATGAAAAGGCAAGATACAGCAACTCACATCTCATAGAGATAACAGTTATTTACAAACAGCACATTCCCAAACTTATCACGTAATAATAGAGTAGATACTCGTACATGTAAAAGGAATATACGATAAAACAATCGTTAAAGATTACTCGAGATACAAAATTAATAAGACGGAATATGAATCTATCAACAGTTTCAATTATAAATTGACATAATATACAATATCAAAGAGAGATTTATGTTTGAAAGTGTTGCATGTATGCCCATTGAAATAATGTTTATTATGTATAATAAAATAATCATCCTCAAGATTCGCAAGACCGACTTTTTTACAATCGAGTTTCTTTTACTTTCTTTCTTGTAAAACTGTCCTGTAAAATCAAATAACATTATCCCTGCTTAAATTTCAGAAAACCAAAAAGGTCAACCTTGTTAGTTGAAAATTTAATAATTCTTTGTTGTTTTTTGTAAATACTAAACTTTTCAACATTAATGCAAAAATTTGGAACACTCCCGAAGCTTCAGCTATTTCTGGTACACAGATTGCACCAAATTTCGCAAGGATCTTCCAATTAATCGGACTTGTCACCGGACAAGTGGTGCAGTGGTTAAAGCTTCGGCTCTTGGAACGGGAGATACTGGGTTCGAATCCCACCAGAGGCTGGATGCAAAGCGAATTTTACTCATCGATTACGATCGGTGATGTTAATAAACACAACTAAGGCCCTCTGTTGGAGTGCATAATTCAGCGCCGACCCACCGTCCATGTCAGTTTACAGGTTGACATGGAGTTTGCAATGTTTACCAGACCACTGAGCCGATATATTTTAGACCACTCTGTTAGTAGTTTTCATAATATTGAGCAAGTTTGGAATTTTACCATTGAAGCCGACAAAAGTGATCATAGTTTTGTACTCTCAAAATTTCGCTTCAAGCCTAAATATTGTATTCGGACACTAACGAAAAGATACGTTAATTACAAAAATGTTAACGAGTCTTTGATGTGTGAATTTTTGATATGTGTAATAAACTTGTTCTACAGTAGTCCGTATTGAAGGAAGTAAATGTAAAAATTAAAAATGCAAGTGTTTGTCCTTGGATGACTCTTGATCTCTGGGATTTAATTAAACTTAAAAATCGTAAATTTAAGCGTTTTAAAAGGAACAGTACTAATTTAGAACTAAAACATCAATTAGATTTGGTAAATAGATCAAAAACGAAAAATACTTTGCAAAGAAACCTTATTTTGAAAATTTATTTAATAGTTTGAGCCAAAAAGAGATCTGGAAACAGTTAAATCAGTTCATGGTAAATAACTCTAATAATAATTGTATTGATGTTTTGTTAATTCTGTTGGTTCTTCTGTATCAGCAATTAGTTCTAGTCCAGGCTCAGATGATTTAAATAAATTTCATACTATGGTGCCTAGTATTAATTCGTGTTTCTTTTCGCCCACTTCCTGCAGCGAAATATCGAATTTAATTTCAAATCTTAATATTACAAAGGGTGGTGGTTATGATAACATTCGTAAAATGGTTCTGAAGAATTATTCGCCATTTTTTCACAATTACTAGCTGATCTATTTAATGTAGTTTTGGAAAGCGGTGTTTATCCCGATTGTCTTAAAATTGCTAAAGTGACACCTATCTTTAAGTCTTTAAATTCTAAACTATTTAACAAAATTTTAGAAAAAATTATTGTTAACCGGAAGATCGATTTCCTAAATAAATCTATTTTTTTTATTCTCGTCAGTATGGATTTCGATAAGGTTCTGGTACAAATTTGGCCCTAACAGACATTACTGATTTGATCAATCGCAATTTTGGCAGGAAAAATTATATCTCTGGCTTATTTCTTGATCTTCGTAAAGCTTTTGATTGTATAGATCACAGTTTACTTCTTCAAAATTTACAAACTTATGGCTTCCATGGCGTATCATACAAACTGTTAGCAAGCTATCTTAGTAATCGAAAACAGTTTCCGATTCTAAATGGTGTAAAAAGCTCCACTTTAAGTGTGAACTGTGGTGTTCCTCAAGGCAGTGTCCTTGGCCCTTCATTATTTCTAATCTACGTAAATAATATGGCCAATTTTCCGCTCACGGGTCATGTTTGCTGACGATACGACTCTGTTCTATGAATCCAGAAATTTTCAGGTGACACATTTCACATATGAGGGATGATATTATTTTATTTTCGGATTTTCTTCATTTAAACAAAATATCAGTTAATTTTAATAAAACGAAAGTTGCACCATAGAGCTTGTGGACAAATTCAAGTACTGTGGAGTAATATTCGACAAGCATATGATGTGGGAGGACCGTATTAACTCTACTCGTCCTTGTTAAAATAAATTTATTTCTCATTTATTCATATCCGATTCTCATACGCTTCATCTGCCTTTGGTTCAGCTGTTAAAGAGGAAGTGAATAAATTGCAGATTTTACAAAATAGGTGCTGTAAATCAATGTATAACCTATTCCTACTGTGGAGCTCTATCGAACTGTTGCTATAGGCATTCTCCCAATCAAAGCAACTTTAGAGATGTATGCTTCGTTCTACATGTTTAAGTGTCTACACATCCCATCATTAATTTCGACTATACAATTCGAATTTCTAGGTCATGGCTATTCAACTAGAAATTCTAGCAAGTTGAAGTGCACCCAAATTAGAACTGAATTTGGCAGAAAACCATTAACATTTATTGGGTCATATATTTATATTAACTTACCTGAAAATATTAAGAGCGCTGTACATATGTTTATGTTTAAACGAATGATAAAATCTCATCTGTTATCATCAGTTAAAGATTATTTGTGATTTACAATGCCATTCATTCTTAATTAATTAAATTAAATTATATTAATTGTTATGTTTTTGAATTTTGTTTTTTATTATGCGTAATGTAGTTTTAGTCACTAAGACACTATATGCTGTATATGTTTTGTACTTATGAATGACGAACTTTTAAAGGACATTAAATCAGGTAGTAGTCATTCTCACTTTAATGATTATTATATATAAAAATTAATGTTAAAATTAAAAATTAAAAAAAAAATTAAAAAATTAATGTGCAGGTGGTATACTGTAATTGTATAAATGGGTGGTGTGTGCATGAATGAAAAGGGAGTATTAATTGACGTTCAAAGGGGACATTAAATCCATTGGGCAATTAATACTTTCTTTAAAAAAAAAATGGAAAAATTTTAGGTATGAAGTTTTATTCCGAATCGCTAATCTGCCTGGACTGTAGCTACTACATTTGCTAAAATTTATACAATGAACTGAACTAACATTGTTTGAAATTTAATTTATAGTCAGTTAAAGAATTTCATCTTGCACTTAATGTCTAATGGTTTTAATGGAATTCCTAGGAACCAGGTTCCGTATGTCTTGTTTCTGCCCAACAGCGGTTTGTTTCCATTACTCTTCAACTTCACTCCACGGTGTCTTATATGTTTTGACCCAAAGCTTTTGCTTGTCATAATCTACAACAATACAAACACTTTTACAACAAACAATTTTAAAATAAATTTCACTATAAAACAAATTATCATCCGATAAATTACTACCCAATTCTGGTTCTCTGTTGCTGTTAACTTTTTTTCGAATAAGTGTTGTATTTTGAAGTCCTGAGACCTTATTTTCTCAGTTGTCTCGGGACATTGGTCCACCAGTGGTATAACTTATCATTTACTACAACCTCTTGTGGGCCCCAGGTAATGACTAAAATAAATTTTAAACCACTCAATAAAAATATTTTTTACGAATTGTATTTATTTCTTACAGCCGGTGTTTTTTTCTTATAAAATGCTGAACAAGAGAATTACAATTTATGTGGTATTCTTCACGTGTTTGTTGCATTTTATTGGCTTCAAAGATGTCCTTGTCGATAATAGTCCATATATAATTCAGATGCTGTTAAAAATATATTTAAAAATTTCTTGTAAAAAATATTTAAAATATTTATAGCTATCGAGTGTAAAATGCGTTGAGATACACTACATATCATATGGAACATAAGAGTAAAATCGCCGACCGTCTGGATTCAAAGGAACATCGCATATGTACACAGAATTTTCAAAAACTTATCTATCAATCTAATGATATTTGATTTAAAGTAATTATTGAAGATTCCGTCATTAGAACTGCTAAATTTATTCTCTGATCTTTCTTGTAATGGCCATTTTATAAAATGAATTAAACTTTAAAAACAAACTTGGTACTTAATATAATTATAAATGCACTATTTTTCAAAACTGCAATATGGTGCCGAACGCCGCTCTTAATCCGATTTCGCCATCAGGAGTTATTAAATCAACATCTCGTTCTAATAAAAATTTTAACAGGTCGAATTCAACATTTTTTGCTGTATAGCGAAATACATATACGTTAACAGCTGCGTTTTTCTGAAAAACAATCGGGTTGAGTTCGAGATAGCTTTTTCAAATTTGTCCAATTTAAAATTAAAAGTTTAATTTTTTTTAAATGAAATAATTTAGATTTAATAGTAATCTAAATAAAACCAAAAAAAAATCCATTATAAAAGTTGTATATATAGTTTCCTTGTAATATCCATGGTCTGTATAGTTCTGAACTACTCCGTTATTATACAGAACTATACAGAACAACTATATTACAAGAAAACTATACAACTTTTATGATGGATTTTTTGGTTATATTTAGATTACTATTAAATCTAAATTATTTCATTTAAAAAAACTAAATTTTTAATTTTAAATTGTTTTTCAGAAAAACGCAGCTACTCTCATAAATATTTATAATTTATCGCATAATGTTCCTCCCCATCACATCAAGACCCACGCAGCCATACCAAAACCCACACCAATCCTAACCTAAACCCCCACACACCAACACACCCATACACAAACATATCGCCAACAACTCCCCACATCAAGAACCACCCTACAACCGCACTGTCACTACAACTCGTAAGCCTTCGCAACAACAAATACCCACAATTACACTAACGTTCACACCCACACCACTCGCATAACCGCACCCACATCCTCTCCACCGTTCACACCTACACCTAGACCCACAACCAACCGACCCCAATGATCAAACAGCAGCCACCACCCCTCACATCAACAACATTTCCCCCAACTCATTCTTAACAAAATCTATACGCATATACCATATATACAGGGTGGGCCATAAGTCACTGAACATTGTATTTTTGATACAATTTTTTTATTTTGTATATTTTTTTTATTTTTTTATTTTTCAGTATTAGAAACAACGTTTGGGAGATTCAGTAGCCTCTTATACGATTGAGCACCGAGCACAAATTGTTGAGTTTTATTTTGCCAGTCAAAATTCAATAATTCAAAACCAAAGAAAATTTCGAAATTTTTTTAACACCAGAAATGCACCATCACGGAATCAAGTATGCAATCTAGTCGCTCGTTTTCAGTCATCGGGATCTGTTAGTGACTTATCTCGGAGTGGAAGACCACTTGAAGCACGAAGCCAAGATAATATCGAATGAGTCCGGGAGAGCTTAATTAAGAACCCTGAAACATCGACTCGTAAACGTGCCACTGAGCTTCAAATGTCCAGAACATCACTGCGTAGAATAATGAAAAAAAATTAATTTCTGTTTCCGTACAAGATACAAATGGTATGCATGAAATTTTGCCGCAAGACTATGCAACCCGCTAAAGATTTTGTGCAAAATTGACCGAATTATTAACGAATGATCCTGAATTTATGTAAAAAATTATAATGACCGATGAAGCGCATTTCCGCAAGAAAAATTTTAGAATCTGGGGCACTGAAAACCCAAGATTGGTTCAACAGCGTCCGTTGCATCCACTTAGAGTCACAGTTTGACTATCCAGAATCTACTTAAATATAAGTCCTGTTCTAACTCTCATACCTATATAAAAATAATTACCGAAGATTGTATTGGTTACACTAAAAATCCAATGTAAATTTAATTTTTTTTTTTTTTCATTTTTTGTTTGTTTCTGCACCAATACATCTATACTTAGTTATTGAAAAAAAATTACTATAGAAAAAAATTTAGTAATACATCTTTAGTTAGTTATTGTTTATTTCATATGTGTGGAGTTAGCAGGACTTATATTTAGAAGATTCTGGACTATCACATTATCATCAAGACCAAAACCAAACTCTTATGTACTTCTAATTTTTGTTATTGTTTTCATTTTTGGAATAAATGGTGGCGTGGCTACACATATATATATATATATATATATATATATATATATATATATATATATATATATATATAATCTTTTAAAATATTTCGTTCTCTGTTGTTTGTATAAACAAACACTAGCCCTTGATCAAATTTTATCATATTTGATTTATATTGGCTGTAAAAAATACTATCAAACAGTATAATCCATCATAGTTCGGCTCATAGAATATGATATGATGGTGTTTGGCTTTGATCAAGACCCATAACCCATCAAGACCCATCATTTTCAACTTATCTATTGAAGTGAACAGTCGCAAAATAAAACAAGTGAAATAATAAATAAAAATATAATAAAAATAATAATTAAAAATTAAAAATAATTAGAAACAATATTTTGTTTTATTAAAAATATCTCCAAACTATAAAAAGTATAATTAAAGTGTTTGACGCCAAAATTATAAGACTTTCACTTACGCTCGAGAATCATAAATGTTGAAAATTCTCAGAAATTTGTATCAGACTCATTTGACAATTTTGTACAGAAAATGAATCAAATAATTGATGAGAATTAGGCGTTACGTCAAAATGCAAATCAACTGGAAAATAAACAATTAGTACTTGAATCAAATATTCAATCTGGATCAAACTTAACCAAAAAATCAATGTTAATAATTAAAACAAACAGTTATGAATTAAAAAACACAATTTTATCAAAATATCGACTAAAAACATCAAATAAAAACTAAATTGTAGACAATAGACAATAGACACTCTTAGTCCAGTGTCCACCACAACATAAGGCTCTTAATATACACATTATGGAGCATCTATCGCCACTTCAAACCAGATTATATTCGGAAGCTAAAAAAATTAAACAAAAATTTAATTTCAAATATTTATGGTACAAACAAGGCTATATCTTACTCAGAAAAGGTCCTGATTCAAATGTTTTCCACATCAGCTCGATGAACGATATTCACTACATCGTACGTATTAGTATATTTCGGGATCATCCAAAAAATACAGCAAATGATGGATGATGTTGGTGATACAGCACCTATCGATGATTAATGATGGGATCATGCCAGCTCTGGTTTGTTGCAATAAAATTAAACAAATGTCATTATTAGATTTAAATTATATTATTTTTTTAAATTTTCTATTTTCTTAAATTTTCAATTACTTACATTTCATTTACACAATTTATTACTATTTCTTTACTTTGTTTTCATTTTAATTTTGACATCTTCAATATCATTGACAGATGTTTCTATTTTCCTGTATTATTTTCGGGTTGTCCAAGTTGTGTCTAAATGGTCGATTTTTTCTATTTCTGTCTATCTGGTAATTTTTATACGATTCAGATTTTCATTCATAATTTCATTGAATTCGATTTTGAATGTCATTAAATTTAGATTATATTACGGTATCTTTGTTTTTGATTTTTGTGCAATTAAGAGTATAATTGAATTCTGTTGTTTCAATCATTTATTGTTTAATGGATAGATTAAGAAATGGTTTAAAAGCTCGCTGTTATATTCAATATTTTGATAATGTATAATAAAATGTTGACTATAAAATGACTCCCAAGTGCTATTTTGTGACTAATGCTCGACAATTGAAAAAATTACAAACAAATATTCGTGGCATGAATGATTTTGTTAAATTTGATAATATTTTAGAATTCATATAGATAGTCTACAATCGGATGTTGATATTTTAGTTATTTCTGAAACTTTTATTCAGAGTCATAATTCGATAGCCTATCCTATCAACAATTTTAATAGTTGTTTTTCTTGTAGAGATGATCGAACTGGAGGTGGTCTTGCATTATACATTAAAAAATATATCGAGTATTGCATCTTGAACATGGATAACGGCTTATACCCATTTCATTTTATTCAAATTCTGCTTCCTCGTCTTAATAATACAAAAATATGTGGTATCTATCGACCGCCAAGTCCTGATGTTGATTGTTTTTTCAATTGGTTGGATAATCTCCTATCCGGAATATAAATATTGTCGTTAATAAACCAGATAGTAATGTCATTGATTATAATAATCTGTTGATGACCCATGGTTTGATCACTACAAATACGTATGGAACTCGTTCTGCAAGTGACAATATTTTAGATCATTCCGTATCTAGCTTCATAAATATTTATAACTAAAATCGTCAGTTCTTGTCACATTTTTACTTTACTTCTAAGTATATTAAGAAAACTCTTGTAAAGAAAATAGTAGACATAACAAAAGTTAATCAATTATTCAATTATTTTCTACTTACAATGCCATTTAATGTGATAGATCCGAATAATACTATAGAAATTATTGTTGAAAAATATAATGAATTAATAGATAGATACTCAAAGACAGTAAGTGTTGATGTTAAACTGAAAAATACGTTATGTTCGTGGATCACACTTGACATTTGGCGTGACATTCGTAAAAACATAAAGTTTTAAAAAATGTAACGTTGCTCTTAACTCCGAATTAGTACGTGTATTATCTCAATTGTTAGCTTCTAAAAAATATTATGCTAAAAAATGTTACTTTAGTAACATGTTTACAGATTTAAATCAGAGGGATTTATGGAAGAACGTGAACCTGTTTTTTAATAAAAATCTCGAATCTCTTAAATTTGATAAAATTTTCTTTAATGGCCGATATGTAAGTGATTCTTTTGAGATAGCTAATCTTTTCAATTGATTCTTTGTTAATGCAGGTTACTTAATCAGTGAATCTATTACTTCCGACAGAGACATACACAGGTTTGGAACTATTAAATGGATTCCAGATGGCATGTATCTATCACCAATCACACATGCTGAAGTTTGTATTGTTATCTGTTCGCTTAGTAGTAGTAAAGGTGGAGGTCCGCAAAAAATTAATAGCTGCGTGCTGAAATGTAGAATTGAGTTTTTTTTTCGAACATGTTGTCTGATGCTTTTAATGAAAGTTTAATAACTGCTGTATATCCCAAATGTTTAAAAGTCGTTAAAGTAATTCCTATTCTAAAGAATGGAGATTCTTCTTTACTTAATAGTTATAGGCCTATTTCTACTCTTTCTATATTCGATAAAATTCGTTTAATAACGTTTTTAAATTATAATAATATTTTTTATTATTACCAATATGGTTTTAGAAAAGGTTTAGAAACTGAATTGACATTGGCAGAAATTGGGAGTATGATATATACTGCTTTTGATTCAAAAAGATATGTTGGGGCGCTTTTCTTGGATTTACAGAAAGCATTTGATTGTATTGATCATCAGATAATTCTAAATAAATTGTACTGTTACGGCGTACGTGGAATTCCTTACAACTTAGTGAAAAGTTATTTATCAAATCGAAAACAGTATGTTATGATAAATGGAGTAGGAAGTGAATTGTTAGATATCAAATGTGGTATCCCTCAGGGTAGTGTTTTAGGACCACTTTTGTTTCTCATTTATATTAATGATATTTCCTATTTGCCGCTCAAGGGCCATATTAGAATATTTACAGATGATACTGCTTTATTTTATGAAACCCATAATCTTGACAGTATATTGATTGATATGAAACATGACCTTAGTATACTTTTAGAATATTTTAATTTCAATTTAATAGCTCTCAATATATCTAAAACCAAATATATGGTATTTCATTCCCCATATAAATCAATGAGTAGTTCACCGCTACTTGAAGTTAGTAACATTAATATTGAGAGTGTTAGTTCATTGACGAACATTTGTTTTGGGATGATCACATCAATATCACAAGTCAGAAAATTGCTCCACTTGTTGGGTTACTCAGAAAATTATCTTTCTTTGTTCCTACTAGGGTATTGCTTATGATTTATTTTTCGTTTATTCATTCGCGACTTAGTTATGGCCTTATCGTATACGGAACAGCTACCTTAACCAGGCTGAAGAAATTGCAAGTTATGCAAAACAAAAGTGTAATAGCAGTATACAGATTGCCAATTCTATTTTCTACTAGGTTATTTTATATAGCAAAGATGATATTATGATATTGCCCATAAATGTCCTCGTAAGTTTCAATTAACCCTTTATATGTACAAAAGCTTAAATTTATCTTCATTTATGTCTAATATAAACTTTAATTACGCTCATCATGTGTATTCAACTCGAAATTGTAACAGAATTGATTCGCATCATATTAGAACTGAATTTGGAAGAAAATCGATCACGTTTATGGGCCCATTTATTTATAATCAAGTACCTGAATTTATAAAGGAATCTGAAAACTACTTATAATTTTAAAAAAATATTAAAAATTATTTTAAATCGAATATTTTATTATTTTGGAACTAAATTTCCGTTATCTTTAATTTGTATAATATTTATATATTTATGTACATTTTGTAACTTTTGTATATTGATGTGTAAGAACTTTTGGATTATCCTTAAAGGAACATTAAATTCACTGGATAATACGCCGTTGTTATCGTACGAGAATGAACAATAAAATAAAAATAATAAAACCATACGCAAATTCAACCACAAATATTCACACGCACCTATCTAGACCAAAAACATCCACCCAAATTCACTCAGACAAAAGGCATACATAAACATAGCACCAACTCACCCACACAAGCACAATATGTACATATATAACATACTAAACACACGTTCACAGTTTTTATACATTTCTACATACCTGTGGATTGTTCAAACTCGTGTACCTCAATATAATTCATTTTGTCATCGAGAAATTCATACAATCAATTTCAGACTCCATTTAATAAAACAATTGCTAACTATACATACTTATTTGGCAATTTTATTCTCACACACTTTATTATTTTGTACCTTTTCACTAATATGTTTATATATTCCACTAATCACAATAATATTAGGTGTGCAAGTAGAAACTCGGCTCTGAAGTTGATTACATTAAATGGATTGAATTATTTGGATCGAAACGTCCGCCTTGTCGGATATATGTAGCTTAGTTATTGCTGTTTTTATGTCGTTCCGTGTGCATCTATTTTAAGAAATAGATGTCGATAAGCAACATTTACGTCATTGCATTCTGTACAGTTTTCAAATGAGAAAAAATGCTGCTCAGGCGATGGAATTGATTAATTCGACTTTGAGTAATCATTCTGTGAGTCATTCAACAATAAAAGAGTGATTTGCAAGATTTCGTGATGGCAATTTTACTCATGAGAACGATCCACGTCCAGGTGCAGTAAAATAATTTGAGAACGAAGAGCTTAAAGTTTTACTGGACGAAAATTCGTGTCAACCTCAAAAGGAGCTTGCAGAACAGTTAGGAGTTACGCACCATAAGCAATATGACTTCGATGCAATGGGAAAAATACAGGAAGGAAGTTGGCTACTTCATAAACTGACCGAAGAAAACACAACCCGAAGAGTTGACATCTGCAGGAATTTGCTTTCTCGGTATAAAAGAAAGAATTTTTTGCACAAAACCATTACGGGTAATGATAAGTGGATTTTATAAGTTAATCCTAAACGCAGAAAATCATGGGTTGATCCAGGCCAGCCATCGACATCAGTTGCAAAAATGAATATTCATTTCAAGAAAGTGTTACTGTGTGTCTGGTAGGATTGGAGTGAAGTCATTTACTACGACCTTCTGGAACCTGGTCAAACTTTTACAGCTGAACGTTACCAGGCCCAATCGATCAAATTAAGCGTGTTTTGGAGGAAAATGAGCATTTACGGGCGAAGGAAGGCATAAGGTGATATTCCTGCATGACAATGCTCGTTCACATACAGCAAAATCAACACAGGAACGCATCTTCTCCTTAGGCAGGGAGGTTTTACAGCATGCGGCGTATTATACAGACTTGGCTGCCTCGGATTACCACTTATTCGGGCGGGCCACGAAAGTTGAAGATGTGTAAAAATCGAGCTCGATGACTATTTTGCTTCGAAACCAATAAGATTATTTCGCGAAAGCGAAACTTTACCGGACAAGTGGTGCGGTGGATAAAGCTTCGGCACTTGGACCGGGAGGTACTGGGTTCGAATCCCACCAGAGGCTGGATGCAAAGCGAATTTTCGTCATCGATTACGATCGGTGATGTTAATAAACACAACTAAGACCCTCTGTTGGAGTGCAGAATTCAGCGCCGACCCACCGTTCATGTCAATGTACAGGTTGACATGGAGCTTGCAATGCGCAGGTGGTATACTGTAATATAGTGTGAATGGGTGGTGTGTGCGTGAATGAAAAGGAGGGTATTAACTGACCTTCAAGGGACATTAAATCCACTGGACAATTAATACTTTCTTTTACTTTAAAAAAAAAAAAAAAAAAAAGCATTCATCATCTACCTGATACATTTCAAAAGACAGAATAACAGATAGGAATAAAACAATATATTTTCAAGAAAGTTGAATTTGGCCAAAAAAGCAGAGTTTCTACTTGCACACCTAATAATATGTTAAATTATTTTTTATGTTATATAAGATTTTCATTTTTAAAACATTTTTCAACAAACAAAATTGTTCTCAAAATTTTAAGAAAACTATATTCACCAGCAGTTGTTAAACGAATGATGCGTAAATTATCGAAAAAATGATTGTCGATAAATGGCCGGTGTCGATAAATCGGTTTAGTTCGGGAAGCAAAATCAACAAAAGTTTTGTTATTTTCAAAACAACAATAATTAACAATCACAAACAATTTTTAGTCGATCCAGATTCAATCTAGTAGATCAAGTTTCTACTTTCACAGCCGTCTTACTGGGTACCCCAGCATTTTGGTGTAGACTAATACGTTGAATATGATTTCTCGCGTACTTGCTTATTTCTTCACTGACGAAATCCATCTTCATATCTCTATGGAGCTTGTCATGTCTTATTTACCACGGTGCAATAACTATTCCACGTAAGTCTTTGCTTTCGAATGACTGGATGATATTGACATTGGTTTTCTTTGTAAAGCTCCAAAGCGAATACCGAACACAGGTTTTAGAATTTGCCTCTCTTTTTTCTTTTTGACATGCTCTTTCCATTTTAGTTTCGCGTCTAGAGTGATGCCTACATATCTTGCTGACAGTTCAGTTCTACTGGTATCCAGTTGACCTTTCTGTTGGTGAAGTTTACGTGAACATATTTTGTTCATTAAGTTTTATTCACCATCTCTTCGTCCAGGTACTGACAATATTAGCAGCTCTTTGTAATTTGCTTGTGGATTCTTCTATGCTCTCAGCGATTGTTAAGATGGCCGTATCATCCGCAAACGTTGCTGTCTCCTCTATATATACCTTGTGGTATTTCGGCTGATATTTTCTTAATTTCTGAGTATTCGCCATCAAATTTAACACGAAATTGACGGTTAGATATGTAATATTTTAGTCTCCATAAAACTGCTTTTGTAAGTCACTTTATAATTTATATTCCAAGCCTTTATGCCATACCCTGTTAAAGGCTTGTGCTATACATCCAAGAATATACTTGACAATACTTTCTTATTTCCAAGTACTTCTTCAATTATGTTTCTAATGTAGATGAATACGATTTATTTCTTGTCTGTTTAGCAGTAGTTTCTCGAATAATTTTAAAATTATTATGGGAGTAAGGAAATCGACCTATTCGAATTTTTGTAATTAAGTGGTTTGTTGGGTTTAGGTATTATGATTACTTCTTAATAGTGCGGTTATTATTTGGAGGAACGTAATCCTTTTTTAAGGTGACTCTTATTATTTACAATGCAATTATGCCATATCCTGGAGATATCTATGCATTTAGGTTAAGATTGATTTTCTCTTTTAATTCTTGTAATGTGACAGGAGATATATTGTAGTTATCCACTTTATACTGGTGGTATGTTTTTTTCTGTTGTTTATCTAGTTAGAGGCAGGAACGTGTTCTGGAGCACTTGAACTTATGGAATTTGTAGTTTAGGTCGTTTTAAACTTTTTGACGCTTTTCAAAGTGAATATTCGGTATCTTTCCCCCCAGTAAGGCCACTTAGGTATTTACTAATGGAATCAACTAGCAACTTTAGTTTATTGAACAAAAGTTTAGATTTGTTTTATATTCTGGTGCTCGACTTCTTTGCCAGGCTTTTCTTGATTTTTGTTTTGCTGCAACCAGTTAGCTAACTTCCAGAGGATAAATAACATTTCGGCACATTTGCTTTTAACTTGAGGGATACTATTCCACGCCGCTTCTTGTACACTGTTGTTCTAGTTCTTCTTCTAGCTGTATCGGATCGTTAATTAGCACCTGAAGATCAATATTATCCTCAACTAGTTTCTGGAATTTCTCCCAGCAGATTTTGTTATTAGTTAGCAAAGGTGGACTAGTTTTCATAGCAATCGTTGTACTAATTGTCATAATAGCAGGTGTGTGATCTAACATAACCTCTCGCTGCTTTCTAAGTATATGTAGTTTTCGTCTATACCTTTGGTGATACAGAAGTCTACGATATCGGGTATTTTATTTCTCTCTGTAGGCCATAGAAGTTGGTTGATCTCCAAAATGAAAATCGCAACTGCATAGTCGTCCTGCTGCAAACAGCTCTCTTCCTTTTTAGAGGTTACTCTTGATCCCCAGTAGGCATTTTTTGCATTAAAATCACCTCCGATTATGAAACTTGATCCAAGTGATTGATTTAAATTAAGAGCTTCCATGCTTCTTAGTATCTTTTGGAGCACCGTTGTGTCTTTGGCAGTGCCCTTCGAAATAACTGGTTTTGTCATTACCACTTGCGAGTATAGTTTTAGTTCTTCCGTTTTATCTCATGCTAAGTTTTGGTTCCTCTTTCGTAAAAGTTTGATTAATTTTTTCCGGTAGTCCTGGATTTTTTCGCGTTTTATTTCTTAATCTTTGTAGTTCCTTAGCTTTTCACGTCCCCGGTAGTTTGCGGAATGTGTCTTCTTGCAATTAACACATACTAGGTAGTCTCTCTTTGACAATATTTCTGCGTATGATAAAAACCTTGACATTTTGTGCACTAATATTATACACATCTTCCACTTTTCCTTGTTATTAAAAGTGAGCATAAATAGTGGAAGCCCTCTTTTGTTGATTTGAACACTGGTGGTTCAGTTTCGTTTTTTCCGTTCTTAATGATGTTTACAGCATTTTCTATTTGTTAACCCTTTGTTTGAGATCCTAAATAATTTGCTATTTTGCGTAGGTTGGGTGAAGACCTCTAGCCATAACTTTGAGTGGATGATGATTCTTATCCTCGTATGTAAACCATTGACGCCCCTCTATAGATTTCGAAGTCTGCATTAATTTTCCAGACGCCATTATTTAGAGACGCGGGTTTGTACTCGTCTATCTTAACCGATTTCATAACCGATTGTATGGTGGAGAAATTTGATATTCCAAAGACATTTATTGGTGGAGGTGATTTCTCTTTTGGTTTCACTGGTTATTGTTCAAGTACTAGTTGTTTCTTGATGATTAACTGGTTTCTAGAGACCTTTTTTGAAGTTGTTGGTAAATTTTCTGCTATTTCTGGTGAGTGTTGAGGTTTCATTTTCTTACTCGGTCTTTTATTCCGGTTCAACGCCCAATTTCTTTCCCCTTATGATTCTTCTTCATCGGTATGGAATGGATTAATGTCATCATCGATTGCAGGGTTAGGTGTTTTCTTAAGTGTTGCACGTGTTTCAACTGCTTTTTGAGTTCTGCGTTCTCTTTCTTTAAAATTGTAAATTCTTCTTTCAATTTAGTGATAATTCCTTTGTTTCTCCTAATTGTTCACGGAATTCGGCTTTTGCTTCTCGTACTGAAAAAATTTTCCAACTGAAGATCTTAGTGATCTTGATAATTTAGAGTACATAGAGACAGCCTAAGCTCTCGGGGTATCCTAGGCTGAGGGACAAGTGCAATGTGAGTGAATGATTTTTCAACAACCGGTGAGCTCTTTATTTGAGCCATAATAATATTTAAGTGCTATTTGTCTAATTAATACTCTTAACAATAATATTTGTTTGTGTGTGCGCAATAATATTTTTTACTGGAACTGTAAAAATCATAATCATAAAACAGAAATCTTTAATTGAATTTTCACATAATAAAAAATCCAGAATCTGGTTTGCTCTTCCATTATGTGGGATATGTGTTAAAACTGCTTTATGTACCTCATTGTTAATGTTTCATTAAAACCACAAAGCTTTTATTTGTAACGGGTGATTTTTTAAGAGCATGAGAACTTTTTTTTAAAAAAAAACGCATAAAATTTGCAAAATCTCATCGGTTCTTTATTTGAAACGTTAGATTGGTCCATGACATTTACTTTTTGAAGATAATTTCATTTAAATGTTGACCGCGGCTGCGTCTTAGGTGGTCCATTCGGAAAGTCCAATTTTGGGCAACTTTTTCGAGCATTTCGGCCGGAATAGCCCGAATTTCTTCGGAAATGTTGTCTTCCAAAACTGGAATAGTTGCTGGCTTATTTCTGTAGACTTTAGACTTGACGTAGCCCCACAAAAAATAGTCTAAAGGCGTCAAATCGCATGATCTTGGTGCCCAACTTACCGGGCCATTTCTTGAGATGAATTGTTCTCCGAAGTTTTCCCTCAAAATGGCCATAGAATCGCGAGCTGTGTGGCATGTAGCGCCATCTTGTTGAAACCACATGTCAACTAAGTTCAGTTCTTCCATTTTTGGCAACAAAAAGTTTGTTAGCATCGAACGATAGCGATCGCCATTCACCGTAACGTTGCGTCCAACAGCATCTTTGAAAAAATACGGTCCAATGATTCCACCAGCGTACAAACCACACCAAACAGTGCATTTTTCGGGATGCATGGGCAGTTCTTGAACGGCTTCTGGTTGCTCTTCACTCCAAATGCGGCAATTTTGCTTATTTACGTAGCCATTCAACCAGAAATGAGCCTCATCGCTGAACAAAATTTGTCGATAAAAAAGCGGATTTTCTGCCAACTTTTCTAGGGCCCATTCACTGAAAATTCGACGTTGTGGCAGATCGTTCGGCTTCAGTTCTTGCAGGAGCTGTATTTTATACGGTTTTACACCAAGATCTTTGCGTAAAATCTTCCATGTCGTCGAATAACACAAACCCAATTGCTGCGAACGGCGACGAATCGACATTTCACGGTCTTCAGCAACACTCTCAGAAACAGACGCAATATTCTCTTCTGTACGCACTGTACGCATTCGTGTGGTTGGTTTAATGTCCAATAAAGTAAACTGAGTGCGAAACTTGGTCACAATCGCATTAATTGTTTGCTCACTTGGTCGATTATGTAGACCATAAATCGGACGTAAATCGCGAAACACTTTTCGAACCGAACACTGATTTTTGTAATATAATTCAATTATTTGCAAGCGTTGCTCGTTAGTAAGTCTATTCATTATGAAATGTCAAAGCATACTGAGCATCTTTCTCTTTGACAACTTGTCTGAAATCCCGCGTGATCTGTCAAATACTAATGCATGAAAATCCTAACCACAAAAAAATCACCCTTTAGCTACGTGTGTCTTTTCTTATAACTAACTTACTGCATTTCACAAATTAAAAAATATGGCAATTAAAAATGTACTACACATATACTCGAATGTACATATACCAAACATAATATGTACATATAGTAATGATAATAATAATAATAATAGTAATCGTAATGATAATAAAAAAGTGCACACAAAAATATAAAACCGCATGCTATCACCATGTGGTTACTTAAAAAATATTTTAAAATTTATAGAATAATGCTGTTGTGTCGGAGATGATGGTACAGCAGTGCAAACAATTCTACAATTACCACAAATTTTCAGATAAATTTAAAATATTTGCAACAAACATTATTGATGAGATGTTAAGGTAATATTGTGGCTTATGCTGCACGATTTATAATAAAACCAGTACTTTGGTGGTCAAGTGTACAAAAACATATTTTTTATAGATTTAGATGACATTGCTACTTAAATTTATGGCTTAGATTTTATCAAATATAAATGTGTTCCAGTTCCAATGACATTTTAAGGTGTTTATTGTTTCAGTACTAATTGAAATTGGCCATACAACACAAACTATTTTTAATTAAAACTCGTCATAATTTCCATAGAATACTTGTACCAATATTAAGCGTAACAAATCATTAGCATCTGATTTTTTGGAAGGAACAAAAACAAAAACCAAAAAAAAATGATCATTGCTAATATCTTTCTACTTCTATTGAGGAGGGATGTCGCCAATTTTCGCGGTATTCTACCGGAACTCCATACTACTGTTAGAGCTATTGCAGTTGCGAATATGTCTCCGTTGAATATTTCAGTTGGTATATGAACAGGTTTCAAGGTTTGCGTTGTTGGTGATGTTTTCTCCGAAAAATTTCTTCCACTCTTTCAATTGTGCTAGTTAAGATTCGACCAGATGCAGCCGTTATTGATGTTCTTTGCAAACTAAGTTGTCTACGTACTTTAATTTTCTTCCACCTATTATCACTGATCCAGGGATTGCGTGCGTATTATTGGTGCATGAATGATTGGTATAGCTGTTTAGATATATATTCTAGTTTGATTTGTTTCCACTGGTACACTAGTCTGAGCGTTACCTAGTTTGGAGGTTAAGCCGACATCTTGTAATCTTTCAGTGTTAGTCAGTGTTAAATTTCTTCCAATTTGTGTTGATATTGCGCTGACATCTTGTAATGACGTGAGGAATTTTTTGTTGATCATGATTGTAAATCTTTGTGGTTCTTTGTTCTGCCATCAGGTGATATCGATGTATATTTGTGAATATTTGTTTGTTGACCTGGTTTATGGTGCAGAACTCGACGCGTTCCTTATTGTGTTACGATCGGCTTTGTTCCATCGTCCCATAAAAAGTTAAATTAAGATAAAATTCAATTAGGCGATACTGAGTTAACAATCGTCTGCGTTTGGTTCCGTACGCAATTCTTAATTTTTCTTGTATAATATAAACCGGCCTTATAACGGAAATGGTTATGGGGACAGAAAGAGATCACAAATTTTGGAATTGAGACGAACACGAAAGGGAAATAAGCGTGTGCTTAGATCAAACAAACAAACAAAAAATTTTATATGACACTGACAAGTAAAATTAGTGAAATTTTTTTTTAAATTCAATTAAATGAAATTAATTGTTAAGGCTGAATGAACTATTCAGTCCGTAAGAGCCTTAGATAGACTCAATTTTGACCATTTGCATAACAGTTACAAAGAAGCGAGACCGACTGACTGGTTAAGCTTTTAATTGGATTGTCTTTTAGGACGCATCATTATTAGTGATTTCATTTTTATAAATCTAGATATAAATTATGTATCTTTAACGTAACTAAAATTTTTTTTTCCTTGAGAGTTTGAAAACATGAAGCGTTAATAAAGTATACACTTTACGTCTAAAAATTAAAATTACGAATTACTGTTTTTCTTGTGCGCGGGTGAATTGTATGCCAGCGATGAACGGGAGTGTACAAAATATATCGATTTCGTGTTGTAACGCAGTTATCGATGAGGATTACCACACTATTGCTAATTGGATTACAATGATATTGGGAAGGGTGAAATTAAATGCCAGAAAAGAATGAGTGTTCTATGGTCTGTGCTGTATTTATTTCAAGGCATTATTAACTGCTTGGATTAAGTTTTGGGTTTCTGCGGCCCACGCTGTCATTTCTTGTTGAACATAATACAGTCAAAGGGATCTAAATCGAAGACTACGGCGCAACTTATCGTATGGTGCGCAATAGCGGATTCTATACTATTCTGCAGTGCAGGCTGTGTACTAAGTTCATAATCATTATTTGAGGAATGCTACTAAATGCTCCTAGTTGTCACCAAGCAGTTCAACAGTAAAGGAATATCCAAAATTGTCCACCAGTACAATAAATCTAAGTAATTATAATTTTTATTTTATTTTATTTGAATTTATATTATAGATTTTCTTATTTATATTTTTATTTATATTTCTTAACATTTTATTATTTCCTAACATATTATCTATGTTCAATATTTTTTCTGTTTAACTTAATATTCTAGACTGGAGAGATTATTGTTTATCGCGTTAAAATCTGGCCTAATTTCTTCCACTTTCATGGTTCTTATTTGTTTTATAGATGCGATTATCTTAGTTAATGAATATATGATTTATTATGGAGTAGTATAGTAGTTATGGTTTAATTAGAATGAAGTGAGATGTGCTGTTATGTTTCTTTTTCGTCTTATCCCTTGATCTTATTGAATTAGTTGTTCATAATTTCCTTCCTTGTTAAATTATCTATGCGGTCTGACAAGAACACCAATCCTTCTGAGCCAATGTGCCAATTTATGTGACAAATGGGTTTTAGGAATAACATGGAAACTGTCAAAACACTCGATCGTAATGTAATTTCTTACCTACCACCAATTCTCATTTCGTTACAATTCTTCTTATTATGACCCAAAACTGTTGTCTGTTTAAGAATTTTGTTCAAAAATTACGACTTAAGAGTTGGGAGTTTTCTGTTCTTTTATTAGCACACTATAAATGTAAATATAAAATTTAATTATTATTTACATCAATCAACAATAATATTAATTTTGTGCATCTAGTAGGTTAGTGAAGCAGAAGCCCTAATTTTCAAGTCTCAGTTTTCAAACAAAATCTTTACTCTGGTCGGTGTTACCTATTCCAATTGTTTGCGAAACCTCCTTGTAGTATCTTCTGTTTGTCCAACTCATCCTTGGTTGTTTCACCTGCGTCTTTTGTTGGGCCATAGCACTGTGTGATCTTTGTGTTTCATATTTTTGAATAGGATTACTCACTCTGCTATTAACTGGTTTCCATTCCATTAAAACCTACATTACTTAAGGTTTTCTGTTAATATGCATGCCTACACGTTGTTCAGCACACACTGTTCATACGTTTTATCTCGTTCAGAAAATATCAGATAATTTCCTTTGCTGGTGTGACTGGTTTTCCAAATCACTTCAATCCAATTACCGGATGGAATTATTTCTTCTAGTATTTATTTCTTTAATCAGTTTTGATTGCGGATTTAAGAACGATTGGTTCATTGAATCGTAGACAGCTCCCAGGATTACTGAGATACTGGCATGCCAGGGGTGAGGATTCATTTTATTCCTTTTTCCACTTTCTTCTATAATTTCGATCAGTGGCACTAATCGGGTTATCCCCCGAAATTGGGAATTGAGTAAAATATGTTCATAATATTTTTGTCAGAATTGAATTTTTCTGGCGAAGGAAAATAAAGATCCAGAAAAGGTCGGTCAGAAAAATGTTGACAAAAATGTTATGAACATATTTTTTTACCAATTCCCTATTTCCAGCGAAAGCCAGAATTGTGCGACAGGTATATAAAACACGCTATTTGGCGATATAAATTGATTATAAATATCACAGTCTTTTAATCTAGCAGGCCGTTGAATGAGGCGAAAAGTGAAACAATGTCCAGTTTGTTCTAGCGAAACGAAACATAAACGAATCATAAACTTTTAAGATATCGAAAATGGAATATTATAACATGTCACCCTTAGTCTTATGAGTGCAAAGTGCAAGTTTTTAAGACTGTGAGAGATATTTGAATCGCAAAACCTATACTGTTAATATACATTTTGTTTTATTGCTATTCACTTTCAAACCCAGTCGTTTCGTGTGACGGATAAGCGGTATTAAACTGTTCTTGAAAACATTTAGTATTCGGCCAAGAAGCAAGACATCATCTGCTTGTTCAAAAATTTAGTCTGAATTATTAAATGTTCAGCGCGATAAAACTTCTGAAAAGAACTTTTCCTTACTACCTGCTAGAACGCCAGATTAAACAGCACAGGCGCGAGTGAATCTCCATGTCGCTCATTGTCACACACCGGCTTCCCCTGGGAATAATGTTTTCATGGTATTTTTGTCCGAACTGTTGTTTTCTGGCATGTTAAGAAAATAAGTTTTTTTTCTTTTTATTTTGGCACTAGCTCCAAAAATTTGGTGCCATATGGCCCATTTCAAAATTTACAATTTTAATTTTTTTCATTTTTTAATTTAATTTTAATTTTAATTTCTTTTCATACATCTAGCACACATCGATCCCCTTTCACACATCTATCTGATTTGTTCTAATAAATTCATACACATTCTTATATACGTTCATTCCCATTTGTAATAATTCAGTCAAACTACTTGCACTCAATAGTAACATCGAACATTTGTTTTCTCTGGTTAAATGCAGAACATTTCAGAATCAAATGTTCGATGTCCTCCACAACCAATCAATCTCACTCGTTCCATAGTTCGTAATATTCTAGTATCTCCTTTGAGCACCTCAAAGTACTTCTTACCTTTCACCTGACATTTTTCAGCAAACTCTCTCTCCCATTAAATAAGTTTGGTGTATATATTTTCGAAACATACGTTAAATGTGAATCTTTATTACCAAAAGTTTTTACAGAGAAAAATAATTCCTCAGTCTACTTTGTTTCGAAAATATCTACACTAAAGAAATTGATTCAGTACGCCAGAAAAATGCAATTCAGGTTAAAATGCTATTAAAATATCTTTCCCAACTTCCTATTCCCAAGTAAAGCCAGAACAGTGTCACAGAGTCGTTATTTCGAAAAGGTTAGATAATGCCCCTTCCACTGACTCTATACATATAACCATGTTAGCTTACATAAAGAAACAGACTTCTCCGGAATTCTTAAACATATGACCGCGGTTCACTGTTTCTTGCGATTTGCGCTATTATATGCCTGTTGAAAGTCTAGATCGGTGAATGTTATGCATTCCCAAGAGCATCAGAAAAGTGAAACACTATTCGGTGGTCACGATGGTATTTTCGTAGCAAGTACTTTTATGATGATGTTTAACAGAGCTTAATCATGGTATTTTTCACATTTGAGAACAATAAGATCATAGTTAAGGTCAAGGTATAGCTCCTTCGTGTTTTTATGTGAGAATAGTGTCTGGACCAAGTGCTTTCCAGTTTTTTAATCGACTAACAATCGGTGAAACAGCTGTCTCACTTTGTTTGATGTAGACAACTACATCTTATACCGAGAGCTGGTGCAGATTTCATAAAGGTGGCCGACTTACCCTAAAGCAAACCATTCTCTACATTTGAGTCATTGGTTTCATACCCATTGTTTTCATCATTAATTATTCTCTTTATGAGACGTGCACGTACTCTCTTTTAGCGCCATAATTATTGGTGTTTATGTATTTAGGTACATAGCAAGCAACTAAGCTTGCCTAGTATCATTCGGACGTTGTACGAATCGTCAGACGATAACACGTACGATAACATTTACATCTATCACAAAAGCAACTTGAAAAGTGCTGAAAATATCGAGGGGTAAGAATTATATTATATCTCCGGTCAATGGTAATTTTCCATTGTCGGGAAAAATAAAACTATAAGTCTGGAAAAGTTATTTATAGCAATAAAATCGGTAGCTCATACGTACTCAGATCTCTTTACCGCCGAGGTGTACACTGAGTGCCAAAAAGAAAAAATCTTACAAATTATAAGAATGGAGTGAAAACCCGTTTTAGATTATTGGAGGACTATTTCAACCAGCAGACCTGAAAGTAGTAGTCCGAGGAAGGAATCCAGTTTACTGATGTAGATCCTCAGAGACTCGTCCCAAACTCAATATGGAATGTGATGTTGCGGATGGCATCGTGTTGTGGTTGCTGAAAAATCGTAGATAGTCTTGTTTTGTAAAAGAGCAGTCACACTCATTTAATATAGATTAGAATTTGCTGATCTATAGCTAGGCAAAACATAATACAGAGACTGTCCTAATTACTAGCATGAATTAATGAGGAGCATAACTTTAGAAGTTGGCGCATAAACAATTGTTCCTCAATTATCCGCCAGGTACCTGGGGCTAATGGTTCATCTGAATTTCAGGCTGTTATACAACATGCACTTCTTTATTCCCAGCGAGAAAGCAAGTAAAGTTTAAGCGGCATTCGCACAAGTAATGCCATGATCAGTACCATCTCCATCACTTAATTATTTCTTCAAAGCGGTTTTGAAAGATTTCCCAAACCTACTGCCTCCCCATTTGACGAGGGATAGAAAAGCGCAGTTGTAAAGTGATCAATACTATTGTGTCGACAGAACTCGTGAAAATTTGTTGCGGCAAACGCTGACCAGTTATGACGTAACATGTTTTTAACAAACCTTTCATTGCAAGCAGTTTTTATATCGCGCGAACCGTAGATTTGGTAGCACTGTCTAGCTTCTTCATGTCGTATGGACATTGAGCGAAACTATCCACATACTCGTATGTCCTAGAAACGGTCCAGCAAATTTGATATATAACCGTCCCACGGCCTCGTTGCGATTGACCGACTTTTGAACACCTTTTAAGGATTGGCAGGCTCAACATTTATTCACTGGCTAACTGCTACATTCAAACAATGCCCCAATGTACAGTATGCAACAGAGCCAAAACTTTCTTCCACAGATTGAAAGGAAAATGACTCGAATAAACTAAGCCTGGAAAAGAAAACGTTATTGAAACGAGAAATGAAATTTCTTCTAACATGAAATTTCTGGAGATCTCGATTCTCATTCGGAACAAAAGAGAACGCGCATCTTTGTTGCCGCATGATTGTCAGTTGCCTTATACTTGATAGTATACGAGTACCTCATTAGAAAAACACCTGGAGATTTCTTTTTCTGGGAGAAACAGTTATACGATGGGCTTATAATTCGTCACCAGAATAAATTCTCTGCCATAGAGATATTGGTGAAACTTTTTACAGCCATAGTGAACGAAAGTGCTTACTTTCTGACTGTATTTCTTCTGATGATCATCAAGCGTAATCGATGAAAAATTATCAGATACTCCTTTCTATCAGGGTAAATATGATAAATCACTGCCTCTGTGAGTTGAGGCATCTGTCGAATGAATGAATTCGTTATTTGAGAGAAAAAAATGCTTGCTCTTTTAACCTGTCTGACCGGATCATTTTTCTATCGCAATACATTAGGCGGACCTGCAGGCTGCGAAAAATTGTTCAAAAATAGGTTATAATAATAAACTTCACCAATCAAAGCTTACAATTCTTTACCCTAAATAATACAGTTTAATTTGGAAAAAAGTTGCACCTGCTCATATTATATTTCAAGTTAGCAGCAGCAAGACGTTTAAAAATCTCTTCCAGATTTTTGAGAAGTTCTTCTTCGGTTCGACCTGTTACAATTATGTCATGCAAGAAACTAGTACCCAACTCCGCATTCACTGTCATCTGCTCAATGAATCGCTGAAATATTACTGGCGCGACAGCTATTCCAAACGGCAATCTTTGGTACTGGAATAGTCCAACTGGAGTCGATACTACCACCAGATCTTTCAATTCACTTTCAAGTTCCAATTGCAAAAATGCTGCGCTGTAAGTCAATCTTCGAAAATCGTTGTCATCCTTGCTGGGGTTGAAATAACTCCTCAACGTTCAATTGGATACTGGTCGTCGCAGAGTTAAGAGTTTACCGTGATCTTAAAATTCTGTGCCTTGAAACATTTCGGTGTAGCATCAGGTTTTCAAAGTTATTGAATTGATTATAGTGACTCAATCCAACCTCGAAAATGCTCGAGTATTTTGTACACAGATCATCAACTTTGGTTTCCCTATTGCATGGAATAGAAATTAAATACTCTTTCTCGATCGAACGATTACCAAAAACATTTGCTCCAAAACCAAAAGCAAAAAACGACCTTGTCCAAAACTTAATATAATTATTAAATTTAATTCTCTTTATTCCGATTTCTGCTGTAATCTCGAGTTCAATAGTAGCACTACTGTCGTCAGTCTGGTCCGTTAAACTACCCTCCGCCCAAACCTGTTCGTCCCGAACATGATCTAAACCTCCTCCTCTGTAGAGCACCAATCGCAGCACCTTATCGGGCCCCTCCCAACCTGGTTGCAATTTCTTTGATAATCCTCTCTTTTGTTGCGGGCCATAAATGCAAACTGACTGCCCTGTATCCCTGACAAACCGAGGTATGGCTGTGGATCTCTTTTTTCAGACTGTCCGCATAGTGGCTGGTGTTACTCCTGTTGTGCCATAGCTCTGGTTTATGATCAACTCAACACTTGCGTTCGTATGTCAACATCGGCATGCGTGCCATGCCAATTTTATCGTACTTCCGTCGGTCGTACTCCAGTATGATTTGTACTGACTCGACCGCTCCTCCTTTAAGAATTTTGGTTAGCGCTGTTCCATCGCACGTTGGTGACTTTAGCTTTAGTGTTTATATGATTGCTTGATTACTTGTGATGATGTCCGGAGCTCTGTAACAAATGATGTTGGATGACGCTTACGGCAATCCAAGGCACACACCGTCTATGCGTTAACGACGGGTTACCTTTATATAAATATAAATACATTTAATGTGAGATACTCGTATATAGTATACTAAGAGAAAGATATTTGGAAAGGGTATATTGGTACGAGTAATCTCTTTATGTAACAAAACACTTTGTGTTGTTTTGGAATTTTAATTCGGATATTATCAACAAGATACTACCACCAATGAGTGTTTGATACGAGTATATACTAAAAGTAAGAAATATTGTTTGGTATCTGTTTGGTAATAATTGTAACCGACCATTACTTTTATATTATGCCTATATATTGTGCTATATACTTTCTTCTACATCTTCTATAATATTCGGGTACCAAATTATTGTCATAAAAGTTCGATTGCTAAATAAGCCAGTATTACAAGTGAAGCCAGTGAAACAATAAATGTATAATTAAACATTTAGTACATTTCTAAATAGAAATAATTTTTTTATTTGAGAAAAACAGAATTTAAAAAAAAAATTGTGAAGTGCCGTGGCCATATTAAAATAAAAATAAAGCTTATCATATCCGTGCTCTTTCTCGTAGTTTACATAATAACGTACGTATTTTATATTTATGTGCGATGAATTGCGTGCAGTTATATGAAATTCAATTTAAGGATATATTATTATTTATCAGTCGTTTACTATAGTAATTATATGTTTTATTTAGTGGCACATGCAGTAAGCGTTCGACCTGGCGAGGTATTCGATTTTGGGGAAACCGGTTGAATTAGTGTTACGTCTTGCGTAGCTTGCATATTACGAACGAGGTTGAAAAGGTAAATATTCGGAAAGCTAAATTCTTGTCGTTCTCTAACACTACGAAATTTTCCTTCCTTTCTTCTCAAACAAAGGCGTAAAACCGAACACCGTGACGTTAACATATGTGAGGTAACGGTTCCTCAGAGGAAGCATAGAGGCCACGGACATTTTTTATTTATTTTAAACAAGTGTTTTCATATTTTTTGTTTCTAAGTTTTGTGAATCACGGTGTGCATACAATGTATATTACCATTTTCTTTATATTATGTGTATATCATTAGTTTGTATAAATTACAAGTTGTAGTCTTATAATAAAAATTTTTGTTTGAGCGATTAAACCGTTAGTGTGTTAAATGTAGATAAAGTGTTTTATATCGCTTCATCCATATTAACTTAGTGCTGAATTATATAAAAGTTATATCGGTCATCGCGTATTAACGAAAATAGTAACCGATAGTCGAAATTCCTCGCACCAAAAGTCAGGATATTACGGGTTTCAGGTACAGCCATCATCTCATTGAAGCGCTTCGAAGGAGATTGTGGTAAGTTCATTTTCGATAAATAAAATTTATACTATATTTTTAATGGTGTGTAATAGCATCAATATAACGAGGAATTTTACACTTTGGTATTGCATATTGACGTGGTGTAGTTTTGCTATTCAAATTTTTTCTTAATAACTTTTATATCTTTCTTATATTGTTTACGTAATTAAATTAGTTATATAATCATAAAGTGTCTAGTATACCCAAGTAACTGAAATAAATTTCCCATGTGTTTAAAATTATCTAAAACTAAATAATGGGAACTACTGGAAGTGATATGTTTTAATTAGTTCAAAATTTTACGGGTGATGATGTGTACCTTCTAGTGCTGTTTTACAAAAAAAAAATATGTTATACATTATACGTATGTTGTCTACGGTATATATTTCATTTTGGAGTAAAAGAACCCGCCATTGTCCACTGAGGTCTACCCTAAATATAAAACCGTGTAATGGCTCCAAAACTAACCGTAACAACTCTTTTTCAAGAATCTGAATCTCCATCTGCAATTTTCCGTCAGTCTTCTCGAAGCGTTCCTCTGTGGTGTATATTATTTGTAATCACTTATCCAACCCTAAGACATATACTGCAAATTGTACACGAAAAGATGGCTATCCTATTTTAAGTATATCGATTTACTACGGAGAGCGTCGAAAAAACATGAGAAAAAATTCAGTTAAATTTTTCAACTAACAAAAGATTGAGAGAGAGAACAATAGAGCATAGAAAACCGTAGTTAACTTTGTTATCACCAACACATTCTCATAGTCCATAGACATACAGTTCTATGGAAGAGTGTTTTCATTATCATGACGCGCAGATATAACATACCCAATATACAATGCCGACAGAATTCCGTTTACATTCGCGTGCAAAAACCACACTCTCTATGGAAGGAATTATGTAAAGAACACGGAAATCCGTACTACTCGCCGAAGAAAAGTGTCACAAAAATACCAGTGTGGGTATGAATCTCGACCAAAAAGAGAAAAAAATCAAAGTGGAAATAAGGTAGAATTTCGTCGGTCGCGGGCATATTACATACACATTTCCGTACCAATTTAGCATGCAAATAGTGCAGCTTTCCATGGCACTTTTACAGGGAATTAATTATAATTTTCTATTGAAATTAAAAAGAACTTTTTGTTGTAATTTTTATATTTTTTATTTAGATGCTCAATACATATTTCTTTTTTATTTAAATTTGAAATATCCGCCACTTGTTAGATTTCCACACAGCATCTTAAAAAAATCAAACAAGATCAAACAACATTGCAAAACTGTTTTTATTACCTCTTGGGCCTAAATAGGACCCGATTACAACCACTTAAAACCATTATTTAGTAATAATTAAAAATCATTAAAATAAAACACAACACGAGAAAATAAAATAAACAAAAAGTGCTTGCACAATCGTGTGCGTTTTCACCCGTCGACTTTTCACATGAAACTGAAAATAAAAGAAACAAACAAAAATTATAATAAAAATAATATTACCGCGAAACAGAAAGAGAAAGGCAATTATTATGGTCCAAAATATAATTTATTGTGGCTTTGATATTTTGTAGTAATGAATTTAGTATGGAATCAAAACTATTTTTCCACACAGGGAAAGAATTGCATACTGGGCTTGGTATAGCATAGAGACCAAATTATTGGTTTAAAAACCTTGGATACAAACCATCAAGGTGCGTACGCGAACAATTAACACTTTCGCTGCCGCAGATGCTCCGGTGCATCAAGCATTTTTTCCATTTAGTACGCCGCTGTTGTACCTACACATCATGCAAATTTTGCGTTATACGAAGCCATATGTGCACCCACACATCATGCAATTTTTTGTTTATACCAAGCCACATGTGCATCATAATCACAGTCGCTAAACGACACTTATGTGACATATTAAAATGTTTCAGGCATAAATTCTTTCCGCATTTTCCGCAAAATGTACTGATATATTTGGTTTTTTTACTAGCTTCCTTAGGACTAAGCCGAATTGAAAATTCTTTATAGCACAATTTGTAACGACTTCTTATTTTTCGGTTTGACTTCGACTTTTTTGAAGCTTCCTCAAGATAATGCTCTTCTTGTTTCCAATCCGTACCAGAGTCTTCCTCAAATTCAGTCATGGACATAATCAAACTTTCTTTAAAGTCAGCGATTTCCATTCTTTTATGACAACTGTTTTAAAGTAATAAAACGTTAACTACTGCTGTATTTAACAGCAATTCGAACTCTACTTTATGACACCAATGTACGGTTTTTCGAAGGCAAGAAAAATAGCTGGATAATTGATCCGACACGTCCACGCCATGTTTAACCTTATTGTATGAAAGAATAATGTTAGATTTTTTATATTGATATTTTCTTGCAAGTTCCGTTGCTCCGAATTCTTTGGTTGATAAGAAATATACTTCGCGTTTGTCCCGCTATGCCCTTACTAAAATTCCATTCTTTTCGAAGCAAATCGATTGACCTTTTTTAATTTTGGAAAAATCGTGATGCCTTTTCGATTCTTGCGAATCGTGCCATGTAACTAGATGAGTATTTTGTTCAAAACAAATATTTGCCAGTTCAAGCGATGTGTAGAAATTATCAGTTGTCAAACATCTTTCAGCATTAAAATAATCTTTCATTAAGTAAGCACAAACAGATGTGGCTACTCAGAATTCAGAACGTACAGTTCCTTTTCCCGTATAAATTTTTCAGTTATAAGTATAGTCTTGTGGGTCTGTTATTTTGAAGACCTTGACACCATCTTTGTGAGCTTTTCCTGGAAGATATTGGCGGAATGATAATCTTCCTCGAAATGCAATCATAGATTCATCAATAACCAAACCTTTACCTAAAAAGTGTAATACAAATAATTTGTATATGTATTGCGAACCAAAATTTTTAATATTTACCTGGTGTTTTGACTTTTTTGAAATTTTCATTTAGTATGTTAAGAATTTTATCAATTTTGTAAAGTTTTGAATTCAGAGTATGTTTGTTTTGTTCATTTTCAAAATTAATAAAACGAATTAAAATTTGGAATCGATTTTGAGGCATGACAGTATTACCCAATTTGTTGACAAATATGATCTTTCTAGACCAATAGTCTTCAATTTTGGGATATGGTACAACTCCCATATAGATAATTAATCCTAAAAATCGTAATATTTCATCACGGTTTGTAGCAGTCCATTTTTTTACACGATAAGAATTTGCTTTTGATCTATCGGCATTTCAATTTGTTTCTTAAATTATGATATCTAAAATATCATCAGTAAGAAACTTACGAAAATAGCTGAAAGGACAATTTTCTTCAGGCGTTTCATTAAGTTTTGGTGTCGGTGAGGTATTGAAAACGTGAAGAGTCCTGCCATTGGCGTTTTTCCAGACATTATTATTTATTTCAGGTGGTTCCGTATTATAGTCACCCAAATTATTAGAATCATCCAAATCTGACATTTCTGTATCTGAATAATTGCTTTCATCAGAGCCAGAATGACTAGGTTCATAAATGTCTTCACTGTCTGAACTAGAAAAATCAGCATCAGATTCAAATAAACCTGGACTATTTGGTTTGGCTAACATTTCAATTTTTCGGAGCCCAAACTCTTTCAAAAGAGGATCTCTTCCGGTATTTTGCATTTCATCGTGAATGATAAAAATTGAGAAACCGATATTGAATCTCTTACTTCGATTATTTCGGACATATATGGAATTATTTGAACATCTTCGATATAAGGTGAATGTGGATTAGTCGTTATCTGAGCAGCATTCAAATCAACGTTATTGTTCATTTTATAACTTCCAAATTCAGAAATAACAACTAATTCAACACAAATTTTTACAAAAGTAACTAAATTGCATGTTACTCACTTAACTATTCCCTCTCGACTGAAAAAAATTTGTTTGCAACTGCATTCAAATATATGACAAAAATTATATTTGGTGAATCCCCGAATTACATAAATAATACGACGTACCCGATCATTTAGTACGTTTTACAGAGTCGAGTCATCTTAGAGTTATCCTCATACTAATTTATTATTGAGTTTTTTTAGGTTCCATTGGATTAAATACTGTAGAAACAATCATTTTCGATTATGTTTCATTAAAAAGATTCACAATTCTGTGGTCACAAGGCGTAACAGCTTAAGTCGACATAAGCTAAAAACAAGCTACTGCAACCATGAGAAGTGCCGCATTTTATTACTTATACATATACACAATAACAAAAATGAAATCGGCTGATTATTAACGAAAATAGAGAATAAAGCAAAAAACACGTAATAGCTTAATTATATTGAAATAATTTTTATGTTTTTGCACTAACCGCCTAAGTCTTAAAAATTGACCTAAGCTCGAGAAATAATATATATTAGAGTCAGTACAGATTTATTAAATTGTGAATAATTTCATAGTAAGGCGTAAAAACCTAATTTTACTTAAGTGGTTAGTGCAAATATGATTTATTTGAAATTTGATTAATATATATAAGTACTTAAGGTGATAGTGCAAAATATAATTTTAACTAACCTAAAATAATTTAAGCTATTAGTGCATAATAAAAGTAAGTTAAAAGGGAAATTTATTTAATTTTAAGTGGTTACGCCGAATTTATTTACACAAAAACCGTTTGACTAAGTACATTTAAGGTGCATATGCAGGGGACATTTTAAGACTAGTGTGGTTAATTAAGCGATTACGCCACTAAAATTTTGTGTTAAAATGAGTTCGTGAGCAAAGTTGATGTTAGAAATGGTGCATAAAAACCAAAATAAAAACGTACAACATCTTCTGTTGGAGCAGCGATCAAAGGAAATTAGTAAGTATCTAATCAACCGTCATGTGTGTGTGTGTGTGTGTGTGTGTGTGTGAGCGCGCGCGCGCGTTTGTGTATGTGTTTGTCTGTGTGTATGTGTGTGTGTGAGTGTTCGACCGAGTCATTTAATTTTTAATTCAATAAGTTAATTGACATAATATTATTTTATATAAGTAGGAGCAATCGATACTCGTATTACAGGAACAGCAAGCAGATCAAAAGTAAAACAGCAAAAAGAAATCATTGATGGTAATGTTTTCGATCCGCCCGTCTTAGATGAATCTGCTTCAAATATTTTTAATGGATTTAATTTCGACCTAGGTGATAATATTAATAAATTGAAAAACATATATGAACTTAAAAAAGATACTATAAAAAATAATAATGAGGATACATCAGATTTCGAATCGTGCGATGACTCTTTAGAGGATCCTAATTTTTGTCACACAAGCATTCGTTATTTACACGTGGATCTATCAATTTCCAAAATGCATGGATTATACTGCGAACAAAGCGATAGGCCTGGAAGCCTAAGCCAATGGATTTTCATATAACACTAAACTGATAATTTTTTATTCTTTTTCAGGGATGAATTTAAAATTCAAATCGCCAAGCATCGATACATGCAATCGATGTGACATCCTAAAATGTAAAATCGATGCTGCTGATCCTATATCCGAAGAGAAGACCAACCTAATTGCAGAACAAAAACAACATCACATGGAAGCTGATTTAGCTTACAAAGCGAAAGATGCTGACAAAATGAAAGCAAAAACTAATGCAACATCTAAAATTTATACGTTTGACTTGCAGCAATGTCTTCCGACACCGCACATCCAAACATCGGTGAGTTTTTATAAACGGCAATTATACACGTACAATTTAACGATTCATGACTGTGCTTCGAACGAGGCATTCTGTTATATGTGGCATGAAGCAATTGGAGCACGTGGTGGAAATAACATTGCTTCGTGCCTCTTTAAACATTTAAAGTGCCTCGGAAGTAATATAAATTCAGTGACACTATACAGTGATTCATGCGTAGGACAGAACAATAATTCGTATGTCGCTGCAATGTTCTTAATGTTCATCGAGAATTGTGACAATATACACACAATCGATCAGAAATTCTTAGTTCCCGGTCATACACACATGGAGTGTGATGTAGACCACTCCGTCATTGAAAGGAAGAAAAAAAACTTCCGTTAAAATCCACCATCCGAGGGACTGGTATCAGTTCGTCCGGTCAGCTGGCACTAAACAAATATTTAAAGTAATCGAAATGCAGATAAACGATTTTTATGACTTTTGCGCGATTGTAAAAAATAAATTTATGTGGCGTGGTACAAGTAAAACCTGCGAAAAATTCATATGGAAAGATGTGAAATGGCTCCGGTACACTAAAGGTAATTTTGGTGTTATAAGCTACAAAAACTCCTTAAATGATGATGAACCATTTAAGGAACTGAACGCCATTTAAGGGCCATTAACGCATCATGATTTGGACATAGAAGACTTTGACCAATGTATTAGTGTCGAAAAAAAGAAAGATTTAATAGACATGCTTCCATTAATCGATCCTTGTTTTCACGAATTTTATAAAAACTTAAAAACTAGAGATATGCTAAATATTCATCCAGATTTAGTAGAGGAGGGTTGAGTCTTGAAATACCAATCTATCTTTTATCATAAACAAATATTGAAATATATCATCTTCTGCATTAAATTTGTTGAATTTCGTTGTATAATGTATTATTTCTGAACTTTAATTTTAAAATAAAAATAAAAAAAATCATATAATTTTTTCTTAAGTTGGGAGTTTTTATTAATTTTATCTGGAATAATAGCTTAAACTATTTTAAAAACTGGAAATGGTAGTATATTAATTTGCACTAATAGATTAAGTTGACATAGGTTTAAAAAAAGTCATAATATTTATATACACTAATCACTTAAACTGTCTTAAGTTACAAATGTTAAATAAATAACGTATGGAATACCCGCTTAAATTTTTGTTTCTGTTTTATTTTTAAAACTATCGCTTACAAACAATCCAGAAATCCTGATAATTTAAAGTTTAATATACACTATTAACTCCCATTTATACTTTCTAAAAAGCTTGAAAAGTTTTTTCAGAAAATTGATTTTAATTTTAACGGTCTCCTCTGAAAAATTGGTAAAATCGACTTAAGCGGTTACGCCTTATAACCACAGAATTATTATTATGATTTACCGGTAACTCAATGGCCTGCGACAAATTAACATATTATCTACAGGCCAATGAGTTACGGGTGCAAAAGTTTAATAACAAATTAACTATTACGTATTTTTTAATGAGAATTTGATCTAATATAATAATTTCAAGAATACTAAAACATAAAACAAGAAAAAAAAATTAGAAAAAATGCATGATGACCCGGTGCACCACAGCTTGTAGAGAGAGAAAACTGCATGATGTGCAGGTACTACAGTGGCTTGGAAAACGAAAAAAATGCATGTGGGTGCACATGTGGCTTAGTACAAGTACAAAATGCATGATGTGCTGGTGCACATGCGGCAGCGAAAGTGTTAAATAAAATAATGACAATTCTTTTCCGCCACACCTTCATTTGTTCGACTTCATCTTGAATCTCCTCCACCATGTCGTCGCCTTCAGAAATTATTTATTCATTTTATTCTTGATAATTGTCAAATCTTGTTTCATTTTATGATTAGACTGTTTTAGTTCTAGAATCATTTTTTCTTGGTTTTAATTTATTGTTGTCATCAGCTGTTGAAACATCTGCATCATATCAAAACTATCTGATGTTGTAACGGTTTCCGTTGTACTTGTCGATGTTTCTGCGGCATTCTCGAAGTTTCTATCAATGATGGTGTCAACACTTTGTTCATCATTATCAATTTCTTCCAGTTTGGTCGTGTCGACTATCGTCTCACCACACTCGTATTGCCCCGGGTCCGAACCATCGCTTAACAAGGCCCCATGGAGTCTCAACTGAAATTCACTTTTACTACCACTTATTGGCAATCCATGATTGCTCTATTCCACCTTTAACTGTTTAATTGTTGACTGGTCCAATAATTTTTGTTATTGTTGTTTGTTACATTTCCATCGCTGTCGTCAATTGTTAGGTTTTAGCAGAGAATATAACTCGGTTCGATAGCTGGATTGTGAAATATATAATACCACAGCTAACGTTAACAAATTACCCATTAATTCTTTTCAACAACTGAAAGACCAAACACAACAAAACGACCTTACCCAAACCTTATTTAAATTAAGAACAATTATTGTTTCATAAATCTCCTTCATTTCAATTGAGCTTCCATCTCGGGTTTAATAGTAATATCCTATTAAATTTTTATTATTTATCCTGTCATCTAGCATCGAATAGATAAACTTTACATTTTGGGCGTTTATTCAATAATGTCCAAATTTTTAATATCGAAATCACTCTGTGAAATGTCAAAATGACTTAGTTACACACTAACATAAAAAACATGGTGTAGAAATCGCAATATCATACATACAATTTTATTTACTTAGTTGTTTTAATTAATTTTTTCAATAACGTGTAGAAATTAATTTATTCAGTTTCAGTCAATCACACTAGTAGTGCATTAAAATACTCGACTTAGACCAATTTTCTTTGTATTTAGTGTATTTGTATTTAGTTAAATAGAACAATTCCGTGTGTGTGCTGTGTAGTGTTTGTTTTGTCTACATACAGCGATTGAATGAATTTTTTCGTGATTATCTTAAATATAATTAAAATGCTGTATCAAATAATACTAATTGTAATAAATTGTGTGTCAGTTTTCTTAAATATACTCTGGTTTTGTTGTACAATCGCTTCGGCTGGCATTCCATGGATTACATTACTCTTCGTTTGCGTGTGCATCGCATCAAAATTTGTTAAGCTCAAATCACCGAATAAGAAACGGATACTTCACCTCCTTGGCCAAGACTTATCGTTTATTGTCGAGAACGATCTAAAATTTGCCTACTTAATTTGGGCGGTGGCAAATAGGGCGGGGGGTTTTGATGCGCCCGAGAACTCAGTTGAAGCTATTAAACAAGTAAGTATAGTATATTATTACGATTACACAACATTCTCGATAGTTTATTAATAGTTAATAGTTTTGTTTATATTATAAGTTGTTATGTAAATAGTAATTCGATCATTCTGTATGTTTAAACTGATAAAATTGTTCACAAGAATAAAATGTTGATTTCGTAATTTATAATTCTTGTGTTTGTTTTATTACAGTGCACCACGAAAAAATGCCGTAACTTATTGTTGGATTTGGCCATGACCGAGTGCGGCGAACTTGTCGTTTTGCATGAGATTACATTGAAAAAAGCAAATATAAGCGTACCCATTGAAAAGATGAAGTGCGAGAGTTTACAGAACTTCAATATATCAGAACATCATCCACTGGGGCATCAGTATCCGCCCGAGAAGGTTATGAATCTGGCCAACCTACTAACAATACTAGAGAACGACAGTGATAATAATAAAACGATTTACTTGTTGTTGTCCAATTCTAATACAAAAGTCATTAACTTGTTAAAAGATTTTATTAGTAAAAATGATAGTTTTGCTAAGAGGATTGTGATATGCTCCAGATCACCGCTTGCTATTTATCAGGTGAGTAATATTTACTGTAAAAAAATAAAACTTAAAACCAATCAAAATCAAATTCTCTAACGATAAGTCGTTTACCTTCTGATGCCATTAAGAGTAGTAACTCTATTTACACAATTTTCTTGATCAATCAAATGTAATGTAAAGGTTTGTCTTTCTTATTACATAATTATGTGTCCAAAAGAAAAAGAAAAATCGAATGTTGATTTTACTAATACGTTATAAGTTTATTATAGCCGTGTTTTTTATTAGCACACGATAGCTGTATTCGGAGCACACAATTTTCGATGTCAAAACTTATATTTAGCGCGCTATTTTTGCATATAATTAATTTATTTAACTCTAAACTAAGATTTTTCATTCAACTTTTTAGTTAAAAGTCGATAGAAAAATATCTTGCTCTACCTATTTATCGGGAGCCGCTATCGGGAGCGCTATCAATTTCAAAGGAAAACTTTAAATTTCCTTTGTTTTGTACAACCCTTAAACCATTAGAAAATTAATCTTACAATAAAAATTTACAACGCAGCAAGATGATTTATTTTTTATAACGTCATGCCAAAATAATTATTAATTGGTATATTTCAGGTCGTTAAACGTTTGTTTTATGGTAAATTTATTTTTTCATTTTTATGGTATAGCGACATCAGTGAACAAATAGCTACAGTTTCAATAGAAATTTCCCTTCGGCGCCGGATAGTGCTCCAATATTAAAACACGGCTACTATCCATTCACAGGGAAATTTTAAATTTCCTTTGTTTTGTACAACCTTTAAATCATTAGAAACTTATTCTTACAATAAAAATTTAAAACGCAGCAAGATGATTTATTTTTTATAACGTCATGTCAAAATAAATGTTAATTGGTATATTTCAGGTCGCTAAATATTTACGTTTCAATAGAAATTTCCCTTCGGCGCCGGATAGTGCTCCAATGTTAAAACACGGCTTATATACAAAAACTTTGACAGTCAAAAAATTTGTTCCTTTTTTTGTGATAAATGAGTGCGTTTTATGGCAGAACGTAATAAAAAATATTATATTTTTATCATTTTTGACCAACTGAACACTAGGATTGTGTCTACATTACAAACAGCAGGGAATATAATACTACTAGTATGTCTCCCTACAGACAACACATGAATGTGTTTACTGGGTGTATTGACGTTACGCGACGTGCGTCAAGTGTCGATATCGCATGCTAGTATCCGATTACGACACAAGATGTCCAATGCTTTTTTGAAAATATCAGTCAATACGGGCCCTGCGAACTTACTAATTCCAATTTGGTTTTATTAAATCCCATGTCAATTCTCGAAAAGAGTGGAACTTAATGTCGATATGTTTTATTGGCGAGTTTCAGGACTCTTAGAAATCATAGTCGTGTCCAAATTGTATTCGAATATTTTAATTGGGAGACATCTCTAATTGTATATGACAAATTACCTTTTTCGTCCACAATGCTTCGCTCATTACTGTACAAGCAGCAAAAAAATCCCGCCTCACACGTTGAGAGTGTTTCACTAATCAACTTTTGAGCACCTTCATTCGTCCAGTCTGCGTCGGCACACCCAACCAAACATCATCATTGCGTGAAAATTTTAACTTAAAATCGGAGGTACCTATTAAATATCGAAGCAGTCTTTTTTTAAACACTTTATATTGGTAATGGTCATCGCTTGCACAATCTTGGAAACGACTTAGCTAGGTAAGCGTGAAACAAATATCGGGTCTATTTCCCAACATTAAGTACATCAGACTGCCAAATAATTCACGTTACGGCCGATTTGTTAATTGTTGATCAGTATGCTTGATGAGTTTCAAGTTTTTGATCATTGGTGTAAGCGATGAATTACAATCAGACATTCCAAAATGTGTGATTGAATGATTTTCATTCACATCAACTTCAACATTCAGTGCCCTGAACTGCTTAACAATTCACAGATCCTTCATATCGAATTCATCGAACAACTTTGTTTTTATATTCGCGATCTTCTTCACCGTCCCCAGTGATTAGCATGTCATCAACGTAGATACTGTAATATAGACAGATAGATGTTGAAAGTATGTTGAAAGTTTTACAGCGTTTAGTGTTGGTTTCTTTACTAATTTACAGGAATGATAATCGTGTTTTACGCTTTACTTCGCCAGGTTTTTATAAATCGAGAGATTTATTTTAAATAAAAACTATATTTATAATTTTATTTATTATGTCTTAATTAAAAAATCTGATCTATATGAATATTAACTCGAAGCTGAGCAATCTTGTACGAGTAAAAAATTTGAGAAACTTAACAAATGAATAACCCAATAAGCCGCTACAATCAGAATATATTACTAATTCGTAAGTGACAACCTGATTGATAATTAGAAAATTGTTAATACATATTTTAACATTTCCCCTTAATTATCAATTAGGTTTTAAATATTAGAAACTAAAATCTTTTCCACTCGATTTTAATATTATTAAACATCGATTAAATATTGTACTTTAAATTAACAAAAACAAAGAAACAGAAAAAACTAACATTTTATCTAAGACATTATTAATCTTTTAAATTGATCAAATTTTAGTTTATTTTAATTAAAACAGAATTCACCTATCCATTAATAAAAATATATTTGTCATTTATGTGCTTACTTCTCTAGTTAACGATAAGATATTTGTCATTTATGTGCTTACTTCTCTAGTTAACGATTCCATTTTCTATCATTTTAATGGCACTTTGGTGATCAATAAAAAGAATGACTTTTACCTGTTGATCACCAACCAATTCCTCTATTAGGGTTTTGAGATAAAGCAATTCTCGACAATAATCAGCAGCTGCAATGTATCGTGCCGCCGTACTTGAAAGCGCTACGATTTCTTGCTTTTATGAGTCCTCCACAAACATAAATTATGTGCCAGTAGTACTTTTACGTGTATCCATGTCTCCGGCAAAATTAGCATCGCAATAGGCGGGCCGGTCAAGTTTAGATCACTTTCATAATTGAAAATTTCATCACTAGCAGCACCATTCAAATATTTGAAGATACGTTTTACGTTTGTCACATCCTGTTTGTTTGGTTTATCCAGGTGCCTGCTGGCATATATTCTATTTGACACACAAAGGAGATTATCTACTACGTCTCGGTTAGGGTAGTTTGCCTCATTGTCCTTTTCTGGGGTTTGTTCTTTAATCGATAGAAGTGGTGTTTCCACCGCTTTGGCCTCATGTGAAATTGCATCAGAATTTTTATTAAAAATTTCTCTTAAATTAACTTCAGCCCATCTAATGTTTTTACGATTTCAAGTCCAGGAATCTGGATTCTGATTGATTGTTATTTCAAATTTCGCCTTTAGCTCACTTAGCAGATTCTCTTTTTCTTTCCGATTGTTTCCAATTAATAATTCGTCATCAACATAAATTGCTAAAATAATTGATGCGGTTTTATTCTTGAAGAGACGTGACTAACGATTCTAGTCCATGGATCATTAAAAATTTTGTGAATGTCTTATGTGACCAATGGGGCCAATTTAATGGCGCTTGCTTGAGTCCATAAACGGCCTTTTGTAATTTACAAATTTTGTTGCTTAAGTCATCACTTTCTGGTGATTGTATGTAAATATTCTCATCTCATAGAGAAACACTGAACATCAAATTTCATTGTTTTTAACCGCTGATTCGTAACTATCGTATGCTGAGGGAATTCCCATTTATAACTGGACTAAAAGTATCTTCAAAATTGATGCGATATTGTTATTCACAACCTCTAATAACGAGTTTAACTTTATGTTTTCCATCGTCTTTAAAGATCCAACGGCTGCTTAATACATCTTCTGTTCCAGCTTCTTCGCGATTTACAAGTGCCAAAGTTTGACTGTCACTTAGAGCTTACTTCTCTTCTTCCATACCGCTGCATTCCAGCTTTTTTCGGTCTATTTATAGTTTCCTGATATGTAAGTAATACGTAGTCCTTCAATTCCCTTCAGGCAATTTTATACTTCTTTCACTTCGACGAGAATCAGTCATTTCTTCTATCGGTACTTGTTTGATTTGAGAACCAATTTGTTGATTATTTTCATCCTCTTCCTTGACTTCTTTAAATGGTTCTTCAGTAATTCCAAAAATTTGAAGTCTTGACACATCTGGTTCTTTGTTATACCAAGCTTGTACGGGTGATTTATTCGTTGTTCTGGTGGGACTTCTGTTTAAGAGATAAGCAGCTGTACGAACTGATTCTCCCCACATTTTTTCTAAATTAGACTCGTTTAATAGAGCTCTTGACTTTTCCAAAAAAATTTTAAGTCTCTCTGCCTTTTCATTATGTTGAGGCGTGTGATGTGTTATGTAATCCAGAACAATTTCTTTTGGACTACACCAATTCTTGTTCAAGGCTACTAACGTATTCTCCTTCTGAGTCACATTTTAATTTAGACACTTTTAAGTTCCACTTTGTCTCAACTTCAGCTATATAGCTTTGAATTACATTCGCTGTTTCTCCTTATCAAATACAGCATTGTGAAATGTGTATGGTCATCCAAGTATGTAATTATATATTGCTTGTTGTAAGTAGTTGGACTAATTGGTTCGCAGAGATCGGAGTTCCATCCCAAGTAGCCATATTCCAGAACTTCTTCCAAAAATCATTTAAGAATCCTATTTTCATCCAGCATACTCAATCCCATGATAATCGGTTAATAATTGGAAGCGATGAATTTGTTTTGCAAAAAATTGATTTTGAAATGCAAAAATTTACGAATTTGAAATATTAAAACTTGAATTTGTTTTAAAAATATTTGAATTTACTCTACATTTAATTGAAGTTACTTTGAAAAAAACACCAATTTGCTTTGCAAAAAATTGAGGTTGAAAAATTAAAATTAAAAAAATTGACAATGAAGTATAAAAAATTGTGGTTGACTTGTAAAAACTTGTGAATGAACTAAACAAAATTCAATATCATTTGCAAAATCGTGAATTTGAAGTGCAAAACCTATATTTCATGAGCAGTTTCAAAGTAATATGATTAATAGTTTTTTATTTATGGTCGTAATTATTAATTTTTGCACCTTGGCATTCGCTTTAATCCATTTTTCGATTTTGGTTTTATCTTCTTCATCTAGCTTAATGGTTTTGCCATTCATATACTCTCCTCTCTCTCTCCTAGAGCTTTTAATATAATCGTAAGTTGAAATTTCTATATTTGAAAATTATTGTCATCTCCATTTAATTTGTCCACGTTTGATATATCTTATAATACATTAGAAGATTCCATATCGACGATAAACTATTTTTATTAAAGCTCGTTCAGTTTTGTGGTATTTAGCCACAATCCTTTACTATGTAGGTTTGTTAATATTCACACAAAACATTTATTTTTACTTTACCACGTACTATCAAACCTAACCTCTAAACTGGGCCCATAACCCGTTGAGAAGTTTACAGCTTCTAGTGTTAAGTTTTATTTTATTAATTTACAGAAATGACAGTCCTGTTTTACTTTTCCAGAATTTTATAAATCGAGTTATATTTACTTTGAATAAAAACTATCTTTATTATTATTATTATTATTATATTTATTTAATGAATAACTTCTTTGTTTCTGATTTTATTTAACGTTGGCATTTAATAAAATTTAGATTATATTTTGGAAATATGTTTACATTATGTTTTGAAGATAATATCTTTCAATTGATGTCCATTGTTTGCTACGATTTGACGTGCTTTTTCCAGAGCATTTTCCATAACTTTTCTTAGAATCTCAGGCCCAGCGTCCCCACTTCTTCTCGTATATTGACCTGAAGCTGTTGGATTGTTCTTGGCTTATTGGCATACACCTTACCCTTTAGGCGGCCCCAAAGAAAAGGAGGCCAGTTAAAATCAGAAAAACGCGATATTATTCGATCGCCAAAAGATTTCCCGCAGGAGAGCCATAGTTGCACGTGCTGTGTGACCTGTGGCTCCATCTTGTTGGAACCGCCATTCTGGATTGTTCTCTACCTCTGGCGTTAAAAAATTGTCAGTCATTGCCCGGTATTGAATGCCATTCACATTAACCGCAACTTGTTTGTCGTTTTTGAAAAATTTTAGTCCAATGATCCTTTCTGAAGTTATTCCACACTATACGGTGCATCAAAGTGAATGATCTTCAACAATTATTCTTGGATTTTGGGTGTCCCATCCACAGTTAGAAATTAGCAGCATATATGCAGCATATATGCTGCAATTTTGTTTATTCACGTAACCATTGGGGAATAAACTCGTTGTTTTCTAGGCATAATTCTTGAAAACGACGACTATATTTAATGCGTCATCATTTGGTTTTAACTCGTCAACCAATTGAATCTTATATGGGAAAAGGTGTAACTTATGTAAAATTCTTTACAAAGACCGCTTAGACATCACCAACTGCTGAGAACGTCGCCTGGTGGAAGTTTCGGACCTTTCCTCAATACTTGCTTGCACCCAAGCAATGCTCATATTATTTCGCACTGCACGAGGTCTTCCAGCACGTGGAAGGTCACAGACAGCCCCTTGTTGCCGAAAACGCTGAACCAATCGGGAAATTGATGGAGCGCTAGGTGTATTTCGAACATGAAATAAATTTCGATATGATCTTTGTGTCTGAATAATCGAATGCTGACTTTCAAAATAAAATTGAACAATTTGGTTCTTTGTTCTGTGCTGAGTCTTTCCATCATAAATTTCCCAAGTTTTTCAATGTTAATTCTGAAAAAAAACGAAAAAAGTACGTAAACAAAATTTTTTTTCACTAATTAATTCATAACGTTACTTATGCGCCACCCTTTACATCAATGTCAACTCGATTCTGATCAATCTCACGAGTACCAAATTTGACAAACGTAACAATTGAATAAGCCAATAAAACCACTACAGTCAGAATACATTAGTAATTCGTAAAGTTTTTTTCCACAATGAAAAATTATTTATTTAGTAAAATATACTGGAAAAACAAAACGAGAAAGTTAATCAATAAATTATATAGAATGACAGAAACAAAAACAAAATTTATGGGAACCTGTTATAGTTAAATTTTGACATCTTGAAGATAACATGACCAACAAAACTTCGCAAAATAAATTTACTTCGGAAATTTCATTTTTATAGGAATTTAAGTTTGATTGGTATTACAATTCATCAATATCAAATAAAAAATATTTTATGTATTTCTACTCGCGAAGAAATCACATACGTATTCTAAAAGTTATAAAAATGTTCGTTCACCATAATATTTTCCCAACCATAAAACGATCTTAGTGTGCGAGAAATATTTATCTTCATTTACTTTTTTATGTAAATGTATTAGAATATTACTATAAAAAATACTCTGGTTAGTATTTTTACCATTTTGTTATGGCAACACACCACTACATATAAAACGAATTTCTCAGTAAAATTGTACTGATTTTTTTTTGCTTCGTTTTAGTATGTGGCGAAATTATATTTTTATCTCGGATTTTTTTACTGAAAAAATATGTTTCATTGTGGAGTAAAGGCTCAAGTGATAACCTGATTCATAATTAGAACTTTGGTGACTGCTTCAGTCCGTACTAAGAATTACTTCAATTTCAGTACATTACCATCGGGAATGTTAATACCTTCAGTAACTTTAATTAACACGTATTCGGAGATATCTCCGATAAAGAAAAGCAGTAACACCATCTACGTTTTGAATTTGAATTTAGCAGCTACAGAACCAGTGTCGTTATAATCTTAATCTAATCTTGACGTTGCATGTAAACTTTTGGTACCAATCTTGCTGTGTATCGGGTTGAATTTCCAGTAACAACCGGCCTTGTTTTGAATAAACATTTTAAACTTATTATCTTTGCACCACGTTCAGGCTTAACAACATCCTAAGTTTCATTTTTCTCCAATGAAACGATCTCTTCTTGGATTGCTCTGCGGCATTCTCGTTCGGATTCATCTTGCCAGACCTTTGGAATCTATATGACATTCTAGTGTAAAGAGCAATATGATCACATCATAATCAATGAGATATACCGATCTTCGGGGTATTCTTTCATTCCTATAGTCGTTTCTTCATCTGCAGCATCACAAACGTGTGTGTTGTTAGGGGTTACACACGAGGGGTTTTCTACGGTTCGAATCTTTCCGATCGAAATCTCGTTAAAACACGACAAAGATTAAATCACTTCTCATAGTGATTTTCAAATTATGTTTCAGTCTATTTTTGAAACAAGCTTTAGTCATTCCGCAACCAAAAATATCACAGAAATCGTTAAAGTTCGCAATCATAAAATTAATTGATTCGTAAACTGAGCAATTGGAATGATGATAATCCGGTATGAATAAAGATCTTGTTCTAAGTTGTCTAATGGGAGCAAAAATATTCAAACGCGAAAGTCTAAATGGACAATCAATATTTGCTTTTAAAACATCAGCCACCAGTAAAGCTGCAACAGAACAACGTCTGATTGACAAGTACTCTAAATTTAAAACGAAACATTTCGTAACTAGGCATATTAAGAAGATTATCCAAATATTATTGTTTATTCCTTCGAATAAACCGTGCTGAGATGCTGAAATGCTATTATTTATGTTATAAAAAATAATATGGTCTCAAAGAGCTTGGGGATTGATGGTAAAATAGAGATACTTCTGTATTAGACCGATCATCTGCCTTATAGATTAGAGTATTTGAAGATATTTTCTAAATTGAATCAATTGACAAATTGAACGGGACATTTAAAATTTAAGTTAGATTTAAAGTTAGAACAGTCAACAAATGTGTGTACACTTTGAAAAAGTTCCTAAAATAATCTACAATTTTGTATAAATCAGAACTATTACTTTGATCAAAATACATATGGTTGTAGGCCGCCCGGATGTTTTACATTTTGAATTAACAAATTTCCAAAAACATGAAAGGGTTTAGAGATCAAAGTAGCCTCTTGTCTAATAGATGTTAACAAGTAGATGTTTTCGTGTATACATATATGGCTTGTTGTTTTTTTCTCTTGTTCTTCAAATTAAATTATATTTTTTTATTGCTGAATTTTTAGTTCTAGTAAAATTGGAGGCCGTTGGACATATATGAGTATTATGAGGAATCCACCATTGCAAATTCCGGCGAATGAAATAATCCAAATAAATGTAATTCTTTGTGCCGCAAAATACTTATAACAGATGCTTGTTGAGATAATGAACAAAACATAAAAGTGGAGGATTATATAATATTTCGACTTGCACCATAAAATGTAAAGACAAAATATGGCCAAACTTCAACTGGACGCACCCGTCATTGTGAATGAGGTGAAATCCTCAAAATGGCGTGTGCTGTTCACAAAATTATAATATATATAGAAAATAAATTAATAAACTAAAAGTATTCTCCGAATTGACATTTTGATAACTCACCAGCGAAATCTGTTTCTTGAATCAGGTTGACCTAGAATTCGAATGACCGAGATCAGGGACGGTGATGAAGCCTTTCGAGCGCGTTGCTGTGCTGGGTCATCAATGTTGGACGAAGCATCTGCAGAAAACCGTGGTACGAAGTAGTTTTTCGAGCGACAAACTTCGAGTGAGCAGGTAGTATAAGCCGTTGTGAGCCGTCACGGTTTATGCATGCGTTCCAACCATTAACTTTATTTTTCGATCTTCAATGTTAGTATAGACCTCGCCTCGCCAGTTCTTTGGCGTGGCCATTGACTTGGGTTTTCTCGTAGCCAAACAGGATCTGTCCACCACAACGGATGACTGTGTAGTAATGAGGATTCAACAACACGAGACGCTTAATCAACGGAGTTGTGCTTATAGTGTCGACATAATTCCAATTGGCAGGTTGAAGGTAAACCAGGATTTGCGAAATCCTATGGCCACAAACGTCTTCCAGCGATTAGGCGAGCTGCATAACCAACCAAGTACTACTTGCGAATAGTCCATCCCTACATTTGAACTTGTGGTACGTTGAGTAGTTGTCTTGGTTGTTATGTTATTATTATTATTATTATGATTATTACAATATATTTACAAGCATAAGCCGAAGCTTTTATACTACGAAAAAGAAAACAAAATCACAAAAGAAAAAAAAAATAACAATCCTCAATTATACACAAAATTATTTACAAAGGGGTATAAAAATAATATTACAAATTTTAATTACATTAATAATTTCTCTGTACAGTTAAATATACAAGTTTTTTAAAAATTTTAAGAGAATTAATATTTTTAAGTTCAAAGGGTAAACCATTCCAACTACTAAACGCATTCATCAAAACCGAATTATTAAACGAGTTACTTTTGTTAACGGGCAAGTTGATGTTTCTAGGGCGCAGAGACCTGGAAAAACTAAATTGTTCATACAAATATAAAGGCAATCCAGAGCTAATAATTCTAAAAATAAATACAGCTGTTCTATAGTGATAGTATTCGAACAAAGTACATCCCAAAATAGAAGTTTTTAAGCCAGAAATATGATCAAATTTTCTGAGGCCATGAACATATCGAATACAATTATTAAATGTAATTTCAAGTAGACTCCGAGAGGAACTGTCACATCCACAATAAATCACATCACATCACATATTTTTTTTATTAACCTTAGTGAATATAAACTATAATTGACACGTTGACACAATGTGCTAATATGGTCACTCCAAGTAAGTTTGGAATTTAATATCAGTCCTAAGTTATTAACGGTTGGAACAAATTTTATTGTGTCATCACCCAAAACAAGAGTAGGTTCAATAATGTTCGAATTATTTTTACATAAAAATAATGCTTTACTTTTATTAGGATTAAGCGCTAGAGAATTATGTTTAGTCCATAAAAAAATGCCACTAAGATCTTCGTTCAATTTTATTACAGCCTCATTCAACCCTAAAGCTTTACATCCGATGTACAATTGTAAATCATCAGCATAGAGATGAAAAGAACAATGATGAATGCGCCATGGAAGATCATTTATAAATATAGAAAAAAGCAACGGACCCAGAATTGATCCTTGTGGTACACCTAAAGTTACTTTGCCCATGCTAGAGCAGTCAACACCGTACTTAACAAACTGCTGCCGACTATGCAAATAAGAGTACAACAAATTAATTGCAGAGTCAGAAAATTTATAATATAAATAGAGTTTTTGAAGTAGAAGTATATGACTATCAAACGCTTTAGAAAAATCCAATAAAACCAATAAAGCTTGCGAACCTTGCCCATCCAAAATTGAAGAAAGATCGTCAACAATGTGTACCAAAGCCGTTGTAGTACTGTGACCAGGCTTATACCCTGACTGAAATTTACAAAGAAAATCAAAATCTTTAAAATGCTGCAGAATCTGGATTTGCATTACTTTTTCCAACACCTTAGAAAGGGCAGGTAATATACTTATTGGTCGAACATCATTAAGACTGGCAACTATATCATTTTTGGAATTGTAACAACAGAAGCAACTTTCCACAAATTCGGAAAAACTGATTTTGACAAACATTGATTGATTATATATGTCACCTGTGGCAGAAAAAGGTCAATAAATAATTTTATTATTATAAAATCAATTTTATCATATGCAATAGCATTAGATTTAATTGATTGGATAGCACCCATAACAATTAGCTCGTCAACACAATCAAAAGCAAATTTATAATTATTATCAGAATCAACAGATCCAATATCTGGCAATGGCAGAACCACTAAATCTTCACGAAATTTACAGATATCATTCAAAATATCTTCAGCAGTGAACATTATGTCAACTTTAGAAACAGAACACGAAATACCAAGTTTTTTTAAATTGGTCCAAGTAATTTTAGAATTATAAACATTACCAAAATAAAAATTATACTTAGCTTGATTGATAATCTTAGTAGTTCTGTTTCGAGCCCTTTTATAGGAAGTAAAGTCACCATCTACTCCACTCCTTTTATAATTATTATACTTCAAATCTCTATACTGAATAGAATCCAATATAGTCTGGTTTAACCATGGAGCAGTTGGACAATAGTTAATGATTCTTTTACGGGGTACACACATAGAATCTAAATATAAGAAATTTGAAATAAATAAATCAACAATCATATTTACGTCAGAGCAACAAAAAAGAATAGACCAATCAATCGAAAAAAAAACAATTTACGAAATATTCATAATTAATTTTCTTATAATTGGGCACAACAGAATAAGACAACTTATCTCTAGTGCGACAACATTTATAAGAAGCAAAAATCAAATCATGATCAGATATTGAAGGGACCGGACATTGACCATAACTGATTATATTATGTCGATCAGGCTTAAAAACAACAATCAAGTCTAAAAGGCTTCCTAGCCTCGTAGCTCTAAACGGCAAAACATACAAATTAAGTATATTAAAACAATCAATCAATAAATTATTATTTAGCATATTAAAGTTAAAATCACCCAAACAGAACACTTTTTCATATTCTTGTAATAAATCTGTAAGAATACCATTATATTTGTAATGTCCCCTCTCGAAGTGGGAGGTGGGTTCTAAAAAACAACAATAAGGAATTTACTAAACTTACCAAACAGTTCAAGTGTCATAAATTCAACTTTACCATTTGAACCACATGATAACACTTTGACATTCAAGTTTGATCGATAATATAATCCTACTCCACCACCACGAGCATTGATACGATCAGACCTCAGAAATTTGTAATTATTTATTTGAAGAGATCTAGTAGAAATTTTGTTATTTAACCAGGTCTCTGACACAGCTAGAAAATCAAAATTAAATTTATGAAGAAGTATTATCACCTCATCTAAATGCAACGTCAAACTACGTACATTAAGATGACCAAAAAATAAATAATTGTTAATAGAATGTGATTTATCATTTGGAATGGAATGGTTAGTAACATCTAAGGTAAAATTATCACAATGAGTCTCTATATCACAATTTGTGATGGATGTTGTTTCACTAAAAAAGGATTACTTCTAGGCTTGTGATGAACAAATGAACATTTGAAACTGATAATTTAAAAGACGAGTATTCTTGTATAAACCCAATGGAATTGTTCCGCTTGAATCGATGAATTTTAACGTCACTTATATTGAATTGGTCCCTTAAATACAGCTTCACGTTGTCTTCACTAACATCAGGATGCAATCTTGAGACAAATACATGCAAACGCGGCTCCACAGTACGCAAACTACTCACTCTAGCAGTACCAATAACAAAGTCATCTTTCAAATCCAAATTGTTTGTAAGTGTTTGATTATCACTCTATTTTTTCATTTGACAGACTTACACAAGTAGGTTGCATTGGAGTGGCCAAGCTTAGATTGACAGAAGACGTTAATACAGAATTAGGCCTTACTAAATCTACATCAGCTTTACCATCAGTATCGATGGAATCAGTAGAGCCCAGGTCAATCATATTCTTATTTTCTATATGATGATCATCTTTATCAAAATTTCCCTGACACTTTTCCAAATAACACATAGATCTTTCAATATTCATTGAAATTTGTGACAGTTCAACTATTTTATTTGTAAATGTGTTAAATAAATCACAACACATATCACAAAACCAATTGATTGATTGATTGATTGATTTTGAATGTACGACCAAGTTCTTAGGCTTGAGTTCCCGGATGACGCCGGGTCCACCGTACACCCTTTTTTACACATAACAAAACCGAAGGATTGGATAGGTTAGTTAAGTGGGACAGAATCGGCCCGGTTACAGACACCTAGGTATAGCCGATAGTTAGTAACACAAAGACAACACAATTCTAATCTACTAGATGAAGGATAAAGGCTTAATAGGTTAATGGATAACGATGGTATTGGTCTTCAACAATTGCTTCTTTAAAACGGCAACCTAAGAAAAAATATTATTATTTCACATGCATCTGGAATTTTCCTGAAATTTAATTCTATTAATACTTTTCGGCTTCCTAACCAAAATTGGTTGACTCGACCCGTTACAGACACCTATGTAAAGTCGTTAGTAATAAAATGACAACACAATTCTAAACTACACAATCAGCAATTACAATGAAGCATTAATTCACAAGCATACAACACATATCACAAAACCAATGTACATTTTTACTACCACATATCAAATCATACGATGCTTTTTTCAAGCCCGCGCAACGATAGTGAGCGACTTTCTTACATAAACCATGACAAATTAAAAAATTTTCATTAGCGACTTTGTCACACATTGAGCAATCATTAGGTGCCATTGTAAGATTTGAATAATAAATATATACACAGAAAATGTTACAATATACAATACGGCGAAACGGCCAAAACTAATATTAACACACAAAAAAACATAAAGATCACAAAATATTCACATATATTTACATTAATATTTACAACTATAACATATATTTATATAATTATAGCACATTTATAGAATAAATTAATATATTAATAATTTTTTATTTAGAGAAAAAAATTTCCGATGTAAACTGCAAAGCTGACTGTTTATAAAATATGAAATGTGTATGTTATGTTATGTATTAGTTCGGCGAGGAGTACGCTGAGATAAAGCTCTAGACGTGGGAGGCTGATCGTTTTCAGTGGTGCTACTGGTCTTGGATGCCAGTAATGTGATTTTTATAGATTCATCTGCCAACGTTGTACGAGCATATACCACCGTTGCATAGGATTTCTCAGAGGCGTCGCTGAAGCCGTGAATTTAAAGATTATTGCGATTTGTTAATGAATGATTATCCAGCCATCCAAGTACTCAAACAGAGAGCATCCCAAGACTCAAACTACCTAGATAAATAAGCCATATTTGAGCTATTGATTTGGGACCGCTTCGTCAAACGATACGCCGAGTATCCACAATTCTTGAAGTATGATTTTGGTGATAATTATGGTAGGAGCTACACTGTCGAGCGGATGAAATACCTTGGATGCTTGCGACAACATTGTTCTTTTGGCTGATGCAGGAACAGACAATGTTGAGCTGATGTTGAATCCGAAGGTTAGGTTAGGTTTCAGTGGTTGCTTACTGCACACTTAGGCCAATTTTTAGGCCCATTGTGATACCACTCATTCACTCCACATCGTTAACCCACCTACTTCACCTACTCACACAACTACAGTATACCACCTGCACATTGCAAGCTCCATGTCAACCTGTACATTGACATGGAAGGAGGGTCGGCGCGTGACACGGAATTCTGCACTCCATCAGAGGGTCTTAGTTGTATTTATTAGCATCACCGATCGTAATCGATGATGAAAATTCGATTTGCATCTAGCCTCTGATGGGATTCGAACCCAGCACCTCTCGGTCCAAGTGCCGAAGCTTTAACCACTGCACCACTTGTCCGGTTGTTGAATCCGAAACAGTCGATCGAAATAGACCAATGTACTCCAAGTGTTTTTACTGATCGTCCTAATTTAGCTAAAGTTGATACTGCTGCTTGCGGCATTCGATCGATATCTCATTGAGAAGCTGTTGGCTGTTCGAGTACCTCTTCCGCAGTTCGAAGCCACCACATCGGATCAGTTCTACCATTTATCTCTAGGCTTTGATTAAATTCACAATGTCGTCTGAGGCGACCATAAAGCCGTCGACGAAGAGAGGTCTCGATGTGGCTTTGGCTGCAATTGGCTAGCAACACCACACGCCGGTTGTTGTTTTGTACAGTGCGTCGCGGTTGCGCACCATGCTCAGTTTGCGTTGCATTACACCGTGATGAGCAAGACAGCACGTTTGATCCGGTGAGTTGTTGTGTTCTTTTAATACTTCCTCCATATGGATCGATTTCAGGTAGTCTTGCATGAATTTGTTGTATTCAGAACGGAGTTCATCACTCTTAGAAAACCTGCGTTCCATATGTTAATATCGAAGAACTTTCAAGGGGTGATAAGTTGTCATTGAATGGCAGGAGAACTGTGTATCTTTCGTTTTCGTGCCGTTCGCATTCTGAGTCGGCGTGCATTAGTTCTCGAGATAAACATACATTCGTGATTTCCCAAAATGAGCTGAGTGCATTGTCGATGGTGTCATAATCTTCGATAGGTGCCGTTAAACTCGACAGTTGATCGATTGTCTTGTGCTCGATCTTGCCGAAGAGGAAGTAATCAAGTTTCCAATTTTGGACGAAAGATGAACTGCTAACACCATTGATGCAACCATCAATGAAGCATCATCTACTCCGAGTAAAATGTCTTGTTGGGAAGATAGTAATGAGGATCGGCGACAGCCAACTGCTCCAAGAGAGACGACCATTGATGCGTGTCAATTGATGGAGATAACAACGTGCCTGTATCTTCTCGACGACGAGGGCTGTAACCAATAATATAAATTCATCAATTGAATGCGACTTGGACGCCTCACAGATTCCAATGATTGTGACTGCAGCTGGTCTTCTCGCTAATCAGATGCAAATTGTTACACTTTTCCATATGAAATAGATTTTGTGATCCCGGATCCAATAGGGCTTCAAACGGTGAAAATTGCTAAGAGTGCGATATGATAGCGATTGTTATGGCGAGCAGTACCTCCGTAAATGGCGATGCAACATGGGTCGCAGTGACTTGAGTTTAAGATACTTGAGTTAAAGGTTTACGAATTGTGTAGCAGCGTATGGTAGTTTTGAAATCTGGATTTGCAAGTTGAACTGGTGTGGCCTACGCACAATCAGTTGAAGCACAACCTCTTTTATAGGTCGAAATTTGACCTTTCCTCGAATGTAAGAGGCTTGAATTGATCGTACTGGAGTACGTTGTGAATTCCAGTACAAACTTGACACGTGAAGATGCGGGAGTCCGAAATGACGACGAGTGTACGAATCGATCTGTCGGACTGTCAGGTTTACGATGTATTCGACTGTGCGACGTGTACGACGATGACAGCTTCTTCACTCCATTGCAGTGAATTCGGTTTTGTTCTGGCCATCGAATCTTCTTCAAGGATTGCCTTCGGACGTTCAGGAAATCAATAAGATCCTGGTATAATGGCTAATTCACTCGTGTTAATGATATCTCCCATTCTCGATGGGTTTCGGATCCAACTTATTCTCGATGATATTAATTAAGATGTGATCCCATGTGGTGACCGGTATTTCTAAAACTTTCAGACAGCGAACGGTGTCGGCCGATGTATTAAGGATCTTGCGCAATCCCACGGCTTATTCAAATTGTAGTGCAGGCATGGTTCTAAACGTGAATAGATCTAGAAGGATGTGCCATGCTCCTCGTAATTATCGTTGATAAATCACCTCCTTCAGGTAATGTAACTTATACGACAAATATATTCTCGAACTCAGTCCAATTAATTCTTTACAAATATTCCTATGGAAGATGGATACCAATTCTTATTATTTGGAGATATAAATTGAAATAAAAACCTCACAAGAACATTTCATTGCATATTATAAAACCATCTTACGTAATAACTATAAGTATTAAATAATTAATTTGTTTTTCTTTTTTTATTTTCAGCTCCGAAAATTCAACCCGGACTTAATATGTGGCCTATGGATGGATAAATTTTCCGTCAAAAACAAATATAACATTGTTAAATCATCCGCCTTATTACGTTCCATTTATGGGGCAATATTTCGTAATATAATCGCACCAGTAATTGGTATCAGTATTGTATTTGTACATAAAGAAGAATTTAATTTAAATATATCAAATTTATGGCGTAACGTTGGGATCCGGCCGGTTGTATATCCGGTGAATTTACCAAATGAAAAGCGTTACTATCAACAGGTAACCCAGACGCAGTATTTAACCGATTCGCTACGAACGGAACCACAAATTTTGTTAAAAAGAGTGAACTCGTTTGGAAGTTTATAATTTCCTGTTATTTCAATATTTTATTATTATCTACTAAGTTAATTGTTTTACCTAGTGATGCTTCGAATACTTATATTTTAGTATTTAGTACTGGTCAGTATTTTTAAAATGTTTTATTTTTATTTTACACAATATATAAAAAAGCTTTATTTTATTTACATTACATTTACGTTTATAATTTATAATTTTATTGCATTTGTCAGGCTGATGATATTAAACTTATCCTAATACATATTATTGTTATATTATATATTTTATAAAATTAGATTTTTTATAATAATAGATTTTTCACCATTTACAATATGTAGTTAGAAAGAAAACGGTTTCAGATTAGCTATTTATACAAAAAAAGTTAAAGTTAAAATGATAGGTTTTTCTTTTTCTAAACACCAAACTTTTGTAACGTTTACTTGAACTAATGAAATAATGTCATCGTAATTTTTAATTACTTGGATACTATTTTCGATTAACTTCGATGATGGAAATTATTTTCAGATTAACTACTAATATATATTTCATTAAGATTAAGAGATAGTATATGAAGTGCTTAACTAAGTAATGTTAAAACGTATTTAAAAAATTCGAGTAACATTTTAATGCACGGAGTTACTTCTCTTTAAGACAGTTTGATATATTATGTTTTTATTTATTTGTGTCATATTAAGTATAAAAGTTTTAACGTTGTTTATCTATTGCAGAACTCGAAAATTGAGAGTTTTTGACACTTAAAAGAGACCAAATCCTATTTGTCCGCGTAGTGAAGTGACACCTTTTTTACAAAGGACATGTTATACCAATACCTAATTATGTGGTCTGCCGTTTGATACATATATTGCCAACCATCCTAGAATATTTTGGAAACCCTTTCAGGTAGTTGTGTATTTATATTGTGCAACCTCTTGTTTCTTTTGTAGGAGTGGGAATCTTCTAGTCGCCCCAAAATTTGCTTAGTCTCCTTACAATGTTTGTAATTCTCTTCCAAGAAGCCGAATTTTACAAGATATGATGCAGAATTCTAGTCTAGTTAAATATTCTATTAAACAATTGTAGGTTCCATCAATTCCACTCAAAACGATTTTTTTCTGCTGACTTTAGAAAAGTTACCAGAACCGATAAGAAGAAATAAATTTAAAAGCAAATGGTAAATTTAATGGCCTAATTTTCAGTTAATTAAATTAATTTTTTTTTATTTTGCTGTCGCTACATCCCATAGAGAGCATTTGCCGTCTCATTAATGAAGTTACATAATCATGTTATTTTCGGATTAATGAGTGATCCATTGAATCTTAGTTCCTAGGGCTGATGAAAGGGGCGGACTGACGCTGTATAAGGCATACTGGCATGCTGCAGGGGGAGAGATGATCTCATTTCTTTCCATTTTTATTCAAATGTGTCATTAGTATTTCTTTGCCCACTCGTTTTGGTTATTACAGTTCAATCTAGCAGAACCGAAATCGAAAATGGGATCAAAATCAAATTTATAAAGCAACGCATGATCTGGTGTCCAAAAATCTAGTGATCAAAGACTTTTCAGACACTAATTTTACTGAACGACATTCCACAAACCGTTTTCTAGGTACCACTAATATTAATTTACAGATATTACGAGAATAAAAAATAAGAAATCATAAAATACATTTAATGGCAGTGCAACTGGACACACACCAATATATCTAGATGAGGAACATTTTGGAAAGAACGATGATTTCAGCAAAGCAATTTAAAATTTACAAAAAAGAAATTTAAACAATTAAAATGTAATTAATATACTAAGTTTACAGGGATTTAAAAACCTAAAGCCAAGGCTTTAAACATCCTTATTTTTATTGGATTTCGTTTTATGTACTAAATTCGCGTTTGACCAGATTTTAGGTAAACAATTTTTTTACTGAAACGTTTAATTAAGCCGTAAAGAAGCTTATTCACATGACACCTAATCTTGTCTTGCTTTCTAAATTGGATTTTAAAGTTTATTTCCGATTTGGGGGTCGGCTCACGTTTATATTCTCACATTCCTCTAATACATAAAATGAAAAATTTGCAATGTTTTGTTAAGAACGATGGAGCCGTTAATTATTTGTATTTGTATTTGGGCTTAATTAGCTGTGAAATAGAAAAGCCCAATGTTTTTTTTTTTCAAAAACGAGTGGAGTCTAAATTTATTTTTTAAAGAATATTTGATTGGTTTATGGAGAGTCTTTATTTATTTATTTTGTCAGCTTTGTCAACAATCAGTAGACCCTGAAATTTTTTAAAGGACATTTACTTAGGGCATAATTAATAGTAGTATTTAATTATTTGTAAGTCAATAGATCCTGTTTTGCTTTCAAGTGGATTTCCGACCTGTTTTTTGACTTTTATTGTGCCAGCTATAAAATAGAAAAACCTAAAGCTTTAATTTTGAAGTTGGTTCTAACTCTTTTTTTTTGTTAAGTTTTGGTATCTTTCTATAAATCTAGTAGAATAATTAATAATAGAGCATTTAATAATTTTTAATATAGCATTTAATTCTCCATAATATCCTGTAATATTTTGCTGTTGTTTAAATTTACTTCCAACTAATATAAGCCACAAAAGTATCAGCCCAAAAGGAGATCACATACTATAATCAATTTCAATCTGAGAAATCGATGTCTAAAAAATTAATTTGCCGTGATCAAATCAAAATCGCGTGATTGATGATCAGGCTTTCGGTCATAAATTAGTTTAGCAAGTTGTTCGTATTATTTGTTATGTTGGTCCAAATAGTCTTGCCGAGGTTTAGTTGTTTCTACGTTTTGAATTAAATTTGAGGGTTCAAAGGGGGCTAACTTGGTTGAAGAGTATACTGAATCGACATATGTTGCTACATCTACTATTTCACTAGCTGTCTGATTTTTATTTCTATGATATATTATACGTATTAATTCGGTTAGTGCCGAATGAAATCGTTCAACAGAAGAGTTCCCCGTTAAATTTGTTGGTAACGTAATATGTAATTCAATGTTGTAGATTTCTAAAAAAATCTTTAAATAAAGTGAATATAAATTCCGATCCATGGTCAACTATAATTAGGTATCCCATAATGAGAGAAAAAATGTCTCAAAGATTTAATTACTTTTAAACTGGTTCGGGAATTGAGTAAATAGACACTTGAAAATTTACTAAATTGATCAATTATAGTGAGCAAGTTTTCTTTATATGTATATGAAATATTAGGAAATATATCTATCTAACTGTAATATTTGTATTTTTCATGTATGGGAAATAATATTTTCGTTTTAAATGTTATAATGTCTCGTTAATATCTCTGTGATTCGAAACATGATAATCTCTTATTCATCTCAAAATCTACTATATATCATAAACTATTCTATTGCACCTAACTAACTTAAAATTATTATTGCACAAACATTTAAAATAAACTGATTGAACTACTTTAAATGTATTGTCATCAGTAAAAATTCCAACAATTACCTTAAGTATTAAATATTTTTTAAAATTTTAATTTTACAAATTTTAATTGAAATTTGTTCATCGTCAATATTAGTTTGTTTTATGATATTTTTCTTATTTCTAAATAACATCTTAATTATAAATTTGGGTTTATTTAAATAAATTGTTTTTTCTAAAAAAAAATTTGGTTGTTAAATTCATTGATACTTCTTTCTGAAACAGGTATTCCATCATTGTCTGTCGTGATTTATATTGTGTTTTATATTTATCTCAAGACGAGTTTTATATTTGTCTCAAGAAGAGATAATGCATCTCCATTTGTGTTTTGTTTGCCTTTTTTGGAAAGAATTTCTTAATTAAATTCTTCTAGTTTTAACCGCTATCGTACAATTTTAGAGGAAATAACCAAGTTAATGGTTTATGGTCGGTTATGATGTTGAACTGTCTACTGTTTAAGTCTAATGTATTTTGTCGCCCAAACAATGGCTAACAATTCTTTCTCAATCGTGCTATAGTTTTGTTCACTTTTATATATAGTCCTACATAACAAATAGGTTAATCAGAATCGGCTGTGATCGATCCTTGAGATAATATTGCTCCTAATACTACGTTAACTAGCATCAATAGGCAATATGAAAGGTCTTGAAAAATCCGGGTACTGTAGTATCGGATCATTACATAATAAAGTTTTACATTTATCATTTATTTGTTCGTTCAACTTCCTATAATCTTCAGCAAGGTGAATCTGAACCTTCGAAGATGGCTGTCGATGAAGAACGGTGATTGTATCGATCTCGTAAAATACCATGCTTCCTCATAATTGTCGATTTGAGCAACGATGCTCCATCTCCAGTTAAGTTCGCCTTTAGATAGTGTAAGTTTTGCGAATTGGTGAGCTGTTTATGATTCTGAACGAGGTCGACGAATAAATTCTCAAATTCGGTCCAATTTACGTAGTCGTCGAAGACTGATACCGTTATCCGAATCAGCTTTGTATCGACCGACTGCTGTACGGGCGTTAGCTTGGCGTGGCCTTGCGGGTTCTCGATCGTGGCTGCTAGTTATGTCTGTATGGTTTTTAAATTTGAAATTGCCATGAGGTAATAGTCATCGATGTTACCATAATCTCTCTCTCGAATTCCTCTTTATCGCACATGGTCTCGAGCTGGTCCTATACGCCGTTGAATTCATTATACCGAGATGTCACCGTGATCGATCTGTCGTTGCTTTATTCCTGGCGTGACGATCGAGAGATCCTTGCTCTTCCTCACTGCTTGTTCGACCCGCTGTAGCGACGATTGCTTGACGCGAGTTGACATTGCACCACCAAATTATGTTTAGTTTTATCAGTTGAGTTTACTGTTTATGCACACTAATTAACTATTCACTGCACTGCACAGAAATTACGGCACAACACGAGAAATTCGATAATCCGGTAGATCCGGCAAATAAGTTTTAAAAAATGGTATTTATTTGTCAAATTGATTGTAATGCTATTCGTGCCGTGTTTAATTTTTTGGAACTGTTTGTAAACCAAGATTCTGATTCTGAATATTTATCCTCCACTGTTACATAATATCTTAAATATTGTTACGAATTTCGGGCTTTCGATAGAATTCGTAATGGCTTTTGCAAATAAAATACTCAACGTAAAATTTTCTAAGTTTATTTATAAACACATGTTTCATTTAGTTTAAATTACTATAGTGAGTATTATTCACCAGCTGAAGCGAAGTGCCGAATTTAATAAAAATAATAATAAAATAAGTAAAAAAAAATTAATTTAATTTTGAATTTGATTAAAAGAGATAATTTTTATTGCTGAAATTGACTGCTAGAAATTAATTTAATTAATTATTTCCGAAGACAGAAACATCATATAATTTTGTATGATTTATATACAAAATGTATAGCTAAAAATCTGGTTTTATCATCATAATAAAGCTCAGATTGATCTAGTATTGTCGCTAATGGTAAACAAGACAATAAAAGTCTGATTTACATCCGCCAAATCTGGTTTCAGCTGGTTACCAATTTGTTTGAATTATAGACGTACGCCTATGAACATCATTGCAATGATACATTTATTAATGTTAACAAACGCCACGCCACTGTGTTAATTATCTATTGAATAATGTGTATTGATTATCACAATCATTTAATGATGATGGGTGGCATCTATGATAGGATTGCAATACTATTGGTTTCAATGATATGATTGAAACGACATTGAATGCTGTGAGTTATTACTGGTATCGATAAAATTTGATAATTTTGTTTTGTGTACAAAATTGTTGTTGTTGTGCATACCGATTTTATGTAAGATTGTGTTTTATATTCGTTTGAAATATGATAATTTATACGGAGAATCGTCCATTACTAAATAATTAAGTCTACGGAAAAATGTCCGTTTGTAATTAATGATATTGTGCGATGTTTATTGTTGTTGAAGTAACAAGCCGCTACATCACTCCCTCCTTAGTGAAAATATCCCCATTTTCGTGGGTTTTGTGTTTATCAGTGATTGTAGATGGAGTTTTTGGGAATGGTACTATTATAATGATTGTAATAATTCACTATTGACTAATAGTGAATCAAATTCTAAAGCTAGTTTAACAGCTCAACAAGGGTGATGGCTGTGTAACTAGTGAGATTTAAAAACCTTGACTGTTTACTTGAATCTGTCTTTTATTATCGAAAATTTGTTTCTTTATGTACACCAGTTAAATCATAATTACACTAACGACTAACAGGTAGATTTGCTGATGGTAAATTTTAATTAGTTCAAGATATTTTTTAGTGCGGGAAATAACATAATATGCGTACTCGTATTCACACACAGGAAGTCTGACATTATGATTGAAACGCATAATTTGGTGGGAAAATATTTATGCTTGACCGATATACGAGTATATGGAAGTTGTTGTTGTACCATAACGGTTTATTTGAGTAACGTTGTTATTGGCATGGTGGTACGTTCAATCAACAATGATGTATGATCATTATAATAGTAGTGATAGAAAATGAATGATAGAAAATGTATCATTATACGATGTATGATCGTTATAAAAAAAATTGAATTGTTATGTCCAGCATTGATTGTGGTTGGAAGAATAAAAAAAATATTTAAGGATAATGTAATATTTAAATTAAAAAAAATTTATAAAATATTCATTCTATTCTGTTTTTGTATTTAAAAACAAACATGGTTGTACGCATTTGTTTGCGTCTTGGCCAAATTGACCAAGAATATATTTTTTGTGTTGAGGTTCCTTATGTGACCGTGGATTGTGCCGCTGAGTTTGTCTGACCATCACTTGTTCGCACCAACCGGCGTGCAATAAATGATTTTTGAGCCTGTTTTTTTAATGTTCATCGTTCGACCAGAATCTTCTCAATACTGTTGATTCATTTTTCCAAATGTGAAAAAGTTGTTCTGTTTCTCTCCGTTTGAGTTGCCATTCACTTATATTTCCTTTCCGGAATGCGCTAATTACGTATTTTAACTTTTAAATTCACGAATAAAAATAAAAGAGGCTAAATTTGTTTTACAATTATTATTTATTACACAACCAACTCGGTAAACCGTTAATACAAATCTGATCTTAATTTCTTTATTTCTTTCACATGAACGTTATAATAAAAGGTGCAAGCTTGGATAATACGATGCAGTATTTCCAAGTATTTTATTTATGATTACAATTTGTTTTATGCAAATAATAAAAGTGCAAGCTTGGATAATACATTGCAGTATTTCCAAGTATTTTACTTATAATTACAATTTCTAATTTATTATGTCTGCTGCGAACTTGATATCGGTGTGAGTGGTACCACCGATGTTAGTGAAGTCATGTGGGTGGTGTCATGACGTAACTCCTCCCCTCTAAGAGATTTTTGGGCCGTTGTCCGATGTCGCTGGAACTGGCTTCCTTTCAAAAATTTGATTCTTTACTCTGAGGAATACATAACATAATATTAGTATGCATAATATTGCTATTATGCAATAGAAAATGGTTGTGTGCAGTTTTTGTGCCGTGTTGAAATGAGAAAGGTGTTCAATTTGTTGCACGTGTTGAAATGTTATTATTTCCAATTCTTCTGGGTTAATTGGAATTTTGATTTTTCCAGGTATTATGTCATTTATGGTAGTTGTAATGACTTCTCTTCATATGTTTGTTGTGGTTTGGATGTAAATGTTTTATTCATAATTTGGATGGTGCAATTGTGAAATTTTATAACATTTTGACCTATTATTCCTTTTTGATGTTGGTTACAAGTTGATGAAAATGGTGTTTCTTGTTTGGTAAAAACGTAGATTAGTCCATTGTCGATTTCTTGTGCTAATTCTCCCGTAGTTCCTTTTGTCAAGTTGCATTGGGCAGGGATATTGTTGATAATTGCTGGTGCACATGTATTTGCCACTGGCATTATTTCTTCGGTCTCACAGGATATGAAGTTTTTTGTTGTAATACTGGGTTTATTGATGTATTGGTAAAATTTTGAATTGATTAAGATTTTAGGGTTAGGAACAGGTATGGTATAGGAATTGTTTATGAGCGTTTGTGTGAGTTCGTAACATGTGAAATTTAAAGGATTATATTCGGGAATTTGAATTGAAAAAATTAGTTGTGTATGATTTATGTAAGCCTAAGCCATAAAAGATTATAAAGATCTTCTTCCGTTTCTATAAGAATTCCTTGTTTAAGCGTTATATTTTTAATTATATCGATTTCATTTTTGTCTAAAATGTGTTTAGAAATTATTTTAAGTTTAGCAAATGTTATGGAATCTATTATGTCGTCGAAATGATTTTGTAGTGTTTCAATATTGAAAAGAATTTGATGTAGATGTTGATCAATTTTAAATAATTTTGTAACTGTCTCTGTTGAGTTAGCTAATAATTTTGTATCGAATTCTATAATTCTAGCTTGTTCTGTCACGTATTTCTGTATTTTTGCAAACCTGTCTGTCATCATATTGTTAACGTGTATTTGTTGGTTTAATTTGTCCATGAGTTTGTCTTCGTTTCTGTTAATTTTTTCGATTGCTTTTTCCAGATGCTCTAAATCCGTTTGATCTAGGTTACCTGTTATTGAGTTTATAACATTCCCTAGACCATTTATTAAACCTCGTTTTTCCCTAGTGATTGGCTGTAAATGCTCGTAAGTTTCTTTTAGTTTATTTAGTTTATTTAGTTTTAGTCTTTGGTGTATTGTTTTAATTTTGAGTTTAAATATAACGTTTGCTTCTTTATTTATTAAGGCGTTTACATGATCAATATGTATAATAATTCGGTCTATATTTGTTTGGTATCTGTCTAGATTTATAATATGGAGTAACGTTGAATACTTAGTGATAACTTTTGCATCACTGATCCGGGTTGGTATTATTCCCTTTGTATCATTGATGTTCGTTATTGTTATTGACTGGCTCATCGTTACGGATGTTAATCTGTAAAGGATATTTGAGTTTAGCTTTGTGTACTTTTCCTTGATTTCCTATTTCCTATTTTCTATTAATTTTAATATTTGTTCGTAGTCTTTTCTATGTTTCTCGACTAAGTGTTTAACATTTTTTGGTATTGTTATGTAGAAAATGTTTTGGAGTTTCACATTTTTAAACACAAGAATTTTTAAATTATATTTTTTATTTTATTGATTAATTTTTATGATTTTTATTTAATAAATATTTATTTATTATTCACTATATTTTTGGTACAACTTTTCTTCTCGACTAACCACTCTTCGCCCTTTTATACCTTCTTTTTGTATATAAGTATAAGTAACCTAAATACAATGAAATTATGAAAATTTAACACATACAAGTATTAAGTTGATTTACATTAAGAAGAATTAATATACATATACTGAAAATACATTATAACCTTAATAATTAATTAATTCACAACACCTTCACCCAAAGATTTTAATAATCCTATTGATTATTTACTAGTTAACAAAAACTTTATTTTAATAAAATTAGATAATAATAATTACACGTATATATTCTTTTAGTTTCCTATTTCAGTAATTAACACAGAATTTGATCATAATGAAAAAATATATCTAAATTAATTTAAATTAATGTTCAAACAATTTAATAATTTCAATTTTTTTTTTTTAATTTAATTATTGCTGAAATATTTTGATTCGATTGTTATGCACAGTTTTTAATTTGTTATTTATTAGTAAAGTTGAATTAACAGGAGAAGGAATTTCTTTAATTTCAAAGGGCCCGAGCCATAAAGGGGAAAACTTGTTTTTACGCACTTCATTTTTTAATAAAACAAGATCACCAACATTTAATTGTTTTGTTTGGGTGTTGGCGTCATAATAATCCTTCGATTTGTGTTTCTGCGTAATAAGATTATTTTTCGCTAATTTGAAAGAATTCTGCATTCTAGATTTTAATTCGAATAGATAATCGTCGTAATTATAAACTATCTCTGGTTCGCGATTTAAAGAATTTGGTATAAACGATTTATGTCCGAAAAGCAATTCATAAGGCATAAATTTAGTTGAGCTATGAGGTGTAGTATTAAAAGTAAATATAGCAAAAGGAAGCCACGTATCCCAATTTTGCTCGTCAGATTGCGTGTAAATTCTTAAATATTCTGACCATGTTCGATGAGAACGCTCCAGAGCTCCATTTGTTTCAGGGTGCTACGCTGTTGAATTCAGTTTTATTATTTTTAACAGTTTACACACACTAGAAAAAAGGTCACTCATGAAATTTGTTCCTTGGTCCGACAATATTTGTTGAGGTACTCCGAAAACACATATTAAATTTTCGACAAATACACGAGCTATTGTATCAGCTTCTTGGTTAGTAATTGGAAAACCTAACGAAAATGATTGAATAAATTGTTTAATTCGGGAATATAAGTTTTTAAACGTAATATGATTTCAATCTAGCTGCTGTGCGAAATACACCTTGATGACCTCCTGAAGGAGTCGTATGGAAATCTTCAATGATTTTAGCGATTTCTGTATCATCAGTTAGTTGTATGATTGTCGAATTAGGATTAGCAATAGTTCGGTATTCAGAATTTGGTTGATTGGTTAGATCCTCTTGTATTATTGGTTGCTTGGTCTGAGATCGAGTCATTACGTTCACTTTTGTTTCGACATGCGCATCTGTCTCTAACTTAATTCTACTTAAGGCATCCGCGTTAAGATTTAAATTTCCAGGTTTATGAACAACCTTATAATCGAAATCGTCTAATCTTGTTCGCCACCTCATCAAGCGAGATGATGGATTTTTTAAGTTACACAGCCAGATTAACGGTTTATGATCCGTGACAATTGTAAAGTGACGACCGTATACATATGGGCAGAAATGTTCTACAGCCCATACCATCGCTAATAACTCTTTCTCAATTGTCGGATAATTCACTTCGGCTGTGTTTAACACACGACTAGCAAATGCTATTGGCAAATCGAAATCATTTTTGCACTGAGATAGCATTGCCCCGATAGCAATGTCACTTGCATCCGTTGTTAATGTAAATGGTGCGGAAAAATCAGGATACTGAAGGATTGGCGGGTTTACTAAAGCACTGCTTAATTTTGAAAATGATGAATCGCAAAAAGCATCCCATATAAAAGGTTGACCTTTCTTTAATAAAGTAGTTAAGGGTTTTGCGATTTCAGAATATCTATTTATAAAACGTCTGTAGTATCCAGATAGTCCCAGAAATGATTTGACTTCGTTTTGATTTATTGGTTGGGGATAATTATTTATCTCATTTATTTTAGTTTGATCTGGTTTAATTCCGTCTTCTGTTACAACGTGTCCTAGATAACCAATTTCTTTCGATAGAAATTCACATTTTTCTAAATTTACTTTTAAGTTGTTTGTTCTGAAACAATCAAAAACTGATGTTAATTTCGAGTTATGGTCCTTTAGATTATGTCCGGTTACAATAATATCGCCTAAATATACCAAACATTTAATTCCTTGTAGACCGCTGAAAACATGGTTCATCAGACGTTGGAAAGTCGACGGCGCTCCTTTTAAACCGAAAGGCATTCTTTTAAAATGATAATGCCCTAGAGAAGTACTAAACGCTGTCTTTTCCTTATCAGCTTCATTTAAACGTATTTGATGATAACCATTTGCGAGGTCTAATGTATTAAAATACTTTGATTTCCCAAGATGATATAATATTTCAGAAATATTTGGTAACGGAAATACGTCATTAGTAGTAATATTATTTAATTTTCGGAAATCTACCACAATTCTCCATTTTCTTTCTCCGCTGTTAGATTTTTTTTTGGAACTACAATAAGAGGAAAATTCCACGGACTTTTACTAGTTTCGATTATATCGTCTTCCAACATTTGAGAGACTTGTTTGTCTATTTCAAGTTTCGTTGACTCTGGTAATCGATATTGCTTAATATATATTGGATTTGAATTTGGTTCAGTTGGAATTTTATGATAAGTAATGTTAGTTGCACTAAGTTTATCGCCAGGCAAATAAAATATATCGTTATAATTTTTGCATATATCCAAAATTGATTTTGCTTCCTCTGTATTAAGATGATCTAGTTTAAGTGATGATTGAATTATTTCTAATCGGTTAACTATATTATTGGACCACGAGTTTAAATTAAGCACTTCAAAATCGTCTAATTGTTGTATAGGTAGTTCTAACTTTTGTATGTGTACATCATAATCATTGGTATTCACAAGACTAATTGTTGTTAAATTGTGACTAGATTTTATAAGAGAATTGGCCGTATATACTCCACGTTGAATTTCACGAGATTGGCATATATAATCTGTATTATTCGGAATTTGTAAAGACGAAGAAAAGGTTTTTTCTGATCGGGCAGGAATATAGAAATGCAATTTAATATTAAAACTATTATTAAATGGAATTTCCAAACTATAGTTAGAAAAATCGATTTTACATTTGTGTTTGGACAAGAAATCTTTGCCAATAATACCTGCGCACGAAATGGGAAAAGTACTGGGAACGATTTGAAAAGAATGTGTAAATGTTAGAGAGTTTGTAATTTTAATATTAGCTTCACAACTTGCTATTGTTTGTATTATTTCTGTAGTGATACCCTCCACCGTACATTTTCTGTCAGGATAACACAAAGTATCGTTCTTAACAAAATTTCGTTTAAGTATGCTTATGTCAGCTCCAGTATGAAAGTTGTCCGCTTGTGAGGTGTAAATTAGAATAATGGTCTAAATAAGCATAATTTTCTAATTTCTTTTAAAATTTTAGTTTATGTTTTTCGAATATTAATATATGTAAGTACAAAACATATTTTTAAATTGCATATATAATAAACTGTGATTAGTATACTCGTAGGTAAACTACTACAGTTAATAACGTAAATTAAAACTATCTTATAACCATTCAATTTAAAATTATTGATTAGTTACAGATAACTCTGAGGATGTGCCCACATAAACAAGAAATATATTTAAAAAAATTAATAAATAATAAATGAGTTTTTAATCCAAATTAAAATATTAATTATTGATTTAGATCCGCTCACAACTACTTTAACGGAATTCTATTTAATTCCGTTACTAACCTATCCCAAACAAAAAAAATAATTTTTCTTATCTGCATGACTTTGGAGATAATTCTCTAACTATATCTAACCTATGTACTAGTCATACTACGTCTTCACATTTTCTTTTTACGTTTATTTACTACAAGGCCATTTAATTAATTCATGTTAGAATTTTTTTTTTTAATGAGATTCTGTGGGGTAAGCGTAAATAGTTTATGTAATTTGACATCTCTGCTTTTTTCAAGTACACGATAAATGCAAGTGGTTTATTTGTGTATAGCGTTGACATATCTACGAATACGTCAACCTATGTGAAAATCAAAACCATTTGTATTTGTTGTTGTACAAACTTCCGCTAGTAACAAATACGAGCCGGAAATTTACAACATGCGCGGTTTCTAAACGTTTTCTGGATTGTCATCAAAAATAAAATGTAAGTTGATTGAGAGAGCAATTTTAATCACTGGGTTAAAATGTAAATTCTCTCTCTCAACAAGTAATTAATTTTGGAATAAATACCGCGAAATTTTCTTGGTTAGGGGCAGTCAGTCAACATTTAATTATCCGTGTAGTAGCGTAGGTCGGCGGGTAATTAAGTTAAATTATCTAGTTTTTTTTTTTGTTCTAAGTTTTTGTTTTGTCTTTTTTTTGGTGAATAAAGTTTTCTGTGTAGTCTAACGTAAAGTAAAATATTGTGTTTTTTTGGGGGGGGTTTTTGTTGCGGTGAAGAACAAAGCGGTAAATTGGTAAGTATATCGGGCTCAGCATACTAACTCTTACGGCCCAGGTAGCAGGGTGTTTTTTTTGGCTGTCTCTCGGGACGGGAATGTTGTGACATAGGCACTCTTTCCCTTTCTGCCAAAACCGCCGTGGTACCCAAAACATACTTACTAAATCTTTTGTGGGCCCGAGGCCAATATATTTTCGTTTTCGTATTACTTGATCTAATATGGTGGTGTAAACACCATAATATACAACCTCGGTCGACTCGATCCGCATAATGGGTCGACGACACTGCCACTATGTAGGGGTCCGTTACCTCACTCAACTTTTCCCCCTTTCTTCTGCGGCTAGCAAGGCCGCTATCCATGCACTCCAATACCCACGCCATTTTTCTCTAAAAGACTGAGCTGCGGGAATGCCGCAAGGAGTGCGAACATGGGTAGTGGCAAATTCTGGGAAACCGGGCTGGCCTCAATAGGTAAGAGGCTAACCCGTTTCACTACACGGAAAAAAAAAGTTAGGAACACATTTCCATAAACTATCGGAGCCCACGGAATAGTGACTTATTATCGGAAAGAATACTAAAAAATATTATGAACTGATTACTATGACGGATAGTAATGTTAGTGATATATTTATATTAAGTTTACCTTTCATATAGATAAATGTACTATAATATAGAGACCCAATTATCATTACACTTATAACCCATTACATAAATTTACTTATTTATTGTAGGGACTACTATTAATATAGTTAAATAAAACTCATCACTTTTTGACATTAATTATTTCTTTATTATTTAACTTTAATTTTTATATATAATAGATAGCTAAAACTAATTTATCGGCAGGTAAATTACTAATGAATTAAAAACCACAATCAATTTTCAATTGTAGTTTGTTGTTTTATATCAGTAGAACTATTCTTCATCACATATGGTACTCTGAAGAAATTTTATCCAAACCAAATGGCGGCATCGTCTGTGAGCGTCAATCTGTAGTGAAACGCATAATGGTTAGATACTATAAATTTTCAATATTTCAGTCATGTAAATTTTATACTTACAATTTACAATACTCGTACTTTCAACTAAAATAACAGACATTAGATACGAAAATAGATCCTGAATTTGGGTGTCCATTTTCATATTCTGTAAAGGAATAGACATAAAATTTGTGTATTAGCTTAAATTAAAATGTTGTAACGTTGTAATATAATTTTTTAATCACATAATAATCACATACACTTACCAATTAAAAATAAAAAAGTGCGCGAACTTCCAAGTTTTCAACAACAAATATAATATTCACGAAGTAAAATGAGACACCAACTAAATTTTACAAAAATACCTAACTTTAAACACAAGTCAATACCGTGCGCTATGAAGAAGACTGAGTGACTGAAAAATAAACGACAAACTTGTGAAGTTCAGCAAAAAAAATTAAGTGTCACATGATAAAACGGAATCAATCCTATTTATGTACCATTGGTTGTAAGAACTAGTCCCATGCTACATAACAAAATATTTATATTATAGCCCAGATTACCAAATGGTACATAATGCAATGCAAATAGAAAAGTTTGCTACGAAAATAGCAAGGTTTGTGAAAATTATTGCTCAAAATGCTATAATTTTTTTCCTATATCCAAATAGGAAAAAATCTTGTAATTGTTTCTTTCCGTGTACATATATAACACAATTAAAATAATTATCATAGATCAACAATATACATAAAAATTTAAAAAGTTACATAAAAACTACCTGAGCCACCCTTCTGGGAAATTTTCTTCCTTCCAAAACTTTAAGGTTACGTGGTGTAGTGTACAAATTCAGTTTTTTAAGAGTCCTCTATTGACATTGATACTCGTATCTGTCCCATAATTTACCCTTTGGAGGAAACTTGCCTCGTCCGATAAAGTAAGTGCTCTGCAAGATTATTCAGATATTATATAAAATTAAATTAAATAGAAATGCAAGGATATTGGTCAATTTACCATATTTTCAGTTGGGAAAAGTTCTATTATCTGCTCTGCAATGGATTTTGTCTTCGACACCGATAGTTTTCTCTCGTTTTCTATATAATATTGAATGATTCTATGGACAACATTTGTGCGTTCAGCTGGATGTAATAATTTGTTTTTCTTATATGTGTCCATTAGGGCTTTCCCTTGTTGATTACGATTTAAAATACTTGCAACCGAAATCTAAGTAAACAAAAATATCCATCATAAATTATAATATAAATTATCATAATTATAAATCATTAGGTATATTATGCTATTTAAATTAAATATTAATTATTAATCCGTCGAGTAATTTTATTTATCATTATTTGTTGTGATCGGTTCGACATAAAATACTTAAAATATGTAGTTAAATTATTTATATTTCGTGTTTTCTAGGATACATCTTCAGAAAAATTATTTATTTTTGATAAATTTACAAAATAAATTAAATATTATTAAAAAATAAATTCTTAATTAAATTTAAGTAATACAATTATTTACAGAAATATACATTACTAAATAGTGAAATTAAAAGAAAATAATTTAGCGATATAGCATAACTTTATTGGGCTGTTGTATTAAGTTAATATGCAATAACAATTATTTATAAAAATACATCATATCGTTGTTTTGGTTTGGTCTGTGATCAATTGATATGTGAAACACATACATTCCACATAAATAATAAATATTGATTTCAGCACCAGCCATAACAACGATATGATATATTTTTATAAATAATTTTTATTGCATATTATCAACTTAATTTATACAGCAGCCCAATAAAGTTCTGATATATCACTAAATTATTTTCTTTTAATTTGGTTATTTAATAACGTATATTGTAGTAAATAATTTAATTACTTATATTTAATTAAGTATTAATTTTTTAATGATATTTAATTTATTTTATGAATTTATAAAAAAATAGATAAATTTTCCGAAGATGTGTTCCAGAAGACTTGAATTATAAATAATTTGACCATATACATTTTAAGTATTTCAATTTGATCCGATCACAACAAAAAATAATATATTGCATTTGTATTACATCTTGCGAATGAACTGTAGGTGGTGTGGCATTTGAAGATCTACACGAATCGTCGTTATCTGAATGCTTTCTTTTACGAGATGAAGAACCAGAAGGTGAAAAACAGGCGCTGTGTTTAGTTATCCACTCCGAAATTGATGAGTCCATTGATAGTGTACTAGTTTCATTCTGTCACACAATTAAAGATAAAAGAACAGTTTTAAATTTCTAAACAAAAAATTGGTTAAACAATCATTTTAACTTACAAAACTTTTTTGCCACTTGGTCAAATGATGTTCAAATAATACTTTGGTGGCAAAATTTTCTGGTGTAAATAATTCGTCTATGTGTCTTTCCTTCATACATTTCAAAGTTTCGATTGAAACATTGTTTGCTGTAAATATTAAAGGATTTACGTATATCTTTATAAAATTATAGGGTTAATTTTATATTTTACATTGCAATATACCGAAAACTTCTGTTGGGAGGTTCCAGCTATTTAAAAGATCGTACATCTTAGATTTCTCATCTGAAGCTGCATTTCCAAGAGAATTATGAGGTTGATTATGAAGTGCATTTCCTTTCACTTACAAAACTTTTTTGCCACTTGGTCAAATGATGTTCAAATAATACTTTGGTGGCAAAATTTTCTGGTGTAAATAATTCGTCTACGTGTCTTTCCTTCATACATTTCAAAGATTTGATTGAAACATTTTTTGCTGTAAATATTAAAGGATTTACGTATATCTTTATAAAATTATAGGGTTAATTTTATATTTTACATTGCAATATACCGAAAACTTCTGTTGGGAGGTTCCAGCTATTTAAAAGAGCGTACATCTTAGATTTCTCATCTGAAGCTGCATTTCCAAGAGAATTATGAGGTTGATTATGAAGTGCATATCCATCGAAAATATTAAAAGGTTCTTGGTTTGCAGATTTATTATGTGGCGTGTTTTGATATTCACTTTTATTGTCAAAAAAATTGTTTAAGCGAGTGTATGTTTTTCCATTATTATCATACTCGTAATATATTTTAGAATATGCTTCTGAGGTATCATCCATATTGTATTAAACTCGGATACTGCTTTAGAATTTTTAGTAACTAAAATATTAAAAAAATTAGTTAATATATTTTCTAAATTTAGAAAATTAAATTTAGGGTACAAATTTTTTAATAAATTGGCTGGAACCTATTTAGAAGCTCCGCCCACTAGCTATTTTTAGCCATATTATACTGTGTATAATACTGTTAAACAAAATACTGCTTATTCCTAATCATTGACTGGCCACTTGATAATTTAAGTGCTTGTATTTTAGGCGAGTCAAAGAACGTTATTGGAAAAAGTGAAGTGACATCATTATTTGTGACAGGTTGTTACTCAAATGAAACAAAGTGGTCGTTATATTCGCCATGAACTTTGTTACAGATTACATACATTCTTTTTTCTTTGCACTTAGATGTAACAATCTCTATAATGCAATATATTTCCGTTTTATGATCAAAAGTTTTTGTTAAAACGAAACCTGTTTTATACATTGCTAATGATTTGAGAATAACTAAAACAATTATTTTCTGAAAGTAGCTTCGGTTCTTTATTGATCAAATGAGTATTTGTACTTTTTATAGCATGTGATTCATTTACTGCAAATAGTTTTGTAGTAGCTGGCACGTTTAAGTAATGAGCAAATTTAAGTTGATATTTGGTTGATAAAGTTAATGGTACGTTTTGTCTGCTGGAAATGTTCTTAGCATACATTTTAAGTTCACGATGTTTACCCTCAAATCTTAGACTCCAAAACTCTTTTGGTGGACCACAATATTCTATTATTCTTGGATAGTGTCTCAATAAATGATACTTAGGTTTCAGTTGATCGCTAAACAGCTCCATATATTGCTTGTTGTGTTGATCAATTAAATTTCTTAGCATATTTATATTTTCACTACTAAATTCTGGCAATAGCAATAAATCAAAAATCTTTAAAAAAATACAAACGAACATCCAAACTTGGTCATTTGCCGGAATTAAGTGACTCTCCATTAAGGGAAAAAAGTGTGTCAACGTCCACATTTCTCTTGCTGAGGCTGATAATCTTTTATGTTTTAAATGTTTTTCTGTAATGGGTTTAAAAATATTTCCGATTTCACTTTCTCCATACGAAAAATTACGTTTTATTTCATTAAAATCATTTAATGTAAAGACTTGTTTATTTATATAATACGAAATAACATTAGTTAAATTATAATGGCAGATGCCTTCAAAAACATAGTGCATAATATCAACAGCAAAGTTTTTCGTTACATGAAATGATGGGATATCATTGAACAGAGAGTTTTTGTGAACGCCAGTTAATGAAACATTATCAAGAATAACATCTTCGTTGTAATTTGTTTTGTCTCTAAGACTTAATGAATTTTCAATTGTTAACTTGCCAGCTTTTTGCTTATTTTCCATACAAAATCTACAGTACTTATTTGAAGAAAAAGACTTGGAAAAACCTAACAGTTGATTCCGTCTCAAATTATCACCGAGAACTAAACCTAGCACAAAATGTACTAAGGTTGTGCTGCCATTCGTGATGTTAATGTTTAAACCATTAATTTCTAAAGATGTGATATCAGTAACTAACGTATTTATAATAAGATCGTTTCCATATTTTTTAATATCTTTAGCATTAAAAAGTGCCGCTAAAAATATTTGACTAAGTTTTGATGAACCACCCAGTGTAGGAAAAGATTGTTTATTTCAAAGTCATCGACGTACAAAAAATACGGTATTAATATTTTATTTGGATAAAGGCTACACTTTTCTTTCCATAACTTGCCCTGAACGAAATTTGCTAGTTGCGAATCACGATGACTAAATTCTTCTATTTTTGCAATACAATTATTTAGAATTGACTCTTTTTAGAACAACTTCCGGAACTGAAAATTAAAAGGCAAAACTACTCCTTTATAGATTCTTTTAAAGTTGCGGTACCTCTTACATGCGACATAGAAATCTCTTTATTAATAATGAACTCAGCTGACCTTTCAAATTCATCACGTCTAATTAAATTTTGAACTAATTTGTATTCGGTTCCAATGTCTTTGAAAGGATGGGTAAACATATTTGGTTATACTGCAAAAATCCCTGCTAAAGCTTTTTAGGCAGTTTAAAGTTGGATTTATAATATATTCATTTATATTTGCTTGTATTGTAGTCACATCTTTTCTTGTAAAGTTGTTTTTGGTATGCATATCTAACCTAAATTGAAGTAGTTGTTCAAACATTTGTTTTTTACATTCCTCAAAATTAAAAATTTTATTACAGATATTTTCATTAAATGCAATTGAAGAATTATCAACGTCGTCTGGATGTTCTCGATCTATTAAAAATTTAGGCAATTCAAATTTAGTTGTAGGAATATCCGATTTATGTGATGTCTCTTGCTACCGTTTTCTTTTCACATTTAGTTATATGTTTTTTAAATGCAGCAATACATTGAAAATTTTGGTTACAAAATTTAGCGCAACAAACAAATGTACTATTGTTGTTAAAACCATGTTTAATTTTAAGATGTAATATTAACAGTTTTGGCGTACCTAAGTTCGATTTACATTCAGAACACGGAAACATCGGTATCGATGAATATCTAAACAATCAAGAAATATAACGAATTAATATTATACTAATCCGTATAGTAGAACCACAAATACGAAATGACTTGCGATATTTTTGACTGAGTTTTTATAAGCGTACGTCGTCTTGGGTCGAGTTTTTATACATCGAGTAAACTAACACCGAACGCTGAACAGAGCACACTGATGCCGGATTCATACTTTTTCGTTCATTCATTCAAACATTTTTTTCGACCAAGCATACTATTCCAAAATAACGATTTCTTTCAATATAAACAATATGATTGCTCGAAAAAATTGTTTGAATGAATGAACGAAGACGTATGAATCCAGTCTAACTGTTGCTCGATCATTGCGATTCGGAGTCGCCTATACAAATCAAACCAAAGAACAGAAAATTATATGTTCCGATTAAATTAAACGCAAGCAAATAAGAATGTAAGGTTCGGGTTTGTTTCATAGTATACATTCGAATTCAGACTCCGTGTTAATTATTTGCTGGAAATTTTGTGTCCGTTCATCAAATTTGTTAACAATGTAAAACACGAAACAAACGTTCGATCATTTATTTGATGTATACGAGACCCCAAATTCCAATAAACATGCTACAAATGTTCTCTGTTTTGCGTTAATTCGCTCAATGTATACGTACCTTGAGGATAATAATCAGTCTATTTAAATTTGCTATCTTGCATTACGTTTCTTTCCGCTTTATTTACGAACTCATTTTGTGGTGGCAACATTTTTAAGCATCCATAAATTACTGTGCCGATTGGTAATCATGAAAATGTATACGCTTATAAAAGCTCAGTCAAAAGAATTTTTTATCCGAAACACATTTAATCCTCTTTTTGATACTCTTTTAAAATCCCACAATACTATTCAAAAAGGGGCACACTATTATCGAAGTTAATTGTCTAATTATACTATTACGATCCATAAAACCAGATAACACATTTCACAACAATTACGATTTTATAATAAAACAAATGTTACAACTTACCTTGCACCGCCAATAATAATAATCACGTTACAATTAATCCACTAACTAATTTTCACTATATGTATTAAGTTTGAATTAAAAAATATTTTAATTGCGACACTAAATTGTTTCCTCACGTGTTATTTGCAAAATATTCACTTACATAATGATAAGGATAACGCGAGCATTTTACATCGCTAGTTTTCCTGTTTCGTTTTTGCTCAAATAACGGCATTTCTTGGTTGTGTAAGTAAACAGAGAAGCCCAAAAATGTTACGTTTATCTCGCTAAATGCTGCTTCTGTGATTGCTTGTTGCTGGTTTTTTTATAGCTCCATCCCTTTCGAGCATACGTGAATATTTTCTTTTGAAAGATTCTAAATGTAGTTATCATTTTTTTTCTGTTTCGACTTGTACATATAGACAACGAATAAAAACGAACAATATGATCGTTTTTACAACAAACAAGAAAAAGCAAACGAAAAAATCACCATGGTGACAATAATATGTTGGAAAGCAGGGGTATGACATTTTTGATAAATGCAAAATTTACTTTCAGAATTGAAAAATTAATGTAATAAAACTATTGATTGGTTAATCGTTAATAAATTAATTAATTAATATATATATATATATATATATATATATATATATATATATATATATATATATATATATATATATATATATTATATATATATATATATATATATATATATATATTTATATATATATATATATATATATATATATATATATATATATATATATATATATATATATATATATATATATATATATATATATATTGATTGATTGATTTGATTGATTTTGAATGTACGACCAAGTTCTTAGGCTTGAGTTCCCGGATGACGCCGGGTCCACCGTACACCCTTTTTTTTGCACATAACAAAACCGAAGGATTGGATAGGTTAGTTAAGTGGGACAGAATCGGCCCGGTTACAGACACCTAGGTATAGCCGATAGTTAGTAACACAAAGACAACACAATTCTAATCTACTAGATGAAGGATAAAGGCTTAATAGGTTAATGGATAACGATGGTATTGGTCTTCAACTAATTGCTTCTTTAAAACGGCACCTAAGAAAAAATATTATTATTTCACATGCATCTGGAATTTTCCTGAAATTTAATTCTATTAATACTTTTCGGCTTCCTAACCAAAATTGGTTGACTCGACCCGTTACAGACACCTATGTAAAGTCGTTAGTAATAAAATGACAACACAATTCTAAACTACACAATCAGCAATTACAATGAAGCATTAATTCACAAGCATCTGTAAATTTCCTGAAATTTAATTCTAAATTCATATTTTCCGGCTTCCTAAATAATTGAAACATTTATTAATTTAATCATTCTGCAACTCCGCAACTTACAGTAGAATTTCCTGAAACCAAAGTTATTTGAACTATATTCAAAATAACTCTAAAATTCATTAGTATTTAACCGTTGAATTGGGCGAACACGAAATAGCAAAACAAAAAAAAAAAAAAAAAAACAAAAAGTTTCAAAAAATATGTGAGGCATTCCAAAGGCAATGGTTCTTGGGAAACTATCAATGTTAATCAATGCCAGATTAACTAGATTAACTACCGGATTGCATTCAAATATCCCTTAAAATATCCATCCATTAAAATATCCTAAATAAATTTAGAATTCGCAAAAATTTCGTATGTTTTAATAATTTTGGTCACCAAAGAATTCGTTTAATCACCAAATATAATTATACTACACAGGACATAGTATAGCATGCACAATGGAGCTTTACCGTTCCTCAAACAATTACTGTCAAATATGTGCAGAATCGGATTGGCACTCTAACATAATGCAATGGAACTAGGCCATCTCTCAACAAATGATGGTGAAATTCAGTGTGCAAAGCTGAATTCGACGAAATTTTGAAATCAGGTTTAATGAATGGATCCGCCGTCTTCCAACCGATAACCTTTCAAATTACTTTGCAGAGCTGGTTTAGGATTCCAATAAAACGATCAGCTTGTATTGGGATTATAACGTGTCTTTTTGATGTAGTTCTACAATCCGACCATTCTGAATGGAACTTATAGCCATATCCCAAACAAAACAAAAAAAAAATATCAAATCAGGTATTCAGAATTGGGTGGGGATTAAAAATGTATTTTTCTGGAGTTCGGCCGTGCTTGGAAATTTTTAACTAATTATGCTCGAATCTTCATTCACCATAGCCAAACCAAACCTGACTTTAACCCACTAAAGGTGGTCCAGTCAAGTCCCGCTTCCCCAAAACTAAAATTTGTTAGAATTCCAATTCAGCCCAATTCCTACTCAAAAATTGTTTTTAATGCGTCTTCCGCAGTATACTGTCTAGCAACAGATTACTGAGACAATTCCGCACATCTCAGTTATTCAAAAAAAAAAAAAAAAAAAAAAAAATCAAAAGAAACATGCGGAAGGCTCCTTACATGATAGTGTATGAGCCCATGTTCCCATGCAATTGCAAACCAGTTTCGGGAGATGTTGTTGAGCCAGATTAATTCTTTCATAGAAAGTAAGGCCAGCAGTAAGCAATCTAAAAAATAGTACGAGGGATATCACATTAAAGATTTAGTCATTACAAACGAAAATAAAAATTAAAACCATTTTCCCTTTGCCATGCCGTAACATATATAAAGTTGCACCTCTTTAAATTAGTCTACAAAAAATATGTTTTATTTGTATTATTCGAAATTAGAAATCAAGTACAAACTCCCACCGCGCACCACCAATAACAAGAGAGAAAATCAATCTAATTAAACAAACCATAACTCAATCAAACAAACCAGCCAACAATAAATAACAATCACACTCATCAATGCATATACCCACAACACACACATTATTGTAAATATGTATGTATTGTAAATACATACACTGATAAGCGCGACCGCCACCCACTACCAACTGGTCTATCTAATTGAGCCACAATTCATCCAACCAAATCAATCCCTCCTCCCATCACTAACAATGAACGGCAAAAATCTATACCCAACTTCCAGTTTAAATTACATTGGGTGAATCCACACGTGTAATCAATTAAGACCGGTTTCTTGCCTCAAAACACCATTCACGTTTTCACAATTCACATGAGCTTGGGATCATCAATAAATTTCTATGCATGTGTAAAAAATTATCGGAAAAAATCACTTTGAAATGTCTTCGTATAGTTCATCCAATATAATTATCGAGAATAATTTACACAAAAATATAAATGATAAATGGAAATATTTACGCCTATTATAAATAAAAACAATTAATTATAAACATTAAAATAATATTAATATAATAAGATATTCTACTAGTTTTTAAAATATTAATATAATTATAAATAAAAACAATCAATTATATATAGTAGAATTCGCTTATAATGAACAGCCACCGGATAAATATTTTTGTTCATTTTAAACATGTGTTCATTCTCCCCAAATAATTATGAATGAATAGACACAAAATAATTAAAAGAGTAACGTAGGGACATATTTATCGTTTATTATAAGTTCATAAACGAAGTATATTATTTGTAGTGGAAAGTAGGAAAACTGCTTATGTAAATGAAGGGACTAAAAATCGTTCATATTAACCGAATGTTCATTATAAGAAGGGTTTCTTATAAACGAATTATACTACGAATTCTACTATATACATATATACATACATATTTATATTTATATATTTATATATATATTTACATCCATACACAAACATCTTCATACATACATACACACACACATATATATACCATAATGACACAAAAATTTGTTCATTCAATTTTTACTCTCACTCGAAAAATAAAATAAAATTAAAAACACATGACAAAAATGATTTGGAAATTTTAATACTAACATTTACTACTTTAAAACAAACAAAAAAAATATTTGGGAATACTTATACAATTCACACAGTATCACAATTCATAAACACATATACGCGCGCATACATATCATAATTTGAATAAATTTATGTATTACTTTACTATATAATAATAACATATGTATTAAACAATAAAATTTAAAAAAAAATGAAAAAGCACTTAACTTGCGCATTCTTTGGAATCAAAAAAAGTCCTACATATTGAAAATTTATATACACTGCGCATGATGCATTCAAACAACGGTATCAAAACACATATAAACGAAATTGTTATACATATTCTTCACCATCGCAAGTGCACCATACACAAATGAATATAACCACAATACGTACAACTTTTCACTTAACTTATTAAAAACACACAAATTATTATTATTAATATTATTATTTCTATTATTACTGAACACATATACATATTATATAGTTAATTAATTAATTTAAACACGAATTAAACACGATTTAAACACAAAATTATTTATTTATTTAGAGGAGAGACAAAAACACGTCTTTCCTCTACGACGTTCAATCGCCGACCATATATATATATATATATATATATATATATATATATATATATATATATATGTATATATATATATATATATATATATATATATATATATATATATATATATATATATATATATATATATATATATATATATATATATATATATATATATATATATATATATATATATATATATATATATATATATATATATATATATATATATATATATATATATATATATATATATATATATATATATATATATATATATATATATATATATATATATATATATATATATATATATATATATATATATATATATATATATATATATATATATATATATATATATATATATATATACATATATATTATACATATATAATATATATATATATTATATATATATATATATATATATATATATATATATATATATATATATATATATATATATATATATATATATATATATATATATATATATATACGATTTTTATTTGCTGCCGAGTAAACGGATAAAACAACAGTCGGTACTGATTGAATACTAATAATCGACTGTTTTATTTCTGCATTTTTTGATTAGTTACACATATTTTCAGTTTTATTCATTAACTTTCGATCGTTGCTGTGGTTAGAAATTAGTGTTTTCCACTATATATAAAGCCGTAGTTTTTGTTCGCTTACTTTCAATTAATTCTGATAGCAGAATTGAAGGACGTCCCACATGCGAACTTTCAGCCATTTTACACAAAGTAACCGCCACTTCACATTTAAAATCAGCAAGATTCAAAAGTTTTGTATTGCCTTTTATTGTTCATCTGTAGTTTTGCACGCCTGAAATGAAAATGAAATATGTATGTATGTATGTAATGTCCCCAACAGTCTGTTAGTTAGCCAGTGTATAGTCTATGTGTACATACTTATATAGAAGCCAGGAATTGCAAACGGTAAAGTCCAGTAAATGATAATATATTCGCAAATACCATTTCTTTGATTTTATTCAAACGTCCACTTCGCACATATGAGCTCTATATTCTTTAATTATTGCTGGACATTGTAAATTTATTTGGCCTAAAAAAACAAAAGTTATAAATATTTACTATTTATTTAATTAATGTTTACTAAAATGTGTGCCTGTATTTCTATCGCGCCTTTCAGAAACCTCGAATGGTTTTTCGCCGACAAAATTTGATACCAGATTGACTACTTTTGTATCTTTCCAAGATACTAGAGCTATCCAATCAGAATCATATTATGCCACCAGTTGTTGTGAATATCGTTCACCTCGTTCCTTTTTTTCTAAAATGTATCATCGGGGATGGATGCATCTCGAATTCTGTTTCGCCTTGTAGTACCCAAGCTCAATATGCCCTTGTTTTTTAGTTCCGTATAATAGTAGCACAACGTAGAAAGCAAAAGCTAGGATTATTAAGGCGTCGTCGATCCTAAGTTTGGTGGAACCGCTCATGACGCGTTTGTGTGGAAGTCGTCACTTCTTCAGATACATCTTTACAACTTGTATCAAACAGGCGAAAGAAACTTTTGGTTGTTAGGTATGTGAAGTTATATATTTTAATTGTACAATGACTTAAACAATTAATTCATTTCAGGGGGTAGTGGGTACCTACAACAACCGTGGTTAATGACGCCAATCCGAAACACGTACAATGAGAAGGAACAGAACTACAACGTCGCGCATAAATCTACCCGAAATTGCGTAGAAAGGTGTATTGGTGTGTTGAAAGGCCGATTTCTATGTCTATCACGAGAACGATTATTGTGCTATTCACCATCAGATCTCCACAACATTTTCGTCAGAAACCGGATTGTTCTAGATGAATTGGATTTTGTGGCCGATGATTCAGAATATGAGATTCTTTATGATCCCGAATACAGCATTGAGCGATCAAGTTTTCTAAACGAAGGAAGACAAGCAAGATGCGAATTGGTAGGGGAGTATTTTTAATATATAACAAAAAAAAACTTAAATTGTATTATAAAATATTTATATTTTGTAAATTTTCTAAATTTGTGTTTCTATTTGGATTGCTCCGTATAGCTTCAGCTATGTTCTGGAAAGCGATGACCTTTTCTTTATACATTTTGAGTTTTTCTTTCTCTATTTCGATTTGGCGCTCTACGATCGTATTTCGCCTTTTATCCTCCACCAAATAATCCCCCAATATTTCTTCCATACTCCGCAGTCTGCGCTTTCTCGGAGCTATATTTAAAGAAAGAATCGTTCTATTTTGATGGATATTGCTATTTAAAGTGCGAGTTCAAATTTACACCATCAGCATTGTTGTCGATTACCGGCTCAATGGTAATGTCAAGTATATTTTCATAGACTTCCTGTATATTTGATGCGGATGTTTGGGGGGTTGTTAATCGGTTCAATCCGAGTTCTGAAAAATATAAGATTCTATCAATATACTCGTAGATGCCAAATAAAGATATTGTACATTGTTGTTACTGTTATTAACCCAGATTCCGGTGCAGCACATTCATCGCCTGTTACGGAGTTCCAAGTAATTATATTCATAATGCATTCTTCAAGATCAGTAAGTGGTTTTTGACGACCCAACCCATTGACACCACTTCTATTGGCAATTTCTTTCTAATCTGCCCCTCTGTTTTTAACATAAAGTTTAAATTCAAATAAGATATCACATATTTTGTGTGTTTTGCTTGAATTACAAATACAAACGCTGTAAAAATTTAACTAGCCTCAAATCGACCCAACTTGTTTTCCATCGTTCCCCATCCTTACACGCTCCTCCAGCAGCATTCAACAACTCGGCCACCTCATTCCACTTCTCTCTCAAGCCTCTGTTACCATCTACTCCTTCATATTTATGAGAAACATAAAACAATTACTTGTTAGTAGATATATAAATGGATTTATAAATAAAATATTTACCTTCCACGAGCCAGGTCTAAATTTTCTTCTAAAAATCTAACCAACATTTCTTTTTGGTTAGCCGAAATTTTTCTCCCAAACTTTTTTTCGTTCTCCATACTGTTGTTTGTACGTATTATGCACTTAAAATTCCACTATAGAATAATACAATTCCGCGACGGGATAATTTGACATTTCGTTCCACAAAAGTGGAATTTATTTTCCGATTCCACTGAACCGAAATCCAAAAATCTCGATTAGTACAAAATCCCATCAAACCGGAATCTATGTACTGTAGGATTTCTGTTTTAAATATGTTCGATTGCATCTCTGTACCTATACTACAAAGTACACAGATCGATTAGTTTGCGTCTATCTCGTATGGAGCACGTTGATCGAAGTTTGATAACAGATAAATTGAAACGGGTTAAACTTTAGCTACTGCTAAAGTCAACCCAGTTTCATAGATTTGCCACTCTCTGTTTTGTACCCCATGCGGCATTGATTTCCGCAGCTCAGTCGGGTAGAGGGATCGGTGTGGGTTTAGGGGTACCGCAGATTGTGGCCTAGATTACCGCATTATAAAAAAGTTAATAAAAAAAGACACATTGAGAATAAGAATTGGGGTATCGGACCCCGAAGTAGTGGATAGCATGACCTGCCCATTACGCGGGCAGCATCAACTGTGGTTGTATTGGTAAAATGTTTAGAATAACATTTTACCCTATCCTAACTAAACTTATAATAACTATTTGGCCCATGGGCCCTAATGGCGTGGATTCTTTTTTTGTGATTGATAATTTGATTTTTAGTTTGGGATACATAAGGTAAGTCCATGGCAAGGGGGCGTTATTAACAAATTAAATAACGATAGTGGGTTGTTACCGACAGCCTGTGACAAAGAAATTGTTGACGCTAAGCGGCTCTTTTCTTTTCACAGGCCTAGATAGCATACCACTATCAACCCTTCCCTTACTAACGGGAAGGGTTGATAGTGGTATGCTATCTAGGCCTGTGAAAAGAAAAGAGCCGCTTAGCGTCAACAATTTCTTTGTCACAGGCTGTCGGTAACAACCCACTATCGTTATTTAATTTGTTAATAACGCCCCCTTGCCTCGGACTTACCTTATGTATCCCAAACTAAAAATCAAATTATCAATCACAAAAAAAGAATCCGCATACAACGACAACAAAAAAACAACAAAAACAGTCTATTAACTTAACAGCACTTTATTATATTTTCACACGCAAAAAAAAACAAATCTAATTCTATACAAACACGAACACTTCTCGCAAAAAACTCAAAAAAAATTAATTGACCTCACGGTGGTCTATTCCAACACTCACTCACAAAAAAAAACTATGACCACCGGTTGGTCTATCTAAAAACTGACTGTCTTTTTTTTCCTTTTCCAAAAACCAAAAACCCACGCGATATGTTTTTCGTTATTCACAAAAAAAATTGATTGAGAGGGGGAAATAATATTTTGAATTCGACAATAAAAAAAACTCTCGATCAATACAAAAAACATTTTTTTGATGATAATCGAAAACGATTATCAATTGACGCGCGTGTAAGAAACTTGCATGGTAAATTGGTCACGCCTCATTGAAAGTTTTATTTGGGAGAAATAATTACATTTAATCGTTATTTATTGAGCCGCATTTTTCTATTACATTTTGTTTCCTATATGGTGGCAGTAAACGTGTTAAATTTCATACATAATTTAAAAATCCTCCATTATCTTAAATCAATCAAATTCAAAGTTAACTTTTATAATTACAATCATAATTTACAATAAAATTTATAATTTTTTGGCAGTCATTTTAACATAATGATATTATACCTAAACTTTATCGAAAATATAAGAACTATTTCATACATCACACCATCGAAGAAAAAATAATTTTGTCTTCGTATATTTAAGCAGAAAACAAAAATAATATTTTTTTGTCACCGCGAACATAATTTTTTATTGTATGCATTTTTAAAATCGATAGCATAAGAAGAACGAAAATCCAAAACAACAAAAAAAACTTACTTCTCCTTGAGCACAAAACTGCAAAACGAAGAAAAACCCACATGTGCTTGAGAACAAGACCGAAAAACGAAAAAAAATCGTTCTTGTGCTTGAGAACAAAACTACAAAACGAAATAAAATCGTTCTTGTACTTGGGAACAAAATGATTTGTTTTGCTGTGTTCGTTCCCTAAAGAGAGAATATTTTTATTTTTTATTTTCTATCGTGCTTCGTAATGCGATAGAAGAACAAACTGAATTTTTTTTTGATCACTGGTCCTAACTTAATAATTCACTAATCACTATATTCTACCTATTGTCACTTAATCTAATTCCGATATTCGTAATACCGGCCCTCAATCTGTTGTTACATTATCCATGCAATTATCTAGGTATGTGCAGATGATGTAACCACAGATTGGCTCGCGACGCCTAAGTTGACCTCGGCCTTGCTAATTCTTTCCTCCCGCAATCTCTTCCTTCTTGAATTTGAATTGTTTTTTGTAAAACACTTGTAAAAAATTTTCCTTAGAGTGACAATATTTATTGATTTTATTATTAGGAAGATCGATTTCGAAAATGTATTTCTTCTTCAGTTCCTTTTTTACAACTAATCATTAGTTGTAAAAAAGGAACTGAAGAAGAAATACATTTTCGAAATCGATCTTCCTAATAATAAAATCAATAAATATTGTCACTCTAAGGAAAATTTTTTACAAGTGTTTTACAATAAACAGTTCAAATTCAATTTTATAAGTGACAAAAGTTAGCAGTGGGGCTAAAAAATGGATTTCAACCATTTGAAACGGATTAAACTTTAGCTACTGCTAAAGTTAACCCAGTTTCATAGATTTTTGCCGCTACCTGTATTCATCCCCAGCGGCATTAACCCGTAGCTCAGTCGGGAGAGGTTAATCGGTCGTGGGGATGGGGATGCACCGGTAACAGCTGTAACGGAATCTTATCATATTCCGCTATCAACCCATTTCCCAAAATATTTCCTCTATGCAAAGTGGTTCCACCATGACCTTGAAGAGATCATCTTCACAAAAATTCTTTAATTAGTTAGTCATGCGGGAATCACCTAGTTCTTTGTGTTTGTTGTTGCAATACAACGAACATAAAAAAAAAATATATTTCATATCTACGTATGTATCCAATTGCAACCGACGTCACTCAATGTATCTAAAGGGTGATTTTTTTGTGGTTAGGATTTTCATGCATTAGTATTTGACAGATCACGCGGGATTTCAGACAAGGTGTCAAAGAGAAAGATGCTCAGTATGCTTTGACATTTCATAATGAATAGACTTACTAACGAGCAACGCTTGCAAATAATTGAATTATATTACAAAAATCAGTGTTCGGTTCGAAAAGTGTTTCGCGATTTACGTCCGATTTATGGTCTACATAATCGACCAAGTGAGCAAACAATTAATGCGATTGTGACCAAGTTTCGCACTCAGTTTACTTTATTGGACATTAAACCAACCACACGAATGCGTACAGTGCGTACAGAAGAGAATATTGCGCCTGTTTCTGAGAGTGTTGCTGAAGACCGTGAAATGTCGATTCGTCGCCGTTCGCAGCAATTGGGTTTGTGTTATTCGACGACATGGAAGATTTTACGCAAAGATCTTGGTGTAAAACCGTATAAAATACAGCTCCTGCAAGAACTGAAGCCGAACGATCTGCCACAACGTCGAATTTTCAGTGAATGGGCCCTAGAAAAGTTGGCAGAAAATCCGCTTTTTTATCGACAAATTTTGTTCAGCGATGAGGCTCATTTCTGGTTGAATGGCTACGTAAATAAGCAAAATTGCCGCATTTGGAGTGAAGAGCAACCAGAAGCCGTTCAAGAACTGCCCATGCATCCCGAAAAATGCACTGTTTGGTGTGGTTTGTACGCTGGTGGAATCATTGGACCGTATTTTTTCAAAGATGCTGTTGGACGCAACGTTACGGTGAATGGCGATCGCTATCGTTCGATGCTAACAAACTTTTTGTTGCCAAAAATGGAAGAACTGAACTTAGTTGACATGTGGTTTCAACAAGATGGCGCTACATGCCACACAGCTCGCGATTCTATGGCCATTTTGAGGGAAAACTTCGGGGAACAATTCATCTCAAGAAATGGCCCGGTAAGTTGGGCACCAAGATCATGCGATTTGACGCCTTTAGACTATTTTTTGTGGGGCTACGTCAAGTCTAAAGTCTACAGAAATAAGCCAGCAACTATTCCAGTTTTGGAAGACAACATTTCCGAAGAAATTCGGGCTATTCCGGCCGAAATGCTCGAAAAAGTTGCCCAAAATTGGACTTTCCGAATGGACCACCTAAGACGCAGCCGCGGTCAACATTTAAATGAAATTATCTTCAAAAAGTAAATGTCATGGACCAATCTAACGTTTCAAATAAAGAACCGATGAGATTTTGCAAATTTTATGCGTTTTTTTTTAAAAAAAAATTCTCAAGCTCTTAAAAAATCACCCGTTATAATGTAGTTATTATAAATACAAATGAGTAAACGTAATTATTTATGTTGTTGTTGGATTGCGTAGTCATGTGTTTTGTGTTGTGCGCGCAAAGGGTAAACGTTCTACATGGAGGTAATCGAACTACCTATATGTAGAAATTGAGGAATTGCACTTTCCGCGACACATGCAATATAAATTCCCCAAGTGCAAATTAGCACACTTTTTAAATGGGCGGTGTTTATAGCAATATTTTGTTAATATTGCGAAAATGAAATTAATTAACTGAGAGAGTAGTACATTAATTGTACAAAAATTTCCCCCTCCTTTCTCAATCAGTTAATTAATACAATATAAATACCGGACCAAAATTTTGAAAGGGAGTCAGTGAGTTTGAAGTGTCAACGTGGAGACATTTAGTTAAGTAAGTTTGAGTGTGTTAGCGAGTGTAAGGTTTTAGATTTTGTTTTTTTTTGTGTAAGGTGTTAAAATAAATAAAAAGGAAAAAAAAGACTGAGAGTTATTTTTTGGGCTTGTGAGGTGGTTGCTGTTGGTTGCAGAGATTGCTGCCGTGTTGGTACGTGGCTCATAGTGGTAAGTATTTATCGGTAAGGATAAAAACTAAGTGTCAGTGAATAACAAAACGGTAGCAGACTGTTCCTCTAACAGTCTTTCTGAGGCGGAACTGATACGGCCTAGGCTGTACTTTTCCTTTCCGTTAGAGCCAGCTGCTACACCATTTCCACTAATAATTTGGAAATTAAAAAGGGCGAGCTGCCCATTTGTGTTTTTTTTATTATTAACACCCGGTTAGTGATGACTCACTAAGAGTCTTCATATATACACACGTACGGTCACTCATCAGCAGGATGAGTTGATAGATTTCCTGTTGTGTTTCCACTTCTGGGTCCGATGACCCGTCCAAATTCCCTCGCCTAACCTTTTGGGTTATGGTTTTCTCCTCAGTTTTATTTCGCGGTTAACAAGGCTGCTATCTGGGCATCCTCATCCCCACGCCGTTCCCTCAACCGACTGAGCCGCGGGAACAGCCAATAAATAAGAACAGTAAATAGTAACATAAGAGTTAGAATTTAGTTAGTTAATTGAAATTATTAATAGACATTATTTTAGTTTTATTTGTTAAAATATTATATAAATTATATAAATTATGTAAAATTATATTAAATAAATTAGAGATTCATGTGTATAGCAATATTAGGCCATAGTATTTAGATTTAGCAATTAAGGAAGTAGGGTTAGGTTGCCCGGCTTTGGGACTACTCAGGGTGTGGGGCGTCCGCCACGTTGAGCTATTTCAAGCTGATCCAAATCATTTTCCCCGCCTAAATAGAGCATGAGATCTCTTTTCATCTCAGGGTTTGGGTTTTCCCCACGCTGTAACGGAATCTTATCATATTCCGCTATCAACCCATTTCCCAAAATATTTCCTCTATGCAAAGTGGTTCACCATGACCTTGAAGAGATCATCTTCACAAAAATTCTTTAATTAGTTAGTCATGCGGGAATCACCTAGTTCTTTGTGTTTGTTGTTGCAATACAACGAACATAAAAAAAAAATATATTTCATATCTACGTATGTATCCAATTGCAACCGACGTCACTCAATGTATCTATAATGTAGTTATTATAAATACAAATGAGTAAACGTAAATATTTATGTTGTTGTTGGATTGCGTAGTCATGTGTTTTGTGTTGTGCGCGCAAAGGGTAAACGTTCTACATGGAGGTAATCGAACTACCTATATGTAGAAATTGAGGAATTGCACTTTCCGCGACACATGCAATATAAATTCCCCAAGTGCAAATTAGCACACTTTTTAAATGGGCGGTGTTTATAGCAATATTTTGTTAATATTGCGAAAATGAAATTAATTAACTGAGAGAGTAGTACATTAATTGTACAAAAATTTCCCCCTCCTTTCTCAATCAGTTAATTAATACAATATAAATACCGGACCAAAATTTTGAAAGGGAGTCAGTGAGTTTGAAGTGTCAACGTGGAGACATTTAGTTAAGTAAGTTTGAGTGTGTTAGCGAGTGTAAGGTTTTAGATTTTGTTTTTTTTTGTGTAAGGTGTTAAAATAAATAAAAAGGAAAAAAAAGACTGAGAGTTATTTTTTGGGCTTGTGAGATGGTTGCTGTTGGTTGCAGAGATTGCTGCCGTGTTGGTACGTGGCTCATAGTGGTAAGTATTTATCGGTAAGGATAAAAACTAAGTGTCAGTGAATAACAAAACGGTAGCAGACTGTTCCTCTAACAGTCTTTCTGAGGCGGAACTGATACGGCCTAGGCTGTACTTTTCCTTTCCGTTAGAGCCAGCTGCTACACCATTTCCACTAATAATTTGGAAATTAAAAAGGGCGAGCTGCCCATTTGTGTTTTTTTTATTATTAACACCCGGTTAGTGATGACTCACTAAGAGTCTTCATATATACACTCGTACGGTCACTCATCAGCGGGATGAGTTGATAGATTTCCTGTTGTGTTTCCACTTCTGGGTCCGATGACCCGTCCAAATTCCCTCGCCTAACCTTTTGGGTTATGGTTTTCTCCTCAGTTTTATTTCGCGGTTAACAAGGCTGCTATCTGGGTATCCTCATCCCCACGCCGTTCCCTCAACCGACTGAGCCGCGGGAACAAATGCCGCGAGGGATGCCATACAGATAGTGGCAATTCTGTGAAATTGGGTTTGCCCTACCGCGTGTAGAAGAAAATCCATTTCACAGCCTAGATAACCGCATCAAAAAAAACAAACATAAAAAAAGGAAAAGTGGGGTATCGGACCCCGAAGTAGTGGTTAGCCTACCAGCCCATCGCTTGGGCAAAACTGACCGTGGTTGTATAGGTAAAATGTTTATCTAAACATTTTACCCTAATCTACCTAATCTTAAAAAAACTATCTGGCCCATAGGCCCTAAAAGGTGGTGTTAGTAGGGGGTTGATAGTGGTATGCTATCGATGGCAGCAGAAAGAAAAAGAGCCGCTTAGCGTCAACAATTTTCTTTCCGCCGGCAGCCGACGTCAACCCACTATCTTTATTTATTAGGTTAGTAACACTAAAACAATGTACTTACCAAAAAAAAAACTGGTAAATCCGTATGCCAAAAAAACACAAAATCCACAATTAAAAAAACCAAAAAAAAACTACAAAAACACTTCATTAACTTAAGTACACTATTTTATTTCCCAATATCTATTTTTTAACGCACACACAAAAAAACAATTCTTCTTAATCACACAAAAAAAAAATTACTTGACCACACGTTGGTCTGTCTAAAAATTTACTGCCCCAAGCAAGAAAAATGTTGTACCTATTTTGAGTTTCATAGGAAATTTTATGCGATCTCATCACAAAAATTCCTATGAAAGTTGTACAGCAACGTGACATCGATTTTGCTGACTCGATCCACGCGCAAATATTTTTTTCTTCAATTCATCCGTTGAGGAAGTTCGAACAACAACAACCACAATGCTTTTCAATATTTGCATTGGTCATTGTCATTCACCTAATAAATAGATCAAGTAATTCTTAATTACTAAGACTAAATACTATGGGCTATTATTATATATACTCGTATACATATATTTCCTAATTATTTAATTTTCGAAATTGTAAAAATTTTTGTTTTAAAGAAAACTCTAATTATTGTAACTAATTTACGTATTTTGACTGTTCAATTTTAGATTCAATCAACAAAACATTTTTGTTTCTATTTACGATTTGAATGTAATTGAAACAAAAACTTCTAAAGAATAGCAGTTATTGTAAACGTAGTTCACTAAGGAGCAGCCGTTAATGTCATTACCAGTGAGGATCTCTTGATGGTTACCCTTTGTTGAATACGCACGAAATATCACACATACTCTTGACATCCGACTATTTAACGTTTATCTTGAACCGATTCTTAATTGGCGCAGCGCTGTGGCGTTAGCGCAGTTGTATGATTTTAAGCGTAATAACAGAGATGTTGAGGGTTCTGTTGCTTTTGCGACGCTTAACTACTTGGGCTATCGTAACTTTACAGATGCTGATCTGGTAATCTCCTGGGACATCAGGTCTAGATAACCCGCATTTGATAACACCGGTTGCATGCATTGCTCGTGGACTAGAGACTTGGCAAATACTGCAAATGATTTTTGTTGTGCTCGACATATGGCGACTTTTCGATAAGCTTATCCGTTTACATCGCATAATCAGCTTCATTTATGCGGTTTTTCTAAATCTAAGAATTAGGCTTCATCGTAATTTGGTATAAAATTGATGTCTTGTCGAACAACAAATATGACTTGTTCCTTTTTCACTGGAACTGATTTTGCGATATTCTTACAGCTCTCATCCTCTAGTGCTTTCGACAATCTTATTTGGTCTACATCCTAATTATTTTGGGAGTTACAGGAGTGTTTGCATTAACGACGGTTCCCACGACAAAAGGCTTACATGTGTTTTGCTCGACATCCGTCAGTGTATATTGCATCTCCATGTACAGCTGCAGAAAGGTGATTTATGATTGTGATCATCGGTGGTCATGGAGTCTGGATATTTAGATTCAACTTATAATGAAGTGTTGACTTGTCATCGTTATTTCACTTGCCGAAGAAATTCCTCAGGCAGATATGCCTAGTTACACGTGATTTTGAAATCGTCATCCGCGCAGGATGATTTTATGTCTGTACAGCAGCAGATGTAATAAAACAAAGGAAACCCTCTTATGTTTATGGTAGTGTCAACGAAAGTTTATTTTTAACGGTTTGGTTGCTTTTGTTGCTGTGATACATTCGTGATGTTTTTGAGCAGTGTGACATTAGTGCGTTTTGATGGTTTTGCTGTTGGCAGTTTTGATGTACGCTTTCTCCTGGTCTGCTGTGCTGGTTCCTGCTATTCTTAAAAATTGATATGAATAACTCTACAATTTCAATGACATTTTACAAATTTTATACTTAACCTACCAACTATATACTATAGTAGATGGCGCTACCTCAATCCCACTTTGCTAACTAATCTGAATGGGGTTGAGCTAACCTCCTCCTTGCTTTAAACTGAACTTAATATTATACTTTCCTAATTGCTATTGACTTAACTAACGACGCTGGTATATTCATAATATCGCGCGTGATATACCAGCCTTCACTTTACCATTACATTATCTATGTAAATGCCCGACTATACATAGATGATCTAATGGGAAAGTGGATGAGGTACGCATTTGTGTTTTCTACGGCGGCGCTTCCAATTTCGATGCAGAGTCATCGCTAGAAACTTCCGGTTAAAATACAGTTTGTACACGTGTGTAAGAGTTAAATGCCTTACGAACTCTCTATGGCCAAACTCTGCCTTGCAAAATATTTTGTTGGTGTCAAAATATTGGATTATGAATCGCCTCGATGTCTGTACGATTCTAAATTGCCTCTTGCGGTCTCTATATGGCAATCGTTCATGAATTTTACACCTCTTTTTCTTTCTGCGAGGTGAGCTTTTTTTATTTCTTGAGACTCTAATTCTGTTTTTATTACCTAATTTGATAGATAACTTCCGAAAGTTAGATTCCGAAGTCTTATTGTTTGGTAAAGGTGCCAGAATTGATAATTCATCTTTTGGAGGTACCGTATTAACCAAAACCCAACGATTATTTACACGCCTTTCCTTACTGTTCGTAATCATCTCTGGCAGTGTATCACTATGATCTAATTCTGTTTCATTAGCAATTGTTTGCAATAGCCTGAGATGTTGTCGTTGCGCGTGGTCATTTTTATAGTACGCACTTGACGCAGAATCAGTTAACGTACTATTTGGTGGCAAGTTTTGAACCTCCTCTGATTCCCTAAAACACGCTATGGCCTCTTGTTCAGGTATTTTGATGACCAAACCCTCCAATTCTTCTTGAGCTTGCTTGAATGTCACCCTACCCCGTTTGATCCGGGATATTATCCTTCCACTTTCGGTTACAGCTTCATCTAAGCTCTCGAACATCTTAAAGGACTCTTGGGTTTTAGTTACCCGATTGGTTCTACCCTGGATATGCACCAGTTTTGCCATCGCCTCGGGCAACCAATCGGCCACAGCGGTATTGTTCCTTAGATTCTCGACCATACCCTGACACAGCTGTAGAAGTTTCTTGGTACATGCCTCTATCTCACGCTGCGGTTGTTTTTTCGCGGCGACATGTGTCTTAAATGGCGCTAGAAATGAATCTTCACGCTCTACTTCTAATCTGCGAATTAACACTTGCTTTAAGATTTGGGATACTTCCTGGTTCGCCTTAACTACCAGGTTGCGCACCTCAAGCTCTATACGCAACTCCTCCTCGCTCAATTTTTCTATGTTGAACTCCATCCTTAGACAGAGTTCCTAACTATAACTTATTTATCAAAAAAAAATTGTAATTATTATAAATCTAACATCTTATTACAACAAAAAATTAATTCTAAATATATACAACCACAGTCAATTCCACCCTCGCTACGAGGTGACGGTCCAAATATCCACTACTTGGGTCAAACAAGGATAGGAAAAGGAAAATGAAAACCGAATTGAACTGATAAAATATGAAATATTAACCCAAACCAGCAATGGCATTCGTAACTCCGTATATAACGAGAGTGAGACTCATTTCCCTGGTGAAAACATTTTCATATTTCATTAAATTACCCAGTTAAGTAAGACACTTCTCTTGCCCTCATAATTCACAGTCATCATTCAATTCTACCTTAGAAGACGACCTGACTGTGTGAGTGGCAGGCCGAACCGCTCACTTCACTGGGAACAACAACTCGCCGGCTGCTGTTGTGAATTTCCATAACTTTGCGATACTAACTCGACTGGTTTATGGCCAACTTGTATTCGATGCACATCCACTTGCAGACTCCTAAGTATGACCAACCAATCACGTTGTACCCTGGATGCAACTATTATCTAAACGAGTAGACTGGCGACCCCATCCCGAAGGATGATATTTTAAAATTTTAACAACAGAAGTGAATAAAACGCGACTCTTAAATATAAAGTTATAGATTGGAAATTCCATTTTTATCTAATTTAAAATATGACAAAACTTAACCTGTGGTAAATTCTAGCCACAAGCCAAATTGTTGCCACTAAACGGGGGATGGTTAGGGGTTCAACTTTACAATTCCAGCTGGGATGCGGAATGATGTGTCAATTTACCTGAGAATGAGCAGCCCTTTATACCACCCAAGATCGTCGCTTGGCAGGAAAGGGATATGCTCATTACTTCAGGGATCGCATCACTCACCCTTGCCAGTGTAGAATTGCAAAATTGTACGTTGTACAAGGTACACGAAAACCGCACAACATTTTTGTTCGTGCATATGAACTGTTGTAAAAAAAATGGATCGCCGAGTTCCATGTACCACCACAAATACCAGTTCACCCCCCGGAGTGCGGGTTGGAACTTGCCACAGGCGAACTGAATATTCGGAGATCCGGTACAGGAAAACGACAATTTAAGAAACTCATTTGTGTGTGTACGACCCACCCAGAATTAGGTCAGGCACACCGTAAAGGCATGACCGCAGCCATACTCACACAAAAAAATTTCTTATTCTATTCACTACAGATTCATTACACTGTTTAACACTTAAAATTAATTTTTTACTTTAAATTATAAAACACTTTTTTCACTTAAAAAAAACTTAATTTGGCCGAATTCCGGCCCGATTTTTGGGCGCCACTTGAAAAAGTGGTGCCTACATAAATATTTTTATTAATTGTGGAACAGATGTTGTGCTCCATTTGGGCGCCACTTGGAAAAGTGGTGCCTTCATATAAATAAAATGGACCTGATGTTATTAGGCCCTTGTTTGGGCGCCACTTGAAAACGGGTTAAACTTTAGCTACTGCTAAAGTTAACCCAGTTTCATAGATTTTTGCCGCTACCTGTATTCATCCCCAGCGGCATTAACCCGTAGCTCAGTCGGGAGAGGTTAATCGGTCGTGGGGATGGGGATGCACCGGTAACAGCCTAGATAACCGCATCAAAAAAAACAAACATAAAAAAAGGAAAAGTGGGGTATCGGACCCCGAAGTAGTGGTTAGCCTACCAGCCCATCGCTTGGGCAAAACTGACCGTGGTTGTATAGGTAAAATGTTTATCTAAACATTTTACCCTAATCTACCTAATCTTAAAAAAACTATCTGGCCCATAGGCCCTAAAAGGTGGTGTTAGTAGGGGGTTGATAGTGGTATGCTATCGATGGCAGCAGAAAGAAAAAGAGCCGCTTAGCGTCAACAATTTTCTTTCCGCCGGCAGCCGACGTCAACCCACTATCTTTATTTATTAGGTTAGTAACACTAAAACAATGTACTTACCAAAAAAAACTGGTAAATCCGTATGCCAAAAAAACACAAAATCCACAATTAAAAAAACCAAAAAAAAACCACAAAAACACTTTATTAACTTAAGTACACTATTTTATTTCCCAATATCTATTTTTTAACGCACACACAAAAAAACAATTCTTCTTAATCACACAAAAAAAAAATTACTTGACCACACGTTGGTCTGTCTAAAAACTTACTGCCCCAAGCAAGAAAAATGTTGTACCTATTTTGAGTTTCATAGGAAATTTTATGCGATCTCATCACAAAAATTCCTATGAAAATTGTACAGCAACGTGACATCGATTTTGCTGACTCGATCCACGCGCAAATATTTTTTTCTTCAATTCATCCGTTGAGGAAGTTCGAACAACAACAACCACAATGCTTTTCAATATTTGCATTGGTCATTGTCATTCACCTAATAAATAGATCAAATACATTTATTATGTACATAGGCAACGTAATCAAATTACGTTGATGTACATATCTGCGTTTACTTAACTGTGGAATATATGAAAAATTCTAAAGTGAATGAATCATATGATACCACTATAAATAAAGGCAAAGAAGAAATGTAGAAGGCTGGCATGACGTTTGCTTGAATGGGATGTAGTTGAAGATATTATCTTCGAGGTCATGCCGATGAGGAAATAGATTTTGTTGGGATGGGTTGATAACGGAATTAGGTTTAATTCCGTTACACATTATAGCACAAATTGTGATATACCAAGTGATACTGTGAATAACTACTACTACAGTTTACTAAAATTACGCCGCAATAAAGTAAATGTATTCTTTAATAAAAAATGCAAAAAATTAAAAATAACTCCAAGCTATATTAAAGTCCAAATCAGTGAAAAATCAGTGACCGCACAAGCAATAAAACACAAAGCTGAATTAATGTGGTTATTCAGAACTATAAAAGACCTTTACACCAAAATCAAGATTAGTTGTAAAAAAGGAACTGAAGAAGAAATACATTTTCGAAATCGATCTTCCTAATAATAAAATCAATAAATATTGTCACTCTAAGGAAAAATTTTTACAAGTGTTTTACAAAAAACAATTCAAATTCAATTTTATAAGTGACAAAAGTTAGCAGTGGGGTTAAAAAATGGATTTCAACCATTATAGCACAAACTCTTCCTTCTGTTCCTCCTCCATGCACTTAGTTGCAACTATCAACCCTCTCATTGGACTTTATCTCATCCCCGGATGTCACACAGCACCCTGAGATGCGGAGCTCCTCCTTATTATATTTTATGTGTCTTATTATATTTGATGTGTGATATGTATAAACCAATGTTATATCTGTGATTTATTTTGTACATGACTCAGTATTATAACTTATGTATTGTTGTTACGAATGAATATAGTATTTGTTAGTTTAATATTAAATATTAAGTTAGAATTGAATATATGTAATGTGACAAATAAAATTTACCTTATTGGATCTCCTTTATGTTGGAATCTCTGCTGAAGGGTGTAGTAAGTGTTCTTCTGCCTCTTTTCTTTATTATATAAAATTGGAAAATACAGTTACTATATTCCTTAATAATACTTTATTTCACTTAATTCACAAATGTTTCTTAGTTATTAACTTATTGACACTTTTAGTAAAAATATAATTTAAGGTGGAAAATTTCACTATATGTATTCTGTTGTTCGCACTCAGAATTGTAAATATGACTTATAAATTTTTATTCATCTGTTTCACACTTAGAATTGTAACTATAACTTATGATTTATAATTTTATATTTATCTGATTCACACTTTTAAAATATATAATTTATAATTTGTAATTTTATATCCCTATGATTCGCACTTTTAAAATTTGTAATTTATAACTTTATATTCTTATGATTCGCACTTTAAAATTTATAATTTATACACACGTTTCTATATTTAGTGTTAGAATGTAATAATTTCACCTAACTATTTCCTTTTTTATTTTATAACTTAACATTTATGTATATTTAAAATTGTGTTGAACTTTGCTTATATTTCGTAACGTTTACATTTGGTTTTGAATTGATTGCACTAGTTTAAATGTTATATTGGACTGGCCCTATATTTTTGTCGATACAGTTTTTATAGTTTTATTTTGTTTTGATTTTTGTATATAAAGAAAATGGGATCGAGTGTTTTTCCATTCGTAAAGTTTTTTGTCATCAAAATTTGTTTTTTATTGGTTTTGTGGGTTATCGTTACATATTTATGTTTTAATTAATTTTGGGTTAATTTGCGTAAAATTAATTTACTTTGTTTTCTTGGATGGGACATATTTTTATGTTCTAATTTTTATGTTTGGTAATTTCTTACTTTGTAATTTCCTTGATTTTATACGCGCACGTGTTGCCTTACATTTCGTGGGAATGTAATTTCTTTGTTGCGTGGGAAGGAAATATGTAAGATGGTTTGTGGGATTGTTCTACAACACTTCCCCTGTTTGAAAAAGCTAAAATTTTGAGGCTGTTGAAAAAATTTTTGCTAATATGATATATATGTATATGTGTCTTGGTTTGCTTCGTTGACGTGGTGGTTCGAAGTTCTAATGTTGCCGTTGTTCCGTTTTTCTGGTCTTGTATCTTTGTTCTGTATGTTCTGATGCTGTTTAGGTTATTAAGTGTTATTAGTTCTCTATTCTATATTATATGTGTGTTTAATTTGTATAGAGTAATAAGTTATTTGTTATTATATTTTTTTTTTTTTAGGTTATTGTCCTTAGTTTCCAGCTGTGTCTTAAAGACCTTGATTTACATGTGGTTGTATCTTATTTCTCGTTTTTATTTTTCTTGCTTCGGTGTTGTCTTTTTGTCGCGTGCCGTTATTGTGTATTTTGCTGTTCCTTGACCTACAGTCGTTCGTTTGTTTACATATATCATATTACCATTTTGCTTATGAAAATGTACGTTTATTATTTGTATTACTTGACCGAGAAATTTTATTGTATAATTTTATGCAACGTAGTATTGTTTTTTATGATGCCCATTTTGTACAGTTATGTGTTTTTACGTATGTATATATTTTGATGACAATATTGTGTTGTTTTATATGTATAATTAGAAATATGAAAAGTATGTATTTTAATAAGTAAGGTTTTCATTGTGTGTGCAATATTTTTGAGTGAAGCCATTTTTGTTTTTCTTATATACTTTAGTTTTTATTTAAGTGTGTGTTTCATTTTGTTTTGATCATGATATTTAGTTTTTATATGACAATGATTTTAGTGTGAAAGAAAATTTTTTTTGTATGTGTAATTTGGGATATGAATTTTTATTTGTGCATGATTTATTTTTGTTTTCTTATGTACTAATTGAATTTTTATTGATAGTTCTCTTATATACTAAGTGCTTTAATTTTTGAAAGTTTTTTTATATGCTAAATGTTTTAATTTTTGGAAGTTTTCTTATATGCTAAATGTTTTAATTTTTGAAAGTTTTCTTATATGCTAAATGTTTTATTTTTTTTTTTGATTGGTCGAGATATAGTATAAAATAATATTATTGATTTAAATGATATTGATTTTGCTGCTTAGATATATAATATTTGAAAAAAGAAATTTTATCTTAATTGGTAGGTGTTAGTTTTTTTTTTTTGAAATAATAATTGTTAAAGTATAGCCTGTTCTTCCTCGAGTGTTAGTTTTTTATTGTTTTGCTCGTTGAAGAAAAAGCTATTTTAATATTTTACCGTTTAATGCATTTAAATTTTTGCATTTTCAAGTTCGGTCATTTTTTTTCCGCTCCATGTTGGCCATGGGTACGCTGGTTGTTTATTAACTTCCAGCCATTTTAATTTTCGTTTTCCTAGTTCTATTTTTTGTTGGTACTCTTTTTTTTTGTTCTGCATCTCCTAAATGGTAGAATTTTATGTGTGGTGGTAATGGTGTTGGTTTCTCTGTTGTATGGCCGAATTTTCTTATTGGAGATTTGTTTCTTCTAGGTTTGCCTAGCATCTCTTGTACTATTTGGTAGTTGTACTCTTCAAATGATGGCATTTTTGTTTTTGTTTTCTGTGAAAATTTTGTTTAGTTATTAGTTATTATATAATTCTAAGTTTGTGATTACTGAGAGTGGTTCTGTTGTTTGATTCTGCTGAGTGCGTCTGCGTTTGTGTTGGCTTTACCAGATTTGTGTATAATTTCGAAATTATATTCAGATAATTTTAGGTTCCATTTTAAGATTCTGTTAGGTATTTTTGTTAGATTTCCTGTAAGTGGTTTATGGTCAGTGATTATTGTGAATTTCTTGCCATAGAGATATGGTCTAAAGTTATTTACCGCCCAATAGATGGCTAACATTTCTTTCTCTATTGTGCTGTAATTTCTTTCTGATTTGCCTAATGCTCTGCTGGCATAGGCTACTGCGAACTCTGTTTGGTTTTGGATTTGTGAAAGGACTGCTCCTAAACTGTAGTCACTTGCGTCCGTAGTAAGAGTAAAGGGTTTATTCATGTCAAGGTACTTAAGGATGGGGGGTTTTATCAATAGGTTTTTTAGGGTGGATAGAGCTGTTTTACAATTTTCTGAAAAAATGAATGGAGTACCTTTTCTGGTCAGTTTTGTTAGTGGTTCGGCGATTTCGGAGAATTTCGGTATAAAGCGGCGGTAGTAATTTGCGAGACCTAGAAAAGATTGTGTTTCTCTTATATTTTTGGGTTCTGGAAAATTTTGGACTGCTTCTACAGTCGATGGATTGGATTTAATTCCTTCTGGGGTTATGAGATGACCTAAGAATGTTATTTCTTTCCTTAGAAATTGGCATTTTGTGCATTGTAGTTTTAAGTGTTGTTTTCTCTGCAGATTTGGAAAATTTCTAGAAGTTTGTTATTGTGATCTTTTAAATTTTTACCGTAGATAATTACATCATCTAGGTATATAAAGCCTTTTAAACCTTGAAATCCTCTTAGGACGTGGTTTATTGTTCTTTGGAAAGTGGCTTGCGAATTTTTGAGACCGAAGGGCATTCTATTAAATTCAAAATGACCGTAATCTGTGCTGAAGGCTGTTTTATGTGCATCGTTGGGGTTCATTTCTATTTGATGATAACCGCTAGCCATATCTAGCGTTGAAAAATATTGCGCATGGCCGAGTTGGTCTAAGATGTCATTAATGTTGGGTAAAGGGAAGGAATCGCCAATTGTGATCTCGTTTAGTTTGCGGAAGTCTACGACTACGCGCCATTTGGGCTTGCCGTCGCTTCCTGGTTTTTTGGGGACTGCTAGGAGTGGACTATTGAAGGGACTGGTACTGGGTTGTATTTTTCCGTCATCTAACATTTCTTGTACTTGTCTGTTGATTTCTTCTTTGTGTGTCTGAGGCAGTCTGTATCTTTGTACGTGTATCGGTTTTGAATCTGTGTATAGATTTATGTTGTGGTATATGCCTTGAATGCTTGTCTGTTTGTCACCTTCCAAAAAGAATATGTCTTCGTATTGGAGGCATAAGTCCAGTATTGTCATATTCTCCTGTACATTATTATTTGTATCTAGATTGTTTGTTATCGTTTTAATAATCTGGTCCTGCCGTGAAGAATAGTCTATTTTTTGCCCTGTGTGGTAATACTGTATGTCTTCCGGTAGGGTTTCTAAGATTGGTTTAAAGTCGGATATTTCGCTGTCTTGTGGTAGCGTGTTTGCTATCATGATTTTTGCTTTGTAATTGATTGGTTGTATTAATGTGTGTGGAATAAATATCCCTGGTTTTATTTCAGTTGCCGTGCAAACTGTCGGTTCGTTTGTGGATGTTTGTATTTCGATAATTGTTTCACTTCTAGCTGGTAGAATTATATTGTAATTAGATTTTGAAAATGTGATTAAATGTCCGTTGATTTTAATATTATTCGTACTGTAGAGTATGTCTACTTTAAATTTGTCAAAGAAGTCTCTTCCTACTATTCCGTCTTCGAGAATTTGGAAATCGTTCGGTACTGTGTGGAATTTGTGTTGTATTTTTAGTTCGTCGTTTAATTGTAGTGTTAGTGTTAGTGATCCGTTTGTTTTTACTGTGCCTGTTCCAATGCCTGATAGTGTTAGTGTATCTAGTTTGTTAACTTTGTCCGTATTGATGTGTTTCTGTTTGATGATTGATACGTCTGCACCTGAATCTATTAGTAAATTCGGTCTTGTTTTTTGGTTTATAAGAGGCGATATAATGTTTCTGTTCGTCTTGTATTTGGATAATAAATTTATTAACATGGGTTTCTCTGGGTAGAGTAGGTTTTTAAGCTGTTGTGGTCAGTTTCGTCTAGTTCTTGTTCTAGGAGGTTTGTTTTAATTTGATTTTGTTGTTTTCGTTTCGTGGTAGGGGATTTGTAACTTTGTTCGATTTGTTTGATGTGGTTTGGTTTACGTGTGGACGTGTGTTTGATATTTTTGTTGTTCGAAAGTTTGTAGAGTATGTTTTTATTATGTGATAAATTTTGTTTTATGTTTGATAGTGTGTTTTGTTTGATAGTCGTTATTTGTTGTTTGATTTTAGATAATTGTGTTTTTGCTACGTTATGGTATTTTGAGAATTTAGTAGCAAGGTATAGGATTATGATGTGTATTATTAGAAATATGTTGTCAATTTGTAAGTTTGCTGTTTCTTGGATAATGTCGTCGTCGTCTGTTTGTATTTCGTGTAATTCTAATGTTGGAGCGTCTTGACCTGAATGATTGTTTTCTGTTTGTTTGTTTGTGTCATGAGCGTCTGGGCTCTTTTCCTTATTTACTAAAATTTCTGTGGGAGCGTCTGGGCTCGATTTCTTATATACTACTTGTTTAATGAGAGCGTCTGGGCTCTTTTCCTTATTTATTAAAATTTCTGTGGGAGCGTCTGGGCTCGATTTCTTATATACTACTTGTTTAATGGGAGCGTCTGGGCTCGTCTGTTTGTTTGTTAATGATTTAAGAGGAGCGTCTGGGCTCTTTTGTCTATTTATTAGAATAGAGTGAGCGTCTTGGCTCGTATGATTGAAATGATTTAGGTACATTTCTGGAATTGTACCCATTTGGAGAGAGTAGTTTTGATCATCTGTTTGTTCGCTATATGTTTGGTTTGTTTGATTTTGATCCGGTGGCAGTGGCTCTCCTACAGCTGGTCGGATCGGCTGGAGTTTCCCTGTTGAGGCTGTTGTGGTGTGTTATAATCGGTTTGTGCTTGCTGCGGGTATAATGTGTTGATTCTCATTCCTGTGAATTTTTCTGTTAAGCCGTTTGTGTCAGGGGGTGCGTTTGGATTTATGTTGTTATTATGTTGAGCTGGGTTTCTTGTGTAGAATTTACTTCGGCATTCGTCAAATGTATGTCCTGTAGTAATTTTACAATGAGAGCAAAATTTCGGAGTGAATCTGTTCATTTGCTGATTTGGCTTATAATACATTTGTTGTGAAATTTTTGGATATTGGCTGTTGTGTTGCTGTGTGTTGCTATTTTGTCTGTAGTTGCTTTGATTATTTTGTGGTATCATTTGTGGTTGTTGCCTGCGGAATTGTTCTTGGTTAAATGAGTTGTGGTATGGATTCAGTGTTTGGTGGAATTTGTTGAGATTTCCTTGTTGTTGTTGGTTGTATGGCTGAGTTTGTGCCATTCTGCGCATTCTTTCTTGGTTCATTCGTGTACGGCATTCGTCCCATGTATGATTTTGTCGTTGGCAGTAGTTACACGTGACTGGAATTTTTGTGTAAATGTTGTTCTGTGGTAAGAAGGTTTGGGATGGCATTTGTGGAATTCGTCTGTTTATATTTTGTATTGTTGGGTTTTGTATTGATCCGGTTAGCATTTTATCTATTGTTTCTGTTTCGTTTACTATTTCATCGACATTTTTGGCTTTTATGGTTGCGATCTTTTCGCGTAAAATTGTGTTATTTAATCCGTACTTGAATGCTTGGACGGATGTCGTGTTGAGGTGTTGTGTATAGGCTTCGTCTATTTTGTCTAGGTTGTACTTAGTTTTGTAGCCAGTTTTATACTGTTCTAATGCCTCTAGTAGTCGGTAACCATAGTTTCTTATGGATTCTCCGTATGATTGCTGCGTGTTTGTGAACCTTCGCTTGAGTTCACTCAATGAATATGAATCTGCGTACATATTGTTCAATATTTCTCGTAGTTCTGTATAGCTGTTGATGTTTCTATGTGAGATTCTTATATATGCATCACCTGTTAGTCTAAGTTTGATTAGTTTGTTGAATGTGGTTTTTTCTTCTTCTGTCTTTAATGTTTCGTAGACGCTATCCGCCGTTCCGAGGAATCTGGTCAAGTTGTTAGTCCTGTTGTTGTTTTCTTCGCCGTTAAACTCAGGCACGAAGCTCGCTATGTTTTGTTGGATCGTTGCTTGGTTCATTTTTGGTATATTTTTGTTTTCGTGGATGTGTTGGTCTCTGGTTTCAGGGTTTATCTGCTCGTTTTGGGGTGTTGCGGCTTGAATTTTCTTTTCGTTAGTTGGTGTTGTATTTTCTGTATTGGTGGGTGTTATGTCCTTTTCTTTTTGTTTTTGAACACTTTGGACGTTTGCTGTTTTTTGTTGCGATTCTCGATTGTTCGAGTATAGCTCGTGAGGTTCCGATTTGATTCTGAGCCGCTCGCTCGCTCGAGTTGGTGACCTGAATGTTTTACTTGACTTCCCACTAAATGGTGCAAGTCCACTCATTTAAATCATTTGATTAGTTGATTTCCCATTGATTATTTGGGATTTTGTGTTTTTTTTTTTTTTTTTTGGAACAAGAGGAAGTTTTGCGAATGTGGATTTGAGCGGAAGGGTTTTTCGACCTCGGGGGGGAACTTTATTTTACTTTGTGAGGGGAATTCAACCAAAAGGAAAGCGACTGAGTGTGTGATTGATGGGTAAGGGTTTGCGATGAGAGGTTTTCGACCTTGTGATTTGATTTATTTGAATGTTCGCGTGAATCTTAAAATTTATGTCGCTACAGATACGAACTCTACAGCGCCAATATTATATTTGATTGTGTCTTATTATATTTGATGTGTGATATGTATAAACCAATGTTATATCTGTGATTTATTTTGTACATGACTCAGTATTATAACTTATGTATTGTTGTTACGAATGAATATAGTATTCATGGATCGCAACAGCCCATTTCTCCATATCAGAATAACACATTTTTTTTATTATTTGTAGTACAACAATCTACTAGGCAATTAGTCAAAAGCTTTTGATGCTTATGATCTAGCTTTTTTTCTCTACATAGTGGGATATGATATTTTGGACATTAATACTACTATGTAAGATTAATTTTATGTCGTAGCTGGCTGGTTCGTTCAATGGCATAGACGATCGATCTAGAGATTGACGATCGCTACACATTGCGCTGCTAATGGTTTCAAGCCAATTCAAAAATGTTTGCACTGGTTCGCTTGATGAGGTATTTAATGAATTCACGGATGTTCTACAACATCAAAAGGACAGATTTTATGCTAAATATTATCTTTTTTGTACAATTTTATAATATTATTTTACTTACTCGTTCCATTTTTAGTTCCTCTAATTTTTGTTTGATTATGGATCGTTGCCCGAAAAAACTATTGTCCAACTTATTAAATATTTCATTAATATCCTCATTCGACGTAGATTCTATACATGCTATAGTATCATAATCGCATTCTTTTAACACAGCACAAGTCTCTTCTTTGACACACCATGACTTAAAAATTGTTTGGACTTCACTAATTTCATTAGCATCAAAATGAATGATGTCACTAAACAAAAATTTCCCTCTAAAATTTCCACCACGTTATCCTTAACAATTGTAATTTTATCATCACTATTTATATTTACACTTTCAATTTCTAAGTTTCATTGTCCGAATTTTCAATTTTTATGAAATTTTAAGAAAAAAAATAAGTGCAATGTTAACTATTGCATCAGAACAAAAGAAATGATCACGCAATATATCTTGCTCGTTTTGTCATGAAAGCACAAACCAGAGTTTAACTATATATCACGTTAAATTTACGGGTTCACTTGTAAATGTTGGCATTTCTTCTCAGCGGATTCTAAATATATTCTCTCTTAAGAGAAGCATCTCTATTATCTACTCCGACAATTTTACGTGAACTACCCCACTTTTAATTAAGAAAATAAAATATTAAAAAATAATAGGAAATCACATTATTTGCCGAATATTAATGTGGAATCTCTACAGTTTGATTTACGTGCCGATATTTTTAAAATAACGTGAGTTTTTTTCTGTGTGTACAACGTGAGATTTGAACTGGGGCCACTAGACTGTAATATTTAATAATAATTTATTGTTCTATTACAAACAATATAAATAATAAAGTATTCAATATAAGTAGTTATTGCTTAATTTAATACTAAAACTAACCAATATTTTCTTTTTTTTTGAAAATTCTCTTTTTAAAAAATTTTAAAATAACCCAATTCGTTGAAACGATAATTTATAGTATCATCAACCAATTTTGCTACATTACTCAACTCAGAAAACGATAATTTATTTTATTTCTAAAAATTACACGATATAAAAAAATTATTAATTTCTTTGCTATACTCATTATCAGAAATAGAAGTCAGATTTTAATACTCCGCTCTACAATGGTTCATTTTGCAATTATTTTAATATTGGGGCTTCCTGTAATTGTTGGTATAATTTGCTGTGCATTTACCCACGTGTATTTATGTATGATGTATAGATCAATCAGCTTTTCTATGATGTTCCTAATATTCTTTGATATTTTTTTTGCCATCAACATCCGTTTTCAAAAAAAGAATCTAGAATAATACATATACACGGTTATCACAATTTTATTCAATATATTTCAGTTGAGCCTAAACAAAACCATTCTGCATACGGTTTATTGACCAACTATGTACTCGTTAAATCTAACCACAGCGGCTACCGTAAGTAACGGTAATGGAGGGACGACAAAAGACGAGTCTTTCTCTAATCTGCTGTTTGAGTTTTTTCTGATGAAACTAAGAAATTCTGGCAAAATTTTGCACAGTTTTCTCCATTTCACAAGTTTTTTCTATAATTTCATGCGTTAGTTAAGTTGGCAATTACATTATTTTCGGCGGGAACATCTCGTATTTCCACAGTCACTACAGTTGCATTGCAGCGAACGATCGACACATTCCAGAATTAGTTTATCGATTTGAAAATTATTTGTAGCTGCAGGCTCCATATTGTGCAAATAATCTACTTCTATTAACTTAACATTTACCGTATTGTTTTCCGAATTATTTTGATTTTCATGTTCATTCTCCTCAAACGTTACATTATTAAACTCGTCGTTTAAATCGATACTTTTTTGTTTTCGGTTTCTTAAATTTTCTGCAGCTGCCTCGGATTCAGAGTTTGAAAATCTTTCGTAAACCCTTTCTCGTCTTTTGGCTTCACTGATAATGCCTAGAAATTCAATTTAGAGTTACTAACTTTGGCTTAATTCCTCACAATATTTATAAATTTTCACAATTTTAATTAATAAAAAAAACCCAAACAAATAAGGCAAAAAATATCGGAAGCATCCATTTACTTTCAAATATAAATCACATCTGCAACGCAATCGCAACGCGAAATTGTACAACGATTTTTTTATATTTGACAAACATTTTATAATATACCATTCAGGAAAGCGGCCTAGGAGCCGGTTTCCCATATAGTGTATTATAAAATGTAGGCATGCTCTTGCAACTTAAGATGGTGCAATAGTAGCTTACATTTGAAATACTCAAAACACGACTAAGGCGATGCCTTTGGCTGTAATTTTTAAATTCATTTAACAAAGAAAACAACAACATGTTGTGAGATGCAGGTGCACAATGTACTATGACCAATTTCCTAAATACATATAATATATCGGCTGTTTAACCTTCACATTCACGATATTTACCCGGGTGAAGTAGACATTTTTAGTTTCCAGTATCTCGGTTAATTTTGAAGTAAATTCAAACCCGTTTCGACTCACTTACCAAATTTTTCTATTTTAACTTAAAATTTGATAATTTTGTGAAAATTACATTATTATACAATCCAATTTACCAATTTTCACATTTTTCCAACCATGTTAACGATATTTACCTGGGTAAAGCTATTTTCCCGCATATATTTGTTAAGAAAATACGCACAATTTTATACATATTTTTGGTTTCTTTTATTTCATTGGAAATTTTTTCACATTTTATTATTCAACTTATCACAATTCAAATTCATAAGTGCAAAATAACCTAAAATATTATAATATATAACTAAAAACGAACTCAGTTCAGTTGCTCATATGGCAATCTTGGCACTCTGTTTGAGTTAGGCTTTGTGCCTGGCATATTGGTTTTAAACATCGAACACAAGCTCTTCTCGCAGATCTCTTTTTTTCCTCTCGGTAACACATAAAACACTGACCTTTATGTGTTAGTCGTCCCAATGAATCTCGATCGTCTTGCTGATCTGGAATGAAAGGAGCATTTGGTTCTCGTAATTCATCGATTTTAAAACCTAGGACACATTGTATTGAACTTCTGATAGCAAAATGTTGCACCACTCTTCGGTTTATTGCTCTCTTTTTTCTTACAAAAAACATTGCAAGTGGCCAACGGTTAGCTTTACGTTTCGTAGTATATTGTGACAACATTTTCTTCGTTGTATCCACTGCCAATTTAGTGGCGTTGTAATACAAGATTATATCCGGTTTTTGCTTCGATCCAGAAACACTATTATCACTGTGGTGCGTTGATAATAATATCCCCGATTTGTTGGGTTTCGGAACATATGATCTTTGTTCATACTGCTTTTTCGCCAAACCCAAAAGTGCTAGACAAAATCTCCCTGGTTATCGTTGCTTTAAAATCTTCTGGAATACAGCTTTTGTTTCTTTCATAGTTCCTGCGATTGAAAGATTCCATTATTCCAGTAAACCTTTAGCTAGTCGCGGGGAAGTTAAGAAATTGGCAGTAGTCACATTGCGGCCACTATATTTATGGGGCGCTGTAAGCTCTTGGACAATCCGTTCTCCTTGATTTTTCTCTCATAGATTGCCTATTTTCCTGTATAAATTTGCCCGTTTAACGGATAAGCAGTTTCCGAATCACAAGCCCATCATATTTTTATACCGTACTTCGCGGGTTTAGAAGGAATGTGTTGTAAATTTGAGTCAGTATATCAAAAATTTCGCTTATGGGTGCTGCGTTTCCATCCGCATCTGTCGACTAGCATCAAAATAAATCGAATGAACCGAGTTATGTTGTAGAAACACCGAACAGACATTGTAGCTCGATATAAGGGATAAGCGTTTTTCTTCCACAGGTGCGTCACTGGTTCATAATTTGATTTATGAGTTCCAATTACAATTAGAATTTCAATATACGCTAGTAGTTCTTCTTCATGGACAGATTCCCAGACAAGTGGTTTTTATCAGGGTTAGCTTCGTTATATTTGTTGTGTTCCTGGTTGGTCTTTCTATTTGCATGTCTACAAATTATTCATTAACATTACAATTAGATTTGCACCGCACGCCACATGTCGAGCTCATTCTTCATGGGATGTGCAGTTCATTAAGATTCTAATTATGGCCTTTACCATGTCACGGGTTTTCCGTTTTATCCAGCTTAGCGATTTTGTGCACATACAATGATTTCTCACTGCCTCGCTTTGTCCCTTTCTTATTTTCATAACTGTAATGAGTTATGGGTTGTGCAAAAGCCGCTTGCGATGTACGGATCAATTATTGCAAACCAAAGTTTGTTCAACACCAACAGAACTAAAATGTAATATGTACAATGTAATTTAAATTTAATTAAAAACATAAAATTATGCAATTTGAAGAAAAAAGAAAAAAATTATAGTCTGCATCGGCTTGTAAAATATCTCTGTTAGAGTTGGGCCCCATAAACTGCGATTCTCGAATAACATTAGTAGAAAACAATCCGGATCAGCTGTATGAATTCTACATTGATAAAGATGGAACAAAATGGAGACAAAATCGGCCAAATTTGAATCATTTATCTGCGCAGACAAATGATTCAAATTTCGCCGATTTTTTCTCCATTTTCTTCCATCTTTATCAATGTAGAATTCATTCAGCAGATCCAGATTTTTTTCTACACCGCTATCTGTATTATCAATATCACCAACGCAAAGGTTTTCATCGTCAGCGTCTGAGTCAGTGTTGTCGTTTATTTCAGGATTAATGTTATTCACTTCCACATCTGACTCCTCACCATCATTTATAGGCAAATAATCGGGATCAATATCATCATCGTCAAATAAGTCAATATCATCTTCCGAATGGAAGTCTAAATGATCTAAAACACTTCATATCCCAGCAAACGTAGAAGTAGTTCCAGAACTAGTGCAAAAGTAGTGAAAAAAAGTACTTGTTTTCTTGTGAAAAAAGATAGGACGTCGGGAAAAAATTCACCAGTTTTATAAAAAAATTTGTAGTGGTTTCTCTTTTACTCTTATTACTTAAGAAATCATGCTGCCTCTTTTACACTATTGACCTATTCCATATATTAAAAGTACTTTAAAACTACTTCTTCGAAACTACTTAAAAATAACTTCTTTGGAAGTATTTTTAAAGTAGTTTTTTGAAAGTAATTTAATAGTACTTTTATGTCAGTACTTTTGTAGTGGTTCTGGAATTTCATTTCATTAAATAAAACGCAACAAATTTATTAAATAAATTATATATTTGTTAGAAAATTCAGAGTTAGAGTTAATTTAAAATTATAATTAATAATATATATATATATTATTCATAAGATGAAATTCATCGGGTCGAAAACGTTACCGATGGTTTGCAATCACATAAGTTAAATTCTAAGTGTATCACAGAAACTCAGAACTTATATAGTATTTTATAAAGCATTTTATAAATATTATACATATGTAAGCAATGTATATAAAATTTATAAATTAATTAAAATTCATTTCTTTTAATTATTATCAGTAAATTCAAGGTACTATGTAGTGTATTTAAATATATGTAATCCATTTTATATACGAATACATGCAATCCATTTTATATATCTACATATATTATAACTATTTTTTATTTTTAAAAAATCGGTTGTGTGCATGTTGAATGCATACCCGTATTTCTTTTTCGAAATTTTGTTTGCCCAGTAGGCCACCGCATGCATCTAAGGAAATAAATATTGTTAGTTAATGAGAATTTAATTTAATTATTGATTTTTCTAACCGAACAAAACAGTGCTAAAAAGCTTTAACGAATTCAAAGACCTTTTCCCGGCCTTTCCCTTTAAATTGAATTCATGGTAAAGGTCATCTGATGCTAATAAACGAAACACACTTTCCAATGAAGATGAACCCTTTAATTTTCTAAGAAAAGTAACCTTTTAAAACAGTAAGCTTGTTATTTTACATACTTATTGTTAACATGATTATAACAATATAAGTTACTAATTTTGTTGCATATTCGACATCTCCTAACGGAAGTTCCACCTCACTTAATTCTGGTATGGTTTTAATAGGAAAGATTGTCTCAAATTCAATTGCGTTTTGTTCGTCTTCATCAATGGCTTTTCCAAGTGATTTGCTAATTTTTTTGGCATACACGAGAGTCTCCATAAGCATTTTGTTTTGAGCATTCCGATGAATCTGGTTTTCCTTTTCGTATTTGTCAAATTTATCGGTTAGTAAAAAAATTTTGTTTGAAATTTCTTTCAACTTGCACGATAAATTTTCTAAAATATTTAAAGTAAACTGTTGTCAGTTTTATTTCTTGAATTTACATTTTATTAAACTAAAAATATACCTGTTAAATTTTCGTTTTCTAGCGTTTCTTGAGGAATTTCATTTCCATGTGTAGTTTCACTTAAGAAGCCAGTATTCGTAGATCTTGATGAAATCGATGTTTGTGTAAAAAACGGAGTTATTTCTAATCCAATAAGCTTATCTGTAGCAAATGGATTATCTTTTTCAGTGTTTAATTTTTTTGTGCTGTAGTACTGAAATCTTTTTTTGGGTGAAAATAGTATTTCGCTATCTACAACGCTGTCCGTACTGGAAATTGACTCATCATTAATTCTTTGTGCGTTTTCTGTAGACGTAATGAATCCTAGTGAAATATTTTGGCTATTCAATGTGTTTTGGTAGTTGTCGATGACTGGAGATAAAGGAATATCTGTTAAAATAAAAATGAATTTATTAAATAATCTATAAAGTGTTAAGACGTTATAAATATTTTATGTACTGTTTGTATTTTTATCGACCATTTTTACTTGGTTGCTGGCTCAGACTATCTGGAAATATAATATTCACATTGATTATTAATACGAAAATTTCATAAATGAATGGTGCAAAATTGGTATTAGAATATATCCCTCATCTACTGGTACACAAAAATATTTATATAATATTTCTTTCATATAAAAGGTTTGTAGATCTGGTTGAATACTGTGGCCTAGTAGAAGAATTGAAGAATTAACCGGTTCATTAAAATAGTCTGAACTTTCATTGAAAACATGCCCAGTCACAGTTTTTTCTCCTGCAACCGAGCCAAATCCAACAACCTTAACTATTTTTCTATTGGTTGTCAAACAATAAGAATCATTTCCAATTTCATTCGAAATATGAAATTTATTAAATTTTGTTAACTTGGAACTTGTGTTAGACCCTTTGATTTCTTCTATTCGTCTGTATATTTGTTGTAGTATTTTATTTGGTTTTCTAATAATTCGTTTTAAAAACTGCATGAAGTTTTCAAATTTGTATGCAGAAAACGAATCTAATGACCCAAATTGTTTCACACATTGCGGTAATGTAGGAGAGCATGGACATTAACGCTTACTTTTTCTTCTCCGTATATTGTCGGAAATATTTTGACAAACTGTTGAATCATGGCTAAGGCTACATTGGCATTTTCTCTGCTACTTTTGGGATCCGATAATAATCTTACAGCGCAATGCAATAATAAAAAATGTTGATATATTTGATCGTTGACTGTATCTTTTAAAAATATAATGCCGGTATAAAGTAGAAACTGTCTGAATTCCGTCACTTTCCATAACGCTAAATCCTCGAACGTTCTACAACTTCGACCAAATTCAGATGGAGTAAGCGCAGAACACAATTTCAATCTTGTGTTAATTGCATCGAGATTTATTTTAATACCCGCAATTTTGTTCTTGGAAATAAGCCCCAACATTTTTTTTACAACTCCCAAATCAATGGGATCGATTGGAAATTGGGATACCATGCCAATATCAATTGATTCTAAAATATTTTCGTTAAGCAAAAAATTTCTGTGGTGGTAATGCTGGTCTCTTCTAACGCTGTAAGATACATCAGTTCGTTCATCTCTAATTTCGGTTTCAAAAACTACTCTTCTCTTAGCATATCTTCCTATTTGGCAACATTTTGGGCAGCTATTTTTGCCTGTGTGATATTGAGTAGAAGTAACAAATGCCCTAGCTGGGCTGTCACAAACAAATAGTCTAATGTTGAATTTCCGAACTGTCCCCGACTGCGTAATTTTGATACCATTTTGAATGAGAAATTCCGTTTCCTGTACGAAAGACTTTAAAAAGCCATTAACTGAGTGAGGTTTTTCGAAGCCTGAATAGCATCGAATTAGAAATGGCGATTCATTTAGAAATTCAGAAAAACTTCCAATTATTGGCCATAATACACGTCGGGAACTTTTGAACACTTGTAGTCCATCAATACCAACGTCAATTAAGATTGGGTCTTTAATAACATTGACATTAATAACATTAGTTTTGGTTTTGAGCAGTTGTCTTGCTGTTAATGGTAAGTTTCTTATACCAGAATCATTTAGAACTTTTAGTAAATCGTCTAAATGATTATGAGGAATTTTGTTCCTTATGTTGTACTTTAGTATGTGTTAATGTTGTACTTTATTTGTTGTACTGATCAAATGTTGTACATAGCGTACATATTAATATTAGTAGTAGTAATTATATTATAGCTTTAAGTATGCGAGTCTTAATATAATATAATAAAAATTGATATAATATAATAAAAATGTAATTAAATTGTAGCGTTAAGCTCTTACCTGATTACACTTATACTTGTAGAGTTGATGAATGTTACATAAAAACACAATTAACTTATTGGATTGATTACTTGTGATTTATAGTTTTATTAACAATTTAGATTTTGATACAATAATAACTTGAACAAGGGTGATACAACGATACAATAATAACTTGATAATTAACTTGAACTTATTAAAATTTTGATTTTGACTTATTAAATTTTGAATTTCATTACACACAAAGTAAATATAAATTTCATATATAATTCACACCACTTAGATTTTACTTGAGCTGATTAAAAAAATTTAATGCAGAGACACTATTTCTTGATTGATCACTTTTTCTGATTTGACTAAAACACTATTTCTTGATTGATCTTTGATTTGACTAAAAACATACACTATTTCTTGATTGATCTTTGATTTGACTAAAAACATACACTATTTCTTGATTGATCTTTGATTTGACTAAAAACATACACTATTTCTTGATTGATCACTTTTTCTGATTTGACTAAAGAACAATTTGTGTTTGACTTTTTGGCTTGACTAAAAAAATTGTGTTTGACTTTTTGGCTTATATACTATTTTTAGTTTCCTAATTTTTTGTTTTTGTTTTGGAAAATGGTGTCGAGTGGAAGTTTTCCACTCGTAAAATTATTAAACAAAAATGCTTATCAATAGTAATTTTTGGGTTGAAAATATTTAATTGGATTTTGGGTCATAACATTTATTTTAATTTTTATTTTAATTTCCGTGAAATTGCATTTTGGTTTTAATTTAGTTGTTCTAATTAATTTTGTAGTTTTGTTTTTTTTTTGATGTGCACGTGTTTTTGGTGAGAACATTTTAGATTTTTGTGTGGGAAAGTTTTCCATGTTGTTTTTTATGTTTTTAATGGGATGTATTTTATATTTTATGATTCTACAACACCTTCCCTGTTTGATGAGCTAAAATTTTGAGGCTGTTGAGGAAATTTTAGTTAACGTGATATATGTGTATATGGTTTGTTGTTCATCATATTGGTCTGTTGGTTTTGGAGTTTGTTTCGCGTTTGTGTCTGTTCCGTTTCTGAAGCTGTCATTGTTCCATCCAATTTTGGTGTTATATATTGATTTCTGCTTCTAGTTAAGTTACTTCACGTTTCTGTTGTTGCTAGAGTTTGATTTCAGCTGTAGTTCCGTATGTTTTCGTCGTGTGTTGCAGGTTATTGTTCTCGTTTGCCATGTGTGGAGTCTTATTTGATTGTGTCGTATTTCTTGTGAAATGTTTGTTTTGGTATGTCCTTGTGTCGCGTGCTGTTGTATATATTTTTTTGTATACACTGACCTACGGTATTATTGTTTGTTTACATATATCATATTACGTTTTCTTTTAGCCTTGAACGAATTTTATTTTGAATGAGTGCGATTTTGTATTGTATTATCTTTTTCTTTTCTTTTGTTTTGCAATTTCATGTTTTGTTTGTAAAAAAAAAATTTTTTTGTGGTGTCATGTTATTTGTGAAAGAATTTAATTTAAATAAAATTGTAATTGTGTGTGTGTAATTATGGTGAGGCCATTTTTGTTTTTTCTTATATAATATTTTTATTTATGTGTGTGTTTTTCTTTTGTATGGTATGTTAATAAATTTTACTGTGAAAATATTTTTTGTTTTACTTTTATGAATTGAATTTCTTTTTTTTTTTTTTTTTGTGTATGCATGAAATAAGTGATTTTCGTGTATGTTGGGTTCATACTCAGTATTTAAATTCATGTGTATGTTTTCTTAATATTTATGTGATTAAAAGAGGTTTTTTTTTGTTGTTGTTATTTTCTTGTGTGCTTAATGTCTATAGAAATTCTTACTTGTTTTATATTCTAATATAGTAAAATTTTGTTATTTTCTTATATTTAGTCTCTAATTTCTTAATTTGTTAATAATTTTAGGTTTTTTGTTCCTTTTGAAGATTGTACTTATGCTAGGTTTATAATTGGTAAAAAAAATTCTTTTAAAATTATGGTTAATTGCTTGCCTAATGGTTTCGTGTTCATAGTTTGTTCTTCCCTGAGTGTTAGTTTTGGTGTGGGTTCATTGAAGAAAAAACTATTTGTTTTTGAGATGTGTTTAGAATTCGTCCATCTCTAATTTTTTCATTTTATTTTCGTCCCATGTTGGCCATGGATACGCGGGTATTTTATTTCTCGCGAGCCAATTGTATTTTCTTAAGTTTAGTTTTTCCGCTGCTTCAGCCTTTTTCTTTTCTTCTGGATATTTCAGGTGATACCAGGTAGTGACGTGTTCTGGCAGTATGGTTGTGGTTGTTATTTTTTTTTGCGTTTTGCGGGGGTTGTTTTTCCTCATTTTTCTTGACTCTTCGTCTCTCTTGTTTTGGAGGTGTTGGATCATTGCGAGATGGGCTTCGGGGAAATTTGACATGGTGTTGCTGGATATTGGGGTTAAAGAAATTTGTTTTAGTATTTATATAATTCTTAAATTTTGGTTATTTGAGTTCGTATCTTGTTTGTCCGTTTCTTTTGTGTCATGGTCTTTGTCTATGTTAATTTCTGTCAAGTTCCCTGTATTTCTGTTTTTCGCGGTTTTGTATTTGCAGAGTATTAGAAATGATACTGTTATTGTTATACTTATGCTGATGATGGTTATTACTATTCCTGACGAGTGGTTGAGTTTGTTTTTGTTCATCTGTGTAGCTATCTCTTCTGCTGTATTTTTTAGTTCATTTATTTTGCGTGCTTCTGTGCTCAGTTGTCTGTTGTATTCGTTGTGGTTGCTTATTTTAATTTGTTCTATATTTTCTGTGTCGTTGTGGTGTCGTAAGTGTTTCAATGAAGCCTCTACATCGTTTGTTGGTACTTCTGTTTGTTGTTGGTGTTCAATTTTTATTGTTTTAGGGTTTCCTTCTATTTGTATAATAAAGTGTTCTGTGATTATTTTACATGTGTCAAGAAATGTAATTGTTCCTTGATCTATTAACTGTACAGTTTCTGTAATATTTTTACATCGTATTATCATGGTTAGATTTTTAATTGCTGAATACAGCCAAGTGTTTGAATTGTCCATTTTCGTGATTTTTTATGTTGCTTTGACAGGTAATATTTTGCATTGATTAGTTACAATTTGAGGGTGGAGAAGTAAGTTTGGTAAGCAAAGAGAGTTTTGGATTGTGTTGATTGGTTGTGTCAGTTGGCAAATTTTTATATTTCCGTCTAAAGTATCTATTATGTTTTGGCATGTGGAAATTTCTGTTAAGTGTAAGTCTATGGATTTGCTTTTATCGTTGTTTATTGCTAAGTAGTCTGTGTCTGTAATGTACATCGAGTGTCCGTTCTGTGTTTTAAAGGGTATTACATATGGTTTGTATATTGTATATTCTTCGTTTGGCAATATGGGTATTGTGATTTTTGCTATGATTTTTCTATCAATTTCGATATGATTGATTTTAACTATTTGTCTTAAGTTATTGTGTATTTTCATTACTTTGTTTGTTTCTTGGTAATTTGTGTTTACTACTTGCATGATTTTACTAGCAGGTATTATTAGTGGGTGTAAGATTTTATTTTCTAAGGCTGTTATGATTTCTGTTGTGTCATCTTGGAGTCTAGTTATGTGAAGACATTGTACCAGTATAAGGGATGATAATTCTGTTATTTCTGTGTTTAACTTCTGTTTGCGTTCGATGTATTTGTTCTGGTCATTTGATTTTTGTATTAATTTGTTCAATTTTTGTTCGATTTCTAGTGTTTCATTTTGTAATTGTATGATCGGTCTGGATATAAGTGTCAAAATTTGATTGTAGTAATGCTATTTGCTGGTTTTCTAAATTTAATAGTTTTGTTTGTCCGTTGTTGAGTGTTGTCAAATCTTCGTATATTTTAGATGAGTCTTCAGCGTCCATAGTTCCGAAGATAAATTTGCTAATTTTTCCTCCTATATCTATTAAGCCTCGTTTCTGTTTCCCCTACATTTCTTTTAACTTGTTATCTTGTCTCTCGATTTGTCCTATGTGCCATTTTAGTTCTCGTCTAAAAGGTTTACATATGTTTTCTGGATTTTGTTCTAATATTTCGTCGCATTGCATTTGCGGAAGCCTGTAGCGTTGGACGTGGATGGGTTTGGAGTTCGTATACAGGTTTATGTTGTGTTGGACGCCTTTTACGGTGGTCAATTTGTCTCCTTCCAAGAAGAAAATGTCTTGGTACTGTAGGCATAGTTCTAATATCGTCATGTTTTCTTCTGTATTGTTGTCTGTGTTTAGGTTTGCTGAGACTATCTGTGCTATCTGTTCTTTTCTACTGTCGGGTTTCTTTGTAATGTGTTGGTATTGTGGTTCTTCTGTTATTGGTTCTATTTCTGGCTTTATGTTTATCAATTGTATGTCTTCAGTTAATGTATTTGCGATTAGTATTTTAGCTTTGTAGTTCGTCGGTTGGATTAGTAAGTGGGGTATGAAAATGCCTGGTTGAATTTCTTTGGCTGAGCAGATTGAGAGTTGGTTTGTGGGGGTTGTAATTTGTACAATCGTCTCGCTTCTTTTAGTTAGCGATATTTTATTATTTAACTTGTTTGAAAAGGGTATGACGTGACGTTGTAGTTTTATAGTACTTGTGCTGTATGAAATATCTACTTGGAACTTGTCGAAAAAGTCTCGGCCTAGTATTCCATTTTCGGTAATTGGGAAATCATTTGAGACGACGTGGAATTTGTGTGAGATGTGGTAGCTATTGCTAAGTTGTAGACTAAGGTTTAGGGATCCAAGTGTTTTGATTGAGCCGGTGCCTATTCCTGCTAATGTTATAGTATCGTTTTGGTCAATCTGTAATTTATCGATAAAGTTTTTTTTGATTATACACAAGTCGGCTCCTGAATCGATTAACAGGTGTACTTTGTGTTTGTTTATGATGGGTGAGATGGTATCGCGAGTCAGATTGTCGTTTGTTGCTAGATTCACTGTGTACTGAGTGTTTGGGTATAATAGTTGTTGTAGTATGTCTGATTCTGTTTCGTCGAGATCTAAGATATTATGTGTGAGTGGTTTTGTCAATTTAGGGATTGGATTAGGTAGGGTAGGAGTGATTTTATTTTCTGGAGAGCTTGGTATTTGTGTGGGGTTGCTGTTACTTTTGTGTTTTGTTATTATTTGAGATAAGTCATGTGTTTTTTGTAACAAGTTTTGTTTTAGTTCAGATGAGAGTTTTCGTGTGTTAGTTTCAAGTGTGTTCTGTATTTTTGAGATTGTTTTGCATGTTAATTTTTTGAATAGTGAGATTTTGTCGGTGAATTTGTTTTGTTCTGGATTGGTGTTGTCAGTTCTGTTCTGAGTTTTATTTGTTTGTGAGTTCGTAATTGTTAAGTTTATGTTTTGCACCGGGGTTGTAGCGGCGGCTTTTGTTTGTTGAGTGGTTGTTTGTGGAGTCAAGTTTTGCACCGAAATTGTAGCGGTGGCTTTTGGTTGATGATTAACTGTTTGTAAGTTTGAGTTGTGCGTCGGCATTGTAGCGACGGTTTGTAATTGTTGATTGTTTGTGTGTGAGTTTAAATTGTGCGTCGGCGTTGGAGCGACGGCTTTTGATTGATGGTTGATTGTTTGTGGGTTGAAGTTGTGCGTCGGCGTTGTAGCGACGGCTTGTGTTTGTTGATTATTTGCGTGTGAGTTTAAGTTGTGCGTCGGCGTTGTAGCGACGGCTTTTGTTTGTGGGTTTTGCGCCGGAATTGTAGCGGCGGCTTGTATTTGTTGAGTTTGCGCCGGAATTGTAGCGGCGGCTTGTATTCTGTGGTTAATTGTTTGTATTTGATAATTTAAGTTATGAGCGCTGGGGCTCGTGTGTTCGTTGTTTGGATTTGGTGTAATTGTTTGTGAGTTAGTGTGATCATTTGAGAGAAAATTTTTTAGATAGGTTTCTGGGATAGTACCCATTTGGAGAGTGTGTCCGTGGTCGTTTTTTGATGCTGTTGATTGTATTAAATATGTTTGTATTGGATCCGAGGTCAGTGGCTCTCCTATGGCTGATCGGATCCGTTGGAGTTTTCCGGTTGCGTTTGTTGTGTTAAATCATGTTGATTTTGTGGTTGTTGCGGGAATATCATATTTATTCTCATTTTGTTGAATGTGTCAGTCAACGTGTTGGTATCAGGCGGTGTGTGATTGTTTTGATTGATCCGTTGATTTGGCTGTCTGTTGAAGAATTTATTGCGGCATTCTTCAAAGGTGTGTCAAATGACGAAAATGTAAAACAGTTTACACAAGTCAAATTTACATACTCAGTTTTCTTACTACTCTTAAATCAAATTCTCCAAAAAATTTAACTCAGCCTGTAAACTTATTTACAGCAGTATTCAGCAATGTAAAAGAACTGTCAAAACACACAATTCTTTATAGAAGAAAATTTTTGGTGTTTCAATATTTATATGTGTTCTAAATAAATTATAAAAACAAAATAAAATTATAATAGAAATATAAAATATTAAATATAATATAAAAATTAAAAATTTGTGATATAACCACACAAATATGATACGTGCCTTTATAATTAACGAAATAGAGGAAAATTTAAGAGTTAAAAAAATGAGAATAACTCGGTTGAGATTACGGGATAAGGCAAATCCGTTCAACATATCTTCTGACTGTTTCGAAAGTTTTTACAGGCTACCGAAACATTTGGTTTTTAACTTAATAGACTTACTGGAGCCATCATTTCTTGTCTCGCAAAGACGGACAGCGATTCCTGTCCATATTCAAGTTTTGTCGTCTCTGAGTGTGGTAGCAAATGGTATGTGTTTTTGTAAATTATAAATTTAAGATTAACTTTATTGATCGTGTTCTTCAACAGGCGGGTATCAGAAAAATGTCGGTAATGATTTTTTATTAGCACTTTCGCAAACAACGGTGTCGAGATGCAATGAAGCTGTATCAAAAGCAATCGATGATAATTTAAGTGCACGGTACATACGATTTCCTCAAAATGAAAGTGAAATTAATTATGTTAAGAGGGTCTAAGTTTTCATTATTGATTTCACATTTAGCTAAATTAAGTTTTGGGTTTATTCTAAATTAATAGATATTAATAATTATTTCAGGTTTTCTGATAAATTTGGATTTCCTGGCATAATTGGTGCAATTGATTGTACGCACATCGCGATTCAGAAGCCGAATAAAGACGTTGAGCACGCGTATTTTAGCGGAAGAAAAAAAATGCACACGAAAAATGTTCAAATTGTAAATATACAAATGTGAAGCTAGACAAATGTAAAATTTCGACCAACATTAATATTTCGGCTGCAATGTTAATATCATGGTATTTATTATTCCGATAAATCAACATCGTTGGTCGAGCTTTTTCAACTGACGGCTCTGTGGTTATTGTAATTTGCGGTGCAACAAATACTAAGAATTGTTTGAAATTTATTTCTAGATATGTGATAACAATTTAAAAATTTTAAATACTAATGCTAGATATGGAGGGACCGGACCGCACACGATTCATACGTGTTCGCGAATAGCCAGGTTAAGTCACATCTAATTAATATGTACGAAAACGGGGACACAAATACGTGGTTAATAGGTCAATATTTTAATAAATTAACGCGCTCCCCATTTCTTATATTAGCATTTATTTCGTTTTAGGTGATAGTGGATACGAACAACGACCGTGGTTGATGACACCGATAAGACGCCCTGCCAATGAGTACGAGGAGCGTTTCAATGCAGTTCATCGATCTGCCCGGAATTGTATTGAACGGTGTATTGGTGTTCTTAAAGGGCGATTTCGAATTTTGGGCAAGGATAGAATACTTCGCTATTCTGCTCAAAAATGTGGTACGATAATTAACGCTTGTGCCGTGCTTCACAATATCATGGTGGAAGCAAACGTACCTATAAACGACAACGATATTGGAAGTGAGATGACCGATGAAGAAATAATTATAGAAGATGATGGGTTGGTTGAACCGCACACATATTTTTTGGAAAGGGGTGTGATATCGAGGAACAGGATAATTGAAGCATATTTTCACTAAGAATGTTTTCAATATTATTTGTATCCAGTAATATTATATTTCAAGAAAATAAAATAAAATATTTAATCACATTTGTTATTATTATAATTTAATTAGAAACAACACCGTCCGTTCTAGGAATTAAGTTCTGCCCGATTAGCTCTAATGCCGCAGCCTTGCGCGTTTCAATTGCTAGCCTTTGAGTTTCAATTTCTTTCTTAAACTGGAATTTCTCTTTCTCAAAATCGAGCTTTTCCTTTTCAAATTTCAAATACGCATCCAATTTTTGTTGCGTTTCCTTGAACGGTGTTCTTGAATTAATCCGCCTTTTTGGTCGGTTTATCACTTGTTGACTTACGGTTGGAACTTCTATAGAATAGGATATCTCAGCATTTAAATCTTCCGATTCTGTAACGGAATATATCTGCTTGCGGATACAATATATCTCTAAATGAAACGGTCTGCAACATTTTTTAGTAGATGTTCAATATTTGTTATTGTGTGTGATATTGAAATTTAAATACTTACAGGTATATTCAAGCACCTCTCTTGAGTTTCGCCATCGCCGTCCACGACGTCAGGTGTAATTATGGAGATTACTTTTCTATCCAAATCTTCCAACTGCGATTTAAAATACGGCAAACCATTTATTCCGGTTTCTTGTAATTTGCGTTTCTCTTCCGCAGCTTTGGATTTGACATGTCGTCTATAAAATAACTTTTAAAGAATTTCTATATACTTAATAACCAATATAAATATTTACTTTAGGTCCCGCCAGTATTGTTTCCACTATTCGCTCGTTTTTTTGGCCCCACCCAATGCATTGAGTTGATTTGTAAGCTCGTCCCACTTTTCTTGTAGTACAATTACCCCACAATCGCCTTCAAATCTATGACAATGATAATATATATATGGAACGAAGTTCTCAATTTAAATTACATCACTAAAAATACGTACCTTTCATGAGAAAAATTAATATTTTCCTCCATAAACCCAACTAAGAATTTTTTTTGCTGTTTGGAGCCCCGTTTCCCTCGCGATTGAACATTTCTAAATCACAGAAATATTTTATGGTTAGAATACTTTTTTTTTGTAAGGAATATTATTTAAACCTTAAATTAAATTGTAAATGATTATATATATATATAATAACATTTTTACTTACTTTATATTAAATTCCATTGTAGGACGTGTGAATAAAATAATTTTTCGTTCCGGTCGTAAATCATATTATATCCACAATATAATATAATAAAGTACTTCTATGTACGAGTATTCATTCCATGAAGTGTTGTTTTTGTTGTTTCTGCATTATGCGGTCTATTCGGGTAACTCAAAAGGTTTTAATCTCTTGAGTCTTCTTATGATACCCTCTTGATGAAGTAGTCTAGCCGCTTCGTCGTTAGGGTGTAGATAGAGCCTCTCCTGATGTTTTTGAGCACACTTCTTTATTTCGGTTGCGACTGTGTCCATTCCGAGGTCTCTATGAAGATCACTATTACGAGTGTACCACGGGGCGTTTACGATCCCTCTGAGAACTTTATTTTGAAATCGTTGGACTATCTGTTGATTGCTGGTTTTGGTACATCCCCATAGTTGAATGCCATATGTCCAGACCGGCTTCAGAACTTGTTTATAAAGCATAAGTTTATTATGAATGGATAACTGAGAGTTTCTTCCAATTAACCAGTACATTTTTCTATATTTTAATTGAAATTCATCTGCTTTCTTTTTCACGTGAACTTTCCACTTCAACTTTGCATCAAGATTCATTCCAAGGTGAGTCATTCCAAGGTGATTCATTCCAAGTACTTTATTATATTATATTATCAGAGTCAAACGCTGTTAGTCAAAAATGACTAGTTACTTTGTAAAATATTTTATTGCTATCGTAAATAAAATTTAAAAAAAAAAAAAAAAAAAAATATCCACAATAAAATCGATGTGTAAACTTTTGACGTTTCTGTAAACATGGCGGATTACATTTTATCTTGAAAAACTTTTAAAGAATGCGAAAAACGTAATAATTTTTCGTTTACACGTTTACACGTTTTCTTACGCTTAGAGAATTAGGGCACAGATAGATATACGAATTCTTTATTCTCCGTATTATTCACGTGCGCGCACTACATATAATAAAACAAAAAACTATGTTGCACTTCTTTGAACTGTTTCCGTAAAACTCAACACGCAACTAGCTAACAAACTAATTTATAGAGAAAGAGAGGAATTAATATTAAAACATAACCAAAAACTCAGTAAAATTATTTATAGTAAAAAAATTCCTTTTGAGGAGAGAAGAATAAACAAAAAGAGAGTTTAAGTTTGGGAGCCACGTAATCACTCGCGTAAATAAAAATTGTCATATTTAACGTCCCACATTATTATTTGGTCGTCAATTTAACTCAATACTTTAGTTATAATTTCTTCAAATTTATGAACAGAAAATGAAAAAATTTAATTCTTTTTCAATTTAAGTGCAATAGAAAGAGAGGCAAATATAAAAATATTTGTGATTTTCATATTTGCGTCTCGATTAAACTGAACGAAAGAAATTAAAAAATTGAATTTTATTTTTTCATACATATTTTCTGTTCATACAAAATAATTCTTTCCAAGTTTTATTCTCTTTGAGTACGCTATAAAAATGAATTAGGCAGTTAATCAAAGAGTAGTAGAGCAAATTTAAAACTCTTTTAGGAAATTTTAATGCAGAGCAATGCGTAAGATAGCTGGAAACTTCACGTCATGACTCGGTGACGCCCAAAGGGTTCAACTGTAGTCTTTAAATGCTTCATCATATTTGGAATTTTCTAGTTCAATATTTAAATGTTCGTTAGTTTAAAATTGCCCTTTGTTAGTTTAAAATTACGGTGGTAGATACAAATTTAACTTTTAATAATTTTGTTTTTGATCTTTCACGAGTTAAAGGGCGCTACACACCATCCAATTTGGTTGGACCGACGGTCGGCCCGATCAAATTGGATGTTGTCTACAGACGATCCAACTTACCATCCGATTTTTTGAATTTTGTTGTTGTTTCGTTTTTTTATTTGTTCGTCTTTCCTTGAGTTGTGGTGCGTTGTGGAAGTTTTAATTATTTAATATTTTATTTGAAATTAGATTTATATAAAATACATACATATTTAATAAAAAATTGGCAATACAACATCATTATAATGGTTTTGACGAGAAAACAAAAAGTTGGGGTGGCACTTTTAGTAACGTCACTAACAGTTAATACAAACAAAAGGAAATTATGGACCAAAAAGTGGTTGAAAGATAGAAAATAATATAACCATATGTTGCTGTTAAAACAATTAAATAGTGACGACTTTCGTAATTATTTAAGGATGGACTACGAAAGTTACGAAAGTACTTTTGTAAGCGGTTCTCATATTATCCAGCCTCTTCACTGTGGCGACCGTTGCTTCACTATATATTTTCTTATATTTATCAGTGAGAGTTTGAAGTGCTTTGCTTCGACCGTCTCGATTACTATGCAAACTACTCGAAGTATCCCACAAACAACTAAATTGTTTATATAAATCTAAGATTTCAATTAATATTTCCCTTTCCGTCATTATTAATACTTTTTTAGATAATTTTTGTTGAAAAGATCGTAATTGTAACACTATCAAATACAGAATTAAAATAAATTTATTTTTACTTCTACAAAATAACTGTACATACTCGTATTTACTCGTAAATGCATTAAAAAAACGAAATACGTACATAAAGAGAGAATACATAAATATCCTCTTTTTCTATAAAAAAAATTTAAAATTTTTTCATTTCTTTTCTGTTGTTTTGTTGTTTACCCTATGAAATTCATAACATAAATGATGAAATATCGTCCGACAAATCTACACACCATCCAACTTGGTTGGTTGGTTGGTCGGTTGAATGGAATTTCCATCCAACACATCCAACTTATTATTATTATTATTTTATCGGACCGACATGCATACACACGATCCAAGTTGGATGGTGTGTAGCGCCCTTAATTAAACCTATTACAGAATTAGTTTTAATGAACTGATCGAAAATTTCGTTAATTATTTTAATCTAGTTATTAGTTCCGTTCGTATTGATTGTTTACTCCACCTGATTATGATGTACAGATACTGATTTAGAAATTGGAAACATTGGATTTGGAATTTACCGCTAAATTTGAATTTTGAATGAATGATTTTCTTTGTCAACATTCATCGTCTTTAGAACTTAACTCAAAACACTTATATTTTCCTGTTCTCCTTATTTTACCTAAATTTAATAACAAAATTAATGTGTCTTGGAGTTATTTATCAATTATTGACAAGATAAATAATATTTGTGAACACAAATAAATAAAGCACACTTTATAAAAATCCCACGATTGAATAAAACTTAATCTGAAACAATTTCCATCGCCAAAACTGCAGCTTAGTGTAAATAGTATCTTAATTTAAATAATCTTATATCTAAGTATTCATCAGCCTGACATTTATAATTTCAGAATATTCATTAATACTGTAGAACAGTAGAAATTCGCTATAATGTACTATATCGTTTAAGAAATGCAAATTTATTTATAGTCTAAGTTGATAAGAACCAGAAAGAAGTAAAAGCCATAATCTGCTTCTCATAACGTAAATAAATTATAAGTATTATTTTTTAGCTAAACGTATTATTTTATCATAAACGCAATATTTTTTATATGCGCCCCAACCCCAGTATGATCTACACTAGGCACATTCAGGCCCGCCAACTACAATGTTTTATCAACGGTTGGGGGTCTGAGTGCACCTAAAGGCTCAGTACAATTTGCGCGAGATCAACGGGTTCATTAAGTTACAAATTTTTACATATCTAATAAAGGCCATACATTCCCATTTTTAATTACTACATACATATACACTCTTCCATTATATACAAAATCAAAAATAATTTTATAAAGTTTTGTTAAATTTCACTTTTTTATAAAACAAATGTTACAAATATGAATTTAAAAAATTTATAAAACAAAAAAAGCTTTCATTTAAAATGATAACAACAAATCACATACTGAAAAACTATTTAGCAATTATTGCTGTGAATTTCTTAAATTAGTTCAAGTTTATAACAAACAATTTTATAAATAAATAAATAAACAAAAAAATTTGTGTTGTGTCTCTATTTGATAAAAATAAACTTACATAATTAGTATAAATAAAAATTATTGATATTATTAATAATTAAGCAAAAAACATTTTATTTTACCAAAGATTGTAATAAAATTATTAATTTACATAAAAGAGCTCGTTTTAATCATGTCTTTACTATTTTCAGTTGAGATAAAAAATAATCGATCGCGCAATTAATGAGAAGGCGATGGCAAAAGGAAAGTATTACGTAAGTTTTTTTTATTACCGTTATTAAAATCTTATGGCGGAACTGTTCAAGATAACTCGTGAGCGATTTTTATAGCTAGGACACAATTCACAATTATTTATTTTACCTAAGAGATGGAGGTACTGTACCATTTTTAACTTTTCATTCAAATTGTATCATTCGGAATTTTTTAACTACAATATTTATATTTATTTAAAAAAACTAACCACATATTTGTCTTCTTGCGGTAACCATATAAATGGCTTTCGCTTGGTTCGGACCTTCGAGGTCAATGTGATGAGCTGTGAATTCTAATGGCAGGACGATTTCTTTCAGAGCGTTCGGAATTTTGCTGCTGTTTCACTAATCTACTAGATACACTAAAATAATATTATTATTGATTGATGTAAATAAAATTAAAATTTTATATTTACATCTAGTGTGCTGATGAAACAATCCAAAAACGCCCAACTCTCAAGTCGCGGTTTTCGAACAAAATTCGTGTACTGATGTAATTTTAAAGGCCGCTGAAAGTTTATATTCGCTGTATACCTCGAAATTTAAGTATTATTTTATTTTACTGGAGCTTAACACCATTTTATTATAATTTTATTAATAAAACCCTGACGTTTCGATACAATAATATACAATAAGGATACAATAATATGTGATATGATATGATAGAGGCGAACAGACCAACCATAACGGCGATCCTCGGTACGTTACAATAATCCTGAAATATCAAAAATCAATTAACAAATTATATCTGAATGCGAATAATATTTCAGCATCATGCGGGCCCTACCTGCATCTTTAACAGATAAGGTTAGTTAGGAAAGGATGTTAGTCACAGAAACAACTAGGACGAACTGCAGCAAAGTCATTTTATAATTTCTTAAATATATTAAAATGTTAGTCTCAATTAAATTCTCACTCTAAATTAGATTTTGTTAGTTTAGTAATTTGGGTTAGTTATGGTTGAGGTAAAGGATACTAATATATATTCATCATATATATTGGGCATCAGCCATAATAGACTGGTTAGATTATTTAATTCATATCTTCGAGCCATCTCATCATATGCTGCTTGTAACCTTATTTTGCCCTACCTTCCTATTCACCACCATCTAATCGAGGGCCTTCACGTTCGTAATAACTCGACTGCATTATCATACATATGATGACCTAAATATTCCATTGATATTGTAAAAAAAAATTAAATTCGGTATGTTATTCAGCTACCAATGATGATACCTTTGATTTATATATATCTAATATTCAAACAACTTCACTAAAACATAATCTAAATTCAACTAGAAACATCCTCGAAAAACAACATTCCATAGCAAAAAGTCAACAAAAGTCATAGCAAACAATTTTGTTTGTTAAATTTTCATAAATTATTGTATCCCTTGAGAATGGCGGAATATACCGTCGAAACGACGGTAAACAAACAAATTATAATAAAACGGTGTTAGCTTTAACCTAGTAAAATAAAATTATACTTTAATAAAAACACCTTATTAAATTAAAACATTGAAATTTAAGCCATCAGTAATCTGCACTTACATAAATATCAGATGCTGTCGCACGCGCTTTTGGCGCCTCAAAGACTATACGGCCGATAGACATGAAACTGTCACACTATGTGTATCTCGGGGTACACGATCAGGGTGGTCGTGAGCATAGTGAAATTGTTTTACAATAGGTGGCGCACGAGTCACACTACCAAATATCACGAGCTGCTCGTCTTGAAATTTTGACCGTGTATAAGTTGTTTGTCCAGAACCAACCTTACAAATATCTAAAATTAAATTATTCTTTTAAATTCTTTGGCGGGAATGAGTTAAGGAAAAAGCTTATATGAAATTATTGGAACCACTCTAGGGACATAGGATAGGGACTTCATACCAATGAGCAAAGTATCATATTTTTTTGGAGGGATCGGGTGCCTGGGTTTGGTGCTCCATACAAATATTTTCCAAAATACGCAAAAATTACATTGCAAATTAATCAGGGCTAACAAGAAAATGGATTTTATAATAATTTGATTGTTCGTTACTCCTCTTCTATCTAAAATATATGGAGCCCATATAAACGATTTATCTCTATATGGATGTAATCGTCAGCAATTGGGAATGGAATCGCCTCTGTGAACAGAAGAGCATACTGTTGACCCTGAAATATTGTACGAAACGAATTGCGTTATTAATCAATTGAATAGATCCGTTCAAATAAATTGATGGACTCAAAAAGCTATTTATTAATTTAAAATTAATTAATCTGAATTTAAAATTAAATTTTTAATTTACACATTAAATGGTGAAGCTTAATCAGCTAAATGAAATAAAAATAATAATACTTTAGACTAGATATTCGACTAACTCGATTTTCTAATTATTTTAGCAAAAAAAAATTAATTAAAAAAATTAAAATATATAATTTCCATATAATTTCAGAAAGTTGCGAAACGATGCATGCCAGCGATCCAGACTTATTTGAAGTAGTAACGAAAAATATGATCCGAAAGATTTGTGGGAAAAATAGAAAGATTAAATGAGTGAAGATATTTTACATCGAATGCGCACAGCCATAACAACACAAGCATGAATTCTCACCGGAAATGTATAACGAAACGCTAATCATTGATTGAAGGCAAGTGTTTATCACTCGTCAACAGAACGTTCAATTCAATTAGGAATGGTTTAATGGACTCGATAAGCAGACGATGTATACGATCGACATTTGCACAGAGAGCAACAATTTAATGTCCATGAGCTGCAAACATTAGTTCAAACAAATCTTCCAAAACTGACGATACAACAAGACAATGCATATTTTTTTTTTTTAAGAAAGTATTAATTATCCAGTGGATTTAATATCCTTTGAAAGTCAATTAATACCCCCCTTTTTATTCATGCACACACCACCCCCATTCACACAATTATAGTATACCACCTGTACATTGCAAGCTCCATGTCAACCTGTATACTGACATGGACGGTGGGTTGGCGCTGAATTCTGCACTCCAACAGAGGATCTTAGTTGTGTTTATTAACATTATGGATCGTAATCGATGACGAAAATTCGCTTTGCATCTAGCCTCTGGTGGGATTCGAACCCAGTACCTCCCGGTCCAAGTGCCGAAGCTTTAATCACTGCACCACTTGTCCGGTTATGAATGCGATTCACAAAAAATTGGCGAATTGTTTTTTCTCGATGCACCCGGTGGAACAAGCAACACATTTCTGTTTTCATTGGTTTTGGCGACCAATCGCTCATTCTACATTCAAATTGCCATTGAACATGCAATTTACTAAGACACCCACATGCAACATAAAAAAGAATTCAGGAATCGCAAAAGTTTTGCAATCATGTAAACTAATAGTATGGTATGAATGCACAATGGTCCACAAAAAATCTTTGGAAACAATCAATCGGACGCTCCAAGATTTAAGAGGTAATACAGAGCCATTCGGAGGTGCACTTATTTTGCTGGCTGGTGATTATCGTGGCGACACCAGCCGATGAACTAAACGAATGTTTCAAATCATCTGTTCTTTGGCAAAATGTTCAGAAAATTATATTAACCACTAACATGCGTGTGCAACTGCAACAAGACGGATCTGCTGCTCAATTCGCCAAACAAGTTTTACATCTTGAAAACGGGAAAGTGCCAATCGATGACACCACAAATTGCATTACCATTCCACCAGATTTTTGTAACTTTACACTTTACACCAGCATATCCGACGTTAGATCTTAGAGATGCAAACACGGGCAGCGATCATGTGCTTATCATATTCAAGTATAAGTGCAAACAATCATTTACATTCAAAAAACAAACACAAACGGCCGTTCGATGGAATGTCGATGCTTTAAAAGATCAAACATCAACGCAGAGTTACCTGACGACTTCAGAGGAATGGACAAACCCTTTTTACATTTGTGGGACCAGGGATTTTCCAAACGTCGAGAAAAGCGGTTTAGGACCGAAATCATTTTTATCAGAATTTCAATAAGTTTGAACCGAAATTAAAAAAATTACTATAATTTTTTAATGTATGTTCAATAGAAAAACAAAAAATTGGACGTTCCCCGATAAAATTTTTAAATAAAATTTCGGTAGCCATTTTGAAAACGAAAAGATGAAACATTGTACCACTTTTATATTTGTTTGTAGTCCTTATTCATTTGTTCTTAAAATGAGCCCTGTTTCATAATTATCGGATAATAATTTTTCTTTATAAAGCCATATGTATTGGGCGTGTGAATATGACTTCGCCCTTTCCTAATATGTGTCGTTACTAGTATGGCTTACGTGTACAATAAATGGGTCTGGTATTCTATAATACTTGATATCAGCTGTCAAACGCAGCATGCGATATTTGGTTGAAGTGTAAACAACTAAATTTTTTCAATTTGGGCGGCCGTTCAGCAAGGAACTCGGCCTTTCACAGACTTCAACTTTGCGAATTTTGCGTCGGGACGTGAGCCTACACCCGTACAAGATCCAGCTGACCCAGGAACTCAAAGTTAATGACCCCAGACAACGCGTTTATTCGCTGACTGGGCGAGGAGCATTTGGAAGGGAACCCAATTTTGGCCGGATCCTCTTTAGCGATGAGGCACATTTTTGTGATGAATGATTATGTTAAAAAGCAAAACTGCCATATAGGGGACTACGCCAACCCACACGATGTTGTGCCAGACAACAGATGCAACGATGAACATTCTGCATGAACGATTTGAGGGTAGGGTTATCTCTGGCAGAGGTGACGAGAATTAGCCACCAAGATCGTGCGATTTGAACCCGCTAGATTTTTGCTGGTGGGGTTTTTTCAAGTCGTTTCCTTAAAGCCAACATAACTAATACCATCGCTCAAATTCAGCCGGATCTATGAGGCGGAATCCGTTATATTCCATAAATAATAGCATACATGGACCTTTCAAATAAAAAAGAATTTCGTTAATACCTCACACACAGCTTGTTTTATTCCATTTCAACATCGACCCGCCCAAATTGAAAAATCTTTTAGTATTTTTAGCTCTTTGGAAATGTCGAATTTTATTCCTAATAAACATCATTTGCGGGAAGTTTTATTACATTATTTTTTTGCAAAGAAAAGTGCAGTGGAAACTTATCGTTTGCTTGTGGAAATTTCCGGTGAACATGATCCATCTAATATAACGTACAAATAATGGTTTCGAAGATTTAAAAATGATGTTTTTGGCATTGAAAACAAAGATCATTAAAAAATTTGAATATACTCTATTGGAAATCTTATTGGCTGAAGATTTTTCTCAAACACAATCAAAATTGGCTGAAGCATTAAATGTTGATGGATCAACTGTTGCAAAACGTTCATCGAAGGACTGCTGATCTGTACGGTTGTGTTTTAATTTTTAATTAATTTGTTTTAATTTGTTAATTTATATAAATTGTTAAGCTCAATATATATATTTTGAGACATTCTTGTGTTTTAATTTGTTAATTTTATATTAATTTATTTTGAACATTCTTGTGGTGATAAACTGTTAAGTCAATCTATATTTATTTTGAGTGTATCTGTCATTGGACTATTTATTGTGATAAACTGTGTATTCTAAAATAACTGTGTGGTGTTAAACGTTTTTGTGATTACAAATGGAAAAACGATGCCATGATTGCGGTTCTACTGCTAAAGATTATTATTTTTGTTGTGTTGCGTGTGATAAATCAATCGATTTTAAATGTCTTGGCATTAAAAGCAGGACAACATTTGAGTTGATTGCCCAACTAAAAAATCTGCGCTACATTTGTGATGATTGTGATGACCTATTGAAGTCTCAAATTGGACTATTGTCAAATGTATCTAAGTCTGTCGATCTGATTAAAAACACCATGATTAATCTACAGGAGGATTTCAAGGTTATATCTTCGAATTTACATAAAATTAATAATCGTCATTTTATTGATCAATCAGTGGTACCGGTAACAAATACAATAACTCCGGTGATGACGAATGACGATCGAAGTTATAACTTAATCGATAACAGTACCAATAAAACTCATAAAACTCATCATAATATTAGTAAATTTTCAAATACAAACAATAATAACATTAATTGTGAAGATAATTATGATAATAATAAGAATAAAATTAATGACAACGTTAATGCCGTTATTTCTGATCAAAACGAACAAGTACCTACACACAAAAATAAACATAAACGTAAATGCAACAAAAAGAATGCTGATAATACACGTACACACCAAAGCAATAATGACGAAGGCGCTACTTTGCAAAACAAACCCATAACGTTTACAAATAAGGCTTTCCAAAATAATGGAAAGATGCAAGTTGGGAAAGATGTTATAATTGGTACAGCTACAGAGGGCATTGGTTCTATTGGAGCCATTACACCGCGAAAATGGATCTTCGTGTCCCGTTTACAGCCAACCGTTACTGACATTGAATTTAAAAATTTCGTAAAAAATAATCTTCGTATTGTGGATGCAAATTGCACACGTTTTGAAAAGAACGCTGGATATGTTTCATATAAGGTTGGTGTTCCTGTTGAGTGCTTTGAAGCTATAATGAAGGCCGAGGCATGGCCCGAACATCTCCTCATTAAGGAATATAACTTCAATCAGAAGACAAATTTTCGCGGAGTTCGCCAGCAGCCTCGAATGCGTATATAACCTTATCTGATAGTAATGTCGGTGTTGATATTAACTCAAATTTCATCTATTTCCAAAACGTTCGTGGCATTGCTTCAAAATCTTCTGAGGTTTATCGTTTTGTTTGTGCATCTAGGTATCCGGTATATGTACTGGTCGAAACTAATTTGAATGCTGATATTTACAATGCGGAGTACTTTCCTGCGGAATACATTGTCTATAGACGGGATCGATCTGAATTAAATAGTTCTAAATCAAAAGGTGGTGGGATACTCATAGCTGTCCACTCTACTATCGTAAGTGATACAGTTGATTGCGACCCAACTATAGAACTATTATGTGTAAAGCTGAACATCTGTAAGAAATCAATAAATGTCATTGGTTTATATATTCCACCGAATTCGGAAACTGAGGTGTATACTAAATATACACAGTGTTTGTTTAAAATTTCATCTTCAACCAACATAGACGACAACGTGCTAATTCTGGGAGACTTTAATTTACCTAATGTCAAATGGGTATATGATGTGGATGTAAATTATATCATACCTTGTAACGTGACATCGACTGTTGAAACTTCATGTATTGACTCCATCTTATCTTATGGTTTTATCCAGATTAATGATGTTCCTAACTACATTGGTAGGTTTTTGGATTTATTCTTTACAAATTCGATTAATTTATATACGGTAATCGAAGCACCCGTTCCATATATTGTTAATGATATTAACCATAAGTCGATGGAGGTCAATCTGAACCAATCAGAACTTTTATTGTCTAACTCAATTAAGAATAATTTTATATCTAAATTTTATGATTTTAAACGTGCAGATTTTGATAGCCTGATTTCATTTTTCTCATCAATTGACTGGAATGCGCGCTTCTCATTTAATGACTTAGATCATGATGTGCAACTATTTTATAATATTTTGTTTAGTGGTATCGACAGATTCGTTCCAATTTCTGTTTTTAAGAATAATCGAAATAATCCTCCGTGGTTTAATAAATGCTTGATTAATTTAGGTAATCGCAAGAAGAAATTATATCGGAAATGGAAAAGATCCAACAATGCTTCTGTTAAATTGGCCTTTTCTTCTGTATCTAATGAATTTGATTCCATGCATAAAATAGCTTATAGAAACTATATTAACAAGGTTCAAAATGATTTGATATTAAATCCGAAATCGTTTTGGAATTTCGTTCAGTCTAGAAGGAAAACATGCGGTTTTCCGTCGACAATGTCTTACAATAATGTTTCGGGCAATAACTCTATAGACGTAGCCAACTTATTTGGTTCTTTCTTCCAAAATACTTATAGACTAGATAATGTTAATAAGGGAACACTTGCGGATACAACACATAATAGTACAAACACCACCTTGTATATACCTCGTATCACCCCGGAGGATATTATCAAATCACTCACTCAGTTTAAAGATGGCTGTGGCCCAGATGGTGTTCCTTCAAGTTTCCTAAAAAAACTTGGTCATGAGCTAGCATTTCCTCTATCAATATTATTCAATGGATCACTTTCGTCGGGAATTTTTCCAGTTGTTTGGAAATCCTCACATATTGTTCCAATCTTCAAATCCGGTAATAGGAATGATGTCTCTAATTATAGGGGCATTTCTATACTATCAGCGATCCCTAAATTGTTCGAATCAATTGTTTGTGACCACATGTATTTCGGTCTGAAGTCATTTATAGTTGACGAACAGCATGGGTTTGTCCGTGGAAGATCTACCGTGTCGAATTTAATGGAATTTTCAAAACGTGCCTTGGAGGTGATTGAGGCTAAGGCGCAACTTGACGTCATTTATACTGACTTTAGTAAGGCGTTTGACTCAATCAACCATGTTATTGTGTTGGAAAAATTAAAATTTTTTGGCATTTCTAATAATTTGTTAAAATGGATTGAATCATACCTTACTGAACGCATACAGTTTGTAAAAATAAATGACAGATTTTCTAATCCGATAAAAGTGCATTCGGGAGTTCCACAGGGTTCCCATCTTGGACCCCTTATCTTCATTTTATTCTTGAACGATATCACCAAATGTGTCAAATTCGCTCGTTGTCTAATTTATGCTGATGATCTAAAAATATTTTCCCCAATAAATAATACGCAAGACTCATTTAATCTGCAGAAGAACATTGATGCAATTAGCCATTGGTGTGAAAATAATTTATTATTTTTGAATACCAAGAAATGTAAAATTATGTCATTTACCCGCTCATCGTCATATGTAATACATGATTACTGTATTAATAATGATAAGTTATCAAGAATAACTGAAGTAAGAGAAATTGGGGTTATGTTTACACAAACCTTATCAGTGAATCGGCATATTGATTTGATAATTGCAAAGGCTTGTTCTATGTTAGGATTTCTTAAACGAATTATGAAAGAGTTTAATAACCCGAAAGCTTTGATCGCGCTATATCAATCTCTTGTCCGTTCACAACTTGAATATGCGTCATGTGTTTGGTGTCCAAGTTACAGTAATCATGTCAAGAGAATTGAGGCGGTTCAGAAATCATTCTTAATTTTCTATGCCTGGAAAACTATTGGGTTTGATAATCGTAGAATGTGCTGGGAGAATGTTTTAGGCCTCCCTCCATATACCGAGCGATGTAAATCTCTAAAACTCGAGCCACTTGATATTCGTCGGCAGCATGCTGGGGCTATTTTCATTTCCAATTTACTAAGTGGCGAAATTGTAAGCCCGTATTTATTGTTTAACCTTAACTTGTATGCCCCTGTGAGGAATCTACGTACTCGAACCCTTCTGAAATTAGATTTTCATAAAACTAATTATGGATGTGACGAACCTTTGAATTTAATGTCGAAGTTTTATAATCAATTAAGTATGTTTTGTGATTTTAATATGACGAAATCTGGAATCAGACTATCTTTAAAGGAAAACTATTTTAAATAATTTATTATAATAACCAGAATTATGTATTTCATTTGATATATTTTTTATTGCTAAAATTGTACTGTGATTTATATTACGAATTAATTCACTAAAATAAAAATAAAAATAAAATAAAATAAACAAACAATCGGAATGGTTCAAAAGCTAGCAACTGGGTCCACATGAATTAAAAGGAAGAAACCTCGAACGTCGAAAAACCTATTGTGAAATACTGCTTCAAAGACAACAAAGAAAAGATTTTTTGCATCGAATGGTTACTGGAGATGAAAAATAAATTTATTATGAGAATCCCGAACGCAATGTGGGTGAAGTGTGGTGAAGCTAATCCATCGCAACCAAAGCGAGATATTCATTGCAATATGGTTAGACTCCGTATCTGGTGGGATCAGCAAGATGTGGTGTATTATGGACTACTGGAATCAGGTGAAACAATAATGGCGATGTCTACCGACGACAACTAGTTCGCTTGAAGCGAGCTATAGAGGAAAAACGAGCAGAATGGGTGACTAGACATGGTGAAAAATCGTTTTATAAGATTGGACTGGATGCAAACTGCATGCAACTTGGAAAAATATACCAAACCTTTAGATGAATTTCTGGATTTCTTCATAATTAAAAAAAATCTGATTCTTCATTGCTTTATTTCAATACTATAATCTGGTTTCATAAAAAACAAAAAGTTAAACGTGGAGCCTACAGAGGTACTTGTTTCTTATGATTGTGTAGAATATTATGAGATTATATAGGAAAATGCAGCACAGGCTTTTCATTGGAACAATAAAGAAGCAGCTATTAATCCTTTTGTAATTTACAAGCATGAAGGAGGGAAATTGCAGAACTACAGCTTCTTTATAATATCAGATTGTCTTCACCATAACACTGTAACAGTTTACTTGTTCATCATTCAGCAACAATTTGCAGTTTTTGAAAGCACAGTTCGGATTTATCTAAAATTTATTATATTACGGATGGGTGCGGTAACACAGTAAAAAAAATCTATGAATTATGACACAAAGAGGATTTTGGGGTTGATTGTGGGTGCTATTTTCGACGGATTGGAGAGAATGTTTTAAGAGATTAAGAGAATGTCGTCCAGAGCACCTTCTTCAGCGAATGTGATGGTAGAATAACCAGTGCAGAAGAATTTTTCAAATGGACTAAAACCATGAAACCTGATATGTTTTTTGATTTTTTTACGTTCAATATTTTTGGTTCTAAATTTGATTTTGAATCACAAAACCGACTAGTTCTGTGGTTCCAAAACAGATTTAGTAGAAAACAAAATTATTCGTACCTAACTTTTTGATATGGCAAAAAGAATTAAGTGGCGAAAATTATACGAGTAATTTTCATTCAAAATTGATATATATTTACAAAAAACACTAACCAAAATAGAGAAAAAATAGTGATTTTCAAAATGACAAGATCGCCATACTTAAAGATGTTTTGCTAGAAAACAAAAATAGCACTACTCTAATTTTTTAGTATTTTCAATCACAGATGAATATATGTATTCCTCGCTGTTTCAATAGAATTAAATGAGGAACAATTTTAAAAAAACGAAGATTGGATCCTCATCGAGAAAATTTCAAAATAACGTTTTGGTGGATTTTTAAAACGAAGAGATGAAACATAGTACCACCTTTATAATTTTTTTATAATCCTTATTCATTTATATTTAAATTGAGCCCAGTTTATAATTGTTGAATAATTGCGACAAGACCAACCTTGGCGATCGGACGTTGGGTTTGGGACCAGCAGCGGTGCTCCATTTAGCAAAAACTTTACCCAGGGGAAGTTTCATTTATTTCGATCGGTACTTCATCACAGTGCCACTAATGTTAAAATTGCTTGACTTAGGATACTGAGCAGCAGGTAAATTTTATTTCTCCAAGATATTTTATTTTTTATTTATTCTAATACTTTCATTTTTGTAGGAACAATCTTGGTAAATAGATTAAAAAATATTCAATTTAAGGACGATCGGACAATGGAACGAGGCGAGAGCCAAGATTTTGTGTTAACGAACGGCACCCATACCTTTTCAGCTGTTAAGTGGAAAGATACGAAGTGCGTTACCACACTATCATCATTCGCGGGTTCTCATACAACAACAACGGTTAATCGATGGGAAAAGAAAACTCACTCCTATCGCAACATTTCATGTCCCCATATAATTTCCGAATACAACAAGTACTACAGATGCTTCATTTGGCCGTAGTAAATGCATGGATGGAGTATCTTCTTGACTCCAAGGCTTGTGGTACATCTAAAAAAAAGTATGGATCTCTTAGATTTTAAAATGGAAGTTGCCAACGGGTTGATAGCCAGCGCTAAAATGAAGCGACCAGCAAGTAGTAGCAAAGAAGAGGAAATGGAGCCCTCCCGACCCCTAATGATGAACATGGCTTCGCCTCTCCCGTGCATCAGCAAACGATACGATGGATATGACCACTGGCCAATACTTGACACACTTGCAATCGCCAAAAACTGTCGTTTAGAGTCATGTATCTATTTTTCTATATTTGTGTGTTTCTGCGAAGAAAATGTGTTTTAAACAGTTTCATGTGAAACAGTAATTTTTTAAAATACAATTGCTATTAAGTTAATAGACTGAATTAAAAATCAATGTGATATCTATGTGATGAATTTAAAAAATACATAACCGAATTTTACTTTTATTATTAAAAATGTCTTTACAATTTGCAACCAACATAACATGATTTCCATTAGTATGTGACCAACCTACACAAATGTGTGGGTGCCGTTCCTCTTATAAAACAATATTTTTTTGATAAGCCACGTCGATTTAATAAATTCTTAGGTAATTATTAACCTATACCTAAAATTTCATCAAAATCCATTAACATTTAATGTTCCCGAACTGCACAGCAATTATAAATTTCTCTACACAAATGCGTAAGTTGGTTGTAATTCAATCTATAAATAATTTTTTACGTCTCTCACTAGAGTAATCAAAATTTACCTACACATTTGTGTAGGCAGGACACGAAAGGGTTATATGGTAAAAAAATTATTATTAATTTTTATATGACCTTTGTTGTAATACCAAAAAAACACCATTCAGTTGTGTTTAAAACCATTTTGTGATAATAAAAACAATATTTTTCTTATTTTAAGTTATTAAATAGTATTTTTAATACGTATAGCACCATATCTTGGTGTAACCAAAAAAAAATTTAGCTCGTTTACATTTTTTGTACCTTCAAAATACATACAACGAAATACACGAAAACGTGTGCACGGACTCAGAGAAGAGCAGCGCGAAATACACGAAAACGTGTACATGGACCGTAATGAGTTAATAAAACATATCTTCCAAAACTCTGTGGATTGGCGTATTTTTCACCATATACGAAACTACGAATATCAGAAAAAAATAATAAATCAGAAACTAATAGTCACCAAAACATGCATCTCCGTTAGCAAGTACAAAAACAAAACTCGTTACGAGGACAGAAAAAAATCAAAAAACAACAGAAGTAAAAAACCCATTCTCACCCAAGCCATACGCGATTAACACGATACAAAAAATTGTTAGTATGTTAAGCATCTATGTGTTATAAGGATTACTCGTATGACAAGATTTGATACTTGGTGAGATGCTGTTTGATATTAAAGTTTTAGCCTGATTAATACCTTTTATCAGTAAATTTCGTATGATGTGTTTATACCAATACCAAGCATGTTCACTAAGGAGGAAATGACAAAGTTAGATTGACTCCTTGAATCTTATAGCCTGGACAGACTGCGGATTAGTTAAACTGGTTTAGCAAAATTCAATCAAGCACCCAATGGAAAAACTTGAAATTGTTAGTAAATTTTTGAATTTTTCGTAGTGTGTCGAATTAAATTGTATTTTATTTCCTAAAGTACTTGACCGAATTTTGCTAAACCAACTAATCTTCAGTCTGGCCGGGCTATAAGAAGCTCTATAGTATTTAGTATTTTATAGCATGCCTTCAGTTCTTTGGCTTTTTAAACCTATCATTAGACGATAATTTGAAAAAAGTTTGGAAACAAAACAAAGGATAATATTTGCTTTGACATATTTCTACTTCAGATGTAGCCAAGTGGGCAATCCCATGGTATTCAACTTGTCTACGCGATTGAGCATTCAATTTATTTACAAGAAGATTAATCAAAATCTGTTCACCTAAACCAATAATCTCTAAACCACAAGGTTCTAGAGACGAAATATGATTTATTCAGAAATTTTCACAGAAGGTGAAGATCTGGGCATGTCTCTTTTAATTTGTCAAATATTGTTTAATGCCTGTTACATTTAAGTTTATCTAATAGATAATCGCATTTGAGTTCAAACAATAAATTAACTAACTTTACAATGTTAGTTATCTATCTTGTTATTATTATGAATAAATCCGATGTACGTGTCTTTAAACGTAATATCGGTACCTGAATTTATCGCGTCGGTACCCCATACTAAGAGGAGAGGGTGGGATATATAGAGGGGGTCGGCAGGGATATAGATATATATAAATATGTCAGGAAAAGTTGGAGCCGGTGGCTTCAAGTGGAGTTCCTAAATTCCGCGCAACAAATTTTTCCAAAACGATCTGTACATTTTATGCGAATCTAAATAAATGAATAAAGTAGCGTAGTTTTGATCCACCAAGGTCACTGGAGGAAAAACTAAGTTTTATAGCCCGATTAATAAATTGGTTGATCGTTAAATTAAATGTCCAAAATTTTTAAAACTGCTGGTGGCCAAATTATGTGCAATGAACAATGAGAGCTTTTTAAATAACTAGTACCGAATTCAGCTAATTATTTTAAACCCATTGTAACTAATCGAAATGTTCTGTAAATACGATTTAGACATCCATGTGATTTTATGCCGACAATTAATTTAAAACTATTATTAGTCTTAATTTGTTTTAAGATTGAATTATAAAATTCATAGTTAAAAATAAATTATTGTAATATTTAATATATTATTTTAGTTTTGTTTACTTTGACTTCAGATAATTTTTTAATAATAATAATTTGTTATAGTAAGTTTTTAATAATAATAAGAGTAGTAGTTACGCGTATAATTTTGTTACCACTATGTGCTGTTGGTACCTGGAAAAACACACTAACACTCGATCGAGTCGAACTCGATTTAACAAGTCGAAATTGATCGAGTATTTTTTTAAACTTTTTGGACAAATTTCTAAATTAAAATATTCAAAAAAATTTCTTTGCGAAATAATAAAACAAGTGTTTAATAAAATGTGTTTATGAGGTGCATATAATTTTTGGAAACTTTATTTATCGACAATTCCTTGGAATAGTCGAGTCACGGTAATATTTAACTGTTGCAGACTACACTTTAATTTTACTATACTTATTCACAAAGATTATTTTCCACACTCTTTTTTAAAAGATCTACTTCGCCACTTTGTAAAGTAGAAGTAAAACGGTAGTACTGAGCTACAACATGGGGAAATCAAAGATGAACTCAATTGAGATATCTGATCAAAAATTTCACTAAACTTATTTAACGTTAAATAAATAAATTATTATTATCAATAGAATCATTGACTATAAAATTTAAATTTGTATCTTGTCGTCCTCGAGGCTGCCTATACTCAGACAGTTACTTACTTTTAGGACTCAAACTGCACAATAAATGAGCGTACATTTTGAGCGTTGCTCAAACCCAGAGAATCTTTATGATATGCGACACCATTGGACTTCGTCTCTGCCATATACGAGAACAATGAACGCCCGTTCAGAAGTAGTGTGTGATCTTAGACCTCTAAGCGATTTCAGCATTCATTTCGTTACGAGTTCGTTCGAACGAACCTCTTTACTTTTATGTAAAATCATCTCAATAACCTCCTCTTTGAATATAAACATTGAAAATCACTTTGAGAAACGTAATTTAAATAATGTCATCACTTTGCCTTACCAATAGTACGAGTGAATCACTGTACAAGGGGAAGTTTAGTTTTAATAGTGAAGAGAGCGATCCAAATGCTTTTGAATAAGTTTTGACATGTATAAAAAATAAAGTTTGGAAACTTTAATGGGATTGCTTGATGAAATTTTCAAAATCAGTGTACTATACAGAATCATGACCAAAATTCGTTTTTAACAAATTTAAAAATAATAAATTTAAATTTTCAAATTATTTATTTCTAACAAACAATGTTACGACATAATATTAATAAAGCATTTAAATAATTTGAACAGTAAAATAATTTAATCGTTAATCAAATTAAGAAACTAATAATAGTTTTACATTAACTGACAGTATAAAAGCACTGAATATCGAAAACGGGTGTCTAAATCGTATGTACAGAACATGTAAGAGCAATATTATTAAGAAAAGTGTAGGCTTGTAGCCCAAAATCGAAGACAGTTTAGAGTTAGTTACCATGGGTTTAAAATAATCAGCTGATGTTTATAATTCGGTGTTAATTAATAAAAAAAGCTCTCATTGTTCATTCCACATAATTTAGCCAGCAGAGTGCATATATCCAGCAGTTTTAGAACGGAAATTCTTGCAAAACTGAATCTTTTGCCGACAATTAGGTATCTTAATCTGATAAACTGGTTTCATATCTTAACACTACACATTTACACTAACATTTTTATCAACTATAACTTAAAATTAATCGGCAATCTTGTAGCAGGATCACAATTAGAGATTAGTTGAAATTGGAGGACATCACAGATTCATTTGTGTTAGTTGATACTTTATCACAGTTTTTTGAGGTTATGGTTATCTTAATAAACAAATGGTCTCCCACTTTGAGATACCGAATACATTTTATTTAAAACATTCAGCCATTTATACACCTCCAGCGTCTTGCACGAAATCATTAGTGTTGATGTAATTGAAAAGATGTAATGTGTACTCGTACATTGAATTTACTGATTTTCACTGTTTTGTTTACTTGTAATTTCTCTTTCTAATGTTCAGAAATTAATATTTTTCTAGGTACTTCTTTACACTTTACTTGATACCGCAAGAATGAAGAAATATTTAATCAGCACTGCTATAAATACAATTGATTGCGTCTATTGAATTTGTTGGTGTTTGTAAATAAAAGTTGATAAGCGCACTTTTATAGAATGTCGTTTAATATTCCTAACGACAAACGAACTTCACAAATTTATACTGGACGTTTTATAGTCTAAAGTAAGAAATATCGATATCTTATACGAACTTGGATGCGATATCGTTTTATACAGTACACAAATATAAAATCTGATATATTCATCTATATTGAGAGGGAGATTGGAAGTTAGTTATACTCAAAAATACTTCGCTGTCGAGAGTGTGAATATACCTCTCCAAGAAAGAGGCCAATTACGTCGTACGCTAGATTAAACGATAATAGTCGTTTTATACTTTATATTTTTTAAGGTAGGTATATGTATATATTACTATAAATCAGAATTTATAAAATTGTTGAGGTATATCGATATCGATTTCAGTCGAAAATGACATAAGTCTTAAGATACCACCAAATAATTAATACAAACAATTTTGACAATGCCCAATGACTGTAATAACTTATAAAAACGATTGTGAACAGATTTATTGAAGTATTGCAACCATTAATACAACATTAATGCTTACCTTATAAAATTTATTAATTTGTAGATTAATAATTTATCCTTTATGTAAGCAAGAAGTATTTTTGACTGATGGCAATTGCGCGATTAAGATTACAGGGGAAGTTAGTTATGATAGACTTCCTAACATGTCTGTTCCTGTAAATTTTTTTATTAAATATTAAAAATCTATTTTAAATTAATTTACATTTAGAAAATACAACTAATTATACTCATATATATATATATATATATATATATATATATATATATATATATATATATATATATATATATATATATATATATATATATATATATATATATATATATATATATATATATATATATATATATATATATATATATATATATATATATATATATATATATATATATATATATATATATATATATATATATATATATACAGGGTGTCCGCCGGGAAGATATACTACTTGGTTTGTTTATGATTTTTGATTAAATGAAAGAGAATGGATCTTATATTGATAAATGTTTTATTTAATGTCGGCAATTATGTATGGAATACAATATCAGATAAATGTCCGCCTCTGTTAGCCTCACAAATGCGAGCCCCTTTGAGCACATTTTTCATTACATTCTCACACATTTCACGCGGTATTTCATTAATGTCATCACGAATATTTTGTTTGAGTTGCTCAAGCGGTTCTGATTTGTTTGCATAAGCCTTGTTTTTTAGATATCCCCACAAAAAGAAGTCCGGAGCAGTCAAATCAGGCGACCGTGGAGGCCAATCAACATCACCATTTTTTGAAATAACTTGTTGTGGAAAGAGTTCTCGCAGTAATTCCATTGTAATCCTAGCTGTATGCGATGTGGCACCGTCTTGTTGATACCACATGTTAATCAAGCCCAAAGTATGCAGTTGTGGCGTTAAAAAGTTTTCAATCATATCACGATATTGCTCCCCATTCACAGTTACCGTTACGCCGTTTTCATTTTCAAAGAAGTAAGGTCCAATGATTCCTCCTGACCAAATTGCACAGCAGACTGTCACTTTTAATGGATGTAAAGGTGACTGATGAATAATGTGAGGGTTTTCCATTGCCCAGAACCGACTATTCTGTTTATTCACATATCCATTTAAATGAAAATGTGCCTCGTCACTCATTATGATTTTTTCATGAAAATCGGGGTTGTCATGGGCGAGCTGTAACATCCTAAGTATGAACTGTCAATACTAATATTCGCCTAAATGGCGGCAAAACAAAGTAGTATACCTTCTCGGCGGACACCCTGTATATATATATATATATATATATATATATATATATATATATATATATATATATATATATATATATATATATATATATATATATGTATATATATATGTATATATATATATATATGTATATATATATATATACATATGTATATATATATATATATATATATATATATATATATATATATATATATATATATATATATATATATATATATATTATATATATTTATATATATATATATTTTTCCTCATTTAATTCTATTGAACACACCAAAAAATTGTACTTGTGTTATTTTTTGTTTTCTTGCAAAAGACGTTTGAGTATGAAGATCTACCCATTTTTTGTACATATATAAAATCAAAGTCAATGTGATATTTTTTATTTTCAACTATTTTTACGATCAACTTGATAAAGTAACTGTTTAGAATTATTCAGTTCACAAATCGTTCATAAATTACATCACCCTAGGTTTGATCATTTTTAACTTCCTTTCAGCGTTTTGCGTCTACGCGTGTTTATTTAGCAAAATTATTCCATTTGATTAAAATTTTTTGCGATTTTCAACGCTACCTTGTTCAAGGGTGGAAACAACGAGTCGAAGGAGAAAGACGTGTTTTTGTCATTCTCCTTAAATAAATAAATTTAAATTTTTTTTTAATTGTGTATATGTGTTTAATAAATAATAAATAAATAATTAATGTAATATACTCGTAATATATTTATTTATTTTTATTTTTTATTTTTTTTAATTATATTATATTATTCTATATTTATAAAAATAAAATTTGTGCATAGTTGTAGGAATTCTTGTGTGAAAAAGTTTTGTGCGTTGATCGTGGTAGTTTGTGATATATAAAATGAACAACTTAATAACAAATATCATGATCATTTAAAATAAAAATGTGTTGTGTTTATCGGGTCTGATGTACTAATTCATCACAATTATATTGAGCCTCCACCTGTGTGTGATTCATATAGATGTAATTTAAATGGAATACTTGTATGAGTTTTATAATGCTTGAATAATAATAAATTATTGATTTGTTCAAGCATTATTGAATAATAATGCTTGAGCAATAATTCTGCATTTATATTGTTAAATGCAAAATTGTAATTAGTGTGTGAATTTGTAAATAAATGTAGTTAATCTTTATTGCGTGTTAGTGTTAAATATTGAATGTTTGATGTGAATGTCATTTATTTTGTTATGTTGGTTTCGGCAAAGATGAACATAATGAATTTATATAGAAATAATGTTCATCTTTGTTTATTTCCGTGCCATCTAGCTTTGAGTATAACATATAAAAAATCAATATTTATAAATGTGGGTCAAATAGCTAGCGGTCCAATTGGAATCAGCTGTAAGCTATTTGAATTTTTTATTTTTTTTTTTTTGGATTAGTTAATATTTATTATGAGTTTATATTTTAATGGTGATTCTGATAGATGTATAATTGTGTGGTTTTATTTTTTTTTTAATGTTTTTTTTTAATTTTCTTAAATTATTTTGTTTGAATTTGTGTTATGGTGGAGAGATTTAAAAAAATGAATTATCCAAGGCGTGATGAATTAGGATGTTAACCGCGATGAAATTTATCGCAGGCGGAATGTTATATACGTAAGGCAATCAGGTTGTATATCTTCATTATAATTATAATATTATTTATTTATTAATTTATTTTATTAAAAGTGATAATTTTGTGTTAATTTTGTGCCATTTTTTATGTTAGGACGTACTTTGTTCACAGTAGTGTAGTATAATGCGGATGTGTTGAATCTGTTAATCTAAATGAAGGGTTTGTATTTTGTTTGTGATATAGGCATAATGTTTGGTTGAAATAGCTACTTTGTTTTGCTGCAGATCTAGATGGGCCTAGTGGTGGTTGCCGTATTTTGGGGGTTTGACCTGTAAATATGTTTGTGTGTGTTGTGTTTAATTGTAGAGGTTGTGCTTGTTTATTTTACTTGTGCTATATGAATGACTATGGGGGTTTTGTATTGAGATTGGGGTTTGTTGTTGAGAGTAGCTTGTGTTGTTGGTAGGTGAATGTAGTGTTTTGTGTTGTATGCTCGTAAGAGCATTATGATTCGTAATGCATTGGGATATGTGGCTCCTGTACATGACTCAAATTGTTGTGATGTTTTGTGTGAAATATAGATGTGTTTCTGAGTTATTGGTGCTCGTGTAGTTGTTGTTTGGTTTGAAATTTTGATGGAATTTTGTTTTTGTGGAAATGGAAACTTACCAAATAGTTGATAATTTGTTATTAGTCGGATATCACAAATGTTATTAAATATTTAATATGAACTGAATATTATACACTAAATTTTTAATAATTTGTTTTACTTTAACACACTTTAATATATTGATAGCTTTATAATAATACATACGTTCAGGTTGACGTCAGAATTAAAATAGAAGGACGCTATTGAATCCAAATTTACAAATGAAGGATTTTATAATTATATAATTAAATAATTTGAAGATAGATGTCACTTCGATTTGTGAATATTTACTCTGTTCTGTTAGGAGGGTCATTACACTTAGGCTATTATACATAAAAGAGACTAGGATTTGAATTATTTAAATGACTTCTATGTGTTCTAGGCTCGAGATATTTCTAGAATGTTTTGGGTTCCTAAATTAAATTCGTTGCTTGTTTTAATGGTTCTATAAATTGAAATTTTGTCGGAAGTCCTGACTTAAAACATAAGTTGTCGACAAATATAATTCAATTTATTTTTATTATTTGATTTTTAAATACATTTTTTGAATGTACCGGAAGGTCAAGGAAAACTGATTGCAACATTCTTGATTAGGGGGTCTATTTAATTATCTAAGCTTTGAGAATAACCTCAATACAATCAAATATATTAACGATCTAAAGACTTCTTGCTAAGGAATGTTGTTTTTCGGCGATCTTTCTGGTTGAATTCAGGATATGTTTTAGTGAAGTGATGTGAATGTTAGATATAAATAAATCCTGCTTTTAGTTGAATGAATTATTCTCAGGTAGCTGATGACATTACTGAATTTAAATTTAATAATTTTAGTATCAACGAAATATATAGGTCATCATATGTATGATAATGCTGTCGTGTCATTACAAATGTGAAGTCCCTCGGTTAGATGGTGTTGGATGGGAAGATAGGGTAAAATAAGGTTACAAACAGCACATGATGAGATGACCCGTAGATGTGAATTAAATAACCTAACCAGTCTTTTTGACTGATGCCGAATACATATGATGAATATTAGTATCCTTTACCTCAACCACAACTAACCCAAATTAATAAACTAACAAAATCTAATCCAGAGTGTGAATTTAATTGAGACTAACATTTTAATATATTGAAGTAGTTAGAAAACGACTTTGCTGCGGTTCGCCCTAGTTGTTTCTGTGACTAACATCCTTTCCTAACTAGCCTTATCTGTTAAGGATGCAGGTGGGGCCTGGGCCCGCATGATGCTGAAATATTATTCGCATTCAGATATAATTTGTTATTTGATTGTTGATATTTCAGGATTATGGTAACATACCTAGGATCG